>CM022302.1:151126627-153526627 GCA_011799875.1 Thinopyrum elongatum | reverse complement strand
CCTGCCTGCATCTACTACTATTACTCCACTCATCAAGTGCTATCCAGGATGCATCTAGAGTATTAGGTTCATAAGAAACGGAGTAACGCCTTAAGCAAGATGACATGATGTAGACAAAGTAAATTCAATCAAGATGAATACACCTCATCGTTTTCCCCTTAATGGCAACAATACAAATACGTGTCTTGTCCCCTTCTGTCACTGGGATATAAATCACCGCAAGATTGAACCCATTACAACGCACCTCTCACATTGCAAGATAAATCAATTTAGTTGGCCAAACTAAACGGATAGACCGGAGAGAAATACAAAACTATAAAAATCATGCATATAAGAATTCAGAAAAGAATCAAATATTTCTCATGAATAATCTGATCATAAACCCACAATTCATCGGATCCCAACAAACACACCGTAAAAGAAGATTACATCGAATAAATCTCCAAGAACATCGAGGAGAACATTGTATTGAAGATCAAAGAGAGAGAAGAAGCCATCTGAATACTAGCTATGGACCCATAGGTCTATGGTAAACTACTCACACATCATTGGAAGGGCAACAAGATTGATGTAGAAGACCTCCATGATCGATTGCCCCTCCGGCAGAGTACCAGAAAACGCCTCCATATGGGATCGCGGAAGAACGGAAACTTGCGGTGGTGGAAAAAGTATTTTGGGTGGCTCTGTGTTGGTTTCCCGATTTTAGAGAATTCATAGAGCTGGAACTAGGTCAGACGGTGCCACGAGGGACCCACAAGGTACTAGAGCGCAGCCCCCCCAGGGTGCGCCCTAGTGCCTTGTCGTCTACTCGTTTGCCTTCTGGTCACCTCTTGAAGCTTCTAGGATCTCTCTTGTCCAGAAATAAATCGTCAAAAAGTTTCGTGGCATTTGGACTTTGTTTGGTACTGATTTCCTGGAAAACCAAAAACAAGCAAAAAAACAGCAACTAGCACTTGGCACTGGGTCAATAGGTTAGTGTTACTTGTGAACTGCATTGAGATTTACCCGAAGAGGAGAGGACGATGCAGCACAATAGAGATAAGTATTTCCCTCAATAAAGAACCAAGGTTATCAATCCAGTAGGAGAACCATGCAACACCTCGTTAGCAGCACCTACACACAAACAACAAATCCTTGCAACCCAACGTGAACAAGGGGCTGTTAATCCCTCGATGGTTACATGCAAGATTAAATTGTATGGTGTTTGATAGATAGATTGAACAAAAATACAAAATAAAATAAATAAAGTAAAATTGTAGCAAGAGATTTTTAGGATTTTATATATGATAAAAGTGATGGAAATATGCCCTAGACACAATAATAAAATGGTTATTATTATATTTCCTTAATCATGATAAAGGTTTGTTATTCATGCTAGAATTGTATTGACCGGAAACTTAAATACATGTGTGAATACGTAAACAAATACCGTGTCCCTAGTAAGCCTCTACTAGACTAGCTCGTTGATCAAAGATGGTTAAGGTTTCCTAACCATAGACATGTGTTGTCATTTGATAATGGGATCACATCATTAGGAGAATGATGTGATGGACAAGACCCATCCATTAGCTTAGCGTATTGATCGTTCAGTTTATTGCTATTGCTTTCTTGATGTCAAATACATATTCCTTCGACTATGAGATTATGCAACTCCCGGATACCGGAGGAATACCTTGTGTGCTATCAAATGTCACAATGTAACTGGGTGATCATAAAGATGCTCTACAGGTATCTCCGAAGGTGTTTGTTGAGTTGGCATAGATTGAGATTAGGATTTATCACTCCGAGTATCGGAGAGGTATCTCTGGGCCCTCTCGGTAATACACATCATAAGCTTGCAAGAAAATGACTAAGGAGTTAGTTACGAGGTGATGTATTACGGAATGAGTAAAGAGACTTGCCGGTAACGAGATTGAACTAGGTATGAAGATACCGACGATCGAATCTCGGGCAAGTAACATACTGACAGACAAAGGGAATTACGTATGTTGTCATAACGGTTCAACCGATAAAGTAGAATATGTAGGAACCAATATGGGCATCCAGGTTCCGCTATTGGTTATTGACCGAAGAAGTGTCTCGGTCCTGTATACATAGTTCTCAAACCCGTAGGGTCCGCACGCTTAACGTTCGTTGATGATATAGTGTTATATGAGTTATATGATTTGGTGACCAAATGTTGTTCGGAGTCCCGGATGAGATCACGGACATGACAAGGAGTCTCGAAATGGTCGAGAGGTAAAGATTGATATATATAGGACGATGGTATTCGGACACTGGAAGAGTTTCGGAGTGCACCGTGTAGTCATCGGGTCGTCGGAAGGGGTTCCGGACACCCCCGGTAAGTTCATGGGCCTAATGGGCCAAAGGAGGGGACAGACCAGCCCGCTAGGGGGCTGGCGCACCCCTCTCCTTGGCAGGCCAGCCCTAGGGGAAGGAAAGAGGAGGGGTGGCCCCTCCTGCCTTTCCCTCCTCATGAGAGAAAGGAAAAGGGGGGGCTTCCTCCTCCTACCTTCCTCCCGCACTCATATATGGAGGGGGGCGCGGCTTGGGGAAGTCCCCAAGTAGGATTCGGCCCTACTTGGTGCGCACCTTGGCCTCTCCCCTCTCCCCCACCTATATATATGTGGGAGGGGGCGCCACACAGGACCACGACAATTGTTTAGCCGTGTGCGGTGCCTCCCTCCACCGTTTACACCCTCGGTCATATTTTCGTAGTGCTTAGGCGAAGCCCTGCGGAGATAGCATCACCATCACCGTCGTGCTGCCGGAACTCATCCACTACCTTGCCATCTTGCTGGATCAAGAAGGCGTGGATGTCACTGAACTGAACATGTGCTGAACGCGGAGGTGCCGTACGTTCGGTACTCGATCGGTTGGATCGCGAAGAAGTTCGACTACATAAACCGCGTTACAAAATGCTCCCGCTTACGGTCTACGAGGGTACGTAGACACACTCTCCCCCTCTCGTTGCAATGCATCTCCATGGACAGATCTTGCATGTGCGTAGAATTTTTTTTGTTTTCCATGCAACGTTTCCCAACAAAAAGTAGACCCGGGGGCCATAGTTTTCACTAGAGGCTTCTCTCTTGAAAATAGCATACGGTGGGTAAACAAATTACTGTTGGGCAATTGATAGAAAAGCGAATAATCATGACGAAATTCAAGGCAATGATCATGTATATAGGCATCACGTCCAAGACAAGTAGACTGACTCCTGCCTGCATCTACTACTATTACTCCACACATCGACCGCTTTCCAACATGCATCTAGAGTATTGAGTTCATAAAGAACGGAGTAACGCCTTAAGCAAGATGACATGATGTAGACAAAGTAAACTCACGCATGAATAAACCGCATCCTTTTATCCTTAATGGCAGCGATACAAATATGTGTCATGTCCCTTTCTGTCACTGGGATTGAGCACCACAGGATCGAACCCATCACAAAGCATCTCTCCCATTCGAGAAAAGTCAATCTAGTTGGCCAAACCAAATCAATAGACCGGAGAGAAATACGAAGCCACAACAATCATGCATAAAAGAGTTCAGAGCAAACTCAAATAATATTCATGGATAAATCTAATCATAAACTCACAATTCATCAGATCCCAACAAACACACCACAAAGTCATTACATCGGATAGAACTCCAAGAACATCGAGGAGAACATTGTATTGAAGATCAAAAGGAGAGAGAGAGAGAGCCATCTAGCTACTAACTATGGACCCATAGGTCTGTGGTAAACTACTCACACATCATCGGAAGGGCATCAAGGTTGATGTAGAGCCCCTCCATGATCGAATACCCCTCTGGCAGAGCGCTGGAAAAGGCCTCCAGATGGGATCTCATGGTTCTGGAACTTGCGGCGGTGGAAAAAGTATTTTGGCTGGCTCTCTATTGGTTTCTCAATTTTAGAGAATTTATAGAGGCGGAGTTAGGTCAAACAGAGCCTCGTAGGCCCCACAAGCCACCAGGGCGCGCCCTGGTGCCTCGTGGGCCACTGCTTCATCTTCTCATCCCCTCCCGAAGTTTCCAGGGTCTCTGATGTCCAGAAAAAATCTCCAAAAAGTTTCGTGGAATTTGGAATTCATTTGGTACTGATATTCTGAAAAACCAAAATAGGCAAAAAATGACAACTAGCACTAGGCACTAAGGTAATAGGTTTGTCCCAAAAAATGATATATAATTTCTTGTAAATGTATATAAAACATCCAAGATTGATACTATAATAGCATGGTACAATCAAAAAATTTAGATACGTTGGAAACATATCAAGCATCCCCAAGCTTAATTCCTGCTCGTCCTCGAGTAGGTAAATGATAAAAAATATATAATTTTTGATGTGGAATGCTACCTATCACATTCATCATATAATTTTCTTCTTTGTGGCATGGATATTTGGACTTGAGTGATTCAAAGCAATAGTCTATTATTTGACATGAAAACATAAATATCCAAGCATACCAACAAGCAATCATGCCTTTCAAAATATCAACGCTAAAGAAAGTTATCCCTAGCCCATTATGCTTAGTCATTGATCCATTCATGAAACACACTCAATATTAGCTACACCCAATGCACAAGTATGACAATAGTGCTCTCCAATTGGTGCTTTATAAGAGAAGATGGAGACTCAAAATAACATAAAAAACGCATAAAAGTAAAGTATATAGGCCCTTCGCAGAAGCAAAGATTTGTAGAGGTGCCAGAGCTCAAAGTTTAAAACAAAGAGATAAAAATTATTTTGAGAGGCATACTTTTCCTGTCAACGATATGACCGAAAGTTCCCCACATCTTCCATGCTAGACACATTATAGGCGGTTCCCAAACAGAAAATAAATTTAATTTCCTTTCCACCGTTCTTTCACAAACCATGGCTAGCCGTATCCACAGGTGCCCTCCATACCAACAACTTTCCAAGGATTTTTTTTTCATTTTGTTTCATTTCGGGACTGGGCATCCCTATTACCTTGCCATTTTATCGTGCAATGACAAGTGAATAAACACTCATCGTGAGAATAACCCACCTAACATGGAAGATATTGGACACCCCCTGCCGTACCATGAGCGGTACGGGCACAGAAAATGGAAAGTTATTTTGAATGACTAGAGTTGGCACAAGCAAATTTACTTAAAACGACATGTAAATACCGCTTATAGGTAGGTATGGTGGACTCATTTGGCACAACTTTAGGTTTAAGGAGGTTGATGCACAAGAAGTATTTCCGCTTAGTACAAATGAAGGCTAGAAAATAGATTGAGAAGCAACCAACCGAAAAACAAAAACGGTCATTAACATGCATTGAGAATAACTAACACTAAATAATGCACCATAAGTAGGATGTAACTTCGTTGCATAACTATTGACTTTACGTGCATGCATAGGGAACCACAAACCTTAACACCAATATTCTTACTAAGTCACAATTACTCACAAGCATGACTCACATATTATCATCTCCATATCGCAAAACTATTGCAAGGAATCAATCTTATCATATCCAATGATCTATATGAAAGTTTTTATTATATCCCTCTTGGATATTCATCATATTTGGACCAAATTCATATCTTGTGCAAATTACCATTACTATTATCAACTCTCAAAAAGATATAAGTGAAGCATGAGAGTTCATCTATTTATTTAAACTATAATCACCACCGTGTTCAAAAAGATATAAGTGAAGTACTAGAGCAACTGCCTAGCTCAAAAGATATAAGTGAAGCACATAGAGTATTCTAACAAATCATGAATAATGCATGTCCCTCTCAAAAAGGTGTGTTCAGCAAAGATGATTGTGACAAACTAAAAAGAAAACAAAGCAAAGACTCATATAATACACGGCGCTCCAAGAAAAACTCATATCATGGGATGAATAAAAATATAGCTCCAAGTAAAATCATTGATGGTCAGTAGAAGAAAGAGGGGATGCCTTCTGGGGCATCCCCAAGCTTAGATGCTTCGGAGTCCTTGAATATTACCTTGGGGTGCCTCGGGCATCCCCAAGTTTCGGCTCTTGCCACTCCTTATTCCTTCATCCATCGTGATCTCACCCAAAACTTGAAAACTTCAATCACACAAAACTCAACAAAACCTCGTGAGATCCGTTAGTATAATAAGGCAAATCACTACTTTAAGTACTGCTGCAAACCCATTCATATTTTATTATTCCATTATACCTACTGTATTCTAACTTCTCCATGGCTTATACCCCCCGATACAATCCATAGTTTCAGCAAAACAAGCAAAACAATGCATCCAAAAGAGAATCTATCAAAAATAGAACAGTCTATAGTAATTCGAACAACGACCATACTTCTGTAACTCAAAAATTCTAAAAAATTAGGAAAAAGTGGGAAATTTGCATATGAATCATGTGTAAAAAATTCAGAAATTTATCCCGCTCCAGCAAATCTCAACAATTCTGCTACTGGATGCAAAAGTTTTTGTTTTTGCACAGAATCAAAGCAACTATCATCCAAATCATCCCAAAGGCTTTACTTGGCACAAACACTAAGAAAACAGAAAAACAAACAAGAAAATTAAGATAACTATTGGGTTTCCTCCCAACTAGCGCTATCATTTTACGCCCCTAGCTAGGCATAACGCATAGTTTCAAGTGTTGTCATCTTTAATTTCTAACTCCTCAATCACACATCCATATTTCCTAGGAGTTCTAGCAAACATGCTTTTAATGATCACACTCCTAGGAACAAAATTAAGAGATTTATTTCCATATATCGGTTCCTTTATCAAATCAACGAAATTGGGCTGAACACTAATCATTTTAAGATCTTCGTTGTTGTTGCTAGATGTGGCACCCTTGTTTTTAGGAACATATACAAACTTGCAATTCTTGATAGGAGGAGTTTTTTCTATAGTTTTAATGGAAGAAAAGGCGGAAGCCAAATTATTAATAATTTCTTCCAACTTGTCAATCCTAGGGGGACTTCGCTCCACTCTTGCATTGATTATTGGTTCTTTCTCTTTTAGCATCTTAAGAGTAATCCCTGCCTTTGATCCAAACTGAGTACCATGATTATGAATCTTTTTATCCAAATTTTCAACATGCTCTACGGTAGGCATCTTATTTTCAATAGCATCTAGCCTCTACATAACATGTTCCAAGGTTAAAACCGTTTCATTAATAGTGATAGGTGGTGATCCCACTAAATTTACCATAGCATTGAAAGCATCCATAGGGTGACTACTCAAGAAATTCCCTTCGGTAATAGTATCTAATATAAATCTATACCAAGTAGTAACACCCACATAAAAATTACGAAGAAGAACATTATTAGATTACTAACGAGTTGATCTATTTTGAGCATCGCAAATCCTATACCAAGCATCTTTTAAATTCTCCCTCCCCTTTGCTTAAAATTGAGAACTTCATTTTCAAGGGTACACGTAAGAAGGGAAGAACTAGCCATAACGATAAAGTGGACAAGCACCAAAAAGGGCAAACGCGGAAAATATTTTTGTATTTTTGTGACACTTTTTAGAAGTGGGGGAGATGAAAACGAGAGGCAAATAGGAAATAATGTAAATGCAAGGAGATGAAACTTTATGCATAGGTACTTGATAGATGTTGATGATGTCTCCCTGGCAACGAGGCCAGAAATTCTTCCTGCTACTTGTGAACTGTGTTTGGATTTCCCCGAAGAGGAGAGGATGATGTAGTACACTAGAGATAAGTATTTCCCTCAGTTAAGAACCAAGGTTATCAATCCAGTAGGAGAACCACGCAACACCTCGTTAGCAGCACCTGCACACAAACAACAAATCCTTGCAACCCAACACGAACAAGGGGTTGTCAATCCCTCGACGGTTACATGCAAGATTAAATTGTATGGTGTTTGATAGATAGATTGAAAAAAATACAAAATGAAATAAATAAAGTAAAATTGCAACAAGGTATTTTTAGGATTTTACACTTGTACAGCGAGCTGCTATACAAATGGTTTTTAACCCCTTTCTGTGATGAAGTTTTAAACCGTCGCCTAGTGAGTGTGGGCGATAGGGGGGTCCTTCCCACACGGCCCAGAAACCGTCGGGGATAGGGAGTAGCAATGCATACATTTTGCATAACTAAGCGTATGCGTTGCCGGCATGTATCCCAAACGCGAGTCTTGAGATAACTATTTGTGATATCTTGCATATCCCAAACGCTCCATCCTTGCTACTCGTTTGTGCTTGCATTACCATCGCAGTCGGTCTTCCGTGGTAATACGTTTATGATGCGCGCCCCATCACAAACAGTTCACTATTATAGAACATGTATGATAAGCAGACAATCACACACATTTACTTTTCCTCGACTGTATGTGATTCAATGTCCGAGTGCATACAGTTATCCCTATAAAACTATATGCGAAGCTTGAATATATCCCACATGATTCATCTATCGTACCCGCATCGGACAAGGGCCTATCACACGCGTTCTTCTATGAGCAAACGTTTACGATGCGCACGACATCATAAACAGTCCATAATTGCCAAGTGTGTGTGATAAGGTGACTTCCGCAAACATTTAATAAGAAGGAACTATGTGCGCTACTATTGTTAATCTCACACGTTTTTTCTTGGCTGATCATGTGTGCAGTAGAGATTCATCGCACACGTAGTGGATCCGAGAAACGTGTCTGGTCTCCACGTTTATCGCAGATGTTTTGTTTTCGCAAACCGTGTGTAGTGTACTGGCCTACAGAACCTAATTTATCCCTAATTTTATCCCTGCATTTGAAAATCACAGATTTTAAATTTGAAAGTAGGCAATCACTTATTTCATATCGAACCATGTTTATTACAAATAAAGGTTCAAGCACGAATGCATAATTCGATGCACAGGTACATATACTGAAGAACTACAGAAGCACCAAGTAAAGAATGATGAACCACAGTTGTACTAAAGACTGTAAAGAGAGAGACAAAAGACATTCTGGTTGGTGGAGAAGGTGAAGCAGAATGCCCATATTGTGCCCTTCTCCATGCGTAATGCACGCACGACTCTAGGCCAACCCCTTGTGATGGCTGCCTGCCCATCCTTCACTGACTTCATTAGGACTTCTCGATGCTCATTGTAGTCCCGATGAAATACTTTAGCCTTCATTTCATGTCCACCAATCATGTACTTTGCGAGGTAATCTTGAGTAAACGGCTTTGGGAACCACTACAAACGAAAAAGATTCAGACATTGTTGTCTGACAACTCATTATGGGAAATAAAAAGAGAAGGCTACAGAGTTTGTAGTAACCATCCTACAGCTCACTGTTGTGTTGGATAGAGCATAAAAAAGTAATTTGATTGCCACCGTTCATATCCTTGTGCTAATAATCCTTATCAGTTTCCTCACTTGATGCTGGTTCATGAATATCTCATTGCCCCATACGCAAAAAGGGTCGATGCATGGATCTTTGCCAAGGACATATGTACCTACAAGCAACAAGTCAATATTAGAGGCTAAAAAGTGTCCAGGATTGGATCTATATGCACTACATTATGGAACGATGGGGGGAGGACAAGCCGAGGGATGAAACTAACCTCGGCGGAAAATGCTGGCCACTCCCGTTGTTGTCCTGCATAAATAGTGGAAAGGCATGATAAGTATTGCAACCTTAAAATCAAAGAAATATAGCCAAGGTAAACAACATCATCTCCAAATGATAGCTTGAATGTGTTGGTTTCAGCATGCTGTTAAAGCGGATATAAAATGGAAGGGAATGTTACCTACAACAGGCTTAACAACCACCAAATATTGCAATTCAAACTGGTATTGTTGAAAATGAATGGAACGTAGCTCATGCTTAAACATCACACTGCATAAATGTGTAAAATTGAAATAAAGGGCATGTGTTAACTACACCAGGCATAACTGGAACCAAATACAGCCGTTCAAACTGGTATTGATGAAATCAAGCTGCACAGTTCTGACTTGCACATAATGAACATCACATTGTGAATGACTAAAATAAACAAGGCATAAATGATCAGTATAACAACCAAATATAGCCATTGAAAACTGGACAGGGGTTCACTGCAACCAACCTAACAAGAAAATACAGATAAACATGGCATATGCTTGAAAACTGGACAAATGCTCACTGCAACCAACATAACAAGCAAATACAGATAAACAAGGCATCTGCTTGAAAACTGGACAAATGCTCGCTACAACCAACCTAACAACCAAATTCAGATAAACAAGGCATCTGCTTGATAACTGGACAAATGCTCACTGCAACCAACCTAACTACCAAATACAGATAAACAAGGCATCTACTCACTATAAACAACCAAATATAGCCATTCGTGAAACTGAAGTGGACAATTCATACTTAAACATTACATAGCCCTATTGAACATTACATTTTTGCATAACTGAAATAATTAAACATGGCACAGTTAAAACACGGCATGGCAAAAGCTACTACAACAAAGGGTGCGGGTTGGCTAGCTAGAAAAAGTAAGATTTGCTGATAGGATGTTGCCTCACTTGTCATGGACGGGATCCTTCTAGTTGGAAGAGCATAGACCCATGGTGCACTCTCTGATGTCGCAGATGGGTTGTTTCACCTTAGAAGAACCTTTGTGGGTGCCCTCCTCGTGGTCGATGAGATCTGACTTGGCAATTGAGGACCCCAAGCTGCCGCCGTAGAACGTGTCCTTCAGAAATGAAAAAATGGGCTCGATGGCGTACAAGGATCGCAAATCCTTGACCGCATGGCGGAGGAGATCAGCGGCAGGGCCTTCAAAGAGATCGACGGCGGTTGAACCAGAGGGGTTGGGGATGGACTACTTAACCTGTGACATGGCCCGTGTGAAGCCGCCGCTGTCGACGAGCTTGATGTCGTAGCCAGCTTTCCCGAGATACAGTAATACACTAGACCGCTGGTGTGAAGCCTTCGGCATGGCAATGTAGTCAATGTCCTCGCCGGCTTACACGGTGAGGTGTTGCTCCGGGATCAACAGGCTGGGACAAACGACGGTCACCTCGCCTACATCCGCCGGAGAGGCCATGATAAACCTCTTTTTGGCCGAACGCTCGCCGGGCTCCCAGAGATATGTGGTCGGGCTTAGGATGCGACTCTCTGGAGCAGGGGATGGGGATCTGGCGGGGAGGGACACCGCGGGCCTCATCTAAAAACACAGGGGGCGACGGTATGGGAATCGCTGGGTAACCTGGACTTTATAATCTAAGCTAGGAGGCACGGGCAGACCGGCAGGGGTTGGCGGCACCAGCGGCGAGCTAGGGTTCGAGGGGGGAGGGGGGTGGGGGGACTGTCAGGGGGGCGGGGTGGTGTTTGAGAATACGCCACGGCTATTGAAAAATTTAGTAATGGTGGGTGGAGATGGTGGTGGACGAGGGAGGGCGACGGTTCAAATGCCTCGGCTATTGGAATTTTACTATAAGGTTGGTGATGGAGGAGTGGGGGCGACATTTGAAATACTGTGGCTACTAAAATTTGGGTAAAGGAATTGATGCGGGGCGGAGCACCCAAGATCGCACACAGTCCAATAAGAATATGCGTGTATGATTGATGTCGCTTGAACTACGTCGGTATTTCCCCCAAAGAGGAAGGGATGATGCAGCATAGCTATGGTAGGTATTTCCCTCAGTTATGAAACCAAGGTATCAATCCAGTAGGAGAACCAACCAACACTATGTAAACGGTACCTACACAGAAAGAACAAATACTTGCAACCCGACGCTTATAAGGGGTTGTCAATCCCTTTTTCGGGTAACGGCGCCAGATGTTGTCAAGTTGACGGGATAAAATTGTGATAGATTGGATAAATAGATCTCGATAAAACGCAAAATAAAATAAATAGCAAAAAAATGCAGCATAGTATTTTTGGGTTTTTGGAATAATAGATCTGAAAACAAAAGCAAATGAAAATAGATCTCAAAGCAAATATGATAAAGAATAGACCCAGGGGCCGTAGATTTCACTAGTGGGTTCTCTCGAGAAAATAGCATACGGTGGGAAACAAATTACTGTTGGGCAATTGATAGAAGATCGAATAATTATGATGATGTCCAGGCAATGATCATTATATAGGCATCACGTCCAAGATTAGTAGACTGACTCCTGCCTGCATCTACTACTATTACTTCACACATCGACCGCTATCCAGCATGCATCTAGTGTATTGAGTTCATGGAGAAACGGAGTAATGCAATAAGAACGATGACATGATGTAGACGAGATCTATTCATGTAGGAATAGCCCCCATCTTGTTATCCTTAATAGCAACGATACATGCGTGTCTTGCTGCCCCTTCTGTCACTGGGAAAGAACACCGCACGATCGAACCCATCACAAAGCACCTCTTCCCATGGCAAGAAAAATCGATCTAGTTGGCCTAACTAAACCAGAGATTCGAAGAAGAAATACGAGGATATA
Source organism: Thinopyrum elongatum (assembly GCA_011799875.1). Classification (NCBI taxonomy): domain Eukaryota; kingdom Viridiplantae; phylum Streptophyta; class Magnoliopsida; order Poales; family Poaceae; genus Thinopyrum; species Thinopyrum elongatum. The sequence goes on along the minus strand of CM022302.1, from coordinate 153,514,216 downwards.
AGTAATCATGCATATAAGAGATCAAAAGAAGACTCAAATAATATTCATGGATATAGATCTGATCATAAACTCAAAGTTCATCGGATCCCAACAAACACACCGCAAAAAAGAGTTACATCAAATAGACCTCCAAGAGACCATTGTATTGAGAATCAAAAGAGAGAGAGGAAGCCATCTAGCTACAGCCTACGGACCCGTAGGTCTACAATGAACTACTCATGCATCATCGGAGAGGCACAAATGAGGATGATGAACCCCTCCGTGATGGTGTCTAGATTGGATCTCGTGGTTCTGGAACTTGCGGCGGCTGGAATTCTGTTTCGTCGACTCCCTTAGGGTTTCTGGAATATTTGGGTATTTATAGGGCGAAGAGGTGGTGCGGGAGGCCACCGAGGTGGGCACAACCCACCAGGGTGCGCCTGGGCCCCCAGGCGCGCCCAGGTAGGTTGTGCCCCCCTTGGGGCACCCCTCTAGTACTTCTGTGGCCCATGTTGTTCCTTCTGGTCCTTAAAAATTCTCCAAAAAGTTTCGCTGCGTTTGGACTCCGTTTGGTACTGATATTCTGTGAAGTAAAAAACAAGCAAAAAACAGCAACTGGCACTGGGCACTAAGTCAATAGGTTAGTCCCAAAAAATGATATAAAGTTGCTATAAAATGATTGTAAAACATCCAAGAATGATAATATAACAGCATGGAACAAGCAAAAATTATAGATACGTTGGAGACGTATCAGCATCCCCAAGCTTAATTCCTACTCGTCCTAGAGTAGGTAAATGATAAAAACAGAATTTTTGATGTGGAATGCTGCCTAACATGTTCATCATATATTCTTTTCTTTTGTAGCATGGACATTTGGACTTTTATATGGTTCAAAGCAATAGTCTAGTTTTGACATGAAGATTTCATTACTCAAGCATATCAACAAGCAACCATGTCTTTCAAAATATCAACTCTAAAGAAAGTTATCCCTAGCACATCATGCTCAATCATTGATCCATTCATGAAACACACTCGCATATTAGCTACATCCAATGCTCAAGTACGATCATAGTGCCCCTTAGTAGGTACTTTGTAAGAGAAGATGGAGACTCAAATTTTTTTTTGCATAAAGTAAATAGAAAGGCCCTTCGCAGAGGGAAGTAGGGATTTCTAGAGGTGCCAGAGCTCAAAGCTTAAATTGAGAGATATTTTTTTTTGAGAAGCATACTTTTCCCGTCAATGAAAACGACCGAGTAATTCCCAACACTTTCCATGCTAGATATATCATAGGCGGTTCCCAAATAGAAAATAAAGTTTATTCCTTTTTCCACCATTCTTTCACATTCCACGGCTAGCCGTATCCACGGGTACCATCCATACCAACACTTTCCTAGGAATTTATTATTTGACAACATAAAGTAAATTTCTTTTTCATTTCGGGATTGTGCATCCCTATTACCGCCATACTCTAGGGCAATGACAAGTGAATAAACACTCATCTTAAGAATAACACATCTAGCATGAAAAATATTGGCCACCCCCTGCCGCTTCATGAGCGGTACGAGCACACAAAAAGGAAATTCATTTTGAAAAGTAGAGATGGCACATACAAATTTGCTTTGAACGGCACAGAAATACCGCATATAGGTAGGTATGGTGGACTCATGTGGCATAACTGTGTTTAAATAATATGGATGCACAAGTAGTATTTCTACTTAGTACAAATGGAGGCTAGCAAAAAGATTGAGAAGCAACCAACCAAGAAACGAAAAATCACATAAGCGAGCATGAAGCATAACTATCAACGAATAATGCACCACAAGTAGGATACAATTTCATTGCACAACTATTGACTTTCATGCTTGCATAGGGAATCACAAACCTTAACACCAATATTCTTACTAAAGCATAATTACTCACCAACATGACTCACATATCACTATCATCATATCTCAAAACTATTAAAAAGAATCAAGTTTATTTTGTCCAATGATCTTCATGAATTTTTTTATTATATCCCTCTTGAATATCTATCACTTTGGGACTAGTTTCATATGTTGCAATTGCTTTTGACCAGCTCAAACAAATCTAAGTGAAGCATATGAGCATAAAATTTTCCGTCTCTCAAAATAATATAAGTGAAGTATGAGAGAATTTCTTCAAAAAATTACTAACTCTCAAACAAATCTAAGTGAAGCATGAGAGCATTTCTTCAAAAATATTAAAGCACACCGTGCTCAAAAAGATATAAGTGAAGCACTAGAGCAATTCCATAGCTCAAAAAAATTAAGTGAAGCATAAAGAGCAATTCTAACAAATCATGGCATAATTTTGGCTCTCTCAAATAGGTGTTTCCAGCAAGTATACTTATGAAAAACTAAAAAGAAAAACAAGCAAAGACTCGTATAATACAAGACGCTCCAAGCAAAACTCATGATATGTGACGAATAAAAATATAGCTCCAAGTAAAATACCGATGGTTGTTAGAAGAAAGAGGGGATGCCACTCGGGGCATCCCCAAGCTTAGTTGCTTGTTTCTCCTTGAATATTATCTTGGGCTGCCATGGGGCATCCCCAAGCTTAGGCTCTTCTTACTCCTTATTCCTTTATCGATCGTGATCTCACCCAAAACTTGAAAACTTCAATCCCACAAAACTTAACAAAACCTTCGTGAGATCCGTTAGTATAAGAAAATCAATCTTCACTTTAAGTACTGTTACAAACCCATTAAAATTTTATTATTGCATTATATCTACTGTATTATAACCTTACCATGGCTTATACCCCCGATACAATCCATAGATTCATCAAAATAAGCACACAATGCAAAGGAAACATAATCTGTCAAAAACAGAATAGTCTGTGAAGATGCGAATTGTTGTCATACTTTTGTAACTCCAAAAACTCTGAAACGTTAGGAAAATAGAGGAAATTTGTATATCAATCTTGTGTAAAAAATTAAGAATTTTTCATCGCTTATCTGAATTTAAACAATTCTGTTACTGGACACAAAAGTTTCTGTTTTTCAACAAGATCAAATCAACTATCACCAAAGCTATCCCAAAGGCTTTACTTGGCACAAACACTAATTAAAACATAAAAAAACACATTTATAACAGTAGCATAATTTTGCAAACACTCAAGAACATAAAGAAAAAAGTAAAAATAAATTTTATTCATTGGGTTGCCTCCCAACAAGCGCTATCGTTTTATGCCCCTAGCTAGGCATAATGCATAGATCTAAGTATTGTCATCTTTAGTTTTAGATCCATAGGATGCCCTCATGATTGATTCATATGGTGGTTTAATTCTTGTTCTAGGGAAGTGTTCCATACCCTTTCTTAGTGGAAATTGAAATTTAATATTGCCTTCTTTCATATCAATCACGCCACCAATAGTACGCAAAAACGGTCTACCAAGTATAATTGGACAAGACGGATTGCAATCAATATCAAGAACAATAAAATCTATGGGCACATAATTCCTATTTGCAAGAATAAGAACATCATTAATTCTCCCTAAAGGCTTTTTAATAGTAGAATCCGCCAAGTGCAAATTAAGAGAACACTCTTCAATATCGGTAAGACCAAGCACATCACATAAAGATTTCGGAAATGTGGAAACACTAGCACCCAAATCACATAAAGCAAAACACTCATAATTTTTTATCTTGACTTTGATAGTAGGTTCCCATTCATTATGCAATTTTCTAGTAATTGAGACTTCTAATTCCAACTTTTCTTCAAAAGCTTTCATCATGGCATCAACAATATGTTTAGTAAAAGCTTTATTTTGTTCATAGGCATGAGGTGAATTTATCATGGATTGCAACAAAGAAATACAATCAATCAACGAGCAATTATCATAATTAAAATCTTTGTAATCCAAAAGAGTGGGCACATCACTAGTTAAAGTTTTGACCTCTCCAAACCCACTTTTATCAATTTTTTCATCAAGATTCTCACCCTCCGAATTATAGGGATGCCTTCTAACTAAAGTTGACTCTTCTTCTGTCCCTTTATCATCAATTTTAATTTTACTAAACAAGGAATCAATAGAAGAAAAACCAATCACTTTAAGATCTTCATCATTTTTATGAAAGCAATCACTAGAAAACGCTCTTTCTGAAAATTCTCTTTTAGCTCTAAGCATAGGGGTTCTTTTCTTACTTTCATCCATAGAAACATATAAAGCTTTAATTGATTCATCAACCTTGGGTACAAAAATTTTCAACTTGAGATTTTCTACATCGTGAGAAATTCTATCAATGCTTCTAGACATATCATCGATCTTATTCAACTTTTCTTCTATTGTAGTATTGAAAACTTTTTGAGCATTGATAGATTCTTTAATAATATTCTCATGATCAGAAGGGTTCCTATTATTATTGTAAGAAGAATTACCATAGGAATTACCATAATTATTAGAGGAATTTCCAGGAAAAGGCCTAGGATTAAAATTACCTCTATAAGCATTGTTATTGAAATTATTTCGCGAGATAAAATTCACATCTACGGGATCACTATTTTGCTCAATCAAAGTAGATAAAGGCACATCATTAAGATCAATAGGAGCACTTTTATTAGCAACCAATTTCATAAGTGCATCAACTTTTTCACTCAACGTGCTAATTTCTTCAACTGAATTAACCTTTTTACTAGTAGGTGCCCTTTCGGTATGCCATTGTGAATAATTTGCCATGATATTATCTAGCAATTTAGTAGCTTCACACAAAGTAATTTCCATAAAAGTAGCACCCGCGGCGGAATCTAAAAGATTTCTAGAGACAAAATTCAATCCCGCAAAAAAATTTGGTATGATCATCCAAAGATTTAAACCATGAGTAGGACTATTTCTTAACATCAATTTCATTCTTTCCCAAGATTGTGCAACAGGTTCATGCTCACGTTGTTTAAAATTCATGATTTGAGTTCTAAGGGAAATAATTTTTGCGGGCGGAAAATACTTAGTAATAAAAGCATCTTTGCACTTATCCCAAGAATCAATACTATTGCGAGGCAAAGAAGAAAACCAAATTTTTGCACGATCTCGCAAAGAAAACGGAAATAATTTCAATTTCACAATATCATTGTCCACATCTTTTTTCTTTTGCATATCGCATAATTCTACGAATGTGTTAAGATAGGACACGGCATCCTCATTAGGAGTATCGGAAAACTGATCTTTCATAACAAGATTCAACAAAGCGGCATTAATATCACAAGATTCCGCACTAGTAGCGGGAGGAGCAATCGGAGTGCTAATAAAATCATTGTTATTGGTATTGGAAAAATCACACAACTTGGTGTTTTCTTGAGTCATCGTGATTACGCAAACAAGATTGCAAATAGATCTGACGAGAAAAAGGTGAACGAAAAAGAGGGTGAATAAAACGGCAAATTTTTGTGAAGTGGGGGAGATGAAAATGAGAGGCAAATGGCAAATAATGTAAATTGCAAGGAGATGAGATTTGTGATTACGAACCTAATAGATGTTGATGATGTCTCCCCGGCAACGGCGCTAGAAATTCCTTTTGATGTCGCTTGAACTACGTCGGTATTTCCCCAAAGAGGAAGGGATGATGCAGCACAACTATGGTAGGTATTTCCCTCAGTTATGAAACCAAGGTATCAATCCAGTAGGAGAACCAAGCAATACCATGTAAACGGTACCTGCACACAAAGAACAAATACTTGCAGACGCTTATAAGGGGTTGTCCATCCCTTTTTTGGGTAACGGCGCCAGATGTTGTCAAGTTGACGGGATAAAATTGTGATAGATTTGATAAATAGATCTCGATAAAACGCAAAATAAAATAAATAGCAAAAAAAATGTAGCAAGGTATTTTTGGGTTTTTGGAATAATAGATCTGAAAACAAAAGCAAATAAAAATAGATCTCAAAGCAAATATGATAAAGAATAGACCCAGGGGCCATAGATTTCACTAGTGGGTTCTCTCGAGAAAATAGCATACGGTGGGAAACAAATTACTGTTGGGCAATTGATAGAAGATCAAATAATTATGATGATGTCCAGGCAATGATCATTATATAGGCATCACGTCCAAGATTAGTAGACCGACTCCTGCCTGCATCTACTACTATTACTCCACACATCGACCGCTATCCAGCATGCATCTAGTGTATTGAGTTCATGGAGAAATGGAGTAATGCAATAAGAACGATGACATGATGTAGACGCGATCTATTCATGTAGGAATAGCCCCCATCTTGTTATCCTTAATAGCAATGATACATGCGTGTCTTGCTGCCCCTTCTGTCACTGGGAAAGAACACCGCACGATCGAACCCATCACAAAGCACCTCTTCCCATGGCAAGAAAAATCGATCTAGTTGGCCTAACTAAACCAGAGATTCGAAGAAGAAATACGAGGATATAAGTAATCATGCATATAAGAGATCAAAAGAAGACTCAAATAATATTCATGGATATAGATCTGATCATAAACTCAAAGTTCATCGGATCCCAACAAGCACACCGCAAAAAAGAGTTACATCAAATAGACCTCCAAGAGACCATTGTATTGAGAATCAAAAGAGAGAGAGAGGAAGCCATCTAGCTACAGCCTACGGACCCGTAGGTCTACAATGAACTACTCACGCATCAACGGAGAGGCACCAATGAGGATGATGAACCCCTCCGTGATGGTGTCTAGATTGGATCTCGTGGTTCTGGAACTTGCGGCGGCTGGAATTGTGTTTCGTTGACTCCCCTAGGGTTTCTGGAATATTTGGGTATTTATAGGGCGAAGAGGCAGTGCGGGAGACCACCGAGGTGGGCACAACCCACCAGGGCGCGCCTGGGCCCCCAGGCGCGCCCTGGTGGGTTGTGCCCCCCTCGGGTACTTCTTTGGCCCATGTTGTTCCTTCTGGTCCATAAAAATTCTCCAAAAAGTTTCGCTGTGTTTGGACATCGTTTGGTACTGATATTCTGCGAAGTAAAAAACAAGCAAAAAACAGCAACTGGCACTGGGCACTATGTCAATAGGTTAGTCCCAAAAAATGATATAAAATTGCTATAAAATGATTGTAAAACATCCAAGAATGATAATATAACAGCATGGAACAAGCAAAAAATATAGATACATTGGAGACGTATCAATGATAATAAGGAAAAGCAGCGGAACCGCCGATTTTTGCATCGCTCAAGCCGGGTAGTTTGTTTTTAGATTTCTAGCTAGCTAGTCTATCGCACACGGTTCATCCTAATTTTTAGACGCAGACGTGGAATTCATCCTAAATAAACTACCCGCCTTTAGCTTGCGCAGGTGGTGATTTTACAGCGCACTAGCATCGCACATAGTTAAGCCACTACCTCCACCCTTGCTCGCGCTTGTGCAGTCGTGGTGATTTCACAACGCACTAGCATCACACACGGTTAAGCCACTGCCTCCACCCTTGCTCGTGCTTGCGCAGTCGTGGTGATTTCCCAACGCACTAGCATCGCACACGGTTAAGCCAGTAGCTCCACCCTTGCTCGCGCTTGCGCAGTCGTGGTGATTTCACAGCGCACTTGCATCACACACGGTTAAGCCAGTACACCCGTGTCCGTTGAGCGTCATCCGAGTCTTCCGAGCAAAAAAAATGTGAGAGAGGGTCAGAAGACAACCACACCAGCATGTGGCCCAAATATATATGAATGAAAAGGGTGGTGTGTGATGTTCAAATTTCCAATGCACAACTTTGACTGCGCGGGCCCATGGTTGGGCGCTTCGTCGAAGATCGATGAGAGGGGCCAGAAGTCAAGAACCACCTGGAAGTGGGCAAATATATGTAGGAATATAGGGTGTGATGTATAAATACACAATGCACAACTTTGTGGCACCTGCCTCGCAAACCGGAAAACCCCTTGGATATATCTATAATGATAGGATGTCATAGCTACCTAGCTAGGGTGCTTGTCCCACCTCCCACTTCGTGTCAGCGTGACGGATGCACGTACTGATACTTTGGTCATACATGCATGTCGCCATGATCTACCATAAGACGGACCAGTGAATCTATCGCTTGGTCAAACAACCACTGTTGTTGTCGATAAAAAATGGATAGAATATATATATATACACACACCGCTTGGAGGGGCCAAAAATCGCATGAGAGGGGCCAAAAAACCAGCACCACCTGCATGCGGCCCAAAATGATGTACGTTGGAAGGGGTGATGTGTTTTCGATATCAAATAATGTACAATTTAGATGTGGCGCGCCTCTCGATACAGACAACCACCATGTAAGCCTGATAATTAAGGATGAGATACGTAGGGTACGGTGTCGGTCCAACCCACCAAACCGAGCGCGTGGGAAGGAATCCTGAGAATGCATGAGCTCGAACTTCGCTCGAACATGTGACGGTGACCGGCCCTAACACGAACTAGAAGGAATCCATTCATGGCCGAACACCCCTCGTTATCGGTCAAAGGGATGATATATATAGACCCGGGGAGCCCACAGATATGCGTGTCGTCACAAAAAACCGAACAAGGGAGACGTGGTCGATTGGAAGACCCCCTATACCCTGCATGCGGCCCAAAAATATGTATGGGTGGGGTGTGATGTGTTCAAATCCCCAATGCACAACTTCGATGGGGCACCAACTACATTACAAACTGAACACCGTACCCAACCCCAAGCTAGGTTCAAGACATACGATGTCGGTTCCCCAACTTCGAGGCGGGGGGAGCGGGGCATCGTCCAACGCATGTTCTCAAACTTTATTTGGTCTAACATGGCACACAGAGCAATAGGAAACCGTCATGGTCCAACCCTTCTCGTACGTTGGGTCAAAGGGATAGATTGTGTGGGCCCCCCCTAATTATCGGTCAGGGATGATATATATAGAACTCGGGGAGCCCACAGATATGTGTGTCATCTATAAACTGCACAAGGGAGATGTGCTCGATTAGAACACCCCCTATACCCTACTTGCGGCCCGAAAAAATGTATGGGTGGTGTGTGATTTGTTCAAATCCAGACTGCACAACTCCGATGGGGCACCAACTACATTAGTAACATTACAAACCAAACATCATACCCCCCAGCCAGGTTAAAAACGTACAATGTCGGTTCCGCAACTTCGAGGTGGGTGGGGGGGTTGGGGGCATCGTCCAACTCATGTGCTCAAACTTGATTTGCTCTAACATGGCACATAGAGCAAGAAGAAACCGTCATGGTCAAACCCTTCTCGCATGTTGGGTCAAAGGGATAGATTTTGTGTGGGCCTACAGATCTCGATCATTCTCTGATTTTTGCGAACAAGAAATAACAAAAAAAAATTCTACAAATTACCAAAACAAGGATCCCAAGGTTTATATAATCATCATGACAGGTCACTACAGACACATTTAGAAGATAAATGTCTGTAATGACCATATCATGGCGCTTTAATGAAGCTTGAGATATGCAACTTCCAATCGGGTCACCCATCCTTAGACTCCTCCAGCCCTAGCACGCTTAACTTCTGGGTTCTATTTGACTCGGTTAGTGGATGGAAGCCGCCCCTTGCTGATAAAACTTGCCTCCTTGCCTTTAAGGCGTTTCACACTGCTCACCATATGGGACCTACTCCCTACTATCACACATGTTTGTGCTTTTGGAATTGTGTGCAATCTTTACATGTCCGGTGTGTTGCCACCTAGCCTTCCATGAGCACTGACACTGGCAGCAGGAAACCGATGGGAGGAGTGGTGGGAAACGGTAGTGTGTTTGGATATATAACACCATTAATATGGAAAACTTAGTAAAGAAGGAAGCATGAGCTAGCACGGCGCATGCGCACAGTGCTTACCCACGGGTGACAGATGGTTGACCAGAACCGCTTTAAATATTCAGGGTTCGTTTGGCCTTTTTCATACATTATAATTAAGTTTTATAAGCATTAATTTAATTTGCATAATACAAACTAGTGCACCAAAATGGCTACAAAAATCATACATGTGTCCTTGGATGCATGTTTAGGTCCCATGCAAAGAATGGGAATGAATTACAACCGTCTCAGCGTCTGGCTCGGCCTCGAACATTGAGAATCTCGGTTTTTAAATCCCTGTAAATCCAAAACTCACCCGAAAATCATGAAAGTTGGCATGGTGTCACGACATGGCACATATATGTCGTGGAAAAAATTGTCCATTTTGGGGCAAGACGTGTCCCCCTTGTGGGCGAAACAATAATGGCTGCCTCTTCTCGGCTTGTATTTTTTTTCTACAAGCAACATGGAACGACAGGATATCCGTGCTGAAATTTAAAACTATTCAGGGTTCATTTGGCCTTTTTATACATTAATTGAGTTTCCTAGGCATTTAATGTCCATAATTCAAATCTGAACTACAAATACATGCTCCGGTGCACCAAAATGGATAGAAAAATCATACATGTGTCCTTGGGTGCATGTTTAGTCCCATTCAAGGAATGGGAATGAATAACAACCGTCTCGGCGTCGTGGCTCATCCTCAAACATTGGGAATCTTGGTTTTTAAATCCCGGTATATCCAAAACTCACCAGAAAATCATGCAAGTTGGCATGGTGTCACGACATGGCACATATATGTCGTGGTAAAAATTTGTCCAATTTGGGCCAAGCTTTATTACAAACCTCTTACAAACCGGAGCCTCTCGCAAGAACCCTTGTGGTTTCGATAGGGAAACGTGTCCCCCTTGTGGGCGAAACGATAATCGGTCCCTCTTCTCGCCTTGTATTTCTTCTACAGGCAACATGGAACAACGGGAGATTCGTGCTGAACTTTGAAATTATTCAGGGTTCGTTTGGCCTTTTTTATACATTAATTGACTTTTCTAGGCATTAAATGTCCATAATTCAAATCTGAACTACAAATACATGCTCCAGTGCACCAAAATGGCTAGAAAAATCGTACATGTTTCCTTGGGTGCATGTTTAGGTCCCATGCAAGTAATGGGAATGAATTCAACCGCCTCAGCGTCCTGGCTCGGCCTCAAACATTGGGAATCTCGGTTTTTAAATCGCCATAAATCCAAAACTCACCAGAAAATCATGAAACTTGGCATGGTGTAACAACATGGCACATATATGTCGTGGTAAAAAATTGTCCAATTTGGGCCAAGCTTTATTACAAGCCTCTTACAATCCAGAGCTTCTCGCAACCCTCGTGGTTCCAGTAGGGAAACGTGCCCCTCTTGTGGGCGAAACGATAATCGCTGCCTCTTCTTGCCTTGTATTTTGTTTTCTATAGGCAACATAGAATAACAGGAGTTTAGTGCTGAAATTTGGAATTATTCAGGGTTTGTTTGGCCATTTTATACATTAATTGAGTTTTCTAGGCATTTAATGTCCATAATTCAAATTTGAACTACAAGCACATGCTCCAGTGAAGCAAAATGGGTGGAAAATCATACATGTGTCCTTGGGTGCATGTTTAGGTCTCATTGAAGGAATGGGACTGAATTAAAAATGTCTCGTCGTCCTGAAACATTGAGAATCTTGGTTTTTAAATCCCAGTAAATCCAAAACTCACCAAAAAATCATGAAACCTGGCATGGTTTCATGACATGGCACATATATGCCGTGGTAAAAAAATCGTCCAGTTTGAGACAAGGCGCACACATTAATAGCCAACGAAGTCCTTTTGAAACAAATAGCAGACACGTTAATATTGCAAATGGTTGTATTATATAAACCGTGTGTGTTCCCATAACCATTTAAGTGCAGCCACGCGTCCCTCTTTTTATGGGAGAGTACTACCTCAGTCCTCGTTCACTGGTCATCTTTGTATTTTGTGCCAAAATTTAACCATAGTCGGTGGCGTGCATGCAGCTGTATGATTAGACGGGACGAGCGCGAGAAGTCCGTCGTGCAGGCTCGACGGGACGCGTGCGAGCAGTCCGCCGTGCAGGCTCGACGGGACGCATGCGACCTGTCCACCGCGCAGGCTCGACGGGACATGTGCGAGCAGTCCGCCACGCATGCTCGCCGGGAAGCAAGCTCTTTGACCTCCATCCACCAGCCGCCCGCCTCGCTCACAACTCCTCCATTAATGGCGGCTGAGCGCTGTTTAACATGCGGTTAATTAAAGCACCTGGACGGAGGGTGTTTGCTTGTGATCCCATGGCCCTGCTCAATGTTAGCATTTGCTTTGTTCGTGTTTTCAACTCGTATTCCGGATAATTTAAAATGCCACATGCGGCAACCGATAATACGACGACAAATAAAATGGCAATGGATAATACGATGACAAATTTACAATGGCGCGGATAATAATTGTCTTACATATTCCAGATAATTTAAAATGCCACATGCGGCAATGCCCGGAAGACACGGGGGCAAGAGAAGATGGAAATCACAAACAATGACCTGTGTTGCGACTGTCTCTACTCCTCGATGGATCACCGGGCGACGAGATCCTCCAGCTCCTTCTTCAATTCCTCATGACTTTTCTTGACAGCAGCCATGGATTCCTCCAACTCCAGCTCGTGCTCGATCCGGAGCTTCCTCAAGTCACCCATCAGTTCCTCGACGACCGCTTTCAGCATCATCCCCGAGGCACTGCTCTGCTCAAGCAGCTTCTTCCAGCCGGCGGCCTCCTCCTCTGTCCCGTTGAGCGCCTTGACGAGCTTTGCATTTTCAACCATGAGTTGCTTGACAAGGCCAATCACCTTCTCAACCGAGGCATCGCTAATCTCGAGCAACTTCATCAAGCCGTCGACCAGCTCATGCTGCTTAATTAGGCCAACGAGAATGTTGTCGTCGCTGGCCAAGGACTTCAGTATCGCCAGCTCATCGCGATCGCCGATGCGGCGAGTGCGCTTGTGAGAGACCTCGCATGCCGGTGAGAGCTTGTTCGAGGGCTCCGCGGTGCGCCAGGACATCGCCGTTGTGGCTGCCGCGTAGCGGTGGTACCTCTCTAGTGCTTCTGCGGCCTTGGTCTGTGCTCCCTGGTTATATGTCGACCCGAAACTCCTCCTACCGGTCATGGCAAAGAACTGTGTTTTGGGTGATGAGGAGAGGAATTGTGAAGTAATTTTCGAGTGGGTCATTTTTATAGCCCAGTGCTAAGTTGGAACACGTTTAGGTTTGATCGGTGTGAACAGATTTGCAATTACTTATTGCGTGGTAATCTGGAATGTGACGAGAAACAAGCTCAAAATTTATTGATGGTTCTGGGCACAAAGCCCGAAACGGTTCCCGGATGGCGTACGTGGGCCCGCGTTCTCAGACATGTATGTATCTGCCCACTATCACACACGGTCCAGATATCACCATCGTGTCCGATGGATGGGCCGTCGCACCTCCCATGCGGTGCCAGAAGGTTGACCAGAATTGCAATATGCAGGTGTGGTTGCTCCCCGTTGAGGCGGCCACGGCGTGCTCTGCTCATGTCCGTCCGCGTGTTTTGCTCGCCATTGAGGCCACCGCGGTGCGCTCCGCTCTGTCGTCCCTGCGCGCTCTGCTCGTTGTTTAGGCGCCAAGGCGCACTCGGGTCGTGTCCCTCCGCGCGTGCTCTGCTAGTGATTGGGGCTGGCGCATGATCACATTGGGGAAGCTTTAGTTATTTGATCTCATATTATGTTAATTAATTATACCTCCAGAGCCAGAATCATCCGGCTCTGGAGGTATAATTAATTAACCTAAACTATGATCTTCGGCGCCCGTTCCCGTCGAGCAACTCCATCCTGTCGTCGGCCGTTGGTGGTATGCCGATATGTGTGGGTAACTAGCTAGCAAATGGATCTGTAGCGAGTCGCCGTCGGCGGCCATTGTTGTGGTTATTTATAGCTAGCAGCTAGCTAGGGTATTGGGGATTTTACAATTCATACCTCTGGAGCGCGGAAGACTAAGTGGAGCACACAACCTGACAACCGTATGCAGTGTCATGTGTTACCACACACGTGTTAACATAAGGAAACATATGTGTAACTTACTAATCATCGCACATGAGTACTCGCACACGCATCGTGTGCTATACTCCTAGCCATTGCAAGCAACTAGTTTGCATTTTCCAAAGTTTTTTCTACACACAGAATCACACACGAATTAACTCTAGTAACCGTCTGTGTTATATTTTCTCATCGCAAACAGTTCATTCGAGTGGGTTGTTTGCCGTGTATCACACACATCTTGTTTACACGAATCATTTGTGTTCTTTTGTCTCATAGCAAATAGTTCATCTATGTGAACTGTATGCCGCATATCATAAACATCTTGTTAAGTTGAACCGTTTCTGTTGTGTTGCCTCATCAAAAACAGTTCATCCGAATGAACTGTATGCCGTATATCGCACACACCTTGGTCTCGCTGCCGTTTCTGTTGTGTTCCCTAATCGCAAACAGTTCATCCGAGTGAACTGTATGCCGTATATCACACACACCTTGATATAGCTGCCCGTTTCTGTTGTTCTGGCTCATCGAAAACAGTTCTTCTGGATTAACCATATGCCACGCATCACACACGCAACTCAAATCTGGATCGTGTTTGATGTCTCCGCCATCGCAAACGTTTCGTATCATTTTTTACACTTATTTTACATTACCGTTTGCGATTAATGCATCACACACAGTTTCGTCGAAGGGTCTCTGATTGGACTGTCGCGTTTGGGCCATCCTGCAGTAGTGTTATATATGATAAAAGTAGACCCAGGGGCCATAGTTTTCACTAGAGGCTGCTCTCTTGAAAATAGCATACGGTGGATAAACAAATTACTGTTGGGCAATTGATAGAAAAGCGAATAATCATGACGATATCCAAGGCAATGATCATGTATATAGGCATCATGTCCGAGACAAGTAGACCGACTCCTGCCTGCATCTGCTACTATTACTCCACACATCGACCGCTATCTAGCATGCATCGAGAGTATTAAGTTCATAAAGAACGGAGTAACGCCTTAAGCAAGATGAAATGATGTAGACAACATAAACTCACACATGAATAAACCCCATCTTTCTATCCTTAATGGCAACAATAAAAATATGTGCCGTATCCTTTTCTGTCACTGGGATTGAGCACCGCAAGATTGAACCCATCACAAAGCACCTCTCCCATTGCAAGAAAAATCAATCCAGTTGGCCAAAGCAAATCAATGGATCGGAGAGAAATACGAAGCTATAACAATCATGCATAAAAGATTTCAGAGAAAACTCAAATAATATTCATGGATAAATCTGGTCATAAACTCACAATTCATCAGATCCCAACAAACACACCGCAAAAAGTCATTACATCGGATCGAACTCCAAGAACATCGAGAATTGTATTGAAGATCAAAGAGGGAGAGAGAGAGAGACATCTAGCTACTAACTATGGACCCGTAGGTCTGTGGTAAGCTACTCACGCATCATCGGATGGGTGGCAAGGTTGATGTAGAGCCCCTCCGTGATCGAATTCCCCTCCGGCAGAATGCCAGAAAAGGCCTCCAAATGGGATCTCGTGGTTCTGGAACTTGCAGCGGCGGAAAAAGTATTTTGGCTCGCTCTCTGTTGGTTTCTCGATTTTAGAGAATTTATAGAGGCGGAATTAGGTCAAACGGAGCCACATGGGCCCTACAAGCAACTAGGGCGCGCCCCACCCCCTGGGCGCGCCCTAGTGCCTCATGGGCCACTGCTCCATCTTCTCGTCCCCTCCCGAAGCTTCCAGGGTCTCTTATGTCTAGAAAAAAAATCTCCAAAAAGTTTCGTGGCATTTGAACTTCGTTTGGTACTGATATTCTGAAAAACCAAAAACAAGCAAAAAATAGCAACTGGCACTGGGCACAAAGTTAATAGGTTAGTCCCAAAAATGATATATAATTGCTTGTAAATGTATATAAAACATCCAAGATTGATACTATAATAACATGGAACAATCAAAAAATATAGATACATTGGGGACGTATGAGCCGTCTTTTCTGCTGGAGCTGTAGAACTGCACACAACCTTTTGTGCTTCATCCTTGAGTTAGGCAAATAGCATATTGATGCGTCCATTTCGCATCATGTTTTCCTACTATTATTTATAATTTTTTTGATAAATATAATACTTTGTGGTGCAATTCTAATGCCTTTTCTCTCTTAATTTGCAAGATTTACATGAAGAGGGAGATTGCCGGCAGCTGGAATTCTGGACCTGAAAAAGCTACATCAGAGATACCTATTCTGCACTACTCCAAATGAGCTGAAATTTCACGGAGAATTATTTTGGAATATATAAAAAATACTGGAGAAAAGAAATACTAGAGGGGGTGCACCAGGTGCCCACGAGGCACTTGGGCGTGCCCAGGTGGCTCGTGGGGCCCCTGGCCATCCTCCGAGGCCCATCTTCTCCTATATGAAGCCATTTGCCCTAGAAAAAAAATCAAGAGAGGACTTTCGGGATGAAGCGCCGCTGTCTTGAGGCAGAACCTAGGCAGGAGCAATTTTGCTCTCCGGGAGGGGGAAATCGAAGCCATCGACATCACCAACAACCCTCTTATAGTGGGAGGACCAATCTTCATCAACATCTTCATTAGCACCATCTCATCTCAAACCCTAGTTCATCTCTTGTATTCAATCTTTGTCTCAAAACCTCAAATTGGTACGTGTGGGTTGCTAGTAGTGTCGATTACATCTTGTAGTTGATGCTAGTTGGTTTATTTGGTGGAAGATTATATGTTCAGATCCTTGATGATATTCAATACTCCTCTGATCTTGAACATGAATATGATTTGTGAGTAGTTACTTTTGTTCTTGAGTACATGGGAGAAGTCTTGTCATAAGTAATCATGTGAATTTGGTATTCGTTCGATATTTTGATGATATTTATGTTGTTGTTTCCCTTAGTGGTGTTGTGTGAGTGTCGACTACATGACACTTCACCATACTTGGGCCTAAGCGAAGGCATTGTGGAGTAGTAATTAGATGATGGGTCGCTAGAGTGATAGAAGCTTAAACCCTAGTTTATGGGCTATTCCGTAAGAGGCTGATTTGGATCCATATGTTTCATGCTATGGTTAGATTTATCTTAAATCTTCTTTCGTAGTTGTGGATGCTTGCGAGAGGGGGTAATCCTAAGTGGGAGGTTTGTTCAAGTAAGAACAGCACGCAAGCACCGGAACACCCACATATCATATTATCAAAGTAGCGAACGCGAATCAAACAAACATGATGAAAGTGACTAGATGAAATTCCCGTGTGTCCTCAAGAACGCTTTGCTAATTATAAGAGACCGTTCCGGCCTGTCCTTTGCTACAAAAAGGATTGGCTACCTTGGTGCACCTTTGTTACCATTACTACTTGTTGCTTGTTACAAATTACCTTGCTATCAAACTATCTGTTACCAATAATTTCAGTGCTTGCAGACAATACCTTGCTGAAAATCACTTGTCATTTCCTTCTGCTCCTCGTTGGGTTCGACACTCTTACTTATCGAAAGGACTATGATTGATCCCCTATACTTGTGGTTTCTCAAGACTCTTTTCTGGCGCCGTTGCCGGGGAGTGAAGCGCCTTTGGTGAGTGGAATTTGGTAAGGAAACATTTATATTACGTGTTGAAATTTACTGTCACTTGTTAGTATGGAAAGTAATCCTTTGAGGGGTTTGTTTGGGGTATCTTCACATCGACCGGAGGCACAAAGAGTTTACCCTCAACCTACTGCGCCTACTGAAAATATTTATTATGAGATACCTTTGGGTATGATAGACAAACTGCTAGCTAATCCTTATGCAGGAGATGGAACAATACATCCCGATATGCACTTAATCTATGTGGATGAAGTTTGTGGATTATTTAAGCTTGCAGGTTTGTCCAAAGATGGAGTTAAGAAGAAGGTTTTCCCTTTATCTTTTGGGGGAAAGGCATTGACATGGTATAGTCTATGTGATGATATTGGGACGTGGGACAAGAACCGATTGAAATTGGAATTTCTTCAAAAGTTTTATCCTATGCGTCCGATTCATTATGATCGGAATTATATATATATATATATATATATATATATATATATATAATTTTTGGCCTCGTGAAGGAGAAAGTATCGCTCAAGCTTGGGGGAGGCTTAAGTACATGATGTACACATGCCCCAATCATGAGCTCTCAAGAGAAATTATCATACATATTTTGTATGCTCGACTTTCTCATAATGATCAAACCATGCTCGATTCTTCTTCTACTAGTTCCTTTATGAAGAAAACTATTGAACTCAAATGGGATCTCCTCGAAAGAATTAAACACAACTTCGAAGATTGGGAACTCGACAAAGGTAAAGAGTCGGGTATAAAACTTGAGTTTGATTGTGTTAAATCTTTTATGGACACCGATGCTTTTCATAACTTTAGCACTAAATATGGACTTGACTCTGAGATAGTAGCCTCTTTTTGTGAATTATTTGCTACTCATGTTTTTTTCATGTTGATCTCCATGAGGAGAAGTGGTTTAAATATCATCCCCCTATTAAAGAAAAGATTGAGGAACCCGTTATAGTTAAAGATGAAACTATCATTTACAATGTTGATCCAGTTGTGCCTACTTCTTATATCGAGAAACCTCATTTTCCTGTTAGGATTAAGGAACATGCTAAAGTCTCAACTGTAGTTAACAAAAGTAATATTAGAACACCTAGACCCTCTGAACAAATTAAAGTTGAACCTAATGTTGCTATGGTTAAAGATCTCTTGGTCGATAATACTGATGGGCATGTTATTTACTTCTGTGATGAAGCTACTAGAATTGCTAAGCCTGATTCTAAATATAAGAATAATCTTGTTGTTGGCATGCCTGTTGTTTCTGTTAAAATAGGAGATCATTGTTACCATGGTTTATGTGATTTGGGTGCTAGTGTGAGTGTTATTATGTTTACCTTATATCAAGAGATTATGAATGATATTGCACCTGCTGAGATAGAGGATATTGATGTTACTATTAAGCTTGCGAATAGAGATACTATTTCACCACTTGGGATTGTTAGAGATGTTGAAGTCTTGTGTGGGAAGATAAAATACCCTACTGATTTTCTAGTTCTTGGTTCTCCACAAGATTATTTTTGTCCCATTATATTTGGTAGACCTTTCTTGAATACAGTTAATGCAAAGATTGATTGCAATAAAGAAATTGTCAGTGTTAACTTTGGTGACATATCTCATGAGTTTAATTTCTCTAAATTTCGTAGACGACCTCATGATAAAGAATTGCCTAGTAAGGATGAAATTATTGGTCTTGCTTCTATTTCCATACCTCCTACTGAATCGTTAGAACAATATTTGCTAGACCATTAAAATGATATGCATATGAATGAAAGAAATGAAATAGACAATATATTCTTCAATCAAGCACCTATCCTTAAACATAATTTGCCTATTGAAACTCTTGGAGGTCCTCCTCCACCCAAGGGTGATCCCGTGTTTGAACTTAAGAAATTACCTAACACGTTGAAATATGCTTATCTTGATGAAAACAAGATATATCCTGCTATTATCAATGCTAACCTTTCAGAGCATGAAGAAAAGAGATTAACTAAAACTTTGAGGAAGCACCGTGCTGCTGTTGGATATACTCTTGATGATCTTAAGGGCATTAGTCCCACTCTATGTCAGCACAAAATTAATATGGAGCCTAATGCTAAACCAGTTGTTGATCACCAAAGACGGTTGAATCCTAAGATGAAGGATGTGGTAAGAACTAAAATATTAAAGCTTCTAGAAGCAGGTATAACTTATCCCATAGCTGATAGTAGATGGGTAAGTCATGTTCATTGTGTTCCTAAGAAAGGAGGTATAACTGTTGTTCCTAATATATGATAAAAATGAACTCATCCCATAAAGAATTGTAACTGTTTATAGGATGGTAATTGATTTTAGGAAATTAAACAAAGCTACTAGAAAAGATCATTACCCCTTTCCTTTTATTGATCAAACGTTAGAAAGATTGTCTAAGCATACACACTTTTGTTTCCTTGATGGATATTCTGGTTTTTCTCAAATACCTGTGCCAAAAGAAGATCAAGAGAAAACTACTTTTACTTGCCCTTTTGGAACTTATGCTTATAGACGCATGCCTTTTGGTTTATGCAATGCACCTTCTACCTTTCAAAGATGTATGACTGCTATATTCTCTGACTTTTGTGAAAAGATTGTTGAGTTTTCATGGATGATTTTTCCTTTTACGGGACTTCTTTTGATGATTGCTTAAGCAACCTTGATCGAGTTTTGCAGAGATGTGAGGTAACTAATCTTGTCTCGAACTGCGAGAGAAGTGCCACTTTATGGTGAATGAAGGTATAGTACTTGGGCATAAAATTTCTGAATGAGGTACTGAAGTAGATAGAGCTAAAGTTGATGCAATTGAGAAAATACCATGTCCTAAAGATATTAAAGGTATAAGAAGTTTCCTTTGTCATGTTGGTTTCTATAGGAGGTTTATTAAAGACTTCTCTAAAAATTTTAGGCCTCTTACTAATCTTTTGCAAAAAGATGTTCCATTTGTTTTTTATGATGATTGTGTAGAAGCCTTCGAAATACTTAAGAAATCCTTAATCTCTGCACCCATTGTTCAACCACCTGATTGGAATCCACCATTTGAAACTATGTGTGATGCTAGTGATTATGATGTTGGTGCTGTTTTAGGACAAAGAGTCGATAAGAAATTAAATGTTATCCATTATGCTAGTAAAACTCTAGACAGTGCTCAAAGAAATTATGCTACTACTAAGAAAGTATTTCTAGCAGTTGTGTTTGCATGTGATAAATTCAGATCTTACATTGTTGATTCTAAAGTAACTATTCACATCGATCATGCTGCTATTAAATATCTTATGAAAAAGAAAGATGCTAAACCTAGGTTGATTAGGTGGGTTCTGTTGCTACAAGAATTTGACTTGCATATTATTGATCGAAAAGGAGCTGAGAACCCTGTAGCTGATAATTTGTCTCGAATGGAAAATGTTCTTGATGGCCCACTGCCTATTGATGATAGTTTTCCTGATGAACAATTAGTTGTTATAAATGCTTCCTGTAATACTCCTTGGTATGCAGGCTATGCCAATTACATTGTTGCTAAATATACACCACCTAGTTTCACATACCAACAAAAGAAAAAGTTCTTTGGTTTAAGACATTACTTTTGGGATGACCCACATCTCTATAAAGAAGGAGTAGATGATATTATTATATGTTGTGTACCTGAGCATGAATAGGAACAAATCCTACGGAAGTGTCATTCCGAGGCATACGGAGGACACCATGCTGGAGATAGAACCGCACATAAGGTATTGCAATATGGCTTTTATTGACCTACTCTCTTCAAGGATGCACCTAAGTTTGTCTTATCTTGTGACGAATGTCAAAGAATTGGTAATATTGGTAGACGTCGGGAAATGCCTATGAATTATTGACTTGTTATTGAACAATTTGATGTTTGGGGATTTGATTATATGGGACATTTTCCTTCCTCTAATGGGTATACACATATTCTGGTTGCTGTTGATTACGTTACTAAGTGGGTAGAAGCTATTCCAACTAGTAGGGATGATCATAAAACTTCTATTAAAATGCTTAAAGAAGCTATCTTCCCGAGGTTTGGAGTCCCGAGATATCTAATGACCAATGGTGGTTCACATTATATTCATGGTGCTTTCAGTAAACTTCTTGCTAAATATGATGTTAATCATAAAATTGCATCTCCTTATCATCCTAAATCTAGTGGTCAAGTTGAATTAAGCAATAGAGAAAAAAAGTTAATTTTGCAAAAGACCGTTAATAGATCTCGAAATAATTGGTCTAAGAAACTAGATGATGCATTATGGGCTTATAGAACTGCTTATAAGAATCCTATGGGTATGTCTCCGTATAAAATGGTTTATGGAAAGCTTGTCATTTACCTCTTGAGTTAGAACATAAAGCATATTGGGCAATTAAAGAACTTAACTATGACTTCAAACTTGCTGGTGAAAAGAGGTTATTTGATATTAGCTCGTGAGATGAGTGGAGAACCCAAGTTTATGAAAATGCCAAGTTGTTTAAAGAAAAAGTTAAAAGATGGCATGATAAAACAATTAAAAAACGGGAATTCAAAGTGGGTGAGTATGTTCTATTGTACAACTCTCGTTTCACATTCTTCGTAGGAAAACTTCTCTCTAAATGGGAAGGACCGTATATCATCGAAGAAGTTTATCATTCCAGAACTATCAAGATCAACAACTCCAAAAGGACTAATCCGAGGGTGGTCAATGGACAAATAATTAAGCATTATATCTCAGGTACACCTATTAATGTTAAAACTAACACTGTTCAAACTATGAGACCGGAGGAACACATAAGAGAGACCTTCCTAAACACTCCAGAACCCTGAAAAGGAATAGGTATGTGAACGGTAAGTAAACCGACTCCAAAAATTCCATAAAAATATTTTCTGTCCGTTTTTGAATATTAGAAAAAATACCTAAATAAGAAATAGCCGAGGGGACCCACAAGCTACCCACGAGGCACGTGGGCATGTCTGGTGGCTCGTGGGCCCCTTGTGCCTTCCCGACTCCGTTTTCTTCTGGAATACTTATTTTGCAAGATAATTTTTTTTATCTATACTCCCGGACATTTTGACCATCATATCACAGATATCTCCTGTGTCTTTGTTTCGTGTTGTGTTCTGTCAGATTTCCCAAGTCAGACATTATGTCTTCTTCCTCCTCCAACAACATGGAAGGCGATGCTTGGTTGCTGCAGATGGAACTAAGGAGAGAGGGAACTGAGGAGGTCACCATGGAGGAAGATGAAGGAGACTCGCTCATAGTCCACCCTCCGGCCTCGGATTGGGGCACGCTAGCTGGCATCTCCACTACTCCGAACCCCCATCAAGCCATGAGGCCGATGAATGACCAAGGGAATCAAGAATTACAAGGAGCCCCCCCCCCCCACGAGACCCGTACACAGGTTACATCGGAACAATTTTCATAATTTGGTTCACAATTATGGGGTTTGAAAATATTCCTCGTATGCACATACCGTCCAATTGGGACATATCTCGTCCAAGAGAAAGTGATGCAAGAACAGACTCTTGGGGGCCGGAGAATACACATATTATGGCTGAGGTGGAAAAGAATACTGAGTTAATTCGTCAAGTGCTCCGGGAAATTCAGAGTTTGAGGGAGATAATCATGAGCATTATGGAGAACAAGCCTACATCATCATCACCATCGTCGAAGAAATAAACTTGAGTACACGGGTATGGGCACCACCCTAGGCTTGTGCCAAGCATGGGGGAGGTGCCCTGGTATCGTATCACCATCACTTTTATTATCTTTACCTATCTTAGTTCGATCCTTAGCTATTTCATGATTTAGTAGAATAAAAGTTTAGTATGACCTATTTTCGAGTGCTAGTTTTGTGATCTATCTATCTATCTATCTATGTAATCGAGTTGAGAGTTATATAATAAGGAGTAGTTTGAGTTTTGCTTCTTTACCTTTCTGTTTCAATCTTAGTAATGAAAATAATGGAAATATCATATGCTAATCCCATGGAAAGTAATGACTTTACATAAAGGAAAGCATAAGTGGTAAAATTTATTGGAAGTTAACAAACATAGTATTAGTTAATGATGCAATTCATGAAATATTAATAAGGGAAGAGAAGATTCACTATAAATATACTATCTTGGACATCTTTTATGATTGTGAGCCGCCATTAAATATTCTATGTCAAATTGTTGATGTTGGACAAGGAAGACAAGATAATGAGTTGCGTTTGATTATATTCACATAGAAGTTATATTGTTATGGATCCTCCAACATGTGGTGCTTGCTCAATATCTTTTCTAGCCAAAAATCCGCACCAAGTAGAGATACTACTTGTGCATCCAAAACCCTTAAATCCAGTTTCATTCCATGAGAGTCCACTGTATCTTCCTATGGATTGAATAAGATCCTTCAAGTAAGTTGTCATTGGTGCATAAAGCAATAAAAATTGCTTCTAAAAATGTATGATATTTTATTGTAAGGGAAAATAAGCTTTGTACGATCTTGTGATACTAAAGAAATAAAAGCGACAGACTGCATAATAAAGGTTGTTATCACAAGGGGCAATATAAAGTGACGTTCCTTTACATTAAGAGCTTGCACTCCAAAAATAAAAAGCGCATGACAACCTCTACTTCCCTCTATGAAGGGCCTATCTTTTACCTTTATGTATTTACTTTTCATGCAAGAGTCAATAGTGTTCTCCTCTATTCCTTTTTCATTTTTTTATTTGCAAGCATCATGTGGTGGGGAAAGGTCTAGGCATATATGTCCAGTTGGATATGGGTGATCATGAGTTATTATTGTTGACATTACCCTTGAGGTAAATGAGTTGGGAGGCAAAACTATAAGCCCCTATCTTTCTATGTGTCTGACTGAAACTTTTGCTCCATATATATATGTCGTGAGTGTCAGCAATCATAGAAGACTAAATGATGGTTGAGTATTTGAACTTGCTAAACAAAAGCTCTTACATGAGACCCTTCCTGAAAATATGATGAATTGCAATTGCCTTGTTGACTGAGAACATAGTTTGTTAGTTCTCAAGAAAGTTTATGCCTTATACTTCGTTGTTGTGATGAATTGTTACTTGCTCATGAGAAGCTCTATGATAATATATATTGCTGCTATGGTAATGATCATGATGCTACTATGTCCGTATTTTGTTTTTATCGACACCTCTCTCTCTCTCTAAACTTGTGGTCATGATTATCGATATCGTCTTTCACTTGAGGACAAGCGAGGTCTAAGCTTGGGGGAGTTGATACGTCCATTTTGTATCATGTTTTTCTACTGTTATTTATAATGTTTTTGATCAATATAATACTTTGTGGTGCAATTCTAGTTTCTTTTCTCTCTTAATTCTAGTGCCACTTATGATTACCCCCTCTCGCAAGCATCCTCAACTACGAAAGAAGAATTAAGATAGATCTAACCATAGCATGAAACATATGGATCCAAATCAGCCCCTTACAGAATAACGCATAAACTAGGGTTTAAGTTTCTGTCACTCTAACAACCCATCATCTAATAACTACTCCACAATTCCTTCCCTTAGGCCCAAAGATGGTGAAGTGACATGTAGTCGACGTTCAGATGACACCACTAAAGGAAGCAACAACATACATATCATCAAAATATCGAACAAATACCAAATTCACATGATTACTTATGACAATACTTCTCCCATGTCCTCAAGAACCAAAGTAACTACTCACAAATCATATTCATGCTCAAGATTAGAGGGGTATTGAATAGCATCAAGGATCTGAACATATAATCTTCCGCCAAATAAACCAACTAGCATCAACTACAAGATGTCATCAACACTACTTGCAACCCACAAGTACCAATTTGAGGTTTTGAGATAAAGATTGAATACAAGAGATGAACTAGGGTTTGAGATGAGATGGTGCTGGTGAAGATGTTGATGAAGATTGGTCCTCCCACGATGAGAGGATCATTGATGATGACAATGGCTTCGATTTCCCCCTCCCGGAGGTTGCATCTGGTGGTAATTCTGGTAGGTGTGTTGAGGAACTTTGCATCCTTGGGGTGAGCCTAAGCAAGAAACAGGGCAGAGTGGTTAGTTAGTAAGACAATGGTTCATAGGCTTAAATGACTGGTTAGTTAGAAGGGCATGGTGGTGAGCTAACCGCGATGTGGGCTTGGTAGTGCTCTGCCTCCAAAAGGATCGAGAAGGTGTCCTCATCCCATGAAGCACCGCTGAGGTCTCTGAGCTTGGACGTGGTGATCCACCTCGCTCTCCACTTCCTCAGGTGGTTGTACACTTGGGTCGAGGTGACCTCCTGACCACAGAACTCAAACACCTGCTTTGCAACAAGGTTCAAGTGCACCTCCTTGAAGCCCTTGTCAGTCATCACCCCACTAGGTATGATCTTACACATCTTGTTATGCACGAAAGTGGAGAGGAACGGCTGCCATTTCATGTTGTTCCCCCTGCCATCCTTCTTCTTCTTTGCGGCTGCCTTTTGAGCAGCAGCATGAGCAACATCATTGGGCTGAGGCAGCACAAATGGAGGAAACGTAGGCGACACCTCAAAAATGTCTGAATTAGGAGGCATCTGGTCGATGGGAGTCTGGGAGTCCTCGACGTACGACGGCGGGAACTGGCTCTCAGACAACACGAGGGCCTGACTAAACTCTTGTGTGGTCATGTCCTACAAACGTAAGCCTCATCAACACCACAAGACACTACACGTGGACAGTATGAACTAGCAGTACAACATGGACAGATCAAACTAGCAGTAACACATGCACACATGGATGATCTAGTTCAAGATAGCACTACCAAATCTAGCAAAGCATGCCACAGCTCAGCACAGCATAACACAACACTAATCATGGACACATGGATGATCTTGTTCAACACTTGCACATTAGCATACCACACATCTAAGCATACTACCAATCCATCCATGACCACTAGCTACCAATTCTTGCCGACATGGAAACAACCCCCAGCATGCTCAAATCCATCACAACTAGCTACTATAACATCATAGTCAAACGGATCGGAAGATCTAACCCTACCACATCGACAGATCTAGGTAGAACTACTAGAGAGTAGGGGTGATTGAATTTACAGACACCATCGGAAGAGCCGCGGAGGAGGTCCGTGGCACGTCGGAGCAGTCAACCGATCGCCGCCATAGTTGCGCCGCTTACCTCGCCGTCGAAGTGGATCCGCGCCGGAGGGAAAGCTCGAGAGTGGGGAAATGGTGGCAGGAGTTTTGCCGCGGCGGTCACCCTGGCTATATAGGCCGACTGAATCGGCGGGCGGTGACTCGAATTCATCCCGCCGCCTTTTCGGAGACACGCCGTCGCCCCCGCCATCTCCCTACCCGCAGCTGAGGGACGCGGCGTTCCCCTCCCCTGCATCGCTCGAGTCTGGCTCGCTGGAAACTGCCGATTCGGCCGTTCCTAGCGGGCCTGGCTTAGCACTGCTTTAAGGTTCGTGCGGGCCAGGGTTTAGATGCGGGCCAGGCAACCAAACAGGCTGAAAACTGCCCACCCAGGCCTGGCTGGGCCTAATGCGAGCAACCAAACGCGTCCTAACTAGCTCGCTGCTGATCCAAACATTTGCAAGGGCTGGAGATTTTGAATTTTTTTTTTTCGAAATATGGGCTGGAGAAATTGCAGAGTTGATTTTCTTGCATGATCCAAATTGGTGTTGACCAGCTCACTCGAAGGATGGATCCCACGCACATGGAAAGCTCCTCAGATGCCACGTTGACTGCATCTTAGGATCAGTCTCACCACTGCTTAATCCCACAATCGAGAAGACTGTACCGCGCGCGATGCGTGCGTGTGGACATTTCTTAATATTTCGAACCCTACAAAATAATCAATTTCCATAGAAAATTACTTGAAATACCACAAACTTTATCGAATAAAAAAGTCCATGGTTCATATAATTTGCAGAAAATTTCACACGAGAACAGTCCAATTTTCATAGAGAATCAGGAAAACCCTCGTGTCGTATTCTCATGAAAAACATATACGAGTGATGGAGAAAAAGTCACTGTTCACTCTTAATTCCACCCTTCCATACTGCATCATCCTATGACTGTCCCCATCCTGAGCTCTAAGAGATGATAACTGAACTCTCTAGGCGGAGAAGAATGGCACAGCAAGAGTGGCACCACATAGCAACTGACAACAAGAATGGTCTTGAAATCTTGATGAAGGTATCTCACCCCACACGCTCCTAGTCCACTCAATAAATCGATGGGGCCATCCGGCCATGCATCTAGCAAGACCAGTGGGCGCACACTATTCTGTGCTTGGTTGCTAGCTTGAGATCTTAGTGATGAACATGCATGCAGGGATGAGGAGGAAAGAATGCATGTCGTGGCAAAGCATGACAAGACAATTTCCATTGAGAGAAGACGCAGGGTGTCAAAAGGGGTCAAGAAAGGCATCCAATGATGCTTCCTAAGATGGCCTTATTCTTCCTCAAGTTAGGGCAAAGTGCCAAAGTCCCCAGCTTTCTCTCCACTGTCAATCAACAAAGAAGATTTCGTGGTTAGGTATGATCACTGATCATTAGTTTAGAACATGAAGCAATGGCCAGAAATAGCTACTCTAGGGTTAGTTGATTATTTAACTTAAGTAGGCCCAATACCTTAATAAGTTCATCTTTTGCATGATATGGTACTACCATATATACCCAGAAAGACTATGGTTCAATATGTTAACTTATCTGCTTTTTAAAAACACACTAACATTTATATTCTGGCACTTATGGCAAGTATGTCATGTGGGTCCTTTTTGTAGAAAATAAAACTAGTATACCATGCACCTGCATGCAAGTGCAGTGCGTTCGGATAGATATAGTAAAAGCTGCAATGCAACCCATCAGCTCATCAGTCATCAAAAAGAGTTATACATATATACTTGAGGATGAGATTCACCTGCCAATGCTGCAGATACACACAGTGACACAGTATGGTGAAGGTTCAGTTCATTCAGATCTGTTACAGCACATAGCTAGGGTCTATCCATGCTGGCTTCATGATTGCAAATCATGATCTATGCAACAGGAGGAGGAGCAGCAGCAGGCCCATACATAGATTGCAAAATTAATATTGGAGTGATTAACCTTCTAGTTCTAGGATATATAACACACTGTGTACCAATTTCCTTGGGCATGCAGGAATGCCAGTTCACTCAGAACTAGCTACGGTGGTTGCTCTGATTAATGAAAAGGTCCCTTAATTGGGCCTAACTAACCCAGTACTTCACACATAAAGACACTTAACTCTAATGATGCATGGGCCTAGCCACCTATATCTAGGAAGTCCTGTACAAGTACAAGTCACCAAAATTACAGGGTAGCTTGAAGCCTTGAAGAGTACTCTCTATTCATAATTCATTGCATGGGGCCTGTTACATGCTCATCACTGTCCCATCCTTAATCATGCATCATTACATAAGACAAATCCAATTGATCACAGGCTATGCAGCATCCTATCGTGACAGCACATCCTAATCAAGTCTACTAGAGAAAGCCTAGCTAAGCTACAGCCTCAGGTTTGGGCAGCTCTGTGTCTAGGAGGGAGCTAATTTATTAGTGGATAATCACAGAACCGATCAATTTGTTAACCAGCAGCAAGTGCATGTCTGATAAGGACAACACTCAAATATGACACTCCTTGATTTGAGAGGTTAACATCATGACATGTACATATCTAGAAGGCTCATGATATAATCAAGCTACTACTACCTAGAATGTTAGTTTGTCTTTGTTTTTTTTTTTGCTGGAGTGTTGTAGTCTTGTAGAGCTATAGCCAATGGAATTCGAGCCAAGGAGGGAAATGATGATGATTAAGAGGGAATAAATGTCCCCCTTAGGGCTAAGTTAGCTAGCTCTTAATCATGCATGGAGACCTCATACATGCATCCATGGAAGGATGGAGTATGAAGCAATGATGCACATGCATGCATGTTTGCTTGCCACGTGTTTGCACTATGCGCTCAGACACCATGTTTACTCATGTCACATGATCACAACACTCAACACTAGCAAGGCAGAACACAAACTGCATGTAAACATACTTAATTTGCTCTAACCAAGTAAGATTAGTAAGGCCATATGGCTGCATGCATCGATTGATGCAGAGGCCGGGGTTATCCTCCTTTTCAAAAAAAAAATTTAGCATATAATTGAAATTGTCAAATGATTAGCAAAGGTGGTCGATGTACACATATCCTACCATGCAGTGCTTCTAATGAAGTTTCTCTACACGACTATACATGCATTTCTTATCCAGAAATTTATCCGTATATACGTACGTACATGAGCATACACTGACGCACACACCATGCAGTGCTGCCGCCAAATATTTGCACCGATCGGTTGCTTTCAGTCCGACGCCACGGGCATTTTCATTCCATTCCACAGCGACTAGGCTCACTGTAGGCCGCATGATACGTCGTTGTAAAGTGTGTAATAATTTAGCATTTGAACCTGGAAAGGTAAACCCCAGGACGAAAGCGGAAAGGGGGAGGAGGCTGGGGAATTCAATCATCCGATGGGGATGTGCCACAGGGAGAATCGGGATGAGGAAGTGACAGCGACCAAAGCAAAAGCGGAGGTGAGGTCTAGCTACTGGGTGACCATAATAATTCAGCCGAATTAAAAGAAGGAGATGTTGGGTGACCATGTGTGTGCGTGAGTCAAAAAGGCGTTGAAAAAGAAGGCAATGCTAGATTGTGATATGTTAACCTTCGATCTTCTCTTTCTGAAAATGGCTCCAGTTCGGGTCCATTTGCTTGGCAAAGTTTATAGATACATAGTTAACTTTTTTTTCTGAGAAACTTCCAATCTATTCTTCTTCAATCATGGCAGTAAGAAGAACAAGACGGTAATAAAAATCACAACCATGTCCGTGGACCACCTAGCGACGACTACAAGCACTGAAGCGAGCCGAAGCCTCCATAGGACCAGCTCACCAACGCAGCAACCATCACCGATGAAGAAAGTCGTAGATCAGAAGGATCAAACCTGTAAACACTCAAACGAAGACCGAATCCAAAAAGATCCACCGAAGACGAGTACCAACTGAACCCCGCGATATCCGATGGAGACACACATCCACACGCCCCCCGACGATGCTAGATGCACCATCGGGACAGGGATAGAACATGGGAGACATTATTTCTACTAAGGGACATTGTCGCCGCCATACAGCCCCAACCAAGACGCTGAGAATAACAAGACCGAGAACGGGGTCCCTCCCGCCGGCGGGGGGCCGAGATCCTCCGCACCTCCATGGCCCAGAGTCCATCAGAGATGGGGCGGACCGCCGGCAGCGTCGACGAAGTAGAAGGGGCTTTTCTTGTTGAGGAGGAAAGAGATACGCTTGCCTCTAGATACAGAGTTAACTGCTTACTATTTTTTGCGAAATAATTCTTTCATTACTGTATCAAAGGTTACAATCACACATGACAATGTTCAAAGCAGACTCTGGACCAAATGCAAGCCATACATCAGTTCGGCCTTATGATCTAACAAAATTTGCCAAAGCGCGACTAGAAGAGTTTTGAGTACAAGGAATATGAGTAATACAAGAATTATGTTTGGGCATGCACTCCTTGATCTCACTAAGAAGGAAAGCATACTTTGATCTCTTGACTTCTCCGCTTCTCGCCGTGTCGACTGCGTGCAAACAGTCATTTTCCACATCAATTGAGAGTTGGCTCCATTGCATGGCTAACATAGGAAACGTATCCAGTGCACGGGTGCTTGTGGTGCTACTGGTGCACTGGACCTCCTAGCATATTCTAAAATGTTTCAAAAAATGTGAAAACAATTGAGCAGATTCACACAACCGATGTTTGTTGTCGTAAAATTAAAATTAAAATTCGAAACACTGGCCGAGATACAAAAATGACAAGTTTGACATCAATGTGATAATGCGCCAAATCTAAAGCCCAACTTATGTTACATACTATTCAGTGTTAAATTTGTCATTTTTGTATCTTGAGCAATGTTTCGAACTTTGATTCGAAATATTACGACAACAATCATTGATGTTGTGTGAACGTGCTAATTTGTTTTCATATTTTTTTGAAACATTTCAAAATGTGCTACGGAGGTCCGGTGCACCGGTGCACCAAATATTTCCCCAGCTAACATAAGCACCTCTCCGATAGCTAAAATTTCAGCTTCCAGCCCATCATCACATGTGAAAAGATGCCTACAAGAGCAAAAATATGATTCCACCAGAGTCATCTCTTAAGATCATGCTAGTCCACCAACACCATCCAGCAAGGATGAATCAACATTGAGCTTTACTCGACCAAGCACTGGTGGTTTCCATGGAATATGAACCGAGGATGGCTTGGTATTGCATACTTGACAGTTAGGAGTCAAGATGAACATGAATATCAATATAGCTCCTTTCTTTCCCCTCCAAATAAAAGAAAGGTAGCTAGCTTATGGTCAACGTGGCCAAACAACGCATACTCCCTCCAGTTGAGTTTATAAATAAGACACGGGTTTTCAGGTCTTCAATTTAACTAGAAAAATGTATTATACAAAAAAAAATCGTTAGATTAGTCGTCAGATGAAATTTCTAACCATTTGATTTTGTGACATGTATACATATTTTATCAATCAAATTGAATACCTAAAACCATGTCCGATTTATCAACCCGACCGAAGGGAATATACATTTTGTATTTACCTCTTGATCACGGCATGGTCAGTCAGCGGAGCGCCAGATATATTTAAGCCATGTGGTTTCCACCCATTATTTCGTTTGAGTTTTTCTCCTTCCAATAAATTATCTGCACAATTCCTTTTGACTAATAAAAAGGTAAAGCGTACAGGCTACCCCAAGGAAGATACATATTCGACACGTGACTACGACGATTCAGTACACATGCTCATGTCGCCTTTGACCTGTAACAATTTTATGAAAAGAAAATACTGAAAGACTGATGGGTGTGACGCTGGTGTGATGTCAAACTCATAGGCTCTTGCGCACTGACAACGTAGTGAGCATTTGTACAACCAAACTGAAACACGAGGAACCGAATCAGACAGTATGTGTGCTCCACAGAATCTATGGTGGTGCCCAGTGCGCACGTGCATCCTGAGCTCGATGTAACGTGTTGATTCCACCGAACTTGTGGCGACCAAACGAGCACCAGGCCTATGTCTCGCCCATACCGATTCGAATTAGAAACTAGATGATGCACCACACATTGTTACGGAAATATTTTGGAATATTTCAATGAGGTTTTGGTTATATGGATTGGACATTTGAAATAATAGTTGTTCAAAGTATATAAGAATTGAATGTAAACATCATAATAGAATAGAATTTTACATGCATGCATGTTTGCATGTTGAAGTGGATTTTTAATATGCATAGTTGCATGTTGAGGTGAGCCTTTTCCTATGCATGTTGAATAATCAGGTGGCATGCTTGCATGTTGAGAGAAATACATTAGTGGGGACTTTTTTTTTTGCTATTTAGATATAGAAGATTGCCTATTGACCAGCGAATCAGGCCAGCCTATTAGCACACTTGCTTGTGCTGCTCGTGCATAGTTGTACGTTCACTCAGTTTTCCTTTATTTTTATTTTTTGTTTTTCCATCGGTTTTCTATGATTTTCTACTTTCCTTCGTTGTTTTTCATTGGTTTTCTTTGATTTCCTTTCTTCATTAGACTTTTGATTTTCTTTTGTTTATTTCTTGGTTTTTCTTTGTACTGTTTTTTATGTTTGTCAGTTTTAATCTGTTTTCTTTCTTAACAAATGTCTATTTTTTCTCATTTTAAATTTACATTTTTAGCGCACAAGAGATGTATTTTCTTGTAACACTTTGAACATTTTTCAAATACATGATCTATTGTTTTAAAATACATGTTTTGAACACCTGTTTGCATACATGGTGACATCTGTCAAATGCATGTTGGGCATTTTCTTAATGACAAATGCCATTTTAAACTACAAATTTTATTTTACATTGTCTAAAAGTTTTTAATTTCAACCACATCTTTTGGACACACGTGAATATTATTTTTAATGTCACGGCCATCTTTTAATGCAAATAAAAAATAACCTATGGAAACATATTTATACATTGTATGAACATTTTTTAGATGTAATGAACATTTTTTAAATCGTTGTATTTTTCTTTAAAATGTCATGTACATTTTATAAGGGTTTTTAATGGTATGAAACATTATTTTACATTAAGAAAACATTTTACATTGTATACACTTTTTTTGAAAATGTCACAAACACTTTTTGAAACTTGTGAACAATTTTATAAATGTAACATACATTTTCTTATTTAATGTACAAACCATTATTTTTGAATTGAGCAGACTTTTTTTACATTGTATAAACATTTTTTTTAAATGTCACATACATTTTCTAAAACAATTGATTTTTTTAGATGTCACAAGCATTTTCTGTACACATTATTAACATTTTCCTATACATGTTTAGCATTTTAAAATGCATGATTAATTTTTTTTTCCAAATTTATGTAAAGTGCTTTTTGTAATATGTATATTTAGATTATTTCTAAATATATAAATAGTAAAGAAAAGACGAAAGCAAACTTGTGAAGAAAAAATAAATTACAATAATTATTTTTTTAAAACGAAGGCAAAAGATTTGCCTCATCCATTGAATTAGGAAAACACAATTTATTTGTGTTACAACACATCCCAAGAATGCAAAGCAGATTACTCTCCCGATACAATCGATTTCAACTTTTTTGCGCCAGCGGTTATCCAGTGAGCCACCTCCCCTTGATGATGTTTAGAAGAATCAATGGCAGTACGCTTTTGTGAGGAAAATGCGAGTGTTTGTTACACTCCAGACAACCTAAGAGGTTAACATTCACTGGTACCGTAACGTGCTATATAAACGGTTTTTAACCCCTTTCCGCGATGGCATTCTGAACCGTCGCCAAGTGAGTGATTGCGATAGGGGGGGGGGGGTTCTTCCCACATGACCTAGAAATCGTCGGGGATAGGCGAGCGGCGATTGCCATAGAATAAACGTATGAGAAGTCGCCCCAGTCCCACACGTTACGTCTCGACGTTACGTTTCTGATCCGAGAGACATCCCAAACGATTGCGCCGCTATAGTCGTGTGAAAAAGGTGGACATCAACATTTAATCTACCGATATGTTTGCGATAGGTACGTTATCGCACACAGTTCAAGAATGTAAAATGTGTCCGGTGCCTCTAGTAACGCCAACGTGTCCATTTTCATAACTGTGTGCGATAGGTATTCCTATCACACACACACACAGGTTTGGAACGTTTGTCGTATTACCATGAATCGCACACGCATATGAGACGAAACCGTGTGTGCGTCCGTCGGGCATCGCAAATGTTTCACGTCAAAGAACCATCTATTCTCTATTTTTCATCGCACACGTTGTTTTCTTTCTAACCGTGTGCACATTATTTTATTCGCTCCTGTATAATTTTATTTTTTACTGTAACTTATTATTCGAATTGGAAATTTTGAAATATGAAACGTGGAATTCAAATTCTCAGCACAATGGTTCAACAATGAATTCATAAATAAAATTCTTAGTACAATATATTTAGTAATTACAGGATTAGACAGCAATTAACTATGATGAACCACAATATTTAGAGGCGGTAAAGGTGAAGAGACAAGTGTAAATAATTTTGGCTGCTGATGGTGTTGAAGAAGCGGAATTCCCATAATGTGCCCTCCTGCATGTCATAGGCATGAACAACTTTTGTCCAACCCCTTGTGACGATCGCCCGCCCATCCTTCACCGCCTTCAGAAAGACTTCTAGAGCATTATCATGGTAGCATGAATTATATACTTTAACCTTAGTTGTCTCCACTCCGGTCATGTAGTTTGCAAAGTAATCATCAGTAAATAGCTTTGGAAACCACTGAAAAGAGAAACATTTCAGATACTCAGGTCTAATAGAGCAACTTGTTGTGGGCAGGGGAAAAGGCAACACATTACTTACCATCCTAAAGTTCACTGTTGTCTTGGACAAAGTGTAAATAAAGAGCTTAATTCTCATCACCTGTTTCTTTCGCCTAACAATCTTTCTTAGTTTCCTCACTTGACGTTTGTTCATGAATATCTCATTGCCCCATACGCAAAAGGGATCGAAGCATGGATCAGTACCGCTCATATATGTACCTACAAGCAACCAGTAAATGTTAGAAGCTTAACTAAGATTGCACAAATGATGTAAAATACAACTATCTACGTTCCTAAGTACAAGCATTTTTAGAGATTTCAATATGAACTACATATGGATGTATATAGAATTATAGACATAGTTTAGATTAGAATCTAGATTCACTCATTTTGCTCCGTATGTAGTCTATATTGGAAGCTCTAAAAATACTTATATTTAGGAACAGATGGTGTATAAGACATGGGATGCAGCTAACCTCGACGGCAAACAACAACATCGCCCATTGTAGCCCTGTGTAAGTAAATGGAAAGCCAATGTTAACTACAACAGGGTTAACATCCCCCAAAAATAGCAAATGGTAATAAAACGACAACATCTGTAGTGATATCTTCATTGCGAAAGAGTAGCATGGTAGCAAAGGGACGGATTAAAAAATGGGTAGAATTGTTTACTGCAACAGACAACCTAGTATAGCCATTGAAACTGGTACTGATAGAAATGAAATTGTCAGAGTTAAACATCGCAAGGCAAGTGCTACTAGAGCAGAGGATGGCCATGTTGTCTATAAAAAGGTAGGGAAAATAGATAAGACAGGCTAGGCGTGTTTACTACAACATGCTTAATACATGAACCGTATAAAACATGGCCATTACAACTGGTATTGGTAAGATTCAACTGGTGAGTTCATACTTGATAAGTCCTGAGGGGTAGTTGCTGGGGCACTTCATATGGACAAGAGCCCGCCCCAAGTTGGCTGCAGCGGAGGCGAGGTGTTCCTCCGGGTCGAAGAGTGGATCAGTGCCGCCGACATGTGTACCTACAAGAAGCAAGTAAATGTTAGAAGCCAAACTGCAATTGCACAAATGATGTAAAATACTGTAAGACATGGGATGTAGCTAACCTCAACGGCAAACAACAGCATCGCCCGTTATGGCCCTGCGTAAGTACATGGAAAGGCATGTTAAGTACAACAGGGTTAGCATCCACTAAAAATAGCAAATGGGCGGCATCTCTAGTATATTTTCATTTCGGAGAGTAGCACGGTAGCAAAGAGACAGATTAAAAAATAGATACAACTGTTAATTGCAATAGGCTTAACAGCATCCTAAGTCATGTTTTGTAAGTTTGTAGCCATTGAAATACAATTGTTTAAAAATAGATACAACTATTAAATACAATAGGCTTAATAGCCATTGAAACCGGTACTGATAAAAATGCAATTGGCAGAGTTAAACATCGCAAGGAAGGTGCTTCCAGAGCAAAGAATGGCCCAGTTGTCTATAAAAATGTAGGGAAAATAGCTAAAATGTGTTAGGCATGTTTACTACAACATGCTTAATACATCAACCGTACAAAACATAGTCATTAATTGTAACTGGTATTGGTAAGATTGAACTGGTGAGTTCATACTTGGTAAGTCCTGAGAGGTAGTTGCTGGGGCACTTCATCTTGGCCAGAGCCCGCCCAAAGTCAGCGGCGGCTGAGGCGAGCTGTTCCTCCGGGTCGAAGCGTGGATCAGTGCCGCTGACATGTGTACCTACATGCAACCAGTAAATGTTAGAAGTTAAACTGCAATTGCACAAATGATGTGAAATATTGTAAGACATGGGATGCAGCTAACCTCGACGACAAACAACAACATCGCCCGTTATGACCCTGCGTAAGTACATGGACAGACATGTTAAGTACAACAGAGTTAGCATTCACCAAAAATAGCAAATGGGCAGCATCTCTAGTGATATCCTTAGTCATGTATTGTAAGTTTGTCACTGGTATTGGTGAAATTGAGCTGGACAGTTAATACTTGAACATCACACAGTGTGCAGTACTGAAATAAACAAGGCACGAACATGCTTAATACATCAACCGTACAAAACCTAGCCATTGCAAGTGGTATTGGTAAGATTGAGCTGGTCAGATCATACCTGGTAAGTCCTGAGAGGTAGTCACTGAGGCACTTCATCAGGGCCAGAGCCTGCACCAAGTCGGCGGCGGCGGAGGTGAGGTGTTCCTCCGGGTCAACACGCACATCGGCCATCGTGCCATCGACCGCCATCAGCTCCTCGACCTCCACGTGATATGTGGTTGGGCTTGCGCGGTGATGCTCTAGAGGTAGGGGCGGTGGGGATTTGGAGGCATGAGGATGTTTCGCAGGCTCCATTTAAGCAATCAGGGCGGGGCCGTGATAGAGATCGGTGGGCTACCTGACTGGATCGACGATGCTCGGGTAGAACGTGGATGTGGGTGAAGCTGTGGTTGCGGCGGCGGCAGTTTGAGCTGCCGGTAGGGGGGAGATACTAAGGAAATTTGATGGGTGGGGATGTGGTGTGAGGAATAAATTCTAAAATCGCGCGCCTAATAAAAATTTCACTGCGAAACTTGAAACTTGGGCGGGGAAAACACACAACACAGACGAAGCGCGTAAAATACTCGTGTGCGAGAAAAGAGAAAATTGGCAGATCCCGTCTCCAAAAAAATGTACACGTGTAGTTAATTTTTTCGGTCAATGGTATGCTTGGTTTATTAGGAAACATCACACAGGTAACTGACTTATGGATCATTAACGCAAAAAAACGCACACGGGTACGCCATAGAAACCGTGTGTTTTGTGATATTCTAATAATTCTTATATCTATCAGCATCTCCAACTGCACCTAATTTCAAAAATCTCTTTCACTGTATCAGGATTATTCAATGTACATGAACGAGGCAAGGTGACACCAGATGAAAAATCATCAGTTTATGAAATGCAATCAAGTGTCAACCTGCCTCGCTCGCATAGCCAGATTTGATCCTATGCAACAAGAGAGAAGCTAGCTGCCATCCGCCGGCGCGGCAATTTAAGTCGGTGTGCGGCTAACTCGCGCGGCGAGGTGGGACTAAAAACTAGCTGTGGTCAGCTCTAGTCTCCGGTGGCTGCGGGCGGACGTTTCAGAAGTATTTAGGGCCGGGGTACGGCTACAAAACTTAAGTGAACACGTGCTAATTAATCAATGCTCAAAGCCCTCAAAGGATGCGCTTACTGGCATTGTACGTTAATATTAGATAGTACCAACTTAAAGTACTACTGTTAATTTGTTCTAAAACTAGTACATAAGTAGTACTGGTAGATGCTCGTAATTAATTATACAAACTTACGGGCGACACACGCACTAACTACTTCTCACATGCTGCCATCGGGGCATGCTGGCCAGACGCCGTCGTTCTCCTTCCCGGCCCTGTAGGCGGCAACCCACCGTGCTTCGATCTCCACCGAGCTCTCCTCTGCACGGTGTGTGGCCTCTTCTTTCTTGCGGCGGCGGGACTTCCTTTTCTTGACTGCTTTCTGCCTTTTCCGCTCCTTCTGTGCGGCTTTGGCCGCCTCTAGATCCACCGCCCATTCGGCCATGGCAGCATCAAAGTCCGCCCACGTACTTGTGCGACCGGCGGCGGCGATGAACTCGGCGCGGCGAGATGCCATCGCTTCGTTACCATGTGTGCGGTCGCGGGCGGCGAAAAACGCTGCACGGCGGGATGCCATCGCCTCCTTACCAGTTACTGTGCGCCGCGGTGCCATGAACGACGCTTGGAGAGAGATCTGGGACGGAGTGGCCGGATAGCCGTACAGTGCGGTGGTTTTTAAGAGCTCAACGACAAACGACGAAGGAAATTTGGGTTCCCTTACAATCTTGCTGATTCATTATCGCACACGGTTCATCTCCGTCGCCTCCGAAAACAGTGTGCGCTGAGCCTATTGTGTTTTGCGTTATGATTGGCTAGAACCCTAGCCACGCGGATCACGCGTGTGCACCGTAGGATGCGCCGCGATCGAACGGCAATCCATGTCCCTCACATCACACCCGTGCCGCTGTAGTTAGATTGGATTTATATGTGCTAAATGCCTAGAAAATGCACATAACCCCCTAAATATGGTAAATGAGTCCGGAAAAATGCCAAATTTGAACACGGTGATTCGCAGGGTGTATATTCATCGTAGAAAAAAACTCAAGGGCAAAGAACGAAGAAAATTTGGATTCCCCTTCAATCTTGGTGATTTCCCTCTCAAAAGCATGGAACTTCCTCGATGATGGTTCAATTTAGGAAGGGCGTGCATGACGACATAAGCCAAACCTTCTCAAACTTTTACCAAGGCATGGTGAGGCCATACCATGGCACCATGCCAGGCGTCATGTTTTTCAAGCATTTATTTCATTTTTCTATAGTTGAAAACCCAATAAACAAACGTTTGTGGTTGACTATTGCCACACATTTCATCAAAATATCTGCCCATTCCTTGTAAAAGGCATGAGAATTTACTAAATGGCACGAGCATGGTTTTCGAGGCCGTTCTTGTGCACCCTTTCATGCACCGATTGTTTGAACTTGAATTATGTGCATTAATGCCTAGAAAATGCGCATAATCCCCTAAATATGGTAAATGAACCCGAAAAAGTGCCAAATTTGAACACGGTGATTTGCAGGGTGTATGTTCATCGTAGAAAAAAACTCATGGACAAAGGACAAAGGAAATTTGGATTCCCCTTCAATCTTGGTGATTTCCCCCTCGAAACCATGAAACTTCCTCGATGATGGTTCGATTTATGAAAGGCGTGCATGAAGACATAAGGCAAACATTCTCAAATTTTTACCAGGGCACGGTGAGGCCATACCATGGCACCACGCCAGGCATCATGTTTTCTAGGCATGTATTTCATTTTTCTATAGTTGTTAACCCAGTAAACAATGCGTTTGTGGTTGACTATTGGCACACATTTCCTTGAAATCTCTGCCCATTCCTTGTAAAAGGCATGAGAATTTACTAAATAGCACGAGCATGGTTTTCCATACCGTTCTTGTGCACCTTTTCATGCACCGATTGTTCGAATTTGAATTATGTACATTAATGCCTAGAAAATGCACATAATCCCCTAAATATGGTAAATGAGCCCGGAAAAATGTCAAATTTGAACACATTGCATTGGAGGGGGTATGTTGATCGTTGGAAAAAAACTGAATGACAAACTAGGATGGAAATTTGGATTCCCTTCAATCTTGGTGATTTCCCCCTCGAAACCATGAAACTTCCTCGGTGATGGTTCGATTTATGAAGGGCGTGCATGACGACATAAACCAAACCTTCTCAGCTTTTTACCAAGGCACAGTGAGGCCATACCATGGCATCATGCCAGGCATCATGTTTTTCAAGCACGTATTTCATTTGTCTATAGTTGATAACCCAGTAAATGACGCGTTTGTGGTTGACTATTGCCACACATTCCCTTGAAATCTCTGCCCACTCCTTGTAAAAGGCATGAGAATTTACTAAATACCACAAGCATGGTTTTCCAGACCATTCTTGTGCATCTTTTCATGCACCAATTGTTCAAATTTGAATTATGTGGATTAATTCCTAGAAAATGCACATAATCCCCTAAATAGGGTAAATGAGCCCGGAAAATGCCAAATTTGAACACGTTGCATTGGAGGGGGTATGTTGATCATAGAAAAAACTGCATGACAAACTAGGAAGGGAATTTGGATTCACGGCCCCTTCAATCTTGGTGATTGCCCCCTCGAAACCATGAAACTTCCTCGGTGATTGTTCGATTTATGAAGGGCGTGCATGACGACATAAGCCAAACCTTCTCAAATTTTTACCAGGGCACGGTGAGGCCATACCATGGCACCATGCCAGCCGTCATGTTTTTCAAGCACGTATTTCATTTTTCTACAATTGAAAAACCAATAAATGACGTGTTTGTGGTTGACTATTGCCACACATTTCCGTGAAATCTCTGCCCATTCCTTGTAAAAGGCATGAGAATTTACTAAATAGCAGGAGCATGGTTTTCCAGACCGTTCTCATGCACCTTTTCATGCACCGATTGTTTGATTTGAATTATGTGCATTAATGCCTAGAAAATGCACATAATCCCCTAAATATGGTAAATGAACCCGGAAAAGTGCCAAATTTGAACACGGTGAGTTGCAGGGTTTATGTTCATCGTAGAAAAAACTCATGGACAAAGGACAAAGGAAATTTGGATTCTCCTTCAATCTCAGTGATTTACTATCGCACAAGATTCATCTTCGTCGCCTCTACGAACCATGTGTGTTCACCCACACATGCAAAAGGAAAAAAGAAAACCCTCGCCCACTTCGTCCCCACCCACTCGCCGCGGACTCCTCCACAACTCTGCACCTCATCAACTTCTATCGCGGTGGCCACCCTAAGCTCGACGGCTGTCGTCGGCAGGCGGAGGTCGCGCTCCAAGCGGCACGGGATTTCGCCCCAACCGCTTGCCGCCGCCTATCTGCATCGGCTTGCACCGACATTCTAGACCCTGGTCGATTGGGGTTTTCTGCAGGATTGCGCCGGGGATTTTTCTCATGGAGAAGGTAATCAATTTAGCGAAATATTCACTCATCTCTTATCGCAGTCCGTCCGTCGCTGTTAATCAACCGGTGGAAATCGCCGTGGATTCATTTTTCTTCTAGCTGATTTGAGGGTTTTCATTTATGTGTCCATAGTGCGAGCACAAATCGGGCAAGTGTGGCCGCGGCCAGTCGGAAACGAAGTTCTATCTCACCATTCCGGATGACTTCAGGGAGCGCTCGGTATGTTCAATCTCACCCTACCACGGTCGGCATGGCCTAAATTTGTGAACATATACCGTCTATTGCTACATTTGGATAAAAGGTACGGTGCCACGTGCATCCTAGATGTCGAAGCCGATTTTTTCCCCTATATTAGGCAAATTTATGATGTATTGTTCATTTAGTTACTCTCATATTTGCATCAAATCTTTGTTAGATTATCTATTTTTAATTATATATTTTTGTACTTTGCTTTCAGCTATATATTGATCTGTTCTATCAGTTACTCCCATATTTGCATCTTGCTCTGTTATTTCAATATATCTAATTTACGATCTTAATTTTCATTTCAAGCAGTACATCCCTTGCTTTGCAAGAACAGGAGTAGAAGGAAATCTTGGGCTTTACTTTGTTGATGACTTCATGGATGTCATATTGACAACGCATCATGGATTTACAATGACAGTTAGCGTAAAACTTGATAAAGATGGTCACTCCTATTTTGATGCGGACCTTTGGATAAAAATGTCTAAGTGTTATGAACTGAAAGCTGGCAATAAAATTCTAGTGCGTGCACCACAGCCTGGCCTAATTAACATGGATGTTTACTTCCCCAACGTCATCAGCCGATCAATGTCTGATCGAGGTTAGTGTCCTTTCAACTTTCTCCATGCTGGCATATTACTTAGCAAAATTGAGGTACTTGTTCTGACTAATTGATCACTATTTAAGCAACCAATTGTGATTTCATTTTCTGACTCCGTTCCTAGGCAGTAACAAATTCTATTTACCAATTTATGCGCACTATATATTCTTCTGCCATGTTCTGAATAAATAATACCTTTCCACCTTTTAAGCAGGATATGTTGGATGCATAGTTAACGATCTGTATGGTACTAAGCGTATCAAATTTCACTGGAAGGACTTGAAGCATGTCATAAAATTTGTTGATAA
Organism: Thinopyrum elongatum; assembly: GCA_011799875.1. Taxonomy (NCBI): domain Eukaryota; kingdom Viridiplantae; phylum Streptophyta; class Magnoliopsida; order Poales; family Poaceae; genus Thinopyrum; species Thinopyrum elongatum. The sequence goes on along the minus strand of CM022302.1, from coordinate 153,471,071 downwards.
TCTGACAGAGATAGCACAACGTATGAACGCAGGATTTTGGATGGGATTAATTATACCTATGGTGCACTCATTGAACAAGACCAATTGTGTGCACAAAACGCTGGTACAAAGTCTTGTTTTTATGTTGATGCTCATAAACTATATATATCTTCAACGATATGTTACAATTGGTTTTATTTCTACATTTCAACAGAAATTGCCCGCTGTAGCTGTTCCTGGATCGATTTCCCGGCATGGTCGAATTACACTTGTGCCTGCTAATAACGCCAAAGTGATTGCAAGTTACTGCGTTTCCCGCAGAAATGGAACCATTCAAATTAACAAGTTCTTGCTTGTCGTGGCAATGCATCCATATTGGAAAATTGGAGACACTGTTCTACTCATGCTCTACCAAGGCACAGGAGGGTTCTTCCTTTTCATTGACGGGATGCCGAGTCGCCGTGATCAAGCTGCTTCCAGCGGATAGTTGTGGTTGTCGGCACTCAGCCTCTTAAAATGTGCTAGCTGTTACTATGTTAAGTATGTAGATATGGACCATATGGTTGTTGGCCCTCAGCCTCTTAAAATGTGATAGTTGTTACTATGTTAATTATGTAGATATGGGCCATATGGTTGTCAAAACCGTGTTACGAAGATCCTCCTTTTGTCGAATAGTGTAACCACTATATATATGTTACTCAAATGCTGTTAGCCAAGTCCTTAAATTTTCATGGAAAGTATTAGTATCGTACATAGTTCATTGAGTTTAAGCGTGTGCCCGGTAGAGCGGTAGAGTAGAGGACGTCCATGTTTTGGACGTGGTGATCAGCACCGATGTCCAGAAGGCATTTGCATATTAATTGTCCATATTGCAAATTCACACACGTGTTAACATAAGGAAAGGTATGTGTAACTTACTAATCATCGCACACGAGTACTCGCAGACGCATCGTGTGCGATACTCCTAGCCACCACAAGCAACTAGTTTGCATTTTTTAAAGTTTTTTGCACACACAGAATCGCACACGAATTAACTGTAGTAACCGTCTGTGTTATAATTTCTCATCGCAAACAGTTCATCCGAGTGGGCTGTTTACCGCGTATCACACACATCTTGTTTACACGAATCGTTTGTGTTCTTTTGGCTCATCGCAAAAAGTTCATCGATGTGAACTGTATGCCGCATATCACACACATCTTGTTAAGTTGAACCGTTTATGTTGTGTTCCCTAATCAAAAAAAGTTCGTCCGAGTGAACCGTATGCCATATATCACACACACCTTGATCTGGCTAACCGTTTTTGTTGCATTCCCTAATAGCAAACAGTTCATCTGAGCGAACTGTATGCCATATATCGCACACACCTTGATATGGCTGCCCGTTTCTGTTGTTCTGTCTCATCGCAAACAGTTTGTATGGATCAACCGTATGCCCTGCATCGCACACGCAACTAAAATCTGAACCGTGTTTGATATCTCCGCCATCGCAAATGTTTTGCATCTTTTTTGACGGTTTTTTTACATCACCGTTTGCGATTAATGCATCGCACACAGTTTCGTCAAAAGGTCTCTGATCGTAGTGTCGCATTAGCAGCATCCTGCAGTAGTGATTACAAATGATGCCAGTGCGCTCCCGTTTGGGATGTTGCAGTCGATAAGGTCAATCCACCACTTCTTGGTAGAGTGTCATGGGGGCCAGGAAGATGTATCTATGTAGTCAAGTTGCAGCCAGGCCTTGAGCATGTCCCAGAGTCTAGCTGTGAACCGACACTTGAAGAGTAGGTGGTCAATGGTTTCATTCTCAAGGGGCAACGACCACAATTTGGCCATCCTCTCCTGGCTAATCTATTTTCTATCCAAATCCGTTTTTGCATGGCTAGCCAAGCAAAGAATTTCAATTTTAGCGCAGGCCAAGCCTTGCATATCATGTGTTCCATCAGTGAGCGGATCAAGCCGAGGGATTGCGCCTTATAGGCAGACTCCGCTGAGTAGAGGCTATTATCGGTGTGCTTCCAGACGATGTCATCAACCACATCGTCGAGTAGCTGGAACTCGCAGATCCTTGCCTAGAGCTGGACGAATTGGTGGAAATGCGTGAACGAGAAGGTCGCAGATCTCTTGATTTTGGAAACCCAGGCGTTATCTTGCAGAGCTTCACTAATCTTCCAATTTTTCCTCAAGGATGCCTCGTAGATGAGGGGTGTGATGTCCTTGGGCTTCCTATCTTGAACCCAAGGGGCGTCCCAAAAGGACATGCGCACCATTGCCGACGGTAGTTGTTGTGAAGGAGTAGAACAAGTCGTAGTCCTTGTTATCACAAGGGTTGCCCAAACCCACCCAAATTTTTGTTGGCTCCTTCAACTCGAACGAGAGCCATCTCAATCTCAGTGCCCTCACAAATTTCTCTATATTAAGCACATCGAGACCCCCATATTTTAGTGGTCTGCACACCATGTCCTAGTTAACCTTGCACTTGGCACCGGTTGTCTTGTTTGTTCCCACCCAGAAGAAGGCCCTCTGGAGCTTGCTGACGCTCTGCAGGGTGGGTGGTGGGATGATGAGGGGGTCATGGAGAAAACGTCTTGAGAGGATAGGATGGACTTGACAAGAGCCGCCCTCTCAATAGTAGTGATGCTTTCGCCATCCCAAGTGACTAACTTGGACGCACCTTGTCCTCCAGGTATTGAAAATCCACTTGCTTTAGCTGCCACACGGAGAGTGGAAGTCATAAATACTTGATGGGGAAGAAGGTCCGAGTGGCCAGAAGAGACTAAATGATGTGTTGCAGGTTGACACTACCACATCGAATAGGGACAACAGAGCTCTTGAGGAAGTTGGTGTGCAGGTCCATAACGTTCCTGAAGAGGCGCAAGATGCAGGAGAGATTGTCAATGTCGTCTTTGATGAGCGCCAAGAAGACCACGACATCATCCGCATAGAGGGATGTGCGAAGGGCAGCGACACACCTATGAATTTTGTGTAACAACCCTCTAGTGATGGCCACTTGAAGGATCTTTTTATAGGAGATATGCCCTAGAGGCAATAATAAATGTTATTGATTATCTCCCTGTTCATAATTATGTTTATGTTCCATGCTATAACTGCTATGGTTCTCGAGTCTGCAATAACACGAGGCTCGGAGGAAGACTCATATGCACGTGTGGAATAATAAACAGTAAGATGTATTCCTAGTCTGGCCTCTAAGACTAGCTCAAGTGTTGCATGATGGTTCTGTTTTCCTGATCATGGGCATGTCTATGCCAGCAACTTTGGGGGCACAATGTTAGGAAAACACTTGTGTTGAATCGATCCCGATTATTGTTATGCTATGAGATACATTCGTCACAAGTTAATGGTTAATAACACAGAGAAAGTTTACGTTTGCATAATTCCTTAGACCATGAGAGTATCGAGTTTCTTCATGCTTGCTTCATGAACTTTCGGGTTTGTTAAACGTCATCCGTAAATGGGTGGCTATTACGGCGGCTTATGGGTTCATGGAAAAGTATGTCAAGTAACTTGATAGCTCAATATTGGGATTTGCTCCTCCGACGATGGAGAGATATCTCTGGGCCCTCTCGGTGTTACGGTATCCATCATCGTCTGGCCAGACACAGGGTGATTTGATCACAGGGATGCCGCAACACGGTAACGAGAAAAGAGAACAATACCGGTAACGAGGGAACTGGCATAGTGAACAAGTTGTTGATTCACAGGGATGCCAATACATCTCACCTCAGGTATTTGCAACATATGACAAAGCAACAGGAATAGCACACGACAACTGGAGGTTCACTCGAATATTTATTCGTGTGGGTATAGGGGTCAATATGGGTGTCCATGGCTCCGATGTTGATCATTGATTGGAAAGTGTTCCGGGTCATGTCTATACTTCACCAAACCTATAGGGTCACACGCTTAAGGGTCATCTATCTGCTGAATACTAGACAGGGAGTCTGAGAGAAAATCACCGGAAAAGTTTCGGTCGCACCGGATACGTTCCGGAGAGGACACCGGAATAATTCCGGTAAAACTGAAAAGTTGTTTCAGGGTATATCATTAAGTCAAATTGGTTTTGGCACATGCCTGATAATTCTTGGAGGGTGCCAGAATCATTCTGGAAACTTCTGGGAATTTTCCGAGAAAAAAACCGAAAATGTTCCGGAGCTGCCGGAACCGGTTTGGTTGCTTTTCGCAGATGAAAATCACTAAGCCGAAATTGTTTCGGAACGTGTCGAAAATTATTTGTGTGGGTACTGGAATTATTCTAAGACCCACAGAATTTTTTTTGGATTTAACGGTCGCGGAAAATTGTCTCCGTGAATAGTGAAAATGACTTTATGGATATTTTTATGGAAAGACACCTTTTGGGGCTTTACCCAAAAGGCTTCTAGAAGGACTTGGGGATCAAGGAACCCCCTTTGGGGGGCCCCATGAAGGTGGGACGTTCAAGGGTGCAGCTCCTCCATGGAGCTCCACTTGTCATCCCTTTATGCCCTTTATGACTTTTATGTGTGACATAAAGTGTGGGCATTTTGGGTTTTTCATGTGCCCCCTTACCCCTTGGGTTTTCCTATAAATAGAGGTGGAGAGGCACTCTCCACAATCATCCTTGCTCTCATACACATGCCATAGACTTGTTTGGCTTCTCTCTCCCTTCCCACGAAATAGTTTCGTAGAGCCGAAAGGCTGTCTAGGTTCCGGTGGGAACTAGTTCTGGACGGCGAAGCCCTGCTGGGTAGCTGACACCGTATGTGTGCAACCCCGTAGAGATGTCCTAGTTTCGATCTTTTGCCCAAGGGGCTGTTCGAGTATCCTCCCGGAGGGCTGTCCGAGTTTCCGTTCGAGTTTCGAGGGTCCTCCCGGAGGGCTGTCCGTGACATCCTCCGAGGGACTGGCCGACCGCCTCCCGAAGGGCTGTCCGACGAGGGAGTACATCCTTGCGGTTGGGAGGTTGTAAATCCTAGCTGCAGGGATCTGCACCAACGATCTCCACCGACTCTTCTTCCGCTGCGCTTTGAGTCGGTACGGATCAGATCAAACCTTGTATGCAGTCTCCATAGTGGTCCTGGGCTGGTGCGTAGGTCGAATTTTTTTTGTTTTCTGCTACATTACCCTATTGTGGCATCATGAGTCGTGCTATGCGTAGATGCATGTTGCGATCTAGAATACATAGAGATGTATGGGTGTTGCACAATATAATTAGGTAGTAGATGAGTTCTATTACTGAAAATTATTTGTGCGGGTAGCAGATGAAATCTGTTACCCGATGTTCCTGTTGCTTCCCTTGAATTTGCGTGGTCCTTATCTTGACGGCATGGTGGAATCTCACAAAGTTCTGGCAATCCGCGATCCTTTCATGCTGCACCTGAGTATGCTGATTGACAGATCAACGAAGTGCTAACAGTTCTTTGGGTACCACCATAGTTAAAGAATGATGGATGTTTCGCAAACGAAAGGGCAATGCAGATGTGACCTGCACGGGGGTCATGCGTATGACAAAGTTTAGTATGGGGCTCGAGATTTTATTATCTCGTGCTTCATACTCCCTGAAAAGTTAATCTAGCGACTCGAATAATCATACTTGATGATGAACGTTGGTAGCTGCAGTTTAAGTCAAAACCTTAGAAGCCACATAAAATAAAATTGTGCATAAACCGATTAGAGGTGTCTAACTTGGTTTTGCAGGATGTGCATGTGATGTGGTATAGCAGTTCTCATATTAATTTGATTATGTATGAGATGACACTACGGCAGGATGCTGCACGACACTACGATCAGAGACCCTTTGAGGAAGCTGTGTGCGATGCATTAATCGCAAACAAGGATGCAAAAAAAACGTCAAAAAATATGCAAAACGTTTGCGATTGTGGAGACATCAAACACGGTTCAAATTTTAGTTACGTGTGCGATGCGGGGCATACGGTTGATCCATACGAACTGTTTGCGATTAGACAAAACAACAAAAACGGGCAGCCATATCAATGTGTGTGCGATATACGACATACAGTTCACTCTGATGAACTGTTTGCTATTAGGGAATGCAACAGAAACGGTCAGCCAGATCAAGGTGTGTGTGATATATGGCATACGGTTCACTCGGATGAACTGTTTTTGATTAGGGAACACAACAGAAATGGTTCAACTTAACAAGATGTGTGTGATATGCGGCAAACAGTTCACATAGATGAACTGTTTGCGATGAGCCAAAAAAACACAAACGATTCGTGTAAACAAGATGTGTGTGATACGCACCAAACAGCCCACTCGGATGAACTGTTTGCGATGAGAAAATATAACACACACGGTTACTAGAGTTAATTCGTGTGCGATTATGTGTGTACTAAAAACTTTGAAAATGCATACTAGTTGCTTGCGATGGCTAGGAGTATTGCACACGATGCGTGTGCGAGTACTCGTGTGCGATGATTTGTAGGTTACACATACGTTTCCTTATGTTAACACGTGTCCGGTAACACGTGACAACGCATATGGTTGTCGGGTTGTGTGCTCAAGTCTTCCCGCGCTCCAGCGAAGGCTTCCCGCGCTCCACAGGGGTGAATTGTAAAATCCCCAATCCCCTAGCTAGCTGCTAGCTATAAATAACCATAGCAATGGCCGCCGCCAGTGACTCGCTACTGATCCACTTGCTAGCTAGTTACCCACACATACCGGCATAGCCCCAACGGCCGACGACAGGATGGAGTTGCGCGACGGGAACGGGCGCCGGAGATCATAGTTTAGGTTAATTAATTATACCTCCAGAGCCGGATGATTCCGGCTCTGGAGGTATAATTAATTAATATAATCTAAGATCAAATAACTAAAGCTTCCCCAACCGCTAGCAGAGCACGCGCGGAGGGACGACGCGAACCAAGCGAGACTTGGCGCCTAAACGGCGAGCAGAGCGCGCAGAGGGACACGACCCGAGGGCGCCTAAACAGCGAGTAGAGCGCGCGGAGGCACGTGAGCAGAGCGCGCCGCGGCCGCCTAAACGGCGAGCAAGCACATGCATAATTATTGCATATAGCAGATGAACATAGCCGGGAATAGCCGTCCAACAATATTATTTTCGATGACATGCATTTAATATATTCTTAGTTAAATCTAAGGTCAAATTTTGGTACTACAAAATATGAAGGGGGCCAATAAAGAATAAATCACGACAGAGGTAGTACCTATAGGAACACAGGCGCCCAGTATGAAAGAAAATGTGGGTCAAACCCTAGTTGAAAAGGGCAACAATGTCTAACTCCAGCTTACAAAAGGTACAAAAGCACGAGGATTAATTGTTCATCAGGTTTACACATAACCCGGATTGAACAGGGCAATAACATCTAACTCAACCAAAGTTTTTGGCAGTCACAATCAAATGGATCGGTTCGATCCATAAAATCAAGATCCCGGTACAAAAGATCTACTGGTCCATGATGAGACAAGTTGTTGTAAATATAAGCCGAGCACGATCAGAAGCCCTTAGGGCCACCTGAAACTTCTTTTTATGCTGTTCAACATACAATTCCGTGAGAAATTTCTTGTTGAAAAACTTAATCCTCACGGACAATAGTGCCCTCGCATTCCTCATGAAGAATGTGACAAAGCTAGTGTTTACATGGTTGGATGCATATCCTTCCACCGTTATTGTCTTCAAACGAATGTCATGAGATCTGAGAAAATCCTTGTGCTTACTCTGCCATTGATTGGTTAGACCTTTTTCTTGAAGTCCTAGTACCTAAATAGACATGAAGATTGAAAACAGTTAATGTCTAAAATAGAGTATGTCGAAGGAGCGACAGCTGAACGGTTAATTCTAGTACATTATATATGGGCTTTCAATGTGTGTGAAATCATCACCTTTATATACAAATTCTCCAGACATGGAAAGCATCGCAGCAAGCCAATAGTGGTGTTCAAATCAAGACACCCTATATAAATATATAAGGTCTTGACAGAATACAGCACCCCTGATACGCCATCCATAGACAAGCTCTTCATTCAACATAGAACATAATATTAGCACCGAAAGTGTACTCCAAGATGATATTTAACTTATATGCACAAATGAAAAATGCAGATTACTAAAGTGTACATGGATAACATACAGTACCTGAATAAGTGTGGAGCCAACCACCAACTTGTCACCTTCAAACGGATCAGGAAATACACCCAAGGTCTCCAGTTTAGGCGCAGAGACCACAGTTATTTGCGAAGGTTTATAACAACTATCAAGGAGCAACCTTTGAAGTGAAGGGGCATCTTCGATGATGAGCTCCTATCCTTCAAAATGAATTCCAATGCTTACAAGGTGAGGCAACTTTATTTTGAGACAAGGGATATGGATTCCTAGTCCAAAAACAAGCACCAAACGCTCCAGTGCAGGGTAGCTGGAGTGGATGATGTTGTGCAGTGAGGCCACCGACAGATCAACCAACACAAGTGCAAGTTTTTTCAGCAGTGGGAGTCGAAGCATTTGTACCAGATTATCTGCTAGATGGCACCGGGTCAAGGTGGCGGTGTGGAGAGAGAGGAGGAAAACCATGAGATGGGCATCGGTGGCGAGGGCACAAATGCAGCTCTTGGTGGTAACCTATCATTGTAGTAATGGTAGAACTCAAGCTGCTAGAGTTTCTCGAATTGATGGGATGTCAGCCAGGCGGCCACCGTGCAGGGTATGTCCAGCAGGTAGCATGCCGGGATGCAGATGCGTTGAACGGAGCCCTGGTGGGAGGAGATGATGGCTCCGGGGAGTTCAAAATCATCATCGACAGATAGCTGACGACAGTCGAGATTAAGAGGCACGGCGCGCCACTGAGTGCGCCACCGATATGCGAGGACTTGTGTGCGGCAGCCATCCTTGGTGGGGAGAAGGGAGATGATCTCCCCAAGGATGTCGTCCGGGAGATCGCTGATGTGGTCAGCCGGAGATTCTACTGGTTCCTCAGGTCCAGGGGGGCGTGGCCGCTTCTAGACGCGCAGCCGGGTCCAAGATCTACATCCGGCGGTGGCACTGGCCGGAGCCTCATCTGTGTACATACCAATCTAAAAGAAAAAAATGGCTAAAACATACATGTAGGACATTCAAAATCAATTCTCAAGATCTGGAATAAAAAAGGCACAAACATATATGTAGGACATTCAAAATCAATTCTCAAGATCTGGCAACGAATTATTAGCACGCAAGCTAACCCTAGTCAGATTAATAGCAAAAATCATTTGTACAGAACAAACAATTAATCACTAACTCTATACGGATAACATTCAAACAATCAATACACTACGTGCATCTAACGGATCTTAATTACTCTGATTTCATGGACTGAGAGAACATAACCATAGGATTTGTATTCCAAAAAAAATTATAGAGGGGGGGGGGGAGTAACCAGAGAAAACACATGATATGTTTGCCGCCACAATGGGTATATAGATGACTAACCGGTTTCGTCGGAGTCGCAGTCGTTGACGGAGTTGCTATTGACCTCCGGCTCCGGCGGGGGGGGGAGGGGCACGACGGCGCCGACGGAGTCAAGGTCGTGCTGCTGCCCGCGCGAGACCTCGTCGGCGGCGGCGGCAACCTCTGTGCCCAGCTTCACGCGTTGTGCGGGTGCTTCACCAGCCCTGGCGTCGCTACTCCCTGCGATGGTGCGCTTCGGCGGCATCCTCATACACTCCAGAGTCCAGACGTTGGTGACCACTGTGGACCGGGGGTGCGGCCACCTATTATGGCCGGCGGCTCGGGCGCGCAATTAATACGGACCAGTGGGAGCGAGGCGGGCGGCGGTCAAAGGCTGTCTCGCCTCCCGGTGAGCCTGCGCGGCGGACTTCTGCCATTCCTACCATCATTTCACACAGCTACTCGCACGCCTCCCGTCAATACGCACACCTGCAGCATGCCTCCCGGTATGCCTGCGCGGCGGACTGCTCGCATGCATCCCGTCAACTCACGCCTGCTCGCACGGCACACGAGGCGTGTGGCAGCACGTATATTTTTTGGTTTATTGATGTTTCATTCTGCCGCTTTACTGCTTAACCGAAGCATGGCACGGTCTAACGCACAAGGTCCAAATAATTAATCCGTATGAGATATTGGTTGCCAGTTTTTGATAATCTCCCATTTGTAAGAAAATTATATCAAAACCGGTCTCAAATTTGACGAAAAAATACAATATCACAGTCTACCGGTGTCCATATATGACACCACGATAAGTTTCATGAATTTCAACTAAGTTTTGGATTTACTGAATTTTCAGTTTCCACAATATGTCAATATCAGCGACGTGCCCATTCATTAGCCCGCAAAGGTTTTCAGTTTCCACCGACAACGAGAGAGGCATTTGACCAAAAGGTGGATTCATCTTGGCATGTGTGTGGTGTGGATCATGGTGAGATTCCATATCAAAGTTCGAGCACGTGCGTACACACCCTCCCACCGGCTTGAAGTGAGGGGGCTACACGCATCGTGGTGTGGTGCGTTTCTGGTTTGTGAAGCATGTGCCACGTCAAAGTTGTGCATTGGGTAGTATTCAAACATCACATAACACACGGGCGCATGCACGCGGTGGTTTTGTCCTATGACATCACTCGCGTGTGCCTCTCTCTGTGGGCCCATGAGGTCGTCGTCGACCAGTTGAATGTACAACAAGAGAGAGGTTAATTTGACCAACAAGGATGGTTCTTTTTTGGTTTGTGTTCTATATATGCACGGTAGGAGTATGTACATGTCAAAGAGGGGGCAACATGAATACTCTATATATATGCGTGTCATAACCTCGCTCCATGTGGGGACTTTCCGGTTCCCGAGGCAGGTGCCACATCAAAGTTGTACATTATATTGGTATTCAAACATCACGCAATACCATGCAGGCGGTGGTTGCCCTATAGGAACTCACTCACGTGTGGCGCTTCCATCCGTGGGCATGCGAGGTTATCCTCCACATCACTTTGACCCAATGAGAGAGAGGTTAATTTGACCATCAAGGAATGATTCTTTTTTGGTTTGTGCTATACAGTAGAAGTACATATATACCACGTGTCGAATGGGGGCGTACATATAGCACATACCACGCATCATGAACCTCGCGCTCTCTGTGGGGACTTTTTGGCTCCCTATATATGTGGTGCCACATCAAAGTTGTGCATTGCGTATTCAAACATCACACAAACACCTCTTTGGGCCACATGCAGACGGTGGTACATAGTCCTATATAGGATGATCCCTCGCGTGCGACGTACGCTTCACTTCTGTGCTGGGCCTGTGAGTTCGTTGTCCATCACTTTGACCCAGCGAGAGAGAGGTACGTTTGACGAACAAGGAGGATTAATTCTTTTAGGGTTGTGTTACTAGGTGTATAGTACGTGTCGAAGGGGGGGGGGGTGACCAGCACGTGTCGGGCGTATATATATACATCCCAGCTATTCTGCAACCCATTCCTGAATAAGCTATTCAGGAACCGTTCCTAACTGCACGAGAACAGACAGCTAACTGTGCGAACTATACTAGTTAACTACCGGGCGGACTTTTTCTAGCATCGTTTTTCGCACTTTTTTGGGTCATAATTATTGAACCGTTAATCGGATTGATGCAAATGATATACCGTTGGATAGCTATTGAGAAGGAGCAAAAAACTCGTGTTGATCGTTTTCCCAAAATTGATCCGATTTTTAAAAAAAATTCAAAAAACTGAAAATCCATCAAACGAATTTTCAATGTTTTTGTGAAAGGAATTTTCAAAGCTTTTGTCAGAATGATGCGTATGATATACTGTTAGAAAGGTACCGATTAGCCTGAACTTTGGCATATATAACACGTTTTCAGATTTGCTACGGTTTAAGAGCAGTTTTCAAAAAACTAACATCATTTTCGACTTTTTTGCCCGAACTGCTACAGTACGCGCGGCAGTTAGCCCCAAGTTAATTGCCGGGGCTGAATGTACTACAATTTTTTCTTTCATTCTTTTTTCCTGGGTCATGCTAACTGTCAGGACTGAATAGCTAACTGTGTTTCGGCGAGTAAGCTAACTACCGAAATTGTAACTATTTTTCTTTTTTATTCCTTTTTGCCCGAATCACGCTAACCGTCGAGACTGAAATAATTAACTGCCCGACTCTGATAAGCTAACTATTTTTTATATACAGTTTTTGCAAGGTGACTCTCATTTTTTTGGGAGCAGTTAGCAATAGAATTGGCAGACCGTTGGCAACACAATTTATCAGACAATTAACTGTCTTTGATCATTTTTCATTTGCATTTTCCCGCATAATCCCCCTGCCAAGCTGACTGCAATGATGCTAATAGCTAACTGAAGAAATGGCATTAGCTAACTGAAGAAATGCTAATGCTAATAGCTAATAGCTAACTGAATGACGCGACCGTCGCTGGAGGAATCTTGCAGGAGCCATACATGTAACAGAAGTTAACTGCTACAGTACATGAGCTATACAACCAATAACTGAAAACAAAATTTCCATCAGAATTAAAATGAATACAATAGCACTTGAAACACCACTAGCAAGAAGAATTCATAGAGGGAGAAATCCTGCATGCATCAGCTTTTGCTACACCTACACACAAAATCGAACATGGTCAATCCTCCCCCGAATCAAAATGTTGTTGCCCCGAATAAAAAAGAGCCAAACAAAAGAAGCTAACCCCGGGTAGTTTTTGCACCACCCGACACAAGTTTTCTGCACTAACTGATGTAACTAGTGATTGACCTGGGAATCCCCATGGAAGCAGTTAACTATAGCTTCTAGAGGGCTGACCGAACATGCAGTTAACTGATGAACTATAGTTATTAGTCAAAACACCGGTAGGAAGATCAAGATTTGAGAACTATTGCTTCAACAGTTAACAACCAGCAACACCAACAGTTAGCAGCATCACTTCGATCAGGGGGCGCCAGGGTGGAAGGTTGAGGACGTCGCCGCTTGAACTCCCCACGACGGAGCACAAGTACAACAACAGCGACCTCATGCACAGAGAGACATCGGGATGTGCAAGGGCCTCGGGCCTCCCTGCACATCAATCAGCGAGATGTGTGCGGGGAGGGTGTCGATGCAGGCGGGGAGGCCGATAGCGGCCAAGCAATGCTGTAGCTGATCTCTGGCGGGATGAAGTTGACGGCCAGCGAAGCTCAGATCCAGTGGTCGCGCGAGTCAAGGACGGCGAAGGCGATGTGGATCTGGGGCGCCGGTTGCTAGGCGCGTGGTAGTGGAAGGTAGTGGTGGGGCGAGGACAGCACCGTGTAGGGCGGGCTGTGGCTGCATGGTGATGAGGCGCTGTAGGCCAATTCCGGTGGCTAGATCTTGTGCTCGCGACGAAGCTCACTGGCTGGGCTCGGGGTGGTGGTGCTCGAAGAAGGATGCATCATGGGATGCGGTGCCCGCGTGTGGAGGAAGAAGGGAGCGGGGTGGGCCGGGGTATGCATCGCGCGCGGGGAATGGAACCAGGGGCGGCGCTGGTGCGGGGGAGGCGGGAGACGTGCTGCAGCCGGCGGCGGACCCGAGCTCGCTCGCTCCCTCGCTCGCCCCCTTCAGGAAAAGAAACAGATTAGGAGGGTGGTTTCTAAATAAGCTTATTTAGGAACTCTGGAGGGGGTTGCAGAATAGTCCCACCCTATATATATATATATATATATATATATATATATATATATATATATATATATATATATACACACACACTAGGTGTAACATGAACCTCACTCTGTGTGGGGACCTTGCAGTTTTTGAGGCAAATGCCACATCAAAGTTGTGCATTAATTAGGTATTCAAAACATCACAACACACCTCTTCATATATATGTTCTGGCACACGTGCAATCACGATGGTTGTTGTCCTATATATGGCACTCACTCACGCGGTTATCGGTGATGCTTCCATCTGTCGGCCCGCTTGGGCCATCACTTTCACCGACAACGCGAGAGAGGTTAACTAATATGACTTAGGAGGGGATTAATTTTTTTTGTCTCATGATATAGATCATGACGTGAGATTACATATATATAATAGCGCATGTGTACACATGAATCCATCCCGCTGGATCGAAGGGGGGGGGGGGGGGGGCGTAGGCACACGACACGTCATGAACGACCTCTTGCTCTGTGTGGGGACCTCTGCGATTTTCAACGCATGCACCACATCAATGTTGTGCATTGGGTCGGGTATTAATTCAACACATATGCATGCATCACACACCTCCATAAATATGTTCGGGACACACACATGCAATGGTTGTCTTTGGACACACTCTCACTCACTTGGTTATGGGCGGCAAGCCTATATATATTCGTGGGCCCGCGTGGACGTCCATCATTTCGACCAACGACGAGAAAGGTTACCAGGGTGGATTCTTCTTCTTTGCTTCGAGTTACCGTATAGTAGGTCGACCATTCCAAGCCTAATTAAGTTTGAGCGCATGCTACGCATCGTGAACCCTCGCTCAGTGTGGGGATTTTACGGTTCCAAAGCATGGTGCCCCATCAAATTTGCGCATTGGGTATTCAAACACCACACACACCACTTCCATATACATACTTTGGGCCACATGCACAGAGTGGGTTTGTCTTCATACAGTACTCCCTCACGAGGTTATCGGCGACAAGCTAGCCCATTTTGCGGGGTCGTGTGGACATCCATCACTTTGACCAACAACGGGCGAGAGAGGTTGTACGACCAAGTTGGATTCTGCTTGGTCCGTGTTACAGTACGTCTTGGTGAGATGCCCTCCCCCCGACGTGTGTGTGTGTGTGGGGGGGGGGCTACTTCGCGCTACCTGCAACCTCCGTGGGGTCGGGGAAGTCCGGTTAATTTGCGAGGCACACGTGCCACATCAAAGTTGTGAATGGTAGTTAAATATCACACCACACCCTTTTCATACATATAGTAGGGCCACCCACATGTGGTTCGTATGTGGTCTCATCCATCTCGCGCCACAAGCACACATTTGTGGGTCGGCACACGGTCCACCTTTGTCAGGAAGCGAAAGGGGAAGTTTGACCATATATATATGATGGACTCCTATAGGTTTTGTGTTACGGTAGGGTGAGATTTCAGACCTAGCTATTTGGGGGCATGCATTCGTAGCTAGGATTCCCTTACCGCCGACACGAAGTGGGGTTCGTAGGGGGTGGCTCACTAGCAATACTGTGCTTTTGTGCGACAGGTGCCACATCAAAGTTGTGCATTGGGTATTTGAACATCAAACCACCCTTTTCATACATATATTTGGTCCACATGCAAGTGTGTTCGTGTTCTGACCCTCTCCCGCGTTATTCTTTTTGCCAAATTTATAAACAGCACACGAGTTGGATGTAGAAACCGTCTACGATTGGGTACGCAACAGACACAGTTCGGTCAGACTACCCGTGTGCCACGCCCGTGCCCTGCAGTCCCTCACATCAGCACAGTTAGATTAGGCTCCACGAGGCTTGCATCCCGGTCTCGAAAATATCTACTGCCTCGTAATCTCGAAAATATCTACCGCCTGGAAGGTTTTAATGTTTGATAGCACATGATTAGTATGTGCGGACCGTGTGCGATGTCTGTTACTCCCGCTCTGCTTCAGTCCCTTGATTCAAATTTTCAGTAGCCCCGGCATTTTACTCCCGCCTCTGCATCCCTCGCAATCTCAAAAATATCTGCTCCCCCTTGATTCAAATTTTCAGTAGCCCCGCCTTGTTATTCCCGCCTCTATATCCCTCGCAATCTAAAATATATATGCTCGCCCTTGATTCAAATTTTTAGTTGCCCGGCATTTTACTCCCGCCTCTGCATCCCTCGCAATCTCAAAAATATCTACTCGCCCTTGATCCAAATTTTTAGTAGCCCTACCTTGTTACTCCCGCCTAGTAAAATTTTCAGTTGCCGCGGTATTTCCTCAAAAACCACCTTGCCCCCCCACCCCCTCCACACACACCACACACTCCCCAAAACCTCTGCTCACACAGACACACACCACCCCTCCCTCGCTCGCCGCCGCCGCCTCCATCCTCAACCTCTGCCTATGTGCCGGGGAGCTCGAGGAGCCAATGGCCAAAAAGAGGTTTATCGCGGCCTCTTTGCCCGACGCCGGCGAGGTGGCCGCCGAGGTGTCCCCGTTGTCCTCCGCGGGCTCTTTAGCGATCCGCCGTCGCCGGTCGCCCGATCCGCCCGCCGTTGCGCCCCTACGCCGGTTCAAGGACTTCCCCGTCCTCCCTCGGACCCAGCCGCTGATGAGGTCCTACCTCGGGGTCCGGCAGTGGCGGTGGGGGACGTGGGTTGCCGAGATTCTGGATCGGGAGACCCACACCGGCGGTGGCTCGGTAGCTTCCACACGGCCGAGCTCGCGGCCATGGAGTACGACATCTGGCAGGTCTGCTACCACGGCGTGGTGGCTAGGCTCAATTTCCCTTTCGGCACACGTCCGGTCGACCTCATTCCATCGGAGCCAGGGGTGGTGAGCTCGGCTATGGCGCGGGAGGACCGCGAGGCTTGGGAGCGCCTCGAGGCCAAGGCCGCCGACGAGGCCTACATGCAAGAGCTCCGCCGGCAGCACCCGGAGCTCGTGGAGGCGGAGCGGGTATTGTGCTCTCCTCCGATGACGAGGTCGAAGGTGGCGAGGACGGCGACGTGGAGGGCGTCGAGGTGGGCGGCAAGGACGAGGAGATCAACGTCGACGAGTGGAGGAGTGTCTTCCCCAACGACCCCGATGAAGGCACCGGCCCGGACCCGGCTCGCGGCACACTGTACCTGACAAGGAAGGATTGGCTCAACCTCCACTTCGACCGAAAGTAGTTTAGCTTAGTTTAAATTTATGTTTTATGTTTGGTTATGCAAAACTATCTATGTTTATGTTTGAATGCATGCTACTTTCGGTTGAACCTGCTTTGAACTTGATCAAATTGAAGTTTACAATGTTAAGTATAGGGGATTGACTAGAAACGGCCAAAAATTGCTGGAGTATATATATATCCACTAAGGGTTTTAGTCCGTTAAGTTTTAAAGGATCGGCTAGAGATGGCCTTATGCCTTGTTTATTTCAGTTCTTCACAATGTGATGCTCTATATGTGCAACTATTTGCCATGCAGTTCAATTTCATCAATAACAGTTTCAACAATACCACTATGAATTACGATATTTGGTTGCTGTTAAGGATGTTGCAGTTAACATGCCTTTTTGTTTTTTTAACAATAACTAGTGTACTTTAGACCTGCATAATACCAGTTTGAATGACTATTTGCTTGTTTTTAAATGTTATGCCTGATGCAGTTAACACGCCTTTCCACTTCTTGTTTTGCTTAACTAGCGTGCTTAAACCTGCACACTGAAACTATCATTTGTAGATTATGTTGTCTACCATAGATATATTTGGTTGATGTTTAGCCTGTTGTGCTTAACATGCCTTTATATGTACTCATACAGGACAATATTGAGAACAGTGCTGTTTTCCATCGAGGTTAGTTTCATCGCATTGCTTATATGTACTCACTGTTCAGGATATCGGTAGCTGGTACCATATAGCCTGGGGGCTGATAAGGGATTGATCTTCGAATCGGACATTTCACTGAATATATCTGTAACCCATTTATCAGTAGGTTAACTAGGGCAATATTTAATATATCTAAGGCTACATGGCAACATGCATTGTACTGAATGACTAAATATGAAATCCCAGGCTACATAGCAACAAGGTAGAGTGTTACCTGAATGTTCTGATGATGTCTAGATATACATGTAATAAAATCTTATATAATGGGATGGAGTGAGTGAGTGTTGTACTACATCATTTTGCAATTGTTGTTTAGCTTCTAATATTAACTTGGTGCTTTTAGGTACATATGCCATTGCCAAAGATCCACACTTCGACCCTTTCTGCGCATGGGGCAATTAGATATTCATGAACCAGCATCAAGTGAGGAAACTGATAAAGATTGTTATTAAAATGGGTCAAAAGATGTGAATCGAACTATTTGTTTACACTTTATGCAAGACAACAGTGAACTGTAGGATGGTAAGTAAGAACTCTGTAGCCTTCTTTTTACTGCCCGTAATGAGTTGTGTTAGATGACAATGTCTGAATATTTTTTCCTTTGCAGTGGATCCTGAAGCAGTTTACTCAAGATTACCTCTCAAACTACATGATTGGCGGCCGACCATCACAAGGGGTTGGACTAGAGTCGTGAGTGCCTTCTGCATCCAGGAGAGCACAATAGGGCCATTCCAATTCACCTTGTTCAGCAACCAGAATGTTTGTTGCCTCTTTCTTTACCATCTGTAATAGTACAAGTATAGAACCCTGGTTCATCATTCTTTATTTGGTGCTTATGTAATTCTTAAACATATGTACCTGTGAATTGAGTAATGCATTGGTTGTTTGAACCTGATGGATATGAATAAAGCTATGGCCTACTTTCAAGTTCAAATTAGGTACAATTTTAAACAGCAACAATTAAAGGTGAAATTATGGTGTGCATGTCATTACAGCGCACACGGTCTATAAAGCACAGCGTGTGCGATATACATCATAATCCGACATGGTTCACGGAGTCGAAATGTGTGTAACAATGCACACAGTTGCCATTTGCAAAGCGTGTGTGATGTCACACACTATCACAAACTAAATGTGTGTGATTGTCTACCTATCGTACACGGTTTACAATCATGAACTGTTTGTGATGTGCCAGGCGTCGTAAACGTAGAGCCAGTTTAGTACGTGCCTAGAAAACTCCCGTGCCTGGAATGTGCCTTGTTTTAGGTAAAACCACAAAACTCCGACTGCGATGGCAATGCGAGCACAAACGAGTAGCAAGGATGAAGCGTTTGGGATATTCGAGATATCGAAAATGGTTATATAGGGACAACTGTATGCATCAAGGCTCCCTATCCCTGACGGTTTCTGGGTCGTGTGGGAAGGACCCCCCTATCACCCACACTCACTAGGCGACGGTTCCAAATGCCGTCGCGAAAACGGGTTAAAAACCGTTTGTATAGCACCTCGCTGTACCAGTGTGACTATATAATGTAATTTGATTAACATGACCCGTGTGTCATGATTCGGCATGATGGCTGGAACCATATGATTGTCACTTTAATGACCTGCGTGTCAACCTTAAGTAATGCACTTATTTTATTAGATATAGAGATAGCAATATTATCTGGTGCATCGACAAGGTGTTGGCAATCTTCGTGAAGGTGAACACCGACGCAAATGCTGAAGACGAAGAAAATAAAGACTTCTCCGTCAGAAAGGGCTATACCATATCATGCTATTATGAATTGCCTGAGATGTGTTTATCCCTCTAGATGCACCCTTCTTGATTGCACAGTAGTCGCTTTTTATTAGGGTGATCTCTCACTTAAAATACCAAGTAGTTAGTGTTCTCCCAACTGTAGCACCATCACGGCACCTATCTCTTCGGGGTATCACATGGATGCATGGGTACGAACAATTAGAGAAGTGTGAGGCGGGTGAGTTGAGACCTCGCAGCGAGATCACTTGGTTGTCTTGATGTTCAGGCATGAAAGTCATGAGCTCAGAACACGCGCATCGAAAGATGAACAAGAGTCACATAAAGATGTGATTGGCAAGTTGGCCTACCGATTGCAATTCTCGTCACTTGAGATGGATGCATCCTTGGCGTTGAATTGTAATATGGGTCTTGTATCACTCACAATCAATTATGAGAGATATTGATTTGAGTGGGAGCACACTGTAGAATTAACTTGTTTAATTCTCAGTGAAATTAATTTTGAACACCGTCTAAGTGTGATTAGCATTTGTAGAATAATGGCTCGCGTTTCCACCTTCCCTCTTAAAATTGAATAGCTGTTAAATATCTGGTTAAAACTTTACGGTTGGTAACGTAATGTGAGGATTGTCCTCAAGAGTGCCGAGAAGGACTTTGTCCTATCGCATGCTTTCCGTATACTCCCGCTAAATGCTATGGATGATCACTACTGGAATCTGGTAATTTGCCGTCTGCCACCTCTTTGTTGTCGGCCAGCGGACGGCAAAGAGCTTGCCGTCCGCTTCCACATAGCGGACGGCAAAGAATGTGCAGATGACAAAAAGTCTATTTGCCGTCCGCTGTTTATTTGCCGTCAGCCAGCTGACGGCAAAGAGCTAGAAGGCAGACGGCAAAGGGCCAGGTGGGCCCCACAGGGCACGGCGTGGCTAGGTCAGCTTCTTTGCCGTCTGCCTGGTCTTTGCCATCTGCCTTCTGGACCTTTGCCGTCCACTGGCGGACGGCTAAGAAATGGCCCAGCTAACGGCCGTCTCCCCCTCCTATGCTCGCTCTCTGTCTCTCCGGCCCCACCCGCCCCTCTCTATCCCCTCTCTCCCAACTCAACCGCGCCCGCGCCCCCAACTCAACCGCGCCCGCGCCCGCAACATACAACACACCCTCCGCCTCCCTTGACTCTTCCTATCCCTCCGCACTCCAACCCACCCCTCCTCCATCCAACCCCGCACCACCCCCACCGCCTCCTCCCCTCATCCCCCCGAGTCCTTCTCCCCCTGAGTCTATGACCTCCTTCACCAGCCCTACTCCCTCCCTTATCCTCGCTCCCCTTCCGTCTTCTCTGCCCCACCACTCTTTCTTCCCGGAGACTGCACCCCACCACCGCCCCCGGCCGCCGATTCCTATCCTCCGCCCCCGCCCCCTCCCTTATGCCCCTTCTTCCTATCTTCTCCACCAGCCCTATCCGCGCTCCTCCCCCCTCCGGCCTCGCTCCCTCCATCTCCCCCATCTCTCCCCTCCTTTCCCTTCTTCCGGTGGCCTTCTCGCTACCATGTCCCACCGCCCCCTCCTTCTCCTCGCCTCCTCCCTTCCCTTCGCCCCTCTTCCTCCTTCTCCCGCCCCCTCCTCCCGTCGCCCTTGCTTGCCTCAGTTTGGCCCCGTCCCCATCCCTCTTCTCCTCTTTTTTTTTTTTTTTTTTTTTTTTAGTTTAGATTACTTTTAGTTTTGTTTTAGATTTAGTTTAGTTTAGATTACTGTTAGTTTGTTCTATATTAGTTTAGTTTAGATTACTTTTAGTTTGGTCTTAGGTTTAGTTTAGTTTTAGGTTTATGTTAGTCATGAAAAAAACTAAGAATAATTAGAAGAAGAGGAGGAGAAGAAGAATAGCTAGGTTTAGGTGTAGTTTTTTCCTGTTTTGTTTTAGGTTAATTAGTGCTAGGTTTAAGAAGAGGATAAGAATAAAAGAGAAGAAGAAGAAGAAGAAGAAGAAGAAGAAGAGGAGGAGGAGGAGGAGAAAAAAGAAGAAGAAAAAGAAGACGAAGAAGAAAGAGAAGAGGAGGAGAAGAAGAAGAAGAAGAAGAAAGAGGAGAGGAGGAGAAGAAGAAGAAGAGAAGAAGAAAAGGAAAATTGTATACATATTATGTTCATGATTATGATACACTTAAATTGTATACATATTATTATGTTCATGTCAGGTATCCAAATTTTTTATGTTGTACTAATTTCGTTTACTTTTTGTCATTGCAGGTGTTGACAGGATGGTGGGCAAGGGTCCAGAGCGCCCCAAGCCTCCTGCGAGCGCTACCGGGAGGGGTGGTTGCATTATTGCAGCGCAGCCCCTCCGGAGAGCGGTGCAGGACAGTATGCAGACAGCTGCGGCGGGCGCTTCTTCTACGGCTGGGAGAGGTCGGGGGAGGACGAAGAAGGCTGGTAGAGGTGGACGTGGCAGTGGGAGAGGTAGGAAGGCTGCTACGCCTTCGTCGCCGCCACCCTCAGCTGATTCACCCGACCACAGGAGTGCTCCGTCTTACATGGACCCTCGGACTCCGGTCCATGAGCCTCCGGTCGCTGATCCTTCGCCCCACCAGACTCAGGTCGCCGACCCTTCGCCCCACGTGAGTCCGGTCCTAGAGTCTTCGTCCTAGAAGACTCCGGTCACGGGGTCTTCGTCCCAGGTCCCGGAGTCTTCATCCCAGGTCCCGGAGTCTTCTTCCCATGAGACTCCGGAGGCTAGTGGCTCGGAGGATGGTAGCGAGGACACCTTTTCAGAAGATAGCTACAGCGACGACGAGCTGGTTGAGAACGGCAAGAAGGTCTACAAGCGTGGCTGTACAAAGCTCCCGCCCGTGCCGACGACCCCCGACCAGAGGTGGTTGATTGCGCCTAAAGGGTTGAAGTAAGTGCATTTACTATTTTTTAACCTTTTGCCTTCATGTTCCTTCAAATTAATATCTAATGCGTTGGCCTTGTCATACTGCAGGGGCTGGGTACGCCCCCGTGGTTCCCGTAGGCCCAACCAGGTCCTTGGTGTGCTTTGCCGGCAGCACTTCCCTGGGTGGGTCACGTTGCCCGGTGAGGGTCAGGTTCCACAGCTAGCACTGACCTGGGAGCTGTACTCAGTTGCCCCGGCCCCGCCGGAGGAGAGGGTCGACGGTGTCTTGTGCGAGACGGTGGCGGACATTGTGTTCCGTTGGTTTTGGGTAATTTCTCCTTTACGGAATTAAAAATCAACACTACCTAGTGATTGTACTAATCAATGTTGTCTTGTTTGATTGCAGACCTTCTACAGGGTTTCAGAGGGAGAGCAGGAGGCCGCGTGTATGGTTGTCGAAAATGAGTGCAAGTGCCTACTTCAGAACTTAAGGCACGAGGCTCGGGTGCAGGCCGTTCGAGACTACTACGCCTCGAAGGGTATTAGGAGGGGCAAGCAGAAGTGTCGCGGCAAGTTTCTGAGTAAGGAGAAGTACATGCAGGTAATTACTTATTCTTAAGGCCTTGAACTTAGTTTTCTTGATTTGATTCGTAGGCGTAGCGATGAAATTTCTCTTGACTCACTTAGGTGCCCCCGAGATGGTGTGTGGATAAGATGGACTGTTGGGAGGCGTTGGTGGATGCGTGGTGCTCTGCCCAATGGAAAGTCGAACACCAAAGGGCCAAGGATAAGCGCGACCAAATGGAAGGTGTGCCACACCATCAAGGGAGCTCCAACCTGTTTGAGTACGGGGATAACTGGGTATGTGGTTTGCTATGATTCATGCAATTCATTCTTCATGCTAGATAGTTCATTTATGACATATTTAGCTCTAAAATGACATAATAACCTTAGATAGCTCTATAAAATGACTTAATATGCTTTAGTCAGTTAAAAAATGGCATAACTACCTTCGATAGCTCAATAACGACCTCAACTAATCTTAGCTAGTTCATTCATGACATAATTAGCTCTAAAATGACATAATAACCTTAGATAGCTCAATAATGACATAATTAGCATACTTTGGTCAAAAATGGCATAATAATCTTGGTTACCTCGAAAATGACCTAAACTTAGCTTATTTTCCTCGAAAATGACATAATAACCTTTCTTAGCTCCAAAATGACCTATTTACATAGCAATATCATTCTTCATGCTAGCTTGAGCCCTTAACTAATATTTTGTTCCTCTTTCTCAGGCGCACCACTCAAGAAGCCTGTGCCAGGTCTGTTCAACCTCTATGGCATGGCCCATATGGCCCCGTACAATAAGGCCAAGCCATTCACGGAGTCTGACCTAGATGATCCAGAGAACTTCACCAACAAGACCTCCCACCACAAGCTTGTGAAGTACAGACACGAAGGGAAGGCGAGGAAAGGGGAGGACTTTAACCCGAGCCAGGATCCTTTTGATACAGAGCTGGTGATGATATCTGGTGGCGGGAGGTCCCATGGCTCTCTAGCCATGGGTGATGGACTGATACGTTGTCCTAAGACTCTCCCGCAGATCAAGAAGCGCCTGAGTAGCTCTGATCCTAAGATAACGCCTCGTGCACGGCCCGCAGAGATCGCCATGGCGGTTAGTTATACGGACTCTCTCACCTTTCCTCCATTACATTGTGTGTGCGTCCATCGATGATTACAATGCTAACGAGGAGTGGTGTGTTGCAGGCTATTGTTGAGAAAGAGAGATTGAAGACGAAGGAGCTTCTGGAGGAGGCAAAAAGGGAGGCACAAAGGGAGGCGGCGGAGAGGGAGAGGGAGATGGAGGAGAAGACGGCTAAGCTGTTGGAGGAGGAGAGGAACCGGAACGACAGCGCTAACCGGGCCCTATACGAGCTCATCGTGGTACGTTTCTCATGCATATTAGCCCAATCATGCACGTAATGTTCGCATTACTATCTAATATGACTCACTCGTGAGAACCAAATGTGCAGAGCTTGTGCGAGAAAAACGGTCAGGCCCCTCCGCCGATGCCGCAGATTGCTCCGGCGACCACGGTGAGTTTGATTTGAATGGTCGTTGCTTACTACTATTCACATTTCAGTTTGCGAACTTGCTAACGAGACATTATGGGAAATGATCTTTGGTGCAGCATGGCTCCCGACAAGCATCGAGCACTCCTTCTGCCAATGCCGGAACCCCGACCGGTCCTTCACCTCCGTCTGGCACTGGCGCAGCCCCGACCATTCCTACATCTCCGTGATAACGGTATTTTTCTTCTTAATTAGCGTGTTTAGTCCATTTATGACATAATTTAGCCTATTTAGTCCACAAATGACATAATAAGATGAAGAAAATCAAGGAAGAGGAAGGAAAGAAGGAATAGGAAGAAAAGAAGAAGAAGAAGAAGAAGAAGAAGAAGAAGAAGAAGGAGAAGAAGAAGAAGACTAGAAGAAGAAGAAGTCTTCTTCTTCTTCTTCTTCTTCTAGTTTTCTTCTTCTCCAAAATGAAGTTAGCTCTTATAAGTGATATCAAAAATGGCATAATATGCTTAGTTAGGTCAAAAATGGCATAATTAGCTAGGTAAGCTAAAAAATGGCATTTTTCTTCTTATTTAGCCTATTTAGTCCATTTATGACATAATTTAGCCTATTTAGCCACAAATGACATAATAAGATGAAGAAAATCAAGGAAGAGGAGAAAAGAAGGAATAGGAAGAGAAGACTTCTTCTTCTTCTTTTCTTCTTCTTCTCTAGTCTGCTTCTTCTGTTTTTTCTTCTTCTCTCCAAAATGAAGTAAGCTCTAGTTATATCTCATAATATGCTTAGTTAGGTCAAAAATGGCATAATTAGCTAGGTAAGCTCAAATGGCATTTTTTCTTCTTATTTAGCCTATTTAGTCCATTTATGACATAATTTATCCTTTTTGTCCACAAATGACATAATAAGATGAAGAAAATCCAGAGAGGAGAAAAGAAGGAATGGAAGAAAAGAAGAAGAAGAAAAAGAAGAAGTTCTCTTCTTCTTCTAGTTCTTCTTCTTCTTCTTCTAGTCTTCTTCTTCTTCTTCTTCTTAAAAGAAGAAGTTCTTCTTCTTCTTCTAGTTCTTTCTTCTTCTTCTTCTTCTTTCTTCTTCTTCTTCTTCTTCTTCTCTTCTTCTTCTCCAAATGAATTAGCTCTAAGTTTAAAAAAAATGGCATAATATGCTTAGTTCACTCAAAAATGGCACAATTAGCTAGGTTAGCTCCATTTTCCCTAAGTATGCTTACTTCTCTCTTCTTCTTCTTTTCTTCTTCTTCTTCTTCTGATTCTAGTCTTCTTCTTCTAACTTTCTTGTTTCCATTTTGCAGATTAATTCACTATATGGAAGCCTTGCATGGATGCATGGAGTGCTTGTTTCCCTTATCTTTTTTTGTTTGTTATATGGATGCATGGAACAATGTGTTGGATGAACATTGTGATATGTAATATGTTATATATGGATGGAACTATGTTTCTTATGTATATATGTATGTTGTCATGGATGGAGATAGATATGTATATGTATATCTGTGTGTGCCTGTGAATATATATATATATATATATATATATATGTATGTATATTTGTGTTTGAAACCCTGTCAAATTAAATGGATAAAAATAAAAACGGGGGATACATAGCCTCTTTGCCGTCTGCTAGCGGACGGCAAAGGTCGCAGACGGCAAAGAGGACACGTGGCAGCTACCTGTAAAACCTGGGAGCACTGGCTGCCTTTTTGGTCACTTTGCCGTCTGCTAGCGGACGGCATAGCTGGCCACATGGCAGATTCCCAGTACTGCCTAGCTGAGCTCTTTGCCGTTTGTCAGCGGACGGCATAGAGCTTTGACTCTTTGCCGCCCGCTGACAGACGGCAAAGAGTGCCGTTAACCCCCTAACGGCTCTTACGCCACCGCACTGCCGTCCGTTCTCTTTGCCGTCTGCTGGCCTCGGATGGCGGACGGCACAATTCTTTGCCGTCCATTTCCACGAAGCGGACGGCAAAGAAGGCCTTTGCTGGCACGTGTTTAGCCGGAAGGTTTGTCGTCTGCTGGCGGACGGCAAAGATGTTTGCCGTCCGTGATCCATGCCTTTGCCGTCCGCCATGGCGGACGGCAAAGAAGCTGATTCCAGTAGTGGATGAGACTCTCGTCCTTCGATCCAAAAGCTAGAATTCGGTTACGGTCAAGTGCAATATGTTTGCTTCCATGAGACCCGAACTTCAAAAGTTTTGGGATAGCTATGTGATATTCATGGAACTGAAAATCATTTTCAGACACAAATAAAAGCTAAAAGACATGTGATGTCCAAAGCAATGTTTGTTTTGCAAACTATTAGTAAAAGTGTTTACTACGCATTTGACTAATACAAGAGGGATCCAAAAGAACGCCTGTCATATGATGATGGTGAATAAAACAACAACTTAAGAGAAAGGAAATGTCCGAAGGGTGTTAGTATGACTTGCACACCTAGGAAGTCCGGGGCTGACGCCACTCTTCAAGTTGGTGCTTCTTCTGAGAGTAGGAGAATTATTGGAAGTTAAACTGTTAGAAGTATAAAGGCAAAAACAGGAAAGACTGGAATATCCAGCTCATGTATGAATGTCATACAAGTTATTGATGTATAAAAGGCTGGTCAAAGATGTAATTCTTGGGAATTATGATTAAACATGGTAATCACTAATTCTTGGGTATTGTGAGTTAATCACAGGAATACCTGTTCGATTGCATTCTCTTGCAACTCGTTACAAGAACTACTACAGCCTAAAAGACTTGCTGGGAATGAGGTTTAGATATGCGCTGGGAACATAGTAAAGGTTGCTATACTCGGTACATTACCTATGTATTTACTTTCATAATTCATTTTAGAGTTTTACACACTCTACCCCATTGCATAAGGTATCTTGCAAGAAGGTTGTTCATAAGAGAACTTTTGATGTTCGGTGTTATGAATACCATAAGGGCCATACTTTCATTATGAATGAGATGTATGTTATGAATAATGATAATAATATATTACCTCTGTGTTTACTTTCATAATTCATTCTAGAGTTTCATACACTCTAGCCCATTGCACAATGTTGTTGCAAAAGGGTTATTCATAAAAGAACAATTGTTGTTCAGTATTATGAATAACATAAAGGGCCATGCTTCCATCCAAGATGGGACATATGTTATGAATATTGATGGTAATATGGTACATCCATAACACTGATGCTAAATGTCGCAAGACTAAAAGAATACCACACAAGTGTGGCACTGCATTTGGTCACATTGGAGAAACCCGCATGGAAAATTTCATTATGATGGATTTTGAAGTCGTTTGATTTTGAATCATCTGACACTTGCAATTTTCCTCCGAAAAGTGAAGTGACTGAAATACCGTTCACAGGCCATAAGGAACGAACAACAGACTTATTGGTGATCATACATTTTTGTGTGTGTAGTCCGATAAATGTTGTTAGTATTGGATTTATCTTTCTTCAGAAATGACTCAAGTAGATATATGGATATTTACTTGATGAGACGTAAGTCTGGATCTTTTGAAATCATTTGAAAGGTTTTCAAAATGAAGTAGAAATTATTGTAACAAGAAAAATTATGTTTCTGCAAATTAGATTGCGGAAAGGAATATTTGAGTTACAAGTTTAGCGAATGTCTGATGAGTTGTGAAAAGAGTTTCATAACTTACATCTCCTGGAACACCACTGTGAGTGGAATGTCTGTGAAGATGTAATCAAACCATTCATCACATGGTGAGATCAAAGATGACATAAATCAATTTGCCATTATCCCTTTTAAAGTAATGCTTTAGAGACCGCGGCTTTTACACTAAAAAGAGCGCCATCAGATCTGTTGAAATGACTCCATAGTATGGTACACCCAACCATGATATATCTTTTCTTAACATTTGGAATATGGGTCTTGTGTAAAATGTGTACAAACCTATTCCAAATCAGACAAGTGCTACTTTGTAGGTTATCCCAAGTAATTGGGTATTCCTCCCTCACTATACCGAGGCAAATAGGTTTGCCACAAAGAACGGTATGCTTTTTGAAGAAAATGGTTCTTTCAAAAAGGTGAGTGGGAGAACAGTGCAACTCGACGAGATAACAGTATCTTTGTCATCAAATCAAAGGAAAGAGACCTTGGAAGTGATTCCAGAGTTTCCTACTGCGACTGATACGGAAGCCTCTACATGAGATGTATGGACTTCAGTCGAACTTGCAGCTGAACCACGTAGGAAAAACTCGTGCAAACCTCTTAGGTGCGCATACGAGATATTGTTGTTGGACAACAGTATACCTACAATACACAAGGAAGCGTTAATGGGCCCTGACTCCGGGATTGGCTAAATGCCAATATAATCCGAGATAGTTTCCATAAAATGATTCAAGATTTAAATCTTGATAAACCCTTCGGAAGACTTGGAGTCTAACGGATTGTATTGGAACTAAAAACTGATACGGATAAAAATGTTTTATCCATAAAGCTCGACTTGTTGCAATAACAAATTCAAGGAGTTGACTACGATGAGATTGTCTCACCATAGCGATGCATAAAGTCAGATCGGGTTAAACTAGCAATTAATACATATTTCAATCATGAGATATGAAACATGAATGACGAAAGGATTTCCATCTGATGGAAATGAAACCAAAGACTTGCATGTGATACAGTCCAAGGTATTTTGTCAATCCAGAGAATGCTAGTGAGTGTGCAAACTTCAGAGTTCCAGCGATGGACAGAAGAGAGCAAAATGGAGTTGGAATCTTCGTGTTTTGATGAAATGGTCAAAGGGGTTTGACTTCATCAATGGGTAACGAAGATGCTTGTGATTCAAGAAAGTAAGTGGGAGCATAATAATATTTCTAAACACCTTGTGTGCTTGACACATTGTTAAATGGAAATAAATTTCTTGACACAAATTAGGACTTCATTTGAAAATAGTTTTTTGATGAAGTGCTTGGGCTAAATAGCCTCAATATTAGGCATGATGATCTATGGAGATAGATTTACCTAATGGGGCTAAGAAAAAAATACATATTGACAAGATGCTAAAACAGTTTAGCACTAAAAACATCAAGGAGTGATTCTTATCGAAGTCACATGGAAAGAGTTTTTGCAAGACTCGGTGTCCCAAAACACTGATGAGTAAAATACATGATGGAGATTCCACACACTCTTGTGTTTGGATTAATCATGTATTCCATGGTATGTAAAAACAACCAGATATGTCCAATACTCCAAAGTTGTTGCGAGTATAGATACCAAAGTGATCAAAAGTACTGATCATGGGACAACAGTGAAAAAAGGTCATTGAGTACTAAAGTAGCACTGATGACATGTTTTCTCGCAAGCGGAGATCATGAAGAGTTTGTTGTAAAATGCTACATCGATACAGTCTTCATCATTTCTCCATGCGATTTTTGATTTAAATAGAGGGTTTTGTGTAACACACAATATGGTGGGACAGTTAGTTGAAAATTGTTTCAAACAAGTTACTATGGTGAATTCTATTACAGAGGCGAAGTATGTTGCCGCTTTCGAAGTGATAAAGAAAATGCTGAATCATATAGTTCATTCATGAACTTAGTATGGTTCCAAGAAGGCTTTGGTCAATGGGACACTATTGCAGATAGTTGCTCTATAGCTCAGTCTGAGGAATCAAGGTTTGACCTGTGATTCGCATATATACAAAGCCAAGTCCACACAAAATATGCATTTTGTGAAAGCGTGAAACACGAAGATATGCAAAGATACACACGGAGCTGAAGTCGTCAGATCCGTTGGACGTCGGGCTATACCACATTCGAAGCATATTTTACAGCAGTGTACCATGGGTGTAAAGTACGTTAGCATTAACTAGATTATTGACTATAGTGCAAGTGGGAGTCTGTAGGAGATATGCCCTAGAGGCAATAATAAATGTTATTGATTATCTCCCTGTTCATAATTATGTTTATGTTCCATGCTATAACTGCTATGGTTCTCGAGTCTGCAATAACACGAGGCTTGGAGGAAGACTCATATGCACGTGTGGACTAATAAACGGTAAGATGTATTCCTAGTCTGGCCTCTAAGATTAGCTCAAGTGTTGCATGATGGTTCTGTTTTCCTGATCATGGGCATGCTATGCCAGCAACTTTGGGGGCACAATGTTAGGAAAACACTTGTGTTGAATCGACCCGATTATTGTTATGCTATGAGATACATTCATCACAAGTTAATGGTTAATAACACAGAGAAAGTTTGCGTTTGCATAATTCCTTAGACCATGAGAGTATCGAGTTTCTTCTTGCTTGCTTCATGAACTTTGGGGTTTGTTAAACGTCATCCGTAAATGGGTGGCTATTTCGGCGGCTTACGGGTTCATGGAAAAGTATGTCAAGTAACTTGATAGCTCAAGATTGGGATTTTCTCCTCCGACGATGGAGAGATATCTCTGGGCCCTCTCGGTGTTACGGTATCCATCATCGGCTGGCCAGACACAGGGTGATTTGATCACAGGGATGCCGCAACACGGTAACAAGAAAAAGAACAATACCGGTAACGAGGGAACTGGCATAGTGAACAAGTTGTTGATTCACTGGGATGCCAATACATCTCACCTCGGGTATTTGTAACATATGACAAAGCAACAGGAATAGCACACGACAACTGGAGGTTCACTCGAATATTTATTCGTGTGGGTATAGGGGTCAATATGGGTGTCCACGGGTCCGATGTTGATCATTGATCGGAAAGTGTTCCGGGTCATGTCTATACTTCACCGAACCTATAGGGTCACACGCTTAAGGGTCATGTATCTGCTGAATACTAGACAGGGAGTCTGAGAGAAAACATCGGAAAAGTTTCGGTCGCACCAGATACGTTCCGGAGAGGACACCGGAATAGTTCCGGTAAAACTGAAAAGTTGTTTCAGGGTATATCATTAAGACAAATTGGTTTCAGCACATGCTTGATAATTCTTGGAGGGTGTCAGAATCATTCTGGAAACTTCTGGGAATTTTCTGAGATAAAAACCGGAAATGTTCCGGAGCTGCCGGAACCGGTTTGGTTACTTTTCGCAGATGAAAATCACTAATCTGAAATTGTTTCGGAATGTGTCCAAAATCATTTGTGTGGGTACTGGAATTATTCTAAGACCCACAGAAATATTTTCAGATTTAACGGTCGTGGAAAATTGTCTCTATGAATAGTGAAAATCACTTTATGGATATTTTTATGGAAAGCCACCTTTTGGGGCTTTACCCAAAAGGCTTCTAGAAGGACTTGGGGATCAAGGAACCCCCTTTGGGAGGCCCCCATGAAGGTGGGACGTTCAAGGGTGCAGCTCCTCCATGGAGCTCCACTTGTCATCCCTTTATGCCCTTTATGACCTTTATGTGTGACATAAAGTGTGGGCATTTTGGGTTTTTCATGTGCCCCTTTACCCCTTGGGTTTTCCTATAAATAGAGGTGGAGAGGCACTCTCCACAATCATCCTTGCTCTCATACACATGCCATAGACTTGTCTGGCTTCTCTCTCCCTCCCCACGAAATAGTTTCGTAGAGCCGAAAGGCTGTCTGGGTTCCGGTGGGAACTACTTCTGGACGGCGAAGCCCTGCCGGATAGCTGACATCGTATGTGTGCAACCCCGTAGAGAGGTCGTAGTTTCGATCTTTTGCCCAAGGGGTTGTTCGAGTATCCTCTAGAAGGGTTGTCCGAGTTTCCGTTCGAGTTTCGAGGGTCCTCCCGGAGGGCTGTCTGTGACATCGTCCGAGGGACTGTCCGACCGCCTCCCGAAGGGCTGTCCGACGAGGTAGTACATCCTCATAGTTGGGAGGTTGTAAATCCTAGCTGCGGGGATCTGCACCGACGATCTCCACCGACTCTTCTTCCGCTGCGCTTCGAGTCGGTACGGATCAGATCAAACCTTGTATGCAGTCTCCATAGTGGTCCTGGGCTGGTGCATAGGTCGGAATTTTTTTGTTTTCTGCTGCGTTACCCTACACTTTTGGAGTGGGTCGATGGCAATGACGAAAAGCAAGGGGGATAGCGGGTCCCCCTATAGTAGACCCTGCCCGTGCGTAATAGGTTTGCCGACAATGCCATTAACAGGATGCAGGATGAGGAGGAGCAAAACAGTGCAGAGACCCAGGCATGGAAGATGCTTGGAAATCACTTCTATTGGAAGAGGTCCAGGAGATATTCCCATCTCACCATGTCAAAAGCCTTCCGGATGAAGAGCTTGAAAAGCAGGGTGGGAGTCTTGAATTTATGAAGCCGATGCGCAAGCTTTCTCACATACATGAAGTTATCGTGGATGCTTCATGTTTTGATGAAAGCATTTTGAGCATGTGAGACAAGCGTGTGCATGTGTCCAGCAAACCTTGAGAAGAGGATTTTGGCAATGATTTTGGCCACCACATGAATATGACTGATGGGGAAGTAGTTAGCGATATCCTCGACCCCCTCTTTCCTGGGGAGGAGAACAACATTTGCGGAGTTGAGCCAGTTAAGGTTGGTCGTTCATAGATTGCCAAAAGAGGATATCACCCCCATGGTGTCGACTTTGATGATGTCCCAACACTCATTGAAAAAGAGATCGGTGAAACCGTCGGCCCCGATGCCTTGTCACTTGGCATTTGGTTAATGGCATCCCTGGCCTCCTGCTCTGAGATGTGCTCCCCAAGAGAGGTCAAGTCTTGGGGGACCATGTCAAGCTCTACCCAGTTGAAGTCATCAACCGAAGCCCCATCTTTGCCCATAATATCGAACAAATGCACGTGAATGATGTTCTCTTTGTGGTCA
Organism: Thinopyrum elongatum; assembly: GCA_011799875.1. NCBI lineage: Eukaryota > Viridiplantae > Streptophyta > Magnoliopsida > Poales > Poaceae > Thinopyrum > Thinopyrum elongatum. The sequence goes on along the minus strand of CM022302.1, from coordinate 153,438,150 downwards.
TGCTCAATGACCCAACCATGGTTATGTTTGATCCGGTGGATGTGATTTTTTTCTATGCCTCGCATTGACCCGACGGTAAAAGAACTTAGTACTAGCATCACCCTCCTTAAGAATAGAAATTCTCGCGCATTGCTATTTCCGCGCATGCTCAAGCACAGCTAAGAAAATAACCATCCTTTTAAGTCTAGAGCAAGATCAACCTCCGCAAGTGATAGGGGTCATTGCTCCTGTGCAATGTCGAGGTGAAGGATAATCCATAGAGTGACATGGTGATGGATTTTGGTGTTGGAGAACAGCCTTCAGCTCCACTCAGAGAGGCGGGTGCCAACCTTCTTGAGCTTATAGTGAAGCACCTGGAAAGGCTCGGAGTGCCCAAAGGGCTCGCTCCATGCATTGGATAGCACCTCATTGAACCACGGTAGGGAGACCCAAAATTTCTCGAACTTGAAGATTCGTGGTCTCCTCGATCCGACGGCGACTTCTAGCAGCAGGGGGCAGTGGTCGGAGAGTGAGGAGGATAGTGCATGCAAGATGTGTGTGTTGAATTGAACGCTCAATCGGTATCGCAAAAGAATGAGTCGAGCTTGCACATAGTGGGGTTTTGTCGCTCATTACTCCAACTAAAATTAGTGACGTCAGCATGACGTGACCACATGGTTATTGGGCGGGCCCAACTACGGCTCCTGTAGGCGACGCTATGCTAAAAATCACAACGAGCGGCACATAGCCACGCCCCCATTGAGGATGCGTGTTGCGAGATGGGGGCGGGGCTATACCTCACTTGTCATGACAGCGAGTATCCCGTCATGTTAGGCAAAGCGTGAAGTGGGTTGGCCCAGTAGAGAATGTTTGCTAGCTTATGTTCTTTTGTTAGCTTTGTTTTGTCCTTTTTTTGTCTTTTGAACAATTTTAAAATTTTAATTTAGTTAAATTTCTAAAAGTGGCCATCAAGCATTAAAAATATATTCATGCAGCGTACAAATATGTTTGCGCAACTTTTTGTTAATGATAAAAATGTTTGTGACATTTAAAATATGTTCGTGACGTTTAAAAAATGTAATATGCAATGTACAATTTAATATTCACGTAACTTTAAAAAATTTATGTACCATTCACAAAAAAGCACACGTGGGATTTTAAAAATTCCATGCATTTCAAAAAAATGTTCTTCACATTGTTGAAAACATGTTGTACAATGTAAAACAAAGTCTGTGTACTTGAAAAAATGATTGTATCATTTTTAAACAAATTTGCATGTTTCATAAATATGTTTGTGACATTTTTACACAATGGTTATACAATTTAAGAAAATGTTTGTGTAATTTAAAAAATAATTAGTCATGCCATTCAGACAAATGTTCAACGTGCATTAAAAAATAACGTGTTAAAAATGTGCAAAATATTTATTTTAAAAATTATCATCTATTTAAAAATGATCAGCCTGTATGAAAAATAATGTTTCACATGTATACGAAAAGTGTGTTTTAAAAAACACATGTATTGAAAAAATAAAAGTAAAGCAACAAAGAAAATCTGTCATATAGCACTAAACATACAGAAAAAGACAAAACGAGAGCGCACCCAGCGCCAGAGCCAAGGCCAGGCATCTTGCAATAGCCCTCACGCAGCTTTCGCTTGCCTCAGGGCAGCCTGGAGTGGCCGATCCAATAAGGATCGTTTAGTGATATTTTTAGTGAGGCTTCGTGTTTTCCTTTTCTGTTTTCTATTTTCTTACACGTATTTATATTTCGAAAATACACCAAATACAGATATGCATGTGGAAAATTACTTTATTTAGTTACTAAAATATATTCACTGCATATTATAAAAAAAATTGGGAGGGTTAAATTTTTTTCTCGTAGTTTTTGAAAAATGTTGGTATATTTTTTTAAACGAATTGTGACATTTAAAAATATTCATGATATTTTTATTAAATTATCAGGCAATGTTAAAACAATTTGTTCATACGCCTAAACAAATATTCGTGCCATTAAATAAATGTTGAAAACACTAAAATAATGTTTGCACTTTAAAAATATATTCATGATACTTTTTGAAAATGTTCAATGTTTGCTTAAAAATGTTCACCGTGTATTAAAATGCTTGTGCCATTTAAAAAATGCTCATAAACTATAACAAAATGTTCGCACATTTTAAGAATATGTTCATGACATTTTTGAAAAATATTCAAACGTGTGTTTAAATTTTCATTGTGTTTTGAAAAGATGTTCAACGTGCACTTTGCAAAATATTCAACATATATTTGAAAAAATATTCACATGTATCTAAAAACATTCAACCTATATATGACAAATGTTTTTTAGAAAAAGTCAACAATGTATTTCAAAGATAGAAATAAGATAAACTAAAATAAATAGAAAAAAAGAATATAAAACGGAAAGAAAACGAATGAAAACAAACAAATGAAACACATAGAAGTCTGGAGAAACCCGATAAAAACACAAAAAAGAGGGGGGAACCACACCGAAGGTTCCAAAACCAATTTGTAAAACCTTCCAAAATAGCTCTAGGGCTCGCCCACTAAGGCGAAATGAATGAGAGGAGAGGATACATCTTGCACTAAGCCAAACGTCCAAGCGGACTAAGTACCCACGAGGACTAAGAGCATCCACAATCGGACCCATCAAAACCTCCTCAAAGGTCCAGGCAGACAACACAGTCACTGCCCGATCACACATAGCCACCCAACCGGACACCCCACACCCATCCCAAACACCTGGGCTGCCATGCACCCCTCAAACCCAACCCATAACTGGGGTGGATGTGGGGACGCCCCGACGCGTCCGCCACATCGCACCCTACAGGCTGGACACATCCCAAATCATCCCCAAGCTAGCCCAATCTGCCTTATTTGCTCCTCTCTTCTGCCTCGTCCGCTCCGCCCCTTCCCTACTGTTCGGGCCGAGAGTATATCGACCAGAGGGGGGGGGGGGGTGAATGGGAGATTACAAAATTCATCTTAATGTTTTGAACCGAACCCAAACCCAACAGCGGAAAAGGTTCGGTAGACCAGTAACTAATCAAGCACTCTACTGAGGGACAAATCTTTCAAGGTAGGAAGTAATAATTGTTCGTGCATAGTATATCACAGGTTTAACTATCACGATGGTGATGCAATACACAAATAGATGTAGCAGCATGGAGGAAAACAGAAGTAGAACAATTAAGGAAATGCTAACGATTAAGTGACTATGATGACACCGAATGATAAGTAAACAGAGCAAGTGAAGACATATAGTGCGAGAGCAAATGATAAGTGATCAGATGAACTATCGTCATAGAGCACGAAAGATAACTGCTGAATGAGATGCAAAAGGATAAAGTGAACCAGTGGTGCTCGATGGCGACAGGTGGATTTGGTAGACCAATTCGCCCTTCTGCCAAAGGACTACGTCTGGTTGGAGGGACTTAATGATTGAACACATGAGCAAAGCTCTCTCCGTCCTATTCTCCTTCAATTCGGAGCTGATTAGACTCCAGTTGATTTCACTCGTGGTAGATACTTAACGGCGATCTCCAAACCTTCGACAGACTTCTTGGCGAACCACAATGACTCTTGGTTGCTGAAGACTTTGCTTGGTGAAGACAATTACTCTTCGACACTCAAGCCGACACCTATCCGTCTAGAGAGTGCGCGGCTCTCAAGAGTAATAGGTACAAGGACCCTAGCTCAGAACTACTATGATGCGACACCACTATCTAAGTTTTGGCTCTTGGTTTTCTCTCGGTGGATTTTAATCAAATCTCTCGAAGAGGGGATGCTCAATCAATGTTCTCAGAAATCTTAAGCGGAGCAGCCAACGGACAATGTTGGAGCGGGGTGGCTATTTATAGCCGCAACCTTCCCTAATGGGAAATGACCAAATTGGACATGTAGATCAGCCAATGACCGAATGACACATTTCCAACGGTCAGAATTTGAGCACAATGGTAACATTCCTTGCGAGCAAGAAATGCTAGGTCCTCAGTCCGAAAGATAACTCCTATAGCATCGAAGATCAACATCTTTTGCTAATAAGTATCATTTAGAGAAAAAAGGGATTTCTCTCAGTCTTCCATAGGTTTCGGCTAAGCATCACAACGGACCTAAGCATCAGGAACCTATACCCCTCTTAATAGTACGGAGGTCCTATGACTCAAAGAGAGAGAAGAACAATGAAATAAATGCTACGTCTTCACTTCATCTTCAACGTCTCAACTGTAGTCAATTTCTTCGGACCATTCCAAACATGTATTGGTTCATATCAGCAATAAACTTAAGAGGTCAGTCTCCTTCAACATATTCTTCTCGCATACATGTCTTCGACAAATGTAGCTCATCCTTCGCTGTAGTGCAAATATTCTTCGGTGAAGTTCCTCGAACTTGTCACAACATTCTCTTCGGGTTTGTACGGACTATTTCTCTCTGTGAATCAGTCCATACATGTTTCTTTCAACAATCTCCAAAACACAAGGGGCAAAACATTGCACCAACACCTAGCTCCGCCACTACCCTAGGTCCACTGTCGTCTCCAACCCACAGCGTCACCACCATGGTCCCAACCAACAACGTCGTCATCTGTGCCACCCCTGGACGCTGCCCCGTATGACCCACTCCTCCGAACATACCCCTCAGCTTCTATGTTTTTTTATGAAATGTTCGAGCTATTTTTTTCTTATTTGTAGGAAAATGATGAATATGAGAAGAAGGACCTTGACGAATTAATATACAAAGAGTACGTCGATTCACCAGATTTGGACAACAAAGATGCTAAAATGATGATGATGATGATGACATCATGATGATGATGATGATGAACATCCATGAAGAAATGGTGGAGCAAATGGAGCATGTTCTAAGCTCCAAGGGTTCGATAAAAAAAAGGCACAAGAGTTGTTGCCGTGATAGATCGCTGGCGCACAACTTTTGTACAACGACTACTTCAAAGCGGACCCAACTTACCATCATGATTTTTTTTTCGACGTTGCTTCCGAATGAGCAAATATTTGTTCTTACGCATAATGAGTGTCATGGAGGAATATGATCCCTACTTGATGATTGATAACCCACAAGTATAGGGGATCACAAGAGTTTTCGAGGGTAGAGTATTCAACCCAAATTTATTGATTTGACATAAGGGGAGCCAAAGAATATTCGCAAGTATTAGTAGTTGAGTTGTCAATTCAACCACACCTGAAAGACTTAATATCTATAGCAAGGTGATCAGTAGCAAAGTAGTATGACAGTAACGGTAACAGTAGCAATAGTAACAGTAACAATTTTGTAGTGCTCATAACAGCAGCAACGGCGAAAGTAACTTAGCAAAGATCAATATATGAAAAGCGTAGGCATTGGATCAGTGATGGATAATTGCGTTGGATGGCATTCATCATGCAACAGTTATAACCTAGAGCGACATAGAACTAGCTCCAATTCATCAATGTAATGTAGGCATGTATTCCGTATATAGTCATACGTGCTTATGGAAAAGAACTTGCATGGCATCTTTTGTCCTACCCTCCCGTGGCAACGGGGTCCATAAGGAAACTAAGGGATATTAAGGCCTCCTTTTAATAGAGAACCAGAACAAAGCGTTAGCACTTAGTGAATTCATGAACTCCTCCAAGTACGGTAATCACCGGAAAGAATCCCAATTATTGTCTTCTTGGGGTATGCGGATCATAACACGTAATAGGTGCATATAACTTGCAAGATAGGATCAAGAACACACATATATTCATGAAAACATAATAGGTTCAGATCTGAAATCATGGCACTCGGGCCCTAGTGACAAGCATTAAGCATAGCAAAGTCATAGCAACATCAATCTCAGAACATAGTGGATACTAGGGATTAAGCCCTAACAAAACTAACTCGATGACATGATAAATCACATCCAACCCATCACCGTCCAGTAGGCCTACGAAGCAATTACCCACTCCCGGCCATGACCGTCATGAAATTGGTGATGGGGGAAGGTTGATGATGACGATGGCGTCAAATTCCCCTCTTCGGAGCCCGAATAGACTCCGGATCAGCCCTCTCGATGAAGAACAGGAGGTGGCGGCGGCTCCTTATTGTAAAACGCAATGAATCCTTCTCTCTGATTTTTTTTCTTGGCGAATAGGAATATATGGAGTTGGAGTTAGGGTTGCCGGAGGACCAGGGGGCCCACAAGCATTTAGGGCGCCCCCCTGAGCTTGTGGATCTTGGGTGGCCCCCCCTCTGGTATATCTTTCCACCAGTATTTTTTATATTTTCCATAAAAGTTCTCCGTAAATTTTCAGGTCAATCCGAGAACTTTGATTTCTGCAAAAAAAACACCATGGCAATTTTGCTGAAAACAGCGTGAGTCTGGGTTAGTTTCATTCAAATCATGCAAATTAGAGTCCAAAACAAGAGCAAAAGTGTTTGGAAAAGTAGATACGACGGAGACGCATCAACTCCCCCAAGCTTAACTCATTGCATGTCCTCAAGCAATTCAATTGACAAACTGAAAGTGACAAAGAAAAACTTTTACAAACTCTGTTTGATCTCGTTGTTGTAAATATGTCTAACCAATGTTCAGGTTTTCAGCAAAGATTATGAACTAACCATATTCACAATAACATTTAGGTATATCTCATTTACTCATATCAATAGCATAACCAACTAGCGAGCAATAATAAGATATCTCGGATGGCAACACTTTTTTCTTCAAAACAATCATGATATAATATGACATAATGATATCTCGCTAGCCCTTTCTGAGACTGCAAAACATAAATGTAGAGCACCATTGAAGTTCAAGCACTGACTAGACATTGTAATTCATGATAAAGGAGATCCAGTCACACTCATACTCAACATTAATTAAACACAAAGCATGAAAATGACAATAGTGCTCTCCAGTTGGTGCTTTAATGAGAAGATGATGACTCAACAATAAAAGTAAATAGATAGGCCCTTGATACGTCTCCAACGTATCTATAATTTTTTATTGTTCCATGCTGTTATATTATCATTCTTGGATGTTTTACATTCATTTTATAGCAACTTTATATCATTTTTTGGGACTAACCTATTGACATAGTGCCCAGTGCCAGTTGTTGTTTTTTGCTTCGCAGAATATCATTACCAAACAAAGTCCAAATGCCACGAAACTTTTTGGAGATTATTTTGGACCAAAAGACAACTTGGGAGCTGAGGAAGTACCAGAGGGGAGGCATGTGGGGCCCACAACCCACCAGAGCGCGCCCAGATGGGTGGTGGGTGCTACTTCTTGAGCTTTCGTTGGGTTTTCCCTTGAAGAGGAAAGGGTGATGCAGCAAAGTAGAGATAAGTATTTCCCTCAGTTAGAGAATCAAGGTATCAATCTAGTAGGAGGTACAAGCAAGTCCAACGCAAGATGTGAAGCCTGCCAGTTCTACTCCAAGAACATCCATCAACTTGCTCAAGCTCTCTGGACGATCCCTTTGTCATGGCCCTTTTTGGTTTGGGGGCTCGACATCTTGGGCCCCTTCTCCCATGCTACCGGGGGCTTTGAGTTCTTGTACATCACCATCGACAAGTTCTCAAAGTGGCCGAAGGTGGAGCCTGTGAGGAAGGTGACTACACAATCAGCTATCAAGTTTCTGAAAGGACTGGTGTGCTGCTTCGGAGTACCCGTCAGGGTCATCACTGACAACGGCACCCAGTTCATGAGCCGCGCATTCATGCAAGACGTTCAAACCCTCGGAAGCAAGGTTTCATTCGTCTCTGTTGCTCATCCCAGAAGCAATGGACAAGCTGAGAGGGCAAACGCTGAAGTGCTGCGAGGACTCAAGACAAGAACATTTGATAAGCTGCGAAAGTGTGGAAGGCGATGGATCAACGAGCTGTCGACGGTTCTTTGGTCCCTCCGTACGACACCAAATCAAGCTACCGGCCAGACTCCCTTCTCCCTAGTCTATGGGGCAGAAGCAGTGATCCCCACGGAACTCATATACGGGTCACCTCGAGTATTTGCCTACGATGAAGTAGAGCAAGAGAAGCATCGGCATGACGATGTCGTGCTCCTCGAGGAGAACCATCTCCGAGCTATTACACGTGCTGCACGCTATCAGCAAGCCCTGCGCCACTATCATAGACACAGGGTTCACCCCCGGAGTCAGGAGGAAGGCGACCTTGTCCTTAGGCGTGTTCAGTCCGCCAAGGGTGCAAATAAGTTGACGCCGAAGTGGGAAGGCCCTTACCGGGTGGTACGAGTCACCATACCTGCGCAGTCCGTCTGGAGACCGGAGATGGCATTCAATTGCAAAACTCATGCAATATTGAGCATCTCCGTAAGTTCCACCCGTAAGGCACGGCTGCCGAGCCCCGCTCGGCAGCCACCCTTTTGTACAAGCCTTGCCGATGTTGCATGTAACCCTTTACAAAGCCAGGCGCAGACCCTGAGCAACAGATAAATAAACGAAGCGCTGGGGGCCCCCCGAAACTTGCATGCACGCATAGCATAACATGAGCATGTCATGATCATGTAGATGAGGTCATATGTTGCTTCATATCATGAGCATGTAGATGAGGTCATATGATTGCCTTGCTTTCCTCCGCGCTAACTACAGGACTCTTGCCGTGGACTCGATCCCGAAAAGAAGAAATGGAAGCAAGCCTACATATCGACCCCCGGCAAGCCAAACAGATAAGTTCCCTCTCATCCATACATGTCTCTGTAAGAAAGAAACTTGTGCATAGAAAAACCTTGTCGCCTTTGAAACATTTGTGCTCCCATCCTTTGACCCGAATGCTGCTTCGGTCAAGATGGTCGAAGTGGCTTTTGCTGGAGAAGGTTCGACGAGGGGCCGGTCCCCTTCCATAGTTTTGAAGCCCGGCAGGCCCAGCCCCGCGGCAACTGAAGGTGCCCGGCAGGATAACTTGCCGGAGAGAACTTGTTTACTTAAAAGTATAGAGGCATCCCTCCTCTGCATGGATATAGTACATGCGCAAGTACCCGGCAAGACCATCCTCTTTCATTAATATGCGAAGAAACAAGTACAAGGCTTACAGAGTACAAATATGGATAGATGAGGTTACATATTTAAGACTAAAGTTTGGCAAGTGCCTACATGTTTTAGACTGAAAAAGAGATAAGTGCCCCATAATCCCTTTCTTGTCCCTATCCTCCTAGGAGCTACAGCGGAAGTTGAAGAGGGCAAAAGGAATGCCTGAGCAGAAGCCCAGCCCGACCCCGTCAGGGCCTGTCGGGAGCAGCCTGACAAAACCGGGAGTGGCGAGGTTGCGAAGGAGGGAGACGGAGAGAGTAGCTTGACGGTGCCCTGGTCACCACCTCCAGGACCGGCAGGGAAGGCCCACCGGGGACCAGCCGGAAGACTGCTGGAGGAGGCGAAGGCACCAAGAGAACATTCCCCCTGGTAACCACCCGAAAGAGGCTAGTGATGATGGTGCCGGGAAGGGTGGCGAAGAGCTGGAAGACGGGGCGGCCGACAGGAAGAATGAGACGAATGCGTCGGTGCCATCGTACTCCGACCTGACGGCCTGCCCCCCGCCTTCATCATCTCCGCCCATTTTTTCCTCGTCACTGTCGCTCTAGGGAGGCGCCGGGCCCTTGGCCTGTCACTTCCCTTGAAGGAGCGGCCGACGGCGGCGGCAATGCCCAAGGCGCACAGGGGGCACCGTTCCCCACCTTGGCGGGCAGGAGGGCACCGCCATCTTCAGCGTCACCCTCGGCCTCACCAATGAGAGCAGTGCTAGGTTTACTAAAGATCCCGAGCACGATCCTGCAGACAAGCACTAGAAGCCTTGAGGACTCCGCTGATTGGTCGACAAGCTCCAACAGCTTGCGGCAGAGGTAACACCTCTTCCCCGAACAGCGAGCTCGCGTGGAAGGAGCGAGCACTCCGCCATCCTGAAGAAGCGCTGCACCTTCCACACCAGGGTAGGTGTGGCGTTCGCTGACGCGCCGCCGCGAACCGCGAACGCCCCTGCTACGGTCGCCGCGCTTCCCACGGCCCCGGACCAGACTCACTCCCCGAGCGGCAGCACTAGCCTTCGGAGTCATCACTCTCGAACTAGGGGCCGGGGCCTGACCACGGCCTCTCCCTTTCGGCATGGCAAAGAAGGAGGCAAGGAAGAAGAAGGCAGAAGTACGTGGATGGATGCCTCCACTCCTCTAGTGCTCCCCTTTTATAAGCAAGCCGGGGCCGGGGGCTGATTCTCCACCTACTCCCAAGGCCTCCTTTGAATCCGATCTGTCCAAAATGTGGACGGTGGCCGAGCCCATCGACCAGCCTTTTGCACCAATCTGGAGAATTTGGGTTCCTATCGTGGCACTCTTCCCTGCGCCGTGCGCGTCTGTTACCTACCCAGCACGGCGCATGCGGCGTACGTGGCAGAAAGGGCGGGCAAAGTGGGATGAGTGAAATGGTAGTTACCGTCCCGTGGGATAAAGTCATTCACGGGCCATAACAGGTTGGCCCCCACCATGTTTGGCATCGCATGACAAGCGGGAAAACCGGAAACTGACTCAAGCATGGGTTAATGAAGAAGCAAAGAAAATACCAGGGGATGAGCTGGTACAAGCCCTTTGCCTGTGTTCCAGATAGGGCCTACCCCGACGACGGTCGCCAGTGCAATCGGGCCAGGCCCGGGGGCTCCTGTCGGTACAACAAACCCTGGTGTGTGTTGCCCTGACTATACACACGCTCAAGGGCAAGGTTACAATGACAAGACAAGTCCAAGCAGAAGAAATAGCCCTTTGGAGAATCAAAGGGCGGAGCAAGAAGACCAAGCCAAGGCAGCAAGATATCACTAAGAAGAAACCTTTCTTGCCAGGCAGGCGAGCCTGGTCAAGTTGAGATCACCCCGAAGACAAGACTCAAGAATGCCCCGGCAAGGCTTGCTGGGGCCGCTAGCGGCCTACCTCCCTGCCATGGATCCACCGCTCCACCACTCCACCTCATCGCAACACAAGTCTCCTATCGGTGCGGTGTCGAGCCCTCAGGTGACTAAGTGGCTGTCACTCGACACGTGGCAGCCATTTGGAAGGAAGATTGTCTCCACATGACACCCGTCCAGAGGCGTGTCAAGCAGACATGCGAGAGATGGCTGAAGCGGCATGGCAAGGCTTGCCGGGCTACACCCATGACGTGACACTAAGCGGTGCATTTAATGCACCTTGTCCTGTCTGCAGAGTTAGGTATGATAGCACTGTTGGTTATCATGTCATTGCATAATGACTGTTTTGCCACTGTTGTAACCCCTTTATCTATAAAAGGAGGGCCGAGGCAACCTTAGAAAGGGTTCGGACCGCGGTGTACTCATACGCGCGTAGCTGCTCTCCCCAAGCCCAACCTTGCCGGGCTCGAGCACTGCGCATTCACCACCATCCACCCATCAATCCACAAAAAGCAGGAGTAGGGTTTTATGCCTCACGGCGGCCCGAACCTGGGTAAAAATCCCCCGTGTCATCACTGCCGTGCCGGCCCGCGGCCTCTGCTCTTTGTGCATTGCGACCTCTCCTTGCCAAACGAAAAAGGGGCCGATGGCCCCATAGGTGGCCGTGTTAAACCACGGCATCTTTGGCGCGCCAGGTAGGGGAGCGTGCGCGCGAACCTGAGGTCAAGATTGGCGCATTAGATCTTCATCATTGTCTTCTTCATCGGCGGCTTCATCATCCATGGCGCCCAAGAAAAAGCCCGGCGCGACCGCTCATCCTTCTACCTAGAAGGCCCCCTCGCTTGCAGCCATCAGGGCTATGGAGGTTGTGCCGGCATCGGGGGACGCAGACGCCGCGGGGAACGTGACCGGCGCAGGCGGCACTGTCGTCGTTCCTTCCACTGTCGAAGCGGGGGCGGAAAACGCCGGAGGAGGGCGGCCACAACAGCACTCCGACGGCCGTGCTCCACAAAGCACGGGTGGGGAGAACGCACAGTCTCCGCCACTCCACCGTACTGAAGAACATAGCCAGGGCGATGATAACCCACAAGTATAGGGGATCGCAACCGTTTTCGAGGGTAGAGTATTCAACCAAAATTTATAGATTCGACACAAGGGGAGCCAAATAATATTTGTAAGTATTAGCAGCTGAGTTGTCAATTCAACCACACCTGGAGATTAATTATCTGCAGCAAAGTGATCAATAGCAAAGTAGTATGATAGTTTTGATAATAGTAGCAGCAGCAATAGTAACGGTAACAGTGATAGCAGTGATAATGTAGCAAGTGCAACAGTAATGGTAGCAGTAGTAACTTAGCAAGAACAATATGTAGGAAAATTGAAGGCATTGGATCGGTAATTTGTTGGATGATATTCATCATGAGACAGTTATAACCTAGGCGATACGGCACTAGCTCCAGTTCATAAATATAATGTAGGCATGTATTCCGTAAATAGCCATACATGCTTATGGAAATAACTTGCATGACATCTTTTGTCCTACCCTCCCATGGCAGCGGGGTCCATATTGGAAACTAAGGGATATTAAGGCCTCCTTTTAATAGAGAACCGGAACAAAGCATTAACACACGGTGAATACATGAACTCCTCAAACTACGGTCATCACCGGGAGTGGTCCCGACTATTGTCACTCCAGGGTTGCCGGATCATAACACGTAGTAGGTGACTATAACTTGCAAGATCGGATCTAGAACATAGATATAATGGTGATAACATAAACGGTTCAGATCTGAAATCATGGCACCCGGGCCCAAAGTGACAAGCATTAAGCATGGCAAAGTCATAGCAACATCAATCTCAGAACATAATGGATACTAGGGATCAAGCCCTAACAAAACTAACTCGATTACATGATGAATCTCATCCAACTCCTCACCGACCAGCGAACCTACGAAGAAATTACTCACTCCCGGTGGGGAGCATCATGGAATTGGCGATGGAGAAGGGTTGGTGATGACGAAGAACGAAGATCCCCCTCTCTGGAGCCCCAAACGGACTCCAGATCTGGCCTCCCGATGAAGAACAGGAGACGGCGGTGGCTCCGTCTCGTGAAACGTGATAATTCTTTCTCCCCAATTTTTTTCTGGAAAAATAGGATTTTATAGCATCGGTTTCAGGGTCTGCGGGGCCACCAGGTGGGGACAACCCACCTAGGCGCGCCCTGGTGGGTTGTGCCCACCCAGGTGCCCCACTCAGGTGGCTCTTGGCTCCAGAAATTCTCTTATTTTGTATAAAAATTCCTCGCAAAGTTTCGTTCCATTCCGAGAACTTTTATTTCTGCACAAAAACAACACCATGGTAGTTCTGCTAAAAACAGCGTCAGTCCGGGGTTAGTTTCATTCAAATCATGCAAATTAGAGTCCAAAACAAGAGGAAAAGCGTTAGGAAAAGTAGATACATTGGAGACGTATCAACTCCCCCAAGCTTAAACCTTTGCTTGTCCTCAAGCAATTCAGTTGATAAACTGAAAGTGAAAAAGAAAAACTTTTACGAACTCTTTTGCTCTTGTTTACATAAATAATCTTAAACAACACCCAGGTTTCAGCCAAAATTATAACTAACCATGTCCGCAATAACTCTTAAAAAATATATTAACTCATATCAATGACATAATCAGCTAGCGAGCAATAATAAGATATCTCAAATGGCAACACGTTATCAAAACAACCATGATATAATATGACAATAGTGGTATCTCGCTAGCCCTTTCTGAGACATTGGACACTAGCATGAGTAGGATATGAACACCATGAACATAAATATCATAGAGGCTATGTTGGTTTTGATTCAACTACATGCATGAACATGTGCCAAGTCAAGCCACTCGAACATTCAGAGGAGGATACCATATCATCATACTACATCACAATCATCTTAACGCAATGTTGATATCCAAGATAAATCATAATTCACTCCTAGCTACTTATGCATGGCATGAGAAACTATAATCTCTAATTGTCATTGCAAACATGTTTAATCATAATGGGCTGAATCATGGATACTAGGTTAAACATATTTACAAAAACAGAGCAAGTCGAGTTCATACCCGTTTCTCTCTGCCACGGCCAGTTCATCGAATGTCGTCATTATTGCCTTTCACTTGCACGACCGAACGATAGGAAAATAATAATAGTGCAAGAGTGCCATGGACTAAGCTAGAATCTGCAAGCATTTATTCAACAGGAGGAGACAAGGTAAAATGGGCTCTTTATTAGATCAACAATTATGCATATGAGAGCCACTCAACATTTTCATCGTGGTCTTCTCCTTGGTACGACTCGAAAGAAAGAAAAGAAATTCAGAGAACCATACTAAAATATTTTTGGAGTTTTTGGTTTTATTCGAGAGAAGCAAATAAAAAGGGAAAAGCAAAAACGAGAAAAATATTTACACGGGAAAGCTCCCAACAAGCAAAAGAAGAACAAGGAAATCTTTTTGGGTTTTCTTTTTAATGCTACAGCTAACTACTCTAGAAACAAAAAGCAAAAAGAAGCTGGAAATATTTTTGGATTTTCTCAAAGTTTTTCAAACACACAAGAAGAAAGCGAGAAAATAAATTTAAGCATGGCTAATAAAATGAAAAAGTGCGAACACCGACAAATGAAATATGTGATCATGAATGTAATGTCGGTGAGAACCACGTACTCCCCCAAGCTTAGGCTTTTGGCCTAGCTTCTTAATCAGTCAATAGCCTGGATGATAGTTGGAGTGGTAGCTCACGGAGGCTCTTGGTTCGGATGTCTCAGCCTGCCGTGCAGCCACCACCGCCGCGTTGTGGGCTCGGGCCTCGCTCTCAAGAACAAAATATCTTCCCCTGCTGCGATAATCAAAGAGAGCAGGCGCAGACAAATATGTGTATACGATGGACTCTTGGTTAAACAACAACTTGTAGGTGAAATTATCAGGTTTACCCTTAAGGATCTTATGACGCTTCACAGCATCAAAGTCTAAATATTGCATGGGTAAAATAGGGTCATATGGTAAAGGTGAAACACCCAGCTCTCTCGCTAAGCGTGTGGCATAAATTCCACCATAAAAATAACCACTATTAGCGTTGTGCTGCAACCTACGTGCAACAATCGCTCCAAGATTATAGCTTTTGTCACCGGTGAGAGCGGTGCGTAAGAGGCGCAAGTCTGGAGCACAAAGTGTACTACAATCTTGTTTGCCTACAATACATTTCCCAGTGAATAATGCAAAGTATTGAATTGCGGGAAAATGAATGCTCTTTATTCTACCTTGCGTCACTCCCCTATTCTCACCGTAGCAAAGGCTAGACAAAAATGTTTCGAACTCAGCTCTTGGTAGTTCGTCAAGCGAACCACAGAATGGAATTTTGCAGTGATGAGCAAACCTTTCTAGTGATAAGGTAAATGAATTTTCATACAGTTTAAATGACACCCTAGACTCACGGGGATGGAATTTAAATCCTTTGACAAATGATTCAGTGAGAGTGTGGTGTTGATTGCACTTATCTGATATGTAGGGACCGAGGTCGGCATTGTGAACATATTGCTCAAATTCCTCCTTAATGCCCACACTCACCATATAATCATCGCATGGCCATAAGCATGTTTTGGTGGCGGCATCTCGTATGGAACTTTCACTTGGTTCAACATAAGATCGACGAGCGGAGCTGTCACTAGAAGATGCCCCCGAGGATCTCCTCCTCGAAGAACTCCTTCCAAAGAGGTTCATCATATTCGCGTACAATTTTCTAAAAATTTATTGGGTGACAAAAATTTTGTCAACAAAACTTCACAATATTGGTAACAACTACTCATAGGGATGCATAGAGGCCATAGCAAGCATTCAAACTACTTAGAACTCTAAGAATTGAAGATGCAAGCTCATCTATAGCAGCACCAAGAGTAGCTAATTATTCAAAATATAAATCACTAAAACAAAAACTAATTGGACAAACGAAGGAGTCACATACCAAGCAGTTTTGGAAACGGAGCTTCGAGCAAAGAGATCAAAATCTGTGGTTTCGGGAGCAAGAACACGAGAGAGAGAGAGAGAGAGAGAGAGAGAGCAACGGAGATTTTTTTTCTGGAGGTAAGTGAAGATGTGGGATAAAGAGATAAGTGAGGGGGCCCACGTGGGGACCACAACCCACCAGGGTGCGCCTAGGGGTCCTGGCGCGCCCAGGTTGGTTGTGCCCACCTGGTGCACCTCCCTCTGATATTATTTGCAGCAGAAATTCTTAATAGTCAGAAAAAAATTGTATTAAATTTTCAGGGCATTCTGAAAACTTTTATTTTTGGGTCATTTTTTTATTGCACGGGAAAAATCAGAAAACAGACAAAACATGGCATTTTATTTTATTTAACTAATAGGAACAGAAAATAAAAGATAGGGACAGAAGGTAGTGCTCACTAAATTCATCAACTTCATACCTCTAAAAAATGATCCATTAATAAGGTTGATCAAGTCTTATTAACAACCACTTTCAATTAGCATGAAACCGAAGAACTTTCGTAAATCACTAAGTTACCTCAACGGGGATATGAATGTCCCCAACAATAAGCATTTCATATTTATTTTTGGTAGTAGGTAGAGGTAGTTGAAAACTTCCAATAGTGATTGTCGGAGATTTTTCAATAACATTAATACCATTCACTTGGAATTGTTTCTTCGGAAAGTGCACCGTATGCTCATTACCATTGATATGAAAAGTGACCTTGCTTTTATTGCAATCAATAACAGCCCATGCAGTATTCAAGAAGGGTCTACCAAGGATAATCGACATGTTGTCGTCCTCGGGCATCTCAAGTATAACAAAGTCAGTCAAAATAGTAACATTAGTAACAACAACGGGCACATCCTCACAAATACCGATAGGTATGGCAGTTGATTTGTCAGCCATTTGCAAAGATATTTCAGTAGGTGTGAGTTTATTCAAATCAAGTCTTTTATATAAAGAGAAAGGCATAACACTAACACCAGCTCCCAAATCATATAAAGCAGTTTTCACATAATTCTTTTTGATGGAGCAAGGTATAGTTGGTATTCCCGGATCTCCAAGTTTTTTAGGTACTCCATCCTTAAAAGTGTAATTAGCAAGCATGGTGGAGATTTCAGCTTCCGGCATTTTTCTCTTATTAGTGATCATGTCTTTCATGTACTTTGCATAAGGAGGCATTTTCAAGATATCAGTCAAGCGAGTACGCAAAAAGACTGGCCTCAGCATTTCAGCAAAGCGTTCAAATTCTTCATCATCTTTCTTTTTAGTTGTCTTAGGTGGAAAAGGCATAGGTTTTTGAACCCACGGTTCTCTTTCTTTATCATGTTTTCTAGCAATAAAATCTCTTTTATCATATCTTGCATTCTTGGGTTGTGGGTTATCAAGATCAACAGCTGGTTCTATTTCAACATCATTGTCTGGTTCTTTATTATTTGTTTGAGTGTCTTCATGAACCTCATCATTATCTTTTTCATTATCAGAAGGTGAATGTTCATTACCAGATTGAGTTTCAGCATCAGAAATAGAAACATCATTATCATTATCAGGAGGTTTCTCTACTTCAGGTTCACTAGAGGCATGCAAAGCCCTATCATTTTTCTTTTTCTTTTTCTTTTTAGAAGGACCAGGTGCAGTGGTGTTGTTCCTTTGTGAATCCTGTTCAATTCTTTTTGGGTGTCCCTCAGGATAAAGTGGTTCCTGAGTCAATTTACCTCCTCTAGTTGCAACTCTAACAGCAAAGTCATGTATGTTGTTATTCATTTCATCAAGCAATTCTCTTTGAGATTTAGCAACTTGTTCTAACTGGGTTTGTACCATAGAAGCATGCTTTCCCACACCTCTAACATCATTTGAGATTCTAAATAACAAGTCACTCAAGCGAGCAATCATGTCAGAATTGTATTTTAATTGTTTCATAACATTTGCATTGAAGTGATCTTGTTTTCTAATGTAGTTTTCAAACTCATAAAGGCATTGGCTAGGGTGCATATTGTGAGGATTATCATTATCATTGAATTTCATTAGAGAATTTACCTCTACCACCTTAGGCAGTGGTGGTGTATCAAGCCCATGTATTTCTTCAATAGGAGGTAAATTTTTGACATCCTCAGCTTTAATACCTTTTTCCTTCATAGATTTCTTTGCCTCTTGCATATCTTCGGGACTGAGATATAAAATACCCCTCTTCTTCGGAGTGGGTTTAGATGGTGGTTCAGGAAGAGTCCAATCATCATAGTTTTTCAATATGTTATTCAATAATTCTTCAGCTTGTCCAATAGTTCGTTCCCTGAAAACACAACCAGCACAACTATCTAGGAAATCCCTAGAAGCATCGGTTAGTCCATTATAGAGGATATCAAGTATTTCATTTTTCTTAAGAGGATGATCAGGCAAAGCATTAAGTAACTGGCAAAGCCTCCCCCAAGCTTGTGGGAGACTCTCTTCTTCAATTTGCACAAAGTTAAATATTTCCTGTAAGGCAGCTTGTTTCTTATGAGCAGGAAAATATTTTTCAGAGAAGTAATAAATCATATCCTGGGGACTACGCACACAACCAGGAACAAGAGTATTGTACCAAGCTTTAGCATCACCCTTTAATGAGAACAGAAATAATTTGAGAATATAGTAATAGCGAGTTTTCTCATCATGAGTAAAAAGGGTGACTATGTCATTCAACTTAGTAAGATGTGCCACAACAGTCTCAGTTTCATAACCATGGAAAGGATCAGATTCAACCAAAGTAATTAACTTTGGGTCGACAGAGAATTTATAATCCTTATCATCAATAAAGATAGGTGAGGTAGCAAACTTAGGATCATATTGCATTCTAGCATTCAGAGATTTTTCTTTATACTTGCATAATAATTTCTCTAAGTCATCTCTATCCTTACAGGCAAGAATATCTCTAGTTGTCTCCTCATTCATAACATAACCTTCCGGTACCTTAGGCAATTCTTATCTAGGAGGGCTAGTTCTAGTAGGTGTTTCAAGAGTTTCAGTTTCGAGCTCATCATCAGATTCAACAACATCATGTTGTCTTACTGTAGCAATTTGTTCGTCAAGAAATTCACCTAATGGCACATCAACATCAAGCAAGGTACTAGCATCATCATAAGCATCATTCATAGCAGAAGTAGCATCATCAATAACTTGCGACATATCAGGATTAGTAGCCTGTGGTGGTGTTGCAAGTTTACTTATAACAGAAGGTGAATCTAAAGCGGGGCTGGATGGTAGTTCCTTACCTCCCCTCATCTTAGAGGGAAAAATCTTAGTCTTAGCATCCTTCAGATTCTTCATAGTGATAATTTGATAATAATCCCAAGTGACTCAACAAATATAGCTATGCTCCCCGGCAACGGCGCCTGAAAAAGTTCTTGATAACCCACAAGTATAGGGGATCGCAACAGTTTTCGAGGGTAGAGTATTCAACCCAAATTTATAGATTCGACACAAGGGGAGCCAAAGAATATTTGTAAGTATTAGCAGCTGAGTTGTCAATTCAACCGCACCTGGAGATTAATTATCTACAGCAAAGTGATCAGTAGCAAAGTAGTATGATAGTTTTGATAATAGTAGCAACAACAATAGTAACGGTAACAGTGATAGCAGTGATAATGCAGCAAGTGCAACAGTAACGGTAGCAGTAGTAACTTAGCAAGAACAATATGTAGGAAAATCGTAGGCATTGGATCGGTAATTTGTTGGATGATATTCATCATGAGACAGTTATAACCTAGGCGATACGGCACTAGCTCCAGTTCATAAATATAATGTAGGCATGTATTCCGTAAATAGTCATACGTGCTTATGGAAAGAACATGCATGACATCTTTTGTCCTACCCTCCCGTGGCAGCGGGGTCCATATTGGAAACTAAGGGATATTAGGGCCTCTTTTTAATAGAGAACCGGAACAAAGCATTTACACACGATGAATACATGAACTCCTCAAACTACGGTCATCACCGGGAGTGGTCCCGACTATTGTCACTCCGGGGTTGCCGGATCATAACATGTAGTAGGTGACTATAACTTGCAAGATCGGATCTAGAACATAGATATAATGGTGATAACATAAACGGTTCAGATCTGAAATCATGGCACCCGGGCCCAAAGTGACAAGCATTAAGCATGGCAAAGTCATAGCAACATCAATCTCAGAACATAATGGATACTAGGGATCACGCCCTAACAAAACTAACTCGATTACATGATGAATCTCATCCAACTCCTCACCGACTAGCGAGCCTACGAAGGAATTACTCACTCCCGGTGGGGAGCATCATGGAATTGGTGATGGAGAAGGGTTGGTGATGACGAAGAACGAAGATCCCCCTCTCCGGAGCCCCAAACGGACCCCAGATCTGGCCTCCCAATGAAGAATAGGGGACGGCGGCGGCTCCGTCTCGCGAAACGTGATAATTCTTTCTCCGCAATTTTTTTCTGGAAAAATATGATTTTATAGCATCGGTTTCAGGGTCTGCGGGGCCACTAGGTGGGGACAACCCACCTGGGCGCGCCTGGGGGGGTGGGGCAGGCGTGCCCTGGTGGGTTGTGCCCACCCAGGTGCCCCACTCAGGTGGCTCTTGGCTCCAGAAATTCTCTTATTTTGTATAAAAGTTCCTCGTAAAGTTTCGTTCCATTCCGAGAACTTTTATTTCTGCACAAAAACAACACCATGGTAGTTCTGCTGAAAACAGCGTCAGTCCGGGGTTAGTTTCATTCAAATCATGCAAATTAGAGTCCAAAACAAGAGGAAAAGCGTTAGGAAAAGTAGATACGTTGGAGATGTATCAGGCGACCACGCCCACTCTGGTGTAAACCGTGGCCCCCTGGTTGCCCTTGTAGCGGGTGCAACAGCGGGGCAGGCTCCTCCCCCGGGGCGGGGTAACCAAGACGAAGTGCCACACGAGGCTATCAACCCCCAGGCGCACCCTTCTCGCCACCGTACCACCGTGGCGACCGGCTCACAGCAGCGTGAGAGCGACGCCGGCACCATTGGTACTGGCAGGAGTCGAGCAACGTCGCGATCCGCATCGTCTTCCATGCCAAGCACTACTTCGGAAGCCATGGCACGAGCCCAGCTCCTGTTGAGATTCCCGCCGGCAGCCGATCAATTGGATGAGTGGAGAGCCACCATCCGAAGTTTGATTGGCTTCGCTGAGGTGGGAGGATCACAGCGGGCAGGTCTGCCACGGCATCTGCCAGCGGCAATGACGGCCCGAGCTGCTGACCATACAGAAGGGGTCCCTCCGACGGTGCAGTCCCCTCCACAACGGCCAGCGCAAAGACCACAACCAGAGCCACGCGCCTGGGAGCCCGACAAGGTGTCAATGGCCTCGTCCGACCCTCGGTCCCGTCAAGATCAACAACAGGTACTGGAGGACAGGTGGAGGGAAGACGCGCGCGCCACCATAGAATGGTGCCGCGAAAATCACCGCCAGTCTGACAAGCGCAATGGTCCCAACGTCGATGAGCCTGCGCTCGGTGGGGACGGATACCTGCCTTTCGAGGTTGGGTGTCTTGCCTTCACTCGCGAACTGCGGCAAGTCCGTTGGCCATCTGCCCGTACGTTCAAGCCAGAGATACCAGAGAAATAGGATGGAATTCTGAACCCGGCAGAGTTCCTGAGCATCTACACCATTGCTGTTCAAGCCGCCGGAGGAAGAGATGAAAAGATATTCGCCAACTACTTCCCTTTGGCGCTCAAGCCAAATGTGAGGTCGTGGCTGATGCACTTGCCGGAGAACTCCATCTCTACTTGGGCTGATCTGTGCCACGAGTTTGTTGGTGCCTTCACGGGCGGCCATCAAGAACCAGGGTGGCTCAGCGATTTGCAGCTCCTTCCACAAAAGGAAGGGGAGAGTTTGTGGAAGTACGTGCAGAGGTTCAGCTGGGTGTACAGGAACATTCCAGATATCCACCCGGCAGCTGTGATTGGCGCGTTCCATTCTAATGTACGCAACCGCAGGATACGTTCCAAGATGAACATCCAGTTGCCCAAGACTGTGAACGAGCTTTACACCTTGGCAGATAAGTGTGCCCATACAGAGGAGGGGAGGCGTCTCCCCGGAGAAGAGAATGGCATCAACACTGACTCAGAAGATGACGACGATGCCGCCAACCAGAAGAAGAAGAACAAGAAACGCAACAAGAAGCGCAAGGAGAAAGCAGTGCTGGCTGTCGAGGGGTCAGGTACTCCTAGTACCGGCAAGAAGGCCAAGACCGAAGCCCCCGGCAAGGAAGTTGCCGCGTGCACTGACTACCGGGAAGCTGCGGCTGTCAAGAAGGCTAGGAAGGGAGACGTGCCGTACTAGAAGATACATCGAACTAAGGGCCATGATCTCCAAGGGTGTCATCATGTTGAGCAACTCGTTAAGAAGCAGAAAGCTGAGTATGAGAAGCGTGACAAAGAGAGAGACCAAGAAGGCGTTGGCGGGAAGGGCCGAGGTGGCAAGGGAGGTCGCCCCGGCAAGGTCCCTCAGCATCAAGGGAAGCCTGCTAAAGGCCATGAGAAGAAGGAAGGTGATGACGAAAGTGATGAAGGGGATGAAGAGGAAACCAGTGAGCAAGGGTTTCAGAAGGCCACTGACGCCCTGTGCATTGGCGGAGGCGCATCCTTGCAGTCCTCTCATCGCCAGCTTAAACAGTGGGCGTGTGAGGTCAATGTTGTGGAGCCAGCGGCAGATTCCTGGAAACCACTCAAGTGGTCCCGCACGCCCATCATCTTTGACGAAGAGGATCACCCTGACCGCACCATCGCGGTAGGGTGTTTGCCGTTGTTGGTCTCGCCAATAGTCCGCAACCTCAAAGTCACAAAGATGTTGGTTGACGGTGGGGCCGGTTTGAATCTGATTTCCCCCAAGGTAATCAGCAGGCTGCAGATATCGGATGAGGAACTCAAGACTACTGGCAGTTTCTAAGGGATCAACCCCGGCAGGAGTCGTCCTAAGGGGAAGGTCATGTTGCCGGTGACGTTTGGAGGAGAATTGAACTACCGGACCAAGAAGGTTGTGTTTGATGTGGTTGATCTCCCCCTGTCGTACAATGGGATCCTTGGTCGTCCAGCCCTGGCCAAGTTCATGGCGGCATCTCACTATGCCTAAGACACACTGAAGATGCCAGGGCCAATGGGCGTCATTTCCATTTCGTCAGACAAGAAGGACGCCATCATATGCGTGGATAAGATGTACAGAGACGCAGTTGCTGCCGAAGCCGCAGAAGCAGCAGCTCCTGCCAAGGAAAGTAACAAAGGGAAGAAGGCCGGCAAGGGCACCGGCAAAGAATCCGGGAAGCGCACCTCTTCGGAGTGTGCTGCACCCGTCGATGATTTGTCGGAGAGCTCTACTAGCAAGAAACCCAAGGTTGCCGCACCAGCTGTGAAGAAGGTCCCGGTAGGGCTGGCTGGTGCTGATGGTACATTCACTTTCAGCTCCACCCTTGACGATAAATAGGAAAGCGCGCTTGTTGCCTTCCTGCAGGCGAATGTCGATGTGTTTGCCTGGCAACCATCTGACATCCTCGGTGTTCCCAGGGAGGTAATCGAGCACCACCTTGCTGTATGCCCTCATGCCCGGCCCGTCAAGCAGAAGGTCCGGAAGCAAGCCTTGGAGTGGCAGCAGTTCATTACTGAAGAGATCAAGAAACTTGAGGCAGCTGGTTTGGTCAAAGGAGTGTTGCACCCAACATGGTTGGCGAATCCAGTGGTAGTGCGCAAGGCAAATGGGAAATGGAGGCTGTGCATAGATTTCATAGATCTGAATAAAGCATGCCTGAAGGACCCATTCCCCTTGCCGCGCATTGACCAGATCGTGGATTCCACCTCCGGGTGTGATCTGCTTTCCTTCTTGGATGCCTACTCCAGGTACCACCAGATATTCATGACCAAAGAAGACGAGGAGAAGACAGCGTTCATAACCCCATGTGGCACGTACTGCTTCGTACGGTGCCCTTTGGGTTAAAGAGCGTTGGGTCCACTTTTGCAAGAACAGTGCAAATGGGGTTTGAATCCCAGCTGCATAGGAATATTGAAGCTTACATGGATGACATAATGGTCAAGACCAAGGATAGATCAACGCTCATTCAGGATTTGGAAGAAACCTTTGCGAACCTGCGCAAGATCAACTTGAAGCTGAACCCAGAGAAGTGCGTGTTTGGCATTCCCTCCGGCAAGCTACTTGGCTTCTTTGTGTCTCACTGGGGGATAGAGGCCAACCCCGACAAGATCAGAGCAATCGAACAGATTCAAG
The DNA here is from genome assembly GCA_011799875.1 of Thinopyrum elongatum. Classification (NCBI taxonomy): domain Eukaryota; kingdom Viridiplantae; phylum Streptophyta; class Magnoliopsida; order Poales; family Poaceae; genus Thinopyrum; species Thinopyrum elongatum. The sequence goes on along the minus strand of CM022302.1, from coordinate 153,414,001 downwards.
CACCCAAATCAATCAAGGACGTGAGGCGTCTAACTGGATGTATTGCCGTGCTAAGTAGGTTCATTTCCATGTCTGCCGAACGCGCCCTTCCGTTCTTCAAAATCTTGAAGAAGGCAGGGCCCGTGAATTGGACCACGGAGGCGGAAGCAGCGCTGCAGGACTTAAAAACTTACCTTTCCTCTGTCCCCACCCTGGTGGCTCCAAAACCACAAGAGCCGTTGCTGCTATATCTGGAGGCAACCAATCAAGTGGTTAGCGCAGCGCTGGTGGCACAACGGGAAGTGGAAGAAGGAGAAGCTGCAGCTACTATCCTCCCGGGAGAAGGAAGTGAACCAGTCACGGCAAGGCTAGGCACGGATCAAGAGAAAGAAGAGCAGAGAAGCAAAGGCAATCCCAAGACTGCGGCAAGGAAGAAGGTGATGCAGCGGCCAATTTACTTTGTCAGCTCCCTGTTGCAGGGGGCTAGGTCAAGGTACTCTGGCATGCAAAAGTTGATCTTTGGCCTTATCATGGCCTCAAGGAAACTACACCACTACTTCCAAGCCCACGAGATCACAGTTGTCACCTGTTTCCCTTTGCAACGCATACTGAGGAACCCAAAGGCCACTGGTAGAATAGTGGAATGGGCCTTGGAGTTATCAAGCTTTGGTTTGAAGTTTGAGAGCACATCAACCATTCAGAGCAGAGCACTGGCGGAGTTTGTTGCAGAGTGGACACCTACCCCAGACGAAGAGGCACTGGAAACAGTTATCCCCGGCAGGGAAGCGCCCCAAGAATGGATCATGTACTTTGATGGTGCCTTCTCACTGCAAGGTGTGGGAGCCGGCGTGCTCCTTATCGCACCTACGGGAGAGCACCTCAAATACATGGTTTGGATGCATTTCCCCCGGGAGGAAGCTACCAACAACACCGCAGAGTATGAAGGACTCCTTGCCGGGCTCAGGATCGCAACAGATTTGGGAATCAAAAAGTTGATCATTCGTGGAGATTCACAGCTTGTGGTGAGACAAGTGAACAAGGATTATCAGAGTCCATTGATGGAGGCATATGTGGAGGAAGTGAGAAAGCTGGAGGAGCACTTCGATGGATTGCAAACAGAGCACATGCCACATGCGTAAAACAGCATTGTTGATCATCTGTCAAAGTGTGCTGCGCAAAAGCTTCCTGTGGAACCAGGGACTTTTGTTCTCCACCTGACTCAGCCCTCTGCATCCCCAACAACAATGGCAAGAAAAAGGAGGAAACTGGACTCCGGCAAGCCTTTCCCGGTAGAGCTTCCCGAAGCTCCCAGCAGAGAGGTTGGCGGAAACAACTCCACTTCGCTTGGTGAGCAGCACCCTCCCGCCGAACTGCCAGTCCTTGCGGTTGAGGCATGCGCTCCCACGAATGAGGAGGTGCCGCTGGTCCTTGTTGTCGGGCCTCAGGCTCCAGCCTGGGCACTGCACATAGTCCATTACCTCCAAACAGGAGAACTTCCCGAAGAGCAAGAAGAAGCCGAAAGAGTAGCCCGGAGGGCCAGTATGTATCAGTTCGTCGATGACACGCTGTACAGAAGGAGGCCCAATGGTGTGAAATTGAAGTGCATTTGCCGGGAAGAGGGGAAGGAACTGCTGGCAGAAATACACAGAGGCATGTGCGGCTCCCATATTGGATCAAGGGCCTTGGTTGGAAAAGCTTTCCGGCAAGGTTTTTACTGGCCCACAGCCCTCCAAGATGTAATTGAGCTAGCCATCGCAAGATGTGAAGCCTGCCAGTTCCACTCCAAGAACATCCATCAACCTGCTCAAGCTCTCCGGACGATCCCTTTGTCATGGCCCTTTTCGGTCTGGGGGCTCGACATCTTGGGCCCCTTCCCCCGTGCTACCAGGGGCTTTGAGTTCTTGTACGTCGCCATCGACAAGTTCTCAAAGTGGCCAGAGGTGGAGCCCGTGAGGAAGGTGACTGCACCAATCAGCTATCAAGTTTCTGAAAGGACTGGTGTGCTGCTTCGGACTACCCGCCAGGGTCATCACTGACAACGGCACCCAGTTCACGAGCCGCACCTTCATGCAATATGTTCAAACCCTCGGAAGCAAGGTTTCATTCGCCTCTGTTGCTCATCCCAGAAGCAAAGGACAAGCTGAGAGGGCAAACGCTGAAGTGCTGCGAGGACTCAAGACAAGAACATTTGATAAGCTGCGAAAGGCGCTGGATCGACGAGCTGCCGATGGTTCTTTGGTCCCTCCGTACGACACCAAATCAAGCTACCGGCCAGACTCCCTTCTCCCTAGTCTATGTGGCAGAAGTAGTGATCCCCACGGAACTCATATACGGGTCACCTCGAGTATTTGCCTACGATGAAATAGAGCAAGAGCAGCACCGGCATGACGATGCCGTGCTCCTCGAGGAGAACCGTCTCCGGGCTGTTACGCGTGCTGCACGCTATCAGCAAGCCCTGCGCCGCTATCACAGCTGCAGGGTTCACCCCCGGAGTCTTGAGGAAGGCGACCTTGTGCTTAGGCGCGTTCAGTCTGCCAAGGGTGCAAACAAGTTGACACCAAAGTGGGAAGGCCCTTACCGGGTGGTACGAGTCACCAGACCTGGCGCAGTCCGTCTGCAGACTGGAGATGGCATTCAATTGCAAAACTCATGGAATATTGCGCATCTCCGTAAGTTCCACCCGTAAGGTGTGGCTGTCGGGCCCCGCCCGCCAGCTACCCTTTTGTACAAGCCTTGTCGATGTTGCATGTAACCCTTTGTACAAAGCCAGGCACAGACCCTGAGCAACAGATAAATAAACAAAGCGCTGGGGGCCCCCCGAAACTTGCATGCATGCATAGCATAGCATAACATGATCATGTAGATGAGGTCATATGTTGCTACATATCATGAGCATGTAGATGAGGTCATATGATTGCCTTGCTTTCCTCCGTGCTAACTATAGGACTCTTACCATGGACTCGATCCCGAAAATAAGAAATGGAATCAAGCCTACATATCGACCCCCGGCAAGCCAAACAGATAAGTTCCCTCTCGTCCATACATGTCTCTGTAAGAAAGAAACTTGTGCATAGAAAAACCTCATCGCCTTTGACACATTTGTGCTCCCATCCTTTGACCCGAACGCTACTTCGGTCAAGATGGTTGAAGTGGCTTTTGCTGGAGAAGGTTCGATGAGGGGCTGGTCCCCTTCCATAGTTTTGAAGCCTGGCAGGCCCAGCCCCGCGGCAACAAACTAAAGGTGCCCGGCAGGATAACTTGCCGGAGAGAACTTGTTTACTTAAAAGTATAGAGGCATCCTTCCTCTGCATCGATATAGTACATGCACAAGTACCCGGCAAGACCATCCTTTTTCATTAATATGCGAATAAACATGTACAAGGCTTACAGAGTACAAATATGGATAGATGAGGTTACATATTTAAGACTAAAGTTTGGCAAGTGCCTACATGTTTTAGACTGAAAAAGAGATAAGTGCCGCATAATCCCTTTGTTGTCCCTATCCTCCTAGGAGCTACAACGGCAGGTGAAGAGGGCAAAAGGAATGCCTGAGCAGAAGTCTAGCCCGACCCCGTCAGTGCCTGCCGGGAGAAGCCTGACAAGACCGGGAGTGGCGAGGCTGCGAAGGAGGGAGACGGAGAGAGAAGCTTGACGGTACCCTGGTCACCACCTCCAGGACCGGCAGGGAAGGCCCATCGGGGACCAGACGGAAGACTGCTGGAGGAGGCGAAGGCACCAAGAGAACATTCCCCCCCGGTAACCACCCAGAAGAGGCTGGTGATGATGGTGCCTGGGAGGGTGGCGATGAGCTGGAAGACGGGGCGACCGGTAGGAAGAACGAGATGAATGCCAGCCTGCCCCCCGCCTTCATCGTCTCCGCCCATTTTTTCCTCGTCACTGTCGCTCTAGGGAGGCACCGGGCCCTTGGCCTGTCACCTCCACCGAAGGAGCGGCCGACGATGGCGGCGACGCCCAAGGCACACAGGGGCACCGTTCCCCACCTTGGCGGGCAGGAGGGCACCGCCCTCTTCAGCGTCACCCCTGGCCTCACCGATGAGAGCAGTGCTGGGTTTACTGAAGATCCCAAGCACGATCCTGCACACGAGCACCAGAAGCCCTGAGGACTCCGCCGACGGGTCGACAAGCTCCAGTGGCAGAGGCAACACCTCTTCCCCAAACGGCGAGCTCGCGTGGAAGGAGCGAGCACTCCGCCATCCTGAAGAAGCGCTGCACCTTCCACACCGGGGTAGGTGTGGCGTTCGCTGATGCGCTGCCGCGAACCGCGACTGCCCCTGCTACGGTCGCCGCATTTCCCACAGCCCCGGACCAGACTCACTCCCCAAGCGGCAGCACTAGCCTTCAGAGTCATCACTCTCGAACTAGGGGCCGGGGCCTGACCCTGGCCTCTCCCTTTCGCCATGACAAAGGAGGCAAGGAAGAAGAAGGCATAAGTACGTGGATGGATGCCTCCACTCCCCTAGTGCTCCCCTTTTATAAGCAAGCCGAGGCCGGGGGCTGATTCTCCACCTACTCCCAAGGGCTCCTTTGAATCCGATCCGTCCAAACTGTGGACGGTGACCGAGCCCATCGACCAGCCTTTTGCACCAATCTGGAAAATTTGGGTTCCTGTCGTGGCACTCTTCCCTGCACTGTGCGCGTCCGTTACCTACCCTGCGCGGCGCATGCGGCGTACATGGCAGAAAGGGCGGGCATAGTGGGATGAGTGAAATGGCAGTTACCGTCTCGTGGGATAAAGTCATTCACGGGCCATAACAGGTTGGCCCCCACCACGTTTGGCATCGCATGACGAGCGGGAAAACTGGAAACTGACTCAAGCACGGGTTAATGAAGAAGCAAAGAAAATACTAGGGGATGAGCTGCTACAAGCCCTCTGCCTGTGTAGCAGATAGGGCCTACCCCGATGACGGTCGGCAGCGCATTCGGGCCAGGCCCGGGGGCTCCTGTCGATACAACAAACCCTGGTGTGTGTTGCCCTGACTATACACATGCTCAAGGGCAAGGTTACAATGACAAGACAAGGCCAAGCAGAAGAAATAGCCCTTTGGAGAATCAAAGGGCGGATCAAGAAGACCAAGCCAAGGCAGCAAGATATCACTAAGAAGAAACCTTTCTTGCCAGGCAGGCGAGCCTGGTCAAGTTGAGATCACCCAGAAGACAAGACTCAAGAATGCCCCGGCAAGGCTTGCCGGGGTCGCTGGCGGCCTACCTCCCCGCCAAGGATCCACCGCTCCACCACTCCACCTCATCGCAACACAAGTCTCCTATCGGTGCAGTGTCGAGTCCTTAGGTGACTAAGTGGTTGTCACTCGACGCGTGGCAGCCATTTGGAAGGAAGATTATCTCCACGTGACACCCGTCCAGAGGTGTATCAAGCAGACAGGCGAGAGATGGTTGAAGCGGCGCGACAAGGCTTGCCGGGCTACACCCACGACGTGACACTAAGTGGTGCATTTAATGCACCTTGTCCTGTCTGCAGAGTTAGGTATGATAGCACTGTTGGCTATCATATCATTGCATAATGACTGTTTTGCTACAGTGGTAACCCCTTTATCTATAAAAGGAGGGCCGAGGCAACCTTAGAAAGGATTCGGACCCCAGTGTACTCATACGCGCGTAGCTGCTCTCCCCAAGCCCGACCTTGCCGGGCTCGAGCACTACGCATTCACCACCATCCACCCATCAATCCACCAAAAGCAGGAGTAGGGTTTTACGCCTCACGGCGGCCCGAACCTGGGTAAAAATCGCCTGTGTTGGCCCGCGGCCTCTTCTCTTTGTGCATTGCGACCTCTCCCCTGCCGAACCAAAAAGGGGCCGATGGCCCCATAGGTGGCCGTGTTAAACCATGGCATAGATAATCTGATTATAAACCCACAATTCATCGGATCTCAACAAACACACCGCAAAAGAAGATTACATCGGATAGAACTCCAAGAACATCGAGGAGAACATGGTATTGAAGATCAAAGAGAGAGAAGAAGCCATCTAGCTACTAGCTATGGACCCGTAGGTCTGTGGTAAACTACTCACACATATGTAGAAGCCCTCCGTGATTGAATCCCCCTCCGGCTGATCGCCGGAAAAGGCCCCAAGATGGGATCTCATGAGAACAGAAGCTTGCGGCGGCGGAAAAGCATTTTTGTGGACGCTTCTGGTGTTTGGGGAATATTTTGGAATTTATAGAGCAAAGATTAGGGTTGGGGTCTCCCGAGGGGTCCACAAGCCAGGGGCGCCCCCCTAGGGCGTAGCCTGAGGGCTAGTAGACTCCTCGTGAGTCTTCTGACCCCCTCCCCAAGTCTTCTGGGCCAAGAAAAATCATCACGAAAGTTTTATTCCATTTGGACTCAGTTTGATATTCCTTTCTGAAAAAGCCAAAAACAAGTAAAAAAATAGCAACTGGCACTGGGCAGTAGGTTAATAGGTTAGTCCCAAAAAATGATATAAAATAGTACCATAATTCATATAAACATCCAAGATAGATAATATAATAGCATGGAACAATAAAAAATTATAGATAAGTTGGAGACGTATCAAGCATCCCCAAGCTTAATTCCTGCTCGTCCTTGAGTAGGTAAATGATAAAAACAGAATTTTTGATGTGGAATGCTACCTAACATGTTTATCAATATAATCTTCTTTATCATGGAATGAATGTTCAGATCCATAAGATTCAAAACAAAAGTTTAATATTGACATAAAAACAATAATACTTCAAGCATACTAATAAAGCAATCATGTCTTCTCAAAATAACATGGCCAAAGAAACTTATCCCTACAAAATCATATAGTCTGGCTATTCTCCATCTTCACCACACAAAGTATTTCATCATGCACAACCCCCGATAACAAGCCAAGCAATTGTTTCATACTTCTAATGTTCTCAAACTTTACAACTTTCACGCAATACACATGAGCATGAGCCATGGATATAGCACTATAGGTGGAATAGAATATGGTGGTTGTGGAGAAGACAAAAAGAAGGAGAAAGTCTCACATCAACTAGGCAAATTAATGAGCTATGGATATGCCCATCAATTGATATCGATGCAAGTGAGTAGGGATTTCCATGCAACGGATGCACTAGAGCTATAAGTGTATGAAAGCTCAAAAAGAAACTAAGTGCGTGTGCATCCAACTTGCTTGCTCACGAAGACCTAGGGCATTTTGAGGAAGCCCATCATTGGAATATACAAGCCAAGTTCTATAATGAAAAATTCCCACTAGTATATGAAAGTGATAAAATAGAAGACTCTCTATCATGAAGAACATGGTGCTACTTTGAAGCACAAGTGTGGAAAAAGGATAGTAACATTGCCCCTTCTCTCTTTTTCTCTCATTTTTTTCATTTTTTTTTATTTTTTCTCTTTTTTTTGTTGGGCTCTTTGGCCTCTTTTTTTTTATTTTTCGTCTGGAGCCTCGTCCCGACTTGTGGGGGAATCATAGTCTCCATCATCCTTTCCTCACATGGGACAATGTTCTAATAATGATGATCATCACACTTTTATTTACTTACAACTCAAGAATTACAACTCGGTACTAGAACAAAATATGACTCTATATGAATGCCTCCGGCGGTGTATTGGGATGTGCAATGATCTAGCATGACATGTATGAAAATATGAACGGTGGTCAAAGCCACAAATACTACGTCAACTATATGATCATACAAAGCAATATGACAATGATGGTGTGTGTCATAATAAACGGAACGGTGAAAGTTGCATGGCAATATATCTCAGAATGGCTATGGAAATGCCATAATAGGTAGGTATGGTGGCTGTTTTGAGGAAAGGTATATGGTGGGTTTAATGCACCGGCGAAAGTTGCACGGTATAGAGGGGCTAGCAATGGTGGAAGGGTGAGAGTGCGTATAATCCATGGACTCAACATTAGTCATAAAAAACTCACATACTTATTGCAAAAGTCTATTAGCCATAAAAAAAAGTACTACACGCATGCTCCTAGGGGGATATATTGGTATTAAAAGACCTTCACTCATCCCCGACCGCCACTCCTAAGGAAGACAATCAAAAAATAAATCATGCTCTGACTTCATCACATAACGGTTCACCATACGTGCATGCTACAGGAATCACAAACTTTTACACAAGTATTTCTACCAATCCACAATTACTCACTAGCATGACCCTAATATCACCATCTTTATTTCTCAAAACAAATGCAAGGAATCAAACTTCTCTTATATTCACTGCTCTTTATATGAAAGTTTTTATTATATCCCTCTTGGATGCCCATCATATTAGGACTAAATTCATAACCTAAGCAAATTACCATGCTGTTTTAAGACTCTCAAAATAATATAAGTGAAGCATGAGAGTTCATCAATTTCTATAAAATGAAATCACCGCCGTGCTCTAAAAAGATATAAGTGAAGCACTAGAGAAAACTGCCTAGCTCAATAGATATAAGTGAAGCACATAGAGTATTCTAATAAATTCACGATTAATGTGTGTCCCTCTCAAAAGGTGTGTACATCCAGGATGATTGTGGCAAACTAAAAAGCAAAGAATCATATCATACAAGACGCTCCAAGCAAAACACATATCATGTGGTGAATAAAAATATAGCCTCAAGTAAATTTACCGATGGATTGAAGACGAAAGAGGGGATGCCATCCGGGGCATCCCCAAGCTTAGATGCTTGGTTGTCCTTAAATATTACCTTGGGGTGCCTTGGGAATCCCCAAGATTAGGCTCTTGCCACTCCTTATTCCATTGTCCATCAAATCTTTGCCCAAAACTTGAAAACTTCACAACACAAAACTCAACAGAAAACTCATAAGCTCCGTTAGTGCAAGAAAAGCAAATCACCACTTAGGTACTGTTGTAAACTCACTATAAATTTATAATGGTGTTATATCTACTGTATTCCAACTTCTCCATGGTTCATACCCCCCGATACTACCCATAGATTCATCAAAATAAGCAAACAACACATAAAAAAACAGAATCTGACAAAAACAGAACAGTCTGTGAAGATCTGAATATTACTCATACTTATGTAACTCTAAAACTTCTTAAAATTTAGTAAAACTTGGTAAATATTAATATAAATCTTGTGTAAAAAACTCGGAATTTTTCGTCACTTTTGTGAATTCTAAAAATTCCTCTACTGGACTCAAAAGTTTCTGTTTTTCAGCAAAATCAAATCAACTATCACCGTAAGCCATCCCAAAGGTCTTACTTGGCTCAAACACTAATTAAAACACTAAAACACAATTACTACAGAAGTAATAATGTGTATTTATTCAAGAACAGTGGCAAAAACAAAAAACACAAAAATAAAAATGGGTTGCCTCCCAACAAGCGCTATTTTTAAATGCCCCTAGCTAGGCATATTGCAATAGATCTAGGTGTTGTCATCTTTGGTATTTAATCCATAAGTAGCTCTCATAATAGATTCATATGGAAACTTAATTTTATTTGTTGGAAAGTGGTACATGCCCTTCCTTAACGGAAATTGAAATCTAATGTTTCCTTCTTTCATATCAATAATTGCGCCAATCGTTCTAAGGAAAGGTCTACCAAGAATAATAGGACATGTAGGATTGCAATCTATATCAAGCACAATAAAATCTATGGGCACATAATTCCTGTTTTATACAATAAGAACATCATTAATCCTTCCCATAGGTTTCTTAATAGTAGAATCCGCTAGATGCAAATTCAAAGAACAATCATCAAATTTGTGGAAACCAAGCACATCACATAAAGTTTTCGGAATAGTGGAGACGCTAGCACCCAAATCACACAAAGCATAGCACTCATAATCTTTAATTTAATCTTAATAGTAGGTTCCCACTCATCATAAAGCTTTCTAGGAATAGAAACTTCCAACTCAAGTTTTTCTTCAAACGATTTCATCATAGCATCAACGATATGTTTAGTAAAAGCTTTATTTTGATTATAAGCATGAGGTGAATTAATCATGGATTGCAAAAAAAAAATACAATCTATCAAATAGCAATTATCATAATTAAAGTCCTTGAAATCCAAAAGAGTGGGTTCATCACTACTTAAAGTCTTGACCTCTCCAATCCCACTTTTATCATTTTTTCCATTAAGATCTTTAAACTCCAAATTATTGGGACGCCTTCTAGCTAAAGTTGACTCATCTCCAGTCCCATATTTAACAAGATTTATATTAGCAAACAAAGATTCAATAGGAGTCACAACAATCACTTTAAGATCTTCATCATTATTATCACAAGAAATAGAAGAACACGCTTTTACAAACCAATCTTGCTTAGCACGCATCCTAGCGGTTCTTTCTTTACATTCATTCATAGAAATTCTAATAGCTTTTAGAGATTCATTAATATCATGCTTGGGTGGCATACATCTCATCTGTAAAGAGTCAATCTCAAGAGAAATCTTATCAACGTTTCTAGCCAAATCATCAATCTTAAGCAATTTTTCTTCTATCATAGCGTTGAAATTCTTTTGAGAATTTATGAAATCTTTAATATTATTCTCAAGATCAGAGGGTATTTTATTATAATTTCCATAAGAATTGTTGTAGGAATTACCATAATTATTAGAGGAATTACTAGGAAACGGCCTAGGATTAAAATTGCCTCTATAAGCGTTGTTACCAAAATTGTTCCTACCAACAAAATTCACATCCATAGATTCATTATTATTATCAATCAAAGTGGACAAAGGCATATTATTAGGATCAATAGGAGCACTCTTACTAGAAATCAATTTCATTAGTTAATCCATCTTTCCACTCAAAGTATTAATTTCTTTAATTGCATGCACTTTTTTACTAGTGGAAGATCTTTCAGTATGCCATTGAGAGTAATTTGCCATAATATTATCTAGGAGTTTAGTAGCTTCTCCTAATGTGATTTCCATAAATGTACCACCCGCGTCGGAATCCAAAAGATTTCTAGAAGCAAAATTCAATCCCGTATAAAATTTTTGTACGATCATCCACAAACTTAAACCATGAGTAGGGCAATTTCTTATCATCAATTTCATCCTCTCCCAAGACTATGAAACATGTTCGTGATCAAGTTGCTTAAAATTCATTATATCGTTCCTAAGGGAGATGATCTTAGCAGGAGAAAAATACTTTGAAATAAAAGTATCTTTACACTTATTCCATGAATCAATATTATTTTTAGGCAAAGATGAAAACTAAGTTTTAGCGCGATCTCGTAGTGAGAACGGAAATAGCTTCAATTTAACAATATCATTATCCATGTCTTTTTTCTTTTGCATATCACAAAATTCAACGAAAGTGTTTAGATGGGATGCGACATCTTCATTAGGACTACCGAAAAATTGTTCTTTCATAACAAGATTCAACAAAGCGGCATTAATTTCATAAGATTCTGCACTAGTGGCGGGAGCAATCGGAGTACTGATAAAATCATTATTATTAGTGTTGAAAAAATCACACAACTTGGTATTCTCTTGAGACATCATGGAAAATCAAGCAATCTAGCACACAAGCAAACAAAAAGCAAATGAAAAGACGAATGAAAGAAGGGCGAATAAAAGGGCAAATATTTTTGTATTTTTCTGAAAATGTTTTAGAAGTGGGGGAGAGGAAAACGAGAGGAAAATGGCAAATAATGTAATGCGAGTGATGAGAGTTTATGACAGGTACTTGGTAGGCTTGATGTAGAACCTCCCCGGCAACGGAGCCAGAAATTCTTCCTGGTACTTCTTGAGCTTGCATTGGTTTTTTCCTTGAAGAGGAAAGGGTGATGCAGCAAAGTAGAGATAAGTATTTCCCTCAGTTTGAGAACCAAGGTATCAATCCAGTAGGAGGCACAAGCAAGTCTCCAATATATGCACCTGCACGAACAATCAAACACTTGCACCCAACGCGATAAAGGGGTTGTCAATCCCTTCATGGTCACTTGCAAGGATGAGATCTAATAGAGATAGATATAAAAGATTACTAAAAGGTAAAATAAAGTAAATATAAGTAAATTGCAGTAAGGTATTTTTTGGTTTTTGGTTTTATAGATCTAAAAATATATGATGGAAAATAGACCCGGGGGCCATAGGTTTCATTAGAGGCTTCTCTCTTGAATAAAGCATACGGTGGGTAAACAAATTATTGTTGAGCAATTAATAGAAAAGGGCATAGTTATGACAATATCTAAGGCAATGATCATGAATATAGACATCACGTCCGTGACAAGTAGATCGAAATGATTCTGCATCTGCTACTCTTACTCGACACATCGACCGCTATCCAGCATGCATCTAGAGTATTAAGTTCATAAGAACGGAGTAACGCCTTAAGCAAGATGACATGATGCAGAGGGATAAACTCAAGCAATATGATATAAACCCCATCTTTTTATCCTTAATGGCAACAATACAATACGTGCCTCGCTACACCTACTATGTCATTAGGTGAGGACACCGCAAGATTGAACCCATCACAAAGCACCTCTCCCATTGCAAGATAGATCAATCTAGTTGGCCAAACCAAATCAATAGATCAGAGGGAAATACAAAGCTATTTAAATCATGCATAAAATAGTTCAGAGGAGACTCAAATAAAATTCATAGATAATCTGATCATAAACCCACAATTCATCGGATCTCAACAAACACACCACAAAAGAAGATTACATCGGATTGAACTCCAACAACATCGAGGAGAACATGGTATTGAAGATAAAAGAGAGAGAAGAAGCCATCTAGCTACTAGCTATGGACCCGTAGGTCTGTCGTAAACTACGCACACATCATCGGTAGGGCAGCAAGGTTGATGTAGAAGCCCTCCATGATCGAATCCCCCTCCGGCAGATCGCCGGAAAAGGCCCCAAGATGGGATCTCACAAGAACAGAAGCTTGTGACGGTGGAAAAGTATTTTTGTGGACGCTTCTGGTGTTTGGGGAATATTTTGGAATTTATGGAGCAAAGATTAGGGTTGGGGGACTCCCGAGGGGTCCACAAGCCAGGGGCGCCCCCCTAGGGCGCGGCCCGAGGGCTTGTGGACTCCTCGTGAATCTTCTGACCCCCCTCCCTAAGTCTTCTGGGTGTCTTCTGGTCCAAGAAAAATCATCGCGAAAGTTTTATTCCGTTTGGACTTCGTTTGATATTCCTTTCTGAAAAAGCCAAAAGCAAGGAAAAAACAGCAACTGGCACTGGGCACTAGGTTAATAGGTTAGTCCCAAAAAATGATATAAAATAGTACCATAATGCATATAAAACATCCAAGATAGATAATATAATAGCATGGAACAATCAAAAAATTATAGATACGTTGGAGACATATCCGTGGGGCCCACGGGAGTCCTTTCCACCGCCTCTCAGCTCTATAAATTCCCAAATATTCCAGAAACCCTAGGGGAGTCGACGAAACACAATTCCAGCCGCCGCAAGTTCCAAAACCATGAGATCCAATCTAGAGCCCTATTCCGGCACCTTGCCGGAGGGGAACACGATCATGGAGGCGTTCATCATCCTCATTGGTGCTTCTCCGATGATGCGTGAGTAGTTCACCATAGACCTACGGGTCCGTAGGCAGTAGCTAGATGGCTTCTTCTCTCTTTTTGATTCTCAATACAATGTTCTCCTCGATGTTCTTGGAGATCTATTTGATGTAATGACTTTTTGCGGTGTGTTTGTTGGGATCCGATGAATTGTGAGTTTATGATCAGATCTATCCATGAATATTATTTGAGTCTTCTTTGATCTCTTATATGCATGGTTATTATAGCCTTGTATTTCTTCTCCGAAACTTTGGTTTGGTTTGGCCAACAAGATTGATTTTTCTTGCCATGAGAAGAGGTGCTTTGTGATGGGTTCGATCTTGCGGTGTCCTCACCCAGTGACAGAAGGGGTAGCGAGGCACGGATGTATCGTTTCTATTAAGGATAAAAAGATGGGGTCTATTCCTACATGAATAGATCTTGTCTACATCATGTCATCGTTCTTATTGCATTACTCCATTTCTCCATGAACTTAATACACTAGATGCATGCTGGATAGCGGTCGATGTGTGGAGTAATAGTAGTGGATGCAGGCATGAGTCGGTCTACTAATCTTGGACGTGGTGCCTATATACATGATCATTGCCTTGGATATCGTCATAATTATTTGCTTTTCTATCAATTGCCCAACAGTAATTTGTTTACCCACCGTATGCTATTTTCTCGAGAGAAGTCACTAGTGAAATCTACGGCCCCCAGGTCTATTTTCTATCATATTGTTTTCAGATCTATTATTCCAAAAAACCAAAAATACCTTGCTGCACTTTTTCTTTACTTATTTTATTTTGTGTTTTTGCAAGATCTATTTATCCAATCTCATACAATTTTATCTATCTTTTTACAGTGGAGGGATTGACAACCCCTCTTACGCGTTGGGTTGCAAGTATTTGTTCTTTGTGTGCGGGTACCGTTTACATAGTGTTGCTTGGTTCTCCTACTGGATTGGTAACCTTGGTTTCATAACTGAGGGAAATACTTACCGTTGTTATGCTGCATCACCCTTTCCTCTTCAAGGGAAAACCAACGCAGATACAAGCAATCAGGAAGAATTTATGCCCTTCGCAGAGGGAAGCATGGATTCGCGGAGGTGCAAGAGCTCGAAGCTTTTAAAACAGAGATGAATATAATTTGGGAAGTATGCTTTCATTGTCAACGTAGTGACCAAGAGTTTTCAACATCTTCCATGCTAAAGACATTTAGGCGGTTCCCAAACAGAAAGGTAAAGTTTTACTCCCCGTCTACCAACAAACACAAGCCATGCTAGCCAAATCCTCAGGTGCCCTCCATACCAACAACAATCCGGGGGAGTATTGTTTCATCATTATATTTTGATTTTGATCATAGGACTGGGCATCCCAATTACCAACCACTTTCTCATGAATGACAAGCGAATAAACACTCATCATGAGAATAACTCACCTAGCATGGAAGATACTGACCGCCCCCTATCGCTTCATGAGCGATTTGGGCATACAAAACTTATTATTATTTGAAGAATTAGAGTTTGGCACATGCAAATTTACTTGGAACTGTAGGTAATTACCACATATAGGTAGGTATAGTGGACTCATATGGAACAACTTTGGGTTTAAGTAAGTGGATGCACAAGCAGTATTCTTGCTTAGTACAAGTGAAGGCTAGCAAATAGACTGAGGAGTGACCAACCAGAGAGCGACAATGGTCATAAACATGCATTGAGATTAATCAACATTGAATAAGAGCATGAGTAGGATATAAAACACCATGAACATAAATATCGTGGAGGCTTTGTTGGTTTTGATTCAACTACATACGTGAACATGTGCCAAGTCAAGCCACTTGAATGATTCAGAGGAGGATACCATCCTATCATACTACATCATAACCATTTTAAGCGCATGTTGACACTCAAGATAAACCATTATCCACTCCTAGCTATTTAAGCATGGCATGAGTACCTTTGATCTCTAATTGTCATTGCAAACATGTTTAGTCATAATAGGCTGAATCAAGAACAATGAGCTAATCATATTTACAAAAACAAAATAGGTTGAGTTCATACCAGCTTTTCTTCACCTCAATCAATTCATCAAATTTCATCATTATTGCCTTTCACTTGCATGACCGAACAATGTGAATAATAATAAGAGTGCACGTGCCATGGACTAAGCTGGAATCTGCAAACATTTATTCAAAGGAGAAGACAAGGTAATATAGGCTCTTTGTTAGATCAACAATAATGCATATGAGAGCCACTCAACATTTTCATCGTGGTCTTCTCCTTACGAATCAAAGAAAAGAAAAGAATTTCAAAGAAACACACTGAAATATTTTTGGAGTTTTTGTTTTTCTGAAGAAAGCAAAATGGAAGAAAAATGAAAACGAGAAAAACTATATACACGTGAAAGCTCCCAACAAGCAAAAGAAGAAGGAGAAATCTTTTGGGTTTTCTTTTAATATTACAAACTACTAAACGAACAAACCACAAAGAAAAACCCAAAAGAAACGAGAAATATTTTTGGATTTTCGCAATTTTTCAAACACACGAGAAGAAAGCAAAATAAAACTAATATGGATTATACAATGAAAAAGGATGAACATCGACAACTGGAATGAATGTGTGATGCATGAATGTAATGTCGGTGAGAAATACGTACTCCCCAATCTTAGGCTTCTGGCCTAAGTTGGTCTATGGCCACGGCTCGAAGTAGCCTTCCCCTGGGTAATGCGGAGGCTCCTGAGGGTTCCACTGGTCAGAGAGCTCCTGTGGCTCCCACTAATGAACACGCTCCAAATATGGGTCAGGTACTAGTGCTGGCTCAAGTGCTGGGGGTTGTGTCAGACCCCAGTATGCATAGATGTCATCGGGCATAATAGTGTACCTACCTGAATAAATATCAAACAAAGAAGGTGCAGGCAAAGTAATAATCTCACGAGTTCCCTGGCTAAACACTAAGTTGTAACAAAGTCGCATGTGCTTATCATTGTCAATAAAATGATGTGCCACCATACTAGCATAGTCTAAATATTTAGTGGGTAGCAGACTCTCCTCCGCCTCCACGTGTCTAATAGGAATCTCAAAATGTGCAGCGAGGCAGGAGGCATAAATACCACCATAAATGACACCTTTCGAACGGTTTGTGTGTAACCGTCGAGCAACCATAGCACCCAAACTAAAAGTTCTATCATCATATAAAGCATGGCGCAAAAGTAGCAAGTTCAGGCGCACTAAGCGTTCCACTCTCCCACCGTCAAACATCTCCCGGTAAATAATGCATAGTAACGTAAGACGGGAAAATGCAAACTAGCAACTCTCGCTTCTGACACTCCCCTTGTCTCTCCCACAGTAGTTTCAGAAATAAAATCCTCCATGTCTCTAGGATGTGGATCACAGTGACTGCCCTCATAGGGTATTTTGCAAACATTGCAAAAATCCTATAGTGTCATTTCCTTAGGCACATCATAGATGTTAAATTCTACAGTGGGTGGTTCCTTCCTAGGATAGAAGTGAAAGCTTTGCAGAAAGGTATTAGTGAGTAGGAGGTATTGGTCACACTTATCTTCGAGGAAGGGAATGATGCCGGCATTGTTTGGCAAGTAATAGAAATCCTCATAAATTCCCGCTTCCTTAAAAAATGTGTCGCTCGGACACTCACACGGTTGTACCTCCGCTGCACGTGGAAGATGGTACTTAGGCTTACTCTTCAGAGTTTCCTCCGAATTCCGGCTTGACGATCTCCTTAACCACCTCTTCATGGTTTTCTTTTTCTCTAAAAATTTCTGAAATTTTTAGTAACTCGTAATAAAAGTGAACCAAACTCAACAAAATCGATAGCAAATACTACTACAAGTGTCCAGAGGCCATATCATGCACCAAAACTCGTTTGAAAAGCTCAAGAACATGGTCACCAATAGTAGCTAAATGTGCAAATAATAAACCACCAGAGCAAAAACTAATTGGACCATCAAAGGAGTCACATACCGCTGAGCAATCCCCCGAAACAGTTTTGGAAACGGAGCTATGAGCAAGGAGATCAAAAATCGCAGCAAGAAGAGCAAGAACACAGGCTATGGAGCAAGTTTGATTTTTTTTGGAGGAAGAGGATGAGAATGGGTGGCAGCAATAAGTGAGGGGGCCTACATGGCCCCACAAGCTTGCATGGCACACCCAGTGTCGGGGTTACGATCCTGACAATGAGTACTAGGGGTATGAATAAGGGGGCAGAACCTAGCTACGGCGCAGGTGTAACACTCGGTGTTTAACGAGTTCATGCCCCTCTCTGCGGAGGTAAAAGCCCTATGTCTCGTGCCCGGAGGCTTGATTTGATTTGATGGGTATGGTTACAAAGGTTGCTCGTGCCCGATTATGGAGGGGGGCGCGGCTTATATAGAGTGCGCCACAGCCCCACATCTCCCATGTCTCCTGGGCATTGAATGACATTGAATGCGTCAGTTACAGGTGTAATGAGCCTGTACTACGGCAATTACAGGTAAAGGTAGCCACGACTCTGTTTAATAGATGGCCTAGGATTCCTCGACCGTTGCAGCTCCCAAGCCGCCTGCTTGCCTCCTTGGTTCGAGTGGTGGTTTGTCAGCCGAGTGGCGGGTGGTGGTCCTAGTGCCGTTGGGTCGTCTGAGTGGAATCCCTGATGCATGCATCCGAATGTTGGTAAGGTCCGGAGACCTATCCATGGTGATGATGGGCCCCATGTGGGTCCCAAATGATGGGTCCTTGACCCTACCTGTAATAGGTGACCTCATCATTAGCACCTGAATCGGTTGAGGTTTCGTAGGATGAATGGGCTGATCCTTCGGTTAGGTCCGAGTGCCACAGGAGCACCCGGAATGTGTTTTTGAATCGTGGCTCGATGTTCCTTGGACGAAACCACGAAGGATTCTGGACTACAGGTTTACCCAGGTGACCGGGTGTTGTTGATCACCGAGAAAAACCCGGTGGCATTCATTTTGTCTCTCGGAGGAGATAGACTTGTGGCCTGAGTGAGGTCATGCCATTATAACTCGAGTGGCGACGCCGGCGCGTGGTCTGATTCTCCGGGGAGACGCCACTCCTTATCCCAGGGGAACGCCAGCGCAGGCCTCCTACGAGTCCAGGTTTACGAGTCATGCGCCTTGGAGCCTACTGGTAGGGCCAAGTGAACCCGCGGAGGGGCGTCAAGCTCGTCCCATAGCAATCCCGAAGTTGACTTCAGTCGGGTGTTTAGCGTGGCCGAGTGCACGGGTCCCCATGGAGGGTGGTCAGTCAGAATGACGCGCGTCCTTTAGGAAAGGAATCGCGGGTAATCAATCGGATCAATTCGTCCCAGAAATCATGGGATTTGAATTGGTGTGTGCGCGCGTAGAAGCAGTAACGTCGTGCGTTAGTGGGGAAAGTGGGGGTGCGGCTCCTCGATTTTCGCGCATGAAATCTGCCACGTGCCACGCCTACTCTGCGTGATGCCCCGTTGCATGCGCCATTGATCTAGAGATCTGTGGTGCGAGATCCGGCTCACGATTTGCTTGACGATATAAAAGGTTTGGAGATTGAGGCCAGGACCTCAGATCCCCTTTCTTTTGCTCTGTCTCCTCCGCTTCTTCTCCCCACTCGAGCGCCAAGAACATCCACCGCAATGACGAGAGATTCCACAGCCAAGGCCGAGAAAGCAAAGAAGGCTGGGAAAGCCTCGTCCTCTGGATCGAGTGCGGCGGCCGGAGGCACGGCGGGGGATTGGATCCCGTCGCGCGTCACGGCTCGGCGGCTGGAGGAGCTCGTGGAGGAGGGGTTCATCCCGCAGGACAGGTGGCGTCACCCAGGCGCGAGGGAGGCCGAGCCAGCGCCGCAGGAGGACGAGCGTGTGCTGCTAGTCACCCACATCGAGCGGGGTTTCTCTATGCCTCCCCACCCCTTTTTCTGAGCATTCCTTGACTATTTCGGTGTGCAACTTCATCATCTTCCCCCCAATGCCATCATTTATCTCTCGACCATCATCTCTCTCTGTGAAAACTTCCTGGGATGCTAGCCCCGCTGGGGCCTCTTCAAGTACATCTTCACTTGCTGGT
Source organism: Thinopyrum elongatum (assembly GCA_011799875.1). Classification (NCBI taxonomy): domain Eukaryota; kingdom Viridiplantae; phylum Streptophyta; class Magnoliopsida; order Poales; family Poaceae; genus Thinopyrum; species Thinopyrum elongatum. The sequence continues at coordinate 153,394,478 of CM022302.1, read as the reverse complement.
CGATGACCGTCAAGAAAGATTCACCGACTGGCGAGAAGACCAATGTCACCCAGCTATGCGGGGGCCTGGGCATCCAGGTTCACGGGGGGAGATCTTTTCCGAAGATGAGTTTCCCCGACTCGGTCAAGGAGTGGCAGGGCACCTGGTTCTACTGCAGAGATGTTCCCAGCGCCAGCAGCCGGTCGGGCCTCCCGCTGTATTCCTTGGAGAGGGTAAGGGCTCCTCCGTCTCTCTCGGTGGCGAGGGAGGAGAAGGCGGACATCGACATCTTGTCCACTGCCCTCATCAGCGTCGTGAACCCCGGTGTTAACGGGATTGACTTGCTGGAGACATTCTTCACTCGGCGGATCCAGCTGAGGGAGTCCTAGACTATGTGGTCCTCGGGCCATCGGCCCATTACATATGGGCCGAGTTGATGGGACACTGCGGGGCCAAGTTAGAATGCGGACCCGAGACCGGAAAGGAGATCTTCAGAGTCATGGTGTGCCCTCCAATTCAAGATTAGTGTGATCTTTCCCTTATTGTAACCGATCGCATGTAACCCTAACCCTACTGGTGTCTATATAAACCAAGGGGTTTTATTCGTTAGGGCTAGAGCAAAATTCACCACCCCATCAACCTAGGGATTAGCTCACCTGATCTCGAGGTAGATCGACTCTATAACCATATCATACACATCGAATACAATCAAGCAGGACGCAGGGTTTTACCTCTTCGAGAGGGCCCAAACCTAGGTAAACACCGTGTTCATCGTCCCTTGTTCCCCATTGATCCTAGATCCACAGCTCGGGACCCCTACCCGAGATCCGCCGATTTTGATACCGACATTGGTGCTTTCATTGAGAGTTCCACTGTTGGGTCGCTGAAGGATCAATGGCTCGCCTGATCATCGGAGAGGGCGTCAGCTCCGGGCACCTCTTTGTCCCCAGCCAACTCTTCGCGTTCGGCAGCATCGTGCTACACGCCAAACCAACTGGTCATCTAGACCAAATCAACAATTTTGCCCCTGAGCACCGGATTCGATTTGGCAACTTGGAGTACGTTGCGGACGCCCGAGGCGATCTGATCTTTGCCAGATTCCCAGCCGCCCCCCGTACCCCCATGGGCCCCTCCGTGCCCGCTCCGGGGCTTTCCCCCAAGCCGATCTATGGATCGACCGCCATCCTTCAGCCGGCGTCGAGTTCAGACGGCTTCACCCTGACCAAAGGCCAGGAATCCCCTTCGTCTATGCCGATAATGCCCGCCGAAGACCCAGCCTTGGGCCTCAATGCAGAAGCGGTGTTCGGACGCCAAGAGTCACTTTCGGCCGAACCCTTTCCTCATAACACGTCTCCTGCCTCGAGCCCCAGCAACGGGTCAAAGTTCAAGAACCAGGAATCGCCCCTGGCCGAACTCCCCCTCGATGACTCTGCTTCGAACCCCAATACGGAAATAGTGTCTGAAGACCAGGTCTTGTCCTCGGTCCCTTACAACTGTCCGACCTCAGGCCTCGAGATCAACTCGGCCCTCGAAAACCAAGATCCAGCCTGGGCCCAGATCATTCCTCGCCCCACCACGTCGGAGACCGGCCCTCGACGGCCGCCACATACCAGTCCGGCGACGCTCTCCTTATTGAATGAGGTGTTGGATCGGATCTAGATAATGGCCATCCGGGAAGATCCACCCTCGGCTTGCATTCAGCAGCCTTTTGAGGCGGATTTCAAGGAATTTTACATCCCACCCATCACCCACTTAGTGGCCACAGTCGAGGACTTAACCAACCTGTTGGACAACACCTCAAAAAATGCCGAATACATGGATCAGGGATAGTGGAGCCACGGCTAACACCGATGCTGCTCTCCCCGTCATCGGCCGCTGGACGGCCACGTCCACCTACGACGTCTACAAGGTGGACACCCCTAAAGAAGGTGACGGCACTCTCAGGAAGGATAATGGCAGGCCCAACGATGAGCCACCGAAATGCCGCAGACAGTGCCGCCGCTCCAAGGCGCGTCGAAGCCATGCGAGCAACACGGACACCAGAGAGAACGGCACTCCGGACAATACGGACAACCTCGGCGACCACGGCGTCGATGATCAACCACAAAATGACCACGGAGAGCATGAGGACCCGCTCAATCTTGAGGACCTCAATGACTCTGAGGACAGCAACTACCTCCCCCTTTCTGAAGAGGAGGTCAGTTTGGGCGACAAGGATTTCATCATCCCCGAAGACCAGCTGGATCAAGAGCGGTTTAAACGGCAGCTAATTGCCACCGCGCAAAGCCTGAAGAAACAGCGGCAAAAGATAAAGGCCGAGAAGGATACCCTCAATGACAGGTGGACCAAGGTCCTAGCCGCCAAAGAGGAGTACAGCCACACACGGCAGACCAAAAGCTACCCAATGCGAAAGCTACTGCCGCAATTCGATGACGAGGCCATAGAGCCAGTACCTACAAGGCACACTCAGGCGGACTAGCCGGACAGCCCCCCCTTGAGGATGGGACAGGACAGCTGATAAAGGCAAACCGCCTCCCGACCCACCTCGGAGTCAAGGCAAGGAGCCCGTATGGACATTCTACGAGTATGACCTACTACGCAACTTGGACGCTCGGGCAGGTCTGACAAGGTCCATTTACAGACCAAGAGATGATTCCCCTGCTAGACGGGTTGGGTACCAAGCCTGGTTAGACAGAAATAACGGAGATCAGGAACAGCAATGAGCCCGGATAGCAAATGATCTCCGGTGCGATATAGCTCGAGTCAGGGGCGCCGCTCACCCTCTGTGCTTCACAGATGAGGTCATGCAGCACCAATTTCTGGAAGGATTCAAACTTGTAAATATTGAGCCCTATGACGGGACAACGGATCCGGTAGTCTAGATTGAAGACTTTCTGCTACACATTCATATGGCACGAGGAGACGACCTCCATGCTATCAAGTACTTACCATTAAAGCTCAAGGGTCCAGCTCGACACTGGCTAAATAGCCTCCCCGAAGACTCCATAGGATGTTGGGAGGAGCTCGAGGATGCCTTCCGGGCTAACTTTCAGGGCACTTATGTCCGGCCCCCGGACGCCGATGACCTGAGCCACGTAATCCAGCAGCCCGGCGAGTCAGCCCGGCAATTTTGGAATCGGTTTTTGACCAAGAAGAACCAGATCGTGGTCTGTCCGGACGCTGAAGCTATAGCCGCCTTTAAGCACAGTATTCTAGATGAATGGCTAGCATGCCAGCTCGGCCAGGACAAGCCAAGAACGATGTCGGCGCTCACCTCCCCGATGACCCACTTTTGCGCCGGAGAGGATAGTTGGATGGCTCATAGAAGCACCAACCCCGGCACCTCAGAAGTCCGGGACGGAAACGGAAAGCCACGATGGAACAAGAATAAACGCCGCCACAATAACGGCGAAGCTGACGAGACAACAGTAAATGCCGTATTCCGTAACCCGAAGTCCGGACCACGGAAAAAGTCCTCTAAAGGCAACCAGGATGGCCCAACCGAGTTGGATGCAATCCTGGATAGGCCCTGCCAGATCCATGGCACCGCCAAAAAACCCGCCAACCACACCAACCGTAATTGTTGGGTGATAAAACAGGACAGTAAGCTCACAGCCGAAGAATCCGGCAAAAGCCCATGAAGCAAGGACGATGAGGAGCCCCGCGGGTCAAACAGTGGAGGCCCAAAACCCTTCCCTTCCGAGGTCAATACGGTGAACATGATCTACACCACCCATATACCAAGGAAGGAGAGGAAGCGCGCACTGCGGGATGTGTACGCCGTCGAGCCCATAGCGCCGAAGTTCAACCAGTGGTCGGCTCGCCCGATCACCTTTGACCACAGGGATCATCCGACCAGTATCCGTCATGGAGGGTCGGCGGCCCTGGTACTTGACCCCATTGTCGACGAGTACCACCTCACGAGAGTCCTAATGGACGGAGGCAGTAGCCTCAATCTGATTTATGCAGACACAGTGAGGAAAATGGGGATCGATCCGTCAAGGATCAAACCCAGCACCACCACCTTCAAGGGGGTTATTCCGGGCATAGAGGCCCGCTCCTCAGGCACGGTAACTCTGGAAGTGGTATTCGGCTCACCGGGCAACTTCCAAAGCGAAGATTTGATCTTTGATATCGCCCCATTCTGCAGTGGCTACCATGCCCTCCTCGGCCAAACAGCGTTCGCCAAATTCAATGTCGCCCCGCATTACGCATACCTCAAGCTGAAGATGCCTAGTCCTGCGGGCGTCATAACGATCAACGGCAACACGGAGTGCTCACTCCGTACCGAGGAACATACTGCGGCCCTGGCAGCCGAAGACCAAGCCGTCGCTAATGGGCCGAAGTATCAGCCCGCCGTAAAGGCCAGAGATACAATTAAACAGGCTTGAGCCCGATCCCCGTCATGGGAGCCCGCCTACATTCACCGCAAATAGGGATATGCGCCCCGTGGCACACCCAACATGGTAGCACTCTACGTGCCTCGACAGCACAATTTCGCACTCAAGATACCGTGGACAGCTGTGGGGGCCACATCAAACAAACAGAACCACGTGTCTGGCTTAACCGAACCATGGCATTCTCACGTCCTCGGACGAAAAGGGGGACAACTCCGGACTCACCCAGCATCAAGTTGTGTCGACACGGCCACCCATCAGGGTTCTTATTCAAGGCCCTCATTGCCGGCATGCATTTTTCCATACGGAGGAGTCCCTTACCCAGCAGAAGCAAAGGCGCAGACGTGCAGCAGGGCATTGTTGAGGCTTCGACCCATGCATTAAGGCCTTGTGTAAACCTTTCTCTGTAAAATTTTCTTTCCTCACTTATTATCAATGCCCCAGCAGTTCGAATTGTACGGATAAACGTCCGGAGCTTATGGAAAATGAAAACATCTTTTGCGGTGTTCGGGCATCCACATTATCTAGCCCTTTTCTCTCTTTTTTTCTCTTTTTCCTGCTCTTCGAACAGCTGGGCATGCACACATTGTGTAACAAAATACAAATCGGTTAATTGACCAAAGGCCTGATCTTCCCATCAGCTCCACATACTAAGTCCAGCACCACTTTTCGTTGAGTGTTCGGCGTCTCGGATACTGCACTATATGCATTAGTTCCGAACTATGTCTTTGGTCCATAGTTGGGTTGCCCGGCTCCTGTGCTTGTCTTCTTACGTTCCGCACGTTCGGCTAAGAAGGCATAGGGAGAACCCCTGCGATTGTACTTCTGGCTAGTCCAGCTAAGCACCTCAGGGGAGAAAGCCAAAAACTGGCCGTCATAGTAAGCGAGAACTGGTCAGCGATCCGATGACAAGTGTTAAATTAAGAAATCGTTGGCGATTTATCAGTGTCATACGAAGGGTTCGTCCTAGCACAAACCATGTGATTACAAAGGCATGCTTCGGCTCCCATGTACATCACAAAACTCGGGGGGCTAATCATTAGCTCCCGCTGTTAAGCTCCTATGGCTAAGTGAAAGCAATAAAGCCGAATGGTCCAATTACCTAGTCCCTCCCACGCACTACCGCCTTCGGGCACCGAGACATTGGCTAAGGGTAACAGTGCGGAGACGCGACACCCCTTGTACTACTCACTTGGGGGTTGAAGCCGACGACTGATAGCTTTCAGAATAATAAACGGGCGCACAGGAGTCCAAAAAAATAATAATACCATAATATCCAAACAAGCCGCATTATAAATCAAAAGGTTCAGCTGAAAATTTCATACAATCACTCAAGGATTACATCTTTGGAACACTGGCCCTCTATCGCCCGAGCTCCATCCATAACTTGTGCGAGTTCAGGACGGCGATGTTCCTTCCCAACCGGAGGGGGACCAGTGGCCATGTCCATCGGCTTGATCTTCGACCAATGAACCATGGTCTTCAAAAAGGCTAGTCAAGCTCCCTCAAGTCATGAAGAATGCTTCACGGCATTGATCCGCGGTGATGCATCATGTAGCCTCTGCACCAGGCCGAAGTAGCTGTCCAGAAAGGGCTCTGTGGGCCACAGCCAAACACAACGATCCTTCAGGGCTGGCTCGGCCATCCGATGCAGCTCCATCAGCTGGTTCATCTGGTTGCTGAGGATGGGAGGGTGCTCGGGTGCCTGGAACTGCGACCAGAAAAGCCGTCGTTCAGAGTCCTCCTCCTGCGCAGCATAGTGCTTCGCCACAGCCGCCGCACTCTTCAGAAGCTCGGCAAACACGCCTATGGAGCGCCAGACCCGCATCAGCAAGGCGAACCTGTCGCCGCCAAAAACACTCTGCAGTATGTATTTCTTACCATCGGCGATTTGCCCTACTTGGCAGAGCTCCTCTCGAACCCCCTACACCTCTGTCCTCGCCTCCTAGATGTCTTTGTCCACCTTGGACAGCTGGGAGGACTGCTCTTTATGCTTCTGCTCAAGGGCCTCACATTTCGTGATGGCAGCCTTGAGCTCCACTTGCACTTCGGCCACTCGAGCTTCGTGCTTGTCACCGGTGGTCTTCGCCTTCTCAAGTTCGGGCACCGCTTTTTCGGCAGCTGCTTTCTTTTCGATCGCCTCGGCCTTGGCCTTCTTCAGCACCGCCTTCAGGCCCTCAACCTGCGTGGCGGCAGCTGCACTCACCAAACACCACATGCTCAGCATACAATCCGGAGTGTGAGCGTTCGACGACATTTACTATTAACTTTGAAAAGAAGCTTACCTTGTGCCTCATCAAGCCGTTTGTTGACAAGGTCAAGCTCTTCGTCGAAGCATTTCAGCTTCCGATCCATCTCCTTTAGAGCAGCGGCATTAGCAGCCGCAGCCAGGGACGATGCGTGTGATATCAAATCAACCTTAACACTTTCATTACTGGCCTACGGATATTAGACCCTCTATAAGGTTTTTTATAATCCTTACAGAGTCTCGGTGGCTATTATACATACGGCCTTGGCTAAAACAAGTTAAAACAATTTTGTGGGGAAGGAACATTACTTGACTCACCTCAAAGCCAGTCAGAAGACCCTGGACGACATCGTTCAGTCCGGCATGGACGGACCGAATACCCCATAGAACTACGCCCATAAGGGCGCGGTGTTCGTCAACAATAGCGGCATTGTTCACCAACTCCTCCACCGCGTCCGGCTAGACCTCCGTCATCTGGTTGTTGGTACTCAGCACGGGCGGCGGGACCTCAATCCCTGCCCCATCGGAGGATGGGACCTGCATGTGTGAGGGCCTTGGGGGCTCAGGTGCGGCCGGCTGGGAGGGTCCGAATCCCCCTCCCACATTGGCCGGGAGAGACGTACCCTTCTGGTCTTCGGTGACCGAGGCATCAGCCCCGGCCATGACTGCATCATCCTCCTCCCCCGTGTTCATACGGGGAGCACCTCCGTGGCCTCTTCGGGGACCAAGGGAGGCGCGGAACGCGATGCAGACCCACTGTCCGCCAGCTCAGTGGGCGGAGAGGTCCCTTCTGAGGTCTGCTCAGCAGGGTGGCTGCGCGGTGGGCTATTGATCGGTTCCCATCAGTAAAGAGGTTGGTAAAACAAAGAAAACAAGAGATATCTTGATACACACCTCATGGCGGAGGGCTTGACCCTGGGTTCCCTTTTTGGAACCTTTTCGGATGCCACGGACTCCTCATCAGAGTCCAAGCTGTCGGGCAGGACCAGCTTAGGCTTGCACTACCTCTTTGGGGCCCGAAGAGGTTGCTCCTCTTCGACATCCCCAGATGCCGCCCTCTTCTTGGAGTAGGAGGAGGCACTCTCCTCCTCGTCCTCCTCCTCGTCCCTGTCCTGGGTAGACGGGGCGGCAGCATCTCCGGACTTGATGTTTAGATGACCTCTTCTGCGGAGGCCTTCCATGGCCTCCGGTAAATCCTTCTTCTTCTTCCCTTTCTTTTCTGGTGCCTTGTAAGGCGCCACGACCAGTAGCTCCTCTAGTTGAGCCGATCTAGGCTTTTCGGGTAACAGAGCTGGACTGCTGATCTTCTCAGCTTTCTCGAGCCAGCTCTATAAAGGCCACAAGATGAATTCCGAATTTTGTGCAACGGGACCACCCGAATATATACCGGGTGAGAGATTAGTTAAATTTTTCGGGGGATTTGCGGCGTCGAGACCGATGTATTCATTCTCGTCCGGCCAGCCCTCCAGGGGCTTGATCAACTAAACCCACACCTTGTCGTGGGTCATGCCAAAAAGATACTGCACGACGACCAGGTCGTCAGGCTCGTAAGCCCACATCAGGCTGGCGAGGAAGGAGCCGGCGCCTGAGCATTATCTGGATCACATTGGTCAGCCTGGCGCCAGTTTCCATCACATTGACGACGCGCTTCTACAGCATCTTCACTTCATCGGTGGGTCCCCAGTTAGGACCCTTTTTGGTCCACGAAGTCAGTCTCGCTAGGGCCAGATCTGAATTCGGGAGCGGCCGTCCAGGCCGCATCCCTTGGTTCTATGGTGTAGAACCACTCCTTCTACCACACCTTAACCGCGTCAATAAACCGGCCCTCCGGCCATTGGACTCGAGTCAGCTTGCTGATCATTGCTCCGCCGCAATCTGCCTGGACACCGCTGACCACTTTTTGCTTGACATTAAAAACTTTCAGCCACAGGCCGAAGTGCGGCTGGACTCGCAGGAGGTCCTCACAAACGATGATGAAGGCCGAGATATGTAGGAGGGAGTTGGGGGCTATGTCATGGAAATCTAGCCCGTAAAAGAACATCAGCCCCCTCACGAAGGGGTGCAAAGGAAATCCTAGCCCCCGGATAAAATGGGGGAGGAATACTACCCTCTCGCTCGGCTTGGGCGTGGGGATGATCTGGCCCTCCTCGGGGGCCCGGTGGGCGATGTCGGCCGATAAGTAGCCGGCTCGCTTCAACTCCACGATGTCGTTGTTGGTGACGATGGAGGCATCCCACTTGCCATTTGCGCCAGATCCGGCAGTGGCTGAAGCTTGGGAAGAGCTGGAAGGGATTTGCCATGGAGGGACAAGGTAGGGCACTGGAGCTCTAGAGATTGGAAGGGTGACAGCGAGAGGTGGAAGAAGGCGTAGGTCGATAACTGTAGCTGTTCCCCTCTTTTATAAACCGCGGAGAAGCCAAGAGTTCCCATTTTCACGCTGCGAGCCTCTCCACTTCCCGATACACTCGCGACGTTATGCGCGGGTGGGGAATCGAGATCATTGATCACATCCCCTAAAAAATGGGGCACGATCTCTGCCTTGATGAGACGTGCCAATGGAGGGGCGGCCTCGAGCCGCACATCAAGAACCTCTAGCCGTTCGGTAGTATGACCGGACGCGACCCTTCTTTAAAAGTTGTCAGATGTGGGCACTATTCACACTTGAGCACTCTGGCCTTCGAGGCTAAGTAAAGTAAACGCTTCGGATTCCGGACACCACTCAACTCCGAGCACGCATGGGACGAGGTGAAGAACTCGCATCGCAAGCTGAAGACCATGAAGTATGTGGATGCTGGACACAGGCCCTGGCGTTGGAGGCTAGTTCAGGGGCTACTGAGGGAGTCCTGGACTATGGGGTCCTCGGGCCGTCCGCCCATTACATATGGGCCGAAATGATGGGCCACTGTGGGGCCAAGTTAGAATGCAGACCCGAAACTGGACATGAGATATTCGGAGTCGTGGTGTGCCCTCCAAATGAAGATTAGCGTGATCTTTCCCTTATTGTAACCGATCGCATGTAACCCTAACCCTACTGGTGTCTATATAAACCAAGGGATTTTAGTCATTAGGGCTAGAGCAACATTCACCACCCCATCAACCTAGGGTTTAGCTCGCCTAATCTCGAGGTAGATCGACTCTATAACCATATCATACACATCAAATACAATCAAGCAGGACGTAGGGTTTTACCTCTTCGAGGGGGCTCGAACCTGGGTAAACACCGTGTTCATCGTCCCTTGTTCCTCATTGATCCTGGATCCACAGCTCGGGACACCCTACCCGAGATCCGCCAGTTTTGACACCGACACCAGCCGCTCCAGGCCAGGGCCCACCCGATGTGGTTGTATGAGGGGCCGAGTGATACCACCCGAGTGCACCCCGAGGAGCTTGCCGAGAAGGATGTGGGGGCCAAGATCAAGGCCATCACTTGCGCCTGAGACAACCCGAGGGGAACCAGGAGGGTGCCCTCGTACTCCAAGGACATGCAGCCTCTAGAGGAACATATGTGACGCTCAATCGGTCTATGTATGTATTGTCTTTTGTGCGCCTGGCTTTGATTGTCGCGATGAATTTGTCCTTCAGGATTTCCAGAAGTTGATTTCCAAGATCCCAGTGGTAGATAGGTCGCCCGTGGACGAAATGAGTGACACAGCAACGGTACTCGGAGGACTTCGATGACGACAAGAGCGACGACGAGGAGGAGAGTGGCGAGGAGGAGAGCTCTGAAGAGGGGGAAGAGGCGGAGTCTTCCCGGTCCTATGAGGCCCCTAAAGAACCCCGCTCCAAGGCGCTGCATGATCCGAGTGGCAAAGCAGGAGCGGTCCCACAGCCGACTGCCTCGGGGCGAATGACTCGAAGCTCCAAGCGTGCTCGTGCCGAGGCTGGGAGCTCGGCCGAGAAACAACCAAGTTGCCCAAGTAGACCACATCCAAGCCCCAGAAGGCCGCGGTGCCTCGGATCAGAGTGACGGTGCGTGTGGCCTCCACGTGAGTATCCTTGTTAGTTTGATATTAATTGTTGTATCGACCTGGCTGACTGTCGAGTGCTGTTTGGTCTTTTCACTAATGACACCTCGACGATGTCTGTGGGTCCACAAGCTCACAAGTAGGACCAGGGCAATGCCGACGCGGTCGACGTTGCCACTTCCAAAGGTAACTTTGTGCCGACTGGTCACGGTGCCTGAATTTTTTCTGACTGTTCTTCGTTGACTCTTCTCATTCATTTATTCGTATAGCTCCACCAGAGATCATTCAATTGGATGATGACGAAAGGAATGACCCATCCAACCCAGAGGCCATCAAGGAGAAGGCGTAGAGTGCTGACGTGCCGATGCAGGATGCCTCCCCTCGCCGAGTGGCTCGCGTTTCTCCAGTGAAGGTCACCACAAGAGCTACAGGCCGAGTGCTCTTGCTTAGAGTGGCTCAGCGTCCGAGTCCGTGGTGGTTTCGGCCGCGTGGCCACACCAACTCCACTGAGTGGGTCGACGGTGGTTCCAGCTCCGAGGCCTGCCCCTGTGTCTCCGTCAGCCCCAGCCACCTCCTTCCCCCTGCATCGTGTCCCTGAATATCAAGTGGGGTAAGCAAGGAGGCTCTAATCTACACGGGGTTTATGTGCAACCGACTGAAGGAGGCTTATGATGCCAGCGTGGCACTGGAGACCAACGTTCGAGTAAGTACCATTGTGAGTATGATTTCCAGTCGAAGTTCCTTCTTTTTCTTGCAGTGGAATTTTTGTCAGTGGGTTTGCACAGGGCACACCCACTGGGTTGTCGGAGTCTGGTGTTCTGCGGACCCAATCAAGGTTCGAACTATGGGGTGTGTGTGAAGAATCCTACCCCGTCTCGGCCCAAATGCTCACCACCCCACAGCCGAGCTCCGTCGTGCACGAGCCAACATGAAGAAGAAGTGGACACAGTGGTTTACCCAGGTTCGGGCCACCTTGCGGTGTAAAACCCTACTCCTGCTTTGTGGTGGATTGCCTCATGAGGAGGATGACTATGAACTAGTACAAGGGAGAGCTGCCTCAGGAGAGCTCAATGGTGGATGGGTTCTCTCTTCGGGCCGATCGTTTCAACGGTGGAAGCTAGCCTATCTTTATAGTGGCCTTGGCCCTCTTCCCTCATAGCTTTGGCAGGAAGGGATACCACAACGACCAATTTGAAGGGGGACAAGAGTACATCCTATCCTGACTAAAGGTGGTCTTCGCCAGCAAAAGCTTTTGGTCGTGATGCAGTCATGGGCTCGGTGATGACCTCTGTCCTGCCGAGCCCGTGGTCTTGGTCCTGTTGCACCGGAATGGAAACCTTTAGGGGATTCCTTGGGAACCCGTGTTTGTCCCTGCCTCCTTAGCACCAAAGTGGAAACTATCTTGGAGTATGCCCGCTGGCACCCTTCTGGCCTTGGTCATCATGGCTCACATCACCGCGAGCCTCACGAGGGGAGACGCTTGCCTGGAGATGTCCGCTCCTCGAGAGGCAGCCTGGGAAGGCCACTCCTCGAGAGGTCTTGATGTCGTTCGCCTCGTGAGGCGGGGGACCCTCGCGAGGGTCTTGCTTGTAAAGCCTTGGAGTTGTGCCATGCCGGGCCGTTGGTGAAGCCACGCCCTAGGCTATAGGTAGGCGGGCCTCGGTACCCCCGTTCCCAGAACGCCGACGGCAGCCCTCGGGCCCACGACACGCTTGGCCTAGCTTCGAGGCAAAGACAAGGAGGAGAGGAACGAAGCGATGCGGGCCCCAACCTCCCGCGGGCCTGGCTTGACGCGTGGCGCAAGATGGGACGTGGACGCCTTCGCTTCCCCATGTCGCCTCAGCAACTGCCCAGCCTGACACAAAAGCATGCCGCGGGGCCATCACTGCTCCTCCTCCTCATCCTACTCCTGACCCCCTTCTCCAGCAAGAAACTCCCCCCAGATCCAGTTAAAGCGCCGCCCCTTCTTCTCCTCCTCCGGTGCTGAAGATTCTTCGGATGGCGCCCATTGGGAAATCGAAGCCCGTAGCCTCGGTCGTGAGCTCTCCATCTCCTGCACTAGTGCTCTCGGCTTCCTCCATCATCAAGGAAGAGGACCTCAACCCGGTGCTCCCGCTGACGGCCGATGACATGAATGAGTGGGGGGAGACCCAGATCTGGCCTGGTTCCACCGTGCCGAGCGACCGGCCGAAGACGTCCTACCCCTTCTTCCTTCACAGTGTCTTCGCCGGGCTAGTTCCGCCCTTCTCTAACTTCTTCTTTGCTATCCTCAGGCACTACAAGATTCATGCCCTTCACCTTCAGCCCAACTCCATCATCCTCCTATCCGTCTTCGCTTTCTACTGTGAAGCTTTCGTGGGGGTGAGGCCCTCGGTGGCGCTCTTCCGCCACTTCTTTAGCTTGCGGTTCACCACCACGGCCCAGCTATCCGGATGCGTCTCCTTTGTTGACGTGCTCAGTGGGAACACGCTCCTGAAGGCCGTGAAGAAGGTGGAGGGCTTCCGGCGGCGCTGGGTCTACCGGGACACCCGCGGCACCGACCCGCGCCTGGAGCTTCCGATGGAGCTACCCGAGCGGATCCCTGAGTGGGGTTCCGCGAAGCTCACCGACCCACGAGCGAAGCCCGTCCTAGAGAAGATAAGCTCGGATATGGAGGCCAAGCTGCTGACGGGGGTGATGATCGTGAAGGAGTTCTTGGCGCAGTGCCTCGCGCCACTCCAATCGCGCTCGAAGCCTTTGTGGGCATACAAGGGCGCGGGAGACGCGGTGAGGCTGCGTGTTGCCGGCTTAACGGGCGGGGAGGCGGACGTGCCCTTGCACACCTTGCTTGGATGTATCCCTGGGAATATTCCCGAGGCCGCCGCCCCGTTGTACAGCCACAACGACAAGGATGAGCTGCTCGAGGCCATGCCTGCCTTCGACGATTGGGGGCTTGACCCGCGCGACAACCCTGAATCGCCTGTGGTGCTATCCTCCGGAAACAGTGGAGATGATGAGGAATCAGAGGAGACGGAGGAGGAAGACCTTGAGGAGGCGTACCCTCTGTCGCAGTGCCAGCATATCCGCAACCTCGAGGACGATGACGACGCCGACGAGCCCACGGCCGCAGACTTCCCACGCTTCGTCGGGGCGCTCAGGCGGCCGGAGTCCACTCCTCTGACCACGCAAGCATCCGACCGAGGGGCCTCATGCGAGGGCATGGTAGTACCCCCTCTGGATGGCTCTCCGCGCCCTGCCAGGATGGCTGAGGAGACGGTCTTGCCCCCGCAAGGTGTACCACCGATGGTCGCGACGGCCTCCACTGAGGCGGCCATGGTCTATCTGGTCAAGACCCCTCGGGGGAGCCCTCACGCTTCTCTGGTCAACGACGCCGCGAAAGTGCCTGTCGGGAGCTACTTCGCCAGCCCCCGAGCCAAAACCGAAGCCGTGCTGAAGAGGAAGGCGGGCGCATTGGCCTCCGAGGCGGAGAAGAAAAGGAAGTGGGCCATGCCAAACGAGTGAGTATCCTTGCCTTACCTTTCAGCTATGCATTCGTAATCCGCACACTCATGCTGCCCCTCGTCGCACCGAACATGGGCGACGGTCGTCGTGGTCGGGTCGAGGTCGCCCCTCGTCCTGCGGGCGCTACCGGCGCTTGGCCACGGTGTAGCTGGTCGCGGGGGCGCTCTGCGCCGCCCTGGTGCCACGCTCGGGCACACGGGCATCGCTTCGCCGGGACGTTCGGGCGTCCTGGCTTCGCCCGCTCCTCCGTCAGGCTCCTTGAAGGGGCCGGTCGGTGAGGCCCCGAGGCTCCATTCTACAGCACCTCCGGCCGCGGCCGCTGCACCACTGGCTTCGGAAGGGGAGGCGATGGCTCCACTTCCGCCCACTGCCCCAGCTCCTGCCTCCAAGCGCGACAAGGAGCATCGTGGGGCGCTAGTTCAGGTGGCCCCTACTTCTGAGGTTCAGCCAGCCGACGCAGTAGCCCTCGCAGGCGCATCACGGGAGCTGGCCACGGGGGGCGGTCTGGAGCCCCCTGTGCCTCAGATGGAAGGCGTCGTGAGTCCTCCAATCGCAGTGAAGCCAGCTCGGGACGCCTCAGCAGCTCCTCCACAGCCGACCCTCGCGATCGTGAGCTATGACCCCCTGGTCAGGTGCGGGGCTCTGACCGATGCCTGCACCGCACTCGATCGGCTCAAGGCGGACCTCTAGGATGCTGATGAGCGCCTCAAGCAGGAGCGCCTGGAGCTCGCCACGAGGTGGCGCGAGCTTTATACAGCCAGCAGTGCGACCCAAGATCGGGCCGAGGCCCTCGCCGTTGAGAACAGGAGGGAGGCCGATGAGGCGAGGGCGGCTCGCGATGTGGCACTTGCTGAGGCAAAGGCGGCCGCCAAGCGCTGTGGTGAAGCAAAGGCCAACCTGAAGGTGCTCCGAAACATGCCACATGCGCACAGCAACTCCAGCAATGGGAGGATGACCTCAAGGCTCGCGAGGCGAAGCTTGCGGACCGCGACTCCGCGCTGTCAAAGGTGGTCATTGAGCAAGCCACGGAGCACGAGCACCTGACCAAGCTGAAGTAAGAGGTGATCAAAGCCCACGCGTCTCATGCCAAGCACGTCTCTGAGGCAACGGTCTGGCTGGACGCTAAGGAGAAGATCCTTGCCGACATCGAGGGGAAAATGGCTGTGGACTGCGCCGCCTTCACTTCCCTCGATCTCAGGGCTCACCAGGTGTTGCAGTCCATCTGCAGAGGAGGATTTGAAGAGCCACTCACGACCCCTGAAGGCGGCTATGCGGGGCTCTCCTCCAGGCTCACCCAGGAGCTCGAAGGTGCCGCCGCCAAGGTGGACTCCATCCTGGAGGAGGAGTGCCACGACCTCTTCTCCATGGCAGCGACGCGCATCTTCGACCACCTTTACCTTGGTGATCCCAGCTTCGACTTCAACGCGGTGATCGGCCTGGTCCCTCTCGAGTCCGGCGCCACTACGACGGCAGCTGTGGAAGGCCACATGACCGTGCTGTTGGGAAGGTTCACCTGCAACCTTGATGTCAGCCCTACAGCAGCCGAGGCAGACGGCAGCGACGGCGGCAATTGTGGAGACGGTGACATCGAAGATGGGCCTGTCGTGGCCGGGACAGGTGGTGGTGACGGCAATGGCGACGACCCTTCCCCTTAGAGCTTATCCTGCAACACTGGTCATGCCTCGTGGAGGCGTAAGACTTTGTTTGAATTCGCGATACATTTGCTGCCTGTAACAATTGTTTGAACTCCGTAATTTCCTTTTCGTGCTTGGTTTCCTTCTGTCTTGCCTTTGTGTCTGCGTCGGCAGGGCCCAGCCCCGCGCATACCTCGGCCGCCGTTGGAATGTCAGGTCGCGATGCCTGGACGAGCCAAGGGGCGAGGGGCTACGTGACTAGTGAGGCCCCTGAGTCGCGGTGCTCACGGGTCCCCCTTGATGTGCGAGCTGCTCGTATGAAGGAAACATGGCAACAGCGAGGCTAATTTGGGGCCCTTCATACCTTTCTTTTACCGGCCTGCACCTGGGGGGCACGCGAGGGAGACAGACACCAAGGATCTTAGGGATCTTGGTGGGGTGACGTGCGCGGGGGTAGTGCCGCTAGGACTAGCCCAAGCACAGGCACCCTGTCCAGCCCCCGCTCGCGTGCGACCCAGAGGAAGGCCACGGGGAGCATTGTTGACGAGCCGAGAGGCCATCCTGAGGTTGATGCAACCCATAGCGCACCCCCAGTTGTTTATCCACCAGCGCAGAGCTTGGGGCTTCCACTTGGCGTGGGCATGGTTGTATTGCAATCGAATCCGCCAACGCTGAGCATGGGGCTTCCGCTGGGCGTGGGCATGGTTGTATTGCAACTGAATCCGCTAGCGCTGAGCATGGGGCTTCCACTGGGCATGGGTAGGGAGCTCTGCGCTAGAGTCTCCGGGCGTGTATAGCCCGATTTCGTTTGTACGCGTGACCGGCATAGCAGAACATTGAGAAGGTGTATCTGGACACTCGTGAGCCAGCGCGGGGCTCAGGAGGTCCTACCTCCAGGCGGGTTGCGCCTGGTTTTTGGCGCGGGGTGCGCTTGTGAGACCTGAGTTAGGAGGGTGACCTGCACCAAATGAGTGTCGAGAGGCCACCGCATGAGAAGGCCAGACACCAAGGACCCATAGGAGGTGACATGGACGGGGCCGGCCCGCCAGACAGAGCTCGGTCGCCTGGCTTTATCAACGCTGCAGGGACAGACCCGAGCACAGACGTCATGCCAAGTCTTCTCATGCAATAACCTAAGGAAGAACATTCGGCGCACAGCTCCCGCGGCGGCAAGGCACCAAGATTGCGGTTGTACGAACCGAGCCGCGCGCCCTTACTCACCTACTCCCGATGAGCTCATGCGGGGGCAAGGCACCAAGGAACCCAAGAGGTGACGTGCGCGGGAACTGGCCCGTGAGACAGAGCTCGGTCGCTTGGGTTTAACAATGCTATAGGGACGAACCCGAGCACAGACGCTGTGCCAGCCCTTAATCATGAGGCGGTCGAGGGTGGGCTCGCGAGGGCGCGGTGACATTCATGGTGGCGAAGCACCGGGCATGCAGGTTAAAATATCAAGATAATTTCATCGAGGCACGACCAGTTCTGATGCATGAGCAAAACAATGCGACTGCGGGGACGGGCCCTAGCAGGGTGGCGATAATGCAGCCCATGGGGCGCCCTCAATTGAACAAACCAAAAAGTCACCTGGCAATGATGCTGTAGAGGCGTCGAGGTAGTCGATGAAGCGTGTCGGGGAGGCTCGCTCCTCACAAACCGGAAGGCTCCAGAGGCTTGAGAGGCATGCGGGGCCCGGGGAGCTCGCCAAGGTTCGAGGGCTCCTGAGACACCACCGCCAAACGTCGGGCCTCGTGAGACGCGTGCGCGGCTCGCGCGAGGCATTGGTATGTAGCAACCACATTCACCAAGCCGAAAGGCATGCGGACATAGCTGTAGGGGTAGCCCCCGCTCCGGCCGACGCGCGACGGCCAGAAGAGGTCCTGAGAAGCGGCCTTGTTGAGGCCCGGGATGTTGACGCAGACACGCAGCCTGTCACCTGTGTGAGGAGCGGCAGTTGCACTGGTAGGGCGCGCGGGGCGGCGCTCCCCGCGCATGGCCTACGCCTCCTGAAGTTCTTTGATTGCCTGGGTGATGAAATCTCGTGCCCCTGGTGCCTCGCGCCTTGCTCCTTTCCTGCGGGCGCGTGCGTCAAGGCATGCCTCCAAGTGGTGCCCGAGCACCTCCCTCTTCGCGCTGGTAAGGTCAGATGCCCTCCAAATGGAAGCCGCGGAGCCCGTCCTGAGGGAGGCGTCGGGCGCGCGTTCCGATGCGGGAGGGGGAGACGCCCCGGCGGCACGCGTTTAGCCTGAAGCGTCGACGGCGGTCTTCTTGGCCTCGGGACGGCTCTTGGGGAGGAGCTGCTTCTTCTTTGCGGGGGCAGCCTCAGGGGGTGCGGCGTCACCCTCGCCCTTCGAGTTCTCAGCCGCCGCAGCTCGGTAGGCATGCCCTAGCACTACAAAAAAAAAATACTTCCGTGATGATACGTCTTTGTCACAGTAGGTCATGTTTTCTGTCATGCATGTACATCCATGACGATTTTATGACAGAATCAAGATAGTCATACCTGTGCTGTCGTAGAAGTGTTCCATGACAATACTAAAATTATCATCACGGAAGTGTTCACTTCCATGACGATAAATGATGTGTCATGGAAGTTCTTTCGTCAAGGGTAACCGACACATGGCATCCACCGTAACAGGTCGTCGTTAAGCTATCGGGTCCAGTTTTGGATCCGATAACCCGTTAACAGCACCGACCAATGGTGATTTTCCATGTGTAAAATTCTCATTGGCTACAGCAACCACGTGCCAGCAGCGCCGAAGGACAGATGTCAACCGCCCAATGGACAGGAGGTGCCTATGATACGTCGACACGTGGCAAGGCCCAACAGCGGCCCATTTAGGTTAAAAAGGCTGGCCCAATCAAAATTAGCGGGCTGGCCCATTAACGGCCTGCTTCCAGACAGCCCATTCGCAGTTAAGGTCCGTACGACTAGTGTCAAATCAGCCCGTCAACGACCCGTTCTAGACTTGTCATCATTGCAGCCCATGGTCACTTCTGGCCCGTTAAAAGTCCGCTAAGTATTTGGGCCGAATTACGGCCCGGTGTGTTTCTGGCCTGTTAAAGGTCCTGCTTCATTTGGGCCCATTTATCTGCCATCGAAACTTTCGGCCCATAAACTACCGTGAAGGAACTGGGTCATATTTGGCCATGTCAGCCATTCGGCCTGTTAGAGGCCCACTGTAGATTTGGGCCACTTCCAGTCTGTTGTGTTTTTTGGCCTATTAACGTCGGACGAAATCCATGGGCCACATGTGGCACAACGTCACATCGGGCCTATTAACGGCCCATATAAAACTGATACTAATCAAGCCCGATCGCACTTCCGGCCTGGTAAAGGCCCGTGTAGTAGGTCGGCGCATTTTCGGCCCGTCTGAATTTTGGCCTGTGAACGATCCGCATTGTAAATGGGCCACCACGAGCTGAGATACATTTCGGCCTGCTAATGCCCAGTGGGCTATTTGGCACAATCAGGGCCCAATCTCAATTTCGGCCTATTAAAGGCCCATGTTATTTATGGGCTCGAGATATTTACACATGTTAAAGGCCTATTGTTACTGAGGGCCCAAATTATGTTTAGGCCCGTTAAAGCCCCACTATGGGCACAGGCCTACCAAAAATAAGAAAGCTTATGCTAATTTAGGCCCAGATATTTTTAGTGGGCTACATGCAAATTACGGCCCATAATTGTTTTTAGCCCAATTGGAATTGTGGGCCCGATGAATGTTGGCACGTTGGGCTCCTACGAAGCTTTCGGCAGAATACATTACTAAGATAAACCTACACTATACAAAAATAGCATCGTAATTTCTATATGCTTTGGCAGCATGATAAATGCTGTATCACAACAAAATAAATTGCAGCCATACAACAAAAGGCCTGTTGGCATAAAGTTTACAGTCCTTGCAGATAAAAGCACCATCAGATGTATGGAAGCACAGATCATTTGACCTGAGTGCTAATGTTTCAGGCTGTAGAATCCGATGGAGCATCATGATCTTCCCCTTTTTTCCGCCATTCCTCTTGAATAACGAAGCAAATATCTGATAGTCTGGTTTCAAAACCATCCATATCTTGACGACATTTGTCAACCACTGTTCTTGTTTCCGAAACGACCTCCATTAGGGATTGGACTTGTGTCTGGAGCACAGATATATCACTCTGTCTAGCCGGAAGATTTTGTTCAGTAGGCGATTTGGACGAGGTTACCTTGACAACAAACCAAGAATTACGCAAGATGGTGCTTTTTGCACTGTTAGTGGAGAGATACTGACGCACTGCAGCAAGAGGTGACATTGTGCCTGTGGTAGCCTCGTCACCTTCAGGTGGTTGTGGTTGTTCAATCATTTGTTCCATAGCTTGCTGAAAGTTTGAACTTGTAAATTAGTGTACAAGATAAGTTACTGATGAGAATAAAACTAACAAAGTAGGTTTCACGTTTATACATAACTTATTTTGGTGAACTACTGTAATACATTAGCATGTGTTGTGGTGCCAACTACATAATAAAATCACTTTCGGTACATATGTCCATGTAGCATGCCTACAGTATTGTCTATTTCCTCACATTTGTTGACATCTAAGGATAAAGAGACATGGTTTAAAGTAGGATGATCATAGTATGACATCATTCATATCATGGGCAAACATGTATCAAACAAACAGGATATTGTATCATTGTGTGGGCACGTGAACATCACAACTAGATTACAGATCAAGACCAAAAGAATATCCTTCCTCTCTTTTAAACCGTGTAAGGTGAAATGATATGTTAAGACAACTGTGTATAAAAGTGAACAGAGTAACTGACATTGGCTGCAAACCAAGAAGTTAAATGAACACGTCACAGTAAAAAGCAGTTCAAAGGTAGGAGGAGTAAGGACTTCCAACAGCGGCTTGAACTAGTGTGCTCATGCCCTTCATCTTGCTGGTGTGGAAATCCTTGAAGATTTGCACTGCATTTGGTTCAGGTTCTTTTTGGTCCGCACAGGCTTTCCTCTGTATTTGGAACAATTCAATATAGATACGATAATATGGCACAAAAAAAGAAGGAACTAGCAGCTATTTACAAGAGCCTCGCAGTGTGTAATATAGCTACAAGATCCTGTTGTCTGTTGGAATTTCACTTTAGAACGGTTGGTCTTGTTCTTCAAACAGTTAGCCTAGAAGAAGATACACTTGTAAGGCACATACGTAAATATGATTTTAATATGTGATCTGATCAAATACATATACCCTACCTGATACTTTGGATCAGACCAGTGTTTAACAAGGGCTGTCCAGTCTTCATCTGTAATATATTCCACTGGAGATGTTTGGGCGATTTCATTGTTAGCCTTGCCTTCAAAGTGACTTTTTCTAAGGTGATGCCGATACTGTCGCAGAGCATACTTAAAAACATCAGTGCATGCTTGTTTAGTTGCATCATCTTTCGGATCCAATTGAACCTCATCTGTTGAAAAAAGAATGTGAGTCTTATTAGGAGGAAGCTAGAAAGTATGGCATAGAGCAAGACAATATTACAAATTGCGATGAACAACATTACTTACGGATAAATGGTCAAGGAAGGTCTTAAATTGGGTATCGTCTTTCTCATTCCTGTACTGGATCCACGTTGGGAGGATACGTGCATGACACCTAACGGTAACGGCTGCCTCTGATACTAACTTGGCTGACTCTGTAGCATCACGTGGCCTTTTTAAACCTGCCTCAAAATGGATCTCCATTCTTCCTCCTTTAGATTTTGGTAATCTGTCAAGCATTATCCCTGATGTCTGTTTCCGCTTGCGCCGTGGTGCTAGTTCAACAACGAATATGGAAAGTGTTAGTGTACATCAAATTGTGAGAGTACATATAAAGGAGCATGCAACTGCAACTTGACTCGGTCAGGTACCGTCTTGGTGTTGATGCTCATGAGGTTCATCTGATCTTGCCAAGTCCTGTTGTGTCAGCAGTGCTTTAGAAGTAGTGTTAGGTGTGAAGGCAGCTTGGGAACAGGTCAGTTGCAGAGCAAACGAACGAGTAACTCGTTGAGATGCCGATACAGTTGAAGGGGATGTTGCAGCTGGTGGAGCAGGTGATACTGTGTTTGTAGATTTAGCCGGTGGACTTGGACCTTCTACTGCACTCCAGCAGAATCTCGAGGGACGATCCTTTTCCATTGCACCGGACGAGTAACACCATTCCCTACTGTATTCTTTTCCTTGCTCTTTTTTGACTTTGCCATGTCAAAGCCGTACCCACAACACAAAAGAATGAAATCGCTCTTCAGAACTCATTGATGCATGATACAGACAAGCAATACTTTGATGTAAGACAACCATATGAGGAGGATGGAATATGTAAGAAAAACAGGACGGCGTGACATATTCATAGCTACGATGTGTAATCTAAGCAGAAGGATTTTCAAGAAAATAGAAGTAATGCAAGCTAGACACCATATGAAAGATGCAACCAATATCAATCTGCCAAGTTAAAAGTGTCTTGTCATAAGTGGCATTTCGAAAAATTAGAAGCAGTACAACCTAGAAATCAATGCAAGATGCAACCACTATCACACTGCCATGTTAAAAGCGTCCAATCATGAGTGATTGATGCGGGATACACAACAGCAGTACTTTGATGTAAGAACATGGTATGATAGATAGATGCAGTGTATTCTAGACACAGAAAGGCATGTCATATGCACATGTATAACGTATAAACTCAGCAGGTGCAATTTTATCAAAATAGAAGAAATAAAAGCTAGACAACATATGCAACATGAAACCAATTATCACACTGTCAACTTAGAGCAAGCACCTACAATGGTGGAGTACGGGAGATGAACTCATCATGTAGACTTGGGACTACAACTGCATTAGCAGTAGCAGTGGCAAATGTAGAGAGTCTCCATTTGCATCGGCCCGGAGGACCACCAACATCCCCTAACTTACTCTTTTCCTTCCTCTTTTTTGATATTGCCTTCTGAAGTCAAAACCACAAGAATATGAATAAAATTAGTTCTGCATAACTGGTTGATGCATGATACAGACGAACACTACTTGGATGTAAGGCAAGCGCATGATAGGAGGATGGAACATATACAAAAAAAATGACAACATTAAATATTCACACGTACGATAGAAGGATGGAATATGTATGAAAAACAGTAAGCAGAAGGCATTTCAACAAAATTAGAAGAAATGAAAGCTAGGCACCATATGAACATGCAACCAATATCACTCTACCAGGTAAAAAGTGTCTCGTCATAAGTGCCGTTTCAACAAATTAGAAGCAGTACAAGCTAGAAGACAATGCAAGATGCAACCTACATCACACTCCCAAGTTAAATGTGTCTTATGGGTAAGTGATTGTTGCAGGTATAAGTTGTAAGCTACGCAGATGCAATTCAACAAAATTAGAAGCAATACAAACTAGACATCATACGGAACACGCAAGCACATATAACAGTGCAAGTTAGAGCAAGCACCTGTGATGGTGGAGTAGGGGAGATGTGCTCATCATCTACACAGCTATGTTGACTGTCCAGCCTTGTGTTGTCTTGCAAATCTTGTTGGGAGGATGGCGGAGTAAAATCTGTAGAGACCCTCTGCTTGAGTTGCTCCGAAGGACAACCATCATCCACTACCTTACTAATTTCCTTCAGCTATATTGATTTTGCATTGTGAAGTCAAACTAATAAGAAAAAGGAATAAAATTTGATCTTCAGAACTCATTCATGCATGATACTGACAAACACTACTCGGATGAAAGTCAAACACATGATACGAGGATGGAATATGTACGAAAAACAGGACGGCGTGACATATTCAGACCTATTATGTGATAACTAAGCAGAAGGCATTTCAACAAATTAGAAGCACTGCAAGCTAGACACCATATGAAAGATGCAACCAATATCACTCTGCCAAGTTCAAACTGTTTGGCGTTTCAACAAATTATAAGCAGTATATGCTAGAAATCATATGCAAGACGCAACCAATATCACAGTGGCGACTTAAAGGTGCCTCATAATAATTGACTGATGCGGGATACGCAAGAACAGTAGTCTGAGGTAAAAACATGGTGTGATCAGATATAGTATGTTCTAGAAACAGGAACATGTGTCATATTCATAGGTATGATGTGTAAAGTAAGTAGATGCAATACAACAAAGTTAGAAGCAATACAAGCTAGACATCATACGCAACATGCAACCACATATAATAGTGCCAAGTTAGAGCAAACACCTGTGATGGTGGAGTAGGGGAGATGTGCTCATCATCTACACAGCTACGTTGACTGTCTAGCCTTGCGTTGTCTTGCAAATCTTGTTGGGAGGATGGCGTAGTAGAATCTATAGAGACCCTCCATTTCAGTTGCTTCGAAGGACCACCATCATCCAATGCCTTACCAATTTCCTTCCGCTTTATTGATTTTGCATTCTGAGGTCAAACGATAAGAAAAAGGAATAAAATTCGCTCTTCAGAACTCATTCATGCAAGATACTGATGAACACTACTCTGATTAATGGCAAAGTCATGATACGAGGATGGAATATGTACGAAAACTGGACGGCATGACATATTCACCCCTGTGATGTGGTAACTAAGCAGAAGGCACTTCAACAAATTAGAAGCACTGCAAGCTAGACACCATATGGAAGGTGCAACCAATATCACTCTGCCAAGTTAAAACTGTCTCGTCATAGGTGGCGTTCCTCAAATTAGAAGCACTACATGCTAGAAATCATATTCAAGATGCAAATCAATATCACACTGCCAACTTAAAGGTGTCTCATCATAAGTGACTGATGCAGGATACACAAGAAGAGTAGTTTCATGTAAGAACATGGTGTGATAGACAGATATAGTATGTACCAAAAATAGGAAGGCGTGTCATATTCACACATCTAATGTGTAAGCTAAGCAGATGCAGTTTACACTAATTAGAAGCAATACAAGCTAGACACCATATGCAAGATGTAACTAGATATCACACTTCCAAGTTAGAGCAAGCACCTGGGATGGTGGAGTAGGGGAGCAGAGACTTGGAACCTGTAATGCACTAGTAGTACAAGGAGAATCCGTACAGATGCTCCATTTACGTTGCTGCAGAGGACCACTATCACGGCCTTCCTTACTCTTTTCCTTCCTCTTTTCTGATTTTGCCTTATCAAGTCAAACCCACAAGAAAAAGGAATAAAATTTGCTCTTCAGAACTCATTTATGCATGATACTGACGAACACTACTTTCATGGAAGGCAGCCGCATGATAGGAGGATGGAATATGTATGAAAAACAGGACGGCATGACATATTGACATGTATGATGTGTAAAGTGTAAACTAAGCACAAGGTATTTGAACTAATTAGAAGCAATGCAAGCTAGACACCATGATCAAGATGAAACCAATATCACTCTGCCAAATTAAAAGGGTGGCCTCATAAATGTATTTGACCAAATTAGTAGCAATACATGGCAACGGGCTAGAAATAATATGCAATATGCAACGAATAAAGGTGTCTCATCGTAAGTGATTGATGTAGGATACAGAAGAGCGGTAGTTTCATGTAAGAACATGGTTAACAAATAGATGTAGTATGTACCAAAAATAGGAAGGCATGTCATATTCACAGGTATAATGTGTAAACTAAGCAGATGCAATTTACCCTAATTAGAAGCATTACAAGCTAGATACCGTATGCAACATGCAACCACATATCACACTGCGAAGTTAGAGCAAGCACCTGCGATGGTGGTGTAGGGGAAATGCGGTCTTCAAGTACAGAGCTATGTTCAATATGTTTATTTAGACTTGCTGTTTCTTGAGAATCATGTGGGGAGGATGAAACTGCACTCTTTATAAGAGTAGCACGTCTCATACTAACCCGCGGGCGTGACTTTCTCATCATGAGTGATAGATGCAGGATACACAAGAACAGTAGTTTGATGTAAGAACATGGTGTGATAGGCAGATATAGTATGTGCCAAAAACAGGAAGGTGTATCATATTCACATGTATAATGTGTAAGCTAAGGAGATGCAATTTAACAAATTAGGAGCAATGCAAGCTAGGCACCATATGCAACATGCAACCATATGATGCGGCTTGAACTACGTCGGTATTTCCCCAAAGAGGAAGGGATGATGCAGCACAGCTACAGTAGGTATTTCCCTCAGTGATGAGACCAAGGTTATCGAACCAGTAGGAGAACCACGCAACACTATGTAAATGGTACCTGCACACAAAGAACAAATACTTGCAACCCGACGTGTAAGAGGGGTTGTCAATCCCTCCCGGGTAAAAAGATAGATAAAATTGTAGTAGATTGGATAAATAGATCTCGCGGAAATGCGAAATAAAATAAATAGCAAAAAAGTGCAACAAGGTATTTTTGGGTTTTTGGATTAATAGATCTGAAAATAAAAGCGAATAAAAATAGATCTCAAAGGCAAATATGATAAATAATAGACCCGAGGGCCGTAGATTTCACTAGTGGCTTCTCTCGAGAAAAATAGCATACGGTGGGTAAACAAATTACTGTTGGGCAATTGACAGAACTTCAAATAATTATGACGATATCCAGGCAATGATCATTATATAGGCATCACGTCCAAGATTAGTAGACCGACTCCTGCCTGCATCTACTACTATTACTCCACACATCGACCGCTATCCAGCATGCATCTAGTGTATTAAGTTCATGGAGAAACGGAGTAATGCAATAAGAACGATGACATGCTGTAGACAAGATCAATTCATGTAGGAATAGACCCCATCTTGTTATCCTTAATAGCAACGATACATACATGTCATGTCCCCTTCTGTCACTGGGATTGAGCACCGTAAGATCGAACCCATCACAAAGCACCTCTTCGCATGGCAAGAAAAATCGATCTAGTCGGCCTAACTAAACCAAAGATTCGAAGAAGAAATACGAGGCTATAGGTAATCATGCATATAAGAGATCAAAACTCAAATAACTTTCATGGATAAAATAGAACTGATCATAAACTCAAAGTTCATTGGATCCCAACAAACACACCGCAAAAAGAGTTACATCCAAAAGATCTCCAAGAGACCATTGTATTGAGAATCAAAAGAGAGAGAGGAAGCCATCTAGCTACTAACTACGGACCCGAAGGTCTACAATGAACTACTCATGCATCATCGGAGAGGCACCAATGAGGATGATGAACCCCTCCGTGATGGTGTCTAGATTGGATCTATGGTTTCTGGAACTTGCGGTGGCTGGAATTGTGTTTCGTCGACTCCCCCAGGGTTTTTGGATTTTCGGGGTATTTATAGAGCAAAGAGGCGGTGCGAGAGGCTGCCGAGGTGAGCACAACCCACCTGGGCGCGCCTGGGTCCCCAGGCGCACCCTGGTCGACTGTGCTCCCCTCGGAGCCCCCCTCTGGTACTTCTTTGGCCCAACAGGTGTCTTCTGGTCCAGAAAAAATCTCCAAAAAGTTTCGCTACGTTTGGACTCCGTTTGGTATTGATTTTCTGTGAAGTAAAAAACAAGCAAAAAAACAGCAAGTGGCACTGGGCACTATGTCAATAGGTTAGTCCCAAAAAATGATATAAAGTTGCTATAAAATGATTGTAAAACATCCAAGAATGATAATATAATAGCATGGAACATTCAAAAATTATAGATACGTTGGAGACATATCACTAGATATCACACTTCCATGTTAAGAGCAAGCACCTGCGGTGGTCGAGTAGGGGAGATGAGATTTGGAACTTGCACTACAGTAGGAGTAGCAGGAGAATTTGCAGAGATCATCTGTTTCGGTTACTCCAGAGGACCTCCATCATCCCGTGCGTTCATCCTTTTAGATTTTGCCTTGTCAAGTCAAACACACAAGAAAAAGGAATGAAATTCGCTCTTCCAAATTCGTTGATGCATGATACTGACGAACACAACTTTTATGTAAGGCAACCGCATTGTTGGAGGATGGAATATGTACAAAAAACGCTAAGCAGAAGGCATTTCAACAAATTGGAAGCAATGCAAGCTAGACAACATATGAAAGATCCAACCAAAATCACTCTACCAAGTTAGAAGTGTCTCATTATAAGTGGCTTTCAACAAATTAGAGGCAGTACATGCTTGAAATGATATGCAAGATGCAACCAATATTACACTGCCAATTTGAACGTGTCTCGTCAGAAGTTATTGATGAGGGATACACAAGAAAAGTAGTTTGATGTAAGAATATGGTTAATAGAAAGACGTAGTATGTACCAAAAACAGGAAGGCATGTCATATTCACAGGTATAATGTGTTAATTAAGCAGATGCAATTTACCCTAATTAGAAGCATTACAAGGTAGACACCATATGCAACATGCAACCACATATCACATTGCCAAGTAAGAGCAAGCACCTGTGATGGTGGTGTAGGGGAATTGCGGTCATCAACTACAGAGCTACATTGACTATCTTCATTTAGCCTTGCTGTTTCTTGAGAATCATGTGGGGAGGATGACACTGCACTCTTTAAAAGAGTAGCGCGTCTCACAGTAACCCACTGGGGTGACTGTCTCATCGTAAGTGATTGATGAGGGATACACAAGAGCATTAGTTTGATGTAAGAACATGGTTAATAGACAGATGTAGTATGTATCAAGAATAGGAAGGCATGTCATTATCAAAGGTATAATGTGTAAAGTAAGCAGATGCAATTTAACCAAATTGGAAGCAATACAAGCTAGACACCATATGCAACATGCAACCACATTTGATAGCCTGAAGTTAAAGCAAGCACCTGGGATGGTTGTGTGTGGCAATTGAGATCATCAACTGCAGAGCTACGTTTACTGTCTCCATCTGCTGACACTACACCCTTTAGAGTGCTGAAACTCTTAGTGCTTATCCTCGAATTACACAGGAGCGACTTCTGTCTTTTCTTTTGTGTATTCATCAACAGTGCGTCAGAGTCTGAAATACCCATGCATAAAGAAACAATAGTGTGAGTATGGGTGAAGCGTGTGCACAATTAGTATAGTGTAAAAGTAGCAGATAGCAGGTGGGTGAGAAGTAAATGACGGGAGACATATGATAGCTCTTCAACATGCATGGCACATGAAATTAGATTCTACTCCCTATGTTCCTAAATATTTGTCCTTTTAGAGATTTTAAATGGACTACCACATACAGATGTATATAGACATCTATTTTAGAGTGTAGATTCACTCATTTTGCTTCGTATGTAGTCACTTGTTGAAATATCTAGAAAGACAAATATTTAGGAACGGAGGGAGTAGGATTTTGAAATATGAGCACAGGGATGGCTGGGAAATGCAGATACTCCGCCAGCAGACCATAAGGTGTGGTCCTATGAAAATAACAGTCGACTGAAAACAAATAGGCCAGTCCATATTTTCTGCACCGTCCGATGTACAAAGAATGGCTAGATCGCCTTCATCTACCTCCAGCCAGTCAGTGTTGACGATCTTCCTCGAAACACCAGCGACCACCGGCCCAGTCCCCTGCCTCTGCCCTCCCCTCGACCTCACCACACCGCCGTGCTTGGCACTGCCCCCTGGCCATCCCTTCAAGCCCCGCCGACCTCCACATCAGGCGCAAGCAGCTCCTGCGCCCCACACCCCTATGATAGACACTGATGCGCCGCTTCCCCGGTGAACAGGCGGACTAGGTGCTCCGCGCGCCTAAGCGGGTGCTGCTTCTTTTAATTGCAAATCAACTGACCCTGAATTCAAATCCAGGCGGGCGACTGACCTCTAGCTAAGGTGAAATAGTAAATGGGAGGAAACCTTGTGCATTTAGTATCACGAAGAAGGTGCAGTAAGAAGTGCTCAACTAGTTTCTTTCGTGGGATGAATACGGTGTGAGCAGAGACATAAGATTTGCATGAATAAGGGAAGAGGAGTACCTCTTTCTGTTGGCAATGTTGTGTCCTCCTTCTGTTTTTCCAACGATCTTCTTGTGGTTCGCTAGAAACAAGAAGTTGTGGAGGACGGTGGAGCCTTGGATGAACCCATGGCCAAGTTGTTGAGTGTGGTGCGGTGGCTGTCTGTCGACGGCGGGGAACCAGATCCGAGGGGGCGAACAACGGCGCAGCGGGAACAACTCTGGTGTGGTGGACGGTTGCGACAGTGGAGCGGCAGCGGTGAGGAGCAGGATGGCATGGTCGAATTGGTTCTGGTACGACGCACGTCAGCGTTGTGGAGGCAGCTCTGCCTCGGCTTCAGCTACTAAGTCCTTGCGGGCATTGCGGTTGCGGTTGCGTTGGACGACGACGTCGGGGTACCGGCTCCGGCGTGATGGAGGAGGGCGGCGGTGGATTGGGCGCGATGGGGTGGAGGATGGAGGAGGCTGGGGTTTCGCAGCTGGTGGAGAGGACGTTTTGGCGCCCACGGAGTATGAATGGGGAAACGGAGGGAGGGGGAACTAAGGGGGAACAATGTTTCGGTTTGGGACGCGCTTGTTTGAAATTTGGGGAAAGTTACAAACTTTGCCCTCATCTAAAATTTCAGACATATTGCGGGTCGGGGGTAGGACAGTAATCTCAGGTGTCCCAAATGGTGGGCGGGATAGATTTCGGCCGAGCGCATGGTTGTTTAGGTGCCCACCACGTATGAATGCTTCTCGGAGGCGGTTGAGACTAGCATCTTGTTGAAGTTACAAACCTACCCCGGTTTTGACCTTTGGACATCGGGCCGATAGGCTACATAGGTCAGAGTCAGGACAGTAATTTCCTACCACCAAACATTAGTCTTGCGCAGTTTCGGGTGACCAGAGGCTTATTTGGCGCTTTGTTCAATATTTGGGAGCAGAAGCATTAACGTTTATAGTTCTCTTGAATTGAACTTTCAGGATTTGTCAAACTGCACAAATCTTGACTCTTCAAAATCCTAAAACTACGATTATTTTGGAATGGAGGGGGTTCATTTGAATATACATTGTACACGAGTATATATTAAAAAATATGCAACTTACCTCAATTCATGCATGGTTCCAGATATAATCTCCTTGGTTGCAAAAAAATAGTTAGACATGCGTATGAATATATATATAGCATGTTCAAACGGACAACAAAGATTGATGCCCCCTTTTAGAGCTGATTTACAAATGCCATTATCTCGGATTCAAATAGATGAATGCACTTCCTATGAATTTGAATCTTCGAAACCCCCTTTATGTTGAATTCAACATGTATTCTATTTCGTAGCTAGCAATTTGGAATGTATCCATGTAAGTGACAAATGTATAAAGTGCTTGACACTAACAACATGGAGTGCACTAATTAATGTTTATATATGAATTGCAAAAGCAATGCATTGTCTGGATTTCAAACCACTCTCACTCTATGGATCGATAATATGAAATAAACCCATGCACTTGCTCGAATTCAATAGAGTATGGGTGTCTGATAGACCAATGTTCGTTCATACACAAATTGCAAAATTCATGATCTCATCCAAAAATAATAACGCATTTATATTTTAATTTAATGCGTAGAACCGCCTTTTACACGTAGATGCACTATGCCTCGACCCGTTCTCACACACACGCTATATATCTCTCTATCTAACGCACAAGTGCACACACTTTATATACATCGGCATTTCTCTCTCACACATGCTCACACTCTCTCCCGGGGTGTCTCACGCACACACTCTCTATATATCTCCCTCTCTCTTTCTTACTACTATGTACCACTCTTTTCACTAATCTCAGTTGGAAAACACTATTTCTCTCACATGCATATATACACACGCACGGTCTCTACTAGCCCTCTATAGGCACATATATGTGCCTACGTGTCTCCTGCACGCACATTATCTTTAGGCGTCTCTCGCACACATTCCCCCCCCCCCCACACCTCTCTCTTAGTAGTTGGCAGATATGATTCCATCAGATCATTCAGTAGGATATCCCTGACTGTAAGGCTGGATGGTAATATGAGGCAAAGTTTTACCCAAGTCCAGGCCCTTGCAGTTGAGGATAAAAGCCTACTCCTAGTACTGTATATTTGTGATAGGGGTGTGTACAAAGTACATGTGAATAGCAGGCATTGTGCGTGTGTGTATACTATCGACGAACTAGCCCCCGGGCTTATATAACGTACTCGGGGCCTAGGGTTACAAATCATATATAGTCGGCTTATCATCAGTGGGGATAGAGTCCTCCACAACTCTAGTAGCTTCGCCTTGCACGCCGAGTCCTCCACATGGGTCTTCGTATAACGCGTCTCAGTCCAACCTATGTGGCGCAGGGTGGAACCGACCCATGAGTCCTCACCTTGACCCACCACAACTAGAAATGATGTGGCCACCACACCCCTCACACAATCGGCCACTAAGAAAATAACCATGTACAATAGTACAAAGTTATACATGAAAGTTAATTGCATGGTGCATTGTATAATATTTGTTCTACATTGTAAATGTTTATATTTTCTCCTAAAATATTTGTCACGGGAAAGAGAAATTAAGGGCATATCTCTCTTTGTCTCCACCGGACACCCGCTCTATCTACACCACTTTCACGTACGCACACAAACTATCTCTCGGCCCTCTAAAAGTATGCCCCTGACACATTCACGCGTGACGGTCACTATATTTCAAGCGAAAGCACTATACGGTCACTGGACTTCAGAATATGCTCATTACGGTCACCGTATACATTCTTGTGGTGATCATATGGTATCTAGATCATGATACATCTCCGTATTTTCTTGATGACACTGACGTACATTGTATTTGATGCGTGCTCCGTATTTCGGTGACGACACTTACGGTCATTGTATTTGAAGAGAAAGCACGATATGGTCACTGAACTTCAGAATAAGCTCATCACGGTCACCATATACATTTTGTGGTGCTTACCAACCTATGGTTGGATGGTTAGGAGGACAGTGGTTTCCCCAGCCCACCAGGGTTAAAGTCCTGGTGCTCGCATTTATCCTGGATTAATTTCAGTATTTTCCGCCGATGCGCGTTCAGTGGGAGGAGACGTTCCCCTCGACTACGAGGCACCTATGGTGACTTCATAAAATCTCAAGATCATATGCTGGCTCACTCTCTCGAAGGTGCTCATAGGTGTAGGGTGTGCGTGTGTTCACTTATAGCGGTGAGTGTTTGCGCATATATATGAGCACTTGCGTCTGTACTGTATTAAAAAAATACATGTCGTGATTATACGGTCACTGGCTCACCCGTACAACTCCGTAATTTGTTGATGACATGATCAATTGACCAGTCAAATGTTCCACGTGGCGCAACTAGTGTTGCACCATCAGCGCACGTAACCATGGGGCCCACCTTTTAGCACATATATGAAACAAAAAAATGGTATCTTGAGTCTGTACTGTGTTAATAAAATATATTTTATGGTGATCATACGGTCACTGGCTCACCATACAGCTCCGTAATTTGTTGATGACACGATCAATTGACCAGTCAAACGGTCCACATTCACCAGCGCACATTACCGTAGGGCCCACCCGTCAGCGCGTAATGAAAGACAGAAATGGTAATAAATTAGTGGTCGGTGGGGATTCGAAGTCGTGAGACCTCTGGTTGGCAGCCCGCGCGCCCTAACCACAGCAGACAAGGTCGCCTTGTGATGATATGTTGAGCCGGCTGTTTTAATTGCACGCACGCACGAGCCATGCAGGCATGCAACATTGACACGTACAGATGCACTCACGAACACACGCATGCATGCACACATGCATGCAACACTGAAACATACACATGCACGCATGCAACACTCGCACGCCTGCATGCACACACCACACGACGCAAGACACACGCTCGACCTATACGTGCATGCACCCTTTGTTAAGGACATGGATTGTTACGGGTATTAATCAATCTTATCTATGATAAGCAGAACATTGATGTTTGTAGCGGTCTTTATGAATCACAACGTATCGAACGGGCTACCAATGTATATATGAAAATTTTAAAATTCTCTTAGTACATTATAAAGTAGGCTTATCAACCTACATGAATTAGATGACGTCACACTCAATGAACAATCATCGGTTTATGAAATGCCCGCTTCTCACCGCCCTGGCCCACCAAAAGCTCCTCTGCCGTGCGCTGCCTACGTTGGGTCACTGACATGCAGGCCAGGTACCCAATGAGCCCACATGTCAGTGGAAGAACGGCGCGGTGTCGTATGTCAGTGTCGAGGGCGCCGCTCGCTGCATGCCCGGCTGAACACGCCTCCATGAAACCCGTGTGGAAGCCGAGAAACCCACTCCGGACACACGCCCGTTCATGACCGGGCCGTCATTAAACGCAATGCCGGCCGAGCTCCTCCCGTCCGCCATCTATTTAATGTCCTATTTAAACAAGGACAGACACCGGCCAAGAATCGCACACCTCCGCCGCTCCCCTATCTCCTCCTTCACCATTTTCTCCACTCTTACAATGGCTTACGAAGAGTAGTTATCCGGCATCCAAGCTGGCTGGGTGGCCCGCCGAGCCCGCCGGATACGAGCTATGCAGCTCGCTGATCCACCTCCCTCCCCTCCCCCGACGGAGCTAGTTGCCGCCCCAAGATGGCGCATGGTTCAGCAACTCGCCGCTCCAGGCCAGCTCGATGAGGAGCGGAGAGCTGCTCCATGCCGGGACGGCGAGGAGCACGGGCGTCGTCGCTGTTGTCCACGCCGTCGCCTCGTACCGCGCCTCCCGTGTCTGCGACCGCGTCTTCCGTGTCTATGGCCGAGACTCCCATGCATGCGGCCGCGCCATGCAAGCAGAGACAGAAGCCGCGTGCGCGGAGAGCGACGAGTCGGTGGCCAGCGCCTCCACGTCTGCCGCCATCATCGAGGAGAAGTAGAATACGGGAGGCTGCCGCCGCTTGGGTCCCATGAAGGCCACCGCCGAGGCGACGCTGGCGTACACAACAGGTGTCTTGCTGGACCCTTCTGTTGCGAGGACCTTCGTCAACCCCGCATGGGCTCCACGGAAGCGGAGAAGCCCCCTTCAAACTCCATCTTGGGCATCAGCCAACGATGTCAGTTGAGCGGTGGGGAAGCGAGCCGTCCTTTGCGCTGAAGCATATACCTCCGGGGCTCCCGGCAGTCCGGTGATCGTGCTTGTGACGCCCCCGGCTCAATCATGCACTAATCATACACGCAAATGCACACGATCAAGCCTAGGGACTCACGAGAAGATATCACAACACAACTCTAAAACATAAATAAAATCATACAAGCTTTATATTACAAGCCAGGGGCCTCGAGGGCTCGAATACATAAGCTCGCATACAAGCGTCAGCGGAAGCATCAGATATCTGAGTACAGATATAAAAGAAAACATAGATAGGCCCATAGAAGGCGGGGCAAAAGAAAAACACTACGATCGAAAGGCGCAGGCCTCCTGCCTGGGACCCTCCGATCCTACTCCTGGTCGTCAGCCAACTCGTAGTAGTAACCACCCTCGGGGTAGTAGTAGCGATCGTCGGCGTGGGCAACTGTATCCGGGGCTCTGTCATCTGGTTGCATCAAAAGGATATGGGGGGAAAAGAAAGCAGGATATGGGGGAAAAAGAAAGCAAAGCAACCGTGAGTACTCATCCGAAGTACTCAGTAAGCAAGGATCTACACTACATATGCAACATTATCAAAGAACGGCTGTATATGTGGACTGGGCTGCAGAAATGCCAGAATAGAGAGGAGGCCTAGTCCTATCGAAGACTAGCATCTTCAGAGGTCTTGCAGCATTAGAAGAGTGTTGATCAGTACAATATATAGTAGTAGTAGTGTCATCAACCTCACCCAGAGATCCTTTCTCGACTCCCTGCGAGAAAGCAATCCCAGAGCCATACAGTCATCAACCTCATCCTGAGATCCCTTCTCAACTCCCTGCGAGAAGCAATCCCAGAGCCATAGTATCCAATTCTAGTTGTATCGATCGGGATACAACTCCGAGTGTCCGTTACCGAGGATCCGGCTATGCATAGATTAGTTCTTCCCTGCAGGGGTGCACCAACTTACCCACCACACTCGCTTAACTCCGGCCGGACACACTTTTTCGGGTCATGCCCGGCCTCGGCCAAACGACACACCGCAACCCTACCTAGAGCTCAGCAGAGAGGTCCCCGCCGGTCTGCATCCTAAGCACTCAGGGGTCTTGGGCCATCGCCTTGTGCACTCCGGGTCATTGTGAGCAGGGTGGATACCAGCGCCAACGGCACGATCCGACCTGGCCACAATGCTGAACTGGATATCTGACAAAGCTTTCGGCTGATGCATACGATGCAGAGTGCCCATAACTTTTCCCGCGTGATGGTTAGTGCTATCGGGCCAGAGGCCCACTCGAATCAAATATCCAGATCGTAGTGTGTTGGTAGTGCGGTAACGAGCAGAGACTCATGATCGATGTGACCCCGTCGCCCCGTCTCGAAGACTTGCGGCAAGGGTCAAGAATGCCTGGCCACGCCTTGTATTCATCACTCGGGCACCATGCAGATCAACCCGTCTCCATATCACTCGCGGGTACCCCTAAAGATCAACCCGCCTTCCAAGTAACAGTGTAAAGTCCAATTATCCGTGTGTCCATAAAATCAAGGGAAATCCGAGGTATCACCCTCGTTGGGTTCCTACTCGATGTAATCGTCAAGGTGAACTCGGAGGAATCACCCTCGATGGGTTCACGCTTGAGGTGTTGCACGACAGCGTCGTTATCGGAAGTGGTCAAGGAGGAATCACCCTCGATGGCCACGACCGAATAGCTACTCTACAGAGTTAACATCAGAAGTGCTACACGAGGTATCACCCTCGGCACTCGATAGTAACGCTGCAGTGTCGTTACAATTAAGGGGGAGGGGGTGTTGTGCAGTGCCGGGGTCTGGTTGTCATGTCTTCTGATAATCCAGCAGGGCAATCGGACAAGTGGGGTCACTGATAAGTCTCTACCCAGCCTATACTAGACAGTTTAGGATGAGCAGGTAAGGTTTCAATAGCAGGTTACAATAAACAGGCTATGCATCAGAATAGGTTAAACAGTAGCAGCAACAATTTCTAATGCAAGCATGAGAGAGATAGAATAGGCGATATCGGTATGCTCAAGGGGAGGTGCTTGCCTGGTTGCTCTGGCAAGAAGGAGGGGTCGTCGGAAGGCTGCTCGTCCGGAGCGTAGTCGTACTTAGCTGCAACGGTGTCAGTCTCGGCGTCTATCGAGAGAGAAGGAGGGGGAAAGAAACAATAAATACGGAGCAAACAAAGCATCACAAAACATAACAAGGCAATACGCGGTGCTAGGTATGCCCTAATGCAGTACTAGGCGATGCTGGCGAAGGAGGGAAAAACAACCGGAAAAGTATTCCCGGTGTTAGGCACTTTCGGACAGCTGAACCGGAGGGGGATGGTTGCAGGTTCGCTATGCTAGGGACGCGTGGCAGACGAACGGACTGCGTATTCGGATTTGTCTCGTCGTTCTGAGCAACTTTCATGTACAAAGTTTTTCAATCTGAGCTACGGTTTATTTTATATGAATTTCTAAAGTTTTATTCATTTTCTGAAATTTTTGGAATTGTTTTTTTAATTAATAAATCCGAATTATCCAAAACAGTAGAAATACTTTTTATACTCAGAGCCAGCTAGCCTATTAGAATGACATGTGGGGTCCAGTGGCTGAGTCAGCATGCACAGTCAGCAAGTCAACAGTCAAAGTGTTGACTGGGGTCAAATGTGAATAGTGCCAGTGGGGGCCCGCATGCCCTACTCACAGATCCAGTTAACAGTTTTTATTTAAACTAAACCAAATTAGTTAGTGGCCTGGGGCCCAGTAGTCAGACGGGTTAGGGGGGTTAGTTAGCACCTAATTAGCTGACGGGGGGGTCCCACCGGTGATTTAAACGCCGGCGCGCGCCGGTGAGCACAGAAGACGGCGGCGACGCGTGGCAGGCCAACGGGATTTGCCGTTCGGCGTCCAAATCGCACACGAACAGTGACGTTCGAAAGCCCACACCGAGCCGCATCCAACGGTGCTACGTGCGCGGACTGAGGCGGTCGGTAATGCCGGCGACGAGGACTACAGTGGCGGCCGGAGTACGCGCACGCGAGGGACGGCAGCCACGATGCACGGGGACAAGAGGGGAGAGGCCAGGGGGGAAGAAGGAGCTCACAGGGGAGCCGCGGGTGAGCTTGGGGAGGCCGGGGTGCGTCGAAGGCAGCGCATCGAGCGGCGGCGACCGGCGGATGCAGCAGAGGGAAACGGCGATGGCGATGGCTTGGCAGCGTCCTGGCTCCAATGGTTGCACGTAGACGACATAGTCGAGGGTGCTGGAGCCCCTGGACGTCTTCCCGTGGCTCGGGGAGGTCGTCGGCCGTGGCAATGGCGAGGCGATGGTGACGAGTGCGCTCGCGCACTGCTCGATGCAGAGGAAGAGCGGCGCGAGAAGGAAACAGAGGGAGCTAGGGCTATCCGGGAGTGAGAGGAGGGGCTGGGGGTGGTCTTATCCTCCCCAGGGCAGCGCTGTTGACCGCGGGGCAGGGGGGCCGGCGCGGTGGGTGCGGGCGTGCAGACACGGCGGGAGGAGGGAGATGACGTGGTGAGCTGTGCTGGGCCAGCACTGTGGCACTTAGGCCCAGTAGCACGGCCTTTTTCTTTTTCTTCTTTTCTCTTTTCTCTTTTCTATTTTCTCTGTTTTTCTTTTTAGTTCCTGTTTTCCAAAATGTACAGCCCCAACTCCAGTTTTGTAAAATAAGTAACTTAGCCCAATATTTACAGTGCAATATTAGTCACTGCTAGAAAATGGTTTGAGGTCCATATCTTTTCATTTGGATTTTAATTAAATGAGTATGGATTAAATATCTCTGTTTTGTTGCTGTTAGAGTCACTTAATTAATTTAGTAAATGTTGGTTATAATTTTAGAATTGCCTCTGGATTATTATCAATATTATGAACATTTTAGTTCCTGGATTTGAACAACTTTTATTTTCACTTTTAGTTTGAATTTCCATTTGAATTTGAATTTGAAAAGAGATATGATCCAAATGATGTTTAAGCACTGTTGATCATGATGACATGGCATTATCAAAAGGGGGATTACTGTGGCTAACCACTGGGGGTGTTACAAGTCTCCTCCACTAATAAGAATTCTCGTCCCGAGAATTAAGAGGAAGACTGAAAGAGAGCATAGTATCTTTGGAAGTTGTTTCGAAGAAACGTCCGGAGAATCTTGAACGACTGGAATGTTTCCGATCCCCTCAAGCGGAGAAGCGTTCAACGCTTTCAAGGTGTTTATTTTGGAGTTATCTGGGCACGGTAATTCACTAGCCCGGATGACTAACGGAGTATGCATTTCCTCATAATGAAGGTCATGCACGAATGCAAATTTTTCAGAGATGAATGAATGTGACACTGCTGAATTAAATAAAACAGAAGCAGGTACTGAGTTAACGAGAAGGGTACCCATTTCGGTGGTAGGTTGATCCTGGACTTGTTCAATATCAATGTTGTAAGCGTGTCCACGACCATATGTTTTTCGCTTCTGTGTTGAGCCCGAAGATGAGTGAAAGTGCGTTATATCGACTAGAGGGGGGGTGAATAGGCGATTTTTACAAATTCGTCACTGAGGAATTTCAAGGTGAGGAAATTCCTAAGCGACGGACTACTTAGCAGCGGAATAAGTACTCAGATGCAAACATAACAGAGCAGTAGCACAGTCATCATGATGAAATGAAAACAAGCACAGAGTACAAGTAGCGTAAACACAGGATAAGCAGGCTGAAGAGAAACTGACTGAAGAAATTGAACTGAGGAAATTGAGAAAGTCTTCAGTCAAAGTCTTCAAACAGTAATGATCAAATACATAGCAGGTATGCGAGGAAATGAAAGGGTTGAGGAAATAGAACCAGTAGCTCGGTGAAGACAATGATTTGGTAGACCAGTTCCAACTGCTGTGACAGTTGTACGTCTGGTTAGAGCGGCTAGGTATTTAAACCTGAGGACACACAGTCCCGGACACACAGTCCTCACCGTATTCTCCTTGAGCTAAGGTCACACAGACCTCGCCCAATCACTCGTGGTAAGTCTTCAGGTGACTTCCAAACCTTCACATACTCGGTCACTCGGCAATCCACAATTTCCTCTTGGATGCTCTAGACCATGACGCCTAACCGTCTGGAGGATGCACAGTCCTCAAAGGTAACAAGCGTCGGTTCCACACAGGAACAATCTCTTCAGTGATGCTCAATCACTTTGGGTTTGTAGGTGTTTGGGTTTTTGGGTTTTTCCTCACTTGATGATTTTCACTCAAAGTCCTCGGAGGATGGGATGCTCTAAATGACAAGTGTCAATCTATCTCTCGGAGCAGCCAACCAACTAGTGGTTGAAGGGGGCGGCTATTTATAGCCTAGGGAGCAACCCGACATGATAAGACATAAATGCCCTTCAATGATATGACCGTTAGGTGGGTAGGATATTTGGACAGCTGGCGCGCAGCACAGCAACGGTCGGATATTTGAGTATCAAATTCCTCACGGCTATCATGTTCCTCACTTGTAGGCAATCCGCACTGGCGAATTCCTAACTCCTCAGTCAGAACAAATTCCTCAGAGAACAGAAGAATTTCGTCTCTGTCACTGAAGAACTTGACTAAACTGTATGAGATTTCCAATGGCTTCACTCGAAAGGATTGGGTAGGTGTAGGATTTTGAGTAGAGCATCACTTGGAAACTTTTCCTTAGTGTTACCTCGACCCCCTTTAACAGTACGTTGTTTCCTATGACTCAAGAAGAAGAAAATGAAACTACGAAAACAAAAGTCTTCATGCTTCATAATCCTCGCATGAATATCAAGTCTTCAGGGTCACACCAATTTCTTCACTTTCAAAGTCTTCAAGAAAACCAAAGTCTTCAGTTGAAGACATTCATTTTTAGGGGTCGATAATCATCGTAAATAACAAACTCCTCATAGACTTATAGACCTGTGTACACTCACAAATGCATTAGTCTCTTAACCTATAAGTCTTCAATACACCAAAATCACTAAGGGGCACTAGATGCACTTACAATCTACCCCTTTTTGGTGATTGATGACAATATAGGTTAAGTTTTCAACGGGGATAAACATATGAAGTGTAAATACTGATAATGAGGAATTTGTTTGCAAGATATAGAAGAACTCCCCCTGAAGATGAGCATATTTGAGGAATTTGCTTTGAAATAGCAAATCCACATTGTTGAGTAATATCATGGAGATCTCCTCCTATATCTTGAAATTCATATACGCATTGAACATATGATATGAAGAATTTGAAATGCATGATGAAATATGGTGTCTGACGAAATTCAGCATGCGTGCATTATGGTATTGAGGAAATAGCATGCAGAAAAACAGAGCAAAAGTATCAGACCACCATAGGACTTAAGTTTACAACTCATCAGAGCAAACACCTCAGAAAAGCAAGAGTTGTAACTTAACAGAAATATAGCCCATATATAAGACCCGCTTGAAGACTAACTCAAATTTCTCCCCCTTTGTCATCAAATGACCAAAAGGGACGAAAAATGAGGACTAACGCCCCTGAAGAATATCATCATGATGTCGATGGAGGAGCGCCAGCATTGTTGGGGTCATCCATTGAGGTAGGGCCTGCCGCAGTGTCGTTCAAGTCTTCAGCTTCATCCGTCTCGCGCGATGAAGAATATGAACTGGCAACAAGCTGAGGAACTTTGACTTTCTTGAATTTCTTCGAAGGTGGCTGAGACCAGTCAAAGTCCTGTTGGAATCCCATCTCCTTGAGTTCTTCAGCACTATAAAGATTAGACAGAATGGCCCAAGTGCGGTCAAAAACTTCATGCAAGTAGTAGTGATTCTTCTTCACAGTATTTTGAGTGACTATCATGTTCTGAAGAATTGCACCAAACTGACGCTTGACCCACTTGTGATTTCGATCAACTTTCTGATGAAGACTAAGGAGAAGTTCATGATCAGTCATCACACGCGGAGCTGTGGCTTGAGGATTATGTTCTGAAGCTCTGGCGGCAGAATCTTGAGTTGCAGAGTCATCATTGGTGGAATAGGAAGTAGCTATGCGAAACTGTCCATCCAATGGACGAGTACCTTCATCAATAACAGCAGCCTTGCCCTTCTCGTCAGCTGAGGAAATAGTCCATTTGAGGACTTCAATAGGGGGCAAATAGCTGAGATGATTTTGAAAGTCAGCCTTATAATGAATTGAAGACCTTGATCTGATGAATCTCATGATCCAGGGAGCATAAGGCTTCAACTCAAAAGGCGACAGAGCAGCATTGGCCAAAGTCCTCATGAAGAAATCGTGGTAGTTGATAGGTATACCATGAATGATATTGAACAGTAGATTCTTCATGATGCCAACAACTTCTTCATCATCAGAGTTGTGGCCCTTGATTGGACTGAGGGTTTTGGTCAATATGCGATAAACTGTCCTTGGCACATAGAGCAATTCCTTGACGAGGAATTTGGTCCTTGGAGCTTGGCCTGGCTTCAAAGGCTTCATCAGCACTTGCATTAGATGATCAGACAGTTCAGGTTCAACATAGAGAAGCCTTGCACCTTCAGTGGGAGGACTGACTGGGACGGCATGAAGCAATTCAGAGGCCGGTGCTTTGAAATGAGTATTATCGGTCATCCAGTCCAATACCCATGAATTGACATCATCAACATTTCCAGTAAAGTGCAGCGTGGCGAAGAATTGAAGAATGAGTTCTTCATTCCAATCGCAGATGTCGGTGCAGAAATTGAGTAACCCAGCGTCATGAAGAACACTGAGGACTGGGGTGAAGCAGGGCAGCGATTCCATATCTACATGAGGAATTTGCTTATGTTCAAAGATCTTATCCTTATCAAACAACAATGA
This sequence comes from Thinopyrum elongatum, assembly GCA_011799875.1. NCBI lineage: Eukaryota > Viridiplantae > Streptophyta > Magnoliopsida > Poales > Poaceae > Thinopyrum > Thinopyrum elongatum. Next base: position 153,351,937 of record CM022302.1, on the reverse strand, counting down.
GGAATAGAAGTTCATCTGGCTTGCAGTCCAGAAGCGCTTGCGACGAAGTCGACCAGAGTCATAGGGATTGTAGTCAGTGAAGAATATGTGCTCATTGAAGAAATCCTCAGCATTAAACTTCTGCTTCTTGGAGTGAGGGTTCTGTGGCTTGGGCTGAAGATTAACAGTTGAAGTCTTCATAGCCTCTTGAGGTATAGCCATTGGAGCCACATGCTGAGGAATTTCAGCAGCAGCCTTGGCCTCCATTTCTTCAGACATATGTACATCAGCTCTAGTGACTGGAACTTCTTCAGGAGTAGAATGAAGTGAAGCTTGACGTTCATCAGAGCCCATATGAATTTCTTCAGTTGGCACAGGGGACTGAGGAACTTGATGTAGCGGGGTTGTCAGAGGTGAATTGGGGTGATGACTTTCCCAAAAGTTATCATTCAGAATAGGTGTTGTAGACCCAATATCCACATCCTCATCTTCTTCAATTTCTTCGACGCCTGCCTCTTCAGCTGTGAACTGAGGCATGGACGATGATACCAGTGGGGTTGAAGGGATAGTATCCACTTCAATGTCTTCATCCAACTGCTCTGTCGAAGTAGCAGAAGGATCTTCTTCATCAGATTTACTTGGAATTTCATATTCCTCACCAAAGGGAATGATCACCTTTGATGGCATGCTTGATATTGGAATAGCATCAATTGGGTTTTCAGATGAACTCGTCAAAGTCTTCACTTTCTTGGGAGCTGTAGACTCTGAAGATGCAGATGCTTTCCTTTTCTTCACAGTTGCTCGCTCCGCAGCCTTGGTTTTCTTCGCTTCTGTTGCAGAAGGAAGGTCGATGCTTGTCATCGGTGCAGGAGGAGCAGAGGAAATTGGTTGAATTTCTTCAGGCACAACTGATGCAGTTGCCCTGGCTTGTTCAGATTCCTTAGGCACAGTAGCAGATGCTTCAACTGGCCTGGATTGCTCTTCAGGTGCAACATTGGAGGTTGCGCTGGCATTTTCTTCAGAGACTGGAATTTCTTCATCAGCTCTGGCGCTTTCATTTTCTTCAGCAGACTGAACAGATGTTCCAGTCTGAGGAAATTTGGGTTGCGATGAAGCTGCAACACTTTGAGTAAATCCTTTTGCCATTCTGACGAATCTGACTTTGGCACCTAGCCAATCTGCCTGATAAGCGTCAAATTCATCACTGAGTGCTTTGATCTCCTTTTGCAGATTCACAAGTTCATCAGGAGACATGTTTACAACATTATTCTTCAGAAAACGCTCCTTCTTGTACTGAGCCTTCCTCACCTGCCTGGCTTTTTCAAATTTCCATTTTTCTTCAGTAATGAAGGTCGTCAACATGTGACTTTGACCAGGAGTGAGGTTTAATTCAGGCAAAGGTGTGTTAGGGTTCTTGTGCCATAGATCAATAAAATCAAGGATCTTCCGTGGATCCAGCATGAGGGGCACCGCACTGCCTTTGGCTCTAGCAGCCCTTTGTTGTCGATCTCTGATGATCTCAGCTAATTCTTCATCATCAGCTTCGTCTTCGCTTGACGGAACCTGAAAGGCGACCTGCTTCTTGTGAGGACTTGGTCTTGTGCCTCATCCAGCAGTGGCCTTTTTCTTCAGCAAGATAGGAGTTGTTGAAGACTGAGGTGGAGCTGAAGAACTTGCAGAGACTCCTGAAGCAATTGAGATTCCAGTAGTCCTTTGGCATGTGGCAAGATGCATAGGTGCTGAGGACTTTGCAGGAGCAGCTGAGGATTTTGCAACTGAGGGAGTTGGAGCTACTTTTGAGGAATTTGCTTGAGGATCAGGCCGTGAGGGCTTTGAAGAGCTTGGCCGTGAGGGCATTGCAGCTGAGGAACTTGTCTTGACAGCTGATTTCTTTAGCATAGCCTTCTTAGGCTTGATAGCAGAGGCCTCAGCGGCGGCAGCAACAAAATCTTCATTGAATTTCTTCACTGCCTCCTTAGCCATTTTGGCCAGCTTGGCTTGTCGCTTAGCCCACTCCTTGGGAAATTCCTCACCTCTTCTGATGCTAGTGGGATCAGCTTCTTGGCCAGGAGCCAATGGAGGTCTTGGACATGGAGGGTTAACAGCGAATTTCTTCATGTACTTGGGAGTGACATAGCGATATTCCCTCCATTCTCTTGCCCATCTCCTCTCAATCTTCTGAATGCGCACTTTGCGCTAATTTTTGTTCTCCTTGCCATGAGTTGCTTCATCAGGAGTACAATATTCATCATAGATGTCATCAGGGATCTCAAAAGCAGTATTTGTTTCTGGCCTCTTTCCTCCCTTCTGAGGTCTTTTACCATCAGCCATTTTCTTTACCAGAGGATTTTGAACAATGGATGTTTCTGAGGAAGTGTGTAACTTATCTTCGAGAAATGCTGCAAATGGGTTAAGTTGATGAGAACCTAGTGATTCAGCAGCAGACATGTGTACATGTGAACAGAATATAGGTGCGAAGAATTTGGAGAGGTCATATGCGTTCTCAGAAGTTTTTCAAAAGTATCAAGTTTGAGGAATTTGACCAGGGGTGTCTTGAGGAATTTCACTAAGCGTTCTTTGACTTAGGTTCCAGAGTTGTATAGATTGAAAAATCCACACAATTGAGGAATCTTGAAGAAAAACGTTGCTTAGAGAAACAGATCAAGAACAGAAGCAAGTTGGTGTTTAAGAACATGAAAGTTGAAGAATAAACACCTTTTGAAGATTTTGTGGAAATCATCAGAATCAACAAGGGCAGTAAAAATAAATTTTATTTACCCTTGACGAAGAACACGACGAACTGAGAGTAGCAGTGGAGAAGTTCGTCCGTTCAGATCTTCCACGCCCTAACTTGGCGATGGAAAACAGCTACGGCGGCGGCGAAGTGAAGATTTCCGTGGCCGACGTGAGTACGACGGCGACGAGGTCGAGGCAGTGAAGCTCTTCCTCACCGACGATGATGGAGTGTAGTGGCGGCGCTAGGTCTGAGAGCTCGAGCGAGGGAGTAAGATCGAGCGGGGTAAATGAGATCTGAGGAGGGCGAGGGGTATTTATAGCAGAGGTGAAAAAACCGCTCGTCCGAAGAAAATGGACGAACGTGCCCCTGACCCTTCTTATCCTAACGACATGTGTCACCCACGTACTGTGAAGTGGAGATCGTATTAGATCGTGGGTGAATAGATAAATCTTATCGAGGGATATGGAACGGTTTGAGCGGCAAAAGCCGAAAATTCAGATAAGAATATTTTAATGTTTCATTCACAAATTCTTCAGCTGTCAAGAACAAAGTGAAGACTTTGAAAGGGTTTCAAATAGAACGCACATGAAGAATTTGTGAACGGACTGGATTGAGTTTAGCATAGAGGGGGAACGGGTCCGATCACATTCACTTAGAAGAAAAACAACTTGAAGAATTAGCAATAAGTGAATGCTGTAGAGGACAGAAAACTCAAATATATATATAGTCAATAAAGAACACAGTCGGAAAGAGTGAAGATTTTGCAAAGTTGAAGAATTTGAAAATTTGAAGAATTTGCACAATGATGAAAAACTCAAATTTTGAAAAATTTCAACTTTTTGTGGTGGCGTGACCCACCGTGTAAGAATGATGATTTCAGACACCGCATACAATTGTTGTAGGGCTCTGAGAATCAAATTCTTCATTAATTTCTTCACACTTAGAGGGTTAGTCTTCATTGATTGAAGAAAAACGTTTCTTCGTGTGTTGCACATCTAAGTCATCAATTTGCATAAGTGTTAGGATGTGTGTCCTTTTCAAAGGACATTCGAAGATTCTAAGATATTGAGCTCACACCGCAACTTGCTAAATCTCTTCTCATCCAAGGGCTTTGTGAGGATATCCGCTAGCTATTGTTCAGACTTCACGGGATCAATAGAGATGTCACCCTTCAACACATGATCTCGAAGAAAATGATGACGAATCTCGATGTGCTTTGTCTTCGAGTGCTGAACTGGGTTATGAGCAATTTTGATGGCACTCTCGTTGTCGCAGTAGAGTGGCACATTCTTCACATTGATGCCGTAGTCCTTGAGGGTTTGCTTCATCCACAGCAATTGAGCACAGCAAGAACCAGCAGCAATATACTCAGCTTCAGCAGTAGAGAGTGATATGCAGTTCTGCTTCTTCGAGGACCAACATACTAAGGATCGTCCGAGGAAATGGCATGTGCCTGATGTTGACTTGCGGTCCACACGATCACCATCATAGTCAGAGTCAGAATATCCAATGAGATCAAAAGCCGAGCCCTTGGGATACCATAATCCAAGTGTTGGAGTGTGAGCTAGATATCGAAGAATATGTTTCACAGCCTTATGGTGTGATTCCTTCGGTGTAGCTTGAAAACGGGCACACATGCAAACACTAAGCATAATATCCGGCCTAGATGCACATAGGTACAATAAAGAGCCAATCATGGAGCGGTATACCTTTTGATCGAAGTCTATTCCATTTTCATCAGTGCATAGATGGCCATTTGTGGGCATAGGGATTTTGACGCCTTTGCATTCTTGCATACCGAATATCCTCAGAACGTCCTTGAGGTATTTCTCTTGAGAAATGAAGATGCCATTGCGTTGTTGACGAATTTGAAGACCTAAGAAGAATTTCAATTCTCCTATCATGGACATTTGATATTCCTCACTCATCATGTAAGCAAATTCGTCACTGTAATGTTGGTTAGTACAGCCAAAGATAATATCATCAACATATATTTGGCACACGAATAATTCATCATCATAGGTTTTGGTGAAAAGAGTTGGGTCGAGTGAACCGGGTTTGAAGCCTTTCTTCATGAGGAATTCCTTCAAAGTATCATACCACGCCCGAGGGGCCTGCTTGAGGCCATAGAGGGCCTTATTGAGTCTGAAGACTTTGTCAGGATGCTTAGGATCTTCAAAACCTGGGGGTTGAGCAACATATACTTCTTCCTCAAGCTTACCATTGAGGAATGCACTTTTCACATCCATTTGATCTAAGATGATATTATGATGGTTAGCATAAGCAAGCGATATGCAAATAGCCTCAAGTCTAGCAACAGGTGCAAAAGTTTCATCGAAATCAATTCCTTCAACCTGTGTGTAGCCTTGAGCCACAAGACGAGCCTTGTTCCTCACCACTAGGCCATTTTCATCTTGCTTGTTGCGGTAGATCCATTTGGTGCCGATGATATTGTGCTTGCATGGGTCCGGTCGCTTGACAAGCTCCCACACATTGGTCAGCTTGAATTGATGTAATTCCTCTTGCATCGCTTGAATCCATTCAGGCTCCAGAAATGCCTCATCAACTTTGGTGGGCTCTGTGATAGAGATGAAAGAAAAATGCCCACAAAAGTTAGACAAATGTGAAGCTTTTGAGCGAGTCAGAGGACCTGGTGCGTTGATGTCGTTGATGATTCTCTCAATCTGTACTTCATTTGCAACGCGAGGATGAGCAGGTTGACGACTTTGATTTGGCTCAGCATTTTCTTCAGAGCCATTTTCTTCAGGTGCGCCAGCATGCTGTTCTTCATGTTCTGGAATGATTTCTTCAGCAGATTCTTCAGTAGGAATGACATCCTCAGTAGCTTTGAACTTGATGGTTTCCTCAGGCGTCTTTTCATCTAGCACAGGAGGTAGGTGCTCTCTTTGCGAGCCGTTAGTTTCATCGAACCGCACATCTACAGTTTCAACAACCTTGTTGTGATAGGTGTTGAAGACCCTGTAGGTGTGCGAGTCCTTTCCGTAACCAAGCATAAAACCTTCATGTGCTTTCGGTGCAAATTTAGAATTGTGATGAGGATCTCTAATCCAGCATTTAGCACCGAAGACTTTGAAATAACTCACATTGGGTTTCTTGTCAGTGAGGAGTTCATATGAGGTCTTCTTGAAGAATTTGTGAAGATATACCCTATTGATGATGTGGCATGCAGTATCAATTGCCTCAGGCCAGAAGCGATGAGGTGTCTTGTATTCATCAAGCATGGTGCGAGCCATCTCAACAAGAGTCCTGTTCTTGCGCTCCACAACGCCATTCTGCTGAGGAGTGTAAGGGGCAGATAGCTCATGAGTAATACCAAGTTCATCGAGATAGTCATCAAGACCAGTATTCTTGAACTCGGTCCCATTGTCACTACGTATATGCTTGATCTTCACACCGAAATTCGTCGAAGCCCTTGAGGAAAATCGTCTGAAGACTTCCTACACTTCAGTTTTGTCAGTAATGACATGCACCCATGTGTAATGAGAATAGTCATCAACAATGACAAAGCCATATAGAGATGCTGCATTTGTTAGTGTGGCATAATGAGTAGGGCCAAAGAGATCCATATGAAGCAATTCAAAAGGACGAGAAGTAGTCATGATAGTCTTCGAGGGGTGCTTGGCTCTGGTCATCTTTCCAGCCTCACAAGCCCCACAAAGATGATCTTTGAGGAATTTGACACCCTCGATGCCAATGACGTGCTTTTTCTTCACGAGCGTGTGTAAGTTCCTCATGCCAGCATGACCTAGTCGTCGATGCCATAGCCAGCCTTCTGAAGCTTTAGCAAGTAGACAAGTGGCAGGCTGTGGTCCTGCAGAGAAATCAACAATATACAAGTCTCCTCTCCTAAAGCCTTCGAAGACTTTGGAATTGTCAGATTCCATGAGCACTAAGCAATGATATTTGCCAAAGACAACAACCATATCAAGATCACAAAGCATTGAGACAAACATGAGGTTGAATCCGAGGGACTCGACAAGCATGACTTTATCCATGTGTCGATCCTTTGAGATTGCAACCCTACCTAGACCCAATACCTTGGTTTTGCCTTTGTCAGCATAGGTGATATGCTTCAAGTGTGATGGAGATAAAGGAGTGTTCATCAGTAAGCTCTTGTCACCGATCATGTGATTTGTACATCCACTATCGAGGACCCACTCAGTAGCTTTGGGTAAATCATCCTGCAGATGAATTAGTGCATCTTACGAACTCATATACTTCAGAGTGAAGAATATGACATCAAATTCATCAGACATATTTCATCAATTAAAGCAACATATGTATATATATAGCAATGTGAGGACGTGAGAAATGAATAAATCATTTCTTCATGATTAGCTTGCGTCCTTTCAAGCATTTCAGGTCTCCAGCAAATTCTTCAGACGATTTAGTTCGTCTGGAGACCTGACCCTGCATAAGAGATTAGTTCTTTTTCTTCACCACCCACATCTGGAGGGGTGGCAAAGAGTTCATCATTCTGCGAGCTCCATAAGAGAAAGGTGGCATTGAAGCCAGAGTGCTTCGTTTCACAGGAGAGGGATTAGCATAGACATATGAGTAAGCAGAGAAATTCTTCGAGGACTTATGAATATAATGATTTGAAGAATAATGCACATAATCAGAACTCTTAGATTTTCCCTGCGAAACAGAAGCGTTAGCATGGTGATGATCATGTGAGGACTTGGATCCATGTGAGGAATTTGATCCATAAGAGGACTTGGATCCATGTGAGGAATTTGATCCGGGGTTCTTATTCTTCACAGGTGGTGTCATGAGGACATTCACCTGAAGACTTTCAAGGCACCTTTTGGGAACCCAGATTTTCTTCATAGGGGGGCCATTCCTGCAGTTAGATCCAACATATCTAGCAAATACTTCACCATTCTGATTTTTGAACAGTTTATAGTTGGAGTCAAATGACTCATCAGATGAATATGAGGATTCACAAGTAAAGCCAGATAAAGTGGATGGATCTACGGGAGGTCCCTTCGCAGCAACCCATGAGGTTTTGGGATACTGCTCAGGTTTCCAGTAGGTTCCATCAGCATTGAGTTTCCTCTCAAAGGCAATACCCTCTTTCCTAGGGTTCCTGTTCAAGGTCTGTTTTTTGAGCACATCACAAAGAGTCTGATGCCCTTTGAGGCTTTTGTACATGCCTGTCACATACAATTCCTTCAACCCTGCATTTTTGTCAGTGATACTAGTGGTATCCTCAGATGAGGGATTTGTGACCACAGAGATAGTTGAAGAATTTGCAGCAATAGAAGCATTTGAACTTTCAGGTGGAGAATTAGCAGTTTCACGTTCAATGCATTTCAAGCATGGTGGAATAAATTCTTCCTGAGCGGAACTGATCTGTTGAGCAAGTAATGAATCATTTTCCTTCTGAAGATCTTCATGACTCACCCTTAGCTTCTCAAGATCTTGCTTTCTTTGAAGAAATTCATAAGAAAGCTTCTCATGATCGGCTAAGAGAGTTTCATGATGACCTTGAAGGTTGTCAAACTTAGACTGTAGTTGCTGAAGATTATCAATCAGTGTTTGAGTTCGATCCATTTCCTCACCTAACAAGTCATTGCTTTTGTCTAGCATATTTTGAACCTTTTCCAAAGCCTTTTGTTGTTTAACAGCAATATTAGCAAGTTTGGAATAGCTGGGTTTGAGGTTATCATCAGATTCATCCTCACTTGATTCAGAGGAGGGATATTTGAGTACCTTGGCACCTTTTGCCATGAAGCAATAGGTGGGAGCATAGTCATCGTTGCCGTCATCAGCAGTGTTGGGGAAGCCATTTTCCTCAGTGTTGAATATGGACTTGCTAACGTAAGCAGTAGCGAGGGCTAGGCTCGCCACACCAGAGTCTGACTCCTCAGATGCCTCCTCTTCCTCATGTTCCTCAGTTTCAGCTTCAGAGTCCATTTCCTTGCCAATGAATGCCCGAGCCTTTTTTGAACTGCTCTTCTTGTGAGATGGAGACTTTGAAGATTTTGACGATGAGGACTTTAAAGATTTCTTCTTCTTCTTTGAGTCATCGAAACTGTCATCCTTGTATTTCTTCTTCTTTGATTCCTTCTCCCACTGAGGACAATCAGTAATGTAGTGACCAGGTTTCTTGCATTTATGGCAAGTTCTCTTCTTGTAGTCACGGGATGAGGAATCTGATTTCATGTCATCACCTCTTGAGGATTTTCCAAATCGGCCACGTCTAGAGAACTTCTGGAATTTCCTCACGAGCATTGCTAGCTCCTGACTCAGTTCTTCAGGATCACCAAGGCTGCTACCAGAATCTTCATCTTCAGATTCAGAGACTGCCTTGACCTTCAGTGCACGAGATCTACCATAGCTCGGTCCGTAGAGATCTCTCTTTTCAGCTAGTTAGAATTCATGAGTGTTCAGCCTCTCAAGAATGTCAGCAGGATCAAGTGACTTGTAGTCACCACGTTCTTGAATCATCAGTGCCAGTGTATCGAATGAAGAATCGAGTGACCTCAGCAATTTCTTCACCACCTCATGGTCGGTGATGTCAGTGGCACCCAGTGCTTGAAGCTCGTTTGAAATGTTAGTGAGGCGATCAAAGGTTTGCTGAACATTTTTGTTGTCGAGTCTTTTGAAGCGGTTGAAGAGATTGCGAAGAACGTCAACTCGAGAGTCACGTTGAGTTGAGACTCCTTCATTGACCTTGGACAGCCTATCCCAGATAAGCTTAGCTGTCTCCAAAGCACTCACTCTGCCATACTGCCCTTTGCTCAGATGGCCACATATGATATTCTTCGCTTGAGAGTCGAGTTGCTTGAATCTCTTCACATCAGCAGCGTTTACGGAAGGAGGGTCAGAGGGAACGCCATTTTCCACAACGTACCAGAGATCATTGTCAATTGCCTTAAGATGCATGCGCATCTTGTTCTTCCAGTAGGGGTAGTCCGTCCCATCGAAGGTAGGACACCCAGCCGAGACCTTGATCATGCCTGCAGTCGACATAACTAAAACTCCAAGTGGTTAAACCAAAATCACGCAGAACAAGGGAGTACCTTGCTCTGATACCAATTGAAAGTGTGTTATATCGACTAGAGGGGGGAGGGTGAATAGGCGATTTTTACAAATTCGTCACTGAGGAATTTCAAGGTGAGGAAATTCCTAAGCGACGGACTACTTAGCAGCGGAATAAGTACTCAGATGCAAACATAACAGAGCAGTAGCACAGTCATCATGATGAAATGAAAACAAGCACATAGTACAAGTAGCGTAAACACAGGATAAGCAGGCTGAAGACAAACTGACTGAAGAAATTGAACTGAGGAAATTGAGAAAGTCTTCAGTCAAAGTCTTCAAACAGTAATGATCAAATACATAGCAAGTATGCGAGGAAATGAAAGGGTTGAGGAAATAGAACCAGTAGCTCGGTGAAGACAATGATTTGGTAGACCAGTTCCAACTGCCGTGACAGTTGTACGTCTGGTTAGAGCGGCTAGGTATTTAAACCTGAGGACACACAGTCCCGGACACACAGTCCTCACCGTATTCTCCTTGAGCTAAGGTCACACAGACCTCGCCCAATCACTCATGGTAAGTCTTCAGGTGACTTCCAAACCTTCACATACTCGGTCACTCGGCAATCCACAATTTCCTCTTGGATGCTCTAGACCATGACGCCTAACCGTCTGGAGGATGCACAGTCCTCAAAGGTAACAAGCGTCGGTTCCACACAGGAACAATCTCTTGAGTGATGCTCAATCACTTTGGGTTTGTAGGTGTTTGGGTTTTTGGGTTTTTCCTCACTTGATGATTTTCGCTCAAAGTCCTCGGAGGATGGGATGCTCTAAATGACAAGTGTCAATCTATCTCTCGGAGCAGCCAACCAACTAGTGGTTGAAGGGGGCGGCTATTTATAGCCTAGGGAGCAACCCGACATGATAAGACATAAATGCCCTTCAATGATATGACCGTTAGGTGGGTAGGATATTTGGACAGCTGGCGCGCAGCACAGCAACGGTCGGATATTTGAGTATCAAATTCCTCAGGGCTATCATGTTCCTCACTTGTAGGCAATCCGCACTGGCGAATTCCTAACTCCTCAGTCAGAACAAATTCCTCAGAGAACAGAAGAACTTCGTCTCTGTCACTAAAGAACTTGACTAAACTGTATGAGATTTCCAATGGCTTCACTCGAAAGGATTGGGTAGGTGTAGGATTTTGAGTTGAGCATCACTTGGAAACTTTTCATTAGTTTTACCTCGACCCCCTTTAACAGTACGGTGTTTCCTATGACTCAAGAAGAAGAAAATGAAACTACGAAAACAAAAGTCTTCATGCTTCATAATCCTCGCATGAATATCAAGTCTTCAGGGTCACACCAATTTCTTCACTTTCAAAGTCTTCAAGAAAACCAAAGTCTTCAGTTGAAGACATTCATTTTTAGGGGTCGACAATCATCATAAATAACAAACTCCTCATAGACTTATAGACCTGTGTACACTCACAAACGCATTAGTCTCTTAACCTATAAGTCTTCAATACACCAAAATCACTAAGGGGCACTAGATGCACTTACAATGAGCCAACATCACAATAGCGCTTCTGCGACTCCTTATGCTTCATTTGAGCAGTCTCAAGTAGAGTAGCCTTGTTCACAAGAGTAGTAAAGTCGGTGAAATCTTGAGTAGCAAGTGCAAGCTTGATGTCTGGGTGGAGTCCATTACGGAACTTCTCTTGTCTACGGGCATCCGTGGTGATGTCTTCTTCAGCATAGCGGGACAGGTCAAGGAATTCCCGCTGATAAGCTTCAGTTGTCTTATTGCCCTGAGTGAGGTTGCAGAACTGGGTTTTCATCCGGTCCATGATTCCTTGAGGAATATATCGGGCACGGAAAGTAGCCTGGAACTTAGGCCAAGTAACGGCTGTTCCAGCAGGCAGTGTACGTTTGTGGGTGTCCCACCATTGAGCAGCGGGACCCTTTAAGAAAAAGGACGCGAAGGCGACAAAGTTGGCAGGGGAGACATTTGCAGACTCCATCTCGTGAGTGATATCGCGAATCCAGTCATCAGCATCCAGTGGCTTCTCAGAGTTGCGGAACTGAGTGGGGTTAAGACGCATAAATTTCGGCAGAGTTATTGAAGGAGGGTTCTGGTTCTGGTTGTTCAGATGCTGGAACTGAGTCATAATCCCAGTCATGAACTGGCGGTTGAGCTCGAATTGTTGCATCATAGCTACCATATAATCTGGCGATGGTTGGCATTCAGGGGCACGGCCACGACCACCTGGTCTAACCATCCTGCTACGTTTCAATAGGGGTAGTTCAGTAAAAGCAGTTGCGGGTGTTTAGCGACAAGCATGATGTAACACGACAATAATTAAGTAGTGTACTAGATAGTTAACAGTAGTCAATTAAGACATACATATCCATACACAGAGTCGGGTACATGCGAATAGCATAACGGCGCAAATTCAAAAAGCTAGATATGGTAGGCGGCGCGCAGGCACGCGGTAAGGAGGTACACCACGAGATATAGCAAAGGCTACATCAACGTCGGGAAGATTCACTGTAACGGGGTAGCTGCACGTGCGGACGACAAGTGTTCGTCGCGGAAGGATCCTGTGCTCCATGTGCACTCTGATGCAGAACCCGGTCTCGAGCTGAAAGAAGAGGTCCACGTGGAGGTGCGTGACCTCCAACAGCAGGCCAATCAGTACCAGCATACATCTGAGTCCTGCTCGGGTAAAGGATGTACTCTAGATGTATCCCTGCATTAACAGCTGGTAGCAACTGCGTCATAGCATCGTAGAGGCGTGCTCGAGTGGCAACCAACTCGACGGCAAGAGCCCGAATAGTGTGATCCAGAGCCTGAGTGCACTGAATCAGAACGTGCGGGTCGTATCGACGACGCTCGTACGGGGCACAGATAGCTGTGTAGTATCTAGTAGTATCTCCAGTAAGGGCATACGGAATGTACCGGAACTCAAAAGCATCCAAGCTATCGCTGAACTCTCCTCGGAGACGTGCCACAGCAGAGTAGGCGGCATCATGTACTACCATCTCAATCGTCACGCCGATACCGTGGAAAAGGTGCAGCTCAGTGTCTGAGTCATCGCGCTGATCATAGATACGAACATCAGCATGGTACTGCTCCTGGTTGAACTCGCGGTAATCCTCGTAGACCATGTACTCGGGGTACCAGCGGTAGCCCAGCCTGGTCAGGAGGGCGATCAGGACAGCTGGAAAACCAGGGGCACCACGAGCCAAAGTGCGAAGCACAAGCTGCGTCGTAGGACGTGGTGGAAACAAACGATCCATCTGAAACAGAGGAAATTCAGAGTTGTCGAAAGACAATGAGAAGTATAATACAACTCAGAGAGAAAGGTTAAACAAAACAATGGAAAGGAAAATGATTATCAGACTAATCAGATCAATGGTAAGGAATTAAGCACAGATATCCAGCTCTCTGGGTAGACGAGATTTACGAGATCCTAAGTGTCAGTGTTAGTAAAATTATTTAACCCGAATAGAAGAGAGATCAGAGTCCCAGAGTAAAGATCGAGGAATAAAAGATCCTAATACCACCCAATTGGCGACGAGGGCCCGTAAGCCACACAACCATGTTAGTAAAACAGTTTTTGGACCACTAGACTCAACTTCGGCCAAGGAGTTGGAAAGGGGATTCCTACAGGCACTCGGCTCTGATACCAACTTGTGACGCCCCCGGCTCAATCGTGCACTAATCATACACGCAAATGCACACGATCAAGTCTAAGGACTCACGGGAAGATATCACAACACAACTCTAAAACATAAATAAAATCATACAAGCTTTATATTACAAGCTAGGGGCCTCGAGGGCTCGAATACATAAGCTCGCATACAAGCGTCAGCGGAAGCATCAGATATCTGAGTACAGATATAAAAGAAAACACAGATAGGCCCTTAGAAGGCGGGGCAAAAGAAAAAACACTACGATCGAAAGGCGCAGGCCTCCTGCCTGGGACCCTCCGATCCTACTCCTGGTCGTCAACCAACTCGTAGTTGTAACCAACCTCGGGGTAGTAGTAGCGATCGTCGGCGTGGGCAACTATATCCGGGGCTCCGTCATCTGGTTGCATCAAAAGGATATGGGGGAAAAAGAAAGCAAAGCAACCGTGAGTACTCATCCGAAGTACTCAGCAAGCAAGGATCTACACTACATATGCAACATTATCAAAGAACGGCTGTATATGTGGACTGGGCTGCAGAAATGCCAGAATAGAGAGGAGGCCTAGTCCAATCGAAGACTAGCATCTTCAGAGGTCTTGTAGCATTAGAAGAGTGTTGATTAGTACAATATATAGTAGTAGTAGTGTCATCAACCTCACCCAGAGATCCTTTCTCGACTCCCTACAAGAAAGCAATCCCAGAGCCATACAGTCATCAACCTCGTCCTGAGATCTCTTCTCGACTCCCTGCGAGAAGCAATCCCAGAGCCATAGTATCCAATTCTAGTTGTATCGATCGGGATACATCTCCGAGTGTCCGTTACTGAGGATCCGGCCATGCATTGATTAGTTCTTCCCTACAGGGGTGCACCAACTTACCCACCACACTCGCTTAACTCTGGCCGGACACACTTTTCCGGGTCATGCCCGGCCTCGGCCAAACGACACACCGCAACCCTACCTACAGCTCAGCAGAGAGGTCCCCGCCGGTCTACATCCTAAGCACTCAGGGGTCTTGGCCCGTCGCCCTGTGCATTCCGGTCGTTGCGAGCAGGGTGGATACCAGCGCCAATGGCATGATCCGAACCGGCCACAATGCTGAACTGGACGTCTGACAAAGCTTTCGGCTGATACATACAATGCAGAGTGCCCATAACTTTTCCCGCGTGATGGTTAGTGCTATCGGGCCAGAGGCCCACTCGAATCAAATATCCAGATCGTAGTGTGTTGGTAGTGCGGTAACGAGCAAAGACTCACAATCGATGTGACCCCGTCGCCCCGTCTCGAGGACTTGCAGCAAGGGCCAAGAATGCCCGGCCACGCCTCGTATTCATCACTCGGGCACCATCCAGGTCAACCCGTCTCCATATCACTCGCGGGTACCCCTCAGGGTCGACCCGCCTTCCAAGTAACAGTGTAAAATCCAATTATCCGTGTGTCCATAACATCAAGGGAAATCCGAAGTATCACCCTTGTTGGGTTCCTGCTCGATGTAACCGTCAAGGTGAACTCGGAGGAATCACCCTTGATGGGTTCACGCTTGAGGTGTTGCACGACAGCGTCGTTATCGGAAGTGGTGAAGGAGGAATCACCCTCGATGGCCACGACCGAATAGCTACTCTACAGAGTTAACATCAGAAGTGCTACACGAGGTATCACCCTCGGCACTCGATAGTAACGCTGCAGTGTCGTTACAACTAAGGGAGGGTGTTGTGCAGTGCCGGGGTCTGGTTGTTGTGTCTTCTGATAATCCGGCGGGGCAATCAGGACAAGTGGGGTCAGTAATAGGTCTCTACCCAGCCTATACTAGACAGTTTAGGATGAGCAGGTAAAGTTTCAATAGCAGGTTACAATAAACAAGCTATGCATCAGAATAGGTTAAACAGTAGCAGCAACAATTTCTAATGCAAGCATGAGAGAGATAGAATAGGCGATATCGGTATGCTCAAGGGGGGGGTGCTTGCCTGGTTGCTCTAGCAACAAGGAGGGGTCGTCGGAAGGCTGCTCGTCCGGAGCGTAGTCGTACTCAGCTGCAACGGCGTCGGTCTCGGCGTCTATCGAGAGAGAAGGAGGGGGGAAGAAACAGTAAATACGGAGCAAACAAAGCATCACAAAACATAACGAGGCAATACGCGGTGCTAGGTATGCCCTAATGCAGTACTAGGCGATGCTGGCGAAGGAGGGAAAAACAACCGGGAAAGTATTACCGGTGTTAGGCATTTTCGGACAGCTGAACCGGAGGGGGACGGTTGCAGGTTCGCTATGCTAGGGACGCGTGGCGGACGAACGGAGTGCGTACTCGGATTCGTCTCGTCGTTCTGAGCAACTTTCATGTACAAAGTTTTTCAATCTGAGCTATGGTTTATTTTATATGAATTTCTAAAGCTTTATTCATTTTTTGAAATTTTTGGAATAGTTTTTTTAATTAATAAATCCGAATTATCCAAAACAGTAGAAATACTTTTTATACTCAGAGCCAGCTAGCCTATTAGAATGACAGGTGGGGTCCAGTGGCTGAGTCAAGATGCACAGTCAGCAAGTCAACAGTCAAAGTGTTGACTGGGGTCAAACGTGAACAGTGCCAGTGGGGGCCCGCATGTCATACTCACAGATCCAGTTCACAATTTTTATTTAAACTAAACCAAATTAGTTAGTGGCCTAGGGCCTAGTAGTCTGAGGGGTTAGGGGGGTTAGTTAGCACCTAATTAGCTGACGGGGGGGGGGGGTCCCACCGGCGATATAAACGCCGGTGAGCACAGAAGATGGCGGCGACGCGCGGCAGGCCAACGGGATTTGCCGTCCGGCGTCCAAATCACACACGAACGGTGACGTTCGAAAGCCCACACCGAGCCTCATCCACCGGTGCTACGCACGCGGACTGAGGCGGTGGGTAACGCCGGCGACGAGGACTACAGCGGCGGCCAGAGTACGCGCACGCGAGGGACGGCAGCCACGATGCACGGGGACGAGAGGGGAGAGGCCAGGGGGGAAGAAGGAGCTCGCAGGGGAGCCGCGGGTGAGCTTGGGGAGGCCGGGGCGCGTCGAAGGCGGCGGATCGAGCAGCGGCGACCGGCGGATGCAGCGGAGGGAAATGGCGATGGCGATGGCTTGGCAGCGTCCTGGCTCCAATGGTTGCACGTAGACGACGTAGTCGAGGGTGCTGGAGCCCCTGGACGTCTTCCCGTGCCTCGGGGAGGTCGTCGGCCGTGGCAATGGCGAGGTGATGGTGACGGGTGCGCTCGCGCGCTGCTCGATGCAGAGGAAGAGCGGCGCGAGAAGGAAACAGAGGGAGCTAGGGCTATCTAGGAGAGAGAGGAGGGGCTGGGGGTGGTATTATCCTCCCCAGGGCAGCGCTATCGACTGCGGGGCAGGGGGGCCGGCGCGGCGGGTGCGGGGGTGCAGACACGGCGGGAGGAGGGAGATGACGTGGCGAGCTGGCTGGGCCGGTACTGTGGCACTTAGGCCCAGTAGCACTGCCTTTTTCTTTTTCTTCTTTTCTCTTTTCTGTTTTCTTTGTTTTTCTTTTTAGTTCCTGTTTTCCAAAATGTACAGCCCCAACTCCAGTTTTGTAAAATAAGTAACTTAGCCCAATATTTACAGTGCAATATTAGTCACTGCTAGAAAATGGTTTGAGGTCCATATCTTTCATTTGGATTTTAATTAAATGAATATGGATTAAATATCTCTGTTATGTTGCTGTTAGAGTCACTTAATTAATTTAGTAAATGATGGTTATAATTTTAGAATTGCCTCTGGATTATTATCAATATTATGAACATTTTAGTTCCTGGATTTGAACAACTTTTATTTTCACTTTCAGTTTGAATTTCCATTTGAATTTGAATTTGAAAAGAGATATGATCCAAATGATGTTTAAGCACTGTTGATCATGATGACATGGCATTATCAAAAGGGGGATTACTGTGGCTAACCACTGGGGGTGTTACAGTGCTGCCGGACATGAGGAAGACGAGTGGATCCGCGGGCGGCCATTTAAGCTAGGTATTATTATACCTGTGCTGTTCAGGAGTAGCACCGCTTAGTTGATTTGAATGTAATGAAATCCGTCATGTTTATATG
Organism: Thinopyrum elongatum; assembly: GCA_011799875.1. Taxonomy (NCBI): domain Eukaryota; kingdom Viridiplantae; phylum Streptophyta; class Magnoliopsida; order Poales; family Poaceae; genus Thinopyrum; species Thinopyrum elongatum. The sequence goes on along the minus strand of CM022302.1, from coordinate 153,334,440 downwards.
AAAATCTGGTATTTTATATGAATTCTGTCATTGTTTATATGAAATATCGCCGTGTTTGCATGAATTTCGTCCGGTTGGTTGAGTTGCTATCAGAATGTGTGCGGCTACGGTTGGATGGCCTAATTTATGGGTCGCCGGTCGGTCTGCGGCCGGCTCGGGCGGCGAGGTGGGACAAAAAAAAGCACAGCTCGTGCGAGCTTGTCTCCAACACGTGCGCTAGAGGATGCATGAGCACCCGAGCTCTTCCTCGGTGGCAAAGGCACGGGTGGACAAAAGGGTCGCCAATATTTTGGCTACCCCGGGCAAGATCCAAACAGCCCCTTCCAACCCCACCCCTCCCAGCACATTCAAATCCCTCGTTCGCCGTGAAATTTTGCCATGTGTTGTTTTCATGGATATTTTGCTGTGTGAAAACAAATTTAAATATGAATGAATAATCGGTGTCCGCGGTCTTCTACCGGGACACAGTTGGATGCCCTCATAGTAGTAGTAGTGTAGAGTACTAGAACTAGATAGTGAGTGTTTACTACTGTATCATGTAGTACGTACTAATTGCAACGCATGCATGTGCTGGCAGTATAATGACCACGTACGAATTTGATGGTAAGATTTGTGTAAGTTGGATGTCATATTATTGCTCTAACATGTGGTCAAAGTTAGCCTCCAAAACGCATTTTAGACCCTATATGGATTGAGGGAGTACATGCATTGCTGAGGTTTCTCTTAATGCTTGCATGCAACATTTTTATTGAAGCTTGAAATCTGAACATGTGAATGGGAGGGACTACTACAACCCTTCCAAAAGAACTGTAGTACTAATGGTATCGTACTCCCTCCGTTCACCATCTCACATGCTCAGTACTTTTGCGAACTATGGAAGTAAAAAAATTATTCCACCACTCAGCATCTATTATGGATACATTGTGGATTTCAAATTGAGTCATATAGACTGGAAAGTAGGCACTTAGGGCATCCACAATGTATGCTTTTTGTTTCCTCTAAGCCCTCTCTCTCCTCTTAGAGGCAGGCCTCTATACATTGCATGAACTGCCTCTAACAAAAAATTGGCTAGCATCGCGTCTAACCTTAGAGGCTGCCTCTAACAATATAACAATCCATCTGGTCCCACTTGTCAGCCTTAGGAAGCATAAGAAAGTACAAGAGAAATAGTACTGATTGGACAAATGTGTTGCTAATCAATACTTTTTTAAATTTCTGCTAGGGCCCACCTTACAGGCTGGTTAGAGTCTCAATACATTATGGTTTTTTCATTTGATAAGAGGCAAACCATGTGGGGCCTACCTTAGAGGCAAGGCTCTATACGCTGGAGATGCTCTGTAGTACTACTTTTGATGTGTCCCGTCAACTCGCAGAACAAGGAGAAGCTTGCTACGCCCTCTCCCCCACCCACGGGTGCGGTGGCTCGCAGAGTCGCAGGACGAGGAGAAGCTTGCTTACTACGCCTACGCCCACTCCCTCGCCCACGCGCGCGGTGGCTCACAGGACGAGGAGAAAATTTTACTACTCCCTCCGTTATCATATTGTTTGAAATATATGTATTTTAGTAGTAGGAGTAGTACTACATCTATTTCCTTGGAGTCCGTGGTGGAGCAAGCTACCCTAGGTTATGTTACTACTCCCTCCTTTCCGGTTTATTATAAGGCTCAATTTCAAAATCTCTCCAACCAAGGTAGACAGTGAGTGGTGGAATTAATTTCGTAGTTTGCACAAGTACTTAATTAGTACATTCGTTTTTCTCAAAAAGTTATGTTTACCGATGCATTAATTACAACGAATGCATGCATGACCACTAAATTTCCATGAACTTATACATGCATTGGTGAGTTTTCTCTTGATACTGCTTGCATCAGGTGATTTAATGCATCTCAAAATTCAAACATGTGATGGTAAGTACTAGTAGAATTGAGACTTATAAAACAGAAAAACGATTTTTTTAGATGAGCCCTATAAACCGGAAAGGAGGGAGTAGTAAGTAGTACTACCTCCATAGTACGTACTCCATAAAATCAGATTTTCCCAACACTAAGTTGCTCAACCTTTATTTGCTTGTTTCCCTTCCTACCTCATTGCCTCGAACAGACTATGCCAAACTCCCCTGCCTGCCGCGCGGGAAAAGACCCGCCCTCGCCTTTTTTAGTCCGGGTTTGTATCGATGGATCGCGCGAAGCAGCAAAAACCAAGCCGTGTCTTGTACTCCTCCATCGTACCAAAAGAGTGGAGACGCTCGCTTTCATGAATTCTGTACTTCCTCTCGCCAACATGTGGGACATATAGCAACCGGGTCGACGTGTCATGCACCAAATAACAGTGCAGAACAGCAGGGGGGACGCACCCCAGTCGTAGCGCCCCAGTAGTAGTAATGAGAAATGAGACGTCAAATCACAATGCCGCACCTTTCCCCCAGACGGACGAAGCAACCATTATTTCACACTTCACTGAATCCGCTTCTCCATCATCTCCTTCAAGAAAACCACGTATTGCTTCTGCCTCAAGAGGGACGCGCATCGCCTTGGTACATCATGACACGTGGGACGGCATGACAGGCCATGGTCCCCCACCCACCGCTCGGTAAAATCACCTCATTTTTACTACTTCCTCCGTCTCGGTTTATAGGGCATGCATGTCGTTCTAGGTTGAGAATTTAACTAACAATATATGTATTATATGTGATGAAAAATATATGTTTAGAAACTACATCCACTTAAGAATCCAATGATATACTTTTTGTGACATATAGCTCATATTTAGTTAGTCAAATGGATGACCTAGAATTACGTGCACGCCCTATAAACCAAGACGGAGGGAGTAATCTAGATACTACTAGTATCTTTTTAGATCAATATAGTCGGGATTCACCAAGGAGCAAAACCAAGTGGTAGGCTGCTCCTGTCGCGTTGCAGTAGCAACTCAGCAAGGTCAGTCCGCACATGAAATGGCGACACACTTACAGGACCCCTTTGGCCGACATGTGGCTCATCCACCGTCTTTTTCCACGTGCGATGCACCAAATTATAGTTCGGAGCAGCGGTTGGACTTGGAGGCACCCCGGTCGTAGCGCCGCAGTAGTAGTAAATGAGCGATGAGGGGTCAAATCACAAAGCCCCACCTTTCCCGCATTAAGCTGGACAGACGAAGCAACCATCATTTCACTCTAGGGCGCAAGAGCATAAAGAAAAAAGAAAACCAATGATGCATGCGGCAGCTACCTAGGGCACCCTAGGGTAGGAGCCTCCACTACAAATCCGCTTCTCCCTTGTCCTCTTGAAGAAAACCGATGATGCGTGCGGCGGGTAAGGTTTGTAGGAGTACTACGGCGTGCGGGGCCTCGCCGTAGTAAATGGGAGAGGGATTGAGTTCGAGTCGATGCCTTAATACGGGTGGGCCGCTCGGTTTTACGGGAACAAGGCAGCATTTTGGGTTCGGGGAGCAGTGGAGATATACGTACAAAAAATTGTGGACGTAGGTTCGACCGAAAGGCAATGACGCATGGGCCCCGCATTTTGATATACCCACGGCCGCGTGAAATTTGCTACTCAAAGTAATGCATAAAAGTTCCTCCAAAAACATCTATAACTAATGGGAAGTGAATGTATGCTTAAAATGAAAATGTAATACAAAGAGAAAAAATGAATTGCAGTGAAAAGAATGACATTTCTAACAAAAATGTGAATGTGAACTACATATGTGTGCACGTGACCAACACATACATTGTCAATACAAAATCTAATGCAAGAAATAACTTATGAGTAACATGCACGAATTGATGATGTGGTGCTTGCATGCATAGAGTACAAAAACAATGTGATTTATGACTTGCATGCATGACGTGTTCATGTGCCATAGTTGCATGTCCAGGAAAAAAGCTACTAGTGGGTTGTACTAGCTATTTAGGAATAGAAGATTTATATATGGAAGTTGTAGGGAAAGAGATGACATGTATCTCAATTCCTATGAGTAGGGATTGGAAAAGAGATGTCATTTGGTTCACATCCTAGGAACTTTTCTATTGAATCCAGAGATGACATGTATCTCAATTCCTATGAGGAGGGATTAGAAAAGAGATGTCATTTGGTTCACATCATAGGAACTTTTCTATTGAATATAGGCTAATGTTTATTTTCCTTTGAAATTGTGGAAGTATATGAATCCATTCATATGAACCAAGTGGCTCTAAAGCTATAAAAATGATATCATGTTTATTTTCCTTTGAAATGAGGAGTATATGAATATATTCCTATGAACCAATTGGCTCTAAAGGAAAAAATCCTATAAAAATCATATCATATAGAGTTCCTATGATATTCCTCCACACCAAAGGATGGTTGAAATTGCTGCTGGTGATATGACGGTCTTTCTTTGTACACTTCTCCCCCATCTTTATAGTTACCTCTCGAAGATGAATGAAATGATATATACTGGGTATTCTATATGTGCATTTTGGTATACAAAAACTCAGTAAAAGTTTGCGAGGTTCGAATTTTCAATAAAGCTATATGCACTACATTTTGGAACGGAGGGAGGAGCATACGGCAGTTGCTAACACTCATGTGGAAGATTTGTGTGTCAGAGGAGTGGCTGTTCTATTAAATGCCATGGCAAAACTGACATTGTCGGATGCCGATCTAACGGTTCTTACGGCGTTCGTCAGGAAACGGCTTGTGGCAAACGTTTGTCAGATATGATTTACGGACACATGCATTGCATTGATATGTGCCCCCTCTCTCTCACGCACACACGCACCTCACGAGTCACGACTCTCCCGAGTCCTCTCGCACCCACCATCTATCTGTAGGTAGACGTCACACACATATGTGCTCTTCACACCCTACCCTCAGAACTTCTAAAAAATAAAAGACGTCGGGCACCTTTTATTTTAACTCACATGTCACACACTTATACTATTACTCTTGTGGCGAACGTTCTTTGGGCGTAGTATATTATACTCTCACGAAGAGAAGCGGTGCACGCACGCACTTGTTCTCTCACACCCACTCGCGGGTACATGTAGGAGCACATTTTTTTAAGCTAGGAGCGCATTTGTTTACAAATACGCATCCCAATTGACATTTTGACTAGTCTAGTTCTCAACTTGATGGAGGGTTGGGGACCGCACGTGAATGATACAGTACATAGTGAGTCCTGGACGCGGTGATTTGATAGTGCGACCTGGAAGCGGTGGCACGTTATTGATCGAGTTTTATTTTAACTTGAACTTTAAATGAAAATAGTGGTTCGCGCGTATTCAATTTAATAACGGCTGCTACAATAAAATCACTGCACTATATATATAAGCAGGAGCCTCGGCGCTTGCTTTACTAGGGTTCCTCTATTTCACTCTCTCATGCTCTCCAGATCTAAGCAAGACATAGGTGGCCACACTCTCTCTGCTCATGTCTGGTCACAAATCCGGTCGGACCACCTCGGCTGGGGCAGGGGTGTAGGTGCATCATTCACGCGGTCGTCAGCGGCGAGGGAGGAGACCAACAGCTGCCCGCGCGTCCCGATCAGTGGCCGTGCCGTTCTCTCCGAGACAGCGTGATACGTCTCCAACGTATCTATAATTTTTGATTGTTCCATGCTATTATATTATCATTCTTGGATGTTTTACAATCATTTTATAGTCATTTTATATCATTTTTTGGTACTAACCTATTGACATAGTGCCAAGTGCCAGTTGTTGTTTTTTGCATGTTTTTTACATCGCAGGAAATCAATACCAAACGGAGTCCAAACGCAGCGAAACTTTTTGTGGATTTTTTTTGGACCAGAAGACATCCAGTGGGTCGGAGAAGCGCCTGGGGGGTGCTCCGAGGAGAGCACAACCCACCAGGGCGCACCTGGAGGCCCAGGCGCGCCCTGGTGGGTTGTGCCCACCTCGGGTACCCCTCGAACCACCTCTTTGCTCTATAAATACCCCAATATTCCAGAAACCCTAGGGGAGTCAACGAAAATCAATTCCAGCCGCCGCAGAGTCCAGAACCACCAGATCCAATCTAGACACCATCACGGAGGGGTTCACCACTTCCATTGGTGCCTCTCCGATGATGCGTGAGTAGTTCTTTGTAGACCTACGGGTCCGTAGTTAGTAGCTAGATGGCTTTCTCCCTCTCGTTTGATTCTCAATACAATGGTCTCTTGGAGATCCATATGATGTAACTCTTTTTTGCGGTGTGTTTGTTGGGATCCGATGAACTTTGAGTTTATGATCAGATCTATCTTTGTATCCATGAAAGTTATTTGAGTCTTCTTTGATCTCTTATATGCATGATTGCTTATAGCCTCGTATTTCTTCTCCGAAATTTGGGTTTTTTTTGGCCAACTTGATCTATTTATCTTGCAATGGGAAGAGGTGCTTTGTAGTGGGTTCGATCTTACGGTGCTTGATCCCAGTGACAGAAGGGGAACCGACACGTATGTATCGTTGCTACTAAGGATAAAACAATGGGGTCTATTTCTACATAAATAGATCTTGTCTACATCATGTCATCATTCTTATTGCATTACTCCATTTCTCCATGAACTTAATACACTAGATGCATGCTGGATAGCGGTCGATGTGTGGAGTAATAGTAGTAGATGCAGGCAGGAGTCGGTCTACTAATCTTGGACGTGATACCTATATAATGATCATTGCCTGGATATCGTCATGATTATTTGAAGTTCTATCAATTGCCCAACAGTAATTTGGTCACCCACCGTTTGCTATTTTTCTCGAGAGAAGCCACTAGTGAAACCTACGGCCCCCGGGTCTCTTTTCCAATATATTTGCTTTCAAGATCTGTTTTGCTATTCGGTCTTTTATTTATTTGCAACTTTTATTTTCAGATATATTAAACCAAAAATACAAAAAAAAACTTGCTGCACTTTATTTTATTTGGCGTTCGATCTATCAATATTTACTACTCTCTCACGTCCATTTGCCAATTTTTGGCGCCGTTGCCCGAAAGGGATTGACAACCCCTTTTACACATCGGGTTGCGAGTATTTGTTATTTGTGTGCAGGTGCTGTTTACGTAGTGTTGCTTGGTTATCCTACTGGTTCGATAACCTTGGTCTCATCACTGAGGGAAATACCTACCGCCGCTGTGCTGCATCATCCCTTCCTCTTTGGGGAAATACCGGCATAGCTTCAAGCCGCATCAAAAGGAATTTCTGGCACCGTTGCCGGGGAGACATCATCAACATCTACCAGGTTCCTAATCACAAATCTCATCTTCTTGCAATTTACATTATTTGCCATTTGCATCTCGTTTTCCTCTCCCCCACTTCACAAAAATTTGCCGTTTTATTTACCTTCTTTTCCGTTTGCCTTTTTCTCGTCAGATCTCTTGTTTGCTTGTGTTGACATGTGTCCTCTATTTGCTTGCATCTTTGCTTGCTAAAAGTCTATTGATATGGGTCCTCATCCACTTGCTAATCTTTTCAAAAGATCCAATTATGATGAACCAATTGCTAGTGAATTGAGTTCACTAGATTATCTTTATGAAGTTCTGCTTGAGATTTATGAATCTGAAAATTGTGATGAAGTGTTAAACGAAGGAATTTATAAAGTGGTTCATGATAGCTCCTTGAATGAAAAGCATGATTGCAATGATGTTATTATAAATTCTATTAATGTCAATTGTGCTAATAATATGCAAAACCCCAAGCTTGGGGATGCTAATTTTGATATGTCCACTACTTATTGCAATGATCATGATTGGGGTGATTCTTCTTATGATCTTGAAAATTTATTTAAGCCTCATGATGAATATGTTATTGATAATAATGTTTGCAATAATATTGAAAGTGGGTTTGGAAGAGTGTCAACTTTAGGTAAAAATAATCCCACATATTTGGAGAGTGTTCAATCTTATGATTTTTTTTATAAAAGTGGGCTTGGAGAGGTCATGACTTTATTTGATGATAATCCCACTATTTTGGAAGAGTGTCAACTTTGCATGCATCTGGATCATGTAGAGAGTATGTTATGTGATAGCTATATTGTTGAGTTTGAATATGATCCCACATGTAATTATTATGAGAGAGGGAAATATGGTTGTAGAAATTTTCATGTTACTAAATTACCTCTCTTCATGTTGAGATTGCTATTGTTTTCTTCCATGCAAATGCTAGATCTTGCTTGTCTTGCTAATTTGTTTTCCTATAAAATTCTTATGCATCGGAAATATGTTTGTCACATGTTTTATGATGCTCTCTTTGTGTTTTCATTATTATCTTTCATGTGAGCATCAATAAAATCTTATGCCTAGCTAAGGGCGTAAAACGATAGCGCTTGTTGGGAGGCAACCCAATGAATAAAATTTATTTTTCCTTTTTTGCTTTCTATTCTTGAGTGTTTGCAAAATTATGCTACTGTTATAATTGTGTTTTTTGTGTTTTAATTAGTGTTTGTGCCAAGTAAAGCCTTTAGGATTGATTTGGTGATAGTTGATTTGATCTTGTTGGAAAACAGAAACTTTTGCGTCCAGTAAAAAAATTTTGAAACTTCATAGCTGAGACAAAAATTCTGAATTTTTTACAGAACATTTATATACAAATTTCCTCTGTTTTCCTAATTTTTCAGAATTTTTGGAGATTCACAAGTATTCTAAATATTCAGATTGTTACAGACTGTTCTGTTTTTGACAGATTCTGTTTTCTTTGCGTTGTGTGCTTGTTTTGATGATTCTATGGTTTTATTTGATGAGTTTTTGCCATAGAAATGTTGGAATACAGTAGATATAATGCAAGAATAAAATATGAATTGGTTTGCTACAGAACTTATAGTAGTGATTTGCTTTCTTATACTAACGGATCTCACGAAGGTTTTGTTGAGTTTTGTGTGATTGAAGTTTTCAAGTTTTGGGTTATCTTACGATGGATGAAGGAATAAGGAGTAAGAAGAGCCTAAGCTTGGGGATGCCCATGGCATCCCAAGCTATTATCCAAAGAGAAGCAAGCAACTAAGCTTGGGGATGCCCCGAGTGGCATCCCCTCTTTCTTCTAACGACCATCGGTATTTTACTCGAAGCTATATTTTTATTCGTCACATACTATGAGTTTTGCTTGGAGCGTCTTGTATGATATAAGTCTTTGCTTGTTTTGCTTTATGTTATAAGTTATGAATCCTTGCTGGACACACCTATTTGAGAGAGCCAAAATTATGCCATGACTTGTTAGAATTGCTCTCTATGCTTCTCTTAAATTTTTTATGAGCTATGGATTTGCTCTAGTGCTTCACTTATATCTTTTTGAGCCCGGCGTGCTTTAGTATTTTTGAAGAAATGCTCTCATGCTTCACTTAGATTTATTTGGGAGTTAGTAAATTTTTAAGAAATTCTCTCTTGCTTCACTTAAATTAATTTGAGAGAAAGAAATATCATGCTCATGATCTTCACTTATATTTGTTTGAGCTTATCAAAAGCAACACATGAAAATTAGTCCCAAAGTGATAGATATCCAAGAAGGATATAATAAAAACTTTCATGAAGATCATTGTACAAAATAAACTTGATTCCTTGTAATAATTTTGAGATATGATGATGTGATATGTGAGTTATGTTGATGAGTAATTGTGCTTTAGTAAGAATATTGGTGTTAAGGTTTGTGATTCCCTTTGCAAGCACGAAAGTCAATAGATATGCAATGAAATAATATCCTACTTGTGGTGCATTATTTGGTGTTAATTATGCTTAATGCTCGCTTATGAGATTATTCGTTTTTTGGTTGGTCGCTTCTCAATCTTTTGCTAGCCTTCATTTTGCACTAAGTATGATCACTACTTGTGCATCCAAAACCCTTTATACCAGTTTTGCCACATGAGTCCACTATATCTACCTCTATGCAATATTCTTTTGCTGTTATAAGAAAATTTGTATGTGCCATCTCTAATTTTCAAAATAAACTTCTCTTTTGTGTGTTCGTACCGCTCGCGAGGCGGTGAGGGGTGGCTAATATTTTCCATGCTAGATGTGTTATTCTCACGATGAGTGTTTATTCACTTGTCATTGCACGAGAGTAAGGCAAAGGTATTAGGGATGCCTAGTCCTGAAATGAAAAAAATGAATTTACTTTATGTTGTCAAATAATAAATTCCTTGGAAAGTGTTGGTATGGAGGGCACCCGTGGATACGGCTAGCCATGGAAAGTGAAAGAAATGGTGGAAAAAGGAATAAACTTTATTTTCTGTTTGGGAACCGCCTATGATATATCTAGCATGGAAAGTGTTGGGAACTCTAAGTCGTTTTCGTTGGTGGGAAAAGAACACCTCCCAAAATCTTTTTTATCTCTCAATTTTCGCTTTGAGCTCTGGCACGTCTACAAATCCCTACTTCCCTCTGCGAAGGGCCTTTCTTTACTTTATGCAATTTTTATTTTTAAATTGAGTCTCCATCTTCTCTTATAAAGCACCAACTAGGAGGCACTATGATCGTACTTGAGCATTGGGTGTAGTTAATATGCGAGTGTGTTTCATGAATGGATCAATGGTTGAGCATGATGGGCTGGGGATAACTTATTTTAGCGTTGATATTTTGAAAGACATTGTTGCTTGTTGATATGCTTGAGTATTTAAGTTATCATGTCAAAACTAGACTATTCCTTTGAACCATATAAAAGTCCAAATGTCCATGCTATAAAAGAAAGAATATGATATGACATGTTAGGCAGCATTCCACATCAAAAATTCTGTTTTTATCATTTACCTACTCGAGGACGAGCAGGAATTAAGCCTGGGGATGCTGATACGTCTCCAACGTATCTATAATTTTTGATTGTGTCATGCTGTTATATTATCATTCGTGGATGTTTTACAATCATTTTACATCATTTTTTGGTACTAACCTATTGACATAGTGCCAAGTGCCAGTTGTTGTTTTTTGCATGTTTTTTACATGGCAGGAAATCAATACCAAACGGAGTCCAAACGCAGCGAAACTTTTTGTGGATTTTTTTTGGACCAGAAGACATCCAGTGGGCCTGAGAAGCGCCTGGGGGTGCTCCGAGGGGAGCACAACCCACCAGGGCGCGCCCACCTCGGGTACCCCCCGAACCGCCTCTTTGCTCTATAAATACCCCAATATTCCAGAAACCCTAGGGGAGTCGACGAAAATCAATTCCAGCCGTCGCAGAGTCCAGAACCACCAGATCCAATCTAGACACCATCACAGAGGGGTTCACCACTTCCATTGGTGCCTCTCCGATGATGCGTGAGTAGTTCTTTGTAGACCTACGGGTCCGTAGTTAGTAGCTAGATGGCTTTCTCTCTCTCGTTTGATTCTCAATACAATGGTCTCTTGGAGATCCATATGATGTAACTCTTTTTTGCGGTGTGTTTGTTGGGATCCGATGAACTTTGAGTTTATGATCAGATCTATCTTTCTATCCATGAAAGTTATTTGAGTCTTCTTTGATCTCTTATATGCATGATTGCTTATAGCCTCGTATTTCTTCACCGATATTTGGGTTTTGTTTAGCCAACTTGATCTATTTATCTTGCAATGGGAAGAGGTGCTTTGTAGTGGGTTCGATCTTATGGTGCTTGATCCCAGTGACAGAAGGGGAACCGACACGTACGTATCGTTGCTACTAAGGATAAAACAATGGGGTCTATTTCTACATAAATAGATCTTGTCTACATCATGTCATCATTCTTATTGCATTACTCCATTTCTCCATGAACTTAATACACTAGATGCATGCTGGATAGCGGTCGATGTGTGGAGTAATAGTAGTAGATGCAGGCAGGAGTCGGTCTACTAATCTTGGACGTGATGCCTATATAATGATCATTGCCTGGATATCGTCATGATTATTTGAAGTTCTATCAATTGCCTAACAGTAATTTGTTCACCCACCGTTTGCTATTTTTCTCGAGAGAAGCCACTAGTGAAACCTACGGCCCCCGGGTCTCTTTTCCAATATATTTGCTTTCAAGATCTGCTTTGCTATTCGCTCTTTTATTTATTTGCAACTTTTATTTTTAGATCTATTAAACCAAAAATACAAAAATACCTTGCTGCACTTTATTTTATTTGGCGTTCGATCTATCAATATTTACTACTCTCTCACGTCCGTTTGCCAATTTTTGGCGCCATTGCCCGAAAGGGATTGACAACCCCTTTTACACGTCGGGTTGCGAGTATTTGTTATTTGTGTGCAGGTGCTGTTTACGTAGTGTTGCTTGGTTCTCCTACTAGTTCGATAACCTTGGTCTCATCACTGAGGGAAATACCTACCGCCGCTGTGCTGCATCATCCCTTCCTCTTTGGGGAAATACTGACGTAGCTACAAGCCGCGTCACAGCGCGAGCTCAGGAGGGCCCCCGACCCCTTCTTCCTCCCTGGGGTATTGTGGCCAAGATGCAGCCTCCCAACGCCGTCTTTGCCACATCCCGACGACCCTCAGGTATATATTCCTTCGAAACCTGCCTTGCTCTACTGCCCCAGCTCCCCACGTGGCTGTGTGTGGATCTTTTTCTACTTCCGTCGGCTGTTCCAAAGCCACCTAGACTTTTACTATTATTAGAGGTAAAGCTAGTTCATACAGTCGAATCTAAGAGTTGGTTCAAACAGGGAAGAAAGTGGGAAAGCTATAGCATGAATCTAAGACTTGGTTCTAAGAGGAAACGGGGTAAAGTAGTAGATACTGGCTACCCAGCCGGTCTCTTGGTTGAGAAGGCGAAGAAAGCGGGGTGGATGGCGAAGGGTGGGGGAAGTGGACTTGTCTCTTGGTCGAAAAAGGAAAGAAAGTGATGGGTGTTGGGGGACAACGCAAATGAGAACGAGCAGGTCCAGATTTCCTGTGCTCACATAGGAGAATGTCGCCGCGGAGATAAAAAAATGGGACAAATGTAGACATGCTGCTTGAATGTTTGCCGCTCTCGGCAACCACATCTTCCTCACCACTTTATGCCCCTGCTGTCCCTACGCCCATATCGCTACCATTAATGTAAAATCACATGCAGCATTAAGCAATGTCACCTAATGTCACTATTAAGTAATGGTCTAGTGCCGTCGATAAATTGAAGCAATGCCACCTAATGTCACTATTAAGTAATGCTCTAGTGCCGTCGATAAATTCAAGCAATGACACCACCATTTTATGAAGAGCTTCCATCTTGCTTTATTTCCCATGAATTGTGTTTTTGCAGTTACACTTAAATCTCACACCGCTAACATTGCTTCATCCCAGTGAAACTTGATGTTTGCTTGAACTACGTCGGTATTTCCCCAAAGAGGAAGGGATGATGCAGCACAACAACGGTAGGTATTTCCCTCAGTGATGAGACCAAGGTTATTGAACCAGTAGGAGAACCAAGCAACACTACGTAAAGAGCACCTGCACACAAAGAACAAATACTTGCAACCCGACGTGTTAAAGGGGTTTTCAATCCCTTTCGGGTAACGGCGCCAGAAATTGGCAAACGGCGGGAGATAAATTGTAGTAGATTGGATAAATAGATCATGAATAAAATAAAGTGAAGCAAAATATTTTTGGGTTTTTAGAAATATAGATGTGAAAATAAAAGTGGCAAATAAATAAAAAGGCAAATAGCAAAATAGATCTGAAAATATATGATGAGAAAATAGACCCGGGGGCCGTAGATTTCACTAGTGGCTTCTCTCGAGAAAAATAGCATACGGTGGGTAAACAAATTACTGTTGGGCAATTGATAGAACTTCAAATAATCATGACGATATCCAGGCAATGATCATTATATAGGCATCACATCCAAGATTAGTAGACCGACTCTTGCCTGCATCTACTACTATTACTCCACACATCAACCGCTATCCAGCATGCATCTAGTGTATTAAGTTATTGGAGAAACGAAGTAATGCAATAAGAACGATGACATGATGTAGACATGATCTATTTATGTAGAAATAGACCCCATCTTGTTATCCTTAATAGCAACGATACATACATCTCGGTTCCCCTTCTGTCACTAGGATCAAGCACCGTAAGATCGAACCCATCACAAAGCACCTCTTCCCATGGCAAGAAAAATCGATCTAGTTAGCCTAACTAAACCAAAGATTCGAAGAAGAAATACGAGGCTATAAGTAATCATGCATATAAGAGATCAAAAGACTCAAATAACTTTCATGGATAAAAACATAGATCTGATCATAAACTCAAAGTTCACCGGATCCCAACAAACACACCGCAAAAAGAGTTACATCAAATAGATATCCAAGGGACCATTGTATTGAGAATCAAAAGAGAGAGAGGAAGACATCTGGCTACTGCCTACAGACCCGTAGGTCTACAATGAACTACTCACACATCATCGGAGAGGCACCAATGAGGATGATGAACCCCTCTGTGATGGTGTCTAGATTGGATCTGTGGTTTCTGGAACTTGCGGCGGCTGGAATTGATTTTCGTCGACTCCCCTAGGGTTTCTGGAATATTGGGGTATTTATAGAGCAAAGAGGCGGTGCGGGAGGTGGCCGAGGTGGGCACAACCCACCCGGGCGCGCCTGGTCCCCCAGGCGCGCCCTGGTGGGTTGTGCTCCCCTCGAAGCCCCCCTCGGGTACTTTCTTGGCCCAACTTGTGTATTTTGGTCCAAAAAAAATCACAAAAATGTTTCGCTGCGTTTGGACTTCGTTTGATATTGATTTCCTGCAAAGTAAAAAACAAGCAAAAAACAGCAACTGGCACTGGGCACTATGTCAATAGGTTAGTCCCAAAAACTGATATAAAGTTGCTAGAAAATGATGGTAAAACATCCAAGAATGATAATATAACAGCATGGAACAATAAAAAATTATAGATACGTTGGAGACGTATCAGCATCCCCAAGCTTAATTCCTGCTCGTCCTCGAGCAGGTAAATGATAAAAACAGAATTTTTGATGTGGAATGCTGCCTAACATGTTCATCACATATTATTTTCTTTGTAGCATGGACATTTGGACTTTTATATGATTCAAAGCAATAGTCTAGTTTTGACATGAAGATTTCATTACTCAAGCATATCAAAAGCAACCATGTCTTTCAAAATATCAACACTAAAGCAAGTTATCCCTAGCCCATTATGCTCAATCATTGATCCATTCATGAAACACACTCGCATATTAGCTATACCCAATGCTCAAGTACGATCATAGTGCCCCTTAGTTGGTGCTTTATAAGAGAAGATGGAGACTCAAAATAAAAATTGCATAAAGTAAAAGAAAGGCCCTTCGCAGAGGGAAGTAGGGATTTGTAGAGGTGCCAGAGCTCAAAGCGAAAAAAAGTAGAGATAAAATATCTTGGGTGGCATGCTTTTCCTGTCAACGAAAACAATCGAGTAGTTCCCAATACTTTCCATGCTAGATATATCATAGGCGGTTCCCAAACAGAAAATAAAGTTTATTCCTTTTTCCACCTTACTTTCACTTTCCATGGCTAGCCGTATCCACGGGTGCCCTCCATACCAACACTTTCCAAGGAATTTATTATTTGACAACATAAAGTAAATTCATTTTTCATTTCGGGACTGGGCATCCCTAATACCTTTGTCGTACTCTCGTGCAATGACAAGTGAATAAACACTCATCTTGAGAATAACACATCTAGCATGGAAATATATCAACCACCCCCTACCGTTTCATGAGCAGTACGAGCACACAAAAGAGAAATTTATTTTGAAATTAGAGATGGCACATACAAATTTGCTTAGAACGGAACGGAAATACCGCATATAGGTAGGTATAGTGGACTCATATGGCAAAACTGGTTTAAGGATTTTGGATGCACAAGTAGTGATCATACTTAGTGCAAATGAAGGCTAGCAAAAGATTGAGAAGCATCCAACCAAGAAACGAAAAATCTCATAAGCGAGCATTAAGCATAACTAACACCGAATAATGCACCACAAGTAGGATGTAATTTCATTGCATAACTATTGACTTTCGTGCTTGCATAGGGAATGACAAACCTTAACACCAATATTCTTACTAAAGCATAATTACTCATTAACATGACTCACATATTATATCAACATACCGCAAAACTATTACAAGGAATCAAGTTTATTTTGTCCAATGATCTTCATGAAAGTTTTTATTATATCCCTCTTGTATATCTATCACTTTGGGACTAATTTTATATGTTGTTTTTGATAGCTCAAACAAATCTAAGTGAAGAACATGAGCATAAAATTTTCTTCTCTCAAAATAATTTAAGTGAAGCAAGAGAGAATTTCTAAAAAAAATTACTAGCTCTCAAATAAATCTAAGTGAAGCATGAGAGTATTTCTTCAAAAATACTAAAGCACACCATGCTCAAAAAGATATAAATGAAGCACTAGAGCAATTCCATAGCTCATAAAGATTTAAGTGAAGCATAGAGAGCAATTCTAACAAGTCATAACATAATTTTGGCTCCCTCAAATAGGTGTGTCCAGCAAGGATTCATGACTTAAAATAAAAACCAAAACAAGCAAAGAATCATATCATACAAGACGCTCCAAGCAAAACTCATGATATGTGACGAATAAAAATATAGCTCCAAGTAAAATACCGATGGTCGTTAGAAGAAGGAGGGGATGCTACTCGGGCATCCCCAAACTTAGTTGCTTGCTTCTCTTTGGATAATGGCTTGGGGTGCCATGGGGCATCCCCAAGCTTAGGCTCTTCTTACTCCTTATTCCTTTATCCATCGTAATCTCACCCAAAACTTGAAAACTTCAATCACACAAAACTCAACAAAACCTTCGTGAGATCCGTTAGTATAAGAAAACCAATCTTTACTTTAAGTACTGTAGATAACCCATTAAAATTTTGTTCTTGCATTATATCTACTGTATTCTAACTTTACCATGGCTCATACCCCCCGATAAAAACCATAGATTCATCAAAATAAGCACACAATGCAAAGAAAACAGAATCTGTCACAAACAGAACAGTCTGTAAAGATGCGAATTTTCTCATACTTCTGTATATCCAAAAATTCTGAAAATTTGAGATAATATAGGCAATTTGTATATAAATCTTGTGTAAAAAATTCAGAATTTTTAGTCGCTTATGTGAATTTTCAAAATTGTTTTACTAGACAAAAAAGTTTCTGTTTTCCAACAAGATCAAATCAACTATCACCAAAGCTATCCTGAAGGATTTAATTGGCACAAACACTAATGAAAACACAAAAAACACAATCATAACAGTAGCATAATTGTGCAAACACCCAAGAACAAAAAGAAAAAGACAAAAATAAATTTTATTCATTGGGTTGCCTCCCAACAAGCGCTATCTTTTTACGCCCTTAGCTAGGCATAAAGCAAAGATCTAAGTATTGTCATCTTTGGTTTCATTTTCCTTAGAGGTGTTTTTGTCAGAAGGTTTTGTGAAAACAACATAAAACACCTTATCCATAGAGACCTTAGCACTATCAAGTTGCTTATCGTCATATCCCCCTTGATTTCCGGCAACAATCCAAGAACAGTGCTAATTAACATCATTGAAAACTTGTTGGATTACATCTAAAACGGGGACGTCCTTTTTAAGGTTCTCATCAAAGATTCGATTATCCCCAAGCAAATGTCTTAGAACATAATCACTATTATAAAGAATTTCATCTATCACGGGTTTTTCATGATTCATACCATAAAAATGAAAGATTTCCCTAGCTTCCTGTATTATGTAGTAAAATTCATTCATAAGAACAAGAGTGGCCAACTTTTTAGCATTAGGATTCTTTATGACGGGTAGCTCATAAAACATTCTATGCAAGGTAGGATGAGTACGAATATTATTTTTTCAAGTTTCAGAACTAGTGTGGAGATAGCTTCCGCATAAGATTTAGTCCTTTTAAGTATAGGAACATCATCAAGATTTAAATTTCCAACACAATTGAAAAATTCTTGGATACATTCTTTTCCTATAACATTCCCTTGCCCCAAAATAAAAGTTTTAGCATCCAGATTGCCAGATCGTCCAATTTTAGGAGTTAGGCCATCATCTGTTTCTGCCATACCAAAGTCACTCATGATGACAAGTTTCAAGCAATTAAGAGATCTGACGAGAAAACGGCGAACAAAAAAGAGGGCGAATAAAACGGCAAATTTTTGTGAAGTGGGGGACAGGAAAATGAGAGGCAAATGGCAAATAATGTAAATTGCAAGGAGATGAGATTTGTGATTAGGAACCTGGTAGATGTTGATGATGTCTCCCCGGCAACGGCGCCAGAAATTGGCGAGTTGTCGGGAGACTATCTTGACTTGATCCTCCCCGGCAACGGCGCCAGAAATTCCTTTTGATGTTTGCTTGAACTACGTTGGTATTTCCCCAAAGAGGAAGGGATGATGCAGCACAGCAACGGTAGGTATTTCCCTCAGTGACGAGACCAAGGTTATCGAACCAGTAGGAGAACCAAGCAACACTACGTAAAGAGCACCTGCACACAAAGAACAAATACTTGCAACCCGACGTGTTAAAGGGGTTGTCGATCCCTTTCGGGTAACGGCGCCAGAAATTGGCAAACAGACGAGAGATAAATTGTAGTAGATTGGGTAAATAGATCACGAATAAAATAAAGTAAAGCAAAATATTTTTGGGTTTTTAGAAATATAGATGTGAAAATAAAAGTGGCAAATAAATAAAAAGGCAAATAGCAAAATAGATCTGAAAATATATGATGAGAAAATAGACCCGGGGGCCGTAGATTTCACTAGTGGCTTCTCTCGAGAAAAATAGCATACGGTGGGTAAACAAATTACTGTTGGGCAATTGATAGAACTTCAAATAATCATGACGATATCCAGGCAATGATCATTATATAGGCATCACATCCAAGATTATTAGACCGACTCCTGCCTGCGTCTACTACTATTACTCCACACATCGACCGCTATCCAGCATGCATCTAGTGTATTAAGTTCATGGAGAAACAGAGTAATGCAGTAAGAATGATGACATGATGTAGACAAGATCTATTTATGTGGAAATAGATCCCATCTTGTTATCCTTAATCCATCTTGTTATCCTTAATAGCAACGATGCATACGTGTCGGTTCCCCTTCTGTCACTGGGATCAAGCACCGTAAGATCGAACCCATCACAAAGCACCTCTTCCCATGGCAAGAAAAATCGATCTAGTTAGCCTAACTAAACCAAAGATTTGAAGAAGAAATACAAGGCTATAAGTAATCATGCATATAAGAGATCAAAAGACTCAAATAACTTTCATGGATAAAAACATAGATCTGATCATAAACTCAAAGTTCATCGGATCCCAACAAACACACCGCAAAAAGAGTTACATCAAATAGATCTCCAAGAGACCATTGTATTGAGAATCAAAAGAGAGAGAGGAAGACATCTAGCTACTGCCTACGGACCCGTAGGTCTACAATGAACTACTCACGCATCATCGGAGAGGCACCAATGAGGATGATGAACCCCTTCGTGATGGTGTCTAGATTGGATCTATGGTTTCTGGAACTTGCGGCGGCTGGAATTGATTTTTGTCGACTCCCCTAGGGTTTATGGAATATTGGGGAATTTGTAGAGCAAAGAGGCGGTGCGGGAGGTGGCCGGGGTGGGCACAACCCACCTGGGCGCGCCTGGGCCCCCAGGCGCACCATGGTGGGTTGTGCTCCCCTCGGAGCCCCCCTCAGGTACTTTCTTGGCCCAACTTGTGTCTTCTGGTCCAGAAAAAGTCACCAAAAAGTTTCGCTGCGTTTGGACTTCATTTGGTATTGATTTCCTGTGAAGTAAAAAAGAAGCAAAAACAGCAACTGGCACTGGGCACTATGTCAATAGGTTAGTCCCAAAAATTGATATAAAGTTGCTATAAAATGATTGTAAAACATCCTAGAATGATAATATAACAGCATGGAACAATAAAAAATTATAGATACGTTGGAGACGTATCAAAACTACACAAATTTGATTGCACATTTACTGACCATGTGCTACTCTCATGACAGTAATACTATTGCTATTGTTCTGCATGTTAATCTGATGCAAGTGTTGATGTGATGTGATGCTACTTCTTACTTAATGGCACTTTCATACTGTCAATGTAGTGCCAATTATAACACAATAGATGCTGTTGTTAATCATATGCCACTGCAAATAACTGTCACTGTTTAAATAACTGTATTTCATATTTGCGCAAACAGGGATGTCTGTCTCCATATCATTTCTATCTGTGCAATCAAAAGTACACACCTCAGTTTTAGTAGAACTACACAAAATGAGATGGCTATTCTTAGCTGCCCTCGTCTAACCTCCCGTATTCCAGGTATTCCTACATTGGTAGTAACTAGGTAGAATGACCAACGCAATCTAAAAGAAGCTGATTCGTACGTTTTACTTCCTGATTGCAGTGCATGGACGAGCGAAAACAACTGCATCCTAGTCGGGAATGCACTTTCTCCCAATTCACGGATGGACAGAGGACTAGCTGGCACGGCTACACATAGGTTTTTGGGCAGGTGCGCGAACAAGAGGCATTGTGGTCTGCTTATTTCTGCAAATAGCGGTGCTTCAATTTAGTGGAACTGCACAAGAAGTTCAGATGGTCAGTACACTACATGGTTCAGTTCAGCATTCCAACTGAGAACACAATTATAATTGGTTATTCTGGAATGAGAGAACCTAACCTTGGATGGTGGCAACAAGAAAAACCAGAGTGAACTCCAGGAAATTAAAGCCTGCCTAGGGAAGCCCTTTGCTCAGAGAAGCCTTGCTTGATTTTTCCTGATTTGTAAACCTTCTCACAACTTTGTCTTTTGCTGTGAACTAGTAAATGTTTGTTATGTTCTATGAATCATTGAGATGTATAAAATTGCTTAACTTATGCTTTTCAAGTATTTTATGAAGCCGAGTTTAATGTGAATGTTCCACACGAACGCTGGACTAGCGTGTGAACATTTGGAATTAACATTGTGGCCTCAGTTAACTGCATGAACCACTGTAACAAGATACGTAGTTGCTTATATGTCAGACAACAGATTATTGATTGTTAGCTGGTCGATAGTCGACTTTTCTAGTGTTGAAGCGAGTTGAGCCAATGTGCCGTGTCTTGCACAACTGCTTACAAGTGGGGTAGCACCAACAGTGTTTACAAGTACTTAACCAGGCTTACGTAACCTATGTATACGTCAGCGCACAGTTCTCGAACAAGTACTCTATTTCATCAAACACACACTGCTCGTATGATAAACTGTGAAACTTATGTCTTACCATGCCATATTACCTGAAAAAACTAGTGATGATGCATCTGTTTCGGCAACAATTAGGATGGTTCTCACATGATTCACGGGCACACAAAAGTAGCAGTAGTTCCCATAGACGGATTCAAACAGAGTACTAGCCTAGAGGGCTCGATAATAGGCAAGGTTCGGATAATTAGACACAATACAAACTACTTTTAAACACTAGCTAGGGCAACTATTTCATGCCTCGATCTAATTTGGGATGGACACAAGACGGACCTTGCCATGAACATCATCGATGACGTCCGGCAGCAGCTCAATCCTGTGAACCTTCCTGAAGATAACCTTGTGGCCTTGCCACTCATAAACTTGTTTGTGGAGGCATGCCACGTCATCTTCCTGTGTAAGCTTGACAAGAACAGTATGCCTCACAAACGAAGGAGTAGCTTTGAACTTCTTGTGCTTTAGTACACCCTGGATAACACGCCCGACAACAGTGAGGCTGGAATACATCTCAACTTTGGTATAAGTGCAAATGGCTTCCAGGATCCAACAGCCTAAGAACTTTGTTTTCCTAGTGCGTATATTCAGGTCATCCGCCTCATAGCGAGTGACATGTACAATCACACAATCCTTGTCTGCATCAGGGCTCTAATTGAAACAGAAACGAATTCTGAATTACTTTCCAATATAAAAATAGAAGTTATTTAAACCACTATGTAGAGTCAAAAGTATGCATGACAGGGAAGGTAGCATGGCATCGAAGCTAATAAAATTTTGCATTATTTATCACCACATACTTAGATGAAAAACCACAATCGAGATCGTCAAAGAAGAAAATCACCTTGGGTAGCTTAGCGGGGGGGGGGGGGGTGGGGGACACATCCTCGAAGGGTGGGCAACTGCTCCTGCAGGGCCCAGGGGCTGTAACCTCAAACGGGGCATTGGCCATCTCAGTAGTGGCCATGAGCGTATCTGGGGTCGGCTCGGTGGCGGCCTCCATCTTCTTGGAGCTCTCTGTCTCGTGGGGGTCAGCCTCCCGCGTCTGCTCCAACATTGGCAGATCTTTGCCTGGTTCTCCTTGGTCCATCATGAAACTAATGAATAGGAGACAACTGAAAGGAAAACACAATCGCAATGACAATGAAACCAAAAAGAGAGTGAGGATCGGTTACTGCTTTGCAAAAGTTCTTATTTTCTGAAAGAAAATATACCAACACCCTTTGTTGGGAGAGAAGAACAATGGCAGATGCGAGTGTTGGCTTTCTTCAAGATGGTGAGGGAGAAGGGGATTCAGCGAAGAGTGAAATCATGGTTGCTTCGTCCGTCAAACTTAGACTGCGGGGAGGTGGGGTTTTGTGATATGACGGCTCGTTACTACCGCGCTATGACCGGGGTGACTCTCTGCCTGCATATCGCGTTCTAATTTGGTGGATGGCATTTGGGCCCGCTCGCTGCATGGCCAGCATGTCGGTGAACCAAAGTAAAACGGCATTCAGTAGCGGGAGACGTTTTGATGACCTCGGAGGAGCCAGAAGCGGTAGTGTATCTACTGTACTAGTAGTAATTGTTTTTCTGGGTAGCTGTAGAGTGTATCCACTGTACTAGTAGTAATTGTTTCTCTGGGCCCAAGACAAAAGAGCCCATCCACCCTAGTAAATAATAAAATCAATTCAAAAGCCCATATATTTACTTAATGAGAGGCGCTACCCGGCTCACCGCCCCCAAAAAAAACCTGGGTGCTTTCCTCTTCTTCCTCCTCACTCCCACCCACCTCACGTTAGCTCGCTCCACTCATACCCCCAAATTCCTCACCTCACTCCTACAGAAAACCCCAGCTCCCCTTCTTCCTCACTACTACAGAAAACCCCAGCTCCCTTCTTCTTCACTCGCACTACAACTAGGCTCGTCATTCGTTACTCTGCTCAAATCCGTGAGCTCGACGTGACGCCCTCGAGGAAAATGGAGTCGGCTGACCCCAGCGCCAAGAAGATGAGGCTCCCGCCAGCGGCGACGCCTGTTGTAGATCCCGCACCCGGCAGCACAGGGAGAAGCGGCGAGCCCGCCCCCACCGGATCCTAGGAATCCGTAGAATCTCGGGTGGACCGCATCAGCGATCTCCCGAACGCCATCCTTGGGGAGATCATCTTGCTTCTCCCCACCAAGGATTGCTGCTGCACCCAAGTCCTCTCAACTTGGTGGCGCCCTCTATGGCGCGCCACGCCCCTTAATCTCGACTGTCGTCAGCTATCTCTCTCTAATGATTTTGAACTCCACAGAGCCATCATCTCCTCCCACCAGGGCTCTGTTCAAAGCCTCTGCATCCCGTCATGCTACCTGAGCATGCATAGCATGCCCTGCATGGTGGACGCCTGGCTGAAATCCCCTGAATTCACAAAACTACAGCTGCTTGAGTTCTACTATTTCCCCGGAAATCACATACCAGATACCGAACGCCATGTACTTGTGCCCCCAACACCGATGTCCATCTCGTGATTTTCCTCCTCTCTCCACACCGCCACCTTTGTGCTGTGCTACCTACCAAACAATCTGGTACCAAACCTTTGACTCCCATTTCTCAAAAAACTATCACTTGTGCGGGTTCGTATATCGGAGGCCTCATTGCACATCATCATCCACTCCAGTTGCCCTGCCTAGGATTCCTTGGTGCTTGTTTTCACAGTTAGAATCGGTTGTCTCCAAATAAAGTCGCCTAACCTTGTAAGAATTGGAATTTCTTTTGACGGAAGACAGCTCATCATCGAAGATGCCCCTTCACTTCAAAGGTTGATCCTTGATTCTAGTTATTCACCGTCGCAAATAACTGTCGTCTCTGCACCTAAACTGGAGACCTTGGGTGTAATACATGATCTCTGTGCTCATTTCAAGATGGTGTTTGGCTCCACAGTTCTTCAAGTACTGTATATTATCATCTACACTTGTAATCATAAGCTGCATTTTAAATTTCTGCGCATAAGTTCTATATCATCTTGGACTACACATTTTGTACTAATATTATGTTCTATGCTCAATGAAGAGTTTGTCCATGGATAGCCTATCAATGGTGCTGGATTCTGTCAAGATCCTATATATCCAAATGAATAGTTTTGATCTGAACAAGATTATTGGCTTGCTGCAATGCTTTTCATGTCTGGAGAAGTTGTATATAAAGGTGATAATTTCACGCACATTGGAAGCCCGCATATAGTGTACTAGAATTAACCGTTCAGCTGTTGCTCTTTCGATACTCTTTTTTTAGGCCTTAACTATTTTCAATCTTCATGTCTATTTAGGCAACAGGACGGGGTAAGAAAGTTATATCCAATCGGTGGATTCGTAAGCACCGGGATTTTCTCACTTCTCATGAAATTCGATTGAAGACAATAACGCTGGAACAATATGTAGCCAACCATGCAAACACTAGATTTGTCACATTCTTCCTGCTGAATGCGAGGTTACTATTGTCCATCAGGCTTAAGTTTATCAGCAGCATGGTTTTGACGGATGGGTATGTCGAAGAGCAAAAAAAGGAGTTTCAGGTGGACAAAAGGGCTTCTGAACATGCCGAGCTTCTATTTACAACATCTTGTGGTCATAATCCAGTAAATTTTATGACCCAGGATGTTCATTCTATGGACCTGACCGATCCATTTGACTATGACTGCCGAAAATAGTGCTGAAGTTAGATATTGTTGCCCTTTTCAATCTGGGTTTTGTCTAAACCTGGTGAATAATTAACCCTCGTGCTTTTGTACCGTTTGTAAGCTAGAGTTAGATGTTGTTGCCCTTTTCAACTCGGTTGTGACTATCATATTTTCTTTGAAACAAGACAAATGGCTTGCCATTTGTTTAATTAAGAGAGAAATATTGTAACAAATCCCAACCAAGGGAAATAACATCACTCTCGCCTGCTGCTTGAGCTCACTGTGCATTACAGAACACAAGTGATTAGCCCCCACCAGCACCCACAAACTTATTTGGAACTAGCACACCAAATGGGCCGTAAATTTTCATAAGAAAGGCTGCATGACCGTGACAGATTTGGATTCTGACATTTGGGACCCATGAGGAAAAAGCCTATCCAAGGGGAATGGTGTCGACTTAATTACTAGTCAACAAACGATTCTGCCTACCAGCCGTTGGATTGACATCCAACATCTGTCGTGTATCTTCTATCTCTTGTCTTCTTCCTCCAGCTGCCCAAACCAAACCACCCCATCGGTTCTGCCTGCTCCCGCCTCCCACGGCTGGCTGCGCCTCCGCCGCCCGACCTACCCTCAAACGTTGGCCAGTCCCTCCCTCTATTCCCCCACACGTCATGTTATTCTCCGGCGACGTCAGCCCCAACACGCACCCGCACCTGAACCAGTCAACCCTCGTACTCCCCTCCGCCTGCGACTAGACTGGCGCATCTTCCATGGCTCATGTTCATTCCGTTCGAGGCCTCACCATCGTCCTCTGCCTTGGCTCGCTCGCCGTGCGCGGTGCGCCACCGTCTGGCGTTGTCAACGTGGTCAACAACCGAGAGGAATAAGGAGATGATTGTACGTGGAGAGGATGATAGTAGGGACCCGCCAGGGTGCAGTACGCAAGCAAGTGCCTTATTATTACAAGCCCAAAAAAATGGTTCCTCCTAATGGTTGGACATATGGGGCCCACGCCATTGTCAACATAGTCAATAAACGAGAGAATTACACAATGAGCGGCTGACACCAGGGACCTAGCAGGTCATGCAGTTGTTATTTACTTTTTTTAGGAACAAGCAATTGTTATTTACTAGTTTTAGAAACGGATCAGGGTAACAATGGGGCTGTGCGGGGGCTGTGGCCCGTCTAGCCAGGGTTTTATTTTATGTTTACCACATCATGAGCCCAGTTGTGTTTTTTTCTTTCTGAAAATGGCTAGCCCAGTTCTACCTTTTTTAAAGAAATACCCAACGGAGGCCTACTTGCTTTCTCAGCCTGCTGGCCAACAAATCTTTCAAGGTGAGAGCGATGTATTCGCTTGCCCAGAAAATGAAGAAGTAAGAAATGGGATGTAAATTTTAAAAACACAGCAAACCGGCAATTAGTTTCAAATATCTTTTTTTTAAGATTTCAAATTTAATTGTTTTTTTGCGAGGAAAATTATGTTGGATTTTAAATTGATATAAATTTATTATTTTTAAATTAGTTTGAACGTGATTCAAAATTTCGGGATTAAAAACAGTTCAGACCGCACCGAAATATGAAAATTTGGTTGAATTTTTAACCGTGGCCAGAATATGGGCTGTAATGGTAACAAAAAGAATATGGGCTTAAAAAAATCCTTAAGAATTAGCCAATGGGTTGTACATTTATTAGCAATAATGGAAGATGGGTTGTATGCTATTTTCCACATATTTGAGGCTGACTTGTGGGCTTACTAGGTTGATGTGTATGCTTTCCTTAAAAAAAGGTTGACGCGGAGGCAAGGCCTTGTCAACTTAATTAACACACGAGAGCAGTTACTGTGTAGCGATCCGACCTCAGATGGTCAAATCTCTGTGTTCAAGTGTCATCCCTGGATCGGTAATGCTGACACACACAGTACTCGAAGGTTTTATAACAGAGTGCAATCACACACTTATTACATCGAATGCCTCAAAAGAGAACTTATTACAATAAATATGGCTTAAGGCCATCTAAATAAAGTAACAGCGGAAGGCTTGGAAGATAAAGTGAGTCCATCAACTCCAACGGCATAGCTCAGTGCATGACAATGACCTAGTGCACCTTACCCTTCGTCTGAAAAGTCTGCAACATGATATGTTGCAGCCCGAAATGGGTTAGCACATGGAATATGCTGGCAATATAACACAATAGAGCAAGGAACAGAAAATTTGCTATCACTACATGCATATTTGGCTGGTGGAGAGCTCTAGGGTTATATTGTTTTGCGAAAAGCCAATTTTTTCCTACATCAAAGGAATATGTTTTATTTAACTATCATGGTAGTTGTTAAACATTGAGAAGGTAAATCCCCATCTCAATCCCAATTAAAAGTAATCATTAAACCCAACAAATTAATTTAGAGTGATGGGATCAAATCAATAATTCAAGTACCAGATACTCAAGATGTCCATAACCGGGGACACGGCTAATCATGATTAGTTTATACACTCTGCAGAGGTTTGTGCACTTTTCCCCACAAGACTCGATCTCCTCCATTGGATTTCTCGCACTACATGGTGTTTGAGAAACGGATGACCGAGACACAGTCTTTCAGAAGCATTTACTCTTTACTCTGGGTAGACAGTTACACCTACTTTCCCCTACATCTGCTAGCCTACCACTGAAAGAGGTCCTGCAACATACTCAACTATGCTAGAGCCCATAATAGCTTGTGGCTGCACACAGAAGTTTCTAGCATGAATAATCTTATGATCCCTTAGAGCCTGGGTGGCGAACCAAAAAGACAACACTGGTATATCCCCAGGTGCCTGCAACCAATCCACCCAAATGTGTATTTAAGTAGCCACCTTAAGTTAACCATTAATTAACAATCTCACATCTGTCATGGATACACTCAAACCCAATCCATGTCTACGAGCATAGCATGGCAATATAAGCATAACATGGAAGTAACTCCCAAGGGTTTGATAATAAAGGGCAATAGGTTCTACCTCATCATCTACTTCCCAATACCCACAAGTTAAACACATCCTAATCATGCAGTGTTTGAGGATTGAAACTAATGAATAAAAACTGGGTATGAAAAGAGTATGATCAATGTGTTACTTGCCTTGTTGACGGTCTGCAAACCCTAGAGACTCGTAGTAGGACGCTTCACACTCCGGAAATTCTATCGTAAACAAGCAATAGCATACATAAGCAATCAAGCATATATGCAAGGGTGAAACTCAAATAAGAAGATCAAATCTGAAAGTTCAACTGAAGGGATTCGATCTGCAAAAAGAATCAATCGAATCGGAGCTACGAAACTGAAACTATGGTCAAAAGAACTTCGAAAACAAATCTGCTTGAAACCAAATTTTAAATTGTCAAAATCATGTTCAAGTTGATTAAACAGAAAGAGGGGTTCGAGACGAAGGTTTTGGCGTTGGTTTCACTGGATTTGGACGATCGGTTTAGAAACGGCGAGGGTTTGAAGATCAGGGGCTGATCTGCGATAAAAGTAATCGCGGATAGGTCCCTGGCAGAAAAAGAAAAACCTATCGGACGAACGTCCGCTAACAGAGACGAACGGGCGAAAACGTTCGTTAAAACGAACGAACGAACGTTCGCAAACGAACTAAACCGAGAAAGCCGAACAGATCTAATAAAATAAAAAAAAACCGAACTAGGGTTAAAAAAAAAACCGAGACGGTTTTTACCTAAACCGGAAAAAAAACAGCCGGCGGCTCCGGCGCGGCTCCGACGAAGGCGGCGGGCGGCGGGGTGTGGCGCGGGGCGGCACGGCGGCGGCAGCAGCAGCGAGCGGCGGCGGCAGCGGCGGTGGCGGCGGCGGTGGTGTGGGGAGACGAGGGGGGGCGGCGGCATATAAAGGCCCGGGGGCAAGGCGACGGCGGTGGCCGACTCGGCCACGGCGGTGGCGTCGTGCGCGAGCGGGACTCCCGCTCGGGGTCGGGGACGGCGCGAGCTGGGCCGGCTGGGCTTCGGCCCAGTCGGTCCGAAAGTTTTTTTTTAAATAAGATTCCGCCGAGAAAAATCCTAAATAAAATATAAAAAAATCTACAAATGCCAAAAACAATTTTCGCCGTCTAAATAAAATATTTAGAACAAAGTGAACATTTTCTTGGCCTAAAAATGCAATTTTGAAAAATCCATATTTTTCTAATTCAAATAAAATAGCAATAAAATCCAAAAAATTATTTATTTGGTTTTAACATTTTTCCTCCAATATTTCTTTCATTTTGGAGAAGTCATATTATCTCCTCTCATATGTTTTTAATATGAAATATTTTGGAAAGAAAAATAAATAAAACCAAAATGATCCTCTTTTCAATATTTGAGAAAATTCAAATATGAACATAATAAAATCCCCAACTCTCTCCTTGGGTCCTTGAGTTGCTTAGGATTTAGGGTCACAATCAAAAATGCAAATCAAATATGATATGCAAATGATGACCTATGTATAACATTCCAAATTGAAAATTTGGGATGTTACAAACCTACCCCCCTTAAGACGAATCTCGTCCTCGAGATTCAGGTTGGCTAGAAAATAGGTGTGGGTGGTCTTTCCGTAGGTCTTCCTCTCGTTCCCAGGTGGCTTCATCCTCGGTATGGTGGCTCCACTGAACTTTGCTAAACTTGATAACCTTGCTGCGTGTAACTCTGCTGGCAAACTCGAGAATCTTGACGGGTTTCTCCTCGTAGGTCAGATCACTATCCAACTGAATTGCTTCCAGGAGTACTGTATCTCTCAGAGGAATATCGGCCATCTCTGCATGGCACTTCTTCAACTCAGAAACGTGAAACACATCATGAACTCCTGATAGTCCGTCGGGTAACTCCAACTTGTAGGCCACCTCTCCCATACGTTCCAAAACTCGGTATGGTCCTACAAATCTCGGGGCTAACTTTCCCTTGACTCCAAAGCGTTTAACTCCTCGCAGAGGTGACACACGAAGATATGCTCTGTCTCCGATTTCATAGACTACCTCCTTGCGCTTGGTATCGGCATAACTCTTCTGTCTGGACTGAGCTACCTTCAGTCTATCCCGAATCAACTTAACCTTCTCTTCAGACTCTTTAATCAAATCTGGTCCAAACAACTGACGGGCTCCAACTTCATCCCACATCAACGGTGTTCTGCACCTCCTTCCATACAAAGCTTCAAAAGGGGCCATCTTCAAACTGGCTTGGTAGCTGTTGTTGTATGAGAACTCCGCGTAGGGCAAATTGTCATCCCAACTCGATCCGTAATCTAGTGCACAAGCTCTCAACATGTCCTCCAGAATCTGATTGACTCTTTCGGTCTGTCCATCTGTCTGCGGATGAAAGGTTGTACTAAACTCTAGCCTGGTACCCAAGGTCTGGTCCAGCTGGTGCCAAAACTTTGAAGTAAACTATGTTCCTCTATCTGATACGATGGTCCTCGGAACTCCATGCAGACATACGATCCTGGTCATATATATCTTGGCCAACTTTGCACTCGTATAGGTGGTTTTCACTGGGATAAAGTGAGCCACTTTGGTCAAACGATCCACTACTACCCAGATAGAATCATATCCCGATCGGGTCCTGGGTAATCCGGTGATGAAATCCATGCCAAGCTTATCCCACTTCCATTCGGGTATCGGCATAGGCTGCAGTAATCCTGCTGGCTTCTGATGTTCTGCTTTCACTCTCTGACATACATCACATACGGCTACATACTCGGCAATGTCCTTCTTCATACCAGTCCACCAGAAACGCTCCTTCAGATCCAAATACATCTTGGTGTTTCCGGGGTGTATCGAGTATGGCGAGTTATGAGCTTCCTGTAGTATCAACTTCCTGATCTCCACATTATTGGGTACATAAACACGGTCCTCAAACCACAAAGTGTCGTGCTCATCCTCACGAAAACCTTTGGCTTTTCCTTTGCTCATCCTCTCCTTTATCTCAGCAATTTCCTTATCAACTCTCTGAGCTGCTCAAATTTTTCCCAATAATGTTGACGTTACCTCCATTGCTGCGACAAAACCTCTAGGGATTATCTCCAAATGAAGCTCCCTGAGATCTTCGGCTAACTCCTTTGGTAATCCTCCGCTTATGAGGGTATTAACATAACTCTTCCGGCTCAAAGCGTCTGCTACGACATTGGCCTTTCTTGGGTGATAATGCAACTTCATATCATAATCCTTTATAAGCTCCAACCATCTCCTTTGCCTGAGATTCAGCTCCTTCTGTGTGAAAATATACTTCAAACTCTTATGACCGTGTACACATCACAACAGTTCCCAATAAGAAAATGTCTCCAGGTCTTGAGTGCATGAACTACAGCTGCTAACTCCAAATCATGCGTGGCATAATTCAACTCATGCGGTCGAAGCTGACGTGAGGCATATGAGACAACTCTTCCGTCCTGCATAAGTACACCTCCAAGTCCTAAGCAAGAAGCGTCGCAATACACTTGGAAATCCTTGCGTATATCCGGTAGAATCAGCACTGGGGCTGTAACCAAACGTTTCTTCAGCTCCTGAAAACTTGCCACACATTCATCTATCCATTTGAACTTGGTGTCCTTCTTCAATAACTCCGTCATAGGCTTCGTAATCTTTGAAAAATTCTCAATAAATCTCCGATAATATCCTGCAAGTCCAAGAAAGCTGCGGATCTCTCCAACTGAGGTGGGTGCCAACCACTCAGTGACTGACTGAACCTTGGTGGGGTCTACTGCTATACCTTCTCCTGATATAACATGTCCAAGAAATCCAACTTCCTTCAACCAAAACTCACATTTGCTGAACTTGGCATACAACTGATGCTCCCTGAGCTTCTCGAGAACTAAACGCAGATGCTCCTTGTGTTCCTCTTCATTCTTCGAGTACACCAAGATATCATCAATGAACACCACGACAAACTTATCCAAGAACTCCATGAACACTTTATTCATCATACTCATAAAATAGGCAGGGGCATTAGTTAATCCAAATGACATAACCGTATACTCATATAGCCCATACCTTGTGGTGAAGGCTGTCTTAGGTATATCCTGTTCTCGGATCTTCAACTGGTGGTATCCTGATCTCAGATCGATCTTGGAGAACACTTTAGCTCCTTGCAACTGATCAAACAAATCATTGATCATCGGCAGTGGGTACTTGTTCTTGATCGTCACTTCATTCAATGCACGATAATCAACAACCATTCTCAATGATCCATCCTTCTTCTCAACCAAGAGCACTGGGGCTCCCCACGGTGATGAACTTCGTCAAATGTAACCTTTCTCCAATAACTCCTTGATCTGCTTCTTAATCTCCTCCAGATCATTTGCGGGCATCCGGTATGGTCTCTTCGATATCGGTCCGGTGCCTGGCAACAGCTCTATCAAAAACTCAATGTCTCGCTCTGGCGGCATGCCTGGTAACTCCTCTGAAAATACACCTGGGTAATCCTTCACTACCGGCACATCCTCCTGAACAACTCCTGAGAGGGAATTTATTTGGGTTCTCCTTGACGCGTGCCTGGATACATACTTGATCCTTTTTCCCTCCGGGGTGGTGAGCAGAATTGACTTACTGGCGCAATCGATGTTTCCTCCATACATCGATAGCCAATCCATGCCTAGTATCACATCCAATCCTTGTGACTCCAAAACTATTAAGTCTGAGGGGAACACGTGCCGACCTATGGTCAATGGCATCTGAAAACATCCTTGACTTGCCATAGACTCCGCTCCTGGTGAGCTTACTAACATAGGTGTCCTAAGAAATTTAGTGGGCAACTTATACTTATCCACAAATCCCCTTGAAATATATGAATGCGATGCACCAGTATCAAAAAGAACGATTGCAGTAAATGACTTAACCAAAAACTTACCTATAACTGCTTCTGGCTGCTCTTCAACCTCCTCCACGTTAACATGGTTCACTTGTCCCCTGTTGAAAGGGTTGGGCTTCTTCGCAGAGCTTCCATTGCCATTACCATTCTTCGGTTCAGGACACTCATTGGCGTAGTGTCCAGTCTTCCCGCACTTGAAACAAGTAATGTGACTTTGATCCTTCTTGGCGGGTGTGGCTGGGTTAGAGCGGTTCTGATTGCTGCCTACTCCATTCCCGTTTCCATTTTTGGGGCCACTATGGTTATGCGAACTTCCACCATTGTGAGTATGGCCTCCATGGTTATGTGTATACCCTCCCGAGTTCGGGGTAAAACGAGTCTTCTGCTGAGCTCCTGAATTGTACTTCCCTTGTCCATACTTCCTTTTGCGGCTCTCAATCTGTTGCTGATTCCCTTCAATCATAAGAGCCCGGTCTACCAACTCCTGGTAGTTAGCGAATGTTGCTACCATCAGCTGCATGCTCATCTCATCATTCAACCCTTCCATAAACTTCTCCTGCTTTGCGGCATCAGTGGCCACATCATCCGGGGCATAGCGAGCTAACTTACTAAACTCATCCACGTACTGCCCCACAGTACGGTTTCCCTGGCGCAAGTTGTGAAACTCACGCTTCTTCATGCTCATAGCTCCAGTTGAGACATGTGCAGTGCGGAATGCTTGCTGAAACTGATCCCAGGTGACATTGGCTATAGGGAATGTGGCTGTGTAATTCTCCCACCATGAGGCTGCGGGTCCATCAAATTGATGTGCGGCAAAACGCACCTTCTCAGCATCTGTGCATCCTGCGGTGGTCAACTCCCTTCCAATCCTGCGTAGCCAGTCATCAACAACTATTGGCTCGGTGCTACTGGAAAACACCGGCGGCTGCAACCTCAGAAAATGGGCTAGGTTGTCAACTGGAGGTGGGGGCGGTGGGTTGTTGTTATTGTTGTTGCCTTGGTTCTGGACTAGTATCTGCATCAAGGCATTCTGCTGCTGGATCAACTGTGTGATCTCCGGTGGGAAGACAAATCTGGTGTCGCGTCTCGGAGGCATCTGATGGGTTTAGAGGGGAGAGATTAGAATAGAGTGAGGTCTAATGAGAAAGCACTACCCATATGCACATGAGACAAATACTTTCATATCACACCAAAATCAATTCAAGCAGGGGCATACAATCGATCTAACTATCGTTACAAAAGTGCTCGGACTACCACTATATACATGGGGAAATACTACTAATCATATGGTGGTCATCTAGAAATTTTGATCGGTGGAAGACTCCATGATATCCGCTCCAGCTTCGTCTTCATAGTCATCATCACTACTGTCGGGGTCGGAGTCGGTGTCGTCGATGATGATGTAGTCATCGGGATGGTTATCATCTCCTCCTGGCGCGGGGTCTCCCATGAATACTCCTAGCTTCCTTGTCAGGTCGTCAGTCCTCTCCACTAGTACTGCGATTTCCTCCTTGTATCCGTCGTGTGTAGACTTGAGTTCCTCTTCTAGCTCCATGTTCCTGGTCATCACCTTCTTCAAATCTATCATGCTTGCGCACATCTGGTTCTCCTGTCGATGAATGTGCTGGTTTAACTCCTGGATGAAAGCTGCAATGGACCTGTTTCTCCTGGTGCTGATCATCTCCCATTGCTCATCTCGGCGCCCACATATCTGGTAGATGGTGTCCTTAAGATCTTTGTGATAAACTTCACCGATGCGTCCCATGGCGATGTGGGCTGCCATGCTCTTGCCTAGACTCCAGGTTGGTGCATCAAAGGAAAACTCTATGGACTTGGTAACTGGCATGAACGTCCTTCCTGGAACTTGAACTCGAATCATCCAACGCTCCTCTTCTGGTAAAGTGGCGGTGTAGGTCCCGGTGAAGCTTGGTATTCCGATGTTCAGGTACTTAGTGATTTCCTTCAAGTGTCTCCCAAACGGTGTGTCTTCATCCGGTTGTGCAAACTTGTTCCTTGAGTCCGCCATCCTAGAGAGTAGAAGATGGAGAGTCAGAAATGAGTAGAGAAGAGTGACCTATGGCTTTTCTTAGTGGTCGTGTCCTACAGTCAACATGTGCTCTGATACCATCTTGTAGCGATCCGACCTCAGATGGTCAAATCTCTATGTTCAAGTGTCATCCCTGGATCGGTAATGCTGACACACACAGTACTCGAAGGTTTTATAACAGAGTGCAATCACACACTTATTACATCGAATGTCTCAAAAGAGAACTTATTACAATAAATATGGCTTAAGGCCATCTAAATAAAGTAACAGCGGAAGGCTTGGAAGATAAAGTGAGTCCATCAACTCCAACGGCATAGCTGAGTGCATGACAACGACCTAGCGCACCTTACTCTTCATCTGAAAAGTCTGCAACATGATATGTTGCAGCCCAAAACGGGTCAGCACATGGAATATGCTGGCAAATATAACACAATAGAGCAAGGAACAGAAAATTTGCTATCACTACATGCATATTTGGCTGGTGGAGAGCTCTAGGGTTATATTGTTTTGCGAAAAGCCAATTTTTCCCTACATCAAAGGAATATGTTTTATTTAACTATCATGGTAGTTGTTAAACATTGAGAAGGTAAATCCCCATCTCAATCCCAATTAAAAGTAATCATTAAACCCAACAAATTAATTTAGAGTGATGGGATCAAATCAATAATTCAAGTACCAGATACTCAAGATGTCCATAACCGGGGACACGGCTAATCATGATTAGTTTATACACTCTGCAGAGGTTTGTGCACTTTTCCCCACAAGACTCGATCTCCTCCGTTGGATTTCTCGCACTACATGGTGTTTGAGAAACGGATGACTGAGACACAGTCTTTCAGAAGCATTTACTCTTTACTCTGGGTAGACAGTTACACCTACTTTCCCCTACATCTGCTAGCCTACCACTGAAAGAGGTCCTGCAACATACTCAACTATGCTAGAGCCCATAATAGCTTGTGGCTGCACACGGAAGTTTCTAGCATGAATAATCTTATGATCCCTTAGAGCCTGGGTGGCGAACCAAAAAGACAACACTGGTATATCCCCAGGTGCCTGCAACCAATCCACCCAGATGTGTATTTAAGTAGCCACCTTAAGTTAACCATTAATTAACAATCTCACATCTGTCATGGATACACTCAAACCCAATCCACGTCTACGAGCATAGTATGGCAATATAAGCATAACGTGGAAGTAACTCCCAAGGGTTTGATAATAAAGGGCAATAGGTTCTACCTCATCATCTACTTCCCAATACCCACAAGTTAAACACATCCTAATCATGCAGTGTTTGAGGATTGAAACTAATGCATAAAAACTGGGTATGAAAAGAGTATGATCAATGTGTTACTTGCCTTGCTGACGATCTGCAAACCCTAGAGACTCGTAGTAGCATGCTTCGCACTCCGGAAATTCTATCGTAAACAAGCAATAGCATACATAAGCAATCAAGCATAGATGCAAGGGTAAAACTCAAATAAGAAGATCAAATCTGAAAGTTCAACTGAAGGGATTCAATCTGCAAAAAGAATCAATCGAATCGGAGCTACGAAACTGAAACTACGGTCAAAAGAACTTCGAAAACAAATCTGCTTGAAACCAAATTTTAAATTGTCAATATCATGTTCAAGTTGATTAAACAGAAAGAGGGGTTCGAGACGAAGGTTTTGGCGTTGGTTTCACTGGATTTGGACGAACGGTTTAGAAACGGCGAGGGTTTGAAGATCAGGGGCTGATCTGCGATAAAAGTAATCGCGGATAGGTCCCTGGCAGAAAAAGAAAAACCTATCGGACGAACGTCCGCTAACAGAGACGAACGGGCGAAAACGTTCGTTAAAACGAACGAACGAACGAACGTTCGCAAACGAACTAAACCGAGAAAACCGAACAGATCTAATAAAATAAAAAAACCGAACTAGGGGTTTTTAAAAAAAACCAAGACGGTTTTTACCTAAACCGAAAAAAAACAGCCGGCGGCTCCGGCGAGATCCGGCGGCTCCGGCGCGGCTCCGGCTAAGGCGGCGAGCGGCGGGGTGCGGTGCGGGGCGGCACGGCGGCGGCAGCAGCAGCGGCAGCAGCCGCGGCCGCGGTGGTGTGGGGAGATGAGGGGGGGGGGGCGGCGGCATATAAAGGCCCGGGGGGGCAAGGCGACGGCGGTGGCCGACTCGGCCACGGCGGCGGCGTCGTGCACGAGCGGGACTCCCGCTCGTGGTCGGGGACGGCGCGAGCTGGGCCGGCTGGGCTTCGGCCCAGTCGGTCCGAAAGTTTTTTTTTTAAATAAGATTCCGTCGAGAAAAATCCTAAATAAAATATAAAAAAATCTAAAATGCCAAAAACAATTTTCACCGTCTAAATAAAATATGTAGAACAAAGTGAACATTTTCTTGGCCTAAAATGCAATTTTGAAAAATGCATATTTTTCTAATTTAAATAAAATAGCAATAAAATCCAAATAAAATTATTTATTTGGTTTTAACATTTTTCCTCCAATATTTCTTTCATTTTGGAGAAGTCATATTATCTCCTCTCATATGTTTTTAATATGAAATATTTTGGAAAGAAAAATAAATAAAACCAAAATGATCCTCTTTTTAATATTTGAGAAAATTCAAATATGAACATAATAAAATCCCCAACTCTCTCCTTGGGTCCTTGAGTTGCTTAGGATTTAGGGTCACAATAAAAAATGCAAATCAAATATGATATGCAAATGATGACCTATGTATAACATTCCAAATTGAAAATTTGGGATGTTACATACTGTTGGATGTCCATCCAACGGCCGTCATGCTTCTTCAATCTCTGCTCTTCCTGCTCCAGCCGCTCAAACCAGCGCCGGCGAGACTGCCTGCTCCCTCCTCCCGTGGCCGGCTGTGCTGCCGCGCAGGCCTCACCGCCCCACCCTACTCCCATCGCTGGCCTGGCCATCCCTCTACTCATCCACACCTGCTGTTATTCTCTGGCGATGGCAGACGAACCAGTAAACCCTCGTACTCCCCTCCGCGTGGGAAACAACTGTCGAGTCTTCCCTGGCTCCGTGTCGTTCCCTTCCTAGGCCTCGCCGTCGTCCACCGCCCTGGTCCTCTCGATGCGGCATGGTCAACGTGGTTAACGAACGACATCCATCGAAAGAGGACTGTACGTGGAGAGGCTGACAGCTGGGTCCATGACCGCCGCACGCAAGGAAGTGCCTCCTTATTACGCGCAAAATAATGATTCCTCCACCTGACAGCGGGGACCCACCGGAAGGGCCTCTATATTTCGCGAAAAAAATGTTCCTCCCGCTGACAGCTCGGACCCACCAGCTATATCTTCGCACGCAAGGAAGTGCCTCCTTATTACGCACAAAAAAATGAATACTCCCCCTGCTAGCTGGGACCCACCATACTTGGAGGCTGACTTGTGGGCCTACAAAGTTGACGCGGACGGAGGGCTTTGTCAACTTAGTCAATATGAATGATTCTAGCTCCAGTGACTGTACGATGTCCATCCAACGGCCGTAGTGCTTCTTCAACATCTGGTCTTCTTGCTCCACCCGCCCAAACCAGCGCCGGTCGTGCCGCCTGCTCCTGCCTCCCGTGGCCGGCTCTGCTGCCGCGCAGGCCTCACCGCCCCACACTACTCCCATCACTGGCCTGGCCATCCCTGTACTCACCCAGACCTCCTGTTATTCTCCGGCGACGGTAGCCTCACACTGCAGCCCAACCAGTAAACCCTCATACTCCCCTCCGCGTGGGAAACAACTACCGAGTCTTCCCCGGCTCTGGGTCATTCCCTTCCTAGGCCTCGCCGTCGTCCACCGCCTTGGTGCTCTCGGCGCGGCATGGTCAACGTGGTCAAGGAACGACTTACATTGGAAGAGGACTGTACATAGAGAGGCTGACAGCTGGGTCCACGGCCGCAGCAAGGAAGTGCCTCCTTATTACGCGCAAAATAATGATTCCTCCACCTGACAGCGGGGACCTATCGGAAGGGCCTCTGTATTTTGGCTTAGCTATATTTTGCAAAAAAAACGTTTCCCCCTGACAGCTGGGACCCACCAACTACATCTTCGCATGCAAGGAAGTGCCTCCTTATTACACGCGAAAAAAATGAATCCTCCCCCTGACAGCTCGGACCCACCATCTATATCTTCGCACGGAAGGAAGTGCCTCCTTATCCTCCCTGACAGCTGGGACCCACCCGGTCGAAGCGTACGTAACGTAGTCTGTCTGGTCGCGGACGTGTACGTACATACTGGTTGATCGGTCTCTCTGCAACGATGAACCGTGGCCGAGCAAGCAGCGGCACGTGTAGTAGTAGTGCCCCCAACGTAGCAGTTGAGGCAGTCCCTTCTAAACTGTGTACATGTACGTACAACCACATGCCAAAAAATACGGCCACGTACGTACATACGGGCTGGGTCTCGAACGCGTACTCGCGCATACATACGGCCAGGGCTCGTGTACATTGAGAGGCAACGGACGGCAGCAACGGCGTCCTGTTCATCGGGCAACCAACTGGCTGGGTCGGAACAGAGAAACAACATCCTGTTCATTGGGAGGCAACAGACTGGGTCAGAATGCGTCCTGTTCAATAGGAGCCAACCGGCTTGGACGGAACAGCCGAAACGGGGTCTGGCGTACCGCAGTACGAAGGAAACGGCCTTCTGTTCGACCGGCTACGATCGAAACAGGATCCTGTTCATCGGGAGGGGTCTGGCGTATCGCAAAATGGGGGAAACGAACTTGTGTTGGAGCGCTACGATCGAAATGGGGGTACTGTTCATCGGGAGGGGTGTGGCGTACCGCAAAACAGGACTCCATGGGCTATTGTTCAACCACCGTCGACTTCCTTCAGCCTCCACCTGCACTGTTCATCCACCGCGTCTTCCTCATGCCTCCACCAGCTACTGTTCATCCACGGGGCTACTGTTCAACCAGCCCTCCATGGGGTCCTGTTCATCCACCCCCAACCAGCTCGGCTGTGGCGGCCTCCTCTCAGGGTCCTGTTCATCTAGCGGGAACGGCCTACTACCACGGGGTCCTGTTCATCCAACCCCCACTGGGAACTGTTTATCCAACCCCAACCATGTACATCTCGACTCGTTCAACCAACCCCCAGGTTCACTGTTCATCAAGAGGCAGCAGGTTCGATCAACTTCAGAAAGCAGCAGCAGCGATCGATCGATCGCTCGGGTTCAGTTAGCAGCAGTAGCGAAGGAATCGCTTGGGTTCAGTTAACAGCCAAGGGATCGATCGCTCGGGTTCAATAACGTAGCTAGTGCAATTGCTCGGGTTCAGTAAGCGAATGCCTCGCTCCGGTTCAGTTAGAGCCCAACGCCTCGCACACACGCGCGTACGTGTATGAGAGAAACGTGCAATCCCTACGTGCATCACTCGGCCCCGACCACCCACCGTAACCGGAACTCCCCGAAATTTTCCTCGCCCTCGCTTCTACCATGATTTTTTCCGTCATGGACGGCCCAAAGAATGTCATGCAGGTGCGTCCCCGGCCCGCCCAGGATGAAAAGCCCATTTTCTGTCATGATTTTTTGTCATAGAAGTAGGAGCCCACCACATCTATGATGATACCGGGTTTTGTCACAATTATCGTCATAGAAGTGTCATAAGCATGACAGAAAAAAATTCGTTCGGGCCAAAATGTCACGGATGTGTCTTTTTTTTTGTAGTGTAGGGAGCAGACCGCGTCCTTCTCATCACAGGCGACAGTGATGACGCCGCTACACCCTGGCATCTTGAGGACATTGTACCCATGATGAGTAGCCGCCATGAACTTGGCGAGAGCAGGGTATCCCAGGATGGCGTTGTACAAGAGGCTGATGTGGGCAACGTCGAAGTCGAAGAGCTCAGTGTGGTAGTTGTCGCGTTTGCCGAAGGTGACAGGGAGGCACACCTGCCCCAGGGGAGTGATGGAGCCGTCAGTCACTCCAGAGAATGGCTTGGTGGGCATGAGCTGGTCATAAGGCACTTGAAGCATGTCGAAGGTCTCCACGGAGAGGACGTTGAGGCCGGCGCCACGGTCGATGAGGGTCTTGGTAACTGAGACATTGCTGATGGTGGGCGTGCACAGCATGGGAGCGCACCAGCGGTGGCTGAGCACTTGAGGCGGTCCTTGGAGTCAAAAGTAATGGCGTACTGTGACCACTTGAGGGGGCGCGTAGCTTCAAGCTTTGGGAGGGCTACATTCACCTCGCAGGAGAACTACTTGAAGATGCGATTCGAGGCAGGTGCCTGAGCTCCGCCGAGGATGTAGGCAACCGCGCGAGGCTCTTGGTAGAAGCGAGGGTGGCGACGGCAAGGGCGGAAGGCCAGTGTTGCCCTGAGGATGGGCCTCATGAGGCTGATCACGCCAGGCGGCGTCACGAGGCTGGTCACGCCAGCCGCCCTTGCGAGGCTGGTCAAGCCAGCTCTGACGAGGGTTGCGGTTCTCCCAATGACCTCCACCGCGGCCTCCTCCATGGCCGAAGGCGCGGTCGTTGCGCTTCGGGTGGCGGCCCTGGTGCTCATCCCTGAGCGCCCTGAGCTCCTGACAGTCCTTGGTGTCGGGAGTGTGCATGTCGTGGACGATGCAGAACAGGCGGGTATCCTTGGGGGCCCGTCGCGATCGCGGCCGTGCTTCAGCTCAGCCTCCGCTGCTAGCACGGTGGGGCCCTTGCGCTTTACTTCCTTGGCCTTGGCCTTCTTGTCTTCAGGGTCGACGTTGGGGTGCTTGACGAGGGAGAGGCGGCCTTCTTCAGCCTTGGCACACTTGTCGGCCAGATTGAACAGCTCCAATGCTGAACACAGGCCATCGTTGATGGTGAGCTCCTCGCTCATCCTGATGTCCATGACGCCTTTGGTGAACGCGGAGATGATGGCCTCGTCTGATGCCTTTGGGATCTTGAGGCAGACTTGGGTGAAGCATTGCATGAACTTCTAGAGGGTCTTGCTCGGCTGCTGCTTCATGCGCCGCAGGTTGTTGATAGTGAGGGCGCGGCCGCGGATCCCTTGGAAGTTGGCGATGAACCGCTCGCGGAGCTCATCCCATGAGGAGATGGACCCCTCCAGGAGGTGCATGAGCCAGGAGCGCGTGCCATCCTTGAGGGCCATGGGGAACCAGTTCGTCATGACCTTGTCGTTGTCGTTCACCGCCTAGATGCTCAGTGCGTAGAGCTGGAGGAACTCTACATGGTCAGGGATGCCGTCGTAGCACGGGGGCAGATCTGGTTTGAACTTGACCAGCCAGACAACGCGATGAAGCTCGCGAGTGAAGGCTCGGCAGCCAACCGCGCTCATGGGTGTGGCCCATGCGAGAGGGACAAGCCAGACGCCCTTGCATGGTAGCCTCCAGAGTGGCTCGGTCTTGGTGCTGGCGTGGTGGTGCTTGCAGTGCACGCACGTCGTACTGCGGTTGCTGCACAACCTAGTAGCTGGCCTCGTCTCGGGCCGGTGCCTCGCGCGGCGGGTCATGGGGATGCGCGTCGCGCCTTGGTTCGACGTTGGCGCTGCACCGAGGGGGAGGCGGAGGCACACCATGGGCCACGTCGCCCGCATGAGATGGCGGGTGGCGGAGCGAGTGGGAAGGCGTCGGGGCCTCGCCGGCGGCGTTGACAAGATCGGTGATGCGGACCAACCAGGCGTCGTAGCCCTCATTGGCGGGGCGGTAGACCAGCAGCACTTGCACCATGAGTAGCGTGGTCTGCGCGTTTGCCGGCCCGCGACGAATGTGGCAAGGCGAGGCCGTGATGGGAGTGAGGGAAGGCGTGGCGGTGCGGCCATCACGCGACATGGAGGTAGGCAACGAAGAATCCTGCTGCTCATGGTCGGTGGCGGCGTTAGCTGCCGGAGAAGCGGAGCGACGAGGGGTGTCGGGACCCACCAGCGCCGTCAGAGCGACACGGGCAGCAAGGCGCTCGGCGCAGACACGGCAAGCATCAGCCATGAGGATGGCGGAGCGAGGAAGGAGCGAGACCGTCGACGAAGAGAAGGCTTCGACACGCCCCCTAATCGGCGTGCCAAATGTCGGAGTCTAGGGTTCCGCGGACCCAATCAAGGTTCGAACTCTGGGGCGTGTGCGAAGAGTCCTACCCCATCTCAGGCCAAATCCTCACCACCCCACAGCCGAGCTCCATCGTGCACGAGGCAGCAGGAAGAAGAAGTGGACATGGTGGTTTACCCAGGTTCGGGCCACCTTGCGGTGTAAAACCCTACTCCTGCTTTGTGGTGGATTGCCTCGCGAGGAGGATGAGTATGAACTAGTACAAGGGAGAGCTGCCTCGGGAGAGCTCAATTGTTGATGGGTTCTCTCTCCGGGCCGATCATTTCTACGGTGGAAGCTAGCCTATCTTCATAGTGGCCTTGGACCTCTTCCCTCATAGCTTTGGCGGGAAGGGATACCACAACGACCAATCTGAAGGGGGACAAGAGTACATCCTATCCTGACTAAAGGTGGTCTTCGCCTGCAAAAGCTTCTGGTCGTGACGTAGTCGTGGGCTCGGTGATGACCTCCATCCTACCGAGCCCGTGGTCTTGGTCCTGTTGCACCGGAATGGAAACCTTTGGGGGATTCCTTGGGAACCCGCGTTCGTCCTTGCCTCCTTAGCACCAAAGTGGAAACTGTCCTGGACTGCGCCCGCTGGTGACCTTCTGGCCTTGGTCGTCATGGCTCACATCAATGCGAGCCTCGCGAGGGAAGATGCTTGCCTGGAGATGTCCGCTCCTCGGGAGGCAGCCTGGGAAGGCCGCTCCTTGGGAGGTCTTGATGTCGTTCGCCTCGCGAGGTGGGTGGGCCTCGCGAGGGTCTTGCTCGTGAAGCCTTGGAGTTGTGCCACGCCAAGACGTTGGTGAAGCCAAGCGCTGGGCCGTAGGCAGGCGGGCCTGGGTACCCCCATTCCCATAACGAACCTTTGGGGGATTCCTTGGGAATCCGCGTTCGTCCCTGCCTCCTTAGCACCAAAGTGGAAACTGTCTTGGACTGCGCCCGCTGGCGCCCTTCTGGCCTTGGTCGTCATGGCTCATGTCATCGCGAGCCTCACGAGGGAGACGCTTTCCTGGAGATGTCCGCTCCTCGGGAGGCAGCCTGGGGAGGCCGCTCCTCGGGAGGTGATGATGTCATTCACCTCGCGAGGAGGGGGGCCTCGCAAGGGTCTTGCTCGTGAAGCCTTGGAGTTGTGCCACAACGGGCCGTTGGTGAAGCCATGCGCTGGGCTGTAGGCAGGCGCGCCTGGGTACCCCCGTTCCCAGAACACCGACATGGGTGTTCATGAACCAGTGAGGGCACGCTGAGTGCACCCACTGTGTGTAGTCCCCGAGGCTCCTGTTGATTGTGTTCAGTCGGCAGGAGTCTTTGAACTTTTTTTTGTTCGCTTTCACTTGCGATTTAGCCAGGGCATTTCTGAGTGATCACGATTTGGTGGGGGCACGCTGAGTGCACC
Source organism: Thinopyrum elongatum (assembly GCA_011799875.1). NCBI lineage: Eukaryota > Viridiplantae > Streptophyta > Magnoliopsida > Poales > Poaceae > Thinopyrum > Thinopyrum elongatum. The sequence goes on along the minus strand of CM022302.1, from coordinate 153,290,356 downwards.
CATTGGGTGTAGTCCCCGAGGCTACCGTCGACTGGTTGTAGTCGGCGGTAGTCTTTAGAACTGTAGTTGTTTTGCCCTGGAATTGTCTGATGTATATATTTTTTATCTCAACATGAATCACTTTCCAGTGGGGGCACACACTGAGTGCACCCACTGGGTGTAGTCCCCGAGACTGCTATCGATTGCGGGCAATTGGTGGCTGCCTTTAGAACCGTTGCTCGGCACTCGGGGCGCATGGAAACACTCGTATATCGGAGAGCCGGTAGGTAAGATTCTCCTTCATTGCTGACCAGGAGGTTAGCCGAATGATGGTATATCAGAGTGTGTTGGTGTCCTCTATCTTCTTCATTGCTGACTCGGAAGCTAGCCGAATGACGGTACATCAGAGGGTGCTCGAGGATCTGGTACTGATCGAGCTTGTTCCTCCCGGGGGGCCTGATCGACTCGGTACCGGGAGGGTACTTGAGGACCTGGTACTAGTCTAGCTTGTTCCTCCCGGTGGTGTACGACCGAGTGGTAGTGGGAGGGTACTTGAGGATCTAGTACTGATCTAGCTTGTTCCTCCCGGTGGTTTACGACCGAGTGGTAGTGAATCAGTATCTCGGTTTTTCCTTCATACTCTCTGACTGACCGTCTTTTGTGTGATGCAGGCTGCTTGTCAATTGGGATCTCACTATGCTGCGTTGGATAAGGAGGTTATATCCCTTCGACTGGACCTGGATGCTGAGAGACTCAAGAGTGCCCGACTGGAGAAGGAGAAGAAGGCCCTGGGAGGTAAGACATTTCCTTCATTCAGTAGTTGCCTTGTATTTTTCATCTTTGATCCGAGCCATTCCGCTCCACCAGATGTTCGTAGCGAGAATACCCAACTCGTAATGAGGCTCAGGACTTCTATTTCCTTAGAAACCATGAAGCAGGCTCTGGAGAACAAGTACAAGGACCTGGTGTTGGCCTAGAAGGAAGCCAGGACCAAGACCAAACTTGTCGACGAGAAGCTGGCTTCAGTCGGCAAGTTGGAGGAGGAGATCAAGGACCTCAAGGCTGACATCATTGCTGCCAAGGGCGAATCTTCCAAATGGGAGAATAAGTACAAAAGTCAAGTTGTCGCCTTTGCGCAGGAGAAGCAGACGCTGGAGGAGATGGTCGCGCAGCTCACTGAGAAGAAGAACGCCCTGGAGTCGTACATCGAGGAATTCTGCATGGAGTTTAGCGAGAAGCTTGCTTGTTAGTTTTTTCCTTGGCTGAGTGGGATCCATGTGCCACTAAGCTTTACTCAATCACTCGCTCTTTGATTTCTTTTCTTCCATCAGAGCACTGCTATAACAAGGAGTTGGAGTTGGGGAGGCTGGAGAGGGAGCTGGAGCGTTCCAGGTCACTCGTCGCAGGCAAAGCAGCTCTCGCAATCTTGCACCTGGAGGATCACCTAGAGAACGCCTTGGGCTACATCATTCAGGCCAGAGGCGCTCTAGGCCGGATCGACAAGGAGTTGCAGCTAGATGAGGAGGCCCAGATGGATCTGGAATCAGTCATGACGCGGCTGTACGAGGTCCCCACCCGAGTGAAAGCTTGGAAGAAGTCGGCTGCTTGGAGTGGTGCTGATGTGGCGATATCACTCGTCCGCGTTCATTGCAAGAACGTAGATGAGGAGAAGATGAAGGGCCTTCGAGTGATGAACACGAAGAACCTCAAGTTTGAGGACTTTATGGAGACCTTCACCGAAGCTGCCACACGCATTGCCGACGGGATTGACTTGGAGACCTTCGTCGAGCCAGCTAGCCCTCAGCCTGACGCTTAAAACATTCGGTTAAATTTTCCCCGAAATGTCAGGTGGTTGTTGTAATTGTGTACTTCACCGAGCCTTGAGCTCATTTTACTTTTGCTTGGAACACTCGAACGGATCAAATATTTGATTTGCGCTCCTTTGAAGACTTATTTGCTTTATGTGCTTTGTTCGACTTAGGCGAAAGCTGGTTCGTAGCTAAGCCCTCGAGTGTGGATCAGGTCCTCACTTGGGTTGTTTCTGAACTTAGGCGAAAGCTGGTTCGTGGCTAAGCCCCTGAGTATGGATCAGGTCCTCACTCAGATTGTTTTTTTAACTTAGGCGAAAGCTGGTTCGCAGCTGAGCCCCCGAGTGTGGACCAGGTCCTCACTTGGATTATTTTTTAACTTAGGAGAAAGCTAGTTCGCAGCTAAGCCCCCGAGTGTGGATCAGGTCCTCACTCAGATTATTTTTGAACTTAGGTGAAACTGGTTCACAGCTAAGCCCCCGAGTGTGGATCAGGTCGTCACTCAGATTATTTTTGAACGTAGGCAAAAACTGATTCGAAGCTAAGCCCCCGAGTGTGTATCAGGTCCTCACTCGGATTATTTTTGAACTTAGGCGAAAGCTGGTTCGCAGCTAAGCCCTCAAGTGTGGATCAGGTCCTCACTCGGATTATTTTTGAACTTAGGCGCAAAATGGTTCGCAGCTAAGCCCTCGAGTGTGGATCAGGTCCTCACTCAGATTGTTTTTGAACTTAAAGGAAAACTGGTTTGCAACTAAGCCTCCTCCTATCTTTCACCCACTAGGGATGTGTTAGTTTCCGAATGCGGTTATTCACCTGGGTGAGGACGCGGCCATAGGCCGAACTAGACGATATACGAAAAAAGCAAGACTTTTATTCATCTAGGTTCATTCGGACTAACTATTACAAAGGATAAATTTTATTTTAAGTATAAAACTTGCGGAGCAGGTCCGCGTTCCAGGCTCTGGGCTCTTCTATTCCTTTGGCGAAGTTGTAGAGTCTTTATGCTCCATTGTGCAGGACCTTCGACATGGCGACTGGCCCTTCCCAAGGGGGTGCCAGTTTGTGGGGCTTCTGTTGATCCACTCGAAGTACCAAATCTCCTTCCTGAAAAGCGCGCCACTGACGTGTCTGTCGTGGTAGCGGCGCAGGTCTTGTTCGTACAATATCGATCTTATAAGCGCTAGCACACGCTCTTCTTCCAAGAGGTTTAGGCCATCCTGCCTTGCTTCTTCAACTTCGGCCTCCGAGTATAGGTCCACTCGGGGAGAATTGTGCAGTAAATCACTCGGTAGAACTGCTTCTGACCCATACACCATGAAGAATGGGGTGCAATTGTTGGACCGATTCGGGGTTGTCCGCAGGCCCCAGAGGATCGACGGTAGCTCAGTCACCCAAGCCCCTGCCGTGTGGGTTAGGTCACGCATGAGGCAAGGTTTCAACCCCTAAAGTATGAGTCCATTCGCCCGCTCGGCTTGCCCATTCGACCGCGGGTGCGCCACGGAGGCGTAATCAACCCGAGTGCCTTTGGAGTAGCAGAATTCATGGAACTCGTCCGAGTCGAAATTGGATCCATTGTCGGAGATGATGCTATGGGGGACTCCGAACCTGAACATGATCTCTTTGATGAATTGAATGGCGGTGGACGAATCCAACTTCTTAATTGGTTTTGCTTCAATCCACTTGGTAAACTTATCAACCGCCACCAACAAGTGCATGAAACCACTCGTTCCTGTCCGGAGTGGGCCGACCATGTCGAGCCCCCAGACTGCAAATGGCCAGGTGAGGGGGATAGTCTTCAAGGCATACGCCAGCTTGTGCGACTGATTCGCATAGAACTGACACCCGACGCACTGGTCCACTATGTTCCTGGCGGCCTCGTTGGCACGGGGCCAATAAAACCCGGATTTGAATGCTTTGGCTACCAACGTTCGAGAGGACGCATGGTGCCCACACGTCCCCGAGTGAATCTCTTGTAGTATTGGTTGTCCTTCCTCGGGCGATATGCATCACTGAGTGACCCCGGTAGTACTTTTCTTGTAAAATTGATCTCCCATGACAGTGAAGGCTTTAGATCGGCGGACGATTTGTCACACCTCAGCTTCATCCTCTGGTAGTTCCTGCCTGAGCAGATATGCCAGATACGGTTCAGTCCATTTGGGAGTAATCATGAGGATTTCCTGGACAAGGTCGATCACCACAGGGATGTCTACTTCAGTCGGATTGGACGGACCGACTGGTTGCAGGGCCTCCTCCACAAAAGGTTCTTCCTTGATCGTGGGTGAGTGTAGGTGCTCTAGGAACACATTCTTGGGCACTGCTATCCAAGTGGAACCCATCTTGGCCAAATCATCAGCTGCTCGGTTCTTGAGATGTGGCACGTGATGGAGCTCCAACCCTTCAAAGTGTTTCTCCAGCTATCTGACAGTGTTGCAGTAGCTAGTCATTGCCGGACTACGGATATCCCATTCCTTCATGACCTTATTTACCACTAGGTCCGAGTCGCCATAGACCATCAGTCGGCAAATTCCTAGAGAAATTGCCATTCCCAGCCCATATAGGAGAGCTTCATATTCGGCTTCATTGTTAGAGGAGTCGAAGTGAATCTGGAGCACATAACTGAGTCGATCGCCTTTAGAGACACCAAGACCACTCCGGCCCCGGAGCTGTGGAGCATCTTGGATCCATCAAAGAGCATTGTCTAGTGTTCGGGAACACTCAAGATGGGTTTCTCTTCTTCAATCCACTTGGAGAGGAAGTCTACCAGGGCTTGCGACTTGATGGCCTTGTTGGCTTCAAACTTGATGTCCAGCGGAAGGAGCTCGATGACCCACTTCACCACTCGGCTCGTGGCATCTCTGTTGTTCATGATCTCAGACAGAGGGGCGTCACTTATCACCATGACCGAGTGTTCTTGAAAATAATGCTCCACCTTCTTCGCAGTTAGGTAGATCCCATATACTAGGTTCTGATAATTCGAATACCTTTGCTTGGAAGAGGTCAGGACTTCAGAGATATAGTAGACTGGTCGTTGGAGCTTGAAGGTTTTGCCTTGTTCTTCCCGTTCCACTGTAAGAACCATGCTAACAACTTGGCTCGTGGCTGCGATGTATAAGAGCAAAGGCTCTTTGCTGCTCAGAGCAGCTAGCACCGGCTGGGTGGAAAGCAGAGCTTTAAGTTCCTGGAACGCAGCCTTCGCTTTGGGAGTCCACTCGAACTTGTTAGATTTCTTCATCAATCGGTAAAGTGGCAGAGCTTTTTCACTGAGTCTTGAGATGAATCTACTCAGGGATGCCAGACAGCCTGTGAGGCGCTGCACGTCATGGAGACGCTCTGGTTGCTTCATTCAGACGATAGCCCCTATCTTCTCAGGATTGGCATCGATTCTACGTTCAAAAATGAGAAAATCGAGTAATTTGCCTGAGGGTATGCCGAATGTACACTTAGCTGGGTTGAGTTTAATGCAAAAAGTGCATAAGTTCGCAAGGGTTTCAGCGAGGTCAGTCAGGAGGTCAGAACCTTTCCTGGACTTAACCATGATGTCATTCATATAGGCTTCCATGTTCCGACTGATTTGCTTCCGCAAGCACTTTTGAATCATACGTTGAAACGTGGCCCCAGCATTTTTCAACCCGAAATGCATGGTGATATAACAAAAACACCCGAATGGGATGATGAACGATGTTTTTATTTCATCAGGACCATACATTCGGATCTTGTGGTACCCGGAGTACGCATCCAGAAACAACAACCGCTCCCACCTGGCAGTAGAATCTACTATTTGATCTATGCGAGGGAGAGGGAAATGATCCTTTGGGCAGGCCCAATTGATGTGTTTGAAACCAATACACATTCGGTGAGAATTATTCTTCTTCGGCACCATAACGACGTTGGCGAGCCACTCTGAGTGGTACACCCCTCGGATGAATTCGGCGGCTAAGAGCCATGCTATCTCCTCGCCAATCACCTTGCGCTTCTCGGTGGAGGATCTTCGAAGGTGTTCTTTGACATGCTTCATCTTCGGGTCGACACGGAGACTGTGCTCGGCCAGTTCTCTAGGAACACCCGGCATGTCAGTGATACGTCTCCAACGTATCTATAATTTATGAAGTATTCATGCCATGTTTACAACTATTTTATATGGTTTTGGTATGATTTGCATGGAACTAACTCGGACTGATGCTGTTTCAGCAGAACTACCGTGGTGTTGTTTTTTGTGCAGAAATTAAAGTTCTCCAAATCAGCTGAAACGTTTTGATGATTTTTTTGGAACAAAAGAGACCCCCGAAGTTTCGTGGGAGGGCCAGAAGAGCCACGAGGAGGGCACAACCCACCAGGGTGCGCCTGGAGCCCAACCCAAGGCGTGGTGGGTTGTGCTCACCTCGAGGCCCATCTTAGCGTGAAACCAACGCCAAAAATTCCTATAATGACAGAAACCCCGAGAAATAACCCTAGATCAGAAGTTCTGCCGCTGCAAGCCTCTGTAGCCATGAAAACCCAATCGAGGGCCCGTTCCGGCACCCTGCCAGAGGGGGAAATCATCACCGGAGGCCATCTTCATCATCCCTATGGTCTCCATGATGAGGAGGGAGTAGTCCACCCTCGGGGCTGAGGGTTTGTACCAGTAGCTATGTGTTTAAGCTCTCTCTCTCATGTTCTTGATTTGGCACGATCTTGATGTATCGTGGGTTTTGTTAATATAGTTGGATCATATGGTGTTTCTCCCTCTCTATCTTGTTGTGATGAATTGAGTTTTTCCTTTGAGATTTCGTTTTATCGGATTGAATACTTTTATGGATTTGAGAGCACTTGATATATGTCTTGCATATGAATACCCATGGTGACAATGGGGTATTATATTGATTCACTTGATATATGTTTTGGCACTCAACTTGTGGATTCCCAAGGTGACATTGGGGTAATCTATGCATAGGGGTTGATGCATGTTTTCGTCCTACTTTCTGCGGTAGAATTCTTGGGGCACTCTTTGAGGTTCTTTGTGTTGGATCGAGTATTATGAATCTGAAATTGTTTGATGCGTATCGTATAATTAACTCATGGATACTTGTGGTGACATTGGAGTATCTAGGTGACATTAGAGTTGGTTGATGCGTATCATATGGTGTTATTTTAGTACGAACTCTTGGATAGATAGAACAGAAAGAATAACTTTGTGTTATTTTAGTATGAACTCTTGAATAGATTGAATGGAAAGAATAACTTTAAGGTGGTTTTGTACCCTACAAACAATTTCTTCGTATGTTCTCCGCTAGATAAGAACTTTGGAGTGACTCTTCATCGCACTTTGAGGGATGGTTATATGATCCAATTAGATTAGCATTGTTGAGAGATTACACTAGCGAAAGTACGGATCCTAGGCCTCATTTTCAAGCATTGCAATACCGTTTGTGCTCCATTTTATCAATTGCTACCTTGCTGTTTTTTATTGTTCTAATTACAAAAACCTATATCTACTATCCATATTACACTTGTATCACCATCTCTTCGCCGAACTAGTGCACCTATACAATTTACCATTGTATTTGGTGTGTTAGGGACACAAGAGACTTTTTATTATTTGGTTGTAGGGTTGTTTGAGAGATACCATATTCATCCTACACGTCCCACCGATTGATAAACCTTAGGTCATCCACTTGAGGGAAATTTGCTACTGTCATACAAAACTCTACGCTTGGAGGCCCAACACGAGTCTACAAGATAAAGTTGTGTAGTAGACATCAGTCAGCAGGCTTCCATGCGAAGATGTCCCAGTTCTCACGGAGGAACTGGACGAGCTCGCTTTCCTATTTGCTGTCAAGGGTGGTGGAGATGTTGGTCGGGGCGGCATTCCGGTCCTCAGGATGAATGTGCACGGGCTTCGTCTCCCCTGCTGACTGGAAAGCGGATTCCACCGAATCCACCTCCTTCTTGTACTCATCTAACTCGGCCATTGCCATCTGTTCGTCAGCGATTTGGGAGCCCTTCTGGAGACATTCTTCGGCCAGCTTCTGATTGTCTGTGATGGTGATCACGCCTTTCGGCCCTGGCATCTTAAGCTTAAGATACACGTAACATGGGCGGGCCATGAAATGTGCGTAGGCGGGCCTACCCAGGATAGCGTGGTAAGCACTCCGGAAGTCTACCACTTTGAAAGTTAACTGTTCCTTCCGGAAGTTCTTCTCCTCGCCGAATACAACGTCGAGGGTGATCTGTCTGAGTGACTTGGCTTTCTTCCCGGGGATTACCCCATGGAATTGCATATTGCTTTTGCTGAGTCGGGACATCAGAATGCCCATCGCCTCCAAGGTGTCGGCGTAGATAATGTTGAGCATGTTGCCGTCATCCATTAGGACTTTGCGCAATCGGACTCCCCCAACTGCCGGATCAACCACCAAAGCCTGTCTTCCTGGGATCGGAATGTGGGCCGGATGGTCCGACTGGTCGAAGGTCACTGGTGTCTTGGCCCAGTCAAGGAATTTGGTGGCAATCAGAACCGCCATGTTTACCTCTCGGTTAATAACCTTGAGGCGACTCTTGCTTTCGACGTCAGCAAAAATCATGAAGACTTTCTCGATGTTGGGGTACTCGGAAGTACCTTTGCCCCCATCGTCCTCGTCGTCCTCATCCTTGTTCCCGGAGGAATCTTGCCGCATCCCTTGCTGCCGGGGCCAGATTTCCGAGACACAACATATCCTAGAAATTAACCCCTCGTGTCATCACCAACCCAGGATTACTGTTACCGATGGACACGTCCTTGTTACAGATTTACCAAGCTATTACAAGAATTGGATACAAGACCATAAAGGTCTAATGTTACAACAGGGATTCTGGTGGTGGATGTCGGAAATGACTCGTGGTACTCCGGCGTCGATGGGGCTCCATTCCCACAAGAACAGCTGACCCGGATAATTCCTATCTCGCATGGCTGCCATCCTAGACTCCGCACGGACGTCGCTGTGGTACTCCTTGTAGAAATCCTGACCTGGCCAAGTAAATAGCCAGGGACAAGCCTGTGAGTACATTTGAATGTACTCGCAAACATCATGAACAAAAGATATACCAAATGCAGCAGACAAAATATATGATCATGATGAGCCAAACTATATGCATATGCTCATGCTGACTGAAATTTAAGTTAGGACAATAAATGATATGAACGTGAGCATAGCATGTTATTCATACTCAAACTTATTAGAAATAAAGCAAATGAATGCCACGGGTAGTCTAGCCAGCCCAAGTGACATTCAGCAAAATAAAAGAAATGCCAATCGGGTGTCCACAAGAGTAGTGGCGAGACCGCCTGTTAACTCGAGAGATGCCACGAGAGGTCTTGAAAATAAAATTGAGTGCCCGGGGTAGTCTAGCCAGCCCCTGAGACACTCAGGAAATTCAAAATAAGAGAAACGGGTTAGTCCTCAATATTATGCATAACCATAATAATATTTAACATGCATAAAATATTCATGGTAGCATTAGGGTGACAACACTTATCCTGCAAAATAATTCAGGCTCAATCTAATTATTTTCCTCCGAAGACCGACACTAAGACCGACACTTGACCAACCCAGACTGTAGCCCTTAACCGCAGACACGGCTATTCGAATAGGTTTAAACTCTGCAGAGGGTGTACTCTTTACCCACAAGTAAAGGATTTCTTTAGTCAGTACCGTGACACTGACTAATTCCCATTACGGTCATTGGGTTGAAAACACGCCTGACCAGCACACACCAGATTAACTTTCCGGATGCCAGGAATCACCCAAAGCATCGTTCATGAAAAACTTTAAGATGGAGAGACCAACATCCTGCATGGGATCACTATTAATACGCGCGGATTACAAGGGGTGCCCCCCTCTTAGTCACGACTGGAAACACCCATGCCCTCTGACCCGATGACAGGATTTAGTCCACCAACATGGAAACCCTCATCGTAGCCCTCTATGTGGTGTGTGCACGGAAAGGGGTTAACAACTTACTGAACCATACCCCACCTATGGCAGGGACAAGTGGCAGCACGAATCAAGTATGGGGATTACCGGAACAAGACTCGATCTACGGTCGACCCAGGAGGCTTAAGTTTTCCTGCAGTGGTTAGCACAACAAATATTCTTTCAACAACAATAACAAACAGGGCCACAACTCTTGCATGCTCCACATATATCACGTGACACCATCGTGTCAAATAGGGCCCGTGCCCACCGGTACGTCCAAGGCAGGAGCACAATCCTGGATTCTCACAACATGTGCATGTCAAAACTTGAGTGGAATGCATGCAAGAGAAAATATACATGACCATGCATGCATGCAAAAATTGCCATATGCCAAATTTCATTTGAATTCAAATTATTCATAACCCTACTATTCATGCAAATAGCCAACCATGCATTCACCATATCAAGTGTTCAAGATGCTTGCCTTAAGTATGCAAAAGGATTGGGGCACTCCAAAAGTTTGAAATATTAACTCCCCTCCATTTCCTATTTTCAAAAAAATTTAATTCACCACATATAGCAAAAACAGTACTAAAAATTGTTTCAATTTTTTTTGGAGTAAATACTAAAATAAACTAGATGAAAATTAAAGAAGGACAGAAAAAGAATCAATTGATTTGGAGTTTAAATGAATTGCTAATGAAATTTCTAAGCTGGAATAAAAGACTAAATGGACTATTTAATTGATCTTGTGGAGATAAAGCTTAGAAAAAATGTTCACCTAAGCTGTATAAATAGAGCATGATTTTATAAATCTATAGGAATTTGAATCATCAATTTTGGATAAGAAATGGATCCTGTGGAAATATTTGGAAACTACTGGAAATGGAAAATAGAAAGGAGTAGCAGTGCGACCTGAGCGTTGTATAGCTGAACTGTACCACTGGGCCGAGCCCGTCAAATCAGTCGCGCGGGGAGGTACCGACATCGAACGCGTAGTTAGAAAATACGCCTTCACTTACTGACGCGGGTCCCGACCCCAGTCACTGTCGGTGGGTCCCGTGGGCCCACCAGTTAGGTTTGACTGGTCGTCGCCGCGCGCGTCTTCTCCGGCAGAAGCAGAGGCGGGGCTCCGGCGGTGATCCCCGGAGAACGGCGCCGCCGTTCGAAAAACGAAGGCCACCTATGGACTCAGGGGGTCGAGGCGGCCCCGGGGGTGCCCTCCTTGGTCGCCGGGGCGGACGGAGTCGCCGACGGCGAGGCTCCCCAAGAGGTTCCAGCGGCGGTGCTTTGGGGCTTTCACCCTCGGTGGCTCCCAATCAAAATCGAGCGCGGGTATGGTTTTGTGGGATCGTGGGGAAGCTTCTGGTGAAGAGATTTGGGAAAGGGAGGGCCGGACGGCGTCGGAACCATCCAAACCGTGGCGGCGGCAGTAACTGCCGGAATCGGAGAAGACGACCTCCTCTGGTCATGCTGCTGCTACGGGAGGATCAGTGAGGGAGAGGGAGGGCGAGGTGGTGCTGGTCGAGGACCTGGGGTGGCTTTTATAGCCCGCCGAGGTCAGTTCCATGGTTTCCCGTGGATGAACAAGGCGGCGGCTACCATTTATGGCACCGGTGAAGTGGGTATGGGCGGCGGCCAGGGTCAGCGAGGCTAGTGAAAGTGGTGGCCGTCCAAATTAACTTCAGGGCAGCTGGTTGGCTCTAGGGGGTGCAAGGTGGCTTGGACGGCGCCGGCAACGGCAGTTTCCAGCGGCGGCCATTGATGGCTTCCCGCGGTCAGTGGCGAGGCTGGTGAGGGTGGCGGGGGTCAGTGAGGACAGTGCTGGCTTGCAGTGATGAGGGGTCGCGCTGGCTGGCTCGGGTGCACGCCAGGTGGCTCGGGGGAGTCATGCCCGAGACGACAGCGGCGGTGGATGGTGCAAAATGGCGGCTGGTCAGCACTAGGCGACGAGGGGAGGGTGTCGGCGAGGGCGGTGGCTTGCTGATCCAGGGGGAGGATTTGCATGAGCGGTTGGGCAGCAGGGAGGGCAGCACGCGGCGGTGCCGACGCCTACAGTTATGGTGCTCTGAGTGCGCTCTGGACATGCACGAAACGTGCTCGACGTTTTGCTAATAGCATCCACAGTGATCCATACAAGTTGATATTTGGCAGGTTAATGCTCCTGGAGATGGCAAGACTGGTAGACATGCTACTTTGGCCAGAGGAGTAAGATCCTAATGTAGTTTAAAGAGGTTGCCAAATTCTGTCATGCTCATGATGTGCTCGACAGAATGCTCGGGCTATCTAGGGATTCCCTCTGGAATTGAAATTTGGCAGTGTGATGTCTCTTTGGATGTTAGAGAGGATGGTGGAGTTGGTTTGGCAAGAGGGGAAACTTGCTAGTGCAAGTTTTACTGATATTCATTTCTGGACAGAAAGTTTAGTGGAATATTTGGTGAACTAAAATGGTTCCTATGGAGCTAAAATTTTGGACTTAAGGGTTTGGTTGGAAGGACTATAAGTGGGAAAAATTTCAGGATTTTTGGGGCAAGGAAAGTTGGGGTTGTAGTAGAAACTCAAATACTAGACAGAATTGAAAATAGGTTGTTTCACTCAAAATTTTCAAAACACCAAGATGGGTTTTTGCATAAAAGTGATATGTAGGAATCACATGACCTCTCATAATTTTTGTGGAATTTAAAAATAATTATTTAAAATGATTGAAGTGCAACAGAGGCATTTAAAGTATTGAAAAAGCTATTAAAAGAATTGTTTTGGGTAAAAATTTATTATGAAAATGATTCCTACTGTTGTTAAAGTAATAATGAAATGGATTAAGAAAACTCCCAGAGTCACAACATTATTTTCAAAAATTGCTATATGGAGGGAAGAATTTTGAAAAACAGAGGGCGGAAAATACTCCGAAAATAACAAAGGACTTAATATACTTCAAAATTTTATTTCTAGCCAAATTTTTATTTAGTAAAAACATGATTAAATTTTTGGGGTGTTACACTTGCTTCAGGAGTCGGCACTCCCGAGTGGTATGCTTGGGAAAAATCAAATTGCCCTCCTCGTCTTTCTTCGTGTGGATCTGGTAGGGTTGATCGAGGATGTCGCTCTTCTGGGCGACCTGCTTTTCCCCTTCCAGTCCTTCTTCTGCTTCTGGGAGCCCTTGCTCTTGCCTTGGCCGGCCAGAGCCGCAGCCTCAGCGCTCCCTCCAGCCTCGGCCTTTCGCTTGTGCTTCTTGCCCTTGTTGTCCAACTGATGAGCATCGCCCACTCGGCTTTTGCCGCTTCTCAGTCGGTCTTCCTCTTCACCGTTGGCGTACCGATTAGCTATCTCCATAGCTCGACTGAGAATTGGGGTCTCAGTTTGGCCGAACTTCATGTTCAGCTCACGGTATCTTACTCCGGCGTGGCCTTGAAGGCGCAGATCGCCTGGTGCTCGGTGACGTTCTCCACCGTATTGTGCAAGGTGGTCCACCACTGAATGAACTTGCAGAGAGTCTCGTTCTGCCTCTGCACGCAGTGCTGGAACTCGGCCAGACCACCCAGCCTCTTGTAAGTGCCTTCAAAAGTTTTGACGAACACTCTCGCCAAATCGTCCCAGCAGAATATACTACCCGGCGGGAGCTGTGTCAGCCAGGCCCGAGCGGATCCCTCAAGCATCAACAGCAAGTGCTTCATGGCCACATTGTCATTGCCGCCGCCGATCTGGACCGCCACTCGGTAATCTTCCAACCAAATCTTGGGGTTGGACTCGCCAGTGAACTTGCTGATCCCTGTGGCCAACCTGAAGTTGTTGGGAATCTCTGCCGCCCGGATGTAACGGCTAAAGCACTCGGGACCTGATGGTACTGAACCACTAGGAACGTCGTGATCTTGGCCTTCTCATAGGGCTCAGCCCCTGTCGACCAGGTTCTGAGTGAGAACGGATCTCGCGTTGAACTACGGGTCTCGAGTGCCCCTCGTATGATGAGTGGGACTCGGCCTACGATCGCCGTACGCGCCATGCCGCGGTTGAGGCATCAGGGTGCGATCGTAGTCGTCATGACGCCGGGGCGACGTAGCTCGATCGCGCCTCCGATCTTCGTATAGATCTCTTGAGGAGGATGTGACTCGGCGCCTACCAGAGCCGAGTGGGCTATGAGCCGACTGAACAGTCTCCGTGCGCACGGAAGCGCAATGGATCTCATCTCTGGACTTGGACACTACCGCATTTGCGACAGCGATGTCTTCAGGAGTGCCTGGATCTGCTGAATCCCCTCCCCGGCCAAAGAACCGGAGGGTTGGATGGAATCCATGATCCGAGTGGTAGTTGTCAGATTTTGTAATGAGGTACTGAGGACCTGATACTTACAAGGCTGGTCACTCGAAAAGAGCCGGCGCTTGTGTCGACTAGAACTGGATTGACAGCGCTCACGTCCGTCCAGCTCCCTCTGAAGTTGTTCGAGGCGATCGCGCTCAGCCAAGGTGGCCAGGCGAGTCGACTCCATGGACAACGCCTCGGGGGTCGTCCCGGTGATGGGGGTATTCAGGAGTTGTTCGTTCTAGCGGTGGAGCTCGTCTCGCTACTCCCTGGTGAGAGCCTGGGCACATACGGATCGTGGCTCGGAGCACCACCGTTAGTGTTGCCGTGTGACGTGCCCACATGGCCGTGCCGGGGTTCCATGTAACCCAGGGGCACGCGGTGCTTGGAGTTGTCCGCCATGAGAATCTTGGCGGTCGACTCGATACTTTCGAACTCGGACTCCTCGGAGGAATCGCCGAGCAACCCATCGGAGAGGTCAAGGGCGGGTGTCGGTGCAACAAATATTCATGTTTGTTGCCCAGACTCATACACAGGCATATTGGCGTCACATGATCAGCACCAACATACAAAACAAGGCCAAGCCAGAGGATCCGCTCTTCATGAGGTCAAGGAGCGGATCAAGAAGACCAAGCCAACATACAAGACGAAAGAATTCCACCTTGGAAGGGCCTCCCTTGCCGGGCAGGAGAGCCTGGCCAGGTCAAGGCCACCCCGAGGGCAAGTCCAAGATTTCCCCGGCAAGCTTGCCGGGTCTGTCAAGCACAAGGAATCCCGCCAAGGCACCGCCGCTCCACCGCATAACAACGCAAATCACTTGTCTATGCGGTGTCGAGCCTCCAGGTGATTAAGTGGCTTCCATTAAGCACGTGGCAGTCCCGTAGAAGATAGATTACCCTCATATGACAACCGTCCATAGGCGTGTCACATAGATAAGCAGAAGATGATTAAGCGGCGTGGCAGGCTTGCCGGGCTTCATCCTCAGCACGACACCTAGCAGCGCATTTAATGCACCTTGTCCTAACTGCCAGAGTTAGGTATGATAACACTGTTAGCTATCTAATCGCAGGATAGTGACTGTTTTGCCACTGTGGTTACCCCTTGAACTATAAAAGGAGGTCCAAGGCTACGTAGCAAAGGATTCAGACCCTTGCATACTTGTACGCGCGTAGCCACTCTCCCCGAGGCCACCTTGCCGGGTTTGAGCGTTGTGTGTTCATCCTGTTCCTCCATCCAATCCACCAAAGTAGGAGTAGGGTTTTACACTTCACAGCGGCCTGAACCTGGGTAAAAACCACCAGTGTCACTGTCATCGCGCTGCCTCATGGCTTCTACTCTTTGTGCAATGTGATCTCCCCCTTGCCGAACCACAAAGGGGCCGATGGACCTATAGGTGATCATGTTCTCCCACGACATCTTTGGTGCGCCATGTAGGGGGAGATCGCTTGTGAGAACCTGAAGCTGTGAACAGTGCGTTGAGCTTTGTCATCATCTTCATCGTCATCTTCTCCGCCCATGGCGCCCAAGAAGAAGCCCGGTGCGACCGCACACCCTTCCACTTCGAAGACCCCCTCGCAAGTGGCCGCGGACGCCCTAGGCACCGCGTCGGCGTTGGGTGAGGCAGGTACCACGGGTGACGCAGCCGGTGCAGGCGGCGCCGTCGTTGTGTCCCCCGTGGCCGAAGCTGGAGCGAGAGGCACCGAGGGAGGACAACATCAACAACACCCTAGCGGGCGTGACCCGCAAGCTGTGGATGGAGGGAACATTCAGTCTCCACCACCCCACCGCAATAGCGGGTGCAGCCGCAGCAACGACGCCCGCTCTGGCACGAGTCGTGACCCTCCAGGCGTGTCTACCACGGACGCGACCACCGGGCATGCACCTCGCCTAGAGCAAGGTGAGCAAGATGGGGGGCCGAACGGGGTTACTAATCCCCGCGCGCGATCCCCTCATCACCAGATTGCCTTGGCGACCGGTTCGCGGTGGCGAGAACACGGCGATGCTCTTGCTGATCCTACCAGGAGTCGAGCGACATTGCAGTCTGCCTTGTCAGCTATGCCAAGAACAGCTACGGAAGCCATGGCACGGGCCCAACTCCTACTAAGATTCCCACCGTTGGCTGATCATTTGGACGAGTGGAGGGCCACCATCCAAAGCTTGATCAGCTTTGCCGAAGCTGGAGGATCACAGCTGGCGGAGCCATCACGGCACCCGCGAACAACGATAACAGCTCGAGCTGCTGGCCGTGTCGAGGGTGCCATGCTAACGGTGCAGTCTCCTCTGCGACAGCAAAGTCAGAGGCGACAACAGCAAGAGCAGCGTGTCCACGAGCTCGACGAAGTATCGATGGCCTCGTCTGATCCACAAACCCTCCGGGATCAGTGGCGGGTCTTGGAAGATCGACAGAGGGAAGATGCGCGCGTCACCAAAGAACGACGCCGGGAGACCCGCCATCAATCCGACAGGCGCAATGAACCAGACGTTGACGAACCCGTGCCTAGTGATGGCGGGTACTTGCCTTTCGAGGTCGGGTGCCCTGCCTTCATTCGCGAGCTGCGGCAGGTCCGCTCGCCATCTGCACGATTCTTCAAGCCAGAATTATCGGAAAAGTACGATGGAAAGTTAAACCCGGCAGAGTTTTTGAGCATTTACACGATTGCCGTTCAAGCCGCCGGGGGCAGGGATGAGAAAGTGTTCACCAACTACTTCCCTTTAGCACTTAAGTCAAATGTGAGGTCGTGGCTGATGCACCTGCCGGAAAACTCCATTTCATCATGGGCCGACCTATGCAATGAGTTTGTTGGCGCCTTCACAGGCGGCCACCAAGAGCCGGGGCGGCCTAGTGACTTGCAAGTTCTTCCACAAAAGGAGGGGGAGAGCTTACGCAAGTATATGCAGAGATTCAGCCGAGTGCACCGCAACATTCCAGAAATACACCCCGCAGCCATGATTGTCGCGTTCCGTTCGAACATGCGCAATAGGAGGATACGTTCCAAGATGAACGTCCGGCTGCCCAAGACCGTCAATGAGTTGTACACCTTGGTAGATAAATGTGCTCGGGCTGAGGAAGGAAGGCGACTTTCGGGGGAAGAGGAAGGAGCCTAGGTTGATTCGTAGGGCTGGACCAAAAGCTCGTAGCTTGCGAGTTTAATGAGCGCTCGATAGTTCGGCTCGTTAAGCTCGTGGCTCGCTTTTTAATGAAAAGAGCCAACAATCGATTTCAGCTCGTTAAGCTTAACGAGCTTAACAAACGAGCTAACGAGTTTCACGAGTAGCTCGTTAAACTCGTTAGTACCAACACAACACATATTTTTATCTTATGTGACAAAGTTTTCGTAGCACCTCAGTCTATATATTCAATCTAATCTACATAGGAGACAACAAACTAGTGCATTTCCTTTGATAGTTACCATCTCCCTTCTTAAAAACCACATCTACTTAGTCATCATGTAGACCATAACACATCAGAATCTGTTAACGAGCGCTCGCGAGCTTAACGAGCTTCAAACGAACCAAGCCGAGCAGGGTTTTCTGCTTGTTAATATTAACGAGCTCAACGAGCCGAGCCTTAACGAGCACAAGCTTAACAAGCACGAGCTTAACGATTTGAGCAGCTCGTTAATCCACCCCTATTGATTCGAACAACGATGAAGAGGCCACTGGCCCGAAGAAGAAAGGCCGGAGGCGCAACAAGAAACGCAAGGAGAAGTCAGTGTTGGCTGTTGAGGGTTCTGATGATCTCAGCACCGGCAAGAAAGACAAAACCAATGGGCCGAGCCCATCAAATTAGTCGCGCGGGAGGTATCGACGTCGAAGGCGTAGTTAGAAAATACGCCTTCACTTACTGACGCGGGTCCCGACCCCAGTCACTGACGGTGGGTCCCGCGGCCCCACCAGTCAGGTTTGACTGGTCGTCGCCGCGCGCGTCTTCTCCGGCAGAAGCAGAGGCGGGGCTCCGGCGGCGTTCCCCGGCGAACGGCGGCGCCGTTCGAAAAACGGAGGCCACCTATGGACTCAGGGGGTCGAGGCGGCCCCGGGGGTGCCCTCCTTCATCGCCGGGACGGACGGAGTCGCCGACGGCGAGGCTCCCCGAGAGGTTCCGGCGGCGGTGATTTGGGGCTTTCACCCACGGTGGCTCCCAATCAAAATCGAGCGCGGGTATGGTTTTGTGGGATCGTGGGGAAGCTTCTGGTGAAGAGATTTGGGAAAGGGAGGGCCGGACGGCGTCGCAACCATCCAAACCGTGGCGGCGGCAGTAACTGCCAGAATCGGAGAAGACGACCTCCTCTGGTTGTGCTGCTGCTACGGGAGGATCAGTGAGGGAGAGGGAGGGCGAGGTGGTGCTGGTCGAGGACCTGGGGTGGCTTTTATAGCCCACCGAGGTCGGTTCCGTGGTTTCCCGTGGATGAACAAGGCAGCGGCTACCATTTATAGCACCGGTGAAGTGGGTATGGGCGGCGGCCAGGGTCAGCGAGGCCGGTGAAAGCGGTGGCCATCCAAATTAACTCCAGGGCAGCTGGTTGGCTCTAGGGGGTGCAAGGTGGCTCGGACGGCACCGGCAATGGCAGTTTCCAGCGGCGGCCATTGATGGCTTTCCGCGATCAGTGGCGAGGCTGGTGAGGGTGGCGGGGGTTGGTGAGGACGGTGCTGGCTTGCAGTGATGAGTGGTCACGCTGGCTGGCTCGGGTGCACGCCAGGTGGCTCGGGGGAGTCGTGCCCGAGACGACAGCGGTGGTGGACGGTGCAAAACGGCGGCTGGTCAGCGCTAGGCGACGAGGGGAGGGTGTCGGCGAGGGCGGTGGCTTGCTGATCCAGGGGAGGATTTGCATGAGCGGTTGGGCAGCAAGGAGGGCAGCACGCGACGGTGCTGACGCCTGCAGTTATGGTGCTCCGAGTGCGCTCTGGACATGCACGAAATGTGCTCGACGTTTTGCTAATAGCATCCATAGTGATCCATACAAGTTGATATTTGGCAGGTTAATGCTCCTGGAGATGGCAAGACTGGTAGACATGCTACTTTGGCCAAAGGAGTAAGATCCTAATGTAGTTTAAAGAGGTTGCCAAATTCTGTCATGCTCATGATGTGCTCGACAGAATGCTCGGGCTATCTAGGGATTCCCTCTGGAATTGAAATTTGGCAGGGTGATGTCTCTTTGGATGTTGGACAGGATGGTGGAGTTGGTTTGGCAAGAGGGGAAACTTGCTAGTGCAAGTTTTACTGATATTCATTTCTG
Source organism: Thinopyrum elongatum (assembly GCA_011799875.1). Lineage (NCBI taxonomy): Eukaryota > Viridiplantae > Streptophyta > Magnoliopsida > Poales > Poaceae > Thinopyrum > Thinopyrum elongatum. The sequence goes on along the minus strand of CM022302.1, from coordinate 153,271,114 downwards.
GACAGAAAGATTAGTGGAATATTTGGTGAACTAAAATGATTCGTATGGAGCTAAAATTTTAGACTTAAGGGTTTGCTTGGAAGGACTATAAGTGGGAAAAATTTCAGGATTTTTGGGGCAAGGAACGTTGGGGTTGTAGTAGAAACTCAAATACTGGACAGAATTGAAAATAGGTTGTTTCACTCAAAATTTTCAAAACACCAAGATGGGTTTTTGCATAAAAGTGATATGTAGGAATCACATGACCTCTCATAATATTTGTGGAATTTAAAAATAACTATTTAAAATGGTTGCAGTGCAACAGAGGCATTTAAAGTATTGAAAAAGCTATTAAAAGAATTGTTTTGGGTAAAAATTTATTATGAAAATGATTCCTACTGTTGTTAAAGTAATAATGAAAGGGTTTAAGAAAACTCCCAGAGTCACAACATTATTTTCAAAAATTGCTATATGGAGGGAAGAATTTTGAAAAACAGAGGGCGGAAAATACTCCGAAAATAACAAAGGACTTAATATACTTCAAAATTTTATTTCTAGCCAAATTTTTATTTAGTAAAAACATGATTAAATTTTTGGGGTGTTACACTTGCTTCAGGAGTCGGCACTCCCGAGTGGTATGCTTGGGAAAAATCAAATTGCCCTCCTCGTCTTTCTTCGTGTGAATCTGGTAGGGTTGATCGAGGATGTCACTCTTCTGGGCGACCTGCTTTTCCCCTTCCAGTCCTTCTTCTGCTTCTGGGAGCCCTTGCTCTTGCCTTGGCCGGCCAGAGCCGCAGCCTCAGCGCTCCCTCCAGCCTCGGCCTTCCGCTTGTGCTTCTTGCCCTTGTTGTCCAACTGATGAGCATCGCCCACTCGGCTTTTGCCGCTTCTCAGTCGGTCTTCCTCTTCACCGTTGGCGTACCGATTAGCTATATCCATAGCTCGACTGAGAATTGGGGTCTCAGTTTGGCCGAACTTCATGTTCAGCTCACGGTATCTTACTCCGGCGTGGCCTTGAAGGCGCAGATCGCCTGGTGCTCGGTGACGTTCTCCACCGTATTGTGCAAGGTGGTCCACCACTGAATGAACTTGCAGAGAGTCTCGTTCTGCCTCTGCACGCAGTGCTAGAAATCGGCCAGACCACCCAGCCTCTTGTAAGTGCCTTCAAAAGTTTTGACGAACACTCTCGCCAAATCGTCCCAGCAGAATATACTACCCGGCGGGAGCTGTGTCAGCCAGGCCCGAGCGGATCCCTCAAGCATCAACAGCAAGTGCTTCATGGCCACATTGTCATTGCCGCCACCGATCTAGACCGCCACTCGGTAATCTTCCAACCAAATCTTGGGCTTGGACTCGCCAGTGAACTTGCTGATCCCTGTGGCCAACCTGAAGTTGTTGGGAATCTCTGCCGCCCGGATGTAACGGCTGAAGCACTCGGGACCTGATGGTACTGAACCACTAGGAACGTCGTGATCTTGGCCATCTCATAGGGCTCCGCCCCTGTCGACCAGGTTTTGAGTGAGAACGGATCTCGCGTTGAACTGCGGGTCTCGAGTGCCCCTCGTATGACGAGTGGGACTCGGCCTACGATCGTCGTACGCGCCATGCCGCGGTTGAGGCATCAGGGTGCGATCGTAGTCGTCATGACGCCGGGGCGATGTAGCTCGATCGCGCCTCCGATCTTCGTATAGATCTCTTGAGGAGGATGTGACTCGGCGCCTACCAGAGCCGAGTGGGCTATGAGCCGACTGAACAGTCTCCGTGCGCACGGAAGCGCAATGGATCTCATCTCTGGACTGGGACACTATCGCGTTTGCGACAGCGATGTCTTCAGGAGTGCCTGGATCTGCTGAATCCCCTCCCCGGCCAAAGAACCGGAGGGTTGGATGGAATCCATGATCCGAGTGGTAGTTGCCAGATTTTGTAACGGGGTACTGAGGACCTGATACTTACAAGGCTGGTCACTCGAAAAGAGTCGGCGCTTGTGTCGACTAGAACTGGATTGACAGTGCTCACGTCCGTCCAGCTCCCTCTGAAGTTGTTCGAGGCGATCGCGCTCAGCCAAGGTGGCCAGGCGAGTCGACTCCATGGACAACGCCTCGGGGGTCGTCCCGGTGATGGGGGTGTTCAGGAGTTGTTCGTTCTAGCGGTGGAGCTCGTCTCGCTACTCCCTGGTGAGAGCCTGGGCACATACGGATCGTGGCTCGGAGCACCACCGTTAGTGTTGCCGTGTGACGTGCCCACATGGCCGTGCCGGGGTTCCATGTAACCCAGGGGCACGCGGTGCTCGGAGTTGTCCGCCATGAGAATCTTGGCGGTCGACTCGATACTTTCGAACTCGGACTCCTCGGAGGAATCGCCGAGCAACCCATCGCAGAGATCAAGGGTGGGTGTCGGTGCAACAAATATTCATGTTTGTTGCCCAGACTCATACACAGGCATATTGGCGTCACATGATCAGCACCAACATACAAAACAAGGCCAAGCCAGAGGATCCGCTCTTCATGAGGTCAAGGAGCGGATCAAGAAGACCAAGCCAACATACAAGACGAAAGAATTCCACCTTGGAAGGGCCTCCCTTGCCGAGCAGGAGAGCCTGGCCAGGTCGAGGCCACCCCGAGGGCAAGTCCAAGATTTCCCCGGCAAGCTTGCCGGGTCTGTCAAGCACAAGGAATCCCGCCAAGGCACCGCCGCTCCACCGCATAACAACGCAAATCACTTGTCTATGCGGTGTCGAGCCTCCAGGTGATTAAGTGGCTTCCATTAAGCAAGTGGCAGTCCCGTAGAAGATAGATTACCCTCATATGACAACCGTCCATAGGCGTGTCACATAGATAAGCAGAAGATGATTAAGCGGCGTGGCAGGCTTGCCGGGCTTCATCCTCAGCACGACACCTAGCAGCGCATTTAATGCACCTTGTCCTAACTGCCAGAGTTAGGTATGATAACACTGTTAGCTATCTAATCGCAGGATAGTGACTGTTTTGCCACTGTGGTTACCCCTTGAACTATAAAAGGAGGTCCAAGGCTACGTAGCAAAGGATTCAGACCCTTGCATACTTGTACGCGCGTAGCCACTCTCCCCGAGGCCACCTTGCCGGGCTTGAGCGTCGTGTGTTCATCCTGTTCCTCCATCCAATCCACCAAAGTAGGAGTAGGGTTTTACACTTCACAGCGGCCTGAACCTGGGTAAAAACCACCAGTGTCACTGTCATCGCGCTGCCTCATGGCTTCTACTCTTTGTGCAATGTGATCTCCCCCTTGCCGAACCACAAAGGGGCCGATGGACCTATAGGTGATCATGTTCTCCCACGACATCTTTGGTGCGCCATGTAGGGGGAGATCGCTTGTGAGAACCTGAAGCTGTGAACAGTGCGTCGAGCTTTGTCATCATCTTCATCGTCATCTTCTCCGCCCATGGCGCCCAAGAAGAAGCCCGGTGCGACCGCACACCCTTCCACTTTGAAGACCCCCTCGCAAGTGGCCGCGGACGCCCTAGGCACCGCGTCGGCGTTGGGTGAGGCAGGTACCACGGGTGACGCAGCCGGTGCAGGCGGCGCCGTCGTTGTGTCCCCCGTGGCCGAAGCTGGAGCGGGAGGCACCGAGGGAGGACAACATCAACAACACCCTAGCGGGAGTGACCCGCAAGCTGTGGATGGAGGGAACATTCAGTCTCCACCACCCCACCGCAATAGCGGGTGCAGCCGCAGCAACGACGCCCACTCTGGCACGAGTCGTGACCCTCCAGGCGTGTCTACCACGGACGCGACCACCGGGCATGCACCTCGCCTAGAGCAAGGTGAGCAAGATGGGGGGCCGAACGGGGTTGCTAATCCCCGCGCGTGATCCCCTCATCACCAGATTGCCTTGGCGACCGGTTCGCAGCGGCGAGAACACGGCGATGCTCTTGCTGATCCTACCAGGAGTCGAGCGACATTGCAGTCTGCCTTGTCAGCTATGCCAAGAACAGCTACGGAAGCCATGGCACGGGCCCAACTCCTACTAAGATTCCCACCGTTGGCTGATCAATTGGATTAGTGGAGGGCCACCATCCAGAGCTTGATCAGCTTTGCCGAAGCTGGAGGATCACAGCTGGCGGAGCCATCACGGCACCCGCGAACAACGATAACAGCTCGAGCTGCTGGCCGTGTCGAGGGTGCCACGCTAACGGTGCAGTCTCCTCCGCGACAGCAAAGTCAGAGGTGACAACAGCAAGAGCAGCGTGTCCACGCACTCGACGAAGTATCGATGGCCTCGTCTGATCCACAAACCCTCCGGGATCAGTGGCGGGTCTTGGAAGATCGACGGAGGGAAGATGCGCGCGTCACCATAGAACGACGCCAGGAGACCCGCCATCAATCCGACAGGCGCAATGAACCAGACGTTGACGAACCCGTGCCCAATGATGGCGGGTACTTGCCTTTCGAGGTCGGGTGCCCTGCCTTCACTCGCGAGCTGCGGCAGGTCCGCTCGCCATCTGCACGGGTCTTCAAGCCAGAATTATCGGAAAAGTACGATGGAAAGTTAAACCCGGCAGAGTTTTTGAGCATTTACACTATTGCCGTTCAAGCCGCCGGGGGCAGGGATGAGAAAGTGTTCACCAACTACTTCCCTTTAGCACTCAAGTCAAATGTGAGGTCGTGGCTGATGCACCTGCCGGAAAACTCCATTTCATCATGGGCCGACCTATGCATTGAGTTTGTTGGCGCCTTCACGGGCGGCCACCAAGAGCCGGGGCGGCCCAGTGACTTGCAAGTTCTTCCACAAAAGGAGGGGGAGAGCTTACGCAAGTATATGCAGAGATTCAGCCGAGTGCACCGCAACATTCCAGAAATACACCCCGCAGCCATGATTGTCGCGTTCCGTTCGAACATGCGCAACAGGAGGATACGTTCCAAGATGAACGTCCGGCTGCCCAAGACCGTCAATGAGTTGTACACCTTGGTAGATAAATGTGCTCGGGCTGAGGAAGGAAGGCGACTTTTGGGGGAAGAGGAAGGAGCCTAGGTTGATTCGTAGGGCTGGACCAAAAGCTCGTAGCTTGCGAGCTTAATGAGCGCTCGATAGTTCGGCTCGTTAAGCTCGTGGCTCGCTTTTTAATGAAAAGAGCCAACAATCGATTTCAGCTCGTTAAGCTTAACGAGCTTAACAAATGAGCTAACGAGTTTCACGAGTAGCTCGTTAAACTCGTTAGTAACAACACAACACATATTTTTATCTTATGTGACAAAGTTTTCGTAGCACCTCAGTCTATATATTCAATCTAATCTACATAGGAGACAACAAACTAGTGCATTTCCTTTGATAGTTACCATCTCCCTTCTTAAAAACCACATCTACTTAGTCATCATGTAGACCATAACACATCAGAATCTGTTAACGAGCGCTCGTGAGCGCTCGCGAGCTTAACGAGCTTCAAACGAACCGAGCCGAGCAGGGTTTTCTGCTTGTTAATATTAACGAGCTTAACGAGCCGAGCCTTAACGAGCACAAGCTTAACAAGCACGAGCTTAACGATTTGAGCAGCTCGTTAATCCACCCCTATTGATTCGAACAACGATGACGAGGCCACTGGCCCGAAGAAGAAAGGCCGGAGGCGCAACAAGAAACGCAAGGAGAAGTCAGTGTTGGCTGTTGAGGGTTCTGATGATCTCAGCACCGGCAAGAAAGACAAAACCAAAGCCCCCGGCAAGGAAGCTGCCGCGTGTGCTGATTGCCGAGAGCCTGCGGCGGCAGAGAAAGCTGGGAAGTCCGATGAGCCATACTACAAAATCCACCGCACTAAAGGTCATGACATCCAAGAGTGCCACCAAGTCGAGCAGCTTGTTAAGAAGCAGAAGGCAGAGTATGAAAAGTGTGACAGAGAGAGAGACCAAGAGGGTACTGGCAGGAAAGGCCGTGGCAGCAGAGGAGGCCACCACGGCAAGACTCCTCAGCAAAAAGAGAAGCCTGCTAGAGGCCGTGAGAAGAAAGAAGGGGGTGTCGAGAGTGATGATGGGGATGAAGAAGAGACTAGTGAGCAAGAATTCTAGAAAGCAATTGAAGCCATGTGTGTTGAGGGGGGGTGCATCCTTACACTCCTCTCACCGCCGGCTCAAGCAGTGGGTGCGAGAAGTCAATGCCGTGGAGCTAGCTGCCGATTCCTGAAAGCCACTCAAGTGTTCCCGCATGCCTATCATCTTTGATGAAGAGGATCACCCTGACCGCACCACTGCGGTAGGGTGTTTCTCGTTGTTGGTTTCACCAACAATTCGCGACCTTAAAGTCACAAGGATGTTAGCTGATGGCGGGGCAGGACTAAATCTAATCTCCCCCAAGGTAGTCGGCAAACTACAGATCCCTGATGAAGATCTCAAGGTTACTGGCACGTTCCAATGAATCAACCCCGGTAGGAGCCGTCCTAAGGGGAAGATTATGCTGCCGGTGACATTTGGTGGAGAGCTGAATTACCGGATCGAGAAGGTTGTGTTTGACATTGTTGAACTTCCCTTGCTGTACAATGGGATCCTTGGTCGTCCGGCTCTGGCAAAGTTCATGGCAGCATCCCACTATGCCTACAATACTTTGAAGATGCCAGGACCGATAGGCATAATCTCCATCCCATCAGACAAGAAAGATGCGATCATATGTGTGGACAAGATGTATAGAGACGCGGTAGCAGCTGAGACAGCAGAAGCCACAACTCCCGCCAAGGAAACGAAGATAGGGAAAGAAGGCTAGCAGAGACGCCGACAAGGAATCCGGGAAGCGCGCCTCTCCGGAGTGCGCCGCACCTATTGATGACCTGCCAGAGAGTTCCACTAGCAAGAGATCTAAGGTTGCTTCACCTGCTGTGAAAAAGGTCCCGGCAAGGAAGGATGGCGCTGACGGTACGTTCACCATCGGCGCCACCCTTGGTGACAAATAGGAAAGCGAGCTTGTTGCCTTCCTGTGGGTGAATGTCGATGTGTTTGCTTGGCAACCATCTGACATCCCTAGTGTTCCTAGGGAGGTAATCGAGCACCACCTTAGTGTCTGTCCTCACGCCCGACCCGTCAAGCAGAAGGTCAGAAAGCAGGCTTTAGAACGACATCAGTTCATTGCCGAGGAGATTAACAAACTTGAAGCAGCTGGTTTGGTCAGAGGACGGCTGCATCCAACATGTTTAGCAAACCCGGTGGTAGTGCGCAAGGCAAATGGGAAATGGAGGCTCTGCATTGACTTCACAGATCTGAACAAAGCGTGCCCGAAGGACCCTTTCCCCCTGCCGCGCATTGATCAAATTGTAGATTCCACTTCTGGGTGTGATCTGCTTTCCTTTTTGGATGCGTACTCTGGGTACCATCAAATTTTCATGTCCAAGGAAGACGAAGAGAAGACCGCGTTCATAACTCCATGTGGCACGTACTGCTTCGTACGAATGCCGCGTTAAGTAGATTCATTTCCAAGTCTACCGAGCGTGCCTTGCCTTTCTTCAAAATCTTAAAAGGTCAGGCCCGATGAAGTGGACCCCGGAGGCGGAAGCAGCGCTGCAAGACCTGAAAACCTACCTTTCCTCCGCTCCCACCCTAGTCGCTCCTAAACCACAAGAGACGTTGCTGCTATATATATTTAGCAGCAACTAATCAAGTGGTTAGTGCAGCGCTGGTGGCACAGCGGGAAGTAGATGAACAAAGTAGTTGTAGCTACTGTCCTCTCCGGAGATGAAGCTGATCCGACCGCGGCAGGATTGGGCACGAATCAAGGAAAAGCAGGGCAAGTTGGTGAAGGCAGTTCCAATACCACGGCAAGGAAGAAAGTGGCGCAGCGACCAGTGTACTTTGTCAGCTCCCTATTGCAGGGGGCTAGGTCAAGGTATTCTGGGGTACAAAAGCTGATCTTCGGCCTCATCATGGCCTTAAGGAAATTGCGCCACTACTTCCAAGCCCACGAGATCATAGTTGTTACCCGTTTCCCACTGCAGCGTATATTGAGAAACCCCGAAGCTACCGGCAGGATAGTTGAATGGGCACTAGAGTTGTAAAGCTTTGGCCTAAGGTACGAAAGTACCTCAACCATTCAGAGCAGGGCATTGGCAGAGTTCATTGCAGAATGGATGCCCACTCTAGATGAAGAAATATCAGAAACAGTCATCCCTGGCAAAGAGGCACCTCAGGAATGGGTCATGTATTTTGATGGTGCTTTCTCATTGCAGGGCGCTGGAGCTGGTGTGCTCCTTGTTGCGCCCACCGGAGAGCATCTCAAGTATGTGGTTCAAATGCACTTTCCCCGGGAGAAGGCCACCAACAACACTGCTGAGTATGAGGGGCTCCTTGCCGGACTCAGAATTGCGGTGGAATTGGGAATCAAGAAACTGATCATCCGCGGAGACTCGCAGCTCGTGGAAAGACAGGTCAACAATGATTACCAGAGTCCACTGATGGAGGCATATGTTGAGGAAGTGAGAAAGTTGGAGGAGCACTTTGATGGGTTACAAACAGAACACGTGCCGCGTGCGGAGAACAACATTGCTGATCATTTATCAAAGTGCGCTACACAAAAGCTCCCAGTGGAAACAGGGACTTTTGTCCTTCACCTGACTCAACCTTCAGTGTCCCCATTGATGATGGCCAGAAAAAGGAGGAAGCTGGACTCCGGCAAGTATCTCCCGGCAGGGCCTCCAGAGGCCGCAGGTAGAGAGGTTGCCGGGAACAACTTAACTTCGCTTGGTGAGTAGCACTCCCCCGCGGAACCACAAGTTCTTGCGGTCGAGGTAAGCGCTCCCACAAATGAGGAGGTGCCGTTGGTTCTTGTTGTCGAGCCTCAGGCTCCAACTTGGGCGCAACACATAGTCCACTACCTTCAAATAGGAGAACTTCCCGAAGAGCAAGAAGAAGCTGAAAGAGTAGCCCGGAGGTCAAATATGTACCAGTTTGTCGATGACACACTATACAGAAAAAGGCCAAATGGTGTGAAATTGAAGTGCATTTGCCGGGAAGATGGGCAGAAGCTGCTAGCGGAGATACATGAAGGCGTGTGCAGCTCCCACATTGGATCAAGAGCCCTGGTTGGGAAAGCTTTCCGGCAGGGTTTCTATTGGCCCACAGCCCTCCAAGACGCAACTGAGCTAGTCACCAGATGTGAAGCCTGCCAGTTCCACTCCAAAAACATCCATCAACCAGCTCAAGCTCTCCAGACGATCCCTTTATCGTGGCCATTTTCGGTCTGGGGGCTCGACATCTTGGGCCCCTTCCCCCGTGCTACCGGGGGCTTTGAATTCTTGTACGTTGCAATCGACAAGTTTACAAAGTGGCCGGAAGTGGAGCCAGTGAGGAAGGTAACCGCACAATCAGCTATCAAGTTCTTGAAAGGATTGGTGTGCCGTTTTGGAGTACCCACCAGAGTGATCACCGACAATGGCACCCAATTCACAAACCGCGCCTTCATGCAATACATCCAAAACCTTCGGAGCAAGGTCTCCTTTGCCTCTGTTGCTCACCCCCAGAGCAATGGACAAGCTGAGAGGATGAATGCTGAAGTGCTGCGTGGGCTCAAGACAAGGACATTTGATAATTTGCAAAAGTGCGGCAGACGCTGGATCAACGAGATGCTGGTGGTTCTTTGGTCCCTCCGTATGACACCGAATCAATCCACCGGCCAAACTCCCTTCTCCCTAGTGTATGGGGCAGAAGCAGTGCTCCCCATGGAACTCATATACGGGTCACCTCGAGTACTTGCCTACGATGAAGTAGAGCAGGAGCAGCTACGGCATGACGATGCTGTGCTCCTCAAGGAAGATCGTCTCCGGGCCGTTGTGCGTGCTGCATGCTACCAGCAAGCCTTGCGCCGCTATCATAGCCGCATGATTCATGCCCGGAGCCTTGAGGAAGGCGACCTTGTCCTTAGGCGTGTTCAGTCTGCCAAGGGTTCCAACAAGTTGACGCCGAAGTGGGAAGGCCCTTACCGGGTAGTACGAGTCACCAGACCTGGCGCAGTCCGTCTGGAGACCGAAGATGGCATTAAAGTGCAAAACTCATGGAATATTGAGCATCTTCGCAAGTTCTACCCGTAAGGCGCGGCTGCCGGGCTCAGCCCCGGTAGCCACCTTTTGTACAAACCTTGCCGATGTGCATGTAACCCTTCGTACAAAGCTAGGCGCAGACCCTATGTAAAGATAATAAAACGAAGCGCTGGCGCCCTAAAAACTTGCATGCATGTTAAAACTTGAGCATATATCTGTGCTAGGATTACAATAATACTTAGCATGAACTGATTAATCCTTTACAAAGAGATCGTATGCAGCTGTTTTGTCCCTTGTGCTTCTTTGGTTCACAGCAAGGCTCCCACCACGGGTGAACTTCCCGGAAGGAAAGGTGAAGGGCGGGGCAGTGTGTCGACCCCCGGCAGCCTATCACTGTCGGGGAGAACAAGAAGAACGACAGACACAACTAAGTTCACCTCACCATCCATGATATGCCTCTGTATGAAAAACTTGAGCATAGGAAAACCTAGTCACTCCTATCTTCTGTGCTCCCATCTTTCTTGGTCCGAAGTTTCTTTGATCAGAAGTTGGTCGTAGTAGCATTTGAGCGGAGCGGGCGAGGGGCCTACTCCCATCCTCGCTCCTACCCTGCAAGGGCGTAGTGGTAGCAGAGGAAGGGACCGGCAAGATGCGCTGCCGGGGAACATTGTCTACTTGAAAGTATTGAGGGACCATTCCTCAGCATGAACATTGCACATGCACAAAATACCCGGCAAGCCCTCTTTTTCATTAATACGCTGATAAACAAGTACAGATCATACAGAGTACAAGCATGGGTAGAGGATTACATAATTTGAACTAAAAACTGGCAAATGCCTACATGTTTTAGATCGAAATATGATAAGTGCTTCGTAATGCCTTTCTTGTCCCTCTCCTCCTAGGAACTACAGCGGGAGGTGAAGAGGGCAAAAGGAGCGCCTGGGCAGAAGCCCAGCCTAACCCCGTCAGGGCCCGCGGGACGCAGCCTGACAATATCGGGAGGGGCGGGGGCAAAGACGATGGACGGAGGGAGCGACTAGGCGATGCCCTGGTCACCACTGCCAGGACCAGAGGAACGCGGTAGGAGGGACACCGGCAGGGAAGACGAAGCCGGAGTCCACGGGGAAGCCTACCGGGGTCCAGCTGGAAGAGGCGGAGACATCCACACCCAACACACCGGCAAATCTCTTTGTCGGGGAGAAGACCAGGTGCAGATGATGGTGTTGCCAGCACCGCGTGATGGTGATGGTGCGTCCGGCGCACAGCTGGAGTCCGAGCCACCGTCCTCTCGTTCGGCGCCGTCGTTATCGCCGTTGCTGTCCTCCTCATCGCTATCGCTTGAGGAGGAGCTTTCGTCGTTGGTCGAGCTCTCCGCACAACACCCTAAGCGAGCACCCGAACGCTCGAAGACCTTGATGGAGAGTAGTTCGGCCTCCATTAACTTAAAACGGAGAACGTGCCCCGCCGCCAAGCTATGGGCACGCGCAAATGTTTTCCAGCCACGCCGGAGGAGCATGACGTGAGGTGCGGGGAACTCCACGTCCACCCGCATGGTGCCGTTACAGCAACTCCTCATGTGCAACCTCAACCCCGGCGGCTGTTCCATCTCCATCACCCTTGCAAAAGGGGTAGGGAGCCGAAGGCGGCTACGCGGGGGCCCGCACAGCTTGACGATGAACTCCAGCGGCTGGTCCCCGACATGTCCCTCCATCAGAGCCGGAGCGAACAGAACGCCACCGCGTCCTCCTCGGCCCTGAGCGCCACGACGGCCGCGCCCACGCCCTGCTGCACCTCCTTGTGCGTTGGATTCTGCCCTCGCACCCTCTGCGGGGGCAGGGAGGCGCTGCCGAGAAGAGACCCTGGTCGCCACCACCGGAGCTCGACCGCGTCATCTCCCCCTCACCATGATTGAAGAAGAATGCTAGAAGGAGAAGGAGGAGATGTGTGTGGGTGAGCCCTCCGCCTATGCCTCCTTTTATAAGGGAGTGTGGCCAGGGGCTGGCTCCTCACCACCCAGGAGGCAACCGCCCCATTCCACCAATCCAGCTCCTCTGCGTCACTAACGACATACAGAATCAAGACTGCCCTCCTACGCCTATCCACGGCGCCTAGCTTTCTGCCATGGCACTCATTCCCGCGCCCTACGCATCCGCCACCAACACTGCGCAATGCATGCAACATACATGGCGGAAATGGCAGGAGTAGTGGGATGAGTAAAATGGCAATTACCTCCCCGTGAACGTGGGCGACCCGCGGATCATTACGTGGGTACCCCCACGTTGTTCTGCACGACTCACAGGAAAACAGGAAACTGATTCAATCACAGGTTAATGAAGAAGCAAGGGTAATATCAAGAGAGACATAAGTCCCACCGTGGCTCGGCCCAGGTGCTCGCCTATGTATTTGTTGGGGCCTACCCCAACGATGCTTGGCAGCACGTATGGGCTAGGCCCGAGGGCTCTTGTCGGTGCAAAAAATATTCATGTTTGTTGCACAGACTCATACACAGGCGTATTAGCGCCACATGATCAGCACCAACATACAAAACAAGGCCAAGCCAGAGGATCCGCTCTTCGTGTGGTCAAGGGGCGGATCAAGAAGACCAAGCCACCTTACAAGACAGAAGAATTCCACCTTGGAAGGGTCTCCCTTGCCGGGCAGGAGAGCCTCACCAGGTCAAGGCCACCCTGAGGGCAAGTCCAAGATTTCCCCGGCAAGCTTGCCGGGTCTGCCAAGCACAAGGAATCCCGCCAAGGCACCGCCACTCCATCGCATAACAACGCAAATCACTTGTCTATGCGGTGTCAAGCCTCCAGGTGATTAAGTGGCTTCCATTAAGCACGTGGCAGTCCAGCAGAAGACAGATTACCCTCATATGACACCCCTCTAGAGGTGTGTCACGCAGATAAGCAGAAGATGATTAAGTGGCACGGCAGGCTTGCCGGGCTTCATCCTCAGCACGACACCTAGCAGCGCATTTAATGCACCTTGTCCTAACTGCCAGAGTTAGGTATGATATCACTGTTAGTTATCTAATCACAGGATAGTGACTGTTTTGCCACTTTGGTTACCCCTTGAACTATAAAAGGAGGTCCAAGGCTACCTAGCAAAGGATTCGGACCCTTGCATACTTGTACGCGCGTAGCCACTCTCCGCGAGGCCACCTTGCCGGGTTTGAGCTTTGCGTGTTCGTCGTGTTCCTCCATCCAATCCACCAAAGCAGGAGTAGGGTTTTACGCTTCACAGCGGCCCGTACCTAGGTAAAAACCACCAATGTCACCGTCATCGCGCTGCCTCATGGCTTCTGCTCTTTGTGCAACGTGATCTCCCCCTTGCCGAACCACAAAGGTGCCGATGGCCCCATAGGTGATCGTGTTCTCCCATGACTGCGGGCTCATCGAATTCGAGGGCCGCCCCATGCTCTGCCATGGCCTAAGTGGTCATGGCGTGTGTAGGAACGAAGTATGTCTACCAGAGGGGGTGAATGGGAGTTTTAAAATTTCTTTCGAAAATATCAAAACTCTCAGAACCCAGCAGCGGAGCGAACAAAAACAGAGTACAGTGAGCATATACAAACTACCGAATGGAAACTAAAGCATGCATCGAGGCAAATCACATGATTGAAGCAGTGGGAATGTAAAGGAAGGAGCAGAGGTAACTGATACGTCTCCAATGTATCTATAAATTTTGATTGTTCCATGCTATTATATTATCCATCTTGGATGTTTTATATGCATTAATATGCTATTTTATATCATTTTTGGGACTAACCTATTAACCTAGTGCCCAATGCCAGTTGTTGTTTTTTCCTTGTTTTTGTCTTTTACAGAAAATCAATACCAAACGGAGTCCAAATGGAATAAAACTTTACGATGATTTTTCTTGGACCAGAAGACAACCACGAAGCTTTGGGAAGAGGCAAGAAGACCCACGAGGGGGCCACAAGCCCTAGGGGCACGTCCCCTGGGATTCCAAATATTCCCCTTACGTCAGAGGGCATACCAAAAATACTTCTCCGCCGCCGCAAGCTTCTGTTCTCGTGAGATCCCATCTTGGGGCCTTTTCCGGCGGAGTCCTGGAGGGCTTCTATATCAACCTTGCTGCCCTTCCGATGATGTGTGACTAGTTTACCACAGACCTACGGGTCCATAGCTAGTAGCTAGATGGCTTCTTCTCTCTCTTTGATCTTCAATACAATGTTCTCCTCGATGTTCTTGGAGTTCTATCTGATGTAATCTTCTTTTGCGGTGCGTTTGTTGAGATCGGATGAATTGTGGATTCATGATCAGATTATCTATGAATATTATTTGAGTCTTCTCTGAACTCTTTTATGCATGATTAAGATAGCTTTGTATTTCTCTCTGATCTATTGATTCGGTTTGGCCAACTAGATTGATCTATCTTACAATGGGAGAGGTGATTTGTGATGGGTTCAATCTTGTGGTGTCTTCACCCAGTGACAGAAGGGGTAGTGAGGCACGTATTTGTATTGTTGCCATTAAGGATAAAAAGATGGGGTTTATATCATATTGCTCGAGTTTATCCCTCTACATCATGTCATCTTGCTTAAGGCGTTACTCCGTTCTTGTTAACTTAATACACTAGATGCATGCTGGATAGCGGTCGATGTGGGGAGTAATAGTAGTAGACGTAGAATCGTTTCGGTCTACTTGTCACGGACGTGATGCCTATATTCATGATCATTGCCTTAGATATCGTCATAACTATGCGCTTTTCTATCAATTGCTCAACAGTAATTTTTTACCCACCGTATGTTTCTTTCAAGAGATAAGCCTCTAGTGAAAACTATGGCCCTCGGGTCTATTTACCATCATATATTTTCAGATCTATAAAACCAAAAATACAAAAATATCTTGCTGCACTTTATTTATATTTACTTTATTTTGCACTTTTACTTATCTTTTATACCTATCTCTATCAGATCTCACTTTTGCTAGTGACCGTGAAGGGATTGACAACCCCTTTTTCGGGTTGTGTGCAAGTGTTTGTTAGTTTGTGCAGGTGCATCTATTGGGGACTTGCTTGTGCCTCCTAATGGATTGATACCTTGGTTCTTAACTAAGCGAAATACTTATCTCTACTTTCCTACATCACCCTTTCCTCTTCAATGGAAAAATCAATGTAATCTCAAGAAGTAGCATGAAGAATTTCTGGCGCCGTTGCAGGGGAGGTTATACATCAAGGCTACCAAGTACCGATCATAAACTCTAATCTCTTGGACTTACATTATTTGCCATTTGCCTCTCGTTTTCATCTCCCCCACTTCTAAAACATTTTCAGAAAAACACACAAATATTTGCCTTTTTATTCGCCTTCTTTCCGTTTGCCTTTATGTCTTACTTGGTTTGTTTGCTTGGCATAATTGTATGTTTATTGAAAATCAAAAAACAAAAAGCTTATGGATCCTCATCCACTTGCTAATCTTTTTAAAAGATCCAATTATGATGAACCAATTGCTAGTGAGTTGAGTGCACTAGATTATCTTTATGAAGTTTTGCTTGAGATTCGTGAATCTGAAAATTGTGATGAAGTGTTAAAAGAGGAAATTTATGAAGTGATTAACGATAGCTCCTTGAATGAAAAGCATGATTGCAATGGTGTTATTGTAAATTCTATTAATGTCAATTGTGCTAATAATATGCAAAATCCCAAGCTTGGGGATGCAAATTTTGCTATGTCCATTACTTATTGCAATGATCATGATTGGGGTGATTCTTCTTATGATCTTGAAAATTTATTTAAGCCTCATGATGATTATGTTTGCGATAATATTGAAAGTGGGTTTGGAAGAGTGTCAACTCTAGGTAATAATGATCCCACTACTTTGGAGAATGAGCAATCTTATGATTTTTTTATAAAAGTGGGCTTGGAGAGGTCATGACTTTATTTGATGATAATTTCACTATATTGGAAGAGTGTCAAATTTGCATGCATGTGGATCATGCAGAGAATATGTTATGTGATAGCTATATTGTTGAATTTGAATATGATCCCACATGTAATTATTATGAGAGAGGGAAATATGGTTGTAGAAATTTTCATGTTACTAAATTTCCTCTCTTCATGTTGAGATTGTCAATGTTTTATTCTTCTTCATTGCATATGCTAGTTTTTGCTTGTTTTGATAATTTGTTTGCCTATAAAATTCCTATGCATAGGAAGTATGTTAGACTTAAACTTGTTTTTCACATGTTATTTTATGCTCTCTTTGTGCTTCGATTCTTGTCTTTCTTGCGAGCATCATTAAAATTATCAATGCCTAGCTAAAAGGCTTTAAAGAAAAGCACTTGTTGGAAGTCAACCCATTTTTTTCCTTTCTGTTTTTATGATTTTACGCAATAGTACTTCTGTAGTAATTGTGTTTAAGTTTTTTAATTAGTGTTTGAGCCAAGTAGAGCCTTCGGGATGATCTATGGTGATAGTTGATTCGATTTTGCTGAAAAACAAAAACTTTTGCATCAAGTAGCAGAATTTTTAAAATTCACAGGAATGTTTTCTGGTTCTTAATTTTTTACACAAGATTCATATACAAATTTCCTACGTTTTCCTAATTTTTCAGAATTTTTTGAGTTACAGAAGTATAGGTAAAATTCAGGTCTTCGCAGACTGTTCTGTTTTTGACAGATTCTGTTTTTTATGTGTTGTTTGCTTATTTTGATGAATCTATGGGTAGTATCGGGGGGTATGAACCATGGAGAAGTTGGAATACAGTAGATATAACACAATTAAAAATTTAGAATGAGTTCACAACAGTCCCTAAAGTGGTTATTTGTTTTATTATACTAACGGAGCTTATGAGTTTTTAGTTGTGAAGTTTTCAAGTTTTGGGTAAAGTTTTGATGGACTACGGAATAAGGAGTGGCAAGAGCCTACGCTTCGGGATGCCCAAGGCACCCCAAGGTAATATTCAAGGATGTCAAAAAGCCTAAGATTGGGGATGCCCAGGGAAGGCATCCCCTCTTTCGTCTTCGTCTATCGGTAACTTTACTTGAGGCTATATTTTTATTCACCACATGATATGTGTTTTGCTTGGAGCGTCTTGTATGATTTGAGTCTTTGCTTTTTAGTTTTCCACAATCATCCTTGCTGTACACAACTTTTGAGAGATACACGCATGAATTGTGATTTATTAGAATGCTCTATGTGCTTCACTTATATTTTTTGAGCTAGGCAAATTTGCTCTAGTGCTTCACTTATATCTTTTTAGAGCACGACGGTGATTTTATTTTATAGAAATTGATGAACTCTCGCACTTCACTTATATTATTTTGAGAGTCTTTCTAAACAACATGGTAATTTGCTTTGGTTATAAAACTAGTCCTAATATGATAGGCATCCAAGAGGGATATAATAAAAACTTTCATATATAGTGCATTGAATACTATGAGAAGTTTGATTCCTTATGATTGTTTTGAGATATGAAGATGGTGATATTAGAGTCATGCTAGTGAATAGTTGTGAATTTGAGAAATACTTGTGTTAAAGTTTGTGAGTCCCGTGGCATGCACGTATGGTGAACCGTTATGTGATGAGGTCGGAGCATGATTTATTTATGGCACCCCAAGGTAATATTCAAGGACAACCAAGCATCTAAGCTTGGGGATTCCCCGGATGGCATCCCCTCTTTCGTCTTCAATCCATCGGTGAAATTACTTGAGGCTATATTTTTATTCACCACATGATATGTGTTTTGCTTGGAGCGTCTTGTATTATATGAGTCTTTGCTTTTTTACTTTGCCACAATCATCCTTTCTGTACACACCTTTTGAGAGGGACACACATTAATCATGAATTTAATAGAATACTCTATGTGCTTCACTTATATCTTTTGAGCTAGGCAGTTGCTCTAGTACTTTACTTATATCTTTTTAGAGCACGGTGGTGGTTTTATTTTGTAGAAATTTATGAACTCTCATGATTCACTTATATTATTTTGAGAGTCTTGAAAATAGTATGGCTATTTGCTTAGGTTATGAATTTAGTCCTAATATGATGGGTATTCAAGAGGGTTATAATAAAAACTTCCATGAAGATCATTGAATATATGAGAAGTTTGATTCCTTGCATTTGTTTTGAGATATAAAGATGGTGATATTAGAGTCATGCTAGTGAGTAATTGTGGATTAGTAAGAATATTTGTGTTAAGGTTTGTGATTCCCGAAGCATGCACGTATGGTCTACCGTTATGGGATGAAGTTAGAGCACGATTTATTTTTTATTGTCTTCCTTATGAGTGGCGGTCGGGGACGAGCGATGGTCTTTTCCTATCAATCTATCCCCCTAGGAGCATGCGTATTAGTACTTTGCTTTGATGGCTAATAAACTTTTGCAATAAGTGTGTGAGTTCTTTATGACTAATGTTGAGTCCATGGATTATACGCACTCTCGCCCTTCCACCATTGCTAGCCTCTCTAGTACCGTGCAACTTTCGCCGGTGCATTAAACCCACCATTTACCTTCCTCAAAACAACCACCATACCTACCTATTATGGCATTTCCATAGCCATTCCGAGATATATTGCCATGCAACTTCCACCGTTCCGTTTTATTATGACACACACCATCATTGTCATATTGTTCTCATATGCATGAGGCACTCATATAGAGTCATATATTTGTTCTAGTATCAAGTTGTAATTCTTGAGTTGTAAGTAAATAAAAGTGTGATGATCATCATTATTAGAGCATTGTCCCGTGCGACGAAAGGATGATGGAGGTTATGATTCTCCCATAAGTAGAGATGAGACTCCAGACTTAAATAAAAAAAGAGGCCAAAGAACTCAAATAAAAAAAAGAGGCCAAAGAGCCCAAAATACAAAAAGGGGAAAAGAAAAAAATGAGAGAAAAGAGAGAAGGGACAATGTTACTATCCTTTTCCACACTTGTGCTTATAGTAGCACTATGTTCTTCATGATAGAGAGTCTCCTTTTTTGTCACTTTCATATACTAGTGGGAATTTTTCATTATAGAACTTGGCTTGTATATTCCAATGATGGGCTTCCTCAAATTGCCCTAGGTCTTCGTGAGCAAGCAAGTTGGATGCACACCCACCTAGTTTTCTTTTGAGCTTTCATACACTTATAGCTCTAGTGCATCCGTTGCATGGCAATCCCTACTCACTTGCATCGATATCAATTGATGGTAATCTCCATAGCCTATTAATTTTCCTAGTTGATGTGAGACTTTCTCCTTTTTTGTCTCCTCCACACAACCTCCACCATATTCTATTCCACCTATAGATCTATATCCATGGCTCACGTTCATGTATTGCATGAAAGTTGAAAAAGCTTGAGAACATTAAAAGTATGTAACAATTGCTTGGCTTGTCATCGGGGTTGTGCATGATAAATACTTTGTGTGATGAAGATAGAGCATGACAAGACTATATGATTTTGTAGGGATAACTTTCTATAGCCATGATATTTTGAGAAGACATGATTGCTTTATTTAGTATGCTTGAAGTATTATTGTTTTCATGTCAATATTAAACTTTTGTTTCAAATCTTTTTTATGGATCTGAATATTCATGCCACAATAAGAAAGATTACATGATAAACATGTTAAGGTAGCATTCCACATCAAAAATTCTGTTTTTATCATTTACCTACTCGAGGACGAGCAGGATTAAGCTTGGGGATGCTTGATACGTCTCCAACGTATCTATAATTTTTAATTGTTCCATGCTATTATATTATCCATCTTGGTTGTTTTATATGCATTAATATGCTATTTTATATCATTTTTGGGGACTAACCTATTAACCTAGTGCCTAGTGCCAGTTGCTGTTTTTCCCCTTGTTTTTGTCTTTTACAGAAAATCAATACCAAACGGAGTCCAAATGGAATAAAACTTTACGATGATTTTTCTTGGACCAGAAGACAACCATGAAGCTTCGGGAAGAGGTCAGAAGACCCACGAGGGGGCCACAAGCCCTAGGGGCGCACCCCAGGGGGGCGCTCCTAGGCTTGTGGGCCCCCCGTGGCTCCTCTAACCCTAATCTCAGCTCTATAAATACCTCTTACGTCAGAGGGCATACCAAAAAATACTTTTCCGCTGCCGCACGCTTCTGCTCTCATGATATCCCATCTTGGGGCCTTTTCCGGCACTCTGCCAGAGGGGGATTCGATCACGGAGGGCTTCTACATCAACCTTGTTGCCCTTCCGATGATGTGTGAGTAGTTTACCACAGACCTATGCGTCCATAGCTAGTAGCTAGATGGCTTCTTCTCTATCTTTGATCTTCAATACAATGTTCTCCTCGATGTTCTTGGAGTTCTATCTGATGTAATCTTCTTTTGCGGTGCGTTTGTTGAGATCCGATGAATTGTGGATTTATGATCAGATTATCTATGAATATTATTTGAGATTTCTCTGAACTCTTTTATGCATTATTAAGATAGCTTTCTATTTCTCTCCGATCTATTGATTTGGTTTGGCCAACTAGATTGATCTATCTTGCAATGGGAGAGGTGCTTTGTGATGGGTTCAATCTTGCGGTGTCCTGATATGTCTCCAATGTATCTATAATTTTTTATTGTTCCATGCTGTTATATTATCATTCTTGGATGTTTTACATTCATTTTATAGCAACTTTATATCATTTTTTGGGACTAACCTATTGACATAGTGCCCAGTGCCAGTTGATGTTTTTTTGCTTGTTTTTTACTTCGCAGAATATCGGTACCAAACGAAGTCCAAATGCTACGAAACTTTTTGGAGATTTTTTTGGACTAGAAGATAACTTTGGAGCCAAGGAAGTGCCCGAGGGGAGGCCTGTGGTACCCACAGCCCACCAGGGCGCGCCAGAGGCCCCTGGCGCGCCCAGATGGGTGCTGGGGCCCACGGGAGTCCTTTCCATCGCCTCTCAGCTCTATAAATTCCCAAATATTCAAGAAACCCTAGGGGAGTCGACGAAACACAATTCCAGCCGCCGCAAGTTCCAAAACCACGAGATCCAATCTAGAGCCCTATTCCGGCACCTTGCCGGAGGGGAACACGATCACAGAGGGGTTCATCAACCTCATTGGTGCTCCTCCGATGATGCGTGAGTAGTTCACCACAGACCAACGGGTCCGTAGGCAGTAGCTAGATGGCTTCTTCTCTCTTTTTGATTCTCAATACAATGTTCTCCTCGATGTTCTTGGAGATCTATTTGATGGAATGACTTTTTGCAGTGTGTTTGTTGGGATCCGATGAATTGTGAGTTTATGATCAGATCTATCCATGAATATTATTTGAGTCTTCTTTGATCTCTTATATGCATGATTATTATAGCCTCATATTTCTTCTCCGAAACTTTGGTTTGGTTTGACCAACTAGATTGATTTTTCTTGTAATGGGAAGAGGTGCTTTGTGATGGGTTCGATCTTGTGGTGTTCTCACCCAGTGACAGAAGGGGTAGCAAGGCACGCATGTATCATTGCTATTAAGGATAAAAAGATGGGGTCTATTCCTACATGAATAGATCTTGTCTACATCATGTCATCGTTCTTATTGCATTACTTCGTTTCTCCATGAACTTAATACACTAGATGCATGCTGGATAGCAGTCGATGTGTGGAGTAATAGTACTAGATGCAGGCAGGAGTCGGTCTACTAATCTTGGACGTGATGCCTATATACATGATCATTGCCTTGGATATCGTCATAATTATTTGCTTTTCTTTCAATTGCCTAGCAGTAATTTGTTTACCCACCGTATGTTATTTTCTCGAGAGAAGCCACTAGTGAAATCTACGGCCCCCGGGTGTATTTTCTATCATATTGTTTTCAGATCTATTATTCCAAAAATACCAAAAATACCTTGCTGCACTTTTAATTTACCTATTTTATTTTGTGTTTTTGCAAGATCTATTTATCCAATCTCATACAATTTAATCTATCTTTTTACCGTGGAGGGATTGAAAACCCCTCTTACGTGTTGGGTTGCAAGTATTTGTTCTTTGTGTGCAGGCACCGTTTACATAGTGTTGCTTGGTTCTCCTACTGGATTGATAATCTTGGTTTCATAACTAAGGGAAATACTTTACATTACTATGCTGCATCACCCTTTCCTCTTCAAGGGAAAAACCAACATAGATACAAAGCAATCATGTCCTCACCCAGTGACAGAAGGGGTAGCGAGGCATGTATTTGTATTGTTGTCATTAACGATAAAAAGATGGGGTTTATATCATATTGCTTGAGTTTATCCCTCTACATCATGTAATCTTGCTTAAGGCGTTACTCCATTCTTGTTAACTTAATACACTAGATGCATGCTGGATAGCGGTCGATGTGTGGAGTAATAGTAGTAGATGAAGAATCGTTTCGGTCTACTTGTCACGGATGTGATGCCTATATTCATGATCATTGCCTTAGATATCATCATAACTATGCGCTTTTCTATCAATTGCTCAATAGTAATTTGTTTACCCACCGTATGTTTCTTTCAAGAGAGAATCCTCTAGTGAAATCTATGGCCCCTGGGTCTATTTACCATCATATATTTTCAGATCTATAAAACCAAAAATACAAAAATACCTTGTTGTACTTTATTTATATTTACTTTATTTTGCACTTTTACTTATCTTTTATACCTATCTCTATCAGATCTCACTTTTGCTAGTGGCCGTGAAGGGATTGACAACCCCTTTTTCGTGTTGTGTGCAAGTGTTTGTTAGTTTGTGCAGGTGCATCTATTGGGGACTAGCTTGTGCCTCCTACTGGATTGATACATTGGTTCTTAATTGAGGGAAATACTTATCTCTACTTTGCTGCATCACCCTTTCCTCTTCAAGGGTAAAATCAGCGCAAGCTCAAGAAGTAGGTTGTAACCAGTGATGCTCGATGGGGACAAGGAATTTGTTCGACTAGTTCGTCCTTCCGCACAAGGACTACGTCTGGTTGGAGGGGTTGTGATTTAACACAGAAGATAAACTCTCTTCCCCCTACTCTCCTCGACAATTGGTTCGTCAACCAATGTCGATAACTCGTGGTAGATACTTAAGGCGATCTCCGAACCTTTATAGACTTCTTCTTCAAGAACCACAATTACTCTTGGTCTCTGAAGAGATTGACACCTAACCGTCTAGAGAGTTTGCAGCTCTCAAGAGTAATAGGCGGAGCGTACTGGACTTGGATTCGAGTGATGCTGAACCACTATCTAATTTTCGGCTCTAGGGGTTTTCTCTCGGTGGATTTTAAACTCAAATCACTCTGGAGAGGGGGTTGCTCAATAATCTTCTCACAATCAAATGGAGCAGCCACCGGACAAAGCCGGTGCGGGGTGGCTATTTATAGCCGCAGCCTTCCCTAGTGGGAAATGACCATTTTGGACACGCGGTCCAGCCAATGGCCAACCGACACGTTCTCAATGGTCAGATTTCAAGAGCAATGGTAACATTACTTGAGGACCAAGTAATGCTAACTCCTAGGTCTGAGACAAATCTCTCGCTGCGAAGATCATAGTCTATTGCTGGCAAGTATTTGCTCGGAACACAAAGATATTTCTCTCGCAACTTTCATAGGTTTTGGGTTTAGCATCAAAGAATCAAAGCTTCGAACACTACACCCCTCTTAATAGTAAGGTGGTCTTGTGACTCAATAAAGAGAAGAGAAACAACAAACTAAATGCTATGTCTTCACTTCGTCTTCAAACTTCTCGGTCGCAGACACTTCCTTCGGATAGACATCAAACCAATTGCTTCACGTCAACAATTTTTGAGGGGTCACTCTTGTTATCATAATCTTCGGTGATAACCTTCACTGCCACGCAGGGGATTATCTTCGTCGTTTGAATCAAACTCCTCTTGATTCCAGGGACCTGTTACTCTGTGTGCACTAGCAAACCACATAAGTCCCATATTGTTTATGTCAACAAGCTCCAAAACATAAGGAGGCAAATTATTGCACCAACAATCTCCCCCCTTTTGGACGATTGTTGACAAAACATATAATCATCGAAGTGAAGATAGATAAGTGAAAAGTAATTCCAACAAGAGTGAACAAGCGTTACTTAGCTCGATAATGAAATAGACTCCCCCTAAATGTATGCAAGGAAAAAGGTATGAGATTAATTCTCCTGCAAGTATTGAAGTATATAGAGGAAATTTCAATCACTCGAGACAATGATTTGCAGTGATGACATATAAGCCATCGAGATCGTAGTGCAATCATTCATAACACTGGTACAACGAGGTGCTATACAAATGGTTTTTAAACCCTTTCCGCGACGGCATTTGGAACCGTCGCCTAGTGAGTGTGGGCGATAGGGGGGTCCTTCCCACACGACCAGAAACCATTGGGGATAGGGAGCCTTGATGCATATACAGTACTTGCTACTCGTTTGTGCTCGCATTTCCATCGCAGTCGGTATTCTGTGGTGGTACGTTTATGATGCGCGGCCCATCACAAATGGTTCACTATTATAGAATGTGTATGATAAGCAGACAATCACACACATTCGCTTTTCCCAAACCGTATGCGATAACTAATTAAGAAGATTAGCTAATCGTTGTACGAGTGTCGGATAGGATTACGAAACGTCGGACCGTCGTAACATCGTCGTACACGACAACTATCGCACACGATATTCTGTGGTGCAACGTTTATGATGCATACCACATCAGAAACAGTTCATGGTTGCGAATCATGTACGATAAGGCAACTATCACAAACGTTTAGTTTACCCGCACTGTTTGTGATATTGTCTGACATCGCACACGCTTTGCAAACGGCAAGCGTGTGCATGCTTGCACACGTTTCCTCTCTGTGAACCGTGTCGGATTATGGTGTATATCGCAAACATTTGTGTTTTACCAACCGTGTGTGCCGTAACGACCTGCAGAGCGTAATTTCACCGTAATTTAATTGCTGCTATTTCAAATTGTACCGGATTTGAATTTGAATGTATGCTATAGCTTTATTCATATCCATCAGGTTCAAACAACCAATGCATTATTCATTTCATAGGTACATATGTTCAAGAATTACATAAGAACCAAATAAAGAATGATGAACCATAGTTGTATATTCGTACTATTAAAGACGGTAAAGAAAGAGGCGAAATACATTCTGGTTGCTGAACAAGGTGAAGCGGAATGCCCATATTGTGCCCTCCTCCATGCAGAAGGCACGCACGACTCTAGTCCAACCCCTTGTGATGGTCGACCACCCATCCTTCATGGTCTTCAAGAAAACATCTAGATAATCATCGTGTTCTGGTAGAAATACTTTAACCTTTGCATGCCCACCAATCATGTAGTTTGAGAGGTAATCTTGAGTAAACTGCTTTGGGAACCACTGCAAAGGAAAAAGATTCAGACATTGTCATCTAACACAACTCATTATGGGCAGTAAAAAGAAGGCTGCAGAGTTCTTACTTACCATCCTGCAGTTCATTGTTGTCTTGGATAAAGTGTAAACAAATAGTTTAATTGCCATCTTTTGACCCATTTTACTAACCATCTTTATCAGTTTCCTCACTTGATGCTAGTTCATCGATATCTCATTGCCCCATATGCAGAAAGGGTCGAAGCGCGGATCTTTACCAATGACATATGTACCTAAAAGCACCAAGTTAATATTAGAAGCTAAACAGCAATTGCACAATGATGTAGTACAACACTCTTTTATAATATCTTATAACATCCAATATTAGATGAATTAACATCTTATATTATGGGCTGGAAGGAGTTTATTGCATTCTTACAAATTATCGGCTGATTAACTGCTGCTGTATCCATGGGTTAGAGTTAGTTTGAGCTAGTTCGGGCTCAAATAGCCCTAAAGTATATCCAAACATGAGGGCTAGTTTGAGCTAGTTGCATCTAACCCACCCAAAAAAATTATCCAACCCAAGAGGTGCTAATTGGAGCTAGTTCTCCTAGTGCATTTATTGTCAATCTAACCCTGTCATCCAAACACCTCTTTGGATGGAGTTAGTTCAGGGTTAGTCATGAGCTAGAAACTAACTCTAACCTCTAGATAAGTTGAGTATCCAAACAGGGCTGTGTTGTTGTTGTTGCTGTTGCTGCTCTTCTACATATATCTAGACATCATCAGAACATTAAGGTAACACTCTTCCTTGTTGCTACGTAGCCTAGGATTGCATATTTAGACATTAAGTACAGTGCATGTTGCTATGTAGCCTCAGATATATTACATATGGCCCTAGTTAACCTAACGATAAATGGGTTACAGATATATTCAGTTAAAAGTCCGATTCACCGATTAGTCCCTTATCAGCCCCCGGCCTATATGGTACCAGCTACCGATATCCTGAACAGTGAGTATATATAAGCCATGGGATGAAACTAATCTCAATGGAAAACAGCAGTCGTTCCCAAAATTGTACTCTGTAGGTACATCGAGAGGCATGTTAAGCACAACGGGCTAAACATCAACCTAGTATATCCATGGCAGACAAAATAATCTCCAAAAGATAGCTTCAGTGTGCAGGTTTAAGCACGCTAGTAAAGCAAAACAAGTGGAAAGGTGTGTTAACTGCAACAGGCCTAACATTTAACAACAAGCAAACATAGTCATTCAAACTGGTATTGTGCCGGTCTAAGTACACTGGTTATTGTTAAATAAAAATGGAAAGGCATGTTAACTACAAGATGCAGCAACCAAATGTAGTCATTCATAGTGGTATTGTTGAAACTGGTATTGATGAAATTGAACTTCACAGTTCATACTTGCACATATAGAACATCACGTTGTGAATAACTGGAATAAACAAGGCATACTACGAACAAACAAAGATAGCATTTGAAACTGGACATATGCTAACTACAAACAACTGAACAATCAAAAAACTTTAAAAGAGGCATATGCTAGCTATAACAGGCTTAACAGCAAACAAATATATGCATTCCTATCGGTATGTTTAAAAATGGATTGATGTAATGTACTGCACAGTAAATAATGGCACATATAGAGCATCACATTGTGAACAACTGAAATAAACAAGGAATACTGCAAACAACCAAATATAGCAATTAAAACTGGACATATTCTCACTACACTACAAAGGTACTCGATGGGTTTCCTCACTTGTCACAGATGGGCTCGTTCCTGTGGGAAGAGCACGGACCCTGGATGCGCTCCATGTTGTCGCAGATGGGCTCCTTCCCCTTGGAAGAGCACGACTGTAGGGTGCCCTCCCTGATGTCGCGGATGGGCTCTTTCCCCTTGGAAGAGCAGATGTGCTCATTCCCCTTGGAAGAGCCGGAGAGGGTGCCCTCCTCGTGGTCGCCGTCGATGAGGTCTGACTTGGAAGCTGTGGATCCCAAGCCAGCGTCGCAGAATGTGTCCTTCAGAAATGACAAAAGGGGCTCGATGGCGATGTAGGATGGCAAATTCTTGACAGCGAGCCAAAGGAGATCAGCGGCGGGGCCATGGATGAGATTGACGGCGGTTGAACCCGAGGGGTTGGGGGTGGGCCACTTAACCTGTGACATAGCCCGCCTCAGGCCGTCACTGTCGACGACCTCGATGTCGTAGCCGGCGTCCGCGACATACCCGCATACTCTAGCCTGCTGATTGAGTGCCTGCGGCCAGTAATGGTCATCAGCTTCCTCGGCGATGTTGGGCAAAGAGACTGCGATACACCTCTTTTGGGCCAGTCGCTCCTCGAGCTCCACGGGAAGCGTAGCTGGGCTTAGGCTGCGACACTCTGGAGTGGGGGATGAGGATCTGTGGGAAAGGGGGCGTTTGGCAGGCGTCATCTAAGAAACTCAGGATGGCCTGGGTATGGAGATCGGTGGGTAAGCTGCACGGGCAAACCGGCAGATGTTGACAGTGGAGGCCTTGCGGCGGCGGCGGCGACCTTGCTAGGGTTTCGAGCGAGGGAGGGGGTGTGTGTGTGTGTGTGTGCACGGGCGCACGCGAGGAGGTTTTGGTGTGTGTGTGTGTGTGGAGGGGAGGCTGTGTTTGAGGAAATGATGCGACTACTGAAAATTTTACTACGCGGGAGTCAAACGCAGAAGTGAAATGCCGGGGCTATTGAAAATTTGGATGATGGTGCATCACACACGGTCCGGAGATAACAACCGTGTGTTATGAAACAGAAAAACCCTCGAGGCGGGCAGATATTTTCGAGGGATGCAGGCGGGAGCGGGAACAAGAAACATCACACACGGTCGAAACATAATAACCGTGTGTTATCAAACAGAAAAAAGCTGCAGGCGAGTAGATATTTTTGAGAGGGGAAGCCTCGTGGAGCCCAATGTACTGTGCAGATGTGCATGACAGGGGCACCGGCGTGGCACACGGTTAGTGTGAGTGAACCGTGTCTGTTGCGTCATCCGACTTGTCTAATGTTCATAAATTTGGCGAAAAATGACGCGGGAGAGGGTCAGAACATGAACACACTTGCATGTGGACCAAATATATGTATGAAAAGGGTGGTTTGATGTTCAAATACCAAATGCAACTTCGATGTGGCACCTATCTCGCAAAGGGCACGGTATTGCTTGCCCCCCCACCTCGTGTCGGCAGGAAGGGAATCCTAAGCTATGAATGCATGCCCCCCTCCCCCACGGAGGTTCACCTAGCAAAGTGCGAAGTAGCAGTCCCCCCCCCCCACACACATCCCCACTTTCAGTCGGTGGGCCAGAGAGGCATCTCACCAAGATGGATCATAAAACGGACCAAGAATAATCCACCTTGGTCGTACAACCTCTCTCTTGTTGTTGGTCAAAGTGATGGCCGTCCATGCGACCCCGGAGATGGGCTAGCTCGCCAATAATCACACAAGTAGCTAGTCCCCGAAGACAACCACGGCCTGCGTGTGGCCCAAACATATGTATGGAGAGGTGTGTTTGAATACACAATGGAACAACTTTGATGTGGCACCGTGCTTTCGAACCAGAAATCCCCACACTGAGTGAGGGTTAGTTGACAATGCATATGTATGTCACACCACACTTCAAGCCGATGATGGGGATTCATGCATGCATGCGTGCATAGCATGCGCTCAAACTTAATTAGGTCTGAATCTCACCATGACCTATACTACGATAACACGAACCGAAGGAAGAATCCGCCATGGTAACCTATCTTGTTGTCGATCAAGGTGATCATGAATGTCCACGCGGGCCCACGAATATATAGGCTTGTCGCCGATAACCACGCGAGGGAGTGTACCGTTCGAAGACAACCACTACATGCATATGTATGGAGGTGATGCGTGCATGCATGTTTGAATACCATTTCACAACATTGATGTGGCGCGTGCGTCAAAAATTGTACAGTCTCCACACAGAGCGAGATCGGTTCATGACGTGCCGTGGTACTAGCCACTTCGACTCGATGGGAGGGATTCATGCGTACACATGCATGTGTGTGCTCAAACTGTATCATGTCATCCCAGAGCATGACCTATATATATACTGTATTACAAACAAAAAAATAATCTCCTCCTAAGTCAAAT
Source organism: Thinopyrum elongatum (assembly GCA_011799875.1). Taxonomy (NCBI): domain Eukaryota; kingdom Viridiplantae; phylum Streptophyta; class Magnoliopsida; order Poales; family Poaceae; genus Thinopyrum; species Thinopyrum elongatum. The sequence goes on along the minus strand of CM022302.1, from coordinate 153,241,718 downwards.
TAACCTCTCTCGTTGTCAGGCAAAGTAGTGATGGACCAAGCGGGCCCACAGATGGAAAGCATCGATATCGCTGATAACCACTTAAGTGGGTGCGAGAGGACAACCACAATCGCTTTGCATGTGGGCCAAACATATGTTGAATACCCAAAATGCACAACTTTGATGTGGCACATGCCTCGAAAACCGTAAAGTCCCCACACAGAGCGAGGTTCATGAAGCGTACTACATATGATGCCCCCCTTCCCCCTCTTCGACGCATACTATATGCTCCTACCGTAATACAACCCAAAAAGAATCCTCCTTGATGGGGAAATTAATTAACCTCTCCCAAGGTAGGTCAAAGTGATGCATGCATCGACGATGGCCTCGTGGGCCCATAGATGGAAGCATCACACGTGAGTGTGATAACCACCGCCTGCATGCATGTGGCCCAAAGAGGTGTTGTGTGATGTTTGAATAGCCAATTTCACAACTTTGATGTGGCACGTGCCTCGGAAACCGAAAAGTCCCGACACTGAGTGAGGTGTACTTGTTCATGGACGCGTACGTATAGTATATATGCTAGTCCCCTCCCACCTCTTCGGCGCGTACTACATATATACTCCCACCATAACACAAACAAAAAAGATTCTACCTTGCTGGTCAAATTAACCTCACTGCCGGCTGTTTGTCAAAGTGATGGACGACGACCTCACGGGCCCACAGAAAGCGTCACGCGCGAGTATCGAGTGTCGTGTAGGACAACCATTGACTGCATGTGGCCAAAACATATATGTATGAAAGGGATGTGTAATGTTTTAAATAACGAATTCACGACTCTGATGTGGCACCTGCCTCACAAAACGGCCAACCTACATGGTGGCTCACGACACGTAGTGTACTTTGAGCCACCCGCCACCCCCCAGACGCACACACGCATAGACCGCGAATCCACCACAACTACGATGCATGTTAAATTATCCCGCGGTGAACATATGTTACCAAAGGAGGGACGTTTTAATTTTAAAAAAACAGAGATCATTAAGACGTTTTAGTACATTGATTGATTTTCTAGGGGTATAATGTGCAAAAATCAAATTTGAGCTACATGCACACGTGATAGTGCACCTAAATGGATTGCAAAAACACATGTGTCTCACTGGGTGCATGTTTACTCCCCGTGCAAGAAATTTCAAACATTGAGAATCTTGATTTTTAAATTCTAGTACATCCAAAACTTATTTGAAATTCATGAAACTTATCGTGTTGTCATATGGACACCAATACAAAGTGGCATTGTACTTTTTTTTGTCAAATTTGAGACCAGTTTTGATGTAATCTTTATCTTCTTACAAACGAGAGATTATTAATAATTGGGAACCAATATCCCAAACGGATTATTTATTCGAACCGTGAGCGTTAGACCAACAATGGATATGTGCCATGCTTCGGTTAAGCAATAAAGCGGTACCATTAATCATCCAAATAGAAAAACAATATGCGTGCCGCCACGCGACCCGTGTACCGTGCGAGCAGGCATGAGTTGATGGGACGCATGCGAGCAGTCCGCCGCACAGGCAGACCGGGAGGCGTGCGTGCAGGTTTGTGAATTGACGGGAGGCGTGCTCGCTGCGCAGTGTCATCGGGAGCAGTGCGAGTAGCTGTGTGAAATGATGGTAGGCATGCCAGCAGTCCGATGCGCAGGCTCACCAGGAGGCGAGCCAGCGGTTTGATCACCGCCCGCCTCTCTCCCACTACTCCATATTAATGGAACGCCCGAGAGGCCGCACCCCCCATCCTCGCCACACACACAATCCTCTCTCTCTGCTTGCATCCTCGACGCCACTCTCAGTCCTCAAAGCCGTCAGTGTATAAGGATGCCGCCGAAGCGCCCCATCGGAGGGAGTGGCAGCGCCGGGGCTGCTGAAGCACTGGAGCACGGCCTGGAGATGGAGACAGAGGTTGGCGTCACCGCCGGCGAGGTATCGCTGCACCCTGACATCATTGACGGTGTCGAGCTTCCACAGCCGGAGGCGGAGGTCCACACCGACTCCGGTGACGACTCGGGCGACGACCCCGACGACCACTCCGGCGACGACCCCGATGATGACGGACAACTGGTTAGTCATCTATACCCATTTATGTGTCAAATAGATCCTAGGGTTTCTCTGGTTACTCCTGCCTCCCCCTTTTTGGAATAGAAATCCTATGGTTATGTTCTCCCAATCCATGAAATCTGAGTAAGTTTCGTTAGATCCGTGTAGTGTATTGATTTTTTGAATGGTACAAGTGATAAGTGATTAGTTGTTTCATCTGTGCAAATGATTTCTGCCAGTAATCCGACTAGGGTTAATGTTCGTGCTAATAATTCCTAGCCAGGACTTGACAATTGATTTTGAATGACCTACATATATGTTTGTGCCATTATTTTCTTCAAGATTGGTCTGTACATAGATGACTGTGCTTAAAAATCGAACCATAATCTCTAGATATGTATAAAAAAATAGCCATAAATTCCTAATCCTACTTCACGGCATGTAAACATTGATTTGATGCCAAATTTTGGCAACTGCCAAATGTTCGCTAGAGATTAGTTTGTAAACATTAATTTGACGCCACATTTTTTTTACTATTTGTATAGGTGATGTCTGACGATGTGGACAGCGAGGATGAAGATGGCCAGAGGAGGTACAAGAGGCAAATCCTGAGGGAGCTTTATGTGGGAATGCATAACAGGCGTATTAGGACCTGGGACGGTGGCTATCGATGCTCATTTTGCAACCACGAGCTTCATGAAGCGTATCAAAGTGTTCTGGCGCATGCAAGAGGACGGGCCGTTGGCTCCTTCAAGCAGAAGTATTCTCGCAGGGTGGCGCATGGCGCGTACGCCGAGTAGCTGGAGAAGCTTCAGGATCGTGCCGGCAGATGAGACGAGATGTGGGATCGAACTATGTATGGCTATGTAGTGTCTTAATGATGGTTGAACTATGCTTGTGTACGCTTATTATCTATGTCTGAGTATGTTTAATCTATGTTTACTTATGTCTAAATGTGGGATATGGATGCAATCAGTTCGGTTGATGGAATCTACCTCCGTCCTGGTTTATTGGTCCCCTTTGTAATTTGTGTTAAATTTTGACAAAAGATTTAACTGACAAAATGTTAGTGCAGGTCAGCAAAAATTATATCGTTGGATGCGTATTTCAACATAATGTTCAATGATATAATTTTTGGTGACATGCATAAACATTTGTTAGTTAAATATTTGGTCAAAATTTGGTACAAATTACAAAGGGGACCAATAAACCAGGACGGAGGTAGTACGTCAATCACACACGGTTCCCAAAATTGGAACCGTGTGCAATGACTTTCATTTTGCCTGTTACGTCAATCACACACGGTTGGCTCTAGCAAACCGTTGCCTCCGAAACTCTTTGTGGGACAGAAAACCCTCACCACCCAATTCAAAAAAGAAAAAAGAAAACCCTCACCATCCCCATGTCACAAAAACCCTCACCCCGCCCGCCACCCCCTCCGGTCCCCATTCACACCTGCACAAGCTCCTCCGCGTCTATGCATGGCACCGCCTATCGCGGCGGCAACCACTTAGCTCAATGCCTGCCGCCGCCGCCAGGCTACCGGCAAACCCCACCGCATTTCGCCACTTCCGCTTGGCGTCGCCTATCGCCATCGACTTTCTCGACGCTGCTCGCGGTCGACCCAGCTCCGCCCAGTTGGGGAATCCGCCGTACTGAGGATTTTTTCTCATGGACAACAAGGTAACTAATTTAATGAGATATTATCTCATCTCTTATCCCAGTTCATCTACCTCCTTTAATCACCCGATCGAAATTGCCGTGAATTCATTTTTATTCGAGCTGATTTGAGGGTTTTCTTTCATTCATAGAGTGTACAGTGCACGGACACATCAGGACTTTGCGGCCTCCGCCAAACATCCATGGAGTTCCATCTCACCGTACCAGATGACTTGAGGATGCGCGTGGTATGTTCAATCTCACCCTAAATCGGTTGGCATGGCCTACTTTCCTGAACATATACTAAATATTGCTACATTTGGATAAAAGGTGCCACATGCACCATATACGTCAAAGGGGATTTTTTTTCCCTCTTCTTTCTATATTAGGCAAATTAATGATGTATTGTTCTGTCGATTACTCTCATATTTCCATGACATCATGTTTACCCTATCTGTTTAATTATAGATTTCTGTCCTTCGATTTCAACTGCTGTAAAGTTCTTTCAATTTGGGCCCATATTTGCATGTTACCATATTTTCTTTAACAATCCTACCATTTTCTGCAGCGCGTCCCTTGCTATGCAATAGAATCTGTAGTGCACAATCTTTCCCTTTACATAAATCAAGACTGCAGGGATGTCATACTGAACACAAACCATGGATTTATAATCGTTGCTACTGTAAGACTTGATGAACGTGGTGACTCCTATTTTGGCACTGGCCTTTGGAAAGAAATTTCTAAGTTTTATGTACTGAAAGCTGGCACTAAAATTGCACTGCACATAAAAGAGCCTGGTCATGAGATATATGCTAACTTCCCCGACGATATCATCCGTCCAGACTTTGTTCGAAGTAAGTTTTCTTTTCAAGTATCTGCATGTTGACTTACCCAGCAATATCAAATGAATTGTGTAGTATTTAAGCAACCAATTGTATTCCATTTTCTTACTATATTCCTACCTACTAACTTCTAGTTACCAATACACTTTTCTATTGCCCTGTTTTAACTAAATATTCCCTGTACTCCCACTTCTATCAGAAAGCGCCGCTGACAAGGAGACTCCAGAGGTGGAGAACAGGGCTGCCAACAAGTGGAGGCGGGGCGAGCAAGAACCACAAGCGACTCCAGCAGGCCTAGACTTCATTAGTAGCCTCCCCGATGATATGTTGACAGTCATCATCTCCCTTCTCCCAATCAAATATGGGGCGCGGACAATCGTCCTTTCCCGGCGGTGCCGCCCCCTATGGAACTCCACCCCTCTCGACCTCATTGACACCCACAAGCTCTGCCATGGCTATCGCAAAAGCTTGGATGCATTCTCCAAGATCCTCGGCAGTCACCCTGGCCCAACTAGAGGCCTTAGAATGGGCAAGTTCTGTTCCAACGGCAAGGACCAAGCCAAGCTTGACGACTGGTTCCGATCCCCCGCCCTAGATCAGCTCGAGGAGCTCACTTTTGATGATGGGCATATGTGCTTGCTGCCAACGTCCGCCGCTCCGCCTCGCGCCCACGCTGTGTGTCGCCAAGTTCAGGAACTGCCATTCCCCACCCCCCCTTAATGACGCGCCCGCTCTTATTCTACCACGACTGAAGCACCTCAAGCTCGTCGCCGTCTGCCTCCCAAACGGTGACATGGAGCGCCTGCTCCGTGGCTGTACTGCACTCGAGTACCTTCGTCTTCAGGCGATCAATGGGTTGAGTAGCTTCCACATCACCTCCATGACTCTCCGAACTATTTATGTGTCTTGCTAGTGCGGCAAGAGGACATCACAAGATGTGTACCACGGTATGGTCATTGAGGACACACCTTCACTTGAGAGATTACTTGTAGTTGATCAAGAAGGTCCAACAAGAATCAATCTCATTTCTGCGCCGAAATTGACAGTGGTGGGCTACTCGTTTGACAAATACTCCGAACTTGTTATTGGATCCACACCCGTTCAGGTACAACAGCCGCCTTCTACCTCTCCTTCTACATATTAACATTATTTCTAATTTTGAAGATGTATGTTCGTCTGTCATCCAGAAAATGATTCCGACAAGCTTGACCCTGAAACTGCGCACAGTGAAGGTCTTGGCACTAGAATCTATCGGCCCCAACCTGGAGCAAGTTGTCAGTTTCGTGTGATGCTTTCCGTGCCAGGAGAAGCTATATATCAAGGTGATGTTCCTTTCCTATTAAATGTTAACCATAAGGGAGTTCAATTTGTGACACCTTTTTCCAAGTTTACAATGACAATGTACTACAATTTCTGAAGGAATTTTTGGAGGATTTCAGTACATACATGTTCCCCCCCCCCCATATTGGTTGCTTGATCCATATGGTTACAATCCATAAGCATTTCTCCTTTGGATTCATCTGTACTAGTTTTCTTAGGGAACTTTTCATCCACTCCAACCTCTTATGAAGAAGGCTACATTTTTCTAGATTGTAATCAAATGCCATGTTAATCATGTCGGATCGAAGATGGCATGTTAGTGCATTTTACAAATCTTGCAAACCAAATAGGCCTGTAGTAGTGTTCAAAACTGCATGTAGGCACTAACACGTTTTCTTCTTTTGCAGATAATATTAGGCCCGGTGGTGGATAATGTGATACAATATAACAATCACGTCGAATGCCTAGATCCGCATCTCTCAGAAATTACTTTGAACTCCTACCGAGGGACCTTACCGGAGATTATATTCGCCAGGTTCTTTGTTGTCAGAGCAAGGGTGCTGAAGGTAATGAGGTTTGCCCTACATTTATTTCGCAAAAATGAATGGTTTGTTGAATTTCATTTTGGAACTTCAGATGACAGAGTAATCGGAAGTCATCATGTCAACCCCATACATGACTTCTCAGTGGCTGACCCCTTTGCAAAAATTATGAGGTTTCGAAACCAGACTTAGAAGTGGTAATATTAGTTTGAACCTCTCTGATATCCATGTTCAGCGGATCAGCGTGAGCGTTTGCAGCTGATGAGCTGAATTTCATTTCTAATATCAGTTTGAACCTTGTAATCTTCGAATTTGAGCCATATAACTCTGGAATTTGAACCTTGTAATATTTCGAGCTTTTGTCGTACAATCGTTGAAATGGCATCGTATGAGACTCGTATATTGGTAGAACTATTTTGACCTTAATACGCAATGGACTTAGATTTTATTAACCATTCTCGAATCTGTTTACCTTGTCGATCTCATAGCACACGATCTATATAGCTAACTCGACTGCGATCTTCGACATTATTGCACACAGTTGGTTTCTTCAACCGTGTGCCCTGTAGAGCGCTGAATTAATTATCGCACTCGAGTGTCCATCATCACCCTTCTATGTAACTTTGACCTCATCACCCACGGGTAAACTTATGACCGAAGTCATTCCACACACTTCATTTTTACAAAGCTTTTTGCCAATAAACGACCACGATTTGCCCCTCTTCTAGCCGACGTGTGGCCAAACTAGCCGAGCGGGAAGCTTGCATGGTAAACTGCACGGTAGCGCAGGAATAGGCTCACCGACGATACATTTGGCGCCTCTTCGAGCCCACGCTTGGTCAAACAAAACGCATGCGGTGCGGTGTTGTCAAGCGTGCACTGGAATCCTCCGCTATGAACGCGGTGACAAGACATGACGATTACAGGCCGGCCGGCCCCCATTTATTACAGCGGCCATTTAACCCTTGTGACTCTTCAACCTTTCGATCGTGCCCCACCATTGCAAGAAGCACACCTACCACGACAAATTCTTAGAGGGTATCCTGCGCGGATCCAATGGCGCTCCGAGCGGCTGCCGATGACGAGTAGCAGTTCACCATGCATGCCGTGGTAGACACCCACAGAAGGTTCACGGAGCTCTCGGTGGTGTACACCAACAACCCGATCTGGGTGGAGCACTCCATCCACATCATGGAGCTGTTGCTTGCCGAGGGAAGTACAAGGTGGTCGGGTTCGACCTCGAGTACACCCGCGCTCGTGCCGGGTCTCATCCCAAGGTCGTCGTCGCCCAGATGTGCATTCGCAACCACGTCCTTGTCTACCACTACTGCCTGGCCACAAGGCCTTGCGAGCATTTCGCCAGGTTTGTCAACAACCCCCACTACATGTTCGCTACGGTGGACATCACCAACGATGTAAAGGTGCTCAAGAATTCGGGCATCGTCTGCCAGAATCTTGTCGACATCCAGGGCCAATACAAGATCTAGGGCAGCAAGGAGCATGAGAAGGACTCAGTGGTTCACCTCACCGAGGCCATCATCGACCCCTACTACAGAGACATGAAGGATTCCTACAACAAGGACAAGCGTACCTGGCACTCGGCCTGGATGGAGAAACTCGACAAAGCTCATGTCGTGTACGCGGCCAAGGAGGCGTACACGAGCTACGACATGTACAGGCAGATCATTGACATGAGGAAGTGCCTCCTTCCCCAAAACAGCCAGGGATCCAGCGTGAAGCAGAGCAATGGCAAGCGTCGTCGCAACAATAAGTAGATGATTAGATCCTCATTTCTCCTAGTTTAGTATGCATGTAATTGCTTACTTTGGTGTGTGGAAATGTTATGTGTGTAGTCACTTGTGTAATTGTATGCTTAATTTGGTTTTGCAATATTGTCTTTTTAAGTATATATGTTGATGCTCTGTAGACAGAGCAAATCACATCGCACACGGACTAAACAATGGAACTCGTCGGTGATGATTTCATCAATCACTGACAATTGTATACCAGCAATCATTTGCTCACAACACACACGGCTTGTTAACAGGAATCGTCTGTGTTGTTATCGGTCTTCCCACATGTTTCCGATTATAGACCTGTTTGCCGCGTATCACACACATCTTGTTAAGTTGAACCATTTATGTTCTCTTGGCTCAACGCAAACAGCTCATCCGATTGAACTGTATGCCGTATATCGCACACACCTTCATCTGGCTGCCCGTTTCTGTTGTTCTGCCTCATCACAAATAGTTTATCTGAGTGAATTGTATGCCGTATATCGCACATGCCTTCATCAGGCTGCCCGTTTCTTTTGTTCTGCCTCATCACAAACAGTTCATTGAACTGAACCGTATGCCCCTCATCTCACACGCAACTAAAATCTGAACCGTGTTTGATGTATCCTTCATCGCAAACATTTTGCATCTTTTTTTATGGTTATTTTACATCACCATTTGCGATTAATGCATCACACACAGTTTTGTCAAAGGGTCTCTGATCGTAGTGTCGTGTTAGCAGCATCCTGCAGTAGTGTAACTTCCGATAATAATTCCACCTGCAAAACAAATGCTTCGAGAGGAATGGTGCAACAGGCAGGGTTATTAACATTACAGCACAGAAGTTTTACAACTTAGAGCAGACTGTCTTAAACCAGAAGTTTCAAAGTTGCATGAAACCAAACCAAAAGGACACTGAAAGCAAATCTATCAAAACTCGATGTAATTCTCCCCCTTTTTGTCAACTAGTGTCAAAAAGGTGACGAATAACAGGAGTGAAAAAACGCAGAACGTGTTTCACTCGGTGGCATCTCCAGAAGAACTGTCCGAGGAGAGTTCGGCTTCGGAAGTGACTGGAGTGGCTTCGTCTTTAGCAGCATTAGAATTTTCTTTAGGAATAGCAACTTGGGGCTGAGAGGACGAGGGCATATTGGGGTCAGCCACAGGAGGAACATGGGATAGCACATTGCCTTCATGATCACTTGCAAGGATGAAATCTAATAGAGATAGATATAAAAGATTACTAAAAGGTAAAATAAAGTAAATATAAATAAATTGCAGCAAGGTATTTTTGGGTTTTTGGTTTTATAGATCTAAAAATATATGATAGAAAATAGACCCGGGGGCCATAGGTTTCACTAGAGGCTTCTCTCTTGAATAAAGCATACGGTGGGTAAACAAATTACTGTTGAGCAATTGATAGAAAAGCGCATAGTTATGACGATATCTAAGGCAATGATCATGAATATAGGCATCACGTCCGTGACAAGTAGACCGAAATGATTCTGCATCTACTACTATTACTCCACAAATCGACCGCTATCCAGCATGCATCTAGAGTATTAAGTTCATAAGAATGGAGTAACACCTTAAGCAAGATGACATGATGTAGAGGGATAAACTCAAGCAATATGGTATAAACCACATCTTTTTATCCTTAATGGCAACAATACAATACATGCCTCGCTACCCCTACTATGTCACTGGGTGAGGACACCGCAAGATTTAACCCATCACAAAGCACCTGTCCCATTGCAAGATAGATCAATCTAGTTGGCCAAACCAAATCAATAGATCAGAGAGAAATACAAAGCTATTTAAATCATGCATAAAAGAGTTCAGAAGAGACTCAAATAATATTCATAGATAATCTGATCATAAACCCACAATTCATCGGATCTCAACAAACACACCGCAAAAGAAGATTACATCGGATAGAACTCTAAGAACATCGAGGAGAACATGGTATTGAAGATCAAAGAAAGAGAAGAAGCCATCTAGCTACTAGCTATGGACCCGTAGGTCTATGGTAAACTACCCACACATCATCGGTAGGGCAGCAAGGTTGATATAGAAGCCCTCCGTGATCGAATCCCTCTCCAGCAGATTGCCGAAAAAGGCCCCAAGATGGGATCTCATGAGAACAGAAGCTTGCGGCGGCGGAAAAGTATTTTTGTGGATGCTTCTGGTGTTTGGGGAATATTTTGGAATTTATAGAGCAAAGATTACGGTTGGGGGACTCCCGAGGGGTCCACAAGCCAGGGAGGCGCCCCCCCTAGGTCGCGGCCTGAGGGCTTGTGGACTCCTCGTGAGTCTTCTGACCCCCTCCCCAAGTCTTCTGGGTGTCTTCTGGTCCAAGAAAAAGCCAAAAAGCCAAAAAGCCAAAGTTTTATTCCGTTTGGACTCCGTTTGATGTTCCTTTCTGAAAAAGCCAAAAACAAGGAGAAAAATAGCAACTGGCACTGGACACTAGGTTAATAGGTTAGTCCCAAAAAATGATATAAAATAGTACCATAATGCATATAAAACATCCAAGATAGATAATATAATAGCATGGAACAATAAAAAATTATAGATACGTTGGAGACGTATCAGCGTGACCCACCGTATAAGAACTGTATGACCCCGAGCATCGCACAATTATCATGGCACCCGATTAGTCTAGTTCTTTGTTAATGTATTCACTCTCGGAAAGAAACTTTCACTTTGTCAAAATTTTCAAACTCTTCGAGTGTTGTGCACCCATTCCTTTTAAGATGTGGAAGTGTTGGTATGGGTGTCGAGTCCAATTTACTGCACATTTACGGAATCTAGGATATTTAGCTCACACCATAACGCACATAATCTTTTCTTATCGAGAGGTTTGGTGAAGATATCAGCGAGATTGTCTTTAGTACTGACGTAACTAATAACAATATCCTCTCGAGCAACATGATCACGAAGGAAATGATGTCTAACTTCAATATGCTTGGTGCGAGAATGTTGCACTGGATTGTGTGCAATTTTGATCGCACTCTCATTGTCGCAGAATAGAGGAATCTTTTTGACCTTGATGCCATAATCCTTCAGAGTCTACTTCATCAATAACAACTGAGTGCAACATGCACCAGCAGCAATCTATTCGCCCTCAGCCGTAGAGAGAGAAACACAATTATGCTTCCTTGACGACCAACAAACCAAGGATCTACCAAGGAAATGATACGTCCCCGGAGTAGATTTCCTGTCAACCAAGTCACCTGCGTAGTCTAAGTCTGAATATCCAATGAGATCAAAATATGTTCCCTTAGGATACCATAAACCTAAGGTGGGGGTGTGAGCCAAATATCTCAGAATACGCTTGACCGCTTGGTGATGCGATTCTTTCGGTGCAGCTTGAAAACGAGCACACATACAAACACTCAACATAATATCAGGTCTGGATGCACATAGGTAAAGTAAAGAACCAATCATCGAATGATAAGCTTTCTTATCGTAACCTTTACTGTACACATCTGCGTCCAGTTTACCATTCGTAGCCATTGGAGTTTTGTAGCCGTTCTATTTGCAATCTTGCATTTTGAACTTCTTCAGACAGTCTCTCAGATATTTCTCCTGAGATATGAAAATTCCGTTGTCCTGTTGACGTATTTGCAGTCCGAGAAAGAACTTAAGTTCACCCATCATAGACATTTGATATTTGTTGGACATCATTTGCCCGAATTCCATGCTGCAAGCATTGTTAGTACAACGGAAAATAATATCATCCACATAAATTTGACACACGAATAGATCACCATCAATAGCACGTGTAAAAAGAGTGGAATCAGTGGATCCTGGCTTGAACCCTTTGTCGGGCAGAAACCTTTTAAAGGTGTAATACCATGCTTGAGGAGCTTGCTTCAGCCCATATAGAGCCTTTTTCAACCTGAAAACTTTGTTAGGAAACTGAGGGTTTTCAAAGCCAGGTGGTTGTCTAAAATATACTTCTCATCAATTACACCATTAAGGAAAGCACTTTTCACATCCATTTGATAAAGCAGGATATTATTGTAGTTTGCATATGCGAGAAGAATGTGAATTGCCTCAAGGCGAGCAACAAGAGCATATGTTTCACCGAAGAAAAAAGTCCATTTTACTCCCCTGAATAAAGTGGGTGGTTCACTTTACCCCCTGATCTTTATTTCTGTTCCCTTAACCCCCTCAACAAACTCAAACCGGACCGAAAACCCCCCAGGCTAGTTTCTCTCCACCCACTGTTGATGTGGCGCAGTCAACGGCGGTATTGACTCTAGTGGCCCCCACTTGTCAGGTACCCTCCTTCAAAAATAGTCCCTGTAATTTCACAAAGATACCCTCCTTCAAAATTGAAAAAAGCAATCAGCCCCTGCCCCGTCGGCTGCCTCCTCGCCTGTCCTCCATGGAAGGGGCAGCGGCGCCTGCGCTCGTACAGGGCCACTCCACGGAGTAGAGCAGCAGGCTGGACTTGCCGGCAGGGAGCAGGGATGGCGAACGGGTCGAAGTGCGCACCGGCGGCACACCGTTGACCAGGTCGTCACAGCGCATGAACGTGAAGCCCTCCGCGGATGCTGCTCCCACCCGTGCGCGGCCGGTGCTCGCGCCCGTCGAGGTCGGCGCCTCCGCTGCTTGCGCCCGGCGTCGCCGTTGCTCCCGCCCGTCGCGCCCGCCACCACCGCTGCTCCCGCCCGCAAGCAAGTGTCCGGCTCCCGCGGCGGCTTGGCCGCAGCCGACCCTCCAGCGGCGGCTGCTGCTCCGACGCCCGCGCACGATGCTTCTCCGGTGGGGAAGCAGGCCCTCCGGTACCCATGGCATGTCCGGAGAGGAGAGACGAGGAGGGAAGGGCTTGATTGCTTTTTAGATTTTTGAAGAAGGGTGTTCGTGTAAAATCCTTTATCTAACAAGTAGGACCCACTAGGGTCAATACCGCCGTTGACTGCGCCACATCAGCACTGGGGGGAGAGAAACCAGCCTGGGTTGTTTTCGGTCCGGTTTGGGTTTGTTGAGGGGGGTAAGGGAACAGAAATAAAGATCAGGGGGTAAAGTGAACAACTCACTTTATTCAGGGGAGTAAAATGGACTTTTTTCTTCACCGAAATCAATACCTTCTACCTGTGCATACCCTTGAGCGACAAGACGCGCTTTGTTTCTCACAACAATGTCACTTTCATCTTGCTTATTCCAGAATATCCATTTAGTGCTGATGATATTGTGCTTCTTAGGATTCGGTTTGTCAACCAATTCCCACACATCATTTAATTCCAAGTGCACCAACTCTTCTTGCATGGAATCCATCCAATCGGGATCATTCATGGCTTCCTCATACTTGGTAGGTCCTGTCAATGAGACAAAAGAGAAATTGCCACAATAGTTAGCCAAACGAGTGCGAGAACGAGTTGTGGGTCGATAACCTGGATTTTCAAGATCTTCTAGAATTAATGCGGGATCAACTCGATTAGCCACTCGTGGGTAGGGATTTTCATCTTGGTGATCATTTCCATTTTCCTCAGTATCAACATCGGGATGAGCATTTGTGTCGCCATTTCCATTGGGATTGCCATTTTGGTTGGCATTTCCATTCTGGTTCCCATTTGCATTCGGAGTGGCATTTTCTTCGGCAGTGGCTTCGCGAGTTCTACTTCGAGTCAAGGGGGCATCATCATCATTGGAAGAGTTAGGTGCATTTCCTTCAACTGGCCTGACGCTCCCAATGGCCATTTGCCAAATAGCCTCCGAAATCGGTGGTTCATCTATCACATTAGGCAGGTGCCCCTTTTGGGAGCCGTTAGATTCATCAAACCGCACATTTACCGTTTCCATAAATTTCCCATGGTGAGAGTTATAGACACAATAAGTATGCGAGTTCGACCCATAACCAAGAAGAAAACCTTCATGTGCCTTAGGTGCAAACTTAGAATTATGATTCATATCACGAATATAGCAGGGTGCACCAAAAACACGTAAATAAGAAACATTTGGTCTCTTGCCAGTGATAAGCTCATAAGAAGTTTTCTTAAGGAATTTGTGAAGATAAACACGATTCACAACATGACAAGCAGTGTTAATGGCATCAGCCCAGAAGCGAATAGGAGTTTTATACTCACTGAGCATTGTTCTCGCCATCTCAATGAGAGTTCTATTCTTTCGCTCAACAACTCCATTCTGTTGGGGAGTGTATGCGACAGAGAACTCATGAGTTATACCATTTTCGTCGAGAAAATCTTCGATATGAGTATTTTTGAACTCAGTACCATTGTCGCTTCTGACATGCTTAATACGCACATCATATTCATTCTGGGCCTTCTTGGCGAATCTTTTGAAGATGTCTTGGGTGCAGGTTTTGTCTTCGAGAAAGAATACCCAAGTGTAACGAGAGAAATCATCAACAATAACCAGACCATAATGACTGCCTCCGAAACTTGCATAGTTCTGAGGCCCGAATAAATCCATATGAAGAATTTCCAGAGGTCTTGTGGTGGTCATGACAGTTTTTGATGAGTGATGCTTCTTGGCCAATTTACCGGCCTCACACGCAGCACAGAGACGATCCTTGTCGAATTTTACATCAGAAATGCCACGGAGATGATTTTTCTTCACTAGAGTCTGCAAATTTCTCATACCTGCATGACCAAGTCTTCGGTGCCACAGCCATCCTTCGGTTGCTTTTGCAAGCAAACAAGTTTGGACTGAGGGACCCTTAGAGAAATCCAAACTATATAAATCACCCTTTCTATTTCCCTCGAAGACAAAGGAATTTTCAGAGGCCATAAAAACAATGCATTTGGATATAGAAAATAGAACTAGCATGCCTAAATCACAAAGCTTGCCAACTGACATGAGATTGAATCCATGAGACTGAATGACTAAAACATCATCAATAGTCTTGTCTCTGGATATAGCAATTTTACCTAACCCAATTACCTTTCCTTTGTTGTTGTCGCCAAAAGTAATATACTTCAGAGATGAAGCAGTTAAGTTGGGGTCGACAAACAACGACTTGTCTCCGGTCATATGACTAGTGCATCCACTATCCATTATCCATTCGGTACACCTGGAGACATAGTCATGCAGAAGAATTAGGCTTTCTTAACCACCCACATCTTTGCAGGTGGCTTCGAAACAATAAAGCGAGCATGATATGATTTCTTTCGATAACCATAATTGTTATTCGAAGAAGAACGAGCATAATCGAAGGAATAGGCATTGAAATTCTTTCCATATGAATGAGTGTAGTGATTGAATGAGGTATGCATGTACTCATTCTGTCGAACGAAGTAACGAGCATTTTCTGCCTGCATGGTTAGTGATGAAGTAATAGGCAATGCATCAATAGTTTTCCTGGGCACCCAGATAGCTTTCTTTGGCGGACCATTTCTGCTGTTTGGTCCAACATAACAAGCAACAGCCTCACCATGTTGGTTTTTGAACAGTTTATAGTTGTCCAGAGAATCATCAAGAGAGTATTCAGGGATAGGAGAGTCATATCCCAAAAGCAAAGTTGGATCGAGTGTTTTGCTCTTGGCAGGCACCCACATAGTGCGAGGATATTGATCAGGTTCCTAGTAGGTGCCATTTTCATTCAATTTCCTTTCAAAACCGATACCTTCTTTCCTGGGATTTTTGTGAAGAATAGATTTCTTCAGAACATCACGCAGTGTCTGATGCCCTTTGAGAGACTTGAACATTCATGTCTGCATAAGTTCCTTCAACCTAGCATTCTCATCAGACACAGAACCATTTTCCTCGACAGAGGGGTTAGCATTCACAGAAGATTCAACATTTGATTCAGCATTGCTACGTTCAAGGCATTTTAAGCAAGGTGGTGTAAACACTTCAGGTTTCTCTTTGAGTTGTTGGGTGAGAAGAGAATTTTCTCTGATCAAATCATCAAGAGCCTCTCTCAGCGACTCGAGTTCCTGTTTCCTTTTCAGGTAATCATAAGTCAATCTCTCGTGGTCGGCTAAGAGAAAATCATGTCAATTTGATAGTTCTTCCATTCATGACTTGAGAGCTGAGTACTCTTCTGTCAACGACTGGTTTTTCTCCATCTCCTCAACCAACAACCCTTCAGATTTCCTGAGGGTTTTCTCAATTTTCTCAAGAGAGTTTTGTTGTATATTAGCAATTTTGATCAGTTTAGCATGGTCATCCTCATCCGAAGAATATTGATCACTGGAGTGAACCTTGTGATGTTTGGAGGATACCTTTTCTTTTGAAGCTTTGGCCATGAAGCAGTAGGCAGGAGATTCGTCGTTGATACTTCTCGAGCTTGCATTGGTTTTTCCCTTGAAGAGGAAAGGGTGATGCAGCAAAGTAGAGATAAGTATTTCCATCAGTTTGAGAACCAAGGTATCAATCCAGTAGGAGGCACAAGCAAGTCTCCAATATATGCACCTACACGAACAATCAAACACTTGCACCGAACGCGATAAAGGGGTTGTCAATCCCTTCACGGTCACTTGCAAGGATGAGATCTAATAGAGATAGATATAAAAGATTACTAAAAGGTAAAATAAAGTAAATATAAATAAATTGCAGCAAGGTATTTTGGGGTTTCTGGTTTTATAGATCTGAAAATATATGATGGAAAATAGACCCGGGGGCCATAGGTTTCACTAAAGGCTTCTCTCTTGAATAAAGCATACGGTGGGTAAACAAATTACTGTTGAGCAATTGATAGAAAAGCGCATAGTTATGACGATATCTAAGGCAATGATCATGAATATAGGCATCACGTCCGTGACAAGTAGACAGAAACGATTCTGCATCTACTACTATTACTCCACACATCGACCGCTATCCAGCATGCATCTAGAATATTAAGTTCATAAGAATGGAGTAACGCCTTAAGCAAGATGACATGATGTAGAGGGATAAACTCAAGAAATATGATATAAACCCCATATTTTTATCCTTAATGGCAACAATACAATACGTTCCTTGTTACCCCTACTATGTCACTGGGTGAGGACACCGCAAGATTGAACCCATCACAAAGCACCTCTCCCATTGCAAGATAGATCAATCTAGTTGGCCAAACCAAATCAATAGATCAGAGAGAAATACAAAGCTATTTAAATCATGCATAAAAGAGTTCAGAGGAGACTCAAATAATATTCATAGATAATCTGATCATAAACCCACAATTCATCGGATCTCAACAAACACACCGCAAAAGAAGATTACATCGGATAGAACTCCAAGAACATCGAGGAGAACATGATATTGAAGATCAAATAGAGAGAAGAAGCCATCTAGCTACTAGCTATGGACCCGTAGGTCTGTGGTAAACTACTCACACACCATCGGTAGGGCAGCTAGTTTGATGTAGAAGCCCTCCGAGATCGAATGCCCCTCCGGCAGATCATCGAAAAAGGCCCCAAGATGGGATCTCACGAGAACAGAAGCTTGCGGCGGCGAAAAAGTATTTTTGTGGATGCTTCTGGTGTTTGGGGAATATTTTGGAATTTAAAGAGCAAAGATTACGGTTGGGGAACTCCCGAGGGGTCCACAAGCCAGGGAGGCGCCCCCCCTAGGTCGCGGCCTGAGGGCTTGTGGACTCCTCGTGAGTCTTCTGACCCCCTCCCCAAGTCTTATGGGTGTCTTCTGGTCCAAGAAAAATCATCGCGAAAGTTTTATTCCGTTTGGACTTCGTTTGATATTCCTTTTTGAAAAATCCAAAAACAAGAAAAAACAGCAACTGGCATTGGGCACTAGGTTAATAGGTTAGTCCCAAAAAATGATATAAAATAGTACCATAATGCATATAAAACATCCAAGATAGATAATATAATAGCATGGAACAATCAAAAATTATAGATACGTTGGAGACGTATCAAGCATCCCCAAGCTTAATTCCTGCTCGGCCTCGAGTAGGTAAATGATAAAAACAGAATTTTTGATGTGGAATGCTACATAACATGTTTATCAATGTAATCTCTCAAGAAAAATCTTATCAATGTTTCTAGCCAAATCATCAATCTTAAGCTATTTTTCTTCTACCATAGCATTGAAAATATTTTGAGAATTTATAAAATCTTTAATATTATTCTCAAGATCAGAGGGTATCTTATTATAATTTCCATAAGAATTTTTGTAGGAATTACCATAATTATTAGAGGAATTACTATGAAACGGCCTAGGATTAAAATTGCCTCTATAAGCGTTGTTACCAAAATTGTTCCTACCAACAAAATTCACATCCATAGATTCATTATTATTCTCAATCAAAGTGGACAAAGGCATATCATTAGGATCAATAGGAGCACTCTTACTAGCAATCAATTTCATTAGTTCATCCATCTTTCCACTCAAAGTATTAATTTCTTCAATTGCGTGCACTTTTTTACTAGTGGAAGATCTTTCGGTATGCCATTGAGAGTAATTTGCCATAATATTATCTAGGAATTTAGTAGCTTCTCCTAATGTGATTTCCATAAAAGTACCACCCGCGGCGGAATCCAAAAGATTTCTAGAAGCAAAAGTCAATCCCGCATAAAAAAATTGTATGATCATCCACAATCTTAAACCATGAGTAGGCCAATTTCTTATCATCAATTCCATCCTCTCCCATGATTGTGCAACATGTTCGTGATCAAGTTGCTTAAAATTCATTATATCGTTCCTAAGGGAGATGATCTTAGTGGGAGGAAAATACTTGGAAATAAAAGCATCTTTACACTTATTCCATGAATCAATACTATTTTTAGGCAAAGATGAAAACCAAGTTTTAGCGCGATCTCATAGTGAGAACGGAAATAGCTTCAATTTAACAATATAATTATCCACATATTTTTTTCTTTTGCATATCACACAATTCAACGAAAGTGTTTAGATGGGATGTGTCATCTTCAGTAGGACTACGGAAAATTTGTTCTTTCATAACAAGATTCAACAAAGCGGCATTAATTTCATAGGATTCCGCACTAGTGGCAGGAGCAATCGGAGTACTAATAAAATCATTATTATTAGTGTTGGAGAAATCACACAACTTGGTATTCTCTTGAGACATCGTGACAAAGCAAACAATCTAGCACACAAGCAAACAAAAAGCAAACGAAAAGACGAACGAAAGAAGGGCGAATAAAAGGGCAAATATTTTTGTATTTTTCTGAAAACATTTTAGAAGTGCAGAGAGGAAAACGAGAGGCAAATGGCAAATAATGTAATGCGAGAGATGAGATTTTATGACAGGTACTTGGTAGGCTTGATGTAGAACCTCCCCGGCAATGGCGCCAAAAATTCTTCCTGCTACTTCTTGAGCTTGTGTTGGTTTTTCCCTTGAAGAGGAAAGGGTGATGCAGCAAAGAAGAGATAAGTATTTACCTCAGTTTGAGAACCAAGGTATCAATCCAGTAGGAGGCACAAGCAAGTCTCCAATATATGCACCTGCACGAACAATCAAACACTTGCACCCAACGCGATAAAGGGGTTGTCAATCCCTTCACGGTCACTTGCAAGGATGAGATCTAAGAGATATAGATATAAAAGATTAATAAAAGTTAAAATAAAGTAAATATAAATAAATTGCAGCAAGGTATTTTTGGGTTTTTGGTTTTATATATCTGAAAATATATGATGGAAAATAGACCCCGGGGCCATAGGTTTCACCAGAGGCTTCTCTCTTGAATAAAGCATACGGTGGGTAAACAAATTATTGTTGAGCAATTGATAGAAAAGCGCATAGTTATGATGATATCTAAGGCAATGATCATGAATATAGGCATCACATCCGTGACAAGTAGACCGAAACTATTCTGCATCTACTACTATTACTCCACACATCTACCGCTATCCAGCATGCATCTAGAGTATTAAGTTCATAAGAACGGAGTAATGCCTTAAGCAAGATGACATGATGTAGAGGGATAAACTCAAGCAATATGATATAAACCCCATCTTTTTATCCTTAATGGCAACAATACAATACGTGCCTCGCTACCCCTACTATGTCACTGGGTGAGGACATCGCAAGATTGAACCCATCACAAAGCACCTCTCCCATTGCAAGATAGATCAATCTAGTTGGCCAAACCAAATCAATAGATCAAAGAGAAATACAAAGCTATTTAAATCATGCATAAAAGAGTTCAGAGGAGATTCAAATAATATTCATAGATAATCTGATCATAAACCCACAATTCATCAGATCTCAACAAACACACCGCAAAAGAAGATTACATCGGATAGAACTCCAAGAACATTGAGGAGAACATGGTATTGAAGATCAAATAGAGAGAAGAAGCCATCTAGCTACTAGCTATTGACCCGTAGGTCTGTGGTAAACTACTCACACATCATCGGTAGGGCAGCAAGGTTCATGTAGAAGCCCTCCATGATAAAATCCCCCTCCGGCAGATCGCTGAAAAAGGCCCCAAGATGGGATCTCATGAGAACAGAAGCTTGCGGCAGCGGAAAAGTATTTTTGTGGACGCTTCTGGTGTTTGGGGAATATTTTGGAATTTATAGAGCAAAGATTTGGGTTTCAGGACTCCCGAGGGGTCCACAAGCCAGGGAGGCGCCCCCCTTGGGCGCGGCCTGAGGGCTTGTGGACTCCTCATGAGTCTTCTGACCCCCTCTCCAAGTCTTCTAGGTGTCTTCTGGCCTGAAAGCACAAGCGCTCCCTGGGTGATTTTGGTAATTAATGTTAACATATCTCTTGTTGGACTACTACTTTTATCCAAGTATATTTCATATGAGTTCAACAATGGCGTGGTAAGGACAAGAGGATGTGGAACCCCTTCAAAATGGTAAGGACAAAGATTGGCAAAAGCTCAAGACTCTTCATTTCTATTTTAGTTATCCAAGATCACATTGAGTCCATAAGAAAGCCAATACTATTAACAGGGGATGAGGTGTTACTTAATGGTCTACTTGCTCAAAGTGCTTAGTGATATTGCTCCAAAACCCTCAACCACTTTCTCATTTCCACATATGTCCAAAACTCAAAGTCAAACTCGGCCCCACCGAAATGATCCATCCGGCACCACCGAGTTCAGTTGACATAGCCACTGCCAGAAACCCAAGAAATTCAGTTACACTGATACGGATCTCGGTCTCACCGAGATGGCCTTGCAAACTCTCTGTTGCCTGTTGCAATTATTTTGGTCTCACCGAAATGTGCAATCGGTCCCACCGAGTTTGCTTGACCAACTATCTGTTTTCTCTTTGCTGAAATCGGTCTCACCGAGTTCAAGCATTCTATCTCACCGAGATGAGGTTTTTTCCTAGCCCTAGCACATCAGTCCCACCGAGTTGTTCCAGTCGGTCCCACCGAGATTCCTAACGTTCACATTTTAAACTGAATCGGTCTCACCGGGTTCTTCTATTCGGTCTGACCGAGTTGGGTCAAATGTGTGTAACGGTTGGATTTTGTGTGGAGGCTATATATTCCCCTCCACCCGCTTCTCCATTAGTGAGAGAGCCATCAGAACATGCCTACACTTCCACTACTCATTTTCTGAGAGAGAACCACCTACTCATGTGTTGAGACCAAGATATTCCAATCCTACCACTAGAATCTTGATCTCTAGCCTTCTCCAAGTTGCTTTCCACTCAAATCATCTTTCCACCATAGCCAAATCTGTGAGAGAGAGTTGAGTGTTGGGGAGACTATCATTTGAAGCACAAGAGCAAGGAGTTCATCATCAACACACCATTTATTACCTTTTGGAGACTGGTGTCTCCTAGATTGGTTAGGTGTCACTTGGGAGCCTCCGACAAGATTCTGGAGTTGAACCAAGAAGTTTGTAAGGGCAAGGAGATCGCCTACTTCGTGAAGATCTACCCGAGTGAGGCAAGTCCTTCGTGGGCGATGGCCATGGTGGGATGGACAAGGTCGCTTCTTCGTGGACCCTTCATGGGTGGAGCCCTCGGTGGACTCGCGCAACCGTTACCCTTCGTGGGTTGAGGCCTCCATCAACGTGGATGTATGATAGCACCACCTATCAGAACCACACCAAAAATCTCCATGTCTACATTGCATTTGCACACTCCAATCCCATCCTTTTACTTTCTTGCAATTAGCATGCTTTACTCTTTTCGCTGCTCATACTCTTGTCATGCTTGCTTGAAATGTATTGTGAATGCTTAAACTTGTGCTAAAACTCCACCTTAACTTGAAGAAATTAAAAACTGCTACCTTTACTTGTTGAGGGTCTAACCACCCCCCCCCCTCTAGACCCCTCTTCTCGATCCTTTTAATTGGTATCAGAGCTTTGGTCTCCATTGCTTTGGTTTAATCACCTTTGGAGGAAGATGGATGAGTCTACGATTGAGAGTATTAGACGTAGAGTGCATATGCTTGACGGAGAGTTCTATAATGCTTGGAAGAATGAGATGCTTGAGAGTTTCAATGAATATATTTTGAACAAGTATATTACTAGTCCTTATGCGCCCCCTATTGATCCTTTGCATCCTACCCCTGATGAGTACCTTGACATGACCCACAATCTTAGAACTATTGATCTTATCATAAGAGGATTGCCTAGAAATTTGCTTGTATGCTTGCCTACATTTGAATGTGCTTATACCATATGGAAATATCTTGAGGAGCATTTTCCGAACTATTCCTTGAAAAATTTAGATGAAATTCTTCAAAGGTCCATTGCTTTTCAGAAAATGGATCCTAGTGATCCTAAATTTGATGATTGTCTATTTGAGCTTTGTGACCTTATGCGTGCCAAAGGAAATGTCGGAGTCATTAGTAGTATCATCTCCCAAGTTATTAGAATTCATAAACATGCACATTGTCATGGTCATAAATCTAATGAATCACTCTCTTTAGGTGATGATCATTCACAAGATGATATTATGATAAGGATGATGATATTGACTTTGATCTTGATGAGTCAATGAGACACTTTGGTCTTATGGCTAGCCTTCGTGGTTACATGGCCGGAGGAAAGGAATGGGTTCTTGATAGTGGATGTACCGATCACATGACCGAAGACAAGGACATGTTTCGTGAGCTCGCTGAAAACGACGGTCCCCGAAAGTATGCCACTTTTGGTGACAACTCTAAGGGTAAAGTAGTTGGCCTCGGTAAGGTGGCCATCTCACATGATAGCTCTATCCAAAATGTTATCCTCGTTAAATCTCTTTGCTACAATCTACTTTCCGTATCTAGACTAGCCGATTTCGGTTTCAATGTTCTATTCACTGAAGTAGATTGCCAAGTGTTTCGTAGAGATAATCATAATATGATCTTCACCGGTATACGTAGAGGTGATCTATACATTGTTGATTTCACTAAGAGAGCTCAACCTCGAACTTGCCTAATTGCTAAATCTTCTAAAGGTTGGTTGTGGCATAGAAGGTTAGGTCATGTGGGCATGCGAAATCTTGATAAGCTTATTAAAGGCAATCATATCCTTGGTGTTAAAGATGTCACATTCTACAAGGATAGACTTTGCAGTGCTTGTCAACCAGGAAAACAAGTTGGAGGAAGTCATCCCGTGAAGAACAACATGACCACGAGAAGACCGTTTGAGCTACTTCATACGGATCTTTTTGGTCCCAACGCCTACAAGAGTCTCGGTGGTAACTCGTTCGGTTTGGTCATTGTTGACGACTTTTCAAGATTTACGTGGGTGTTCTTTCTTGATGATAAATCGCAGGTCCAAAAGATCTTCAAGAACTTCGCTAGGAAGGCCCAAAATCAATTTGAAGTGAAGATCAAGAAGGTTCGAAGCGACAACGGAACGGAGTTCAAGAACGTCAATGTGGATACCTTTCTTGACGAAGAAGGGATTTCACATGAGTTCTCGGCCATGTACACACCTCAACAAAATGGAGTTGTTGAGAGGAAGAACCGGACACTTATTGAGATGGCAAGAACGATGCTTGATGAATACAAGATGCCAAGACATTTTTGGGCGGAAGCGGTTGAGATAGCTTGTCATGCTATGAATCGACTATATCTTCACAAGCTTCTTGGCAAGACGGCATACAAGCTTCTCACCGGTAACAAACCCCAAGTTGGATACTTTCGAGTATTAGGCTCAAAGTGTTACATTCTTGATAAGCATCGTTTTTCAAAATTTGCCCCTAAATCTCATGAAGGTTTCCTACTCAGTTATGGCTCAAACTCTCACACTTACCGTGTCTAGAACAATTTCACCCGAAAGGTTGAAGAGACGGTAGATGTGAAGTTTGATGAATCTAACGGCTCGCAAGTAGAGCAATTGCCAATTGATGTAGGAGACAAAGATCCTTCGGAAGCAATTCAAGACTTGTCTATTGGCAAGAATCGCCCAATGGAGGTGAAGGAGAATCCTTCGTCCATTCAAGTGGAAGCCTCAACTTCACGACAAGGTGAACCACAAGTTGACTTGGAGGCATCCACAAGTGGAACATGTCAAGACGAAGGAAACGAGGAAGTACAACAAGATGAACCTCATCGACCTCCTTCTCCACCTCCACAAGAGAACAACAACGCCAACGACAATGAAGAAGAACAAGAAGAAGAAGACAATGAAGAGGATGTTCCACCCCGACCCAAACAAAAGCTCTCATGAGTTAGAGCAAGAGTCTCAAGAGATCATCCTGTCGAACAAATCTTTGATGATATTCAAACCGGGAGAATTACTCGCTCTAAAACTCGTTTGGCTAACTTTTGTGAACATTACTCATTCATTTCTAGTATTGAACCTATGAAGGTTGAAGAAGCTCTTGAGGATCCGGATTGGGTGAACGCTGTGCATGAAGAACTACACAATTTCGAGAGGAATCAAGTGTGGACATTGGTTGAAAAGCCAGACGACAACCACAATGTCATTGGAACCAAATGGGTGTTTCGGAATAAGCAAGATGAGGATGGACAAGTTGTACGCAACAAGGCCCGTCTCATCACTCAAGGCTACACTCAAGTCAAAGGTATGGACTATGGTGAGACATATGCCCCCGTTGCTAGACTTGAGTCCATACGCATCTTACTTGCTTATGACAATCATCATGATATCACTTTATACCAAATGGACATTAAGAGTACTTTTCTAAATGGTGAAATTGAGGAGGAAGTTTATGTTAAACAACCTCCCGGCTTTGTTAATCCTAAGAAACCTAATCATGTCTACAAACTTCACAAAGCTCTTTATGGTCTTAAACAAGCTCCTAGAGCATGGTATAAATGCTTGACCAAGTTCCTTATTGAAAAAGGCTTTGAATTTGGGAAGATTGATTTTACACTTTTTACTAAAAGGGTTAATGGTGAATTATTTGTGTGCCAAATTTATGTGGATGATATCATATTTGGTTCGACTAACCCTCATTTTAGTGAAAAGTTTGGAAGGCTAATGTCGGAGAAGTTTGAGATGTCTATGATGAGTGAACTCAAATTTTTCCTTGGCTTGCAAATCAAGCAAACTAAGGAAGGTACCTTTGTTTCTCAAACAAAGTATACCAAGGACCTTTTCAAGAAGTTCAACATACAAGAAAGCAAAGGTATGAAAACACCCATGCCTACTAGTGGACATCTTGACTTGACTAAGGATGGCAAATCGGTTGACCAAAAGGTTTACCGCTCAATGATTAGTTCATTGTTATATCTATGTGCCTCCCATCCCAATATTATGCTAAGTGTGTGCATGTGTGCATGATATCAAGCGGCCCCTAAAGAATGTCATCTTAAGGCTGTGAAAAGGATAGTGAGATACTTAATTCATACACCAAACTTTGGCATTTGGTATCTTAGAGGTCTTCTTTTGATCTTGTTGGCTACACCGATTCGGACTATGCCGGTGACAAGGTTGATAGAAAGTCCACTTCGGGTACTTGTCAATTTCTTGGTAGATCTCTTGTGTCTTGGTCCTCCAAGAAACAAAACTCGGTCTCCTTATCCACCGCAGAAGCGGAATACATTGCCGCCGGATCATGTTGTGCTCAATTACTTTGGATGATCCAAACTCTTAAGGATTATGGGATACGTGTGAAACATGTTCCATTGCTTTGTGATAATGAGAGTGCTATTAAGATTGCTCACAATCCCATGCAACATTCTCGAACTAAGCATATTGAAGTTCGTCATCATTTCATTCGAGATCATGTTGCTAAAGGAGACATCAATCTTAAGCATGTTCGTACCGATAAGCAATTGGCAGATATATTCACCAAACCGCTTGATGAGAGAGTATTTTGCCGTTTGAGAGGTGAATTGAACATCATTGATGCCTCAAACTTGGAGTAGAAACTCCATTTGAATACATGCAAGACATGAGCCTTTTATAACTAATCCTTGATACTTCTCTTATGATGATGATCATATGTCTTGGATCTATACTTGTACCCTTGCATGTTATCTAACCCTTGTAGTTACTTGGATGAGCCCAAATCTATGAGATTGCAAGTCACTCACATTTTAAACAATCTCAACATCACCAAGTTCCTATGATATGGATGTTGAATGCAAGGAAGCTTGAACCCACTCAACATATCCTTTGACAATTTCAATATATCAAATTTCATTTGGTATCAAGCCTCATGATTGTCATTTTGGATACACAAGTGCTTTTCCTTGCAAGACTAACCCATGTAGGAAGATGAACTCAAACTCCAAGTGGTGCTCCCAACTCTTGATGAAGAACATCAACCTTGAGCATCCAACACAAGTTCGACTACATGATAAAGATCAACACCACAACCCAAGGTATGATATTCCATCTTAGAGAAGCTTTGCTCCAAGACAAGAGACAAAGCAACTCAACGAGATGTGAATACATCAAAAATGCTTAAAGGAAAAATGGTAACCCCATTTTGAGCTTAAACGATGAGTATGACCTATGATCAAGTGATCACACTTGACTCCTAAGTCAATATACTCTAACATAGGTGACTTTGTTTCCGACCCCTTCTAGATGAAGTTCTCTAGTGTTTCTCTGTTCACTTACTTTGTGTTCTTGCATATATTTCTTGCTATCTTGTTCCCCTTATCAAAAAAAAACTTCATCTAGATCTCTTTTCTTAACTTGTTTTTCTCTGTATCTTCTGTATCTAATTCATTGCAAATCTTTCAGTAAGTTCCTTGCAAATCCTTGTGAGATTTAATTTGCTAAGTGAGCTGAGTTGACAAAAAATTTACTCTGTGTTGAACTCGGTCCCTCCAATCCAAACCTATCGGTCTGACTGAAGCACAAGGTCTCCTTGTGAATAGTTCATCGGTACAACCGACATGGACTAACTCGGTCGCACCGATCAGGATCTTCTGTGACTCTGTTCACTCGGCGTCACCGACGAAAACCAATCGGCGTCACCGATTTCAACTCTGAGAAAATGTTTTGCCATTTTTACTGCCTATCTTCTTCAGCTCCACTCAATGATTCTTATCCTCTACCCGCATCTTAAACTACATGGTGCTTTGTAGTGTGTCTCAAGGACCACACCTATTTGACTCATGCTCCAGAAGTGCCCTTCTTGGAAATTGATGTCAAAGGGGGAGAGAGAGCACATCAAAGCTTATCATATGAGCACATCTAAGCTCTTCCAGATGCCAGTAAATCTAAGAGGAGAGAAGTCACATGTCTTTTAGAGGGGAAAGACATGTCAACTCGTTTGATCTTAGCTATTTCTAATATTCTTGTTGCTCTGAATTTTGGTTGATTGTACCATTTCTTGCTTTGATTGCTCTGATTTTCTCTCACCCTACCTTCTCCCATTATCCAATATCAGATTCAGGGTGAGAAAGAGTCCATATCTAGGGAAGAAAATCTTTGGAATTCATTGTATATCTTTAAAATCTTTGGGGACATGTCAGTATCTAAGTAGAGTACCTAGTACTCACCCATTACATGTCATCCCAGTCTTGGTACTCTTGTGGTTTTATGAAATTGCTTTATCTAGAGTGCTCTTGTGTTATCTAACCTTATTTTCTCAAGTCCACTTCTTATAAAGTCAGCTCAAGACCACAAGGTAAGTATATGCATCATACTCATGTGCATGATGATCTCTTGCCGATGTACATATTGTTTGCAAAAAGGATTCATGAACATGGAGGTACACTTCCTATACACATCATTTGCTCTGATGCATATAGCCAAGATACATGTAACTCATTGCTTGGTTTGTCATACTTATGCATTCACATGTTCTTATATTCTATCTTTACATGATTGCATACATGTAGGGGGAGCCTATGCATGTTACATGTCTTTCCAAAGCTTTACTTAATACCATGTATATCTTTAATCCTAAGCTTTGATGTATGTTGTCATCAATTACCAAAAAGGGGGAGATTGAAAGCACAAGTGCTCCCTGGGTGATTTTGGTAAGTAATGTCAACATATCTCTTGTTGGACTAATACTTTTATCTAAGTATATTTCAGATGAGTTCAACAATGGCGTGGTAAGGACAAGAGGATGTGGAACCCCTTCAAAATGCTAAGGACAAAGATTGGCAAAAGCTCAAGACTCTTCATTTCTATTCTAGTGATCCAAGATCACATTGAGTCCATAAGAAAGCCAATACTATTAAAAGGGGATGAGGTGTTGCTTAATGGTCTACTTGCTCAAAGTGCTTAGTGATATTGCTCCAAAACCCTCAACCACTTTCTCATTTCCACATATGTCCAAAACTCAAAGTCAAACTCGGCCCCACCGAAATGATCCATCCGGCGCCATCGAGTTCAGTTGACATAGCCATTGCCAGAAACCCTAGCAATTCGGTTACACCGAAATGGATCTCGGTCTCACCGAGATGGCCTTGCAAACTCTCTATTGCCTGTTGCAATTATTTCGGTCTCACCGAAATGTGCAATCGGTCCCACCAAGTTTGCTTGACCAACTCTCTGTTTGCTCTTTGCTGAAAACGGTCTCACCGAGTTCAAGCATTCGGTCTCACCGAGATGAGGTTTTTCCCTAGCCCTAGCACATCGGTCCCATCGAGTTGTTCCAGTCGGTCCCACCAAGATTCCTAACGTTCACATTTTGAACTGAATCGGTCTCACCGAGTTCTTCTATTCGGTCTGACCGAGTTGGGTCAAATGTGTGTAACGGTTGGATTTTGTGTGGAGGATATATATACCCCTCCACCCCCTTCTCCATTAGTGAGAGAGCCATCAGAACGTGCCTACACTTCCACTACTCATTTTCTGAGAGAGAACCACCTACTCATGTGTTGAGACCAAGATATTCCAATCCTACCACTAGAATCTTGATCTCTAGCCTTCCCCAAGTTGCTTTCCACTCAAATCATCTTTCCACCATAGCCAAATCTGTGTGAGAGAGTTGAGTGTTGGGGAGACTATCATTTGAAGCACAAGAGCAAGGAGTTCATCATCAACACACCATTTATTACCTTTTGGAGAGTGGCGTCTCCTAGATTGGTTAGGTGTCGCTTGGGAGCCTCCGACAAGATTGTGGAGTTGAACCAAGAAGTTTGTAAGGGCAAGGAGATCGCCTACTTCGTGAAGATCTACCCGAGTGAGGCAAGTCCTTCGTGGGCGATGGCCATGGTGGGATGGACAAGGTTGCTTCTTCGTGGACCCTTCGTGGGTGGAGCCCTCCGTGGACTCGTGCAACCGTTACCCTTCGTGGGTTGAAGTCTCCATCAACGTGGATGTATGATAGCACTACCTATCGGAACCACGCCAAAAATCTCCGTGTCTACATTGCGTTTGCACACTCCAATCGCATCCTTTTACTTTCTTGCAATTAGCATGCTTTACTCTTTTCGCTGCTCATAATCTTGTCATGCTTGCTTGAAATATATTGTGAATGCTTAAACTTGTGGTAAAACTCCACCTTAACTTGAAGAAATTAAAAACTGCTACTTTTACTTGTTGAGGGTCTAATCACCCCCCCCCCCTCTAGACCCCTCTTCTTGATCCTTTCATGGTCCAAGAAAAATCATCGCGAAAGTTTCATTCCGTTTGGACTCCGTTTGATATTCCTTTCTGAAAAAGCAAAAAACAAGGAAAAAAACAGCAACTGGCACTGGGCACTAGGTTAATAGGTTAGTCCCAAAAATGATATAAAATAGTACCATAATGCATATAAAACATCCAAGATAGATAATATAATAGCATGGAACAATCAAAAATTATAGATACATTGGAGACGTATCAATCGTCACTTGAATGTTTCTCGAAGAAGTTTGACCCAGGGGTGGAGGCACACGCTATACCAGCCATGCCGGAATCAGAATCCTCATCAGATTCATCAACTTCTTCGGAGTCAGATGACTCTTCTTCACGGGAGTCCATCTCCTTGCCGATGTATGCCTTGGCCTTGCGAGAGATATTCTTGCGGTTGGAGGAGGACTTGGAGGGATTCCTTGATGAAGATCTTGACGAAGGCTTTGAGGCAGAGCCATCCTTCTTCTTGAAGAACTTTTTTTTTTTCTCATCATCGGAATTGTAGTTCTTGCTCTTGCTTTTGCCACGAGAGTTGCCTGAATCATATCTTCCACTAGCACGGATTTCAACTTCCTAGAGAGGACAATCCAAAATGAAATGTCCTGGCTTTTTGCACTTGAAGCAGGTGTAATCTCCCGTAGGTTTTAATGAAGATTTTGAACCGCCAGAGTTGCTGGAACCTTTCTTCTCAAACTAGTTCTTCGTGTGAAGGCACTGGAATCTTTTCGTGATTAATGCGAGATCTTTGCTGATCCTTTCTGGGTCATCTGAATCATCTTCGGCATTTCCTTCTGAGGAAGAATCAGCCACAGCCTTGAGAGCTTGATGTTTGCAATGACTTGAGCCATAAAGATCTCTCTTTTCTTCTTCTTGTTCCTCGTGGGTGTTTAGCCATTCCATGATATCAGCAGAGTCGAGATATTTGAAATTAGCTCGCTCCCTAATCATCAGAACAAGTCTGTCGAACGAGCTGTCAAGGGATCTGAGCAGTTTCTTCACAACTTCATGATTAGTGATGTCTTTCACGCTGAGTCCTTGTAGCTCGTTTGCAATGTCACTCAGACGATCGAAGGTTTGCTGACAGTTTTCATTTCCGATTCGCTTGAACCAATTGAACTTCACCCAAAGAGTATCAATTTGAGCTTCTTTCTGAGTTGAAACACCCTCATTAATCTTCTCGAGAATGTCCCACAATTCCTTTGAAGTTTCACACTGATGATAGCGAAGGAATTGAGCACGAGAGAGATGACCACCAATTTCATCTTTAGCTTGGGCGTCCAACTAAACAAGTCTCTTCTCGCGATCAGTGGGAACCTGGGGCACTTCTATCGTGACTCCATTCTGCACCACGTTCCACACATCATCAATAGCTCGGAGACGGATCTTCATCTTCTCTCTCCAGAAGGGATAGTCTGTCCCATCGAAGATGGGAATCTTGAGATGCGACTTGTAGCTCACTGAAGACATACTTAAACTCCAAGGTGGTTAGACCAAAATGAGCAGAGTCAAGGAGTACCTCGCTCTAATACCAATTGTAGGAAGGAAGTATGTCTACCAGAGGGGGTGAATGAGAGTTTTAAAATTTCTTTCGGAAATATCAAATCTCTCGGAACCCAGCAGTGGAGCGAACGAAAATAGAGTACAATGAGCGAATACAAACTACCGAATGGAAACTAAAGCATGCATCAAGGCAAATCACATGATTGAAGCAGTGTGAATGTAAAGGGAGGAGCAGAGGTAACCAGTGATACTCGATGGCGACAAGGAATTTTTTCGACGAGTTCATCCTTCTGCACAAGGACTACGTCTGGTTGGAGGGGTTGTGATTTAACACAGAAGATAAACTCTCTTCGCCCTATTCTCCTCGACAATTGGTTCGTCAACCAATGTCGATCACTCGTGGTAGATACTTAAGGCAATCTCCGAACCTTTACATACTTCTTCTTCGAGAACCACAATTACTCTTGGTCTCTGAAGAGATTGACACCTAACCGTCTAGAGAGTTTGTAACTCTCAAGAGTAATAGGCGGAGCATACTGGACTTAGATTCGAGTGATGCTAAACCACTATCTAATTTTTCGGCTCTAGGGGTTTTCTCTCGGTGGATTTTAAACTCAAATCACTCTAGAGAGGGGGTAGCTCAACAATCTTCTCACAATCAAACAGAGCAGCCACCGGACAAAGCCGGCGTGGGGTGGCTATTTATAGCCGCAGCCTTCCCTGGTGGGAAATGACCATTTTGGACACGCGGTCCAGCCAATGGCCAACCGCCACATTCTCAACGGTCGGATTTCAAGAGCAATGGTAACATTACTTGAGGACCAAGTAATGCTAACTCCTCTGTCAGAGACAAATCTCTCGCAGCGAAGAAGATCACAGTCTCTTGCTGGCAAGTATTAGCTCGGAACACAAAGAGATTTCTCTCGCAACTTTCATATGTTTTGGGTTAGCATCAGAGAATCAAAGTTTCAAACGCTACACCCCTCTGAATAGTATGATGGTCCTATGACTCAATAAAGAGAAGAGAAACAACAAAATAAATGCTACGTCTTCACTTCATCTTCAAACTTCTCGGTCGCAGCCACTTCCTTCGGACAGACACCGAACCAATTGCTTCAGGTCAGCAATTTTTGAGGGGTCACTCTTGTTATCATAATCTTCGGTGATAACCTTCACTGTGACGCAGGGGATTATCTTCGTCGTTTGAATCAAACTCCTCTTGATTCCAGGGACCTGTTACTCTGTGTGCACTAGCAAACCACATAAGTCCCATACTATTTATGTCAACAAGCTCCAAAACATAAGGAGGCAAATTATTAGAGCAACAACGTGCTTGATCCAGCGCTGCAGCCGAGAGCGCCCGGAGCGCTTGCAGCGGCGCGCGATGGTTGGGCGAGCGACCACTCGGTACGGAGCCGAGGGCTGTCGAAGAAGGACTCTGTAGGAAGACGCGCGGAAATGTGTCGCACCATGGACGAGCAATGCCTCCACGTCCAGCGGGGCTTCACGCAGCCACGCGGAGTCGTCGGCGATGAAGGAGAGTGCCCCGAAACGGATTTCGCCGCCGACTGACATGATGATGTAGAATTCCACCTACGCCGTGAAATTTCGCTAGACGCCTAGCCCCACGGCGGGCGCCAACTGTCGGGGTACGAATAAGGGGGCAGAACCTAGGTACGGCGTAGGTGTAACACTTGGTGTTTAACGAGTTCAGGCCCCTCTCGGCGGAGGTAAAATCCCTACGTCTCGTGGCCGGAGGCTTGCTTTGATTTGATGGGTATGGTTACAAAGGCTGCTCGTGCCCGATTTTGGAGGGGGCGCGGCTTATATAGAGTGCGCTGTAGCCCCACGTCTCCCATGTCTCCTGGGCATTGAATGTGTCAGTTACAGGTGTAATGAGCCTCTACTACGGCAGTTACAGGTAACGGTAGCCACGACGCTGTTTAATAGATGGCTTACGATTTTGCAGCTCCCATGCCGCCTGCTTGCCTCCTTGGTCCGAGTGGTGGTTTGCCAGTCGAGTGGCGGGTGGTCGTTCGAGTGCCATTGGGTCGTCCGAGTGGAATCCCTGATACATGCATCCGAATGTTGGTAAGGTCCGGAGACCTATCCATGGTGATGATGGGTCCCAAATGATGGGTTCTTGACCCTAACTGTAATAGGTGACCTCATCACCCAGGGGGTGGGCGCGCCCTTTGAGCTTGTGGCTCACAGATGCATCCCCCTGGGGTGTGTTCAGTGCCACTATTTTTTATATTTTGCAGAAAAAGTCATATTAAATTTTCAGCGCATTCTGAGAACTTTTATTTTCTGGTCATTTTTTATTGCACGGGTAATTCAGAAAACAGTATAATAATGGCATTTCTGCTTTATTAGTTCTAAATAATAGAAAGTAACAGTGGGTACAGAAAGTTGTGTTTACTAAATTCATCGGCCACATGTCCGTCAAAAGGAATCCATTAATAAGGTTGATCAAGTCTTATTAACAAACTTCTTCCGAATGACATGAAACCGGAGAATCTTCGTATAACACTAGATTACCTCAACGGGGATATGCATGTCCCCAACAATAAGAATTTCATATTTCTTTTTAACAGTAGGAATAGGAAATTCAAAACCTCCAATAGTGATTTTTGAAATTTTTCCAGTAGAATTGATACTATTCACTTGAGGTTGTTTCTTCGGAAAGTGTACCATATGCTCATTGCCATTGACATGAAAAGTGGCATTGCCTTTGTTGCAATCAATAACAGCACCTGCAGTATTCAAAAAGGGTCTACCAAGGATGATCGACATACTGTCGTCCTCGGGTATATCAAGAATAATTAAATCAATTAAGATAGTAACATTTGCAACTATGACAAGCACATCCTCACAAATACCGATGGGTATAGCAGTTGATTTATTAGCCATTTGCGAGATTTCAGTTGGTGTCAACTTATTCAAATCAAGTCTTCGATACAAAGAGAAAGGCATAACACTAACACCGGCTCCTAAATCACATAAAGCAGTTTTAACATAGTTTCTTTTAATGGAGCATGGTATAGTTGGAATTCCTGGGTCTCCTAGTTTCTTTGGTATTCCACCCTTAAATGAATAATTTGCAAGCATGGTGGAAATTTCAGCTTCCGGTATATTTCTTTTATTTGTGATAATATCTTTCATATATTTAGCATAAGGAGACATTTTCAGAATAGCAGTCAAACAAAGGCGCAAAAAGACAGGTCTAAGCATTTCAACAAAGTGCTCAAATTCTTCTTCATCCTTATTCTTTTAAGCTTTAGGCCTCGTTTGTTTCACGTGGTTCGGAGGGGATTTCAGGGGATTAACCCCGCGAGGCCCAGAATCCTCGCAAAACCCCGACGGCCTGTTTGGTATGTGAGGTTACATGGGCCCAACCCCCTCGATTCCCCTTCGATCCACTTCTTTACACGCGCTTCAGAACCCTCGAGCGGGGCCTCGAGGATTTGGCCGCCCGACTCGTCAAAGACGCCGCCGCCCGACTCTTCGTCAAGACACCGCCGTCGACTCCTCCCCAAGACGCTGCCGCCACCCGACGCCGCCGATCTCCTCCGGCATACTGGACTTCTCCTCGATGGTAACTCTTCGCCTCACCTCGCCTCCTTTCCCCTCGTCGTCCAGGGTTTTCTATCTGCCCGGCCATGGCTGCTGCCTCGTCTCTCCCTGGCGATGCCATCTCAAGGTGCTTGATCCCCGCCATGTCCAAACTGGCTTTCACCAAGTTTGCCCCCCTCCTAGTGCCCGCTGTTGATCCCGTGGTTGATCTGTTGATCCCGCGGTTGATCTGCCTGCCTATCTAGAGATATATAGTAGTGCTTGTTGGTGATGGTCTGATGTTGATGGTGATGGTAGCGTGGTGCCCGGCCATGGCTGCCACCTCCCCTCCTTCCCCTATGATTATAACTTGTGCTGGTTGTTCAGTTCTTGAGTAGTTCTTGCTATGTTCAGTTCATCATATGTTCAGTTCAGATCGATGGTTCTCTGTAATTAGGCTGGGGTATTTTGTCTATCACATGTTCAGTAACCAGCATTGATGAGGATAGCTCGCTGTTGTACTATTCGTCGATTGATCTTGCTGGGAGGTTGCCTACTAACAACAGCAAAAGCCCAAAACTTAAAAGAAACTCCAAGAATAATGATTCAAGATCATCGAGAAGTTGCTTACACATCCCAATTAAAGGGCACATTCAGCTGGTACTAGATTGTTGGCCTTATTAAATAATGGATTGTTTCTGATGAATTGGTGCATTACTATGTATATGTTTGCACTGGGCATGAGTTCAACTTCCCAATATAACACTTGCTCATTTTTCCCTTGGACTTGCAGAGATGTTTCTCTGTTCCATTTCTTGGTTGTGTATAAACAATGACAGTGAACTAGCATTCAGTTTAGGCTACAAATGTTTCCAGAAAATATTCAGTTGCATATAGGTCATGTCCCTCTTTTGTTCCTAGCATTGTTGTATCTTAATATTTCTTTCATTTACTACGTCCTTGTAATCTAGGGACCATATCTACAAGCTAGAATTTAGGCTATAGATTTTTGCAGAGTTTAAGTATGGAACTTTTGATAAGTTGTTAAGCATTTGGTAATCTCTATGACATGATGCACACAACCACAAATCTTTATGTAAATTAGATTGCAGTATGGTGCTTGTTTCTAGTATGAATGATTATATGTCATCTTACATGCCGCTTGAACAATCACTACTGGAATCAGGGACTTTGCCATCTGCCAGCTCTTTACCGTCTGCCAGCGGACGGCAAAGAAGGTCTTTGCCGTCTGCTTACAAAAAATAGACGGCAAAGAACTGACAGACGGCAAAGAACCTGGTTGCCATCAGTCAGCTCTTTGCCGTCTGCCAGCAGATGGCAAAGAATCTTTGCCGTCCGCTGGCAGACGGCAAAGAGATGGGTAGGTCCAGCCCATCAGCCCCACCTCTTTGCCGTCTGCCAGCAGATGGCAAAGAATCTTTGCCGTCTGCTGGCAGACGGCAAAGAGATGCCCCATCGTAGCCACCCCCTCTCTCTCCCCAGCCCCTCCACACCGACCCGATCCACTCCCACCCCACCTCTCTCAATCTCTCATCCCTAAACTCTCACGAACTCACCCCCACCCCTCGGTCCACCCCACCCCAGCTCCTCTCCCCATGATCTCCTCACCGCCGCCACCACCCATGCCAGCCGGTTCCGGCGAGCACCGGCCGCACGCAACACTCCCCCAAGCTCTGTCGTGCTCTCTCTCTCTCCCGCTCGTCTCTCCCTCCCGCTCGTCTCTCCCTCTCCCCCGCGCGAGCAGCTACGGCGGCCGATTCCGGTGAGCTCCGGCGGGATTCGACGGCGCCCAGCACACCCACGTGACCCCCTCGCCCCGCTCCTCCATCCCCTCCGACAAGATCCGACGCGCGCGTCCTCCTGCGACCACGCGCGACCCTCCCCTGCGGCTAGGGTTTCGGCCACCACGTCGCTGGCGTGGCTCCGGTGTTGCTCCGGTGATTCGGGCTTGTTTTGGTAGGAGCCATGGCACCAAGTTCGACTCCAGCCGGGATCGCGACGCCCCGTTCAGGTTCACCCTCGGGCAAGGTATACTACCATGCTCTGACTGACGGTCAACTCCTCCTCCTCTGCTTCTGATGAACTGCTCTGACTGACAGTAGAATCTCTTTCAGCTGGCCGTAGCAAGTCATGACGGATTTTTGTTTATGTAATAGTTAGGATCGGAAATTTTATTCATGACTAGCTTGTCAAACTGAGCACCCTGGACTGTTGGTTTTCCATTGTTGTACTGTAGGTTTGTGCTAAATTCTGTACTCACATCTGAACATTTGGAGAAGTTGTACATGGAAACAATTTTATTCATGACTATAGTAATGTTTTCGGCTATGACTAGAGTAGTAGAGTAGAAATTGAATAAATACCCTTGTGATCTATAGGTGAAGTTTATAGAGGGACACATTTCTTTTGTTATTTGTAGAAAGAAAATTGGAACACATTGATGGTGTACATAGAAGGCGGACCATGCTTTTCCTTGATAATTGAATTGCATTTACATGTACCATTTTGGCGCTAATATATGCAAATGACAACGGTGCTGCTTATTTTGGACCATTATACCCTATTGAGAAAGGTTGTTTATAGCTGCCCACATTTTTCTCTTGCATAGTTTAAGCTTTTATCTTGCATGCAAGCTGATGACATTACAGAAAAGAGAACATATAATATACAATAAAATTCAATTAAATGTCAACAGAAGTCTTTTGCTTGCATTTAGTGGTTTGTTACTTTGAGTTATCTTGTTGAATGTAGGAAACATCAAGCTGTTTTATTGGAAAGATCTGTCAGGAGTTCTGGACTATTAACTTTCCTTTCAATTCTAATGTGCAGAAATTTTTCAAGGCAAGCGTACTTGCTAAAGCGAAGGGATAAAAAAATTGATGAGATTCGGTCAGTACAACAGAACTTCTATACAATTATCTTGCTGTTCATGATGTTGTCTATATGTTGAGCTGGTACAAACATTAACTTGTTACTGTTTTGGGGTAACTGCAGGGATGAAATTCTCGATCATGAATACATTTTTCAGGGTGTCAAACTGACCAACGCAGAAGAAAATGACTTCAGGTGCTGATTCTAACTGAGTCCCATAAAGTGCCTCTCTACTGATAACTTTGCACCGAGGAGTGAGGATATGTAGATATAATTATGCTACAGATTTTCTCTTTTAGCTAGATGCATGTGCACATAGGCAAGCTTTTAAGCAGTGCATTTCAAATAAACCCGGGCATAAAATGGTTTATGTGTGCAGATACAAGAAGAAGATTTATGATCTTGTTAAGGATCATGTTGAGAGTGCAGATGATGTTGTTGAGGTATGTTCCCCCCTTGAGAATATTGCAGAGTAATGATACCACTGTGATCTCTTGATGCCAATGTCTTCAGTTCATCAATCATGTGATTTTCAGTACAAAATGCCTGAAGCTTATGACATGGGTGAAGGTGTTAATCAAGAAAAGAGATTCTCGGTAGCAATGCAGCGATACAAGTATGTATCTATGACTCTTTCTGTTTGACAGTATCGACTATGTAACTTCCTCCGAACTTGTTTAAATATATTGATTTTTGAATTTGCTGGACAAGCAGAGATCCTGAGGGCAAAGATAAAATGAATCCTTTTGCTGAACAGGAAGCATGGGAAGAACATCAAATAGGTAATGTCATTTACTTGGATTATCCACTGGAAATCGGTATTGCGACTGTCTTTATGGTACCATATTTCTGCTCTTTGTTGTATATTTAACAATTGATCGACCTGTTTCAGGAAAGTCTAAACTGGAATTTGGATCAAAAGACAGAAAACGGACTTCTAATGAATACCAGTAAGTTCTTTATTCTTCTTATGAATTGTTCATCAGCAAAGTTTACTTCTCTGTTGTCTTGTAATGAATACCAGTAGGTTTTTTATTATTTTTATGAATTATTCATCAGCAAAGTTTACTCCCCTGCTGTTTCTAAGAGTCCATCTTTCTAGTTAGAGTTGTGACAAGCCATGTAATTAATCAGCAGTCAACTGCATGTCACTTGCTGAGGATAGTCTGGCCAGAAATTTTGTTTCGAATAAAAAGATCCCTGTAGGGGGGGGGGGGCGTTTGGATTGGATGTATTTCTTTAGGGAGCTTCGGTAGTTAGTTCAAACTTGAACTAAATACTGAAGCTCATACAAAAGTACCCCTCATCCAAACATGCCGTAATACTGAAACTTAATAAGGTATAATAACTGGATTTTTCTGATTGCATTACACTAATGAATCCTCTATAGCCTTTGATTGCACCTTTGTTGGACAGTTGAATTTTGTATAACCTTGACTACACCTTTGTTCAACAGTTGTTTTGTGCTCATATTACTTTTTGAACTTCATAGGTTTGTATTTGATGATCAAATTGATTTTGTTAAATCATCGGTCATAGAAGGAACACAGGTAATCGATTAAATACTTTTTTTACTCTCCTAATTTGATTGCTTTAAGATACTCTTTTACTGAACTTTCTCATTTTATAGTTTGAAGACGATTCAGACCAAGAGACCATCAATGCAAAAGATATTCTAAAAAGGGAGCTCCAGGTGTGTGAGCAGATTATGAACTTATTTGTTTACAAACACATATACCTACTCATGCTCTTAATAATAGCTGAATCATAATTATAGTCCCTAACAGTTATTTTTGTCTTTTAACTGGCTTCCTTTTTGAACTAGGATGAGCGGAAAACCCTTCCAATCTATAAATTCAGAGATGAACTGCTCAAGGCTGTTGATGAATATCAGGTTTGTGATGTTAGTGTTCAGTATGGAACACTTGTGTGCTAGGATTCAGCAAACAACTATTCATGTTTTGCTCAGTGCCCTTTCACAATTCCGCAAAAATTTGAACTATATATGAAAGGAATACCCGCTTCTCTTTTAACTATTTGTATATGATGACATGATCTAATTATGTCCATTTGTTGTTGTGTTGATTTTGTGGGCATGTGCTGCTTGTAGGTTATTGTCATAGTGGGAGAAACCGGCTCTGGTAAAACGACGCAAATACCTCAATATCTTCATGAAGCTGGATACACAGCAAGAGGAAAGGTATGACATGCGCCAGCATTGATCTTTCTATTATTAGTATTAGTATTACTGTCTGTTAATGCATATATGGATTATTGGAATAGTTGTGTTTTTTGGTCTAATGGATCATGAAAAAATCTACATTTTTTCTTTTGTTACGTATTAATGGTATTGCTCTATGAAATGCGGCTATGTTTGGCCTTAATGACGTGGTTCAATGAATTTATGGGTTCTGTCAAAATTCATGGTAATTTTGAAAATTTGCAGGTTGCTTGTACACAACCTCGTCGAGTGGCAGCTATGAGCGTTGCAGCAAGGGTGTCTCAAGAGATGGGTGTTAAATTGGGACACGAGGTTAGTTTTGTTCATAACTATAATTCTATAATAATATCAAATTCTGGAATGTGTTTATGCATGGATCTTCCATCACATTATATGAAATTGTATGATTATAACCATATTTAGTGCCACCTAAATGAATCAAGCAAGAACAAGCGTCGGGGATTTACAAATGAGGAAGTGCAGCTGGTATGGCCTCTCTGTTTTTACCCCAAATCAACCAGAGGAAAAACTGCTGGACAATCATCTTTTTGCCATTTTATAGTTGACTTCCTGCCATGATTTGCTTCCTAAAAGAAATAGCAGTCAACTTGAAATAAGTAATTTATCTAGCTACAAATGCTTATTCTAGACTGATTATGTTTCTTCCAATTGCGGATAGTGTTTTTTAGTTGCCACTTTAGTCTTCATATCTGCTAAATATTTACATGTTTCCATGGCCAGAAAAAAATCAGATACTGTACATAAGCGTTAGTTATTCTACTTCTTTCGGCTAAATGTTTAGCAAGGACCGCAGGTCTGAAACAACTAACTGACCTTGCTTTTGGTACATTTTCCTTGTATATAACTCGCTTTTCTATTTCTCGAGGACAAGAACACCATATAGAAATTTTAGAGGTTGGCCCTGGTTTCAGATACACTGCGCCTGATGGTTTAAATTTATTCTCCTCCTTACATGAGGGTCTGTGGTACTTTCAAACTTGAGCAAAGATTTTACTGTATGACATAAATTAAATCATTTGTTTCTACTACATGTTAAAGAAATTGGCCAATGTTGGCATGAAGCCATAAAAGTCATGAGTACATACCCTGTAAGACAAAAATAAAATCTATGCTTCATAAGATCCAACTTTAACACTGCTATTGTATCCGCCATCAGAGTTGACTTTCTAATTAAGATCACTTTGAAAATCAGGATCTTAACTAAGATTGTCTTGATCTCAAGTGCTGGCTCCAACAGCATTGCATTTCACCAAGTGAAATGCTACATTTCTACTCCTAACCCATTCTCTCTTTCTTAGTGTTTTTGTTATGCAGGTTGGAAGAAAAGAAGAAGATGCAGAGAAGATCTTAGTAATAAGATAGTTTTTAGGAAAATAGATATTTAGTTTTAGGTCATTTCTTGTAATTTCTGAAATGTAAATTTAATTACTTAATCATTTCTGATTCTTTATAATATGACTTTGTATTACCTATTCCAATTATTAATAAAGTTTTTAATTTACATGTGTTCATGACTATTGGTAATATGTGTTGGATATGCTATATTGGTCATATATATAATTTTCTGAGTAAATGAATTGATATAAGAAAAAACAAGGGCTATATAGCCACTTTGGCCTATTTGGCTTCTTTGCCGTCTGCCAGCAGACGACAAAGAGCTTGCTTTCTTTGCCGTCTGCCAGCAGACGGCAAAGAGCTTGCTTTCTTTGCCGTCTGCTGGCAGACCCAAAGAAGCAAGCTCTTTGCCGTCCGCCAGCAGATGGCAAAGTGGCCTTTGCCGGCAGCCGTTCAGCCGGAGTGTTTGCCGTCTGCTGGCGGACGGCAAAGCCTTTGCCGTCCGCCAAGCATGCCTTTGCCGTCTGCTACGGCAGATGGCAAAGTGCCTGATTCCTGTAGTGAATGTTGAACCTTGTTTTCTGAGACGCATATATTCACTATGCCTGCTCGAGTAATTCTTTTTGTTCTCAGCCGGATGCATATATTCACCATATCTATCTCTTCTCTTTGCTTCAAAAGCAAGCAAATTCATGGAACTTCTATTGTTAATAATAGCAACATTGTTTTCTTCAGTATCATCAGCTTTTTTCTGGTCTAACTGAACCAGGTTGAGAAGTGGAACAAGCAGAGGGAGAATGGGACGTTTCCAGGGTCCTTCTAAATCGTCTGTTTGAGAGTCTCCTCGGTTGCTTTTGTGTCGGTGCTACTGCTGTCTTGTGGTTGGAATTTATGCTCCTGTCATGTATTCTCTTCCAACAATCGCTGTAGAACATCAAGTGATGATTTTCTCTATGTTGCATAAATAGTTCAACATGCTTAAATGTACGCATGTCTTTCCTGGGACTTGCGAATGCCTTAAACCTATTAGATATTTTTGGTTCCAAGTCATGCTGATGTGAGAGATTATGCTGCTGTTATGTGACAGTATGTGATGATATATTGATTCCAAGTCAAGCAAATTATGTTGTTCATGTGAAGAACTATTGCAAGATTGGATTTTTAATTGTTATACACCATTTTAATTCAATATGGCAATCCCTCCCTGTCAAATAGTGTTCTGTACAGAGGAGGATTTGAGGGATGTGTGGCTGGAGGGGGATTTGAGGTTTCAAGGGGATTGGGTGGAAGGGGAGGATTCACCAAATCCCCTGAAATCCCCTCCTCCCAAAACCTCCACAATCCCTTGCTGTCAAACGAGGCCTTAGGAGGAAAGAGCATGGGTTTCTGAACCCATGATTCTCTTTCTTTACCATGTTTCCTAGCAATGAAGTCTCTCTTATCATATCTTTTATTCTTAGGTTGTGGGTTATCAAGATCAACAGCAGGTTCTATTTTCACATCATTATCATTATTAGGTTGAGCATCAACACGAACATTGTCATTATCATTGTCACTAGGTTCATATTCATCACCAGATTGTGTTTTAGCATCAGAAATAGAAATATCATTTGGATTCTCAGGTGTGTCTACAGTAGGTTCACTAGAAGCATGCAAAGTCCTATAATCCTTCTTTTTCCTTTTAGATGGACTAGGTGCATCAGTATTAATTCTCTGAGAATCTTGTTCAATTCTTTTAGGGTAACCTTCAGGATACATTGGTTCCTGAGTCATTTTACCACCCCTAGTCATAACTCTAACAGCATGATCATTCATCTTATTGTTCATCTCATTAAGCAAATCATTTTGTGACTTGATGACTTCTTCTACTTGGGTTTTTATCATGAATGCATGTTTACTCACACCCTTCACATCATTAACAGTTCTAATCATAAAGTCACTCAAGCGTGCAATCATATAAGCATTTCATTTCAATTGTATGCTAAAATATGCATTAAAATTTTCTTGTTTAACGATAAAGCTATCCAATTCATCCAAGCATTGACTAGCAGACTTAGTATAAGGAATATCACCTTCATCAAATCTATAGAGAGAATTTACCTCTACTACCTATGTCGGGGTATCGAGACCACGTATTTCTTCAATAGGTGGTAAATTCTTAACATCTTCAGCTTTAATACCTTTTTCTTTCATAGATTTCTTTGTCTCTTGCATATATTCAGGACTGAGAAATAGAATGCCTCTCTTCTTTGGAGTTGGCTTAGATGGTGGTTCAGGAAGAGTCCAATCATTATCATTCCTCAATATATTATTCAGTAGTTCTTTAGCTTGTTCAACAGTTCGCTCCCTGAAAACACAACCAACACAACTATCTAGGTGGTCCCTAGAAGCATCAGTTAGTCCATTATAAAAGATATCAAGTATTTCATTTTTCTTGAGAGGATGATCAGGCAAAGCATTAAGTAGTTGGAGAAGCCTCCCCCAAGCTTGAGGGAGATTCTCTTCTTTAATTTGCACAAAGTTAAATATTTCCTGTAAAGCAACTTGTTTCAGGAAAATATTTTTCAGAGAAGTAATATATCATATCCTGGGGACTACGCACACAACCAGGAGCAAGGGAATTGAACCATATCTTAGCATCACCCTTTAATGAGAAAGGAAATAACTTAAGAATATAGTAGTAGCGATTTTTTCCTCATGAGCAAATAGGGTGGCTATATCATTCAGGTTAGTAAGATGTGCCTCAACAGTTTCAGATTCATAACCATGGAAAGGATCAGATTTGACCAAAGTAATTAAATCAGGATCAACAGAGAATTCATAATCCTTATTAGTAATAAAGATGGGTGAAGTAGCAAACTTAGGATCATATTTC
The DNA here is from genome assembly GCA_011799875.1 of Thinopyrum elongatum. Classification (NCBI taxonomy): domain Eukaryota; kingdom Viridiplantae; phylum Streptophyta; class Magnoliopsida; order Poales; family Poaceae; genus Thinopyrum; species Thinopyrum elongatum. The sequence goes on along the minus strand of CM022302.1, from coordinate 153,197,267 downwards.
ATTCTAGCATTGAAAGATTTTTCTTTCCACTTGCATAGTAATTTCTTAAGATCATCTCTATCCTTACAAGCAAGAAAATCCCTAGCTACCTCTCCATACATAACATAACCCTCATGTATCTCATATCTAGGAGGGCTAGGTCTAATAGGTGTTTCAATAATTTTAGCTTCAATAATTTAATCAGTTTCAGCATTCTCAATTTCTTTAGCTTTAGCAATTTTTTCATCAAGAAATTCACCTAGTGACATAGTATTATCAAGCAAAGTGCTAGCATCATCAATAGCATCATTCCTAGCATCATGCATAGCAGAAGTGGCATCATCAATTACTTGCGACATATCAGAAATAGTAGCTGGTGGTGGTGTTGCAAGCTTACTCAAAACAGATGGTGAATCTAGATGGCAGTTCCTTACCTCCCCTCGTCTTAGAGGGAACGATCTTGGTTCTATCATCCTTAAGATTCTTCATAGTAATCAACAGATATAAATCCCAAGTGACTCAGCAAATATAGCTATGCTCCCTGGCAACGGCGGGGGATTGCAACAGTTTTTGAGGGTAGAGTATTCAATCCAAATTTATTGATTCGACACAAGGGGAGCCAAAGAATATTCACAAGTATTAGCAGTTGAGTTGTCAATTCAACCACACCTAAAGGACTTAATATCTGCGGCAAGGTGATCAGTAGCAAAGTAGTGTGATAGTAACGGTAACAGTAGCAACAGTAACAATAATAGTTTTGTAGTGATCGTAACATCAACAACAGCGAAAGTAACTTAGCAAAGATCAATATATGAAAAGCGTAGGCATTGGATCAGTGATGGATAATTGCGTTGGAGGTATTCATCATGCAACAGTTATAACCTAGAGTGACACAGAACTAGCTCCAATTCATCAATGTAATGTAGGCATGTATTCTGTATATAGTCATACGTGCTTATGGAAAAGAACTTGCATGACATCTTTTGTCCTACCCTCCCATGGCAGCGGGGTCCATAAGGAAACTAAGGGATATTAAGGCCTCCTTTTAATAGAGAACCGAAACAAAGCATTAGCACTTAGTGAATACATGAACTCCTCAAACTACGGTAATCACCAGAAAGAATCTCAATTATTGTCACCTTGGGGTATGCGGATCATAACACGTAATAGGTGCATATAACTTGCAAGATAGGATCAAGAACACACATATATTCATGAAAACATAATAGGTTCAGATCTGAAATCATGGCACTCGGGCCCTAGTGACAAGCATTAAGCATAGCAAACTCATAGCAACATCAATCTCAGAACATAGTGGATACTAGGGATCAAGACCTAACAAAACTAACTCGATTACATGATAAATCTCATCCAACCCATCACCGTCAAGCAAGCCTACGAAGGAATTACCCACTCCCGGCGGTGAGCATCATGAAATTGGTGATGGAGAAAGGTTGATGATGACGACGGCGTCGAATTCCCCTCTCCGGAGCCCCGAACGGACTCCGGATCAGCCCTCCCAATGAAGAATAGGAGGTGGCTGCAGCTTCTTATCGTAAAACGTGATGAATCTTTCTCTCTAATTTTTTTCTTGGCGAATAGGAATATATGGAGTTGGAGTTAGGGTTGCCGGAGGTCTAGGGGGCCCACAAGCTTGTAGGGCGCGCCCTGGGGGGTGGGCGCGCACCCTGAGCATGTGGCTCTTGGGTGGCCCCCCTCTGGTATATCTTTCCACCAGTATTTTTTATATTTTCCATAAAAATTCTCTGTAAATTTTTAGGTCAATCCGAGAACTTTGATTTCTGCACAAAAACAACACCATGGCGATTCTGCTGAAAACAGCGTCAGTCCGGGTTAGTTTCATTCAAATCATGCAAATTAGAGTTCAAAACAAGAGTAAAAGTGTTTGGAAAAGTAGATACGACAGAGACGTATCAATGCTAAGGAACGATTGTTGCGGACAACTTTCCTTCTCTCCTATGCACAAATGCATGGCTGGTCTCAGGATGCTTGCACATGGTAAAGCCGCATACAATTGTTGATGCTGAAATCTAGATGGGAGAGACCAGATGCCTTAAGGACACGGTGAAATTTCCCCGCACTATGGTGAAGTGTTTGGACCGGCGTACATGAGAGAACCAACTATCAAGGACACAAGAAAAGTTATTGGCAATTGAAGCATCAAGAGGTTTCCCAGGTATGCTCGTTCAGTTGATTGCATGCATTGGCAATGAAAGAACTGCCTGAAAGGTTTGCGCGGGCAATACGAAGGTCACACCAAAGAGGCCACCCTCATACTTGCAATAGTGGCATCAAAGGACTTGTGGATTTGGCATGCCTAGCTCTCACAATGACATCAATGTTCTCCAGCCATCTCCGTTGTCCAAGACACTTTTGTTGGGGAACGTTGCATGGAAAACAAAAAGTTTCTACGCACACGCAAGATCTATCCATGGAGATGCATAGCTACGACAGGGGGAGAGCATCTACATACCCTTGGAGATTGCTAAGCGGAAGCGTTTATCACGCGGTTGATGTAGTCGTACTCTTCGCGATCCGATCACGATCCAACCGATCTAGTGCCGAACGGACGGAACCTCCGAGTTTAGCACACGTGCGGCTCAATGATGTCTCCTCCTTCTTGATCCAGCAAGAGGGAGAGGAGAAGTATATGGGATCACAACCAACACGACAGCGTGGTGGTGATGGTGGTGGTGGAGCACCGACAGCGCTTCGCTAAGCGTCGCAGGGACGAGGCGGTGGAACTACGGAGTAACGGCAGAGAGGGGCGCCAAGGGCTTGGTATATCCTCTTGGGGAGCCCCCTCCCCTCTATATATAGGTGGAGGGGTGTGGGAAATAGCCCCTCCAAGCCATAAGGCACGGCTAAGGGGGAGAGGACTTGGACTCCAAGTCCAATCCTATTCCTACTAGGACTCCTTCCTTTTTTGCCTTCCCTAGCCACATGGGCTTTTGAGGACATGGTGCGCCTAGCCCAATAAGGCCAGGGTGCCTCCCCGCAGCCCATGCTAGACCTTGGGTCATGGTGAACCCACTTGTGGACTTCCAGACCCCTCCGGAATCCTCTGGAACCTTCTGGAAGCTTCCCGGTACAATACCGAAAAAACTGCACCTTTTTTTGGAACCCAAAATATGACTTCCCATATATAAATCTTTACCTCTCGACCATTCCGAGACTCCTCGTGACGTCCGGGATCTCATCCAGGACTCTGAACAACATTTGGTTACCACTCATCAAATATCCCAATACTACTCTAGCGTCAACGAACGTTAAGCGTGCGACCCTACGGGTTTGGGAATTATGTAGTCATGACCGAGACACCTCTCTGGTCAATAACCAATAGCGGGACCTGGATGCCCATATTGATTCCTACATATTCCACGAAGATCTTTTATCGGTTGAACCTTTATGACAACATACGTAATTCCCTTTGTCTGTCGGTATGTTACTTACCCGAGATTCGATCGTCGGTATCTCTATACCTAGTTCAATCTCGTTACCGGCAAGTCTCTTTACTCGTTCCATAATATATCATCTTGCAACTAACTCCTTAGTCACTTTGCTTGCAAGCTTCTTGTGATGTGTATTACCGAGAGGGCCCAGAAATACCTCTTCGATACACGGAGTGACAAATCCCAATCTCGATTCACACCAACTCAACAGACACCTTCGGAGATACCTGTAGAGCATCTTTATGATCATCCAGTTACGTTGTGATGTTTGATAGCACACAAGGTATTCCTCCAGTATCCGGGAGTTGCATGATCTCATGGTTGAAGGAACATGTATTTGACATTAAGAAAGCAGTAGCAATAAACTGAACGATCATATGCTATGCTAACAGTTGGGTCTTGTCCATCACATCATTCTCCTAATGATGTGATCCCGTTATCAAATAACAACTCATGTCTATGGTTAGGAAACCTTAACCATCTTTGATCGACGAGCTAGTCTAGTAGAGGCTCACTAGGGACACGGCATTTGTTTATGTATCCACACATGTATTTAAGTTTCCAGTCAATACAATTCTAGCATGAATAATAAACCTTTATCATGATTAAGGAAATATAATAATAACCATTTTATTATTGCCTCTAGGGCATATTTCCATCAGTCTCCCACTTGCACTAGAGTCAATAATCTAGTTCACATCACCATGTGATTAACACCCAAAGAGTTCACTAGAGCCAATAATCTAGTTCACATCGCCATGTGATTAACACCCAAAGAGTTCTAAGGTGTGATCATGTTTTGCTTCTGAGAGAGGTTTTTAGTCAATGGTCTGCAACATTCAAATCCGTGTGTACTTTGCAAATATCTATGTCTACAATGCTCTGCATAGAGCTACTCTAGCTAATTTCTCCCATGTTCAATACGTATCCAGATTGAGTCTACAATGCTCTGCATAGAACCTATGGCTGAGGCATAGGGAATGACTTTCATTCTCTCTCTATCTTCTGTCGTGGTCGGGCTTTGAGTCTTACTCAACTTCACACCTTGAATACAAGCAAGAACCCTTTCTTTGATTGATCCATTTTGAACTCCTTCAAAACTTTGTCAAGGTATGTGTTTTTTGAAAGTCCTATTAAGCGTCTTGATCTATCTCTATAGATTTTGATGCCCAATATGTAAGTAGCTTCACCGAGGTCTTTCATTGAAAAATTCTTATTCAAGTGTCCTTTTATGCTATCCAGAAATTCTATATCATTTCCAATCAGTAATATGTCATCCACATATAATATCAGAAATGCTACAGAGCTCCCACTCACTTTCTTGTAAATACAAGCTTCACCATAAGTCTATATAAAACCATATGCTTTGATCACCTCATCAAAGCGTGTATTCCAACTCCGAGATTCTTGCACCAGTCCATAGATGCATTGCTGGAGCTTGCACACTTTGTTAGCACCTTTAGGATCGACAAAAACTTCCGGTTGCATCATATACATCTCTTCCTCAAGAAACCCATTAAGGAATGCAAGTTTTTTTACATCCATTTGCCAGATTTCATAATCATAAAATGCGGCAATTGCTAACATGATTCGGACAGACTTAAGCATCGCTACGAGGTGAGAAAGTCTCATCGTAGTCAACCCCTTGAACTTGTCGAAAACCTTTTGCAACAAGTAGAGCTTTGTAGACAGTGATATTACCGTCAGCGTCCGTCTTCCTCTTAAAGATCCATTCATTCTTTATGGCTTGCCGATCATCTGGCAAATCCACCAAAGTCCACACTTTGTTCTCATACATAGATCCTATCTCAGATTTCATGGCCTCAAGCCATTTTTCGGAATCTGGGCTCATCATAGTTTCTTCATAGTTTGTAGGTTCGCTGTTGTCCAACAACATGACTTCCAGGACAGGATTGCCGTACCACTCTGATGCGGAACGTGTTTTGGTCGACCTACGAGGTTCAGTAGTAACTTGATCTGAAGTTTCATGATCATCATCATTTGATTCCTCACTGGTTGGTGTAGGCATCACGGGAATGACTTTCTCTGATGTACTACTTTCCTCCCACTCACTTCTTTCGAGAGAAACTCCTTCTCTCGAAAAGGACCCATTCTTAGCAACAAAGATTTTGCCTTTGGATCTGTGGTAGGAGGTATACCCAATAGTTTCTTTCAGGTATCCTATGAAGACGCACTTCTCCGCTTTGGGTTCAAGCTTATCAGGCTGAAGCCTTTTGACATAAGCATCGCATCCCCAAACTTTTAAGAAATGACAGCTAAGGTTTCTTGCCAAACCACAGTTCATACGGTGTCATCTCAACGGATTTAGACGGTGCCCTATTTAATGTGAATGCGGCTGTCTCTAATGCATAACCCCAAAACGATAGTGGCAAATCGGTAAGAGACATCACAGAATGCACCATATCTAATAAAGTACGGTTACGACGTTCGGACACACCATTACGCTGTGGTGTTCCAGGTGGCGTGAGTTGTGAAACTATTCCACATTGTTTTAAATGAAGGCCAAACTCGTAACTCAAATATTCGCCTCCACGATCAGATCGTAGAAACTTTATTTTCTTGTTACGATGATTCTTCACTTCACTCTGAAATTCTTTGAACTTTTCAAACATTTCAGACTTGTGTTTCATCAAGTAGATATACCCATACCTACTCAAATCATCTGTGAAGGTGAGAAAATAACGATTCCCGTCGCGTGCTTCAACACTCATTGGACCGCATACATCGGTATGTATTATTTCCAGTAAGTCATTAGCTCGCCCCATTCTTCCGGAGAATAGAGTTTTAGTCATCTTGCCCATGAGGCATGGTTCGCAAGTATCAAATGATTCATAATCAAGTGATTCCAAAAGTCCATCCGCATGGAGTTTCTTCATGCGCTTTACACCAATATGACCTAAAAGGCAGTGCCACAAGTATGTTGCACTATCATTATCAACTTTGTATCTTTTGGCATCAATATTATGAATATGTGTATCACTACGATCGAGATTCAATAAACCATTTACATTGGGTGTATGACCATAGAAGGTTTTATTCATGTAAATAGAACAACAATTATTCTCTGACTTAAATGAATAACCATATTGCAATAACACGATCTAATCATGTTCATGCTCAATGCAAACACCAAATAACATTTATTTAGGCTCAACACTAATCCCGAAGGTAGAGGGAGTGTGTGATGGTGATCATATCAATCTTGGAAACACTTCCAACACACATCATTACCTCGCCCTTAACTAGTCTCCATTTATTCTGCAACTCCTATTTCGAGCTACTAATCTCAGCAACTGAACCGGTATCAAATACCCAGGGGCTACTACGAGCACCAGTAAGGTACACATCAATAACATGTATATCAAATATACCTTTGTTTACTTTGCCATCCTTCTTATCTGCCAAGTATTTGGGACAGTTCCGCTTCCAGTGACCATTTCCTTTGCAGTAGAAGCACTCAGTTTCGGGCTTGGGTCCAGCTTTGGGCTTCTTCACAGGAGCGGCAACTTGCTTGTTGTTCTTCTTGAAGTTCCCTTTGTTTCCCTTGCCCTTTTTCTTAAAACTGGTGGTCTTGTTAACCATCAACACTTGATGTTCTTTCTTGATTTCTACCTCCACCGATTTCAGCATCGCGAAGAGCTTGGGAATCGTTTTCGTCATCCCTTGCATATTATAGTTCATCACGAAGCTCTAGTAGCTTGGTGATAGTGACTGGAGAACTCTGTCAATCACTATCTTATCTGGAAAATTAACTCCCACTTGATTCAAGCGATTGTAGTACCCAGACATTCTAAGCACAAGCTCACTGGCTGAGCTATTCTTCTCCATCTTGTAGGCAAAGTACTTGTCAGAGGTCTCATACCTCTCAACACGGGCATGAGCCTGAAATACCAATTTCAACTCTTGGAACATCTCATATGTTCCCTGGCGTTCAAAACGTCTTTGGAGCCCCGATTCTAAGCCGTAAAGCATGGTGCACTAAACTATCAAGTAGTCATCAGATCGAGCTTGTTAAACGTTCATAACGTCTGCATCAGCTCCTGCAGTAGGTCTATCACCTAGCGGTGCATCAACGACATAATTCTTCTGTGCAGCAATGAGCATAATCCTCAGATCACGGACCTAGTCCGCATTATTGCTACCATCATCTTTCTGTTGGGGACCGTAGTAGTAAATCAAAAAATTTCCTACGCATCACCAAGATCAATCTATGGAGAGACTAGCAACGAGAGAGAGAGGAGTGTATCTTCATACCCTTGAAGATCGTGATGCGGAAGCGTTGCAAGAACGCGGTTGGAGGAGTCGTACACGCAGCGATTCAGATCGCGGTCGATTCCGATCTAAGCACCGAACAACGGTGCCTCCGTGTTCAACACACGTGCAGCCCGGTGACGTCTCCCGTGCCTTGATCCAGCAAGGAGGAGGGAGAGGTTGGGGAAGACAGCTCCAGCAGCACGACGGCGTGGTGGTGGAACTTGCAGTTCTCCGGCAGGGCTTCGCCAAGCTCAAACGGAGGAGGAGGAGGTGTTGGAGAGGGGGAGGGCTGCGCCAGGGGAGAGGTTGTGGCCTCCCTCCCACCCCTCCACTATTTATAGGCTGGGGGGGAGAGGGGACCGGCCCCCCTAGATCCCATCTAGGGTTGGGGCGGTGGCCAAGGGGGGGAGGAGTGCCTCCCAAGTCAAGTGGAGGCCCTCTCCCTTTAGGGTTTCCCCTCTCCCATGCGCATGGGCCATAGGGGGGCTGGTACCCCTAGCCCATTAAGGCTAGGGCGCCCCCTTACAGCCCATGCTGCTGTATTGGATGTGGTGGAACCCTTTCCAGACTTCCGGACCCCTCCGGAATCCTCCGGAACCTTTCGAAAGCTTCCCGGTACAATACCGAAAAAACCGAACTTTTTCCGGAACCCCAATAACAACTTCCCATATATAAATCTTTACCTCCGGACCATTTCGGAACTCCTCGTGACATCCGGGATCTCATCTGGGACTCCGAACAACATTCGGTAACCACATACTATTTCCCATAACAACCCTAGCGTCACCGAACCTTAAGTGTGTAGACCCTACGGGTTCGGGAACCATGCAGACATGACCGAGACATATCTCCGGCCAATAACCAACAGCGGGATCTGGATACCCATGTTGGCTCCCACATGTTCCACGATGATCTCATCGGATGAACCACGATGTCGAGGATTCAATCAATCCCGTATACAATTCCCTTTGTCTACCGGTATGATACTTGCCCGAGATTCGATCGTCGGTATCCATATACCTTGTTCAATCTCGTTACCGGCAAGTCTCTTTACTCGTTCCGTAACGCATGATCCCGTGGCTAACTCTTTAGTCACATTGGGCTCATTATGATGATGCATTACCGAGTGGGCCCAGAGATACCTCTCCGTCACACGGAGTGACAAATCCCAGTCTCGATTCGTGCCAACCCAACAGACACTTTCGGAGATACCTGTAGTGCACCTTTATAGTCACCCAGTTACGTTGTGACGTTTGATACACCCAAAGCATTCCTACGGTATCCGGGAGTTGCACAATCTCATGGTCTAAGGAAATGATACTTGACATTAGAAAAGCTTTAGCAAACGAACTACACGATCTTGTGCTATGCTTAGGATTGGGTCTTGTCCATCACATCATTCTCCTAATGATGTGATCCCGTTATCAATGACATCCAATGTCCATGGTCAGGAAACCACAACCATCTATCGATCAACGAGCTAGTCAACTAGAGGCTCACTAGGGACATGTTGTGGTCTATGTATTCACACATGTATTACTGTTTCCGGTTAATACAATTATAGCATGAACAATAGACAATTATCATGAACAAGGAAATATAATAATAACCATTTTATTATTTCCTCTAGGGCATATTTCCAACAGTATCCCACTTGCACTAGAGTCAATAATCTAGTTCACATCGCCATGTGATTAACACTCATAGTCCACATCGCCATGTGACTATACCCAAAAAGTTTACTAGAGTCAATAATCTAGTTCACATCACCATGTGATTAAGACTCAATGAGTTCTGGGGTTTGATCATGTTCTGCTTGTGAGAGAGGTTTTAGTCAACGGGTCTGCACTTTGCAAATCTCTAGGTCATATTGTAAATGCTGCTTCCACGCTCCACTTGGAGCTATTCCAAATGGTTGCTCCACTATACGTATCCGGTTTGCTACTCAGAGTCATCCGGATAGGTGTTAAAGCTTGCATCGACGTAACCCTTTACGTCGAACTCTTTATCACCTCCAAAACCGAGAAACATTTCCTTATTCTTTTAAGGACAATTTTGACCGCTGTCCAAATGATCCACTCCTGGATCACTCTTGTACCCCCTTGCCAAACACGTGGCAAGGCACATATCAGGTGCGGTACACAGCATGGCATACTGTATAGAGCCTATGGCTAAGGCATTGGGGACGACCTTCGTCCTTTCTCTTTCTTCTGCCGTGGTCGAGCTTTAAGTCTTAACTTGACACCTTACAACTCAGGCAAGAACTCCTTCTTTGAATGATCCATTTTGAACTCCTTCAAAATCACGTCAAGGTATGTGCTCTGTGAAAGTCTTATCAGGCGTCTTGTTCTATCTCTATAGATCTTGATACCCAACATGTAAGCAGTTTTCCCCAGGTCTTCCTTTGAAAAAATCCATTCAAACAACCCTTTATGCTTTCCAGAAATTCTACATCATTTCTGATCAACAATATGTCACCATATATACTTATCAGAAATGTTGTAGTGCTCCCACTCACTTTCTTGTAAATACAAGTTTCTCATAAACTTTGTATAAACTCAAAAACTTTGATCACCTCATCAAAGCATATATTCCAACTCCGAGATGCTTGCTCCTGTCCATCGAAGGATTGCTGGAGCTTGCATACCTTTTAGCATCCTTAGGATCGACAAAACCTTCTGGTTGTATCACATACAACCTTTCCTCACGGAAACCGTCAAGGAAACTTTGTTTTGACATCCATCTGCCATATTTCATAAATGAAAATGCAGCAACTGCTAACATAATTCTAACAGACTTTAGCATCGCTATGATTGAGAGAGTCTCATCACAGTCAACTCCTTGAACTTGTCGGAAACTTCTTTGAGACAAGTCGAGCTTCATAAATGGTGACATTACCATCAGCGTATGTCTTCTTCTTAAAGATCCATTTATTCTCAACGGCTTGCCGATCATCGGGCAAGTCCACCAAAGTCCATACTTTGTTCTCATACATGGATCCTATCTCGGATTTCATGGCTCCTAGCCATTTGTTGGAATCCGGGCCCATCATCGCTTCTCCATAGTTTGTAGGTTCATTGTTGTCCAACAACATGACCTCCAAGACAGGGTTGCCGTACCACTCAGGAGCAGTACGTGTCCTTGTCAACCTACGAGGTTCGATAGTAACTTGATCCGAAGCTTCATGATCATCACCATTAACTTCCTCTTCAACTGACGTAGGCTCCGCAGAAACATCTTTCTGCGCTGCGCTACTCTTTGATTGAAACGAAGGTTCAACAACCTCACCAAGTTCTATCTTCCTCCCACTCAATTCTTTCGAGAGAAACCTTTTCTCGAGAAAGGACCCTTTTTAGCAACAAATACTTTGCCCTCGGATCTGAGATAGAAGGCATACCCAAATGTTTCCTTAGGGCATTCTATGAAGATGCACATTTCCGCTTTGGGTCCGAGCTTATCAGACATAAGCGTCGTATTCCCAAACTCTGAGAAATGACAGCTTAGGTTTCTGCCAAACCATACGGTGACATCTCAACGGAATTTAGATGGTGCCCTATTTAAAGTGAATGTAGTTGTCTCTAATGCTTAACCCCGAAACGATAGTGGCAAATCGATAAGAGACATCATAGCACGCACCATATCCAATAGAGTACGACTACGATGTTCGGACACACCATCACACTATGGTGTTCCAGGTGGCGTGAGTTGTGAAACAACTTTCACATTATCTTAAGTTGTATACAAAACTCGTAACTCAGATATTCACCTCCACGATCAAATCGTAGACATTTTTATCTTATTGTCACGATTGATCTTAGACTTCACTCCGAATTTGTTTGAACTTTTCAAACGTTTTAGACTTGTGTTTCATTAAGTAAATATACTCATATCCACTCAAATCATCATGTGAAGGTAAGAAAATAATGATATCCATTGTATGCTACAACACTCATTGGACCGCATACATCAACATGTATTATTTCCAATAAATTACTAGTCCGCTCCATTATACCGGAAACGGGGTCTCAGTCATCTTGCCTAAGAGGCATGGTACGCATGCCTCAACCAATTCGAAATCGAGTGAGTCCAAAGATCCATCTGCATGGAGTTTCTTCATGCGCTTTACACCAATATGACCTTTAGCGGCAGTGCCACAAGTATGTTGTACTATCATTATTAACTTTGCATCTTTTATAAACATGTGTATTACTACGATCGAGATTCAATAAACCATTCACATTGGGTGCATGACCATTGAAGGTATTATTCATGTAAACAGAATAACCATTATTCTCTAACTTAAATGAATATACGTATTTCAATAAACACGATCTAATCACGTTCATGCTCAACGCAAACACCAAATAACATTTATTTAGGTTCATCCCTAATCCCGAGAGAGTGTGCGATGGTGATCACATCAACCTTGGAAACACTTCCAACACACATCGTCACCTCACCCTTAGCTAGCCTCCTTTTATTCCGTAGCTTTTATTTCGAGTTACTAACATTTAGTAACCGAACCGGTATCCAATACCCAGGTGCTACTAGGATTACTAGCAAGGTACACATCAATAACACGTATATCAAATATACTTCTGTCGACGTTGCCAGCTTTCTTATCTACCAAATATCTAGGGTTGTTCCGCTTCAGCGACCGTTCTCCTCATAACAGAAGCACCTAGTCTCAAGTTTGGGTTCAACCTTGGGTTTCTTCACTGGAGCAGCAACTGACTTGCCATCCATGAAGTTTCCCATCTTGCCCTTGCCCTTTGTGAAACTAGTGGTTTTACTAACCATCAACACTTGATGCTCCTTCTTGATTTCTACCTTCGCGGTGTCAAACATCGCGAACAGCTCAGGGATCATCTTATCCATCCCTGGCATGTTATAGTTCATCACGAAGCTCTAGTAGCTAGGTGGCAGTGACTTGGAGAACTATATTAATCACTATCTTATCTGGAAGATTAACTCCCACTCGATTCAAGTGATCGTAGTACCCAGATAATCTGAGCACATGCTCACTGATTGAGCTATTCTCCTTCATCTTGCAGGCAAAGAATCTTGTTGGAGGTCTCATACCTCTCAACGCGGGCACGAGCCTAAGATCCCAATTTTAGCTCTTAGAACATCTCATATGTTCCGTGTCGTTCAAAATGTTTTGGAGCCTCAATTCTAAGCCGTAATGCATGACGCACTGAACTATCAAGTAGTCATCAGAACGTGCCTGTCAGATGTTCAAAACATCTACAGACGACGCTTGAGGGGCTGCCGCATCGAGCGGTGCATTAAGGACATAAGCCTTCTGTGCAGCAATGAGGACAATCCTCAGATCACGGACCCAGTCCGCATTATTGCTCACAATATCTTTCAACTTAGTCTTTCTCTAGGAACGTATTAAACAGGGAGCTAAAGCGCGAGCTATTGATCTACAACATAATTTGCAAAGACAATTTAGACTATGTTCATGATAATTAAGTTCATCTAATCAAATTATTTAATGAACTCCCACTCAGATAGACATCCCTCTAGTCATCTAAGTGTTACATGATCCGAATCGACTAGGCCGTGTCCGATCATCACGTGAGACGGACTAGTCATCAACGGTGAACATCTCTATGTTGATCGTATCTTCTATACGACTCGTGTTCGACCTTTCGGTCTTCCGTGTTCCGAGGCCATGTCTGTACATGCTAGGCTCGTCAAGTCAACCTAAGTGTTTTGCATGTGTAAATCTGGCTTACACCCGTTGTATTCGAATGTTAGAATCTATCACACCCGATCATCACGTGGTGCTTCGAAACAACGAACCTTCGCAAGGGTGCACAGTTAGGGGGAACACTTTCTTGAAATTTTAGCGAGGGATCATCTTATTTATGCTACCGTCGTTCTAAGCAAATAAGATGTAAAAAAGATGATAAACATCACATGCAATCAAATAGTGACATGATATGGCCAATATCATTTTTGCTCCTTTTGATCTCCATCTTCGGGGCACCATGATCATCATCGTCACCGGCATGACACCATGATCTCCATCATCATGATCTCCATCATCGTGTCTTCATGAAGTTGCCTCGCCAATTATTACTTCTACTACTATGGCTAACGGTTAGCAATAAAGTAAAGTAATTACATGGCGTTTTTCATTGACACGCAGGTCATACAATAAATTAAGACAACTCCTATGGCTCCTGCCGGTTGTCATACTCATCGACATGCAAGTCGTGATTCCTATTACAAGAACATGATCAATCTCATACATCACATATATCATTCATCACATCCTTTTGGCCATATCACATCACACGGCATATGCTGCAAGAACAAGTTAGACGTCCTCTAATTGTTGTTGCAAAAAAAATTTACGTGGCTGCTATAGGTTTCTAGCAAGAATGTTTCTTACCTACGCCACAACCACAACGTGATATGCCAATTTCTATTTACCCTTCATAAGGACCCTTTTCATTGAATCCGATCCGACTAAAGTGGGAGAGACAGACACCCGCTAGCCACCTTATGCAACTAGTGCATGTCAGTCGGTGGAACCTGTCTCATGTAAGCGTACGTGTAAGGTCGGTCCGGGCCGCTTCATCCCACGATGCCGCCGAATCAAGATAAGACTAGTAACGGCAAGAAAATTGACAAAATCGACGCCCACAACAACTTGTGTTCTACTCGTGCAAGAAACTACGCATAGACCTGGCTCTGATACCACTGTTGGGGAACATAGTAGTAAATCAAAAAAATTCCTACGCATCACCAAGATCAATCTATGGAGAGACTAGCAACGAGAGAGAGAGGAGTGTATCTTCATACCCTTGAAGATCGCGATGCGGAAGCGTTGCAAGAACGCGGTTGGAGGAGTCGTACACGCAGCGATTCAGATCGCGGTCGATTCCGATCTAAGCACCGAACAATGGTGCCTCCGCTTTCAACACACGTGCAGCCTGGTGACGTCTCCCGTGCCTTGATCCAGCAAGGAGGAGGGAGAGGTTGGGGAAGACAGCTCCAGCAGCACGACGGCGTGGTGGTGGAACTTGCAGTTCTCCGGCAGGGCTTCGCCAAGCTCAAACGGAGGAGGAGGAGGTGTTGGAGAGGGGGAGGGCTGCGCCAGGGGAGAGGTTGTGGCCTCCCTCCCACCCCTCCACTATTTATAGGCTGGGGGGAGAGGGGGCCGGCCCCCCTAGATCCCATCTAGGGTTGGGGCGGCGGCCAAGGGGGGGAGGAGTGCCTCCCAAGTCAAGTGGAGGCCCTCCCCCTTTAGGGTTTCCCCTCTCCCATGCGCATGGGCCTTAGGGGGGCTGGTGCCCCTAGCCCATTAAGGCTAGGGCGCCCCCTTACAGCCCATGTTGCTGTATTGGACATGGTGGAACCCTTTCCAGACTTCCGGACCCCTCCGGAATCCTCCGGAACCTTTCGAAAGCTTCCCGGTACAATACCGAAAAAATCGAACTTTTTCCGGAACCCCAATAACAACTTCCCATATATAAATCTTTACCTCCGGACCATTCCGGAACTCCTCGTGACATCCGGGATCTCATCCGGGACTCCGAACAACATTCGGTAACCACATACTATTTCCCATAACAACCCTAGCGTCACCGAACCTTAAGTGTGTAGACCCTACGGGTTCGGGAACCATGCAGACATGACCGAGACATATCTCCGGCAAATAACCAACAGCGGGATCTGGATACCCATGTTGGCTCCCACATGTTCCACGATGATCTCATCGGATGAACCACGATGTCGAGGATTCAATCAATCCCGTATACAATTCCCTTTGTCTACCGGTATGATACTTGCCCGAGATTCGATCGTCGGTATCCCTATACCTTGTTCAATCTCGTTACCGGCAAGTCTCTTTACTCGTTCCGTAATGCACGATCCCGTGGCTAACTCTTTAGTCACATTGAGCTCATTATGATGATGCATTACCGAGTGGGCCCAGAGATACCTCTCCGTCACACGGAGTGACAAATCCCAGTCTCGATTCGTGCCAACCCAACAGACACTTTCGGAGATACCTGTAGTGCACCTTTATAGTCACCCAGTTATGTTGTGACATTCGATACACCCAAAGCATTCCTACGGTATCCGGGAGTTGCACAATCTCATGGTCTAAGGAAATGATACTTGACATTAGAAAAGCTTTAGCAAACGAACTACACAATCTTGTGCTATGCTTAGGATTGGGTCTTGTCCATCACATCATTCTCCTAATGATGTGATCCCGTTATCAATGACATCCAATGTCCATGGTCAGGAAACCACAACCATCTATCGATCAACGAGCTAGTCAACTAGAGGCTCACTAGGGACATGTTGTGGTCTATGTATTCACACATGTATTACGGTTTCCGGTTAATACAATTATAGCATGAACAATAGACAATTATCATGAACGAGGAAATATAATAATAACCATTTTATTGTTGCCTCTAGGGCATATTTCCAACACTTTCAACTTAGTTTTCTCTAGGAATGTATCAAAAAAAAGTGGAAGCTACATCGCGAGCTATTGAGCTACAACATAATTTGCAAAGACATTTTGACTATGTTCATGATAAATCTTAGTTCAATTAATCAAATTACTAATGAACTGCCACTTAAATCAACATCCCTCAAGTTGTCTAAGTGATATATGATCCAAATCAACTAAACCATGTCCGATCATCACATGAGATGGAGTAGTCTTCAATGGTGAACATATTTATGTTGATCATATCTAATATATGACTCATGTTCAACCTTTCGGTATCTAGTGTTCCGAGACCATGTCTGTACATGCTAGGCTCATCAAGTTTAACCCAAGTATTCTGCGTGTGCAAAACTGGCTTACACCCGTTGTATGTGAACGTAGAGTCTATCACACCCGATTATCACGTGGTGCTTCGAAACGACAAACTTTGGCAACGGTGCATACTCACGGAGAACACTTTTATCTTGAAATTAAGTGAAGGGATCATCTTATAATGCTACCGTCGTTCTAAGCAAAATAAGATGCATAAAGGATAAACATCACATGCAATCAAAATATGTGACATGATATGGCCATCATCATCTTGTGCTTTTGATCTCCACCTCCAAAGCATCGGCATGATCTCCATCGTCACCGGCTCGACACCTTGATCTCCATCGTTGCGTCGGGGTCATCTCGCGAACTATTGCTTTTACAACTATTGCTAACGCATAGCGATAAAGTAAAGCAATTACATGGCACTTGCATTTCATATAATAATTAAAAGACAACCCTAAGGCTCCTGTCGGTTGTCGATATTACAAAACATGATCATCTCATACAACAACGTATATCACATCACGTCTTGACCATATCACATCACAACATACCCTGCAAAAACAAGTTAGACGTCCTCTACTTTGTTGTTGCAAGTTTTACGTGGCTGCTACGAGCAACTAGCAAGAACCATTCTTACCTACGCAAAACCACAACGGTGATTATCAAGTTTGTTGTTTTAACCTTCTTCAAGGACCGGCCGTAGTCAAATTCGATTCAACTAAAGTAGGAGAAACAGACACCCGTCAGGCACCTTTATGCAAAACAAGTTGCATGTCAGTCGGTGGAACCGGTCTCATGTGCGTGGACATGTAAGGTTGGTCTGGGCCGCTTCATCCCACAATGCCGCCGAATCAAAATAAGACGTTGGTGGTAAGAAGTATGAACATCACCGCCCACAACTTCTTTGTGTTCTACTCGTGCATATCATCTACGCATAGACCTGGCTCTTGATGCCACTGTTGGGGAACGTTGCATGGAAAACAAAAAATTTCTACGCACACGCAAGATCTATCCATGGAGATGCATAGCTACGAGAGGGGGAGAGCATCTACATACCCTTGGAGATCGCTAAGCGGAAGCGTTTATCACGCGGTTGATGTAGTCGTACTCTTCGCGATCCGATTATGATCCAACCGATCTAGTGCCGAACGGACGGCACCTCCGAGTTTAGCACACGTGCGGCTCGATGACGTCTCCTCCTTCTTGATCCAGCAAGCAGGAGAGGAGAAGTAGATGGGATCACAACCAACACGACGGCATGGTGGTGATGGTGGTGGCGGAGCATCAACAGTGAAAGAACATGCGGTGCCCCCATGTGAGGTTTTGGTAATTGATGACAATCTCTATGGACTAATGGTTGCCTTGAGTTATATTTGAAGGATTTGTCCATAGGCATTTCTTGAAGTCCATGTGTTGGTTTCAAGGAGTTTATGAGTTGACCAAGGTGCTATTAAGGAATTATCCAAAGATTGGTCATGTGAGTGTTGAGCTTATTGCAAGCATGTCTTGAAGAAGAAGATTGTGTGATCATTCATGTTTACCTTCAAGACATCATCCAAATGAAGAGAGTTGGAAAGATTCAAGGTTGATCAAGACTAAGTACAGAGAGTGATTCAAGTTGATCAACACACAAATCATAGAAGATGCACCGAGAGGGATCAAGTGATCCCATGGTATGGTAAGCATTGTCCATTACGCTTTGTGTACTAACCCATGGTCTACGTGGGAGTTCTATGTGGGGTTAGGTATGTTTCCATGGGCTTGCGTCAAGAGGAAGATATCATACAACCCATGGAGAGGATGACATCAAGTGGTGATCGTCATCAAGATTGCGGTGTGCAAGGTCAAGTGGAGCATCACGAAGAGATCAAGTGCTTGAAGCTTTCCGTCCATTGTGGTGACAATGGACTTGTGAAGATGTGCCGAAGAGTGGCTCACCCATAGTGGAGTATGGGGGAGCAATCAACTAGTCTTCATCGAGCCAACACAATCAAGAAAGGTGGTCCATCTTGAGGAGGACACGATCGTCATCATCTAGCTCAAGTGGATCATGCGCAAGGCAAAGGTTTGCCCTTGATAGGTTTTCTATTTTACCGGTCTCATGGTGGTAGTTGGGAGACCGGGTTTATAGGATCGATTGCCGTACTATTAAGGGGGGCTCTCAAGTTGGTAGCTTAATCGTATCGTTTGTAGAGAGCTCAAACCATTGCATCCTTGCATCATCTTTATTGGTTCTTGTTTGGTTCTTCTCCTTGTGAGATTTGGAGCTTATGGTCATTTTCATGACAAGCTCGAGTTCATCGAAAACAGAGTTCACATGCATCTTCTATGATGTTTTCGATGTTGGGGTTTTTGCCGGTTCTCTTTGTGAGTCTTAGAGCTTATGGTCATCTTGATGACAAGCTCGAGTTCATCGAAAATGGAGTTCACATGCATCTTTTATGATGTTTTCGATGTTGGAGGTTATGTCGGTTCTTCTCTTTTGGAGGTTTCACTCCTCTATATCTTAGGCATACCTCCCCTACCTCTTCTTACTATAACCAGTCGCCGTTGGATGCTACTCGTCGTCATCTATCCAACAAGCTTGAGTTTGCTCAATTCGGAGCTCATTTGCAGAAGTTGTGGCAGTTCTGGTTTTCCTGGAGCATCTGTTTTGCTTGGAAGTGGCATAAGGGAGGCGCCAGCGGTAGTACTGTGGCCCCGGAGCGGCAGTACCGCTGAAAGCCATAAGCGGTAGTACCGTTGTTTCACAGCGGTAGTACCGCCCACGGCCACAGGCGGTAGTATGGCTCTGATTCCGCGCTAGTACCGCCTCGACTCGAGACCTGCGTGTCTCGTGTCGGGTTCAGCGGCAGTAGCAGCGGCAGTAGGAGCGGTAGTACCACTTGTAAGCGGTAGTACCGCCCCTACTACCGCTACTAGTGCCGCTCAATGGCCCTCCTCTTTGTTCCTTCTCCCTTAGGCATTGTGCGAGGTCCCAGCGGTAGTACCGCTGGGCCGAGCGGCAGTACTGCTGCAGCCAGCGGTAGTACCGCTCCCTAGAGCGGTAGTACCTCCCGCTGCGGGCTAAGAATGGGGATAACGGTTGGATTTTTCCTCACCTATAAAAGGGGGTATTCTTCCCCATTGAGCCTTATCCCTTTAGCTCGTGTTCTTCCCCCATTGTTGACCTTCTTCGAGCTTGCTAACTCTCAATCCCTTCATGGATTCTTGCTAGTTTTGGGGGGGAAAGAGAGAGGAGATCTAGATCTATGTTTCCACCAATCACTTTCTCCTCTATGTGAGGGGAACCCTTTGGATCTAGATCTTGGAGTTCTTGGTGTTCTCCTTCTTGTTCTTCCTCTCATTTTCCTCCCTAGCATTCGTTGCTTTGGTGCGATTTGGGAGAGAAGGACTTGGGCACTTCGTGTGCCCTTGCCATTGCATTTGGTGCATCGGTTTGAGTTCTCCACGGTGATACATGGAAGTTACAAGTAGAGAAGCTTATTACTCTTGGGTGCTTGGTACCCTTGAGCTTGTTCCTCTTGGGTGTTTGGGCACCCTAGACGGTTGGTGGTGTTCGGAGCTCAATCATTGTGGTGTAATGCTCCGGGCAAGCGTCGGGGTCTCCAATTAGGTTGTGGAGATCACCCCGAGCAATTTGACGGGTACTGGTGACCGCCCTCAAGGGTTGCCAAAGTGTACGGGTTCGGTGACCGCCCCCAAGGGTTGCCATTTGTACGGGTTTGGTGACCGCCCACAAGGGTCCCTTAGTGGAATCACGGCATCTTGCATTGTGCGAGGGCGTGAGGAGATTACGGTGGCTTTAGTGGCTTCTTGGGGAGCATTGTGCCTCCACACCGCTCCAAACGGAGATTAGCATCCGCAAGGGTGTGAACTTCGGGATACATCGTTGTCTCTGCGTGCCTCGGTTATCTCTTACCCGAGCCATTTACTTATGCACTTTACTTTGTGATAGCCATAGTGTTTCATGTTATATATCTTGCTATCACATAGTTATTTATCTTGCTTAGCATAAGTTGTTGGTGCACATAGGCGAGCCTAGTTGTTGTAGGTTTTGTGCTTGACAAATTAACCGCTAGGTTTATTCCGCATTTGTTCAAGCCTAAACCGTAATTATTTTAAAGCGCCTATTCACCCCCCCCCCCCTCTAGCCGACATCCTCGATCTTTCAGACAGCGCTTCGCTAAGTGTCGCCGGGATGAGGCGGTGGAACTACGGAGTAACGGGGGAGAGAGGGGCACCAAGGGCTTGGTGTATCCTCTTGGGGCGCCCCCTCCCCTTTATATATAGGTGGAGGGGCATGGGAAACAGCCCCTCCAAGCCCTAGGGCGCAGCTAAGGGGGAGAGGACTTGGACTCCAAGTCCAATCATATTCCTACTAGGACTCCTTCCTTTTTTGCCTTCCCAAGCCACATGGGCTTTTGAGGACTTGGTACGCCTAGCCCAATAAGGCCAGGGCGCCTCCACGCAGCCCATGCTAGCCCTTGGGTCATGGTCAACCCACTTGTGGACTTCCGGACCCCTCCGGAATCCTCTGGAACCTTCTAGAAGCTTCCCGGTACAATACCGAAAAAACTGCACCTTTTTCCGGAACCCAAAATATGACTTCCCATATATAAATCTTTACCTATCGACCATTCCGAGACTCCTCGTGACATCTGGGATCTCATCCGGGACTCCGAACAACATTTCGTTACCACTCATCAAATATCCCAATACTACTCTAGCGTCAATGAACGTTAAGCGTGCGACCCTACGGGTTCGGGAATTATGTAGTCATGACCGAGACACCTCTCTGGTCAATAACCAATAGTGGGACCTGGATGCCCATATTGATTCCTACATATTCCACAAAGATCTTTTATCGGTTGAACCTTTATGGCAACATACGTAATTCCCTTTGTCTGTCGGTATGTTACTTGCCCGAGATTCGATCGTCGGTATCTCTATACCTAGTCAAATCTCGTTACCGGCAAGTCTCTTTACTCGTTCCATAATACATCATCTTGCAACTAACTCCTTAGTCACTTTGCTTGCAAACTTCTTGTGATGTGTATTACCAAGAGGGCCCAGAGACACCTCCCGATACACGGAGTGACAAATCCCAATCTTGATTCACACCAACTCAACAGACACCTTCGGAGATACCTGTAGAGCATCTTTATGATCATCCAGTTACATTGTGACGTTTGATAGCACACAAGGTATTCCTCCGGTATCCGGGAGTTGCATGATCTCATGGTCGAAGGAACATGTATTTGACATTAAGAAAGCAGTAGCAATAAACTGAACGATCATATGCTATGCTAACGGTTGGGTCTTGTCCATCACATCATTCTCCTAATGATGTGATCCCGTTATCAAATGACAACTCATGTCTATGGTTAGGAAACCTTAACCATCTTTGATCAACGAGCTAGTTTAGTAGAGGCTCACTAGGGACACGGTATTTATTTATGTATCCACACATGTATTTAAGTTTCCGGTCAATATAATTCTAGCATGAATAATAAACCTTTATCATGATTAAGGAAATATAATAATAACCATTTTATTATTGCCTCTAGGGCATATTTCCATCAACTTTGTGATGGGATGTTCCGTTGTGTAACTACACTGTCAACAGGCACAACTATCAAATGGGCTACTACCCTGCCGGTGGTATCTATCCTAAGTGGGCGGCGTTTGTGATGATTGTATTCCAGCCTCGAGGTAACAAACAATGTCTCTTCGCACAAATGCAAGAAGGTCTTAGGAAGGATGTGGAGAGGGAATTTAGAGTGCTCCAAGCTCTTTGGGGTATTGTTCGTGGAGCTGTAGTTATGTTGGAACCAGAGACACTTTGGCAACTAACAACATATTGTGTAATCTTGCACAACATGATTGTGGAGGATGATGGCAAAGGGGCAGTCAACATGCATGATTTTGAGAAGCGCGGAGTACAAGTCCGCCTTCCGGAACAAGATGTAGAGCATGTTCTGAACTTTCCAGATATGCGTCGACGGTTTCGAGATCAACAAGTACATGTGAAACTACTCAATGATCTGGAGTATACACGGATCCACACTGGAAATCATTGAATTTTATGCTTGAATTATGCATTCCGAATAAATTTTATACGTGCATGTGTTTGCACGGATTTGAGATTTGGAAAGTGGGGATTATGGTTGCAAGGGAGGACATTCAAGGGGTCAATCGGCGTTGTCCATGGACATGTCTGAACGCGCCCACGGATGTTCAAGGGGGCGAATTTGGCCAGCCCGGCTATAGATGCTCTAAGAGGGTGAAATACTAATTAAGGGTACCCCTTATAAAGGTCACTCTCACCTTCCCTGGTGGTGACAAGTGACGCACTGATGCAGTGCGTCACTTGTCGCGATATGAGAGTTTGGGTGAGATTTCTTTCCACGCACTAGAGGCACATGTGGGTTTGTTTGTGTTTTTTTTTTTGTAGATTCATTTTTCGGAATGTTTTTATCTCTTGAACCTTGCGTCCAAATCACGAACGTTTTCACCGTTGCGTTTCTCGCATCAAGATATTTGAATTAGATCGCATGTTGATAGGTTTCGACGAACTTACTTTTTAGCAAATCTATGCTTCCAACTAGTAATAACTTGTGCTTCACACGGAAGCACATATGTGCTTCACTTTTGTGGAAGCACAATTATCATGCATGAAGCACAACTATGAATCACACGAAAACCAAAAAAACCAGAGTAAGAAAAGGGGAAGACCCGAAAACCAAAAAAAAATGGAAATAAAAATATCAAAATTCCTGAAAACCCCAAATAACATGTGAATGTGCTTTTCACATGAAAACACAAATGGGAAAGCACACATGTGATTTACGCCTAAGCACAACTGTACTTCATAAATGCTTCATGAAGAAGCACACGCTCCTGCCAGACGTAAGTAAAAACCCAAAGAAACTAAAGAGTCCACAAACCCCAAAAAAAAACAGAAAAAACAAGAAAACTAAGCAAATTTTGAAAACCCAAAAAAGTCAAGAAAAACTTCTAAAAATCCCAAAAAGCACATGCAGAAAACAAAAATTTAACATAGTCCTGTGGGTACGCCTAGGCGTGGTAGCGCTGGGCGCTCCTACGGTGTCCGCTGCAACTCTCCCGCAAGGGGTTCCTGTGGGATAGTCCATCTATTAGAGAGAGAAAATGGAATTCAAAAACAAACACATTAAATCAGCATTCTCGGCCCATGGGCACCTCTAAAGCTCATTTAAGGGCCGTCTAAACACACAAACACATAATTCAAGGGGATTGAGCGAGTTGCCCAGCCTGAATCCTCGAAATCACAGATTAAAGAGTACCTCTTGCAAAGCTCACTCTCATCTTCTTTGGTGCTGACAAATGGCGCACTCTCTGTCGCAACTTTGGAGTTATTCCTTTATTTCGTAGATTCATTGTTTCAAAATGTTGAACTGTGTTGTCCAAATCACGAACCATTTTCACCATTGAATTTCTCGTCCCGAGATCTTTCAAACTAGTTTCAGAAAGCACAGTTGTGTTTTTCACAGAAGCACATGCGGCTTCATTTTCTCGTGGAACCATAGTCTGTGTGTTTCCTTTTTCGAGGAAGCATAGCTCTGCTTTTCTTTTTTCTCGAATGCACAATAAAAAACCAGTTTTCCTCACCAAAACGTAGGAAAAAACCAAAAAATAAAACATAAAAACACATGCAGAAAATAAATAAAATCCCAAGGGTGCACCTAGCGTGCGCCCCCCCCCCCCCCCCCCCCCCCCCCCCCCCCGCGAGGGCATCTCACAACAACAGAAGAGCAGGAAACTTGAGAAATAGCATTTCAATATCGCACAAGTAAGAAATGTATGAGATAGTCCATGCCAAAAGGAATTTCAGAGGATAATCCCTTCTATTATCATGTGGAGCCACTAGAAGGACCAAAAAAAAAAGATCACAACAGATTACTAGATACATTGATCACTGGATCTTCAATTCTTCAAGTTAGCAGTTAATATGAACATCAAAATCAATATCCAAACTGGAGCTTATTAAATTTACTCTGTAACAAATTAATATTTTGCAATACAATGTACCATATCAGGCCGAAGAAGAAAACAATTGCAACAAATGAGTGTACAACAACAGCGGAAGAAGAACTAGTATATCTTCTGCGGTCATTTGTATTCTTGGAAATTGACATGGCCGGTGGCTTGCGCGTGTTCCACAGCTTCCTGCAACGTTTAAGGGCTTTTAGTATCCCTATAAAAAAGGTTTCCCCACAGATTGGTAGAAATATTGTGCGGTTAAGGCATTGAGAGTCTCACCTTTTGACCAATGACACCAATTTGGCACACGCCGCAGCGCAATGTAAAGTTTGCGGTGTCTGTGTAGCTCCTCTTCCTACAAATTGCATGCCCAACCAAAGTCAGTAACACTTCTACCAAAATATTATCTTGGTTTATAGTCAGCTGCCTGATTACAGCTGCTTTCTGACAATCTCGAGACCAGAAGAGGTAAGCTAAAACGACTACTCGTGATCATGCTGACAGATTTAAAAAAGGACTAGAAACTAAAGCTATTTAGGACCACATTAATTACAGAACAGGTCACGAGCATTTATTTTTAATTATTATCAGTGCAAATTTTATATCGTGTTACAACACCCTCCATATGCATTACTCATTAGAATGTTCAGTTCAATTGCTGACCACTGACCATTAGCCACAAGCAATGTTTGAAGAGTTAAAAAACATAAAGGTTACATGCTGAAATAAGCATTATGTTTCAGAACACTCAAGTGATAATAGACAAAAACATACCTATGTGCCTCCTTCGCTAAGTTAAGAGCAAGGCCTTCTACTGGACCAATGGAACGGTTCTGGTCAACAACGTAGATGGTCTGATCAAATTCTTCTGGTGCCCCTTCAGCTGGAGACATCTGAATTTTTGTTGATAAAAACAGATAAAATTAGTTAATACTGCATTGCGTCGTTTTCAATAGTGGGTTACTATCACAAAAACTTACTGCTAAAGCATCATAATGCAACCCATCATAAATGAGCATTGCCCTCTCGTTGTAGTTCTTCCCCTGTATCAGTGGATGTAAAGCTAAGAACTAACAAAAGATTCTGAACAAACAGAAGAAAACATATAGAGCCACCGACCTGACCATACAGATCACATCGTGTTGTCTGGATGTCATATGCAGCAATTTCACGCCCATAATATTCTGACAGAATTGAAAGTTCTATGGCACCTTTACAACGAAAAAAAGTGAATTAGTGAACTAAGCAGCAGCACACACTGACATCTGATGAAAACTGCCATCAAAGAAAAACTTATATGAAAATTAGTGTTTATGACTGTAACAGATGTAAAACAGATACACCTCCACTAACCAACTGGAGTGCTAATGCCATGTTGTTGCTTTGCACCACAAGAACAACAAAACATATGAACTAACTACTACTACCTCCGTAACTAAATATAAGATGTTTTTGCAGTTCAGTTTGAACTGCAAAAACGTCTTATATTTAGTTACGGAGGTAGTAGTATATTACTAATGGAGGCTTATAGTTTTATGGTAGAGACGCCTAACGAGGAATACTTAGGGTGTGTTTGGTTCAGGAACGAAGTGGAATGGAATGACATGGTTCCATTCCACTAGAATGGGTCGGTTCCGTTCTTGTGTTTGGTAGGGGCAATTCAAAGGAACGGAATGGTTACATTTTGGTGTTTGGTTTCATAGATGGAATGGAATGGACTTATTCATCTCTCCACTTGTGTTCTTGTGATTATGTACAATATATTGAACTTTGGCATCAAACACGAACAAGACACATATATAGTGGCAAAAAAAATCAATACAACAATTTTTTAAATTCTATAAATGATGGTTATATGCCCAAAATAAGTGTCAAGATCCAAGCAGCTAGTATCAGTGTATCACCCAGGCATAGAACCTTTGCAACTTAAATGGAAAGTCAAGCACAATCTGCACGAGAGTTAAAAACACCAGCCGCGCAATGTGGTGTGTGATTGCAATCTTCTCAGAACAAAAACAAAAAGCGGATGATCTTGTAGTACTAATCAGCCATCAGCAACACTTTGCCTCAAAACATAATCACGTTTTCTGTCATCTGCATTCTGCACACAGAATATCAAATTCAGAGGGAGCATGGCAAGCAACATCAGTATAGCAGCACGGCACACAACAACAGTAGCAGCAGCAAGTGCAGGCCACGAGCAGCAAGGGCCGGCCACGAGCACGACGCACGCAAGAGAAAGCAGCAGCGCCATGGCACGGGGTCCGACGGTGGCGGGAGAGAGAGGACCTACAGGCTACCAGAGATGGCCGCCGCCGTCGCTGGACCTAGACGGATCCGACGAGAAGGGGAGGGGACGCCGGCGCCTGTTGCTGCCTGCCGGCGGTGAGGCTAGGAGCACGACTTGGAATCGATCCACCGCCTGCCTTCTGCTGCAGTGCTGCTTGCTGCTGCTCGCCTCCTTCCGGCGCTGCCTCCCGGTGCCTGCCAGATGTGAGGAAGAGACGAGAGACACGCGAGCGAGCCGTTCCGCGTGGTCCGCTCGATTTCGAGGAATCACTCGGTTCGGCATAAAGGGGGAATATGCCGTTCCCTGGAATCAGTGGGTTCCTCTACCTTGGACGAACCAAACACTGGAACGGGCCCCCGGAACGGAATCGACCCGTTACATTCTACCTGGTGACCTCAACCAAACACACCCTTAGTTCTTGAGTCCTGGCAATTTTCTTAGGATAAGGTCCCGATATTATGTTTTTTCTCTTGGGGCAAAGAGGATGCTAATGCAAATTCTGGGATGTGATATGACTGCATTGCTACCAGTCTTCAAACAAATTGTACAGGAGCACATCAAACTAAGTAGTTTCAGCGTCAATATTGCTGTACATGAATCATAGCGCTGAAACTCACCTCCCCACTTCTCAGGGTCCAAAATCCAAGCACAATACGCTTCATTTGGTTTCCCAAGAAATGCTTCGTTGTACTTTTCAGGATCACTTGCAACTGCTGCTGCTATGACCTTCAAGCAAACGGGGAATAAAAAGTAGCAAAGTCAGCACTGTAAGTTTAGAAAGGTAAGCAAAACTGAGATAACACGTACAGTCCAACAATTTGTAAATAACAGTTTCTAGCTAAAAGGAACATCATGGTGTACAAAACAATGTTTTATTGCTTCATTTATCTGACCTATGCTAAAGTCATCTTTAATTGTGTTGGCTTTTGTTTTCTACAGATAGATTGTACGGACAGAACACATCTAGGTTATTTACACACATGTTTTGAAGGACAAAATATCGTGGGAGTAATTGAAGGACTTTGATGTTTTGAAGCTGCTGGTATGTCAATGATGCACAATTATTTCCGCATTGGAGGACTGAATCTTATCATTCCAAAATCGATCTAGGGTACTTGATAAGCATGCTATGCTCTTTCTACTGTACATTAAATGTGCTGTGGTCTCAATTTTCTGTCAAAACCAGTAGTGTGATGACTTGCAACTGCATTGATTGGAACATCTTTTCTGGATGAGATGGTCTCATGCTGTTTTGACGACAATACTGAAATATCTTAAGAGTCATATATGAGTTGCTTGATGTTAATTGAACTGATATAGATAAAAATTCTTCTACAACTTATATCATGCCATCTTTTGATCAACTAATGCGATAATGTTCAGTTGGCTTTGACAACACAGCAGTTGTGCCAAATTGATAAAAAGATATTAGAATCTGTTACCTGTCTGAGCTCAGAAGCCTTATTTTTGTTATGCTCCATCACATAACTGCACCAAGAGAGGCGTTGAGAAGCACAATCAGTGACGGCATCATCTACGAAATCGTTTCCTTACTAGTGCAACATACACAGGTGCAGAATCATACCCGATGGCATTGAAGAGGCAACTGTTGTCCGAAGGGATCACTCTCCTCACAACAGCGCCTTCCATTTCCACGCAGCCTGGAAACACGTCTGAATCACTGAAACAGCGAACAAAGATTCAGAACTGCGCTCAAATAGGACTGGTACTGCACACATCCCAATCGACATTTTCCACTTGGAATTAGACGTCAGATTGAAAATAACGGAAAAATAACAGCAAATACATAGTAATGCATACTACTACTGGAGACAGTGTACATTTTCACTTGGAACAGGGAGAACATGCCCAGGTTGACATCGTGACGTAACAACTAACAACAGCAGGTACTGCGGACGCGTGATCTGCTAATTCGAACCCCGCGTAATGGCGAGGTACTACGCCCGACGGCACCTCCTACCGGCTCGGCGGCGCTATAACGAGGCAAACGAGACGGTATACCATAACAAGGCAATCCACCCACTCGCCAACTACCACCAAGAAACGACCAATTCGAACCAATCCCACACTATCAGGTGGCATGGCAGGCAAGCGGCGTCAAGGGATTGGGGCGCTCGCGAGCTACGGCAAAGGAGAAACAAGCAGGCGGAATCACGCGCGCGCGCGCACACACACACACACACAAACCTCGCGAGGAGCGCTGGCGGGAGACGAACATGTACGTACCGGGAGGCAGGGCGAGGGATTCGGCTCAGGCGCGTGGCCAGGCGGCCTTCCGGCGAGGTGAAGGAGGAGGAGGAGGAGTCGGCGGCGGCCGCGTCGGAATCGACGGAGAGCTCTGAATTGGGGGAGGGGTAAGAGGAGCGCGGGGGAAGGGGATGCAGGTGCAGGGGAGGGAGATGTATGAAAACGGGCGAGGGACGGAATGGGAAAGAAAGAAGGCGACGGGAAGAAGCAAGGAACCTGATCTGGAGAGAGGGAGGGAGAGGCAAGTTGGGCGGATCTGGCACGCCTCTACTTTTGGTTTTGGTTTTCGCTCCTGGGGCTTCGCTGCGGTGGCCGAGCTCCCCGGTCCAAGTGTCCTGCCTGGCTCGAGGCGACCTACTTTGCCCTGAAATGGTATCGGCTGCAAGGCACTTGAGGAGAACACCATCCTCCTCAAGCCAGCCAGCCAGCTTTTCCGTGTCCTACATGCGTCTCACCAAAAGCAATCATGTAAGCGAGCTATAAGAATTAAAATAATATATTTCTGCTGACATGAAGGTAAGAGAAGAGGAGCCAGCTACAGGATAAGAGCCAACTACAACACGTGCTCCCAGGCGACCATGGTCCACATCTCACACTCACATAGAAGTGACACTCTCTGAGCACAGTTTTTTCTTCTTCTTCTTCTTCACAACAGCTTCGAGCGAAGTTCTCAGTATTTTGCCAAACAAAGGCAGAAAGAATCCCCAAAAAGGAACATGCCTCCTAGCCAGCCCAAGAGCCACCATTGTAGTACCACTGTTTGAATACAGGAACAGGATGGATAGCCCATTGGCTTTTGCCCACCGCCGCCAGAGGAGAGCAGGCTGCTGATGGCACCTTTATCCGGTTGTTTCTCTATTCCTTGTCCCTACCCCCAACAACTTGCCTCGCAGCTTAGTATGCACGCACATGGATATGGCTGATACGAATAACTGAAAAATCTAATGCGCATTTCGGCAAGGGATATAGTACAACACCACACAAGAAAAGAAAAGAAAAGGATAACTCAGCATCCATCACTTCGTGAAAAATATTACTAGTATGTTATGGTATCCAAGCAAGATGCTGGCAAGTTGCCACCGGATTGCGGCAGCAGCGGGTAGCATTCAAGTGGGCAGTGCCAGAGTTGAGGTCACACATACACTAGGTATACATCCTACGGAATGAGATCCAGTGCCTTGCTGTGAGCAAGGCACCGATGAACAGTACGGTGACTGGACCCCCTCTCCACACCGTCTGATCCAAAACCGACGACCAGATCTGCATGAACAGTGGCAATTCTACAGTGTTCGGTCTACAACACCCCACCTACAGTGATCTGCGCTACAGTACCTCGTCGCCAGTGTTCCGCGCTACAGTATTAGATCTGAGCCCCCCCCCCCCCCCCCCCACGCGATCCAACGGCTGGCTGGCCGCCAGTTACGCCGTGCCTTGCTGTGGGCAAGGCACTGGATCTCTGTCCACATCCTACTGCCTCCTTCCCGGTTTAACAGGCCCATGCGTACACCTAGATCAACGAATTGAGCACTGTAACACGAGTTATATATCACAAAAAAAAAACAATTAGAAACTTCAAGTGTAATATTTTCTAGTGACATAACTTCTGTGATATACAATTTGTATTACACTGGTCGAATCGCCGGTCTAGGGATGCGCGTGGGTTTAAACCGGAAAGGAGGGAGTAACATGCTCGGGGCCTCTGATGGCATACTTCTCCAGCTCAGTTGAGGAACGTGAATTCTTTTACCGGAAGGACAAGTTCTGGGCGTCCTTGTGATGCTAACGAAGAAGCTCAAAGTTACACGGCACACGCATCAGCCCTGGCCCTGGCCACACATTTCAATCCCCAGCCAGGCAATTTGTAAGCGTACAAAACATTTGACTGTTTATGTCTCATGCTTTTTCAGTGAAAATGCTGCAAGAAGGCATCACGCCTACATGTATGAGTGCATGGTGTGTAGATGTATTTGTTTGAATGGAAACGGTGAATAAGATGGTATACTTTGTCTTACTTCCTAAATGATAAGGGAAGTTGGTGTGCTTACCGTGCTGTTCCATTAGCAGGGAAGAAGTTCGCGTCATAAGTTTAGTGTTTCCGTGCGCGCTATGGAAAGCTAATCTTGCAAAATATGCTGCCCAGAGAACTCGTCTCCTGTTAGATAAAAGCAAAGAAGAGATAGTGCTGCCTTTCGTAAAAGCAATTGATGAGACTTCCTTACCAGTC
This sequence comes from Thinopyrum elongatum, assembly GCA_011799875.1. Taxonomy (NCBI): domain Eukaryota; kingdom Viridiplantae; phylum Streptophyta; class Magnoliopsida; order Poales; family Poaceae; genus Thinopyrum; species Thinopyrum elongatum. The sequence goes on along the minus strand of CM022302.1, from coordinate 153,165,930 downwards.
CGCATGGAAATCTCGGCCATTTTGCCAGTCAAGGTTAATAGGGACAACAAAGTGGATTTCTCTTTAAAAGCTGCATTTGCAAAAAATACAAAAAAGAAAGGTCAGCTAACCAAGATTGGAAAATCAATAATGACTGGCATCATAATAAAAAAAATCTCATGGGAATCTAAACAAGAGAATATGAAATATTTGATAGGCCAAATAATATTAACTCAGGTGCAAATTAAGTACAAGTGGAAACATGTGAAATCAAACCACATATGAGCTGAGGACATAATATTTAGTGGAATCATAGGATTTACCAGGTCCTACTAGCCCTCACTGATGCTCATCAAAGAAGGAGAGTATGCACATACGTCATGCTTTGGAGCACAAGAATGTATGTCTTGCTACATAACAGAAGTATAGGCAAATGTGTCATCCAAACTTACTCTGTCAAAAAACAATATTGTCATTCCTATTGCTTATACAGATATTGATCTCTATCCAGCAATCAACATGCTCACAATCTAGTTTAGTGGCATGTATTATACAACTTACACATTCATTTTCAAAAAAATTAACCATGAGAATCACGACATCTTGAAACAAGTAACATTTCATAAGATTACTGTATTTGTGTGATAACTTCCTAATCCGTACAATGACGAGCAACTCAATAGAGAATGGACACCCTCACCTACAAATCACAAACTCATGAAAGGAACTTCTGATGCCACTGAACTCTGACCAGGTGGCTTTCTCGGAATGGTACCATTTCTTATCTTCCTTCTAATGGAATCAACTTCATGCCATAGGTTCTGGTTAGCGTAGATGTTCGACAGAAGCACACCAGCACCTCCTTTATAGGAGCAAACAGAATCAATCTTCTTGAGAACTAGTTCCCCAATCTCCAGTTCATTATTGACACTGCATGCACTCAGCAATGCTCCAAGAATTGCCAAGTTTGGCTCAAAAGGCATGCTGTCAATAAGCTCATAAGCACGTGAAAGAAGCCCTGCCCTGCTGAAAAGATCCACCATGCAACCATAGTGCTTAATATCTGGGGTGACCTTGTACTCACTCGCCATGGAACTGAAGATTGATATCCCCTCATCCACCAGTCCAGCATGGCTACAAGCAGACAGAACCACAATGAAGGTGGTTGAATCTGGCAGTACTCGCACATCTCGCATGCTTAAGAACAAAGCAACCGCTTCGTTGCCATGTCCATGAGAAGCCAACACTGAAATCATGGTTGTCCATGAAAGTAGGTCCTTCTCATGCATGAAATCAAACAGAGCACGAGCTGACTCTATGCTACCACACTTTCCATACATATCCATCAGTGCATTCGTCACAATCAAATCGCCTCGCAATCCCACCTTCTCCACATAGCCGTGCAGCCCCTTAGCATACTCCAGGGAGCCAAGACCAGCACCGGCAGAAGCAACCGACACCAACGTTGCCACGTTAGGCCTTGCAACCTCCTCACTACCTCTCATCTCCTTAAAGACCTCAGCAGCTCGAAGGTGCATTCCGGAGTCCACATAACCAGAGACCATGCCGGTCCATGCAACCAAATCCCTCGCCTGCATTTCATCGAACACCCTGCCAGCGGGAACAGCCAGGCCACACCCAAAGTACATGTTCATCAGCGCCGTCTGCGTGAAGACGTGGGAGCTGTAACCAAGACGGACGCTTTTCCCGTGCAGGGACTGTCCCAGTGGAGTGTCACTGCCGGAACAGGCATGGATCAAGAAGGGGAGGGTGTAGTTATCCGTGGGAACGCCCCGGCGGCGCATTTGTTCGAACAGGCGGAGGGCGAGGCTTGGAGGCGACGCGCGTATGAGCGAGTTGAAGGAGAACGGCGAGAGGGAGGAGGCTGGGAGGTGGGAGAGGAGGAGGAGGGAGAATGTGAGGGAGAGACGCGAGGAGGCGAGGATGAGGCGGGAGGCGACGAAGGGGTTGCCGGCGAGGCCGGAAAGGAGGCAGTGGGAGAGGACGGGAAGGAGGGCGCAGAGGGAGGCCGGAGGAAGGAGGAGCGGGAGAAGGCGGCGGTGGCGTCGGAAGAGGGCGTTCGCCGCCGCCCATGCCGGAAGGGGAGGAGAAGACGACGGCGGGGCCATGTAAACGACAGATGGACCGGAACTTGGTGCTCTCGGGTTCTGGCGCACCCTATATGCGCCAAAAAAATTAGTAATTCAAAAAAATTCAAAAAATTATAAATCTTTTTTGGAATCAAACATGATTAGGTATTGTACTCGTATAAAAAGTTTGGACAAGAAATGATTCATTTTGACTTCAGGGCAAAAAAGAGAAGTTTATGACGAGAATATAGCATGTATAGTACTTGTATATAGCGTTTTTTGCCGAATCTTCGACCCAGGATACAACGAAAGTCTTTCTCTGACAAATCTTTTTATACGACTACAATATTTGATCATGTTTGATACCAAAGAAGTTTCGGGATTTTTTGAACTTTTTTTGAATTACTAATTTTTTTTTGCATATAGGGTGCGCTGGTACCCAGGTTCTCCTTTGTATTTTCCCGTCCGGAAGGCCTTTGTTACGCATTCTCGAGGGGAAAGCGTATATGTACCCTCCTGCTATCCCACCTTCCCGCCTCGTCCCGCTCGCCCTTCTCCTTCAACTCACTCATCTTTCGCCTCAAATTCCCCCTTTTTTTTCTTAGGGTAAATGTCGCCGCTTTATTTAAAAGTTTGGAATCTCGTCCGAAATAACATCCAACACAAAATCTGAAGGAACTGAAAACTAGACCTTACATAGATCATCTTCGACACCTACTTTAGGTCTCTAGCCAACTTATGCGCATTAGCGGTTCGTCGTACCCAAGAAGCATTAACCTCTGCAAAAGATGTGAGCATCTTCTTAATCTCTTCAATCCAATGCCCTGAAGAGCTGAAGTTCTTTGTTGGCTGATTTAACATCTGAACCACCTTCTGGTTGTCAAGCTCCAAGTGAAGCTTTTGGACGTTGATTTCCTTCGCCATTTGAACTGCTCTTTTACAGGCTAGCAACTTCACTGCCTTTGGATCACCAATGTACGGGAATGAATGGCACGCACTGGACAGGAATGCACCATTGTGATCGCGAAGAACTAATCCTCCTCCACCCTTGTCGGCATGCTTGGAGACAACGCCATCTGAGTTCGCTTGATCCACCCCTTGTCGGGAGCCTGCCATCTCTGTACTTCCTTATGCGTGGGTGGCCTAATAGGAGCAGCATGTAACGATCTCCACTCCTCCATATAACCAATGACATTCGCTATAATTGCATGAGGTGGGGCAATAAATTTAACATCTCGTGCTTCGTTTGGCACCAACCAGAGACTGTAGGTCGCCTGAATCATGGCCTCTCTTTCATCATCAGCAGCCTCCGCGAACCAGGACAATAGGTAGGTCGACAACTCGCTTTGGGAGCCGGTCAAGACCGGTGGGCTAGCCACCGAGACTCCTCTTTCCGAGCGCAACAGTTGCCAAAACTGGACTGAGTGATGGCATGCCAAGAAGCGGTGTAGTATTGTTTCTTCACTACCACAAGCAATACAAAAAATCCGGGCTTGATCCAGCGTCGATGTAATTCAGCTCCAACAGCCGAACCATTCCGAATCAATCCCTAAATGTGGATCTTCGCTTTGTTTGGGGCATTGGTATCCCAGAGTGCCAAATATCCGCGGTGCTTCGCCTCAAACCCTTGCCCCATGCTTGTTTGATCAAAATAGTCGTCTCGCGTTTTTATAAACACTTACACATTCGCCTTCTTGATCGGCGTTTATTCCGATAACATGTTCGGATGTGCCATGTGTCCTCTTGATTTTATTGTGGGGGAAGGAAAAAATGTTATCGAAAAATAGAAAACAGTGATAATATTATTGACAATTATAATTTGTCATGTTTTTACTGACAACCTCGCAAATAAAGCATTTTCAAGACAAATTTTATCATTAGAAACGTTATGATTCATCCAGTTACCCTATCAATTGTTACATATTCTTGAGTGGGGAAGTGCATACCCTCCTTCTCCTCCCCCACCTTCCCACCTCTTCGTTCTCCTTCAATGCAATTCACTCATCATGCCCAATGCGTTCTTCTCGACACATGCATCCTTTGCCCGTGCATATTTCTGACATTACGAACAGTGACAATATTATTTTACAATTATCGAGCATCAAGTATTTTTGACCCACGTATAAATTGTTTTCAAGGCAATTTTATCGCCAGAAAACAATATGGTTTCGTTTTGATGAGTGGCCTCTTTTGTCCCCTTCCATCTGGTTAGCATCCAACTTTTCTTTTAAAAATTGGTGAGCATCCAACCGTAACAAACCTTATAACAAAGTTATGTGACAGAAAACATAACGAACACTTCATAAGTCACATATTGATAGTGTCTCATTATTATTATGATGTATGTACACATAGTTGACATGCTAGACCTAAGGCTCAATCAAATTATTATTCACCATCAAGTGAAATACTAACTCTAATTAACATCTCGACATAAACTTGATTAAATCATTGAACGTAAAGTAAGCCACCTCAATAATCTATGCAAAGAAGTTGCACGTTGTCCCATAAACCCCTTCCATTTCGTAGAAGGCGCCATGGCCATGGCCAACGCCATGATCGGTTTGGTTGTAGCCATAGCCAGCGCTAAGGTTATTGTAGCCATAGCCCGCGCCAAGGTTATTGTAGCCGTAGCCGTGATTGAAAGGCAGAGATAGAGGTGGCGGCATCATCCGTGTAAGCGCATAGCTGACGTTACCGCCCATCAACGTCATCGTCGTGTCTACGGAGACGTCATTGCCGCCGCCGCCAGGGCCGTCACCAGTGAACGGGCCGGAGCCGCCGAGGTAGTGGAAGAGGCTGCTGGCGTCGCTGCCCGTCAGCCTCATCGTCGTCGCGTCCATGGCCACCTCTTGGCTGCGGGTGCCGTCGGCGGGGAAGGTGCCAGAGCCATGGTAGTCGAAGAGGTTATTGCTGTAGCCGCCGCCCGTCAGCTTCATCGTGGTGTCCATGGCCACCTCTTCATGACCGCCGGCGGACGGGTCCCCCGTGTACGACGAGCCGGGGCCGAGGTAGCCGAGGAGGCCGGCGGGGCCGGCCGTGCACTGCTGCATCATGGCGTCCTGGGCGAAGATCTCGTGCGCGCGCATCGCGGCCTCCGCCTGGACCCTCTCGAGCGCGGCGAGCGCGGCCTCGAGCTCCGGCAACTCCCAGCGCCGCATGTCGCCGTCGACCCAGACGCCGGCGGCGCGCACCTCCGCCTGAAGCTCCTTGCCCCTGCGCGCCTCCGCGTCCCGGGCCTTGATCAGCTCCTCCTCCTGGCGGAGGAGCTCGCTCAGATCCGTCTGCTGGCTCGCCGCCTCCGCGGCCTCCGCGTCGCCGGAGGACGAGAGGAGGAAGCGGTCGAGGACGGCGTCGACGGAGGTGTGGCCGTAGGTGTAGGGCTTGCCGGCGGGGGAGAAGACGATGAGCGCCACCTGCGCGCCGCAGAGCACGGAGAGCTCGAAGGCCTTCTTGACGAGGCCCTTGCGGCGCTTGGAGAAGCAGACCTGCAGCCGGTTCGCGTCCTCGATGCGCTCCATCGGAATCTTCTTCCGCCCCTGCGTCAGCTTCTTCGTCCTACCTTCCTCCCCGCCGCCCCTCTCCGCCGCCCTGACCATTCTCCACGACGCACGCCGGAGCGATCGGTCGATGGCGAGGGCGCGTTCGCGTGTATGGAGAGAGGCAGAGCTGTCGGTCTACGTGGCACGTGCAATGCAGAGGACGCCCCCCCGTATATATAGGAGGTAGGAGGCCAAGGAAAGAAAGGAATGATTTTCACCAGAGAGGAAGGATCCCGACGACATTGTGATTGATTGACCAATGCACAGATCGTGAGTTTTTCTGATCTGTCAATCAGTAGAGAATGCTGGGTTGGATGATCAGGTTGTCGCGGCGGAGTTTCCATGTTTACGACGAGAAATCGAATTTCTGGCCAACGGTCGGTCGCCTCGCCGGCGACACTGCGGCCGGGGCCGCCGGAGCGAGGCCGGATTGCACGGTGCTTCCTCTCGTGGTAGGTAGGTAGGTGTAGCACCAGACGTCGCGTGCGCATGCAAACCGAATGCGATGGACACAGCTGTGCTTCTGGTGTTCTCGTCCGGGTGTGGACGTGTTTGTACTGCTGTTTCTTCTTAATATGAACACGTGTTTGCCTGCAAAAAAAAAATGCGATGGCACGTACGTGGTAGTAAACCGACGAGTGTACCGGTACCACTTAACGTGCAAAGTACGTTGCACGCGTCTCGCCGTCGGATGCGCTCGGTTTCCCGGTGAGATCAAGCACGCGATTCGGTTGTGAACGGGCTAGAGACCTTGAGTACGAGCTACGCGACTGGTTTGGTTTGGTTTGGATCTGGAATCACCGTTCATAGCTTCTTCTTTATTTTTCTTTTTTTTTAAAAAAAATTCTGATCTAGTCATCTTCAATCATGGTAGTACAACGAACACTAGAAATAAAAAAAATTACATCCAGATTCGTAGATCATCTAGCGAAGACAACAAGCACTGAAGCGAGCCAAAGATGCGCCGCTGTCATCGTCCCTCCCTCGCCGGAGCCGGACAATACTTGTTGTAGTAGATAGTCGGCAAGTTGTCGTGCTAAGGCCCCATAGGACCAGGGCAACAAAACAACAATCGCCGCCGATGAAGAGTAGCGTAGATCAGAAGAATCCAACCTGAAGATACAAGAACAAAGACAAACGACGAACAGATCCGAGCAAATCGACCAAAAGACAGATCTGCCGTAGACACAGCTTCATACGCCCACCGACAATGCTAGAAGCACCACCGGAACGGGGCCTAGGCAGGGAGAACCTTATTCCATCTTTAGATGGCCGCCGTCGTCTCGTCTTCCTGAGCAGGACACAAACCTTAACAAAACTAAAAGAAATATCTAAAAACGAAGCCCTCCCACCGGCAAGGGCCAGAATTCACTCCGCTCCCATGGCCCTAAGGCCACCGGAGACGAGCCGGATTGACGGCGGCGCGGGCGGGAGGCAAAGAAACCCTAACTTTTTAGTGGTCATGTGTTCTTGCATTGTAATCTTTCTTCCTCTATATGGTCTATATTGTCTACATGGGATCCAACTTATATCGACCTTGCGATGTTTCACATATGAATGATAAATTATTATTTCAAAAAGGAAAGACATGAGTTATAAATTTAGATGAAATGTGTTTGTTTGGTTTTTCAAGAAAAACTAATAGTTTTCACCCCACTTTATAAATAAAGACATCATCATATCCATACATCAAGTTCAAGTGTAACAAAATAAAACAGTCTACTGGTCATCTGCACAAACACGCACAAGAAAAGTATGAGAGAAATAAGAGAAAAAAGACCATCAAGTGGCCACAGACTAAGGGGCATGCTGCAAGGACAGACGGCGAGAGGCAACATGCATCAGGTACATAATAACTCATAAGTCCCAGACGCTCACGGTCACACTGCCTAGACAGCAGGTACCACTGCTGCAAAAATGTAAGGAATTTGAAAATCGAGTCAGAAGCCCGTCTAAGAAAGATCCTCTAAATCACCATCTTATTGCGCATCGTCCATAGTGTCCAAGCTAGCGCCACAAACACAAGCTAGAAGAGATGTCTCGTCCTACCGGTCTTGTTGACACTGGGTTGAAGGAACTCAACCAGGTCCAGGGCCTCCCAATCAAATCCTAGAGCCTCACAGACAAAACTCCAAAGAATTCTTGCCGCCGTGCAAGTGTAGAGGATGTGGGTCCCCGTCTCCGGGACTCCACAAAGAGGGCACAACCCATTCCCCGGGCCGTATCTCTTGATCACCTCTGTCCGAGATGTGAGCCAGTCCCTCAAACAATTGCAAACTAAAATTTTGATCTTCAAGGTCAAGGGTGCTTTTTCCATAACGGAGGTAATAGTCGGTCGACAGCACAGAGCATGGTAGGCCAAGGCGACAGAGAAAACACCCGAAGGTGCAAGATGCTAGGAAACGGTGTCCGGATATTCCACGAGCACCGGCAGTGGGGCAGCCCGCAAGTTAGTCCACTCTACGGTCCCGACGTGCTCAAATGACCGTCGGAACAAGATGTTCCAATGGCTATTGTGGGCAGCCGTAGAGACTACCACCACTGGATCCGAACAAATGGCAAACAAGTTAGGAAACCCCGTGAGATCAAGCACGCGATCCGGTCAGGGTGAACGGGCTAGAGACCTTGAGTACCGAGCTAGACGACTGGTTTGGTTTGGTTTGGATCTGGAATCACCGTTCATAGCTTGACCATGCAGAGAATTAATACAAAACCCACCACTGTTGGATCTTGATAGGAAATGCCTGTTTTGTATTATACTCCCTAGGAAAGTATATAAAAAGTGTTGATTTCGTCTTAAGAATGTGTTCTTGCATTGTAATCTTTCTTCCTCTATATGGTCTACGTGGGATCCACCTTATATCGACCTTGCGATGTTTCACATACGAGTGATCAATTATTATTTCGGAAAGAAAAGACATGAGTGATAAATTTAGATGAAATATGTTTGTTTGTTTTTTCAAGACAAACTCAAAATAGATTTTCACCCCACTTTATAAATAGAGCCATCATCATATCCATACATCAAGTTCAAGTGTAACGAAATAAAATAGTCAACTGGGTCATCAACACAAACACGCCCAAGAAAAATATGAGAGAAGTAAAAGAAAAAAGACCACCAAGTGGCCACAGACTAAGGGGCCTGCTGCGAGGACATACGGCAAGCGGCAACATGCATCACGTCCATCATAAGTCACAGACGCTCACGGGCACGTTGCCTAGACAACGGGTGCCAGTGCTGCAAAACTGCAAGGAATTTGAAAATCGAGTGAGAAGCCCGTCTAAGAAAGACCCTCTCAATCACCATCTTATTGCGCGTCGTCCATAGTGTCCAAGCTAGTGCCGCAAACACAAGCCAAAAGAGACGTCTCCTCCTACCAGTCTGGTTGACTCTGGTTTGAAGGAACTCAGCCAGCTCCAAGGCCTCCCAATCAAGTCCTAGAACCTCATAGACAAAACTCCAAAGAACTCTTGCCACCATGCAAGAGTAGAGGATGTGGGTCCCCGTCTCCGGGACTCCACAAAGAGGGCACAACCCATTCCCCGGGTCGTGTCTCTTAATTACCTCTGTCCCAGATGTGAGCCGATCCCTCAACAATTGCAAACAAAAATGTTGATCTTCAAGGTCAAGGGTGCTTCTTCCATAACGAAGGTAATAATCGGTCGACGGCACAGAGCTTGGTATGCCGAGGCGACAGAGAAAACAATCGAAGGGGCAAGACGCTAGGAAACGGTGTCTGGATATTCCAAGAGCATCGGCGGTAGGGGAGCCCGCAAAAAATCCCTACTCTATGCTACTTGTGATAGGCGTTGAGATTTCCCCGAAGAGGAAGTATTTCCCTTAGTAGAGAACCAAGGTTTAGCGAACCAGTAGAAGATTCACACAAACAACTGTCAACAGTACCTGCACACACACATACAAATACTTGCACCCAACGCAGGCAAGATGGTTGTCGATCCCCTTGTACTCGTTAATTGCAAGGATTAATTTTGATAGTGGTAGATAGATAAATTGCAAAACTAAATAAAAGTAAATAAATTGCATCAACGTATTTAGGATTTTAGCAATATGAAGTGAATGGACCCGGGGACATAGCTTTCACTACAGGCATATCTCTCAACAACATAGCAAAGGTGGGTACACAAATTACTGTTGGGCGATTGATAGAAAAACACATAGTTATGATATTATTAATGGCATGATCAGTACATAGGCATTACGTTCATGACAAGTAGACCATTAAACTTACTGACGCCTACTACTATTACTCCACTTTGAGAGCGCTTCTATGCTTGCCTCTCTAGGTATTAAGTTCATAACAAACAGAGTAATGCTTTAAGCATGATGACATAATGTAGACAAAGTAAGACTAATCAATATGATCGAACCCCATTGTTTTACCCTTAGTAGCAACAATACAAATACGTGTCTCGCTACCCCTTCTGCCACGAGGTGAGGACACCGTAAGATTGAACCTACTACTATGCACCACTTCCACTGAAGATAAATCAATCTAGTTGTCCAAACTAAACGGATAGATCGGAAAGCATTACATAGCTATAACAATCACACATAATAAAGTTTAGAAAATACTCAATTGGTTTCAATGAATAATCTGATCATAAACCCAAAATTCATTGGATCCCAACAAATGCACTGCAAAAGATTACATCGAATCGATCTCCGAAGATAACATTGTATTGAAGATCAGAGAGAGAGAGAGAGATAGAGAGAGAGAGAGAGAGAGAGAGAGCCATCTAGCTACTACTATGGACCCGCAGGTCCTGTGAGGAACTACTCACACATCATCGAAGAGGCAGCAAGGTTGATGTAGAGGTCCTCCGTGATCGATTCCCCCTCCGACAGAGTACCAGCGGAGGCCTCCAGATGGGATCGTGGAAGAACAGAGACTTGCGGCAGCGGAATAATTGTTTTGGATCGCGGAAGAGAGAGAGAAAGAGAGGGGGGGGTTGATGTACAGACTTGCAACAAGGTTGATGTAGAGGCCCTCAGTAGCAGTAGCGTGGGGTGAGAACACGCATTGCTCACTGGTACAGCGAGGTGCTATACAAACAGTTTTTAACCCCTTTTCGCGATGGCATTCTGAACCGTCGCCAAGTGAGTGTGTGCGATAGGGGGGTCCTTCCCACATGACCCAAAAACCATGGGGGATAGGCCCTCCGGTCACACACGCTTGGCAAAATGAGCTCGTGTGCGACGGGCGAGCGATCAAATACGGTTATACGTACAGTTGTGTTAAAAAATATAATTATACAGGCCCAATTGTTTCCGGTCGTAAGTACATCCCACACAGTCAGTCACAGACAAACGTTTCTGTACGTATGTACATTCCACACAGTCAATCCAAGGAATACGTTTCCGTTCGTATGTACATCCCACACAGTCAATCCAAGAAGTTCGTTTCCGTTCGTATGTACATCCCACACAGTCAATACAGGGAAAACGTTTCCGTTCGTACGTACATCACACACAATTTTCCTCATTAAATTGTTTGTGATAGCATTGTCATTGCAGACGATATTAACAAATTTACCATTTGCGTTATTGAATGCATCACACACGGTGCGTAGAAGAAACTGTGTGGCATCGGCTGTCCATCACACACACTTTTTCTGTGGTAAACGTTTGTGCATGGTGGCATAACGCAAACAGTTTTCAAGAGGAAGTCGTGTGCGATTGTTCATTAATCCAACATGTTTTATTCCTAGAAACTATGTGCGTTGTCTGAGGTCATCGCCCACGGTGTTTTCTCAATAATCGTTTGCAATATAAAACCGATTAGCAGGCTAATTAGCCTATTATTAATAATCCATTTATTAATCTAATTGACATTTCATATTAAGCACACAATATATTTCATTTTCGTATTAAGGAAGCAGGATTTCATAATTAAAATACATCAGAGTACAACATCATATAGCTTCAGCACTCAGCTACCGCATTACACAACTGCACCAGCACCAAATTTCACATGCAACATCTATTCTACCGCATAGACAGATGAATCTCATCTGAAAAACTGCTGAAGCGGAAGGCGAATACCGAGCCTTCATTGATGTTGAAGGTCTTGCAACTTTAGGCCAGTGCATGTGGATGATTGACTGTCCATCCTTCGTCCTCTTCAGGAAGACTTCAATATTGAACCGTGGGTGTTGTATGAATACCTTCCTCGCCTCCTGACCATACAGGTGGTTTGAGAGGTAATCATCAGTGAACTGCTTTGGAAAGGCCTGAAAACAAGGATATGCATAAATATCTTCTCTAGATTTGAAATGGCGCAAAGAAATTAGAAAGACAAGGTATAACAGTTAGTACAATCCTGTAGTGAACTGATGTCTTCTTCATTGTGCAGACAAAGATCTTGTTGTTTTTTCTCGCTAATTTCTTTATCCTAACAATCTTTCTGAGTTTCTTGACTTGACTGATATTCATGGACAACTCATTTCCACATATGCAAAAAGGGTCGAACAGTGGGTCAAAACCTCTGACAGCAGGACCTACATGTGCAAGACCAAATTGTTAAAAATCGAATATTTAAAAACAAGAAGTGGAAATGTGTGTTATTAACTGCAACAGGCCTAATATTTAAAAACAAGCAAACATAGTTATTCAAACTTGTATTGTGCAGGTCTAACTACACTAGTTATTGACCCTATTTGAATCCATGGGTTAGAGTTAGTTTGAGCTAGTTTGGGCTCAAATATCCCTAAACTATCCAAACATGAGGGCTAGTTTGAGCTAGTTGCGTCTAACCCACCCAAAACAACCATCCCACCAAAGAGGTGCTAATTGGGGCTAGTTCTCCTAGTGCATTTATTGTCAATCTAACACTGTCATCCAAACACCTCTTTGGCTAGAGTTAGTTCAGGGTTAGTCATTGGTGAGTATCATCGTTATTTAGGAAACGTAGGATAGCGTAGGATTTATTCTACCTTGACTTGTACTCCAAGATGACCATGTACTCCTATATATATGCCCACGAGGCTCAAGCAATACAATCAACTATTCCACCAATCTCTCTCTCTCCCTTTTAACTGTCATGATTTAGAAACTAACTCTAACCTCTAGCTAAGTTAGAGTATCCAAACAGTGCCATTGTTAAATCAAATGGAAAGGTGTGTTAAATACTCCCTCCGGTCCTTTTTACTCTGCATATAAGAATTGTCTGAAGTCAAACTTCATAAAGTTTGACCTTATTTATATGAAAAAATATCAACATCTACCATGCTAAAGTTATACAATATGAAAATTTAAGTCATGACACATGTACTGATATTGATTTCATATTGTGAATGTTGGTATTTTTTTTTATAAAGTTGGTCAAACTTTACGAGGCTTGACTTTAGACAAATCTTATATGCGAACTAAAAAGATTCGGAGGGAGTACAACATGCTTAACAGCAACCAAATATAGTCATACATAGAGCTATTGCTAAAATTGGTATATTAATAAAATTGAACTACATAGTTAATACTAGCACATACAGAACATCACACTATTAATAGCTGAAATAAACAAGGCATACTACGGATAACCAAAGATGGCAATTGAAACTGGACATATGCTAACTACAAACAACCGAACAACCAAAAACCATAGAAATAAACAAGACGTAATGCAAACAACCAAATATAGCAATAAATACTGGACAGGTTCTCACTACAAAAAGGGTTCGAGAAAACAAATCGTGGGTTTCCTCACTTGTCACAGATTGGCTCCTCCTCGTGGTCGCCGTCGATGAGGTCTGACTTACCAGCTGAGGATCACAAGCCAGCGTCGCAGAACGTGTCCTTCAGAAATGACAAAAGGGGCTCCATGGCAATGAAGGATGGCAAATTGTTCATAACGAGCCGCAGGAGATCAGCGGCAGGGCCATCGATTAGATCGACGGCTGTCGAACCCGAAGGGTTGGGGGTGGGCAACTTAACCTGTGACATAGCCCACATCAAGCCGTCGCTGTTGACGACCTCGATGTCGTAGCCGGCGACCGCGACATGCCAGAATACTTTAGCCCGCTGATTGAAAGGCTCCATCCAAGTCCAGTCATCATCGTCAACTTCCTCGGCTGCCACCTCGCCGACGTCGGGCAAAGAGGCCGCGGTAAAGCTCTTTTGGGCCATTCGCTCCTCGAGCTCCCCGGGAAGCGTAGCCGGGCTTAGGCTGCGACGCTCTGGAGTGGGGGAGGGGGGTGGGGATGGGATCTGTGGGAAAGGGGGCATTTCGCAGGCGTCATCTAAGAAACTCAGGGCGGCGAGGGTATGTATGTCGGTGGTTAAACTACACGGGCAGACCGGCAGAGGTTGATGATGGAGGCGGCGCGGCGGCGGCGGCGGCCTAGCTAGGTTTCGAGCGAGGGAGGGGTGGTGTGTATGTGTGTGAGCAGAGGATTTGGTGTGAGCGAAGGATTTGGGGTGTGTGTTTGGAGGGGGGTCCAAGGTGGTGTTTGAGGAAATGTCACGGGTATTGAAAATTTTACTAGGCGGGAGTAAAATGGCGGGGCTACCAAAAATTTTGATCAAGGGATTGAAGCAGAGCGGGGCAGGAGTAACAAACATCACACACGGTTAAAAACATAATAATCGTGTGCTATCAAACAGAAAACCACTCCAGCCGAGCAGATATTTTTGAGATTGCGAGTGATGCAGGCGGGAGTAAAATGCCAGGGCTCCAGTTCAAAAAAAATGCCGGGGCTATTGAAAATTTGGATTAACTGATTGAAGCAGAGCGAGAGTAACAGACATCGCACACGGTCCACACATACGAATCGTGTGCTATCAAACAGAAAAACCCTCTACGCGGGTAGATATTTTCAAGATTGCAGGGGGTAGATATTTTTGAGAGCGCGAGGGAAGCCTCATGGAGCCCAATCTACTGTGATGTTGTGGGTGACAGAGGCAGGGGCACGGCACACGGGTAGTCCTAGGGAACTGTGTCAGTTGCGTACCCGATCGCAGACGGTTGTTGCGTCCGACTCGTCTGCTATTTATAAATTTGACGAAAAAACACGGGAAAGGGTCAAAACACAAACACACTTGCATGTGGACCAAATATATGTATGAAAAGGGTGCACTGGTACAGCGAGGTGCTATACAAACGGTTTTTAACCCCTTTCCGCGACGGCATTTTGAACCGTCGCCAAGTGAGTGTGGGCGATAGGGGGGTCCTTCCCACACGGCCCAGAAACCGTCGGGGATAGGCCCTCTGGTCACACACGCTCGGCAAAATGAGGTCGTGTGCGACGGGCAAGCGATCAAATACGGTTATACAGGCCCAATCGGTTCCGGTCGTAAGTACATCCCACACAGTCAGTCCAAACAAACGTTTCCGTTTGTTATGTACATTCCACACAGTCAATCGAAGGAATACGTTTCCGTTCTTATGTACATCCCACACAGTCAATCCAGGGAAAACGTTTTCGTTCGTATGTACATCCCACACAGTCAATCCAGGGAAAACGTTTCCGTTCGTATATACATCCCACACAGTTTTATGTATAGCCTCGTGTGTGATTGTCGGAGTAAATGACCACGGGTAGCCTCATTAGCTCCCCTGGGTATTTCAAGGCATCGGGGCAGGCTGTGCCCCTCGAACATCAAAGGCAAAGGACTGCCTTCTTGGGGCCGGCTGGTCCAAGTGGCCGGTTGCCAGGAGGCGGCGGAGTCCAGAAGACGGCCATGAAGTGGGCCGACTCCTAGCAGGCGGCTTCCTGGGAAGCCGGGTCCTAGCAGGCGGCCCCTCGCGCCCTCAAAGTTAGCACCCACATAAACACGACGAGACGGGGCGTGGCTACAGTACAAGCCTGCCACCCCCGAATCCAGGGCAGAGCGTGGCCACAGTGCGGCGTACCAAGCGGACATCCCACGCCCGACGCGGCACTGTTGCCATGTTGCTCATGACATCACCCATGGCAGAGGAAGCCATGCCCCCACGACGGGCTGTCGGTACGGCCCGCAGGCGGCGGGCCCTACCTGTCCGCGAGAGGCCAGAAGGCAGCGAGCCCTGACCAGTCGGCTCAGGAGGACGCCGGCTCCTAGCAGGCGGCCCTCCCCCTTCCTTGGAGTTTGTGCGCCATTAACCAGAAGAGACGGGGAGTGGCTACAGTGAAACGCCCGCCAGGCGGCGGGACTATAGCCATGCTCTCCCCGACCAAGCATGCATCATCAGTGGCACGGCTACAGTGCTATGCAGCCGACAGGACCCGCAAGCGGCGGGCCCGGCTTGTCGGCCGAGTACGAGACAGCTAGGGGGACCCATCAGGCGGCGGGCCCCTGCAGTCGGCAGAGAGGCCGGCGGCGAGAGACACTGACGGCCGGGTCCTACGCCCAGCCGGATTACCATTGTACCCCTGGGGGTAGGCCTATATAAACCCCCCAGGTCACCCCATGCAAGGGGTTGGGACCTTGGTGGAGAGAAGAGAGCCTTAGTTTAGCGCCCACACACACACATAGAGAGTAGAGTAGAGCTAGCCTTGCTCTCCTTCCTCCTCTAGCAAAACAGCTCAAGGAGCAAGATTGTAGCTACTTGTTGAGGTAGTGATCATGCGGAGACCCCGCAGAGCAGGACTAGGGGTGTTATCTCCTAGGAGAGCCCTGAACCTGGGTAAGATTCGCAGGCATATGTGGTCTCGCTCACTCCCGCTTCCAGAGCCCGGCGACGTACTTTTGTCCCCATCCACGATAAGCCACCCCTTGGCATATGTCGCACGATATCCCCGACATTTGGCGCCCACTGTGGGGCTAGGTGCACCGTCATCCGGAAACACGTTCTGGATGGGAACCCTCTTCCTTCCTGGCGAGCGCAGCCAGCCCGGCACGCCTGACGGCGTTTGTGCTGACACGCTGCGCGGCATGGAAGTTGCCTGTGCCGCAAGCAGCCTCACTGATCTCATCGGCGGGATCCGCCTCTCCGACGAGCCCGCACTCATCGCGGGCGCGACCAGCCCCGAGAGCTGCCTCGTCGACTCCCTCGGCAGGCTTCACATCGCCAATGAGCCGGTCGCCGACCTGGGGTCCGTTGGCTCCACCGACCCTTCCGTCGACATGGTCATCGACGCCGACGCCGCGCTTTCTGATGCCTTCCCCGGTGACGTGGTGATCTTCGACGACTCGCTCCCTGCTGTAGACAGCAGCGCCAGCACCAGCACCGTCACCGCGGTGCTGGTCATCAGCCACGACGGAGCCTCCGACCAGGCCGGCCGGGACCCGTTGCACGCTGCAATGCGGGACCTGTCCACGCCCGTAGCGCCCGATGCGAACGGCGAAACGCTGGAAGCGTGCCGTATCGCACTCCTCGACAATGCCAACAAATTGGCGGCCATGAGACGCCTCACCGAGGCCTACCACCGCGAGATCGACCGTGCCGTCTGCGGCACGCCGGCCGCTGCCGAACCCAGCCGCGCGGGCACGGTCCGGCAGCGCGGCGCAGCCATCGCCAGCATGTTGGGGGCCGACCGCCCAGTCTACGCCACGCCAATGGAGAACTTACGCGCCGCCCAGGCGGCGGCGGACGAGCTGGACCGCCTAGAGGGCGACGAGCGTCGCTGCATGACGGAGCGCGTCCAGCAGCTCATCGACGCGGCCGCCGCGCAGCAAGAAGCTGGCCGCTGCGTGGTGGAACCCGGATTACAGGCGGGGAACCTTCCCCCTCGCCGAGAGCCCGGCGCGACCTCCCGGACGCCGACAGGCGGCGCCCGCGACCGAGGAGACCAAGAGCCGGTGGTTAGCCGCAGCCGCACCCACATCTCCATCGAGCGCGACCAGGACGGCCGCCCACAAGCAGTGGAACGGCGGGACGGTCGTCTGCCTCCCCCGCGCAGGGAGAGGCGCGCCTCCCCGCCGCCTGTTGAGCATCCGACTCTCAGGGGCCGGCTGGGCCCCCGTGAAGGAGTCGGAGAAAACGACACCCACACCCGGATCGACCGCTTGGCTCGATCCCTGGCGTTAGAAGAAAAAGATGTGATCGTCCCGCCTTGTTTCGGCCCCCGCATTCGCGACGAGCCCTTCCCCAAAGGGTTCTCGCTCCCTCGGGACACCCCCAAGTACAACGGCTCTATGAAGCCGGAAGATTGGCTGGTCGACTACTCCACTGCCGTCAACATAGCAAACGGCAACAAGCGTGTCGCCGTGAAGTATGTCCCGCTCATGCTCCAGGGCACGGCCCGGACATGGCTGAACAGCCTTAAGCCCTACAGCGTCAATAGCTGGTTGGACTTTGCCGAAGTTTTCATCCGCAACTTCACCAGCACCTACAAGCAGCCGCCTAAGCCCCGCCAGCTCTCCCTGTGCGTCCAAGGCCCAACCGAGTCCACCCGCGAATACTTGACGCGGTGGGCCGAACTGCGCAACTCCTGCGAAAGGGTGCATGAGGTGCAAGCCATAGAATACTTCACTACCGGGTGCCGAGAGGGCACCTTACTCAAGCACCGACTCCTCTGCGACGAGCCGGCCACACTCGACGAGCTGCTAATCATAGCGGACAAGTACGCCACCGCCGACTCCTCCATGAAGTCGGAGCTCCGAGTGGAATCGTCTGGAAAGATGCTCCCTTCGGACCCTCAGGCACCTGCTGGCAACTCCAGTCGGCGCCAGCAGTCGAACGTCAACAAGCGCAAGGCCCAGCAGCCGGCTTCCACTAGCCGGCAGGTGGCGATAGTTGAAGACCAACAGCCGGAAGGGCGGCCCGGCCCCAAGCGTCAAAAAGGCGGCAAGCCTGCTTGGTTGCCCGCTTTCTCCTTCGAGCAAACCCTTGATGCTCCCTGCAAGTTCCACAGCGGCGCGAAGCCGTCCAACCACACCACCCGGAAGTGCCACTGGCTCACCCGCATTGCCAAAGGTGAAGGACTGCCCCCTCCGCCCGCTGGCCCGCCGGATCCACCTCCTCAGCAGCCGGCGGCCCGCCCCGTCGACGCAATTCAAGATGAATTCCCCGAGGAACACGGAGCCTACATCGTCTTCACCAGTGTGGCCGACGACAGGCACAGCCGGCGTCAGCAGCACCGCGAGGTGAACACGGTCGCTTCTAAGGTCCCAGAGTTCATGCACTGGTCCGAGAAGCCTATCAGCTGGAGTCGCGCTGACCACCCGGAGGTGATGCCTTCTCCGGGTTCCTACGCCCTGGTGCTGGATGCCACCTTTTCAACGGAGCGGCGAGCCTGTCGCTTCTCCCGAGTTCTGATAGACGGCGGTAGCAGCATCAACATCCTCTACCGTGACACCCTGGAGAAGCTGTGCGTCAAGGAGAAGCAACTCCAGCCCAACCGGACTGTCTTCCATGGCATTGTACCTGGCCTTTCCTGCTCTCCAATCGACAAGATCAAGATAGATGTCCTCTTCGGAGACAAAGATCACTTCCGCCGCGAGCCAATCTGGTTCGAGGTGGTGGATCTGGAGAGCCCCTACCATGCGCTCCTTGGCCGGCCTGCTCTGGCCAAGTTCATGGCGGTACCGCACTACGCCTACCTCAAGATGAAGATGCCGGGCACCAAGGGCATTATCACCGTAGCCGGCGACTACCAGAAGTCTGCCGAGTGTGCCGCAGCCAGCAGTCGGCTGGCCGAGTCCCTTGTGATTGCTGCCGAGAAGCGGCTCCTTGACCGGGTTGTGGCCATGGCCGGCAAGCAGCCAGACCTGTTACCAGATCCCAAGGAGTCAGAGGCTCATGGCTCTTTCCAGCCGGCCAAAGAAACCAAGAAGATACCCTTGGACCCGGAGCACCCGGAGAAGTTCGCTGTCATAGGAGCTCACCTTGACAGCAAATAGGAAAGCGAGCTCGTCGATTTCCTCCGTGAGAATCGGGACATCTTTGCATGGTCTCCAAAGGACATGCCGGGTGTTCCGACGGATTTCGCCGAGCACAAGCTACATGTCAGAGCAGATGGAAAACCAGTCAGGCAACCCCTCCGCCGCCTGTTGGAGGAGAAGAGAAGAATTGTTGGTGAAGAGATAGCCCGGCTTCTAGCAGCCGGCTTCATTATGGAAGTGTTCTTTCCAGAGTGGCTTGCCAGCCCAGTCCTTGTACTGAAGAAGAACAACAAATGGCGCATGTGTATTGACTATACCAGCCTCAACAAAGCTTGCCCCAAAGATCCGTTTGCCTTGCCTCGGATTGACCAAGTGATAGACTCCACGACCGGATGCGAGCTGTTGAGTTTTTTGGATGCCTACTCAGGGTACCACCAGATCAAGTTGAGCCCGGCCGACCGCCTGAAGACCGCCTTCATCACACCATTCGGAGCCTTCTGCTACTTGACCATGACATTCGGCTTGAGAAACGCCGGTGCCACGTTCCAGCGTTGCATGCAGAAGTGCCTCCTCAAGCAACTCGGCAGAAATGCCCACGTCTATGTAGACGATATTGTGGTGAAGACGGAGAAGCGCGGTACCCTCCTGGAAGATCTCAAGGAAACTTTTGATAATCTGCGCCGTTTTCAAATCAAGCTCAACCCAGAGAAGTGCGTCTTTGGAGTACCAGCCGGCCAGCTCCTCGGTTTCCTTGTCTCAGAGCGCGGCATAGAGTGCAACACTGTCAAGATCAAGGCCATCGAGAGGATGGAGAGGCCCACCCGACTGCGAGACATTCAGAAGTTCACCGGCTGCTTGGCATCCATCAGCCGCTTCATCAGTCGGCTGGGCGAGAAGGCTCTTCCCCTGTACCAGTTGATGAAGAAAACCACTCATTTCGAGTGGAACGATAAGGCGGATGAGGCTTTCCTCCAGCTCAAGAAGATGTTGACCACGCCGCCCGTTCTGGCCGCTCCGGCTGCCAAGGAGCCCATGCTTCTTTACATCGCCGCCACCAGCCGGGTGGTCAGCACAGTCATGGTGGTAGAGCGCCAAGAGGATGGCAAGGCACAGCCGGTCCAGAGGCCCGTGTACTACTTGAGTGAGGTACTGTCAGCCTCCAAGCAGAACTACCCCCACTACCAAAAGATGTGCTACGGCGTGCACTTTGCCGCCAAGAAGCTCAAGCCATACTTTCAAGAGCACCCCATTACGGTTGTCTGCACCGCCCCGCTTGCGGAGATCATGGGCAGCAGAGACGCGTCGGGCCGGGTGGCCAAGTGGGCCATCGAGCTGGCCCCCTACACCATCTTCTACCAGCCTCACACCGCCATCAAGTCCCAAGCACTGGCCGACTTCCTCGTCGACTGGGCCGAGACCCAGTACCTGCCGCCAGCTCCAGACTCCACTCATTGGCAGATGCACTTTGATGGCTCGAAGATGCGCACCGGTTTGGGAGCCGGCATCGTCCTTACCTCCCCCAAAGGCGACAAGCTCAGATACACGTTGCAAATCCATTTTGCCGCCTCCAACAACGTGGCCGAGTACGAGGCACTAGTATATGGACTCCGGCTGGCCAAGGAGATTGGCATCCGCCGGATTCTGTGCTATGGCGACTCGGACCTGGTGGTCCAACAGTCGTCTGGCGACTGGGACACCAAGGATGCAAACATGACGAGCTACCGCTCCCTCGTCCAGCAGATCAGCGGATATTTTGACGGGTGCGAGTTCCTTCACGTGCCACGGGCCAACAACAAGCAAGCAGATGCCCTGGCGCTGATCGGCTCCACCCGGCAAGCCATACCAGCCGGCGTGTCCCTTCAGTGCCTCCGCAAGCCGTCTATCAAGCCTTCCCCGGAATTAGAATCCATCTTCATGCCGGCTGCCCCCGAAGCAGTCGGATCCGACTCGGGGGCTGCAGCAGCCGGCCCGGGGACTTTGGCAGGCGGCACGGGGACCGCAGCAGTCGCACCCGGCCCGGGGACTTCGCAACTCGGCATGGGGGCTGCAGCAGCCGTCCCAGGGACTTCACCAAGCAGCTCGGGGACTACAGCAGTCGCACCCGGCTCGGGGACTCCACAACCCGGCCCGGTGGCTGCAGCAGTCGGCCCGGGGACTTCAACAACGCAACAAGACACGGCTGACTCCACCCCGCCACCTCCCAACCCAACCGCCCTAGTTTCAGTGGCCGTAATGACAGTGGACGAAGTCGAAGCACCATCATGGGCGCAACCCATCCTCAACTTTCTGGTGAGCGGAGAGCTGCCAGCTGGTGAGGTCTCGGCCCGGCAGGTGCAACGCCGGGCAGGAGCTTACACGATAGTAAACAGAGAGCTTGTCAGGCGCAGCGTGACCGATGTCTTCCAACGCTGCGTTGAACCAGAGAAAGGCAAGGCAATCCTCAGAGACATACACCAAGGCGAGTGTGGCCACCACGCGGCCTCCAGGTCCCTTGTCGCCAAAGCTTTCCGCCATGGTTTCTTCTGGCCGACTGCTTTGGAGGACGCCAAGGATCTGGTCAAGAA
Organism: Thinopyrum elongatum; assembly: GCA_011799875.1. NCBI lineage: Eukaryota > Viridiplantae > Streptophyta > Magnoliopsida > Poales > Poaceae > Thinopyrum > Thinopyrum elongatum. The sequence goes on along the minus strand of CM022302.1, from coordinate 153,143,993 downwards.
ATGCAAGGGGTGCCAAAAATTCAGCTCCAAGCAACATCTGCCGGCTTCTGCACTCAAGACCATCCCCCTTACCTGGCCCTTTGCCGTCTGGGGGCTGGACATGGTGTGCCCATTCAAGACAGCACGCGGCGGCATGACCCATCTGCTCGTCGCCATCGACAAGTTCACCAAGTGGATTGAAGCAAAGCCAATCAAGAAACTGAATGGTCCGACTGATGTGACCTTCATCGTAGATATCACCGTCCGCTAAGGTGTACCACAGAACATCATCACCGACAATGGCACAAACTTTGCCAAAGGCGCCTTGGCCCGTTTCTGCGCGACGCAGGGCATCCGACTGGACTTAGCATCCGTTGCCCATCCGCAGTCAAACGACCAAGTCGAGCGAGCAAATGGCCTCATCTTATCCGGCATCAAGCCCCGACTGGTCGAGCCACTGGAGCGCTCGGCCGGCTGCTGGATCGATGAGCTGCCGGCCATTCTCTGGAGCCTCCGCACCACCCCAAACAAATCAACCGGCTTCACTCCCTTCTTCCTCGTATACGGGGCCGAGGCTGTCATCCCAACTGACATCGAGTTCGACTCACCTCGCATCACCATGTACACGGAGGCGGAGGCGAAGGAAGCACGTGAAGACGGCGTCGATCTGCTGGAAGAGGGCCGGCTGTTAGCACTCAACCGGTCCGCCATCTACCAGCAGATCCTGCGTCGCTACCACAGTCGGAAGGTCAAGCCACGATCCTTCCAAGAGGGAGACCTTGTGCTCCGGCTGATCCAGCGAACAGCCGGCCAGCACAAGCTCTCGGCCCCTTGGGAAGGCCCCTTCATCATCAGCAAAGCCTTGGGCAACGACTCCTATTACCTGATCGACGTGCAGAAGCCCAGGGCGCGCAAGAGGGATGATTCCGGCAAGGAAACAGAGCGCCCATGGAACGCAAATCTCCTCCGAAGATTTTATAGTTAATACAGTATGTACCACGCTACCTTTTGTATTAAGCGCAAAGACACCAAGTCCCTCGAGGAGCACTCGGGGGCTACCTTTCTTATCTATATGATAAGTTTCATGCCTGTGAATGAGTTATTTCATTCCTCCGCCCGGCACCGGGTCCGACCAGTCGGCCTGGGGGCTTGCCATCTTGTACTATGTCAGCGCTACCTGCAGTCGGACAAGTAGTGTGCTGGCAGCTAAGCCCTCTCTTGCCATAAGCCGCAGCTCGCAGAGTGACTGTCTGGCTGGCAAGAGTCAAAGGCAGGAAATGGTGCCCACATGAAAAATGACTAAGGACGAAAGCACTCACATAGGCCAAGCCGGCCCCTCGCCTAGCCGTCCGGTTGCTGAGCAGCCGGCTGGCCGGCTTCTCACTTAACTTGCTACATTCTAAGCAGCCAAAGTACTTGCCTTCCCAAAATGGCCAAGTACCTGACCCAGCCAACAGACCGAAGAGCGGCTGTCTGGCCGGCAAGGTGGCAGCCAAGGGAAGGCGGCAAAGGAGAAAGCCAAAAGAACAAAAAAGCAAGACAAAGTCAGAACCTGGCAGAGCACTGCTTGTGCGAATAAAGTTAATTTACATAGCAAAAGCTCTTAGCCAGCATTCAACAGAGTTTGAATACACCCCCAGCGGGTGGAATTGCGCGAATTTAACATACTTGTCCAAAAGATTACAAGAGCAGGAAAAGATAAGATAAAGCTGGCAGCCTAGGCCAGAGGAGCAGCAGGCGGGTCCGGCAGGTTGGTGGAGTCGGAGGCGCCGGCTGGTGGAGTGGCCATCTGGCGAGTCTCGGCTTGGTCGCCATCAACAGCAGTCGGTGCACTCGCACACGGCTCGTTGCTCGAGGCCCGATCGAGCTGAGGCTGGCCGTCCGCTCCGCCCTCCGGTGCGTCGTCTTCACCATCCTCGTCTTCCTCATCCTCGCCTTCGTCACTGGAGGTGATTTCTTCTGCCGAGTCCTCGCCCTCATCCGGGTTCAGCCCGAACCAGTCCGACGGCACCTCGGCACCCTCCTCGTCCAGCTCAGGGAGGAAGACACCGGTCTCGGTGTACTCGGCGATCGCCGCCGCACGACGAGTGAGCGCAGGCCCCACTGCCACCAACTCTTCCCTGGCCTCCTGCCGGAACATGGCCAACTGGGCTAGGTTCAGCCCAGGATACCACGCCTTGACGAACTCCAAGGTCCTTCGGGTGCTTGCCCGAGCGGAGGAGCCCTTCCAAGCCTCAAAGCGGCTGATCGCCGCCTCTAACCAGTCGGCGGTCCGACTGGGGGTGCGTGGAGCTTGGACGCCTGGCCAGAGGGCGGAAACTAGCTGGGACCCGGCGCGCTGAAGGCGGCGGAGCAGACGGTGAATCGGCTGCAGGCGCGTCCTGATGGCCAGGAGCTGCTCGTTCATGTTTCGAGGCGCGTCGAGCGGGATCTCCACTCCTTCCCTCCTACGCTGGTCACGCCACGCCTCGATGGCCTGGCTGACGGCGACGGCGTGTCCAGGAAAGAAGTCTACGCAAAGAAAAAACAAAGATCAGAAGTCGGAAGCCGACTCTCGGTGCAGTCGGCAGCTATTCCAAAGAAATAAGTTTACCATCGATCATATCCTCAATCTCGCCGTAGCCAGCAGCGAGGATCGCCTCCTTCTCGACCCACTTCGAGCGCTCGGTCTCAAACTCGTCCTGGAGGGCGCCTTCCGCCTCCTCGAGTTTCTGGAGCTCCGCCTTGTGCTGGTCTGCCTGGTCCGCCAACTTCTTGGCCAGACGGTCGCGCTCCCAGGCCGCCTTGCTGAGCTCCTCCTCCTTGGCGCACAGCTCGGTCTGAGCTTCGCCCAGGCGCTGTTGCAGTGTGGCGTTGGCTCCTGCGAAATTGAGAAAGAGAAGACAAACAACGAAGTTGACCAAAAAGAAAAGTGGTTGCCGGAAGATCCGGCCCGACAGCTCAGCAGTCGGCCCGAATCCCGGGGGCTACACCCAGCTGGTGCGCTCGCGCGCCCCCACGAGGAAGAAGACGGATTGCTTACTCCGGCTCTCGGTCAGGTCGGTGGTCCGCTTAACCAGCTCCTGGACCTGGGAGTTGAAGGCGGCTACGCAGATGTTGTGGTAGTCCTGCAACGAAGACAAAAGAAGAGAAAACAAGTTAGCACTCGGAACTTACCTTAAAGTTCCGAGCCGCCTGCTCAGCAGCCGGCCCGGAACTCGGGGGCTACACCCAGTGGGTGCGCTGGCGCGCCCCCACGGAAGATTGCAAGAATCAAAACTAATAAACAAAGCAAAGAAGTGTACCCGGACGGCCGCTCGCGTCGCCAAGAACGTCTTCGTATACTGCTGGAGGGCGGTGCCTTGGGCCTGGAGCTAGGCCTGAACGTCCTGCGCGGCCTTGTTTAGCACGCCCGTCCCGCCCCCAAGAGTCCATTCTGGTGGGGCGGCACTGGTGGCCTCTGCATCTGGGGCCGACGAGCTCGCGGCCCCGATCTCCTGCGCCCGTGGCGCCGAGGCCGCCTTTGCCACACGTCGGCACCCCGGAGGACGGACCACAGGGGTCGCCCCCACCACCAGCTCGCCACTAACCGGCGGCGCCGGTGGCATGTCAGAACGACTGCCTCGGGCCTCGGCAGTCGGCGCTTGCGGGGGCACCTCCGCCCTCGGGACGATGGCGTCGCCTCCTCTCCTCTCCATGACCGGCTGATCGTTATCGGCTCCTCCAGTCGGCGCCGGGTTCTCTGGCGCTAGTGGCACTGCGCGCAGCGGGATGACAAGTCGCGGAGTCCGGCCGCGTGCGGCCTCTTCCGCTTGCACCTTGGCGGCCGCGTCCGCCTGGGCCTTGGCTGCGGCGTCCGCCTGGGTCTGGGCTGCGGCGTCCGCTTGGACCTTGGTCGCAGCGTTGGCTAGGGCCTTGGCCGCCGCATCCGCATCCGCCTGCGCCGCCTTGGCCGCCTCCGCCTTCTGCCGCTCCACCTCCTCCCGCTCCTCGCGTGCCTCCCGCGCGTTCCTCTCCATCGCCTCCTGGAGGTCGGCGAGCGGGTCCATGCGGCGGGTGTTGGCGGAGCCTTCCGCCGCCCCGATCACTGAAGCAGCGGTGGACCGCTCAAGAGAGAGCGGGGCCCTGTTCAAGCAAGACAAGAGGAAACTTAGAAAGAGTTTGCAAGAAAGAAGAAAAGAAAACGCAAGAGAAACCAAACACTTACGCGGACACCATCGGGGGCTGCTTCGGGGTCTTCTGGAACTGGGCCGCCTTCGCGGCGGCCTCCTGCCGCTTGGTTGCGGCGGCCGTGTTCTTGGACCTCTTCGGCCGGCTGCCGAACAGCAACGAACCGGCTCGGCGCTTTGGTGTGCCGCCTACTGCAGTCGGCACGGCTGAAGAACTCGCGCCCGCCTTGTCGGAGCCGTGCGTGCGGCGCGGCTCGTTCTCCTCCTCGTCGTCATCTGGCCAGGCCTCGAGGCCGCCTCCTCCTCCGGAGCTGCCTGCTCCACCGCCGCCACCTGTGGCGTCGTCCTCCTCCATGGCGGCCACCCCCAAGTCGGGGTCATCCACGTCGCTCCTCGTTCGGTCCGGCATATACTGCTGACCCGGATCCAGAGCGCCGGCGGCCGACTGGGCCGGGAGGACCTGCACCATGGGCGACTGGTCAGACAGCAAAACAAGAGCTCGGACCAGCAAAAGAGAAAAAGAATTGCAAGACTCACCGCAGGCGGCGGATTTGCGCGGTCGTACAGCCGCTTGCCGAACCGCCAATCCGTCTCCGATAGTTTGCAGTTGGAGAAGTAGTTGACCAGCCGAGCCACCTCCACGTCCGGCAGCTCCCATGTGCACGTCCGGCACGGGTCCCGGTGCCCGCTCATGCAGCTAATGATGTGAGGCCGGGCTTGGAGGGGAAGCACTCGGCGCGTCACGAAGGCGGCCAATAGGTCCGAGCCCTTCAGGCCCTCCGACTCCGTCATCACCTGAAGTCGGGCGAGGGCGGCGGAGGAGGCGGCCGATAGGGAGCTCGGCTTGTACTGCCAGTTGGCGCGCGGCTCGGCTGGCGGGCCGGCTACGTAAGCCGGCAAGTTGATGTAGTCGCTCGTCGGGTGGATATTCTTGACGTAGAAATAGGATTTCTGCCACAGCTTGGCCGACTGCAGCAGGGAGATGGGCGGGAAGCGGTTCCCGGTGCCCGGACGCCGCACCGCCACGCAGGCTCCGCATTGAGCCGCCTGGCCCTTGGTGGTGGTGCCGAGTTTGAGGTAAAAGCACTCCCCCCAGAGCTCAAGGGTGGGGAGAGTGCCGAGGTACCCTTCGCACATGGTGACGAAGGCGGCCAGCAGCACCACCGTGTTTGGCATGAGGTGGTGCGGCTGGACTCGGTAGAAATCAAGGAAGGAGCGGAGGAAGCCGCTCGCCGGAAGGCCGAAGCCGCGAAGAAAATGGGACCGGAAGACGACGCGTTCATCGCCCTCCAGCACCGGCGAGATTTCTGCCTCAGGGGGGACACGTACCCGCACGTTCGTCTCCCGGGGCAGCCGCCGTGTTTGACGAAGGAAAGAGAGGTGATCCTCATGGACATTGTAACCGTCCCAGTCGCCGGCCCGTGAGCGCGCCATGGGCGAAGGAGCTCGTCGTAGGCGCGGCGCGGCGATGAGTGGGCGAAGCCGCGGCGGAGCGAAGAAGCCGCTGCGAGAAGAAGCTCGACGATGGTGGGCTACGGCAGTGCCTCGGCAAGAGGAAGGGGCGCTGCGGCAGCGGAGAGGAAGAAGAATGGCGAGGGGAGAGGAGGGCGAGCGTGCGTCTGCCACCCCCCTCCTCCCCCTATTAACTGCGCCCACTCCCCCACGATAACACGATTGCGGCGCCAATAAAGGCGTGTATTAATTACCGCAGAAGCCCAACCGTCTCCCTCGGCCGCAGCGGATCCGCGCGCGTGCCGAGGCACTATAGCGGCGGGCCCCGGCCTGCGGCGACACCCCGTCGCGCACGTGGGCGGGCAGGCCGGCTTGGCCTGCTGACGCCGCGTGGCTGACAGGCGCAGGCGGCGAGCCTGATGTCTGGCTAGCATGCCACCTGGCCCCCACCGCGGCGTTTCGAATCGCCAGGCGGCCTGCCTGGTCACGGCCTACACCTACCAGCTGGCACTTCAGAAGACGGACGAAGCAGAATACCAGACAACCCAGAGTTGGAAGCTGCTGGAGCTTCTCGCCCCTTCAGCCGCAGCGCCCCACCAGCTTCGGGGACTACTGTCGGAGTAAATGACCACGGGTAGCCTCATTAGCTCCCCTGGGTATTTCAAGGCATCGGGGCAGGCTGCGCCCCTCGAACATCAAAGGAAAAGGACCGCCTTCTTAGGGCCGGCTGGTCCAAGTGGCCGGTTGCCAGGAGGCGGCGGAGTCCAGAAGACGGCCATGAAGTGGGCCGACTCCTAGCAGGCGGCTTCCTGGGAAGCCGGGTCCTAGCAGGCGGCCCCTCGCGCCCTCAAAGTTAGCACCCACATAAACACGACGAGACGGGGCGTGGCTACAGTACAAGCCTGCCACCCCCGAATCCAGGGCAGAGCGTGGCCACAGTGCGGCGTACCAAGCGGAGATCCAACGCCTGACACGGCACTGTTGCCATGTTGCTCATGACATCACCCATGGCAGAGGAAGCCATGCCCCCACGACAGGCTGTCGGTATGGCCCGCAGGCGGCGGGCCCTACCTGTCCGCGAGAGGCCAGAAGGCGGCGAGCCCTGACCAGTCGGCTCAGGAGGAGGCCGACTCCTAGCAGGCGGCCCTCCCCCTTCCTTGGAGTTTGTGGGCCATTAACCAGAAGAGACGGGGAGTGGCTACAGTGAAACGCCCGCCAGGCGGCGGGACTGTAGCCACGCTCTCCCCGACCAAGCATGCATCATCAGTGGCACTGCTACATTGCTACGCAGCCGACAGGACCCGCAAGCGGCGGGCCCGGCTTGTCGGCCGAGTACGAGACAGCTGGGGGGACCCATCAGTCGGTGGGCCCCTGCAGTCGGCAGAGAGGCCGGCGGCCAGAGACACTGACGGTCCGGTCCTATGCCCGGCCGGATTACCATTGTACCCCTGGGGGGTAGGTCTATATAAACCCCCCAGGTCACCCCATGCAAGGGGTTGGGACCTTGGTGGAGAGAAGAGAGCCTTAGTTCAGCGCCCACACACACACATAGAGAGTAGAGTAGAGCTAGCCTTGCTCTCCTTCCTCCTCTAGCAAAACAGCTCAAGGAGCAAGATTGTAGCTACTTGTTGAGGTAGTGATCATGCGGAGACCCCGCAGAGCAGGACTAGGGGTGTTATCTCCTAGGAGAGCCCCGAACCTGGGTAAGATTCGCAGGCATATGTGGTCTCGCTCACTCCCGCTTCCAGAGCCCGGCGACGTACTTTTGTCCCCATCCACGATAAGCCACCCCTTGGCATATGTCGCACGATATCCCTGACAGTGATAGGTGTAACTATCACACACGCTCTGCCTCGGTTAACCATTTGCTTTTATTCAACTACATCACACAGGATTTGATGAAAAAAACTGTATGGCATTGGGCTATCCATCACAAGCGTTTTTACTGCTAGAACCGTTTGCAAAGTTCCATGACCCATTTAGCTGGTTTGTTAGTTTACAATTAATAATTCTAGTATTACGCAAATTCACATTTCATATCGAACAGCTATTTGCCAATTTCATATCAGGCACATAAATATATTTTAACATCGCAGTACGATAGCTACCTGAAAACAGCACAATACAACATATAGCTAGTTCAGCTTCATAAGAACAATATTAGAACAATATATTCATTTCCCTAATCGAGATCATCCAGGCTCGTCTTATCCACCTCTGCTTTCAGTTTAGTAAGAACCTGTTTTGCACTGGCCAACTGGGAAAGTGCCTCCTCCTTCGCCAACACCATCTTAGCAAAGTCTGATTTAAAAAATCTGAGCTCATTCCCCACCTTCCTCTTTTTATCCCGCATCTTCAAATATTCTTCAGCGTTGACAACACTTTCTCTAAGCCTACCTCTGTTCTCTTCCTCATACATGCTCCAGAGCTTTGCTAGGCACATCTTCAAAGACTGTGGCCACTCTTGATCAACCCACTCCAAGTAAGAACACTTCCGTTCATCCTATAATATTTAAAACTAGATCAGTAACAATTGTAGGGGAAATGGGTTTATAGCAACATAGAAAATCACCAATACTTATTTTGAAAAACTGAAGAAACAGGTTAATTATGACATATCTTCTCAAAAAGATCAATGTGCAAATGAATTAATTGCTATTGAGACAACAACCAAATTCTGAAACGTCAGAAGCTATAATTAACTACAACAACGCTACAAGTTCTTACTCATGTACTATAAATAACAAATTGAACATTTTATGAGGAAGGTAAATATAACTGCAACAGCATAGCGACAGTGTTTGGATGACAGCAAATTGATACTAACAGGTGTGTACATGCACAAATTTAGTAACATAGAACTAATAGCACTAAGGCCGTCCACTATGTATGCCAAAACCGGTGTAAAGACAATTCTTGCTACATTTCGCACCGGTGCCCTGCACTGGCGAGCCGATGCAGCGGAAAAAAATCAGGGACCCGGACTCCGGAGCACCTAGTTGCTCCGATGCCCAGTTCCTTCGTGCCATAAATATTTAGTATTTTACTGCTTGGCTGCTCAGATGTGTGGACCAAAGTTGGCTGCACAAACTACTGAAGCGGTGCCAAATAATTTTCTAATGGCACCGCTGATGAGATGGCAACATTTTTAGATACTAGGTACAAACTCTGACACAGTCTTAGGATGCGTTTGGTTGAAGGTGTGGTATGAATGGGTTGTGACCGTGACAGTGTCTGAATCACTTCTAACAAATGATTTGTAACACCGAAAGAGGGGCTAACCTTCTCTGCACATGCCAGAAACTTCCTCCCACTGTCCACAGATTCAAACACAACTAGCTTCACGCATGGAGATTGATGGTGACAACGAGCAGACAGATCTTCAACCACCCCGTGATGCGGCTTGAACTACGTCGGTATTTTCCCAAAGAAGAAGGGATGATGCAGCACTGCTACGGTAGGTATTTCCCTCAGTGATGAGACCAAGGTTATCGAACCAGTAGGAGAACCACGCAACACTACGTGAACGGCACCTGCACATAAAGAACAAATACTTGCAACCCGACATAAAAGAGGGGTTGTCAATCTCTCCCGGGTAAAGAGATAGATAAATTTGTAGTAGATCGAATAAATAGATCTCGTGGGAACGCGAGATAAAATAAATAACAATAAATTACATCAAGATATTTTTGGGTTTTTTGATTAATAGATCTGAAAATAAGAGATGCAAATAAATAAAAAGGCAAATAGCAATATAGATCTTAAAGTATATGATGGGAAAATAGACCCGGGGGCCGTAGATTTCACTAGTGGCTTCTCTCGAGAAAAATAGCATACGGTGGGTAAACAAATTACTGTTGGGCAATTGATAGAACTTCAAATAATTATGACGATATCCAGGCAATGATCATTATATAGGCATCACGTCCAAGATTAGTAGACCGACTCCTGCCTGCATCTACTACTATTACTCCACACATCGACCGCTATCCAGCATGCATCTAGTGTATTAAGTTCATGGAGAAATGGAGTAATGCAATAAGAACGATGACATGATGTAGACAAGATCTATTCATGTAGGAATAGACCCCATCTTGTTATCCTTAATAGCAATGATACATACGTGTCATTTCCCCTTCTGTCATTGGGATTGAGCACCGTAAGATCGAACCCATCACAAAGCACCTCTTCCCATGGCAAGAAAAATCGATCAAGTCGGCCTAACTAAACCAAAGATTCAAAGAAGAAATACGAGGCTATAAGTAATCATACATATAAGAGATCAAAAGACTCAAATAACTTTCATGGATAAAAACATAGATCTGATCATAAACTCAAAGTTCATCGGATCCCAACAAACACACCGCAAAAAGAGTTACATCAAATAGATCTCCAAGAGACCATTGTATTGAGAATCAAAAGAGAGAGAGGAAGCCATCTAGCTACTAACTACGGACCCGTAGGTCTATAATGAAATACTCGCGCATCATCGAAGAGGCACCAATGAGGATGATGAACCCCTCCGTGATGGTGTCTAGATTGGATCTGTGGTTTCTAGAACTTGCGGCGGCTGGAATTGTTTTTCGTCGACTCCCCTAGGGTTTCTGGAATATTGGGGTATTTATGGAGCAAAGAGGTGGTGCGGGAGGCCACCAAGGTGGGCACAACCCACCAGGGCGCGCCTGGGCCCCCAGGCGCGCCCAGGTGGGTTGTGCTCCCCTCGGGGCACCCCTCTGGTACTTCCTTGGCCCAACTTGTGTCTTATGGTCCAGAAAAAATCACCAAAAAGTTTCGCTGCGTTTGGACTCCGTTTGGTATTGATTTTCTGCGAAGTAAAAAAACAAGCAAAAAACAGCAACTGGCACTGGCACTATGTCAATAGGTTAGTCCCAAAAAATGATATAAAGTTGCTATAAAATGATTGTAAAACATCCAAGAGTGATAATATAACAGCATGGAACAATAAAAAATTATAGATACGTTGGAGACGTATCAGCATCCCCAAGCTTAATTCCTGCTCGTCCTCGAGTAGGTAAATGATAAAAACAGAATTTTTGATGTGGAATCCTGCCTAACATGTTCATCACATAATCTTTTCTTTGTAGCATGGACATTTGGACTTTTATATGATTCAAAGCAATAGTCTAGTTTTGACATGAAGATTTCAATACTCAAGCATATCAACAAGCAACCATGTCTTTCAAAATATCAACACTAAAGCAAGTTATCCCTAGCCCATTATGCTCAATCATTGATCCATTCATAAAACACACTCGCATATTAGCTACACCCAATGCTCAAGTACGATCATAGTGCCCCTTAGTTGGTGCTTTATAAGAGAAGATGGAGACTCAAAAAAAATTGCATAAAGTAAATAGAAAGGCCCTTCACAGAGGGAAGTAGGGATTTGTAGAGGTGCCAGAGCTCAAAGCGAAAAAGATAGAGATAAAAACATTTTGGGTGGCATGCTTTTCCTGTCAACAAAAATGATTGAGTAGTTCCCAATACTTTCCATGCTAGATATATCATAGGCGGTTCCCAAACAGAAAATAAAGTTTATTCCTTTTTCCACCATACTTTCATATTCCACGGCTAACCGAATCCACGGGTGCCATCCATACCAACACTTTCCAAGGAATTTATTGTTTGACAACATAAAGTAAATTCATTTTTCATTTCAGGACTGGGTATCCCTAATACCTTTGTCGTACTTTCGTGCAATGACAAGTGAATAAACACTCATCTTGAGAATAACACATCTAGCATGGAAAAATATCAGCCACCCCCTACCGTTTCATGAGCGGTACGAGCACACAAAAGAGAAATTTATTTTGAAAATTAGAGATGGCACATACAAATTTGCTTAGAACGGCACGGAAATACCGCATATAGGTAGGTATAGTGGACTCATATGGCAAAACTGGTTTAAGGATTTTGGACACACAAGTAGTGATCATACTTAGTGCAAATGAAGGCTCGCAAAAGATTGAGAAGCATCCAACCAAGAAACGAAAAATCTCATAAGCGAGCATTAAGCATAACTAACAGCGAATACTGCACCACAAGTAGGATGTAATTTCATTGCATAACTATTGACTTTCGTGCTTGCATAGGGAATCACAAACCTTAAAACCAATATTCTTACTAAACCATAATTACTCACCAACATGTCTCACATATTATATCATCATATCGCAAAACTATTACAAGGAATCAAGTTTATTTTGTCCAATGATCTTCATGAAAGTTTTTATTATATCCCTCTTGAATATCTATCACTTTGGGACTAGTTTAATGTGTTTCTTTTGATAGCTCAAACAAATCTAAGTGAAGAACATGAGCATGAAAATTTTCTTTTCTCAAAATGATATAAGTGAAGCATGAGAGAATTTCTTCGAAATTACTACTATCAAATAAATCTAAGTGAAGCATGAGAGCTTTTCTTCAAAAATAATAAAGCACACCATGCTCAAAAAGATATAAGTGAAGCACTAGAGCAATTCCATGGCTCATACAGATTTAAGTGAAGCATAGAGAGCAGTTCTAACAAATAGGTGTGTCCAACAAGGATACTTGACTAAAAATAAAAAGTAAAACAAGCAAAGACTCAAATCATACAAGACTCTCCAAGCAAAGCTCATGATATGTGACGAATAAAAATATAGCTCCAAGTAAAATACCGATGGTCGTTAGAAGAAAGAGGGGATGCCACTCGGGCATCCCCAAGCTTAGTTGCTTGCTTCTATTTTAGATAATAGCTTGGGATGCCATGGGCATTCCCAAGCTTAGGCTCTTCTTACTCCTTATTCCTTCATCCATCGTGATCTCACCCAAAACTTGAAAACTTCAATCACACAAAACTCAACAAAACCTTCGTGAGATCCGTTAGTATAAGAAAACTAATCTTTACTTTAAGTACTGTAGAAAATCCATTCAAATTTTTTTATTGCATTATATCTACTTTATTCTAACTTTACCATGGCTTATAACCTCCAATACAAACCATTGATTCATCAAAATAAGCACACAATGCAAAGAAAACAGAATCTGTCAAAAACAGAATAGTCTGCAAAGATACGAATTGTTCTCATACTTCTGTAACTCTAAAAATTCTGAAAAATTAGGAAAACGTAAAAAAATTGTATATCAATCTTTTGTAAAACAAATCAGAATTTTTTGTCACTTATGTGAGTTTTTAAAATTATTTTACTGGACACAAAAGTTTCTATTTTCCAACAAGATCAAATCAACTATCACCCAACATGATCCCATAGGCTTTGCTTGGCACTAACACTAATTAAAACATAAAAAACACAATCATAACAGTAAAATAATTGTGCGAACACTTAAGAACAGAAAGAAAAAGACAAAAATAAATTTTATTCATTGGGTTGCCTCCCAACAAGCGCTATTGTTTTATGCCCCTAGCTAGGCATAATGCAAAGATTTAAGTGTTGTCATCTTTAGTTCTAGATCCGTAAGATGCTCTCATGATTGATTCATATGGTGGCTTAATTATTGTTCTAAGGAAGTGTTCCATACCCTTTCTCAAAGGAAATTGGAATTTGATGTTCCCTTCTTTCATATCAATCACGGCACCTATAGTGCGTAAAAACGGTCTACCAAGAATAATTGGGCAAGACGGATTGCAATCAATATAAAGAACAATAAAATCTATTGGCACATAATTCCTATTTGCAAGGATAAGAACATCATTAATTCTTCCCATAGGATTTTTAATAGTAGAATCCGCCAAGTGCAAATTTAAAGAACATTCTTCAATATCGGTAAGACCAAGCACATCACATAAGGATTTCGGAATTGTAGAAACACTAGCACCCAAGTCACATAAAGCAAAACACTCATAATTTTTAATCTTGACTTTGATAGTAGGTTCCCATTCATCATGTAATTTTCTAGGAATTGAAATCTCTAATTCCAACTTTTCTTCCAAAGCTTTCATCATAGCATCAACGATATGTTTAGTAAAAGCTTTATTTTGTTCATAAGCATGGGGTGAATTTATCATGGATTGCAACAAAGAAATACAATAAATCAAAGAGCAATTATCATAATTAAAGTCTTTGTAATCCAAAAGAGTGGGCACATCACTAGTTAAAGTTTTGACCTCTCCAAACCCACTTTAATCAATTTTCTCAATAAGATTTTCACCCTCCAAATTATCGGGACGCCTTCTAGCTAAAGTTGACTCTTCTTCAGTCCCTTTATCATCAATCTTAATTTTACTATACAAGGAATCAATAGAAGAAACACCAATCACTTTAAGATCTTCATCATTTTATGAAAGCAATCGCTAGAAAACGCTTTTTCTAAAAATTCTCTTTTAGCTCTAAGCATAGCGGTTCTTTTCTTACTTTCATCCATAGAAACATATAAAGCTTTAATTGATTCCTCAACCTTAGGCAAAAATATTTTCATCTTGAGATTTTCTACATCATGAGAAATTCTATCAATTCTTCTAGACATATCATCAATTTTACTCAACTTTTCTTCTATCATAGTATTAAAATTCTTTTGAGCATTGATAAATTCTTTAATATTATTCTCAAGATCAGAGGTGTTCCTATTATTATTATAAGAAGGATTACCATAATTATTAGAGGAATTTCCCGGAAAAGGTCTAGGATTAAAATTACCTCTATAAGCATTGTTATTAAAATTGTTTCGCGAGACAAAATTCACGTCTACGGCATCACTATTTTGCTCAATCAAAGTAGACAAAGGCACATAATTAAGATCAATAGGAGCATTTTTATTGGAAACCAACTTCATAAGAGCATCAACTTTTTCACTCAAAGAATTTATTTTTTCTACCGAATTAACCTTTTTACTAGTGGGAGCTCTTTCGGTATGCCATTGTGAATAATTTGCCATAATATTATCAAGCAATTTAGTAGCTTCACCCAATGTAATCTCCATAAAAGTACCACCTGCGGCGGGATCTAAAAGATTTCTAGAAACAAAATTCAATCCCGCATAAAAAATTTGTATGATCATCCAAAGATTTAAACCATGAGTAGGACAATTTCTTAGCATCAATTTCATTCTTTCCCAAGATTGCGCAACATGTTCATGCTCAATTTGCTTAAAATTCATGATTTGCGTCCTAAGGGAAATAATTTTCGCGGGAGGAAAATACTTAGTAATAAAAGCATCTTTGCACTTATCCCAAGAATTGATACTATTGCGAGGCAAAGAAGAAAACCAAATTTTTGCACGATCTCGCAAAGAAAACGGGAATAATTTCAACTTCACAATATCATTGTCCACATCTTTTTTCTTTTGCATATCGCATAATTCCACGAATGTGTTAAGATGGCACGCGGCATCCTCACTAGGAGTACCGGAAAATTGATCTTTCATAACAAGATTCAGCAAAGCGGCATTAATATCACAAGACTCCGCACTAGTGGCGGGAGGAGCAATTGGAGTGCCAATAAAATCATTATTGTTGGTATTAGAGAAATCACACAACTTGGTGTTCTCTTGAGTCATCGTGACTATGCAACAAGATTGCACTCAAAAATAGATTTGACGAGAAAACGGCGAACGAAAAAGAGGGCGAATAAAACGGCAAATTTTTGTGAAGTGGGGGAGATGAAAACGAGAGGCAAATGGCAAATAATGAAAATTGCTAGGAGATGAGATTTGTGATTAAGAACCTGGTAGATGTTGATGATGTCTCCCCGGCAACGGCGCCACAAATTCCTTTTGATGTGGCTTGAACTACGTCGGTATTTCCCCAAAGAGGAAGGGATGATGCAGCATAGCTACGGTAGGTATTTCCCTCAGTGATGAGACCAAGGTTATCGAACCAGTAGGAGAACCGCGCAACACTACGTGAACGGCACCTGCACACAAAGAACAAATACTTGCAACCCGACGTAAAAGAGGGGTTGTCAATCCCTCCCGGGTAAAGAGATAGATAAATTTGTAGTAGATCGAATAAATAGATCTCGCGGGAACGCGAGATAAAATAAATACCAATAAATTGCAGCAAGATATTTTTGGTTTTTTGGATTAATAGATCTGAAAATAAAAGATACATATAAATAAAAAGGCAAATAGCAATATAGATCTGAAAGTATATGATGGGAAAATAGACCCGGGGGCCGTAGATTTCACTAGTGGCTTCTCTCGAGAAAAATAGCATACGGTGGGTAAACAAATTATTGTTGGGCAATTGATAGAACTTCAAATAATTATGACGATATCCAGGCAATGATCATTATATAGGCATCACGTCCAAGATTAGTAGACCGACTCCTGCCTGCATCTACTACTACTACTCCACACATCGACCGCTATCCATCATGCATCTAGTATATTAAGTTCATGGAGAAACGGAGTAATGCAATAAGAACGATGACATGATGTAGACAAGATCTATTCATGTAGGAATAGACCCCATCTTGTTATCCTTAATAGCAATGATACATACGTGTCATTTCCCCTTCTGTCATTGGGATTGAGCACCGTAAGATCGAACCCATCACAAAGCACCTCTTCCCATGGCAAGATAAATTGATCTAGTCAGCCTAACTAAACCAAAGATTCGAAGAAGAAATACGAGGCATAAGTAATCATGCATATAAGAGATCAAAAGACTCAAATAACTTTCATAGATAAAAACATAGATCTGATCATAAACTCAAAGTTCATCGGATCCCAACAAACACACCGCAAAAAGAGTTACATCAAATAGATCTCCAAGAGACCATTGTATTGAGAATCAAAAGAGAGAGAGGAAGCCATCTAGCTACTAACTACGGACCCGTAGGACTACAATGAACTACTGACGCATCATCGGAGAGGCACCAATGAGGATGATGAACCCCTCCGTGATGGTGTCTAGATTGGATCTGTGGTTTCTGGAACTTGCGGTGGCTGAAATTGTTTTTCGTCGACTCCCCTAGGGTTTCTGGAATATTGGGGTATTTATAGAGCAAAGAGGCGGTGCGGGAGGCCACCGAGGTGGGTACAACCCACCAGGGCGTGCCTGGGCCCCCAGGCGCGCCCAGGTGGGTTTTGCCCCCTCGGGGCACCCCTATGGTACTTCCTTGGCCCAACTTGTGTCTTATGGTCCAGAAAAAATCACCAAAAAGTTTCACTGCGTTTGGACTCCGTTTGGTATTGATTTTCTGCGAAGTAAAAAAAAAAGCAAAAAACAGCAACTGGCACTGGGCACTATGTCATTAGGTTAGTCCCAAAAAATGATATAAAGTTGCTATAAAATGATTGTAAAACATGCAAGATTGATAATATAACAGCATGGAACAATCAAAAATTATAGATACGTTGGAGACGTATCACCCCGCTCCATTCGTTGCAACTGATGGTCCTAGGGAGCTACAAGAGGAAGAAATGACTCAAATCGATCGCCGGGTTAAAATCCTTCATTCCAAGTCATAGCCCGAGAGAGAGAAGAGAGGCATACCTGGGTGGTGAAGGAGTCATCGTCAGAGGAGGAACCGTTGGAGAGGTCATTGAAGAAGACCATGGCGACCCCGGTGGTAGGATGCGAGACGGCGAGAGCTAGGAAGCAAGCGAGGAAGCGGCTATAGCTTAGGAAGGAAGGAAGGAAGGAGGAAATAGGGGAAATGTGACTTGTGGTCGGGGAGAAAAGGGGGTGGGGAAGGGGGGGTGGGGTAGATATTTCGGCGGTAGGCCAAAAATTTCGAAATGTGGAGAGAAACTTTGTGCGCGGTGCCGCCGAACATCATTCACTTTGAACGATTGTGTGCATCACAAACGATTCTTCTGCTTTACGCGCATGGGATGAGTTTGATAATTCAAATTTTGGTGGAAATTTCCCCGGGTACTGTGCTCATCCACGTCATTGCATAATCTAACATCGCTTGCTAATTTGGGCACACAAAAGAGCGTACAACACATAGACCACACTTACTGAATCGAGCAATTTTAGTAATTAAACAGAGCCAGTTGACCTAAACATTCTCTAACAAAAGACCAGCATTAAAAACAAAGCCTAAGTACGCATAATTTTAACAAATCCGCTGCCACGCCAGCCTATGCATCGCCGGTGTGAGATGAGACGTCGATGATTTGTCCTGGCGACATGCAGCCGTTGGTGGACTCCGCGTCCCCCCTGCTGAAGTCGACCACGTCCTCGTCCTCGGCGCCACCCTCAAGGTTGTAGTACTCGTAGTAGTGGCTGCGCCAGAGCTCGCGTTGGTACTCCATCGCCGATTCGTCGACGGACAGAGTCTTCTCTACCTCGACCTCAGCCACGCGCAACTCCTCCTCCCGGCGCTCCTCGATCTCCGCCGCCTCCTGCATCTCCAGCTCCCGCTCGACGATCTCATGAGGAAGCAGGTGCTCCATGGCCACCACCGCCTTTTCGAACGTGGGTTGCATGCTGGATTCCGAGGTGGCCTGGAATATCTTGGCGTGTGCGTCCTCGATCTTGGCGTGGATGGCCTCGACCCGGGCCAGATCGACATCGGCGGCACGGACGACAGCTCAAGCACTCTCGGCGTTTGCAGCCGTTGTCGCAGTAGCAGTTGCAGCCGTCTCGGCTGCTGCAGCTGCCCTGTCGGCTGCTGCAGCTGCCCTCTCGGCGGATGCGGCCGCGCTTAATGCGGATGCGGCGGCACTCTCGGCGTAGGCGGCTCATAACCCACAAGTATAGGGGATCGTTTGTAGCCTTCTTCGATAAATAAGAGTGTCGAACCCAACGAGGAGCTAAAGGCAGAACAAATATTCCATCAAGTTCTATCGACCACCGATACAACTCTACGCACACTTTAACGTTTGCTTTACCTAGAACAAGTATGAAACTATTTTGCAAGCATAAAACTACGAGTACTTTGCAAGAATAAAACTATGAATAAATTGCAAGGTAATAAAAGTGGATAGCTTTTGTCAACAAGAAAGTCATTTGTCCCTAGGCAATCGATAACAAGTACCGGTAATCATTCTTGTAATTTTATATGAGGGAGAGGCATGAGCTAACATACTTTCTCTACTTGGATCATATGCACTTATGATTGGACCCCTAGCAAGCATCCACAACTACTAAAGATCATTAAGGTCGTGAAACCCAACCATAGCATTAAGTATCAAGTCCTCTTTACTCCCATACGCCATAACCCACTTATCCGCGTTTAGGCTGCTGTCACCCCCGCAACACCGACAATAAGCAAACCATGAACATATTGTAACACCCTACAACGAGGATCCCCCATGTTTGCACGAGACGGAGGGCACCATAGGACAGCACCATAAATAAAATATACAATCATACCAACCAAGATCACGATTAACCCATAGGACAAAATGGATCTACTCAAACATCATAGGATAGCCAAATATCATTGGGAAATAATATATGGAGTTGAGCACCATGTTTAAGTAGAGATTACAGCGGGGAGATGAGGTGTTACCCCGCTGCATAGAGGGGGACAAAGTTGGTGTAGACGGTAGCAAGATTGTTGATGTAGATCACCGTCACGATCCTAGCCCCGGCGGCACTCCGGTGCCACCGGGAGAGAGGGGGAGAGAGCCCCCCTCCTTCTTCTTCTTCCTTGGCCTCCACCCTAGATGGGAGGAGAGTTCCCCCTCTGGTCCATGGCCTCCAAGGCGGCGGAGGGGCAGGAGCCCCTCCGAGATTGGATCTCCCTCTCTGTTCTCTTCTGTTTCGCGTTCCCCAGATCTGTCCCTTCACCGTTTCTTATATTCCCGGAGATCCGTAACTCCGACTGCACTGAGATTTTAACATGATTTTTTTTCATAATTATCTTTCTTGCGCCATAAGAAGGGCCCCAACCGATGTTCGAGGAGGGCACAAAACACCTGGGCGCACCGGGCACCCCCTGGCGCGCCCTGGTGTATCTTGGGGCCTGTGGGCCTCATTTTACGTTGATTCCACCTCCCAAATTTCACAAATATTCCAAAATAATTCTCCGTAAATTTTTATTGCATTTGGACTTCGTTTGATATGGATTTTCTGTGAAACAAAAAACATGCAACAAACAGGAACTGGCACTGGGCACTGGATCAATAGGTTAGTCTAATAAATCATATAAAAAGTTGCCAAAAATATGTGAAAGTTGTATAATATTGGCATGAAACAATCAAAAATTATAGATACGACGGAGACGTATCAGCATCCCCAAGCTTAATTCCTGCTCGTCCTCGAGTAGGTAAATGATAAAAAAGATAATTTTTGATGTGGAATGCTACTAGCATAAACTTGATCATATGTCTAATCATGGCATGAATATTAAGACACGAGTGATTCAAAGCAATAGTCTATAATTTGACATAAAGACATCAATACTCAGGCATCCCAACAAACAATCATGTCTTTCAAAATATCAACGCTAAAGAAAGCTATCCCTACAAAATCATATAGTCTTGTCATGCTATGTCTTCTTAACACAAAGTATTTATCATGCACAACCCCGATGACAAGCCGAGCAATTGGTTCATACTTTTTAATGCGCTTCAACTTTTTCAACCCTCACGCAATACATGAGTGCAAGCCATGGATATAGCACTACGGGTGGAATAGAGTATAATGATAGGGGTAAATATAGAGAAGACAAAAAGTAAGAAAATCTCACATCGATGCGGCTAACCAACGGGCTATGGAGATGCCCATCAATCAATATCAATGCGAGGAGTAGGGATTGCCATGCAACAAATGCACTAAGAGCTATAAGTGTATGAAAGATCAATATGAAAACTAAGTGGGTGTGCATCAAATCCTATAATGAAAAATTCCCACTAGTATATGAAAGTGACAACATAGGAGACTCTCTATATGAAAAACATGGTGCTACTTTGAAGCACAAGTGTGGAACTAGCATGCCCTTTCTCTTTTTTTCTTTTTCTTTTTCTTTTTTTTCGTCTTTTTTCCTTTTTTTTTAATTTTTTTCTCTCATGTCCGGAGTCTCATCCCGACTTGTGGGGGAATCATAGTCTCCATCATCCTTTCCTCACTGGGACATGCTCTAATAATGAAAATTGATGATCATCACACTTCTATTTACTTATAACTCAAAAGAAATAAAAATTACAACTCGATACCTATAACAAAATATGACTCTATATGAATGCCTCTGGCAGTGTACCAGGATGTGCAATGATCTAGCATAACATGTATGAAAAATGATGAACGGTGGCTGAGCCATAACTGCTATGTCAGCTATATGATCATGCAAAGCAATATGACAATGAATGCTCAAGTCATCAAAACGGAAGCAGTGGAAGTTGCATGGCAATATATCTCGGAATGACTATGGAAAGGCCATAATAGGTAGGTATAGTGGCTGTTTTGAGGAAGATATAATAAGGCTTATGTGTGATAGAGCGTATCATATCACGGGGTTTGGATGCACCTGCGAAGTTTGCACCGACTCTCGAGGTGAGAAAGGGCAATGCACGGTACCGTAGAGGCTAGCAAATTGCGGAAAGGTAAGAGTGCGTATAATCCATGGACTCACATTAGTCATAAAGAACTCATATACTTATTGCAAAAGTTTATTAGCCCTCGAAGCAAAGTACTACTACGCATGCCCCTAGGGGGATAGATTGGTAGGAAAAGACCATTGCTCGTCCCCGACCGCCACTCATAAGGAAGACAATCAATAATAAATCATGCTCCAACTTTATAGCATAACGAGAGACTATACGTGCATGCTTCGGGAATCACAAACCTTAACACCAATATTCTTACTAACCACAACTGTTTACTAGTACCTCCCACATATTACCATCTCTATATCGCAAAACTATTGCAAGGAATCAAACATATCATATTCAGTGGTCCATAAGTTTTATGTAGGATTTTATGACTAACCATGCAATTGACCAATTCATGTTGACTCTCTAAATAGATACAAGTGAAGCATGAGAGTTTAATTCTTTCTACAAAAGACCATGCTCTAACAAATATAAGTGAAGCAAAAGAGCATTCTACAGATAACGGTTTTCTATGTGAAGAGAAACAGGCAATCCAAACTTCAAATGATATAAGTGAAGCACATGAAGCATTCTATAAAGCCACACTCAAAAGATATAACTGAAGTGCAATGAGCATTCTATAAATCAACCATGGACTATCTCATACCAGCATGGTGCATAAAATAAAAATGAAAAATAAACACAAAAGACGCTCCAAGATTCACACATATCACATGAATGAAACGAAGACGAAAACATACCGATACTTGTTGAAGAAAGATGGGATGCCTTCCGGGGCATCCCCAAGCTTAGACGCTTGAGTCTCCTTGAATATTTACTTGGTGTGCCTTGGGCATCCCCAAGGTTGAGCTCTTGCCTCTCCTCCTTCTGCTCATATCGAGACCTCCTCGATCTTTGATGACTTCATCCACACAAAACTCAACAGAAAGCTCGGTAAGATCCGTTAGTATAATAAAGCAAATCACTACTCTAAGTACTGTTGAAAACCAATTCATATTTTGTTTTTGCATTGTAGCTACTGTAATATAACTTTTCCATGGCTTATACCACCGATAAAAATCGATAGTTTCATCAAAACAAGAAAACAATGCATCAAAAACAGAATCTGTCTTAAACAGGACAGTCTGTAGCAATCTGAACACCTACCATACTTATTTTAATCCAAAAATTCTGAAAAATTAGTAAAAAATAAAAAATTTGTGTAGCAAGACTTTGAAAAAAGTTTCAAAACCTTTCGACGTTCCAGTAAAATATGTAAAATCGCGCACTACAGCCAAAGTTTCTGTTTCTGCACCGCACATACCAACAAGCAATCTAATCATCCTAAAGGCAAATTTTGGCACATTATTTTTATAATACAATGGATTTGTACAAGGGGATAATTATTTTTGTGAGAATCTTCATGAAAAATTTACATTGTTTCCATGAGCATGAACACAAGTGTTCAAGGTCGACCCTCACTTCTCCAATGCATCACCTTTCAATCGCTTCTCTTTTTGTGAAGTTTTAAGTTCCCCTCTATATTTTTTTTGTTTTTAAACTTTATAAAAGAACTCAACAGAAATAAATGACTCTCTAAAACTTCCGGGTTGTCTCCCTGGCAGTGCTTTCTTTAAAGCCATTAAGCTAGGCATAAAGTGCTCAAGTAATGGATCCACCCGGATCCCAAGGTATATCAAAGCCAATTTTAATTAACAATGATTTGGCATTTAGTAGTGAGCACAAAGCAACATATATCATGCAATGACGAAGTATAACTCTCTTCCTATGCATCGGCATGTCATACAAGAACAATTCATGCACATCAAGTAAAGGCCAATACATAGCATAAGCAGTTTCTTGCAATTCTATCATGTTGGAAACATAGAGAGGTGGAGATATAGTTCCTCTCTCATAATAATTGCAAGTAGGAGAAGCAAGCACATGCATATTATATTCATCAAAATTATCATGTGCAATGGTAAAAGGCAACCCATCAATGTAATCCTTAATAAGAGCAAACTTCTCCGATATGGTGTAGTTTGGAGAATTCAAAAAGATAATAGGACTATCATGTGTGGGTGCAATAGCAACAATTTCATTTTTAACATAAGGAACTATAGCAAGTTCTTCTCCATAAGCATAATTCATATTGGCATCATGGCCACAAGCATAGCAATCATCAAGTTCATCAAAAAGGGATATTTCAAAAGAATCAACGGGATCATAGCAATTATCATAGCATTCATCCTTCGGGAAGAACGAAGGGAAATTAAACAATGTATGAGTTGAAGAGTTACTCTCATAAGAAGGTGGGCACGGGTGATCAATCCGCTCTTCCTCCGCTTGTTCTTCACTCTCCTCGTCATCTTTTTCATCAAATGAGCTCACAGTTTCATCAATTTCTTCTTCCATAGACTCCTGCAAAATATTAGTCTCTTCTTGGACAGCGGAGACTTTCTCAATAAATACATCAATATCATAATTGTATTTATAATTGTCATAGCAATATTTAAGGATAGCAAAATTTTCAGTTCTATAAACTGAATCATCAAAATCTTCAACTTTTCAAACAAAGATTCAATTTCATAAGCACCCTTAAAAGCAACAAATTCTTCTATTCATTCCACATCATAGTAATCATATCTACCATTAGCATAAGAAGCTAAGGTTTCATTGTCATTAAATTTGCATGAAAAGGGAAGGTGTGGAGCATTCATCCTAGAGCAACAAGTATAATCATATCTAGAGCATAGATTCCAAGCATACCATTTCAACATATGAATTTGATCCCATAAGAGTTTCCCTTTTTGTGTCAAGCGATAATCCCTAAAGTATTCATGTTGATCCAACGTGTCTCCCATTATCAAGTTGAACGGGGTTTTCTCAGGATTATCAAAGAGGTGCATAATATCTTTCACATAACGAGCATCGAGGGTTTTAGCAGGTTCCCCATCTCCATGAGTAGCAAGTACAACTAATTTTTTTGGTGTTTCATCTTCCATATCCATAACTAAAGATAGAGAACAACTTAGAACAGGAAATAAAAACTACTTAGTGATAAAGCAAACAAGCACACACGAGAATATTCACCCCATGCTATTGCTCCCCGGCAACGGCGCCAGAAAAAGGTCTTGATAACCCACAAGTATAGGGGATCATTTGTAGCCTTCTTCGATAAATAAGAGTGTCGAACCCAACGAGGAGCTAAAGGCAGAACAAATATTCCCTCAAGTTCTATCGACCACCGATACAACTCTACGCACACTTTAACGTTTGCTTTACCTAGAACAAGTATGAAACTATTTTGCAAGAATAAAACGACGAGTACTTTGCAAGAATAAAACTATGAATAAATTGCAAGGTAATAAAAGTGGATAGCTTTTGTCAACAAGAAAGTCATTTGTCCCTAGGCAATCGATAACAAGTGCCGGTAATCATTCTTGTAATTTTATATGAGGGAGAGGCATGAGCTAACATACTTTCTCTACTTGGATCATACGCACTTATGATTGGACCCCTAGCAAGAATCCGCAACTACTAAAGATCATTAAGGTCGTGAAACCCAACCATAGCATTAAGTATCAAGTCCTCTTTACTCCCATACGCCATAACCCATTTATCCGCGTTTAGGCTGCTGTCACCCCCGCAACACCGACAATAAGCAAACCATGAACATATTGCAACACCCTACAGCGAGGATCCCCCATGTTTGCGCGAGACGGAGGGCACCGTAGGACAGCACCATAAATAAAATATACAATCATACCAACCAAGATCACGATTAACCCATAGGACAAAACGGATCTACTCAAACATCATAGGATAGCCAAATATCATTGGGAAATAATATATGGAGTTGATCACCATGTTTAAGTAGAGATTACAGCGGGGAGAAGAGGTGTTACACCGCTGCATAGAGGGGGACAAAGTTGGTGTAGACGGTAGCAAGATTGTTGATGTAGACCACCGTCACGATCCTAGCCCCGGCGGCACTCCGATGCCACCAGGAGAGAGGGGGAGAGAGCCCCCCTCCTTCTTCTTCTTCCTTGGCCTCACCCCTAGATGGGAGGGGAATTCCCCCTCTGGTCCATGGCCTCCATGGTGGCGGAGGGGCGGGAGCCCCTCCGAGATTGGATCTCCCTCTCTGTTCTCTTCTGTTTCGCGTTCCCCAAATCTGGCCCTTCACCGTTTCTTATATCCCCGAAGATCCGTAACCCCGATTGCGCTGAGATTTGAACACGATTTTTTTGCGCCAGAAGAAGGGCCCCAACCGACGTTCGAGGAGGGTATAAGACACCTGGGTGCGCCGGGCACCCCCTGGCGCCCTGGTGTATCTTGGGGCTTGTGGGCCCCCGTTTACGTTGATTCCACCTCCCAAAATTCACAAATATTCCAAAATAATTCTCTGTAAATTTTTATTGCATTTGGACTTCGTTTGATATGGATTTTCTGCGAAACAAAAGACATGCAAAAAACAGGAACTGGCACTGGGCACTGGATCAATAGATTAGTCCAATAAATCATATAAAAAGTTGCCAAAAATATGTGAAAGTTGTATAATATTGGCATGAAACAATCAAAAATTATAGATACGGTGGAGACGTATCAGCGGTCGCGCTCTCGGCGCAGGCGGCCGCACTCGGGGAGGACACGGCCACCGTACGGGCCTTCACAAAGCGTTTCCATGGCGTCAACTTTGCAAGAAGGGGTTGCGGGAATGGGGTTCGGGATTCGTGGATTCAGGGGTTGTCGGCACTGGAGCAGACGAGCCGGTGAAGCTTCTTGAGGAAGACTTAAATAGACCCAGGAATTTTCATCGCAAACGGTTCCTACAAAAAACTGTGTGCGATGTTGTTGATATTTTTTATTAGCTGCGAAAGACGAATTTGGAGTAAAGTGGCAATGGATGGTGTTTTAAATGTACGAGAAAATTTGTAGTACTAATACAACTGTAATGTCAAATTTTGGAAAATTTCAGGGGTCGTTTGACCTTTTAAGACATTTAAGTGATTTTCTAGCCATTTAATGACCGTAATTCAAATTTGAACTACATGTACATGCAACAGCTAACCATGTGCACTAAATTGGAAGGAATTTTCAAACATACTGGTCTCACGGCTATGACACAATTAAGCATGGAGTGCCATGGCATTTAAATTCCAAAAAATTAAAAAAAGATCAGAAACACATGAAACCTTGCTTGATGTGATGTCATGCCACCAACACTACTGCAGGATACTGCTAACGCGACACTACGATCAGAGACCCTTTGACAAAACTGTGTGCGATGCATTAATCGCAAACGGGGATGTAAAAAACCGTCAAAAAAGATGCAAAACGTTTCCAATGGCGGAGACATCAAACACGGTTCAGATTTTAGTTACGTGTGCGATGCGGGGCATACGGTTGATCCAGAAGAACTATTTGCGATGAGGCAGAACAACAGAAACGGGCAGCCATATCAATGTGTGTGCGATATACGGTATACAGTTCGCTCCGATGAACTGTGTGCTATTAGGGAATGCAACAGAAACGGTCAGCCAGATCAAGGTGTGTGTGATATACGGCATACGGTTCACTCGGACAAACTATTTTCGATTAGGGAAGAGAACAGAAACGGTTCAACTTAACAAGATGTGTGTGATATGCGGCATATAGTTCACATAGATGAACTATTTGCGATGGGCCAAAAGAACACAAACGATTCGTGTAAACAAGATGTGTGTGATACGTAGCAAACAGCCCACTCGAATGAACTGTTTGCGATGAGAAATTATAACACAGACGGTTACTATAGTTAGTTCGTGTGCGATTCTGTTCATACAAAAAACTTTGAAAAATGCAAACTAGTTGCTTGCGGTGGCTAGGAGTATCACACACGATGCGACTACGAGTACTCATGTGCGCTGATTAGTAAGTTACACATATGTTTCCTTATGTTAACACGTGTGTGATAAATAACACGTGGCACCGCATACGGTATTCGGGTTGTGTGTGTGCTCCACTTAGTCTTCCCGCGCTCCAGCAAATGCTTCCCGCGCTCCACATGGGTGAATTGTAAAATCCACGCCTCTTCCCTCATCGGTTTCCCGCCACCAGCTAATGGCTTGCTGCATATAACCCAGGCGGCAACGCACCATCGCGACACTCTAGTCCTCACCCATCTACATTAGTTATTCCAAGCATGCCAGGCAACGACCAAAGCTTCGACGTCGACCCCTACCTGCGTTACATCTTCGGCGAGGAGAATGAGCCGGAGCAGGTCGAGGAGCAAGAGCTTTGATAACTCACAAGTATAGGGGATCGCAACAGTTTTTGAGGGTAGAGTATTCAACCCAAATTTATTGATTCGACACAAGGGGAGCCAAAGAATATTCTCAAGTATTAGCAGCTGAGTTGTCAATTCAACCACACCTGAAAGACTTAATATCTGTAGCAAAGTATTTAGTAGCAAAGTAGTATGGAAGTAACAGTAACAGTAGCAAAAGTAACAGTAGCAGTTTTGTAGCAATTGTAACAGTGGCAACGGCAAAGTAACGTAGCAAAGATCAATATGTGTAAAACTCGTAGGCAATGGATCAATGATGGATAATTATGTCGGATGGCATTCATCATGCAACAGTTATAACCTAGGGTGACACAGAACTAGCTCCAATTCATCAATATAATGTAGGCATGTATTCCAAATATAGTCATACGTGCTTATGGAAAAGAACTTGCATGACATCTTTTGTCCTACCCTCCCGTGGCAGCGGGGACCTAATGGAAACTAAGGGATATTAAGGCCTCCTTTTAATAGAGTACCAGACCAAAGCATTAGCACTTAGTGAATACATGAACTCCTCAAACTACGGTAATCACCGGAAAGAATCCCAATTATTATCACCTTGGGGTATGTGGATCATAACACGTAATAGGTGTCTACAACTTGCAAGATAGGATCAAGAACACATATATATTCATGAAAACATAATAGGTTCAGATCTGAAATCATGGCACTCGGGCCCTAGTGACAAGCATTAAGCATAGCAAAGTCATAGCAACATCAATCTTAGAACATAGTGGATACTAGGGATTAAACCCTAAAAAAACTAACTCGATTACATGATAAATCTCATCTAACCCATCACCGTCCAGCAAGCCTACGATGGAATTACTCATGCACGGTAGTGAGTATCATGAAATTGGTGATGGAGGATGGTTGATGATGATGATGGCGTCGATTTCCCCTCTCCGGAGCCCCGAACGGACTCCAGATCTGCCCTCCCGATGAAGAACAGGAGGTGGCGGCGGCTCCGTATCGTAAGATGCGATGAATCCTTCTCCCTCATTTTTTTCTCCCCAAAAGTGAATATATAGAGTTGGAGTTGAGGTCGGTGGAGGTCCAGGTGACCCACAAGGCAGGGTGGCGCGCCCTAGGGGGGGCGCGCCCTCCACCCTTGTGGTCAGCCGGTGGGTCCCCTCTGGTTTATTCTATCGCCAATATTTTTTATTTATTCCAAAAATATTCTCCGTGAAGTTTCAGGTCATTCCGAGAACTTTTATTTCTGCACAAAAATAACACCAAGGCAATCCTGCTGAAAATAGCGTCAGTCCGGGTTAGTTCCATTCAAATCATGCAAATTAGAGTCCAAAACAAGGGCAAAAGAGTTTGGAAAAGTAGATACGATGGAGACGTATCAACTCCCCCAAGCTTAACCCATTGCTTGTCCTCAAGCAATTCAGTTGACAAACTGAAAGTGATAAAGAAAAACTTTTACAAACTCTGTTTGATCTTGTTGTTGCAAATATGTAAAGCCAGCATTTTGGTTTTCAGCAAAGATTATGAACTAACCATATTCACAATAACATTTAGGTCTCACATTTACTCATATCAATGGCACAATCAACTAGCGAGCAATAATAATAAATCTCGGATGACAACACTTTTTCAAAACAATCATGATGCGATATAACAAAATGGTATCTCGCTAGCCCTTTCTGAGACCGCAAAACATAAATGCAGAGCACCCCTGAAGATCAAGGACTGACTAGACATTGTAATTCATGGTGAAAGAGATCCAGTCACAGTCATACTCAATAGCAATTAATAACAACGCATACAAATTACAGTGGTGCTCTCTAACTGGTGCTTTTTATAAGAGGATGATGACTCAACATAAAAGTAAATAGATAGGTCCTTCGCAGAGGGAAGCAGGGATTTGCAGAGGTGCCAGAGCTCGAGCTTTTTGAAACAGAGATGAATATAATTTTGAGCGGTATGCTTTCATTGTCAACATAACAACCAAGAGATCTCGGTATCTTCCATGCTACATACATTATAGGCGGTTCCCAAATAGAATGGTAAAGTTTTTACTCCCCCTCAACCAACAAGCACACTCCACGGCTGGTCCGAAACAACGGGTACCATCCATACAAACAACTGTCCTGGGGGAGTTTTTTTTGAAATTATATTTTGATTTGATTTGAGCATGGGACTGGGCATCCCGAATACCAGCCACTTTCTCATGAATGACAAGTGAATCAACACTCATCTTGAGAATAACCCACCTAGCATGGAAGATACTGACAGCCCCCAGTCGCTACATGAGCGATTCGGGCATACAAAACAGATTATCATTTGAAGGTTTAGAGTTTGGCACATGCAAATTTACTTGGAACGATAGGTAAATACCGCATATAGGTAGGTATGGTGGACTCATATGGAACAACTTTGGGTTTATGGAAGTGGATGCACAAGCAGTATTCCCGCTTAGTACAAGTGAAGGCTAGCAAAAGATTGAGGAGCGACCAACTAGAGAGCAACAACAGTCATAAACATGCGTTAAGATTAACCAACATTGAGTGCAAACATGAGTAGGATATAAATCACCATGAATATAAATATCGTGGAGGCTATGTTGATTTTGTTTCAACTACATGCGTGAACATGTGCCAAGTTAAGCCACTCGAATCATTCAAAGGAGGATACCATCCTATCATACTACATCACAACCATTTTAAAAGCATGTTGGCATGCAAGGTAAACCATTATAAACTCCTAGCTAATTAAGCATGGCATGAGTAACTATAATCTCTAATTGCCATTGCAAACATGTTTCATTCATAATGGGCTGAATCAAGAATGATGAACTAATCATATTTACAAAAACAAGATAGGTCAAGTTCATACCAGCTTTTCCTCAACTCAATCATTTGATCAAATATCGTCATTATTGCCTTTCACTTACACAACCGAACGGTGTGGATAATAATAATAGTGCACATGCATTGGACTAAGCTGGAATCTACAAACATTTATTCAAAAGAGAAGACAAGGTAATATGGGCTCTTTGTTAGATCAACAATAATGCATATGAGAGCCACTCAACATTTTCATCATGGTCTTCTCCTTACGACCCAAAGAAGGGAAAAGAATTTCAAAGAAACACACTGAAATGTTTTTGGAGTTTTTGTTTTTCTGAAGAAAGTAGAACAAGAACAAGAAAAACTATTTACACAGGAAAGCTCCCAACAAGCAAAAGAAGAACGAGAAATCTTTTTGGGTTTTCTTTTAATACTACAACTAATTTTTTTTGGATTTTCTCAAATTTTTTCAAACACACAAGAAGAAAGCGAGAAAAAAGAGATAAACTAACATGGATAATACAATGAAAGAGTATGAACACCGACAACTGGAATGAGTGTGTGAACATGAATGTAATGTCGGTGAGAAATACGTACTCCCCCAAGCTTAGGCTTTTGGCCTAAGTTGGTTTAGGGCCACGGCTGGCCTGGCGGATATCCAAAGTGATAGTTGGGGTTGTACTGTGATGCGGCAGCTACTGCCTGGAGGGCTGCCTCATGAAGGCGAGCAGTCTCCCTCTCTCTCTCGTACTCAGCCGCCTCCTCCCTGGTTATAAAGTATCTTCGTTTTACCTGAGAGTCAAAGAAAGCAGGAGCAGGAAGGGTAATATGGACAGCGTGCTGCCTGTCGAAGATTAGTCGGTATAGGAGGGACTGTTCGTTCCTCTCAAGGAACTGGTAGCGTACCATAGCATTATAATCAAGAAAAGCAGGTGGTAACTCAATGTCGTCCCCTGTGACGCCCCCGACTCGACCGTACACTAATCATACACGCAAATGTGTACGATCAAGATCAGGGACTCACGGGAAGATATCACAACACAACTCTAGACACAAATAAAATAATACAAGCTTCATATTACAAGCCAGGGGCCTCGAGGGCTCGAATATAGAAGCTCGAATACAAACGAGTCAGCGGAAGCAACAATATCTGAGTATAGACATAAGTTAAACAAGGATGCCTTAAGAAGGCGAACACAAAAGCAACAATGATTGAAGAGGCAAGGCCTCCTGCCCAGGACCTCCTAACTACTCCTGGTCTTCGGCGGCCTCCATGTAGCAGTAAGCTCCGTCGGGGAAGTAGTAGTAGTAGTCGACGAGGGTGGCATCTGGCTCCTAGGATCCACCATCTGGTTGCAACAACCGGAAAGAAGAAAGAAGGGGGAAAAGGGGTAGTAAAGCAACCGTGAGTACTCATCCAAAGTACTCGCAAGCATCAGATCTATACTAAGTATGCATCAGTATCAAATGGAAGGGTTGTATCTGTGGACCGAACTACAGAATGCCAGAATAGAGGGGAAGGCCTAGCCTATCGAAGACTAGCATCTTCAAGCAGCTCCAAGCATCTTGCAGCATTCACAAAAGTATAGAATAGCAGTTTAATTAACAAGCATGTTGTAATATTAATGCCCGGAGATCCTTCCTCGAGTCCCTGCGAGAAAGCAATCCCGAAGCCAATATATCCATCACATATCTCAAGTATCCATTTCTAGTTGTAATAGATCAGGATACAAGTCTGAACGTCCATTACCGTGAACACGGCTATTAATAGATAACTTCCCTGCAGGGGTGCACCACATTTCCCAACACGCTTGATTACTCTGGCCGGACACACTTTACTGGGTCAATGCCCGGCCTCGGAAGATCAACACGTCGCAGCCCTACCTAGGCTCAGCAGAGAGGTCCCCGCCGGTCTACATCCTAAGCACTCCAGGGTCTTGGGCCCATCGCCCGTTGCACTCCGGTTCGTTGTGCGCAGGGTGGATACTAGCACCGCCTCGGATGGTCGGCATGATCCGACCGTGCCACAATGCTGAAGTGGATGTCCGACAAAGCTTCGGCTGATACTGCGATGCCGAGGCCCATAACTATTCTCGCGTGGCAGTTAGTGCGTATAGGCCAGTGGCCAACTCAAAACAAATACCCAAACCTATTAGTGCATTATTAAATGAAGTGACGGCTGTTGGGACAAGTCCGGAGCTACCACCCCCTCCTGGGTGATACTGCTAAATAGCCAGCCACCACCGTAACTCATGCAGACTTTTACAAAGGTCTCAAGTAATGTCAAGGTAACTGTGTGTCCAAACATCAAGGGGGAAACCCCGAGGAATCACCCTCGGTGGATTCCACTCGATGTAATCATCAAGGTGAACGTAGGAGGAATCACCCTTGAGGTTCACACTTGAGGGGCTGCACGACAAAGTCGTATCGGGAGTGGTGAAGGAGGAATCACCCTCGATGACCACGACCGAATAGCTACACTACAGAGATCTCATCAGGAGTAATGTACGAGGTATCACCCTCGGCACTCGATAGTAACTCTGCAGAGTCGAGCAACAAAAGAGGCGTGATGTGATGTGAGGTGTCGGGCTCTGGTCGTCGATCACATTGATTGAGTCATCGATGATGAAGCAGGGGCAATAAGGACAAGGTGGGGGTCACTGATGGATCACCAACCAACCTATACTAAGCAGTTTAGGATAAGCAGGTAGGTAACAATAAGCAGGTTACAAAAGCAGGCTATGCATCAGAATAGGAGCAATCAATTACCGTAGAAAAATCTAATGCAAGCATGAGAGAATGGAATGGGCGATATCGGAGTGATCAAGGGGGGGCTTGCCTGGAAGCTCCGCTGAAAGGGAAGAAGGGTCGTCATCGACGTAGTCGATCACAGCGGCATTGGCAGCGGTCTCGGGTCTACCGGAGTAGAAGAGGGGGAAGAAACAGTAAATACATAGCACACAGATGCATGACATGACAATAAGCGGTGCTAGGGGTGTTCTAACGCAGTGCTACACGTTACCGGCGAAGGGGGATAACATCCAGGAAAGTTTTCCCGAAGTTTGGCATTTCCGGATAGACGAATCGGAGGGGGACAGTTCCATGTTCGCTACGCTAGGGGCATGTGACAAATGAATGGACCGCGTATTCGGATTCGCCTTGCTTTTCTGAGCAACTTTCATGTACAAAGTATTTTCATCTGACATACGGTTTATTTTATATTAATTTCCAAAGTTTTAAATCATTTTTTTGGAATTAACAGATTTGATTTAAATGGAAAACAGGGTTATGACATCATCATGCATCAGCATGATGTCAACAGTCAACGGGGTGTTAACTGGGTCAAACTAACGTGTGGGGTCGTTCTGTCATAGACCAGTAACTAATTAACAGTTTTAATTAACTAATCAAGTTAATTAGGTAAACTAAACAAAGTTAATTAAGTTAATTAAGTTAATTAATTTTATTTATTATTTCTTTTTTTGGAGAAGGGTCGTGGGGCCCCGTTGTCATAGGCCCAGGCCACAAACGGGCGCTGGGCGCTGGCAGGCAGCGGGCGCGGGCGTAACGGGCGGCGGATGCGGGCGTGGGCGCCAGGTGCCTGTGCCCGGGCGCGGCCAGGCCGACGGGGAGCGCCGGGGCACCGGCACAGGGTGGTGGCGAGGCGCGCGAGGCGCCGGGAAGCAGCGCGCGACCCTGGGCATGCGCGGCCTGGCCCAGGGGCGGTGCCCAAGCGAGGGCGGGCGCGGTGCAGCGAGCGGGCGGCGGAGGGCGCAGACTGGCACACGGGGGCACAGCCACGGGCGGTGTGGGCGGAGACGGGCACGCCGGACGGAAGCGGGGGCACGAGGTGACAGAGAAAAAGGGGGGATGGAGTTGTCCTCACCCTCGATGCAGGGGTTCTCCGGCGAGGCTCGATGACGCCGGCGAGGAGGAGGCGAGGATGCGAGCGACGGGGGACGGTGATGAGCGAGGCGGCAACGTCGACAACGGGGCTCGGAGCACTGCGTCCGGGGCGTCGCGGCGAGGAAGTGCTTCGGGGAGGATGGGTGAGGCAACGGCGGCGAGGACGGGCGCCGGTGTTGGGGAGCGAGGCGGCGCGGTCGCCGGGGTCGCCGCCCCTCGATCTGGATCGGGTCGTGGGAGGGCAGAGGAGCAAGGGAAGCATGGGGGAAGTGGGGTGGATCGGGGCTAGGGTTCGGGGGGCGTGGGGGTTAAGGGGAGCTGGGAGGGCCAGCATTCAGGTTTTCAGCAAATATTATGAACTAACCATATTCACAATAACATTTAGGTCTCACATTTATTCATATCAATGGCACAATCAACTAGCGAGCAATAATAATAAATCTCGGATGACAACACTTTTTCAAAACAATCATGATATGATATAACAAAATGGTATCTCGCTAGCCCTTTCTGAGACCGCAAAACATAAATGCAGAGCACCCCTGAAGATCAATGACTGACTAGACATTGTAATTCATGGTAAAAGAGATCCAGTCATACCCAATATCAATTAATAACAATGCATACAAATGACAGTGGTGCTCTCTAACTGGTGCTTTTTATAAGAGGATGATGACTCAACATAAAAGTAAATAGATAGGCCCTTCGCAGAGGGAAGCAGGGATTTGCAGAGGTGCCAGAGCTCGAGCTTTTAAAACAGAGATGAATATAATTTTAAGCGGTATGCTTTCATTGTTAACATAACAACCAAGATCTCAGTATCTTCCATGTTACATACATTATAGGCGGTTCCCAAACAGAGTGGTAAAGTTTTTACTCCCCCTCAACCAACAACCACACTCCACGGCTGGTCCGAAACAACGCGTATTGTCCATACAAACAACTGTCCTGGGGGAGTTTTGTTAGAAATTATATTTTTATTTGATTTGAGCATGGGACTGGGCATCCCGAATACCAGCCACTTTCTCGTGAATGATAAGTGAATCAACACTCATCTTGAGAATAACCCACCTAGCATGGAAGATACTGACAGCCCCCAGTCGCTACATGAGCGATTCGGGCATACAAAACAGATTGTCATTTGAAGGTTTAGAGTTTGGCACATGCAAATTTACTTGGAACGGCAGGTAAATACCGTATATAGGTAGGTATGGTGGACTCATATGGAACAACTTTGGGTTTATGGAAGTGGATGCACAAGCAGTATTCCCGCTTAGTACAAGTGAAGGCTAGCAAAAGATTGAGGAGCGACCAACTAGAGAGCGACAACAGTCATAAACATGCGTTAAGATTAACCAACATTGAGTGCAAACATGAGTAGGATATAAATCACCATGAACATAAATATCGTGGAGGCTATGTTGATTTTGTTTCAACTACATGCGTGAACATGTGCCAAGTCAAGCCACTCAAATCATTCAAAGGAGGATACCATCCTATCATACTACATCACAACCATTTTAAAAGCATGTTGGCACGCAAGGTAAACCATTATAAACTCCTAGCCAATTAAGCATGGCATGAGTAACTATAATCTCTAATTGTCATTGCAAACATGTTTCATTCATAATGGGCTGAATCAAGAACGATGAACTAATCATATTTACAAAAACATGATAGGTCGAGTTCATACCAGCTTTTCCTCATCTCAATCATTTCATCAAATATCTTCATTATTGCCTTTCACTTGCACAACCGAACGGTGTGGATAATAATAATAGTGCACATGCATTGGACTAAGTTGGAATCTGCAAACATTTATTCAAAGGAGAAGACAAGGTAATATGGGCTCTTTGTTAGATCAACAATAATGCATATGAGAGCCACTCAACATTTTCATCATGGTCTTCTCCTTACGACCCAAAGAAAGGAAAAGAATTTCAAAGAAACATACTGAAATGTTTTTGGAGTTTTTGTTTTTCTGAAGAAAGTAGAACAAGAACGAGAAAAACTATTTACACGGGAAAGCTCCCAACAAGCAAAAGAAGAACGAGAAATCTTTTTGGGTTTTCTTTTAATACTACAACTATTTTTTTTTGGATTTTCTCAAAAAATTTCAAACACACAAGAAGAAAGCGAGAAAAAAGAAATAAACTAACATGGATAATACAATGAAAAAGTATAAACACCGACAACTGGAATGAGTGTGTGAACATGAATGTAATGTCGGTGAGAAATACGTACTCCCCCAAGCTTAGGCTTTTGGCCTAAGTTGGTTTACGCACATGGATCAAAGTAGTCCTCTCCTTGGTACTGAGGAGGATCCTGTGGTTTCCACTGGTTAGCGAGCTCCTGTGGCTCCCACTGATAAATAGACTCCTCATACGGATCAGGTGATGGTTCTGGCTCAGGAACTGGGGATCGCGTCCTCTCCCAGTATGCATAAATGTCCTCGGGCAGAATGAGGTGCGTGCTTATCGTGGAGGAAGTCGGTGATGCCTGCATTCTCCGCCAAATAATATAAATCATCATAAATTCCGGCAGCCCTCAAGAATGCATCACATGGCCATTCACACGGCCAAACCTCCGCGGTGCGGGGAAGGTTGTACTTGGGCTTCTTCTTCTCCTCATTCTCATTTTCTTTAGAACCCCGACTCGAAGAGCCTCTCAACCATCTCTTCATCATTTCTTTTCTGAAAATTTCTAAAAAATTTAGTGACTTAAAATAAAAGTGAACAAAGCTCAACAAAACTAATAGCAACTACTCCTACAAGTGCCTAGAGGCTCTATCATGCATCAAAACTATTTTGGACCATATAAATTTGACATGCAAGCTTAAGAACAAGGTCAACACAGCAGCAAAAATTTGCAATATATAAAGCACTAGAACAAAAACTAATTGGATCATTGGAGGAGTCACATACCGAAGAACAATCCCCCAAAACAGTTTTGCAAATGGAGCTTTACACAAGGATATCGAAAATGGCAGCAAAATGAGCTAGAACACGGGTTTGAGCTACGGGATGATTTTTTCTAGAGGAAGACGAAGTGGATGGGTGCTGGAATAAGTGAGGGGGACCCACAAGGCAGGGGGCACGCCCTCCACCCTTGTGGTCCACTAGTGCAGCCCCCTGGTGCAATCTCAGTGCTAGAAAATCTAAAATATTCTATAAAAAATCATACTAAATTTTCAGGGCATTTGTAGAACTTTTATTTTCGGGACATTTTTTATTACACAGATAATTCAGAAAACAGACAAATAATACTATTTTTGCTTTATTTATTCTAGATAACAGAAAGTAAAAGGTGGGTACAGAAAGTTGTGCTTTCTAAATTCATCCATCTCATGCTCATCAAAAGGAATACATTAACAAGGTTGATCAAGTCTTATTAATAAACTTCTTTCGAATAACATGGAACCGGAGAATTTTCGAATAACACTAGGTTACCTCAACGGGGATATGCATGTCCCCAACAATAAGAATATCATATTTCCTTTTGACAGTAGGGAGAGGGAATTCAAAACCTCCAATAGTAATAGTTGAAATTTTTCCAATAGAAATGATACTACGAACTTGAGGTTGTTTCTTCGGAAAGTGTATCGTATGCTCATTACCATTAACATGAAAAGTGACATTGCCCTTATTGCAATCAATAACAGCCCCTGCAGTATTCAAAAAGGGTCTACCAAGGATGATCGACATACTGTCGTCCTCGGGAATATCAAGAATAACAAAGTCCGTTAAGATAGTAACGTTTGCAACCACAACAGGCACATCCTCACAAATACCGATGGGTATAGCAGTTGATTTATCAGCCATTTGCAAAGAGATTTCAGTAGGTGTCAACTTATTCAAATCAAGTCTACGATATAAAGAGAAAGGCATAACACTAACACCGGCTTCAAGATCACATAAAGCAGTTTTAACATAGTTCCTTTTAATGGAGCATGGTATAGTTGGTATTCCTGGATCTCCTAGTTTCTTTGGTATTCCACCCTTAAAAGTGTAATTAGCAAGCATGGTGGAAATTTCAGCCTCCGGTATCTTTCTTTTATTTGTAACAATATCTTTCATATACTTGGCATAAGGAGACATTTTCAGAATATCAGTCAAACGCATACGCAAAAAGACAGGTCTAAGCATTTCAACAAAGCGCTCAAAATCCTCATCATCCTTTTTCTTGGATGGTTTAGGAGGAAAGGGCATGGGTTTCTGAACCCATGGTTCTCTTTCTTTACCGTGCTTCCTAGCAACAAAGTCTCTCTTATCATAACGTTTATTCTTAGATTGTGGGTTATCAAGATCAACAGCAGGTTCAATCTCCACATCATTATCATTACTAGGTTGAGCATCAACATAAACATCATCAATAACATTATCACTAGGTTCATGTTCATCACCAGATTGTGTCTCAGCATCAGAAATATAAATATCATTTGGGTTCTCAGGTGTATCTAAAACAGGTTCACTAGAAGCATGCAAAGTCCTATCAGTTTTCCTTTTATTCTTATTACTAGGACTAGGTGCATCAGTATTAATTCTCTGAGAATCTTGCTCAGCTCTCTTAGGATGGCCCTCTGGATACAAAGGTTCCTGAGTCATTTTACCACCTCTAGTCATAACCCTAACAGCATTATCATTGTTCTTACTATTCAACTCATTAAGCAAATCATCCTGTGCCTTAAGTACTTGTTCTACTTGAGTCTTAACCATGGAAGCATGTTTACTAATAATTTTTAGCTCACTAACAGTTCTACTCATATAATCACCCAAGCAATCAAGCATGTAAGCATTACGTTTCAATTGTCTACTAACATAAGCATTAAAGTTCTCTTGTTTAACAATAAAATTATCAAACTCATCCAAGCATTGACTAGCAGACTTATTATAAGGGATATCACCTTCATCAAATCTATAGAGAGAATTTACCTCTACTACCTGTGTCGGGTTATCAAGATCATGTATTTCTTCAATAGGTGGTAAATTCTTAACATCTTCAGCTTTAATACCTTTTTCTTTCATAGATTTCTTTGCCTCTTGCATATCTTCTCGACTGAGGAATAGAATACCTCTTTTCTTCGGAGTTGGCTTAGGAGTTGGTTCAGGAAGTGTCCAATCATTATCATTACTCAATATATTATTCAATAGCAATTCAGCTTGCTCAACAGTTCATTCCCTAAAAACACAACCAGCACAACTCCCCTCGTAGTAGAGGGATAGATCTTAGTTTTGGTATCTTTCAAATTCTTCATAGTGATCAATAGATATAAATCCCAAGTGACTCAGAGAATAGAGCTATGCTCCCCGGCAACGGTGCCAAAAAAAGGTCTTGATAACCCACAAGTATAGGGGATCGCAACAGTTTTCGAGGGTAGAGTATTCAACCCAAATTTATTGATTCGACACAAGGGGAGCCAAAGAATATTCTCAAGTATTAGCAGCTGAGTTGTCAATTCAACCACACCTGAAAGACTTAATATCTGCAGCAAAGTATTTAGTAGCAAAGTAGTATGGAAGTAACAGTAACAGTAGCAAAAGTAACAGTAGCAGTTTTGTAGAAATTGTAACAGTGGCAACGACAAAGTAACGTAGCAAAGATCAATATGTGAAAAACTCATAGGAAATGGATCAATGATGGATAATTATGTCGGATGGCATTCATCATGCAATAGTTATAACCTAGGGTGACGCAGAACTAGCTCCAATTCATTAATATAATGTAGGCACGTATTCCGAATATAGTCATACGTGATTATGGAAAAGAACTTGCATGGCATCTTTTGTCCTACCCTCCCGTCGTAGCGGAGTCCTAATGGAAACTAAGGGATATTAAGGCCTCCTTTTAATAGAGTACCAGACCAAAGCATTAGCACTTAGTGAATACATGAACTCCTCAAACTACGGTAATCACCAGAAAGAATCGCAATTATTGTCACCTTGGGGTATGCGGATCATAACACGTAATAGGTGTCTACAACTTAAAAGATAGGATCAAGAACACATATATATTCATGAAAACATAATAGGTTCAGATCTGAAATCATGGCACTCGGGCCCTAGTGACAAGCATTAAGCATAGCAAAGTCATAGCAACATCAATCTTATAACATAGTGGATACTAGGGATCAAACCCTAACAAAACTAACTCGATTACATGATAAATTTCATCCAACCCATCACCGTCCAGCAAGCTTACGATGGAATTACTCATGCACGGTGGTGAGCATCATGAAATTGGTCATGGAAGATGGTTGATGATGATGATGGAGTCGATTTCCCCTCTCCAGAGCCCCGAACGGACTCCAGATCTGCCCTCCCGATGAAGAACAGGAGGTGGCGGTGGCTCCGTATCGTAAAACGCGATGAATCCTTCTCTCTCATTTTTTCTCCCCGAAAGTGAATATATAGAGTTGGAGTTGAGGTCGATGGAGGTCCAGGGGTCCCACAAGGCAGGGGGCACACCCTAGGGGGGGCGCCCTCCACCCTTGTGGTCAGCCGGTGGGTCCCCTCTTGTTGATTCTTTCGCCAATATTTTTTATTTATTCCAAAAATATTCTCCGTGAAGTTTCAGGTCATTCCGAGAACTTTTATTTCTGCACAAAAATAACACCAAGGCAATTCTGCTGAAAACAGCGTCAGTCCGGGTTAGTTCCATTCGAATCATTCAAATTAGAGTCCAAAACTAGGGCAAAAGAGTTTGGAAAAGTAGATACGATGGAGACATATCAAGCTTCATCGGCCGGTGCAGGCACCATGGCCCATCGCCAGCGATATTGGCGTGATAGTCCTTGGGCGCACAATCGACATATTACAGAGGAGGTGTGATGAGCAGTTTACCATCCACCGTGCAAAAGATCTAGAGCTGCTCAGCGGCATGATCGACGACCCACCCGAAGAGCCGCCGTCACCAGTGCTCATCGAGAGCCTGATGCCCCGCAAGGAATGGGCAGAGGACCTCTGCGATTCAGTCAAGACACAGGCAGCCTGCGACTTCATCATTACCCGCGGCTGTCATGTCAACCTCGATCTCGACGATGTGGTCGCCAGGCTCGAGCGCATCCTTGGCGGAGTTGACGTCCCCGACGAAGTAGAACATCGCCAACGTGATATCTTGAGGATGCAGGTGATGGACGGAATTTGCTACCAGGCCAGAGACATGGAAATGGAGCGGTTCCGCGGAGATATCATGCGCGCGATTGCACACTGTCAAGCTCTTCTGGAAGAGGCCCAGTAGCCCCAAGAGCCTCCCCGCACCAGCAGCTCCGTAGGCGGAGGCAGGTCGGGACACTTGGAATGAACGGCCGCAAGGGTGCTATGCTGATCTTGGAGGCCAAGAAGACCGTCGTCAGAAGGCCGCTAGCTCAGCCTTTTAGCCTATATTTTATTATAATTGTATGCATATGTAGGTCGTGAGTGTTTTGGGCCTTGCCGCATGTGGCATTTTAAATTATCCAGAATATGTAAGACAATTATTAACCGTTGCCATTGTAAATTTGCCTCAACGGCGAGTAGAGCGCGCGCAGGGACGCCAGAGCGGAGCGCGCCGTGGCCGCCTCAATGGCGAGTAAAACACGCGGACGGACGCGAGCAGAGCGCGCCGCGGCCGCCTCAACGGCGAGCAACCACGTGGTCCACCTTCTGGCACCCCGTGGGAGGCGCGACGGCGCATCCATAGGACACGATGGTGATATCTTGACCGTGTGTGATAGTGGGCAGACACGTACACGTACATCCGAGAACGCGGGCCCATGTTTCGGGCTTCCGATGCGTGGCATATGGTTGATCCAAAAGAACTGTTTGCGATGAGCCAGAACAACAGAAACGGGCTTTGTAGGCCCAGAACCATCAATAAATTTTGACCTTGTTTCTCGTCATATTGCAGATTACAACGCAATAAGTAATTGCAAATCTGTTCACACCTATCAAACTAATATGTGTTCACACTTAGCACCGGGCTATAAAAACTACCCACTCAAAAATTACTTCACAGTTCCTCTCCTCATCACCCACAAAACTGGTCTTTCCTGTCAAGTCGTTCCACCATGACCGGTAGGAGGAGTTTCGGGTGGACATATAACCAAGCAGCAAAGACCAAGGCCGCGGAAGCACTAGAGAGGTCCCATCGCGAAGCGGCAGCCGCAACAGAGATGTCCCGACGCGCTGCGGAGCCCTCGAACGAGCTCTCACGGGCACGCGAGGGCTCTCACAAGCGCACTCGCCGCATCGGTGATCGTGATGAGCTGGTGTTGCTGAAGTCCTTGGCCGGCGACGATGACATTCTCGCTGGCCTCATTAAGCAATAGGAGTTGGTCGACGGCTTGATGAAGCTGCTCGAGATCAGCGATGCCTCGGTTGACAAGGCGACCAGCCTCGTCGAGCAACTCATTGGTGACAATGTGAAGCTCCTCAAGGTGCTCGCCGAGAAGGAGGAGGAGGCCGCCGACTGGAAAATGCTGCATGAGTAGAGCAGTGCCTCGGGGATGACACTGACAGCGGTCGTCGAGGAACTAATGGGTGACTTGAGAAAGCTCTGGATCGAGCGCGAGCAGGAGGTGGAGGAATCCGTGGCTGCTTTCAAGCAAAGTCGTGAGGAATTGAAGAAGGAGCTGGAGGATGTCATCGCCCGGCGATCCATCGACGAGTAGAGATAGTAGCGACCCAGATCGTTGTCTGCGATTTCCTTCTTCTCTTGCCCCCGTGTCTTCCGGGATTTACCGCATGTGTCATTTTAAATTATCCGGAATATGTAAGACAATTATTATCTGCGCCATTGTAAATTTGTCGTCGTATTATCCGTTGCCATTTTATTTGTCGTTGTATTATCCGTTGCCCTATGTGGCAATTTAAATTAGGCCAGAATACGAGTTGAAAACACGAACAAAGCAAATGCTGCCATGGGATCACAAGCAAACACCCTCCGCCCAGGTGCTTTAATTAACACATTAATTGAGAAGTTGTGAGCGAGGCGGGCTGCTGGTGGATGGAGGTCAAAGAGCTCGCTTCCCGGTGAGCATGGGCGGCCTTGCTGCTCGCACGTGTCCTATCGAGCCTGCGAGGTGGACAGGATGCACGCGTCCCGTCGAGCCTGCGCGGCGGACTGCTCGCACGTGTCCCGTCGAGCCTACACGACGGACTTCTCGCGCTCGTCCCGTCTAATCAAACAGCTGCACGCACGCCACCGAGTATGGTTAAATTTTGGCAGAGGTAGTGGCCACACTTAAATGGTTACGGGAACACACGGTTCATATAATACAACCGTTTGCGATATTAACGTGTCAGCTATTTGTTTCAAAAGGACTTCGTTGGCTATTAATGTGTGCGCCTTGTCTCAAACTGGACGATTTTTTTACCACGGCATATATGTGCCATGTCATGAAACCATGCCAAGTTTCATGTTTTTTGGGTGAGTTTTCAATTTACTGGGATTTAAAAACCGAGATTCTCAATGTTTCAGCTCGACGAGAAGTTTGTAAGTCATTCCCATTCCTTAAATGAGACCTAAACATGCACCCAATGACACATGTATGATTTCCCACCCATTTTGCTTCACTGGAGCATGTGCTTGTAGTTCAAATTTGAATTATGGACTACATTAAATGCCTAGAAAACTTAATTAAGATATACAATGGCCAAACGAACCCTGAACAGTTTCAAATTTTAGCATGACACTCTTGTTATTCTATGTTGCCTATAGAAAACAAAGTTCAAGGCGAGAAGAGGCAGCGATTATCGTTTCGCCCACAAGAGGGGCATGTTTCCCTATCGGAACCACGAGGGTTGCGAGAAGCTTCGGTTTGTAAGAGACTTGTAATATAGCTTGGCCCAAATTGGACAATTATTTTACCACGACATATATGTGCCATGTAGTGACACCATGCCAAGTTTCATGATTTCCTGGTGAGTTTTGGATTTACAGAGATTTAAAAACCGAGATTCGCAATGTTTGAGGCCAAGCCAGGATGCCAAGACGGTTGAATTCATTCCCATTCATTCCATGGGACCTAAACATGCACCCCAAGGACACATGTGCATTTTTTCTAGCCATTTTGGTGCACTGGAGCATGTATTTGTAGTTCGGATTTGAATTATGGACATTAAATGCCTAGAAAACTCAATTAATGAATAAAAAAGGTCAAAGAAACCCTGAATAATTTCAAAGTTAAGCGCGAATCCCCCGTTTTTCCGTGTTGCGTGTAGAAGAAAATACAAGGCTAGAAGAGGGAGCGATTATCGATTCGCCCACAAGAGGACACGTTTCCCTATCGAAACCACGAGGGTTCTTGCGACAGGCTCCGATTTGTAAGTGGTTTGTAATAAAGCTTGGCCCAAATTGGACAATGTTTTTACCACGACATATATGTGCCATGACGTGACACCATGCCACCTTTGATGACTTTCTGGTGAGTTTTGGATTTATGGGGATTTAAAAACCGAGATTCCAAATGTTTGAGGACGAGCCAGGACGCTAGTACGGTTGTAATTCATTCACATTCCTGGCATGGGACCTAAACATGCACCCAAGGACACATGTATAATTTTTCTAGCCATTTTGGTGAACTGGAGCATGTATTTGTAGTTCAGATTTGAATTATGGACATTAAATGCCTAGGAAACTCAATTAGTGTATAAAAAGGCCAAACGAACCATGAATAAGTTTAAATTTCAGCACAGATATCCTGTCGTTCCATGTTGCCCATAGAAGAAAATACAAGGCGAAAAGAGGTAGTGATTACGTTTCACCCACAAGGGGAACACGTTTCCCTATCGGAACCACGAGGCTTCTTTGA
This sequence comes from Thinopyrum elongatum, assembly GCA_011799875.1. Classification (NCBI taxonomy): domain Eukaryota; kingdom Viridiplantae; phylum Streptophyta; class Magnoliopsida; order Poales; family Poaceae; genus Thinopyrum; species Thinopyrum elongatum. The sequence goes on along the minus strand of CM022302.1, from coordinate 153,099,140 downwards.
GAGAAGCTCCGGTTTGTAAGAGGTTTGTAATAAAGCTTGGCCCAAATTGGACAATGTTTTTACCACGACATATATGTGCCATGACGTGACACCATGCCAACTTTCATGACTTTTTGGTGAGTTTTGGATTTATGGGGATTTAAAAACCGAGATTACAAATGTTTGAGGACGAGCCAGGACATCGGTACGGTTGTAATTCGTTCCCATTCCTGGCATGGGACCTAAACATGCACCCAAGGACACATGTATAATTTTTTCGCCATTTTGGTGAACTGGAGCATGTATTTGTAGTTCAGATTTGAATTATGGACATTAAATGCCTAGGAAACTCAATTAGTGTATAAAAAGGCCAAACGAACCCCGAACAAGTTTAAATTTCAGCACGGATATCATGTCGTTCCATGTTGCCCGTAGAAGAAAATACAAGGCGAAAAGAGGCAGTGATTATCGTTTCGCCCTCAAGGGGGACATGTTTCCCTATCGGAACCACGAGGCTTCTTTGAGAGAAGCTCCGGTTTGTAAGAGGCTTGTAATAAAACTTGTGCCAAAATGGACAAAAAAAATTCCTCGACATATATGTGCCATGTCGTGACACCATACCAAGTTTCACGATTTTTGGGTGAGTTTTGGATTTACGCAGATTTAAAAACCGAGAATCTTCTCACGAAATGTTTTCAAATAGCACACGGTTCACTCACGAAAGCCGTGTGCCTACCAAACCGTGGCCGATGCCCCCCTGCTGCGCGTGCGATCTGAGTCGTGCGTTCTGATTGGCCAGAACCCAAACCCCACGGATCATACATCTGCACCGTTGGATGCTCCCAGATCGAACGGCAATCCTCATCCCTTTCGACAGCACATGCAGTATATGGGTAAGCATTGTGCGCATGCGTCGTGCTAGCTCACGCTTCCTTCTCTACTAAGTTTTCTAAATTAATGTTGTTATATATCCAAACAGGCTACCGTTTCCCGCCACTCCTCTTATCGGTTTCCCGCCTCTTCTCCCATCGTTTTCCCGATACCAGTGTCAGTGCTCATTGAAGGCTAGGCGGCGACACACCGGCCATGTAAATATCACACACAGTTTCTAAAAGCACAAATGTGTGTGATAGGAGAGAGTAGGTCGCATAGGGTGACCAGCGTGAAACGCCTTAAAGGCAAGGAGGCAATTCCTATCAGCAAGGTGCGGCTTCCCATCGGCTAGCCTAGTCGAATAGAACGCAGAAGTTAAGCGTGCTCGGGCTGGAGTAGTCCAAGGATGGGTGACCCAGTGGGAAGTTGCATATCTCAAGCTTCATTGAAATGCTATGACACGGTCATTATAGAGATAAAGAGATAAATATCTCTATAGTGACCTGTCATGGTGATTATATAAACCTTGGGATCCTTGTTTTGCTAATTTGTAGACTATGTTTTTATTGGTTATATTTTGCTCTAAAAATTAAAGAAAGATTTACTCTATAGTGACCTGTCATGGCGATTATATAAACCTTTTTCAGGGTTTTCGCGCCGCATGCAGTGTATACGGGGTCTTCTGATCGACCACGTCTCCTTTGTGCGGTTTTTTGTGATGACACGCATATGTGTGGGCTGCCCGAGTGTATATATATCATCCCTTGGACCGATAACGAGGGGTATGTGTTGGCCATGAATGGATTCCTCCTAGTTCGTGTTAGGGCCGGTCACCGTCACATGTCGTTCAACCAAAGCTCGATCTCATGCGTTGTCAGGATTCCCTCCCACATACTCGGATTGCTGGGTTCGACCTACACCGTACCCTGCGTATCTCATCCTTAACTACCTGGCCTTCATGGTTGTTGTCTGTATCGAGAGGTAGGCACCACATCTAAATTGTACATTATTCTATATTGAAAACGCACATCACCCCTTCCAACGTACATCATTTTGGGCCTCATGCAAGAGGTGTTGGTTTTGTGGTCCCTCTCGTGCGATTTTTATGATGGTTCAATCTATTGGCCCAAGCGGTTTATCGACAACAACAGTTGTCATTTGACCAAACGATAGATTCACTGGTCCGTCTTATGGTATGTCATGGCGACATGCATGTATGACCAAAGTATCATTACGTGCATCCGCCCCGCTGACACTAAGTGGGAGGTGGTGGGTCAAGCACCCTAGCTAGCTATGACATTATGTCATTATGGATATATCCAAGGGTGCTTTCGGGTTTGCGAGGCAGGTGCCACCAAAGTTGTGCATTGTGTATTTAAAGTTTTAAACATCACACCCAATATTCCTAGATATATTTGGCCACTTCCAGGTGGTTCTTGACTTCTGGCCCCTCACATCGATCTTCGACGACGCGCCCAACCGTGGGCCCGCGCGGGCAAAGTTGTGCATTGGAATTTTGAACATCACAGACCATCCTTTTCACTCATATATATTTGGGCCACATGTTGATGTGGCTGTCTTCTGAACCTCTCTAACATTTTTTTTGCTGCAAAGACTCTGATGATGCTCAACGGACATGGGTATAATGTCTTAACCGTGTGCGATGCAAGTGCGCTGTGAATCACCATGACTGCGCAAGCGCGAGCAAAGGTGGAGGTACTGGCTCAACTGTGTGCGATGCAAATGCGCTGTAAAATCACCATGACCGCGCAAGCGCGAGCAAAGTGTGGAGGTAGTGGCTTAGCCGTGTGCGATGCAAGTGCGTTGTAAAATCATCACCTGCGCAAGCTAAAGGCGGGTAGTTTATTTAGAAATTAGGACGAACCGTGTGCGATAGACCAGCTAGCTAGAAATCTAAAAACAAACTACCCGCCTTGAGCGTTGTAAAAATCGGCAGTTCCGCCACTTTTCCTTATTATCATACATGCATATTCTTATTGGACCGTGCGCGATCTTAGGTACTCCCGCCCCGCATCAATTTCTTTACCCAAATTTTAGTAGCCGCCGTACTTCAACCGTCGCCCACACTCCTCCAGCACGAACCTTATAGTAAAATTGCAGTAGCCGAGGCATTTGAACCGTCGCCCTCCCTCGTCCACCACCATCTCCACCCACCATTACTAAAATTTTCAGTAGCCGCGGCGTATCCTCAAACACCACCCCCCCTCCACATTCCCCCCACCCGGCCCCCTCGAACCCTAGCTCGCCGGCGCCGCCGCCAACCCCTGCCGGTCTGCCCGTTCCTCCTAGCTTAGATAATAAAGTTCAGGTTACCCAGCGATTCCCATACCGTCGCCCCACTCCCCTGAGTTTTTAGATGAGGCATGCAGTGTCCCTCCCCGCCAGATCCACATCCCCTGCTCCAGAATGTCGCAGCCTAAGCTCGACCACGTATCCCGGGGAGCCCGACGAGCGTTCGGCCAAGAAGAGGTTTATCATGGCCTCTCCGGCGGACGTTGGCGAGGTGGCCGCCGTTCGCCCTGACCTATCGATCCCGGAGCAACACGTCGCCGTGGAAGCCGGCGAAGACATTGACTACATTGCCATGCCGAAGGCTTCATGTCAGCGGGCTAGCGTATTACTGTATCTCGGGAAAGCTGGCTAAGACATCAAGCTCGTCGACAGCGACGGCTTCATGCGGGCCATGTCACAGGTTAAGTGGTCCATCCCCAACCCCTCTGGTTCAACCACCGTCGATCTCTTCGACGGCCCTGCCACTCATCTCCTCCGCCAAGTGGTCAAGGATTTGCGATCCTTGTACGCCATTGAGCCCATTTTGTCATTTCTGAAGGACACGTTCTACGGCGGTGGCTTGGGATCCTCAATTGCCAAGTCAGATCTCATCAACCACGACCACGAGGAGAGCACCCACAAAGGTTCTTCCAAGGTGAAACAGCCCATCTGTGACATCAGAGAGCGCACCATGGGTCTGTGCTCTTCCAACTGAAAGGATCCCGTCCATGACATGTGAGGCAACATCCTATCATCAAATCTTACCTTTTCTAGCTTGCCAACCCGTACCCTTTGTTGTAGTAGCATTTGTCGTGCAGTCCTTTAACTGTGCCGTGTTTAATTATTTCAGTTATGCAAAAATGTATTCTCCAATAGGGCTATGTGATGTTTAAGTATGAATTGTCCACTTTAGTTTCATGAATGGCTATATTTGGTTCTTTATAGTGATTAGATGCCTTGTTTATCTGTATTTGGTTGTTAGGTTGGTTGCAGTGAGCATTTTTCTAGTTATCGAGTAGATGCCTTGTTTATATATATTTGGTTCTTAGGTTGGTTGCAGTGAGCATTTGTCCAGTTATCAAGCAGATGCCTTGTTTATCTGTATTTGGTTGTTAGGTTGGTTGCAGTGAGCATTTGTCCAGTTTTCAAGCAGATGCCTTGTTTATCTGTATTTGCTTGTTAGGTTGGTTGTAGTGAGCATTTGTCCAGTTTTCAAGCATATGCCCTGTTTATCTGTATTTGCTTGTTAGGTTGGTTGCAGTGAGACTCTGTCCAGTTTTCACTGGCTATATTTGGTTGTTATACTGATCATTTATGCCTTGTTTATTTCAGTCATTCACAATGTGCTGTTCGTTTTGTGCAAATCGGAACTGTGCCGCTCGAATGCATCAATACCAGTTTGAATGGCTATATTTGGTTCCAGTTATGCCTGGTGTAGTTAACACATGCCCTTTATTTCAGTTTTACATATTTATCCAGTGTGATGTTTAAGCATTACCTACGTTCTATTCATTTTCAACAAAACCAGTTTGAATTGCAATATTTGATGGCTGTTAAGCCTGTTGTCGGTAACATTGCCTTCCATTTTATACCTGCCTTAACAGCATGCTGAAACCAACACATTCAAGCTATCATTTGGAGATGATGTTGTTTACCTTTGCTATATTTGTTTGATGTTAAGGTTGTTGTACTTATCATGCCTTTCCACTACTTATGCAGGACAACAACGGGAGTGGCCACCATTTTCCGCCGAGGTTAGTTTCATCCCTCGGCTTGTACTCCCCTATCGTTCCATAATGTAGTGCATATAGATCCAGGCCTGGACACTTGTTAGCTTCTAATATTGACTTGTTTCTTGTAGGTACATATTCCCTTGGCAAGGATCCACGCATCGACCCTTTTTGCGTATGGGGTAATGAGATATTCATGAACAAGCATCAAGTGAGGAAACTGATAAGGATTATTAGCAAAAAGATACGAATGGTGGCAAGCAAATTATTTGTTTATGCTCTATCCAACACAACAGTGAGCTGTAGGATGGTAACTACAAACTCTACAACCTTCTCTTTTTACTGCCCATAATGAGTTGTTAGACAACAATGTCTGAATCTTTTTCGTTCGCAGTGGTTCCCAAAGCAGTTCACTCAAGATTACCTCGCAAAGTACATGATTGGTGGACACGCAATGAAGGTTAAAGTATTTCATCCAGACTACAATGAGCATCGAGAAGTCCTAATGAAGACAGTGAAGGATGGACGGGCAACCATCACAAGCGGTTGGCCTAGAGTCGTGCGCGCATTACACATGGAGGAGGGCACAATATGGGCATTCCGCTTCACCTTCTCCAGCAACCAGAATGTCTTTCGCCTCTCTCTTTATAGTCTTTAGTACAACTGTGGTTCATCATTCTTTACTTGGTGCTTCTGTAGTTCTTCAGTATATGTACCTGTGCATCGAATTATGCATTCATGGTTGAACCTATATTTGTAATAAACATGGTTGGATATGAAATAAGTGATTGCCTACTTTAAAATTCAAAACATGTGATTTTTAAAAAGGGATTAATTAGGGATTACACTGCACACGGTTTGCGAAAGCGAAACGTCCGTGATAGACGTGGAGATCAGACACGTTTCTAGGATCCACTACGTGTGCGATCAATCTCTACTGCACACATGATCAGCCAAGAAAAAACGTGTGCGATTAACAATAACATTGCACACAGTTCTTTCTTATTAAATGTTTGCGATAGTCACCTTATCACACACGCTTCGCAATTATGGACTGTTTGTGATGTTGTGCTCATCGCAAACATTTGGTCATAGAAGAACACGTGCGATAGGTTGATCATCCGACGCGGGTACGACGGATGAATCGTGTGGGATGTATTCAAGCTTCGCATATAGTTTTATAGCGACAACTGTGTGCGCTCTTACATCAAATCGCACATAGTCGAGGAAAAGTAAATGTGTGTGATTGTCTACTTCTATAATCGTGAATAGCGTGTGCGATAGTTGTCGTGTACGATGATGTTACGATGGTCCGACGTTTCGTAATCCTGTCCGACACTCGTACGACGATTAGCTAATCTTCTTAATTAGCTATCGCATACAGTTTGGGAAAAGCGAATGTGTGTGATTGTCTACTTATCATACACGTTCTATAATAGTGAACCGTTTGTGATGGGCCGCGCATCATAAACATAGCACCACAGAATACCGACTGCGGTGGCAATGCGAGCACAAACGAGTAGGGAGTACTTTATATGCATCGAGGCTCCCTATCCCAGACGGTTTCTGGGTCGTGTGGGAAGGACCCCCCCCCTATCGCAGTCACTCACTTGGCGATGGTTCCGAACGCCGTTGCGGAAAGGGGTTAAAAACAGTTTGTATAGCACTTCGCTCACTACTGGAATCCACTTCTTTGCCGTCTGCTAATTCTTTGCCGTCCGCTTGCTGACGGCAAATAAGGTCTTTGCCGTCAGCCACAAGAAAACGGACGGCAAAGATGTGGCTGATGGCAAACAAAGTCTTTGCCATCAGCCTGTTCTTTGCCGTCCGCTGGCTGACGGCAAAGAATCTTTGCCGTCCACTGGCTGACGGCAAAGAATCTTTGCCGTCCGCTAGCTGACGGCAAAGAGGTGGGTGGGTCCAGTTATTGTTTAACCAACTCAAGCCCACCGGCCCCACCTCTTTGCCGACCGTTGGCTGACGGCAAAGAGGCGGGTACGTTAATGGCCGTCCCGCCCCTCTCTCTTCTCTCCACTCTCTCATTCCTCCCCACCCACACCCGTGCCACCGCCGCCGACCCCGTCTGCCGTAGCCGGCCGCCCCGCACCCCTCCCCTGTGCCCCCCGCGACCCATCTCACCGCACCCCCGCCGCCCCTTCCACGTCGCCCCCCCCCCCGCCCCCTCCCCTCCGTCGCCATCCCCCACCCACCCAGCCCGCGCCGCCCCCGGCCGACCCGTCCGGCGTAGTCGACCGCCCCGCCGCCCCGCACCCTCCCCGACCTCCCCGTCGGCCCCCGCCGCCTCTTCCACTTTTGGGCATCAGCGCCGTCCCGCCGCGGCCGTCCCCGCCCAGTCCCGCCGCGGCCGTCCGGCCTCCCCCCCCTCCACCGTTCGCCGCCTCCTCCACGGCCGCCCGCAACCGTCCGGCCCGCCCCCCCACCAGGTGAGCTCCTCCTCTTTTTTTGTTTAATTAGTTTCTTTTGTTTCTTTTAGTTTAGTTTCTGTTTTGTTTTTTAGTTTAGTTTATTTTAGATTAGTTTTTAGTTTATTTTAGTTTTAGTTTATTTTAGATTAGTTTTAGTTTATTTTAGTTTAGTTTATTTTGATTCAGTTTTTTGGTTTTTGTTTCGAAGAAGTAGCCGTAGCCTAAGGAGGAGGTTCAGATCAGGAGCTGATGAGCACAGAACTCATACAATACAATAGAAGGACGCTAGTCCCGCGAGCGACGCAAGCTCAATCGACTCCGCACTCGCGCCACAGACAGCCTCGAATACGTCTCTTCTTCCGCCTGCCTCTCTCTTCTCTTCTCCCTCCTCGCGTCTCTCCTCTCTCTCTCTCTCTCTCCTTCCTCCAATCCTCCTCCTCCTCCGTCCTCCTCCCTCTCCCTCATCCTCCTCCTCCTCCCTCTCCTCCTCCTCCTGCCTCGCCTCCTCTCCGCTCCTCCTCCTCCTCCTCTTGCCTCCATCCTCCTCCCTCCGCTCCTCCTCTCTCCTCCTCACCTCCTCCTCCTCTCCTCTCTCCGTCTCTTCTTCTTCGTCTGCTTCTTCTGTCTTTTCTTCCTTCTTCTTCTTCTCTCCCTCCCCTCCTACCTCCTCCTCCTCCTCCCTCCTCCTCCTCTCTCCTCCTCGTCTCCCTCCTCCCCTCCTCCTCCTCCTCCTCCTCTCTCGCTCCCTCCTCCTCCCTCTCCTTTCTTCTCCTCTCTCCTCCTCCCTCTTCTCTTCTTCTCCTCCTACTCCTCCCTCCTCCCCTTCCCCCTCTCACCACTCCCCCCTCCCCTCCCCCCCCCCCCTCCCCCACCTACCCCACTCCCCTCCCCTACCGTGCTCTTCCCCTACCCAGCCCCTCCACCGTTGCCCCGCCTCCCCCCTTCGCCCCCCTGCCCCCCCCGGAACCCCCTCACCAAGTGCAGGAAATTGTGCCTCCACTCCCTCCCACCCATTCCCCCAACAGCCTTCCCCCACGGGTTTGGTCTACCACACGATTAGCTGCACTAAACCTGTTGTCCCACACCTCTTCTCCCAAGGCCCATCCCCCGTGGTCCCGCAGGGTATGTGAGTCCCCTTTAGCACGTGCCGCCCTCCCGCCTCCCTCGCCTCCCGCTCCCCCCCATACCTCCGTCCCTCGTTGCCCCGGTAGGCCCCAAGCATAAAACGCCCCTGAATGGGGGACGTCCGCGGTCAGGAGAAGCGGCGGGGGGTGAATCACAAGGATTGAACCGAGGTAGGATCGAGGCGGTGTCTGCCATCCAGGACCCCCGGACTTACCGTCCTCTCATCGTACGCCAAAAGCGCACGAACTGGGGGTGCCCCCCCGTAGGCCCCACCGGCCCCGCTTGAACACCCGTAGGGGCTTCACTCCCCCCTCCCAGCGATCCGCGTTTAGCTCCCGCTACTCCCTGCCCCGGTCCGCTTACCACGGACAAAGAGACCCGGCTTCACGCCAGGGAGGCAGGAGGATGGAACATAGGAGGGGCAGAATGGGGAGCGGTAAGGCCCCTCCAGGGCAAGAAGCCTGTGGAGGGGGCCCTCGAGCGGTTGCTTCCTCTCCAGCCGGTTCTCCAGACCGCCATTACACCTGCGTCCCGACGGGGCCCCTTACCCCCGACCCCCGACCCCCGACAATAAGTAGTAGAAGAAGAAGAAGATGAAAAAAAGAAGTAGAAGTTGAAGATGAAAAAAAGAAGTAGGAAAAGAGGGCGCCCGGGGACGAGCGGGTTAGGGGGTTCCTCGGTGTCGATGGAACCCTAAATAGCAAGTATCGTCGGTGCGAGGTACATGTGGCCGTCGGTGTCGAACACTACATCCACGTCCCACAAGTGACGCCGACGTCCGGCGTCCCACAGCAACTGTTCTCGGCGTCGATGGCGGTCGAACACCATTGCGAATTTCTCTGGCAGCCTCTACGATGACGATTAAAAGGCAAGTGTTGAAACTTGAAACGCCCAAACTGACTCAAGTCGGTTTGGTTGTTTGAAATTTCAAAACTTGGCTTTAATCCTCATCGCAGAGGCTGCCAGACAAATTCGCCAAGGTGTTCGACCGTCATCGGCCACCAGAACTATTGTTGCGGGACGCCGGGCGCCGGCTTCACTTGTGGGATGTGGATCTAGTGTTCAACGCCGACCGCCTCATGTAACTTGCACCGATGGTAGTTGCTATTTAGTTTACCCAGGGACGAGCGGGTTAGGGGGTCGTTGTCGATGGAACCCTAAATAGCAAGTATCGTTGGTGCGAGATACATGTGGCCATCGGTGTCGAACACTACATCCACGTCCCACAAGTGACGCCGGCGTCCGGCGTCCCACAGCAACAGTTCTCGGCGTCGATGGTGGTCGAACACCATTGCGAATTTGTCTGGCAGCCTCTGCGATGACGATTAAAAGGCAAGTGTTGAAACTTGAAACACCCAAACTGACTCAAGTCGGTTTGGTTGTTTGAAATTTTAAAACTTGGCTTTAATCCTCATCGCAGAGGCTGCCAGACAAATTCGCCAAGGTGTTCGACCGTCATCGGCCACCAGAACTATTGTTGCGGGACGCCGGGCGCCGGCTTCACTTGTGGGATGTGGATCTAGTGTTCAACGCCGACCGCCTCATGTAACTTGCACCGATGGTAGTTGCTATTTAGTTTACCCGGGGACGAGCGGGTTAGGGGGTCGTTGTCGATGGAACCCTAAATAGCAAGGCTTCTGCAGTTTTGATTAACTATCATTAAAATGGGGAAGAATTTAAGCATGCTATTACCATGTATAGTGTGGTATCTTGCCTTGGAGTATTCATATCTAGTAGCAGATCATTGCAGGCATGGATGTGAAGAACTTGGGCCAAATTTAGTTTAAGTTAAATTGTAGACGCCTATATTTCACCAAATTTCAAATAATTTTTCTACCAAAAATAAATGAAAAAATATTGGTTACACTTGAACCTTGTGTTATCTTTGAATATCACCATCAATATCGTTGGTAGTGGTAATGTTTTCTTATTGGTATCACTATCAATTTGGTTTACATTTTCAGTTTTCTTCATGTCTAAAGAAATCCCTAGTTTTGAAGGGTGCCAATTGCCATTGCGAACTAACCTACCAAATTAATTAAGTGTTGTTGATGTTGTTGAGCACAAGTGCATTGCTTTTTTTTTCTCAGTTTTCTTTCATGTCTAAAAACTTGGCTCTGTTCCAACTATGTCCATTTATCAAATATGATAGAGTTGAATTAGAGCCAAGTTGGATTAGGGCCAAGTTTCTATAGATATGCAAATGGTCCATTTATCAAATATGGTTCTAGCTGTGTTTATAGATATGGTCCATTTATAGTAGATATGATTCTAGCTGTTGCCATCATAAATGTCCACAAGTGCATTGCTTTTTGAATGTGAAATGATAACTTGGTGTAGTTGATTATCTTCTGCTCAAAACTTTTGCTGCTGTAATGTTGTATGATAATGTTGTAAGGGTAGTAATTGGTCTCTTCTGCTGCTTATCAGAGATGGGGGGAGGCCGCCACCGCAGGCTGCGCTCTGCCACACCGGAGTGCGACTTGGAGTTCTTCACGATCATACTTGAGAATTCCTCCAGGAGGCAGGTATATAAAAGGAGAGATCTCCCCTTCACCCATCTCTTTATCATAACTCTGTTGTTTGCTACATCACTGCTTGACCCGCGCTGCAGAGGCTGCCTGACACTTTTATGAAGATGCTGGACGGCCATCGGCCAAAGAATGTGAAGCTGCGACAGGCTGGCAGCGGGCTTCGCAGGCTGTGGGACGTGGAGGTGGTGTTCAGGTATGACCACATGTACATGTGTCGTGGCTGGGAGCAGTTCATCCTTGCCTACGACCTGCGGCACGGGTACTTCCTTGTCCTCAGGTACGACGGCAACGCCACGCTCACCGTGAAGGTGTTCAACACGACTATGTGCCGCATGCGCTATCAGGACGACGACGATGCCAGTACGCTCTGCCGCTTCTTCCTCTCCATTTGGCTTTGTCTCACACGGATAGTTAAAAAAACTTTGTTGCATTTGGTCAGGCAATGGGAGCAGCAGCAGCGACTCGGGCTACAGCAAAAGCAGCAGCGACTCTAGCTACAGCAAAAGCAGCAGCGACTCTGGCTACAGCAAAAGCAGCATAGAGGATGAGGAGGAACGGAGTGGGGAAGAAGAGGAGCAGAGTTGGGATGAGGAGGTGCAGCCTATTCTGTCTGACGATGACCTCGCGATGGTGGTGGCTGACGATGGGCAAGCGATGGTGGTGGCTGACGATGACCTACCGATGGTGGTGGCTGACGACGGGCAAGCGATGGTGGTGGCTGACGATGACCTAGCGATGGTGGTGCCTGAAGATGGCCTCGTGACGGTGGTGGTGCCTGACAATGACCTTGCGATGGTGGTGGCGCCGGCGATCCCACAGCTGGGCGACAGGACCATGCCAATTGTGGTAGAAGAGTACATCCCACTGCCTCGCCGCTCTAAGCGCATCAGGATGATGAAGGAGAAGGAGAAGAAGGAGGAGTGAAGATCCTTCACCTCCGTGATGACGGTAAGTTTTCTCTAGTGTTTTGCTTACGAAATGCATAAAGACCTAGACTTAGCTTATCTTCCTCCAAAATGACATAATTAGCTTACTTAGCTCCAAAATGATCTATACTTAGCTTTGTTTCCTCCGAAATGACCTAAGTTAGCTCTAATATGCTAAGTTATCTCTAATATGCTTAGTTACCTAGGTTTGCTCAATAATGACATACACTTAGCTTACTTATGTAAAAAAATGGCATAATTAGCTTACTTAGGTTTGAAATGGCATAACAGTCTTGGTAACCTCATATATGTCATATAGTTAGCTTATTTTCCTCGAAAATGACATAATAAGCCTAATTAGCTCCAAAATGATCAATTTTACCTAAGTTAGCTCCAAAATGACCTAAGTTAGCTCTAAATGCAAATTAGCTCTAATATGCTTAGTTACATGGGTTAGCTCAATAAAGAACTATAATTAGCTTACTTATGTCAAAAATGGCATAATATTCTTACTTAACTAAAAAATGGCATAATTTGCTAGGTTAGCTCCAAAATGACCAAGTTTTTCTAGGTTTGCTTTACAAATGGATACTTAGCTTATTTTCCTCCTAAATGGCATAATTACCTAAGTTAGATAAAAAATAAGCTAACTTAGCTTATTCAGTTCATTTATGACATACTTAGCAATACTTAGGTAAAAAATGCAATAATCTTTGTTAGCTCCAAAATGATATAGACTTAGCTTATTTTCCTCGAAAATGACATAATAACCTTACTAAGCTCCAAAATGACCTATTTACCTACCTTAGCTCTAAAATGACCTACACTTAGCATTTTTACCTAGCTTAGCAATAAAATGACATCTTTACCTACCTTAGTTAGAAGAAGAAGAAGATAAAGAAGAGGAGAGGAGAAAAAGAAAGAGAAGAAAAAAATATTCTTCTTCTTCTTCTAACTAGTCTTCTTCTTCTTCTTCTAACTTTCATCTTTCCCAATTTGCAGATTTGCTTTACATGAGGAAGCTTGGATTCATGGAGTGTACTATTCTTGTGGTGCTTCCTTGTTGTTTATGAAAACTTGTTTGGATATGTATGTCTATATGGATATGTTGTTGGAAACTTGTTTCTGGTTATGTATATATGGATATGTTGGACTTTGTTGAACTATGTTGTTGGATTGGATGAAATATGTTGTTGGACATGCTGTTGGATAAGTTGGATATGTATGCATGTATATCTGTGTTTGAAACCATGTCTAATTAATGGGATTTAAATAAAAACAGGGGACATATAGCCTCTTTGCCGTCCGCTAGCGGACGACAAAGAGCTTAGCCGTCCGCTAGCAAACGGCAAAGAGGACATGTGGCAGTCACCTGTGCAAACTGGGAACACTAGCTGCCTATTTGCCGTCTGCCAGCAATGATTCAAACCTCTTTGCCGTCTGCTGGCGGACGACATATCTGGACACGTGGCAGCTTCCCAGTGCTGCCTAGCTGGGCTCTTTGCCGTCCGCCAGCAGACGGCAAAGATCTTTGACTCTTTGCCGTCCGCTGGTAGACGGCAAAGAGCGTCGTTAACCCCCTAACGGCTCTCACGCCACCGCACTGCCGTCAGCTGTCTTTGCCGTCTGCTGGCCTCCAATGGCGGACAGCGTAATCCTTTGCCGTCCGTTTTTAAGAAGCGGACGGCAAAGAAGGCCTTTGCTGGCAGGCTTTCATCCGGACAGTTTGCCGTCCGCTAGCGGACGGCAAAGCATTTTGCCGTCCGTGATCTATGCCTTTGCCGTCCGGCATGGCGGACGGCAAAGAAGCTGATTCCAGTAGTGGCTATACCAGTGCAAGATGATGTGGTAAAAAATTTGGCATGTTTGACAAAAGTTTGGACACACACCCCTCACAAACCGAAGCAACTCACTAGAAGGCTCGTGGTTCCGAGAGGGAACAATGCATGTTTGATGACGAACGGGCGATAGCTTCCTCCTACGGGCTTCAAAATTTTTCTACAGTTAGCGTACACTAATACAACTGCCGTGTCAAAATTTGGAAAATTTCAGGGGTCATTTGACCTTTTTAAGACATTTAAGTGATTTTCTAGCCATTTAATGACCGTAATCCAAATTTGGACTACATCTTCATGCAACGGCTAACCATAACGGTTTGAAAAATCAAATTTGTGTACTTGTGTGCGAGTTAATTCCATGTGCAGTAAATTGGAAGGAAATTTCAAACATATTGGTCTCACGCCCTGGACACATGCATGGAGTGCCATGGCATTTAAATTCCAAAAAATTAAAAAAAAAGATCAGAAACACATGAAACCTTGCTTGATGTAATGTCATGCCACCAAGATGAAGTGGTAAAAAAATTGGCATGTTTGACGAAAGTTTGGACACACACCCCTCACAAACCGGAGAAACTCACTAGAAGGATCGTGGTTCTGAGAGGGAACAATGCATGTTTGATGACGAATGGGAGATAGCTTCCTCTTACGGCCTTTAATTTTTTTTTCTACATTTAACGTGCACTAATACAACTATCATGTGAAAATTTGGAAAATTTCAAGGGTCATTTGACCTTTTAAAGACATTTAAGTAATTTTCTAGCCATTTAATGATCGTAATTCAAATTTGAACTACATCTACATGCAACAGCTAACCATAGCGGTTTGAAAAATCATATTTGTGTACTTGTGTGCGAGTTAATTCCATGTGTAGTAAATTAGAATGAATTTTCAAACATATTGGTGTCACGGCATGGACACATGCATGGAGTGCCATGGCATTTTAATTCCAAAAAATTAAAAAATGATCAGAAAAACATGAAACCTGTAATGTCATGCCACCAAGATGATGTGGTAAAAAAATTGGCCTGTTTGACGAAAGTTTGGACACACACCCCTCACAAACCGGAGCAACTCACTAGAAGGCTCGTGGTTCCGAGAGGGAACAATGCATGTTTGATGACGAACGGGAGATAGCTTGCTCTTACAGCCTTCAAATATTTTCTACATTTAACATGCACTAATACAATTGTCATGTGAAATTTTGGAAAATTCTAGGGGTCATTTGACCTTTTAAAGACATTTAAGTGATTTTCTAGCCATTTAATGACCGTAATTCAAATTCGAACTACATCTACATGCAACAGCTAACCATAACGATTTGAAAAATCATATTTGTGTACTTGTGTGTGAGTTAATTCCATGTGCAGCAAATTAGAAAGAATTTTCAAACATATTGGTGTCACGGCATGGACACATGCATGGAGTGCCATGGCATTTTAATTCCAAAAATTAAAAAATGATCAAAAAAACATGAAACCTTGCTTGATGTAATGTCATGCCACCAAGATGATGTGGTAAAAAATTGGCCTATTTAACGAAAGTTTGGACACACACCCCTCACAAACCGTAGCAACTCACTAGAAGGCTCGTGTTTCCGATAGGGAACAATGTATGTTTGATGACGAACATGAGATAGCTTCCTCTTATGGCCTTCAAATTATTTTCTACATTTAACGTGCACTAATACAACTGTCATGTGAAAATTTTGAAAATTCTAGGGGTCATTTGACCTTTTAAAGACATTTAAGTGATTTTCTAGCCATTTAATGACCGTAATTCAAATTTGAACTACATCTACATGCAACGGCTAACCATAACGGTTTGAAAAATCATATTTTTGTGTACTTGTGTGCGAGTTAAAAAATCATCAGACGATGTAAATATCTGGTGTTCAAAAAAGAAAATGTAAAGATCTGGCAAGACAGCTGGCCCCCACATGATTGGCACTCTATTTCGCACCTCGAGGTTTGGAAGGTGAGTGGCATGGGTTATTAATCAGACACGGTTCTGTATTGGAAATCGTCAGCTATTAACTTCACACACGGATTTTGCTGTGGGAATCATGTGTAATTCAAACTACAGTACTCGTAAATTCCGGCGACCGGCATGTGTACTGTTCCCGTCGATCTAGATTCCGGCCGCCAATAAATACTACCTTGCTCACGTCGTCCTGCCTGCATTCTCATCTACATCCTCCCCTCGCTCGCCCTCTCTCTCTCTCTATCTCTCTCTCTCAAATCTCTGCCATGGCACCGCCGATCTGCCCACATGCGGACGAGGAGTCGCCGCCCCCCGAGGATACTCAGTCGAAGAGCAGCGACGAGGAGGACCCCTACGCACCGCCAGACGAGGTTGCGCCGGACCCCCCAACTTTGGATTGGTTTTGGGGCCAGTACAATCTTTGTCTATGGAAGTCGCTGCTGTCGGCTGAGAAAGCCAGGCAAGTGAAATTCAAGAAGGAGATGGCGGAGGAGGAAGCCAGGTACCAGGCGGCATGTGAAGCCCGTGATGCCGCCTGGAAAAAGGAGGCGGTGGAGCTTTCGGGGCGGGCACGTCATCGTGCGGAGGAGGTGTACGAAGACGGGTACTTCGCGAGGAAGGTCAAAGGCACTAGGCGCCTCATCGCTGCGTGGAGGTGGGCCGATAAGCTCCAGCGTGCCACCGACGAGGAGCTCCGGTGGGCGCCCAACGAAATGGCAAGATCGTTCGCGCTCGTCCGCCAGCAAGAGGCAAATCGGTACGTCAAGCACTGCGAGGCGGAGGAGGCGGAGTACTGCCTCCGCATTGGGAAGACACGCGCACCAGGGAGCTGCTGGCGAGGGGCTGCCGGAATACTGCCCCCTGGAGGGATTATTAGTTTTAGTATTGTTCGTTTTCAATTTTATGCATTGTACCTAGTAGTTAAGTATCATCACGTATATGTGATGATATTATATATATTCTGTGATGAACTAATGAACAATTAATATATATATTATGAATTCCATTTTCTATCTGTTTTTGTATATTAATTTGTATCTTGCTGTTATCATCCACATATACAGAATGGAAAGCATATATACACACATTGAAACATAACATATAAGAACGGAAAACAGAGTACACACATTGGAACAGAGCAATAAACAGAGCAATATTATGATTGCTGTGAATACAAAGCGATCCACGTCGAAACGACTCAACAAAATAAAACGCGTCCATGAGACCATGACCAGCAGCCCTTGCCTATAGTAGCTCTTGGCTCTGCCTGAACTCGTGCAGGCGTTAGTCCAAGCGGTCGACAACCTCGCGGTACATCTGGAGCGCGATCTCGAGCTCCAAGTTGGCTATTTCATCGGAGATCACCAGATCGAGGATGCGACGGCCATGTACCTCTACTGCGCCCAGGTGGACACCTGGGCCAAGGAGGCGGTCAAGCCTAGCGACCAACGCATTGGCATCGAGCGGGCTGCAGACAAGGCGAATGGCGCGACCCATGTGAACGGCGCGGCGGGCGTCCGATGCAAGTACGGCGCGGCCGGCCTCTGGTGCAAGTATGGCGCAGAGGGCCTCTGCCCACTCCTGGCGAGGAATGGGGGTACTGACGGGACATGTACCCAGCTACGACACCCTGTCGACAGCAGGCAAGCACCGATGGATCCGCTCTTGATGTGCGGCGCGCCGCGCCTCTCGCTCTACGGCGCTCCAATGGTCTCGCCGTGCGGCGAGCCACAGCCTATCGGCGCGGACGCACCTAGCTTGCTCTGCGGCGCGCCATCGATCATGTTGTGCGGCGAGCTGCAGCCTCTCGGCGCTGACATGCCTATCTTGATCCGCGGCGCTGAAGCGCCATGCGCCAAGGGTCTGCTCAACCCTGGCGATGACGCGCATCACGGCGTCGTCCATCCCGTTGCCGGGGAGTGCCTCGGCCTCGACGGGCCGTGTCGCCTTCTCGTTTTCCTCGTCGATGAGGTTGATGGCAGAGGCGGCGCTTTGGTGGGTTGGCATGCTTGGAAAAGGTGGATGTGCTACAGGCTGCACTTGTTGCCTCTGTGCATCGCGCGCCGCTTAAGTTTATGCGCAATATCGCTGGGTGGCGGGAAACCGGTGAGGAAATGGCGGGAAACGGTGGCGTGTTCATAAAACGCCATCAATTAATGGAAACTTAGCAAAGAAGGAACATCGAGCTAGCACAAGAAGTAGATGATGATCAGATGATCGTTTATCCTAGTTAATTATGCATGTAATAGTTTACTTTGGTGTGTGGAAATGTCATGTGTGTACTATCCACCTATGTAATTGGATGTTTGCCGCGTATTACACACATCTTGTTTATGTGAAACGTTTCTATTCTCTTGGCTCAACACAAACAGTTTATCGCAATGAACCGTATGCCGTATATCGCACACACCTTGATCTGGCTGACCGTTTCTTTTGTGTTGCCTAATCACAAACATTTCATCCGAGTGAACTGTATGCCGTATATCACACGCACCTTCATCTGGCTGCCCGTTTCTGTTGTTCCGCCTCATCACAAATAGTTCATCCGAGTGAACTGTATGCCGTATATCGCACATGCCTTCATCTGGCTGCCCGTTTCTTTTGTTCTGCCTCATCGCAAATAGTTAATTGAACTGAACCGTATGCCCCGCATCGCACACGCAACTAAAATCTGAACCATGTTTGATGTATCCTTCATCGCAAATGTTTTGCATCTTTTTTGACGGGTTTTTTACATCACCGTTTGCGATTAATGCATCGCACACAGTTTCGTCAAAGGGTCTCTGATCGTAGTGTCGCGTTAGCAGCATCCTGCAGTAGTGGTGGTTTGATGTTCAAATACCCAATGAACAACTTCGATGTGGCACCTGTCGCACAAAGCGCACGTTATTATTGCTAGACCCCCCCACCCCACCCAGACACACAGACACACACTTTGTGTTGGCGGGAGAGGAATCCTAGCTATGAAGCGCATGCCCCCAAATAGCTAGGTCTGACATCTCACCCTACCGTAACACAAAACCGAAAGGAGTACATCATGGTCAACCCCCCCCCCCAGACACACACACACACACACTTCGTGTTGGCGGGAGAGGAATCCTAGCTATGAACGCATGCCCTCAAATAGCTAGGTCTGACTCTCACCCTACCATAACACAAAACCGAAAGGAGTACATCATGGTCAACCCTCCCCCCCCCCCCCCCGACACACACACACACACCACACACTTCGTGTTGGCGGGGGGAATCCTAGCTATGAACGCATGACCCCAAATAGCTAGGTCTGACATCTCACCCTACGTAACACAAAACCGAAAGGAGTACATCATGGTCAACCCCCCCCCCAGACACACACACACACTTCGTGTTGGCGGGAGAGGAATCCTAGCTATGAACGCATGCCCTCAAATAGCTAGGTCTGACATCTCACCCTACCATAACACAAAACCGAAAGGAGTACATCATGGTCAACCCCCCCCCCCAGACACCACACACACACACACTTCGTGTTGGCGGGAGGGGAATCCTAGCTATGAATGCATGCCCCCAAATAGCTAGGTCTGACATCTCACCCTATCGTAACACAAAACCGAAAGGAGTACATCTGGTCAACCCCCCCCCTCCCACAGACACACACACACACACACACACTTCGTGTTGGCGGGAGGGGAATCCTAGCATGAACGCATGCCCCCAAATAGCTAGGTCTGACATCTCACCCTACCGTAACACAAAACCGAAAAGGAGTACATCATGGTCAACCCCCCCCCCCCCTTTGCTTCCGATCAAATGTGGACCATATGCGGGGCCACAGATGTGTTCTTGTGGCGTGAGATGGGTGAGACCACATATGAACCACACCTGTGGGTGGCCCGATGTGTGTGTGTGTGTGAACGGTGTGGTGTGATATTTAAATAACCAAATCACAAATTTGATGTGGCACGTGTGCATGCCAAATTAACCGGACATCCCCGACTCCACGGAGGTTCATCTAGTGCGAAGTAGTACTATATATGCCCCCCCCCCCCACACACACTTTTAGTCGGTGGATGGGCATCTCACCAAGGCGTATTGTAACACTGACCAAGAAGAATCGCCACCTTGGTCGTGCAACCTCTCTCGTTGTTGGGTCAAAGTCATGCATGGACGTCCACACGTGGCCCCACAAATAGGCTAGCTTGTCGCCGATAACCACGCGAGGGAGTGCCTGAAGACAACCACTACAAGCAAGTGGCCCAAACATATGTATGAAGTGTTATGTGGTGTTTGAATATATCCAATGCACAACTTTGATGTGGTGGCACCGTGCTTTTGGAACCGGAAAGTCCCCAGACGGAGCGAGGGTTCACGACACGTATACTATATATATAGGGATTCATGTGTATGCATGCATGCCATCAAATTTAGGTCTCCAATCTCACCATGATCGACGTACGACTATACGGTAACGCGGACCAAGAGAAGAAGAATCGACCCTGGTAACCTCTCTCACGTTGTTGGTCGAAGTGATGGATGTCCACGCGGGCCAACGAATATATAGGCCATCGATGATAACCAAGCGAGGGAGAGTGTCCAAAGACAACCACTGCATGCATGTGCCCCAAACATATGTATGGACATGCGTGATGCATGCATATATGTTTGAATACCAAAAGCACAACATTTTGATGTGGCGCATGCATGCGTCGCAAATCGCACAACCCACACAGATCTGGTTCATGACGTGTCGCGTGCCCCCCTCAATCCGGTGGGAGGGATTCATGCGTACACATGCGCTCAAAGTATAAGATGTTATCTCTCATATCATGACATGCATGTACCGTACCGTAGAAGACGAACCAAAATTTAATCCCCTCCTAATTATAAGTCAAATTAACCTCTATCGATGTCGGTTAAAGTGATTGACCAAGCAGCGGGGACACACAGATGGATGAAGCATCTCGCCGATAACCCTGTGAGTGAGTGCTAGAGGACAACCGCCATCGCTTGCATGTGGGCCAAACACATGTATGGAGATGTGTGGTTGTGATGTTTGAATACCTAATATATATGCAGACCTTTGATGTGGCACCTGCCTCGGAAACCGAAAAGTCCCCCACACGAAGTGAGGTTCATGGCGCGAAGTATATGCTGGCCCCCTCCCCTCTTTGACGCGTAATATATACTCCTACGTGCCGTAACACAACCCGAAAATAATCCTCCTTGTTCGTCAAATTACCTTTCTCGTTGTGTCATATATTAGATGGACAACGACCTCACAGGCCCATGGAGGGAAGCGTCGCAGGCGAGTGAGTGACAACCATCGTCTGCACGTGGCCCAAGGTGTTGGTGATGTTTTTAATACCCAATATGCATAACTTCTTTGTGGCACCTGCCTCGGAAACCGAAAAGTCCCCACACAAAGCGAGATCATTCATGACGTGTGTGTAGTATGTGCTGCCCCCTCCTCCCCTCTTCGACGCGTACTATATACTCCTACAACAACACAACCAAAAAAGAAACCACCTTGTTGGTCAAATTAACCTCGCTCGTTGGGTCAAAGTGATGGAGGACAAAACCTCGCGGGCCCACGGATGGAAGCATCGCACGCAAGCGACTGTCCTATATGACGCGTAGTATATGTTGCCCCCGGCCACCCTCTTCGACGTGTACTATATATACTCCTCCCGTACGTAACAAAAACCAAAAAATGACCATCCTTGTTGGTCGAATTAACCTCTCTCACCATAGGTCATAGTGTTGGACGACGACCTCGCGGGCCCACAAACAGAGTCACACGCGAGTGAGTGTCTTAGGACCACCGCGTGCATGTGGCCCAAAGATGCATGTCAAACTTTTTCTGCAGCGAACATGCGACCAAAGGAGTTTAGTGTTAAAAAATGAAAAAAATACATAACATTTGTCCGTTTTTATACATTGATTGATTTCCCGGGGATTTAATGTGCAAAAATCAAATTTGATGTACATGAGACCCGTGATAGTGCACCAAAATGGATTGTAAAATCATATGTGTATGTGTCCCTGGGTGCATGTTTAGTCCCCATGCAAGAAATTTCTAACATCGAGAATCTTGATTTTAAAATCCAGTAAATCAAAAACTAAGTTGAAATTCATGAAACTTATCGTGGTGTCATATGGACACCAATAGACTGTGATATTATATATATTTTTCAAATTTGAGACATATTTTTTTCAAATTTGAGGCAAATTTTGATATAATCTTCTTACAAACAGAAAATTATCAATAATTATCAACCAATATCGCAAACAGACTCTTTATTCGAACCGTGTGTGTTAGACCAACAATGTACGTGTCGTGCTTCGGTTAAGCAATAAAGCGGCATAATTAATCATCAAAAAGGAAAAATCAATATAATACGTGCTGCCACGCGTCCCGTGTGCTGTATGAGCATGCGTGAGTTGACGCGACGCATGCTAGCAGTCCGCCATGCAGGCAGACCGGGAGGCCGAGGCATGCGTGTGTTTGCTACGGACTCACCACCGGGCGTGCTAGTAGCTGTGTGAAATGACGGTAGGCATGCTAGCAGTCCGCTGCGCAGGATCACCGGGAGGCGAGCCAGCCCTTTGACCGCCGCCCACCTGCTCCCACTGCTCCATATTAATGGCGTGCCCGATCCGCTGGTCATAATAGGCGGCGGCACCCCCCATCCACAGTTGTCACCGCCGCATGGAGTGTATTACTATTTTGCTGAAGCGCACCATCGGAGGTAGTGGCGACGCCGGGGCTGGTGAAGCACCCGCGCAACGCATGAAGCTGAGCGCAGAGGTTGCTGTCGCCGCCAACAAGGTCTCGCGCGGGCAGCAGCGCGAACTTGGTCACATGATCTGTGTGCAAAACGACATACATTGTATCTTCCCGTCTTGATTTATTTTACAGAGGCAACATGCAACTGTGCTAAACATATGAAATTATTCAGGGTTCGTTTCGCCTTTTTATACATTGATTTTCCTAGGCATTTTTAACAAATAGCTACCACGTAATTATCGCAAACGGTCGTATTAGTCCAAATGTGGGCGTTCAACTAACCATTTACTACCGCGGGCAGCTGTTTGATTAGACCTGATGACTGTGAGCAGTCCGCCGCGCACGCTCTCCATACCGGGAAGCGAGCCGCGAGCGCTGCAATTTATTGCTGGTTTTGGACTTTTGTTTCGGTCGCCTAGGGAAGGTACGTAGAACAGTCCTCCGTTCTCATCTACAAGCACCGCCGCCAAGGTTCGCCGCCTACTGCGAGATGGAGGGCGAGCCGGCCAACAAGCGGGGGCAAGTTGAGCCAGAACTGCAAGAGCCTCCGGCGAACATGGACTTCATCAGCACCCTCCCCGACGAGATGTTGGTAACCATCATATCCCACCTCCCCATCAAATCTGGCATGCGAACCACTGTCCTCTCGCGGCGGTGGCGCCCCCTCTATCACTCCAACCCCTGGACCTCATCGTCAACCACGAGTTCTGCTGCGGGGAGCAGCAACGCCTGGACGGATTGTCCCACGTCCTCGCCATGCACCCTGGGCCGGTCAAACATCTTGCTATCGGCAGGTTCAGTCCCCACTGCAAGGCCGAACCCAGGTTTCAGTACTGGTTCCTATCCCCGGCCCTAGATTGGCTAGAGGAGCTCAGCTTTATAGCTGGGCATCCGCGCTCGCTGCCGCCGTTCGCGCTCCGCCTCGCGCCCACGCTGCGCCGTGCTACAGGCAGGCAGTATATTTTCCCTCGGATTGATGCCGCGCGCGCTCTTCACCTCCCTAAACTTAAGCACCTCGAGCTCATTGCCGTCCGCATCTCGAAGGAGGATTTGGAGCGCCTGCTCGTCGGCTGTACATCGCTCGAGTACCTTCGTCTTCATGCGATGGATGGGTTGAGTAGCCTCCACATCACCTCGATGAATGTGCGTGTGATTTATGTGCATTGCTGGCGCCGCCCAAGGCTGTCAGTTGAGGTGTTTCACGATATGGTCATTGAGAATGTGCCTTTCCTCGAGAGATTGTATGTACTTGATAAATTAGGTCCAGCAAGAATCAGGGTCATTCACGCACCGAAATTGATAGTGTTGGGCTATTCGTGTGTTGAATTCAACGAACTTGTTACTGGATCATTATCCGTTCAGGTACAACAGTCTTCTTCTTCTCCTTCTTATATATTATTGGACAGCACATTTTATCTAATTTTTGTTGATATATATGTTTGCATGTCATCCAGAAAATGATTCCCACAAGCTTGACCCGGCCTCTGCGCACAGTGAAGATCTTGGCACTACAATCTGTCGGCTCTGATCTGGATGAAGTTGTTAGATTCCTTAGATGCTTTCCTTGCACAGAGAAGCTATACATCGAGGTGATGCTCCTTTCCTGTTAATTGTTAACTACAACGGAGCTCATTTTTTGTTACTTTTACCCATGATTACAATGACAAATGTAGAATGATTTCTAAAGGAAATTTGGAGGATTTCAATACATATATTTTTTTTAGATGCTAGTGTTGTATGCGTTTTATTCCTTTGCCCGACATGCTTTCGTGATAAAATTTTATCATGAACGATTGAAGGTGGCATTTCACCCTTTTCGTGTATTTTAGAAATCCTGCAAATTCAAGAGGCCCGAAGTGTTCAAATCTGCAACTAGGCACTAATTGTTGGGAAACGTTGCATGGAAAACAAAAAAATTCTACACACACGCAAGATCTATCCATGGAGATGCATAGCAACGAGGGGGAGAGTGTGTCTACGTACCCTCGTAGACCGTAAGCGGAAGCGTTTAACAACGCGGTTGATGTAGTCGAACTTCTTCGCGATCCAACCGATCGAGTACCAAACGTACGACACCTCCGTGTTCAGCACATGTTCAGCTCGGTGACGTCCTCGCCTTCTTGAGCCAGCAAGACGACGAAGTAGTGGATGAGTTCTGGCAGCACGACGGCATGGTGATGGTGATGGTGATGCTCTCTCCGCAGGGCTTCGCCTAAGCACTACGAAAATATGACCGAGGGTGTAAACGGTGGAGAGGGGCGCCGCACACGGCTAAGAGATTGTCGTGGTTATGTGTGGCGCCCCCATCCCACATATATATAGGTGGGGGGAGAGGGGAGAGACCAGGAGGCACCCCAAGTAGGGCCGAATCCTACTTGGGCTCCTGCCCTGGCCGCGCCCCCCTTTCCATATTTGCCGGAGGGGGGAAGGAAAGGGGGGAGAGGAAAGGAAGGGGGAGGTCGACTCCCCCCATTCCTTCTCTCCCCAAGGGCTACGGCCTAGGAGGGGCGCGCTAGCCCCTTGTGGGCTGGTGTGTCCCCCCCCCCCCTTTGGCTCATATGGCCCATTAACCTCCCGGGGTGTCCGGAACCCCTTCCGGTGACCCGATTTCTACCTGGTACATCCCAAAACACTTCCGGTGTCCAAATATCACCGTCCTATATATCAATCTTTACCTCCGGACCATTCCGGAGCTCCTCGTCATGTCCGTGATATCATCTGGGACTCCAAACAACATTCGGTCACCAAATCATATAACACTATATCGTCAATGAACGTTAAGTGTGAGGACCCTACGGGTTCGAGAACTATGTAGACATGACCGAGACACCTCTTCGATCAATAACCAATAGCGGAATCTGGATGCCCATATTGGTTCCTACATATTCTATGAAGATCTTTATCGGTCAAACCGTTATGACAACATACGTAATTCCCTTTGTCCATCGGTATGTTACTTGCCCGAGATTCGATCGTCGGTATCTTCATACCTAGTTCAATCTTGTTACCAGCAAGTCTCTTTACTCATTTCGTAATACATCATCTCGTAACTAACTCATTAGTCATTTGCTTGCAAGGCTTCTTATGATGTGTATTACCAAGAGGGCCCAAAGATACCTCACCGATACTCGGAGTGACAAATCCTAATCTCGATCTATGCCAACTCAACAAACACCTTCGGAGATACCTGTAGAGCAACTTTATGATCACCCAGTTATGTTGTGATGTTTGATAGCACACAAGGCATTCCTCTGGTATCCGGGAGTTGCATAATCTCATAGTCGAAGGAATATGTATTTGACATTAAGAAAGCAATAGCAATAAACTGAACAACCATATGCTAAGCTAACGGATGGGTCTTGTCCATCACATCATTCTCCTAATGATGTGATCCCATTATCAAATGACAACACATGTCTATGGTTAGGAAACCTTAGCCATCTTTGATCAACGAGCTAGTCTAGTAGAGGCTCACTAGGGACACGGTATTTGTTTATGTATTCACACATGTATTTAAGTTTCTGATCAATACAATTCTTACATGAATAATAAACCTTTATCATGAATAAGGAAATATAAAATAACAACTTTATTATTGCCTCTAGGGCATATTTCCTTCAGTCTCCCACTTGCACTAGAGTCAATAATCTAGTTCACATCGCCATGTGATTAACACCCATAGTTCACATCGCCATGTGACTAACACCCAAAGAGTTTACTAGAGTCAATAATCTAGTTCACATTGCCATGTGATTAATGCCCAAAGAGTGCTAAGGTGTGATCAAATTTTGCTTGTGAGAGAAGTTTAGTCAACGGGTCTACCACATTCAGATCCGTATGTATTTTGCAAATTTCTTTGTCTACAATGCTCTGCATGAAGCTACTCTAGCTAATTGCTCCCACTTTCAATATGTATCCAGATTGAGACTCAGAGTCATCCGAATCGGTGTCAAAGCTTTCATCGATGTAACCCTTTACGACGAACTCTTTATCACCTCCATAACCGAGAAATATTTCCTTAGTATTTTTAGGTAACTAAGGATAATTTTGACCGCTGTCCAGTGATCCACTCCTAGATCACTATTGTACCCCCTTGCCAGACTCATGGCAAGGTACACAACAGGTCTGGTACACAGCATGGCATACTTTATAGAACCTATGGCTGAGGCATAGGGAATGACTTTCATTCTCTCTCTATCTTCTGCCGTGGTCGGGCTTTGAGTCTTACTCAACTTCACACCTTGAATACAGGCAAGAACCCTTTCTTTGACTGATCCGTTTTGAACTCCTTCAAAACTTTGTCAAGATATGTGCTTGTGAAAGTCCTATTAAGCGTCTCGATCTATCTCTATAGATTTTGATGCCCAATATGTAAGTAGCTTCACCGAGGTCTTTCATTGAAAAATTCTTATTCAAGTATCCTTTTATGCTATTCAAAAATTCTATATCATTTCTAATCAGCAATATGTCATCCACATATAATATCAGAAATGCTACAGAGCTCCCACTCACTTTCTTGTAAATACAGGCTTAACCATAAGTCTGTATGAAACCATATGCTTTGATCACCTTATCAAAGTGTATATAACAACTCCGAGATGCTTGCACCAGTCCATAGATGGATCGCTGGAGCTTGCACATTTTCTTAGCATCTTTAGGATTGACAAAAACTTCCGGTTGCATCACATACAACTCTTCCTCAGGAAACCCGTTAAGGAATGCAAATTTTTTACATCCATTTGCCAGATTTCATAATCATAAAATGCTGCAATTGCTAACATGATTCGGACGGACTTAAGCATCGCTACGGGTGAGAAAGTCTCATCGTTGTCAAACCCTTGAACTTGTCAAAAACCTTTCGCGACAAGTCGATCTTTGTAGACAGTAACATTACCATCAGCGTCAGTCTTCTTCTTGAAAATCCATTTATTTTCTATGGCTTGCCGATCATCAGGCAAGTCCACCAAAGTCCATACTTTGTTCTCATACATGGATCCTATCTCAGATTTCATGGCCTCAAGCCATTTATCGGAATCTGGGCTCATCATAGCTTCTTCATAGTTCGTAGGTTTGCCATGGTCTAATAACATGACTTCCAAGATAGGATTACCGTACCACTCTGGTGTAGAACGTGCTCTGTTCGACCTACGAGGTCTAGTAGTAACTTGATCCGAAGTTTCATGACCATCATCATTAGCTTCCTCTCTAGTTGGTGTAGGCATCACGGGAACGGATTTCTCTGATGTGCTACTTTCCAATTCATGAGAAGGTAAAATTACCTCATCAAGTTCTACTTTCCTCCCACTCACTTCTTTCGAGAGAAACTCCTTCTCTAGAAAGGATCCATTCTTAGCAACAAAGATCTTGCCTTTGGATCTGTGGTAGAAGGTGTACCTAATAGTTTCTTTTGGGTATCCTATGAAGACGCACTTCTCCGATTTAGGTTCGAGCTTATCAGGCTGAAGCCTTTTGAAATAAGCGTCGCATCCCCAAACTTTAAGAAACGACAGCTTAGGTTTCTTGCCAAACCACAATTCATACGGTGTCGTCTCAATGGATTTAGACGGTGCCCTATTTAACGTGAATGCGGCTGTCTCTAATGCATAACCCCACAATGACAGTGGTAAATCGGTAAGAGACATCATAGAACACACCATATCCAATAAAGTACGGTTACAATGTTCGGACACACCATTACGATGTGGTGTTCCAGGTGGCGTGAGTTGTGAAACAATTCCACATTTTCTTAAATGAAGGCCAAACTCGTAACTCAAATATTCGCCTCCGCGATCAGATCCTAGAAACTTTATTTTCTTGTTACGATGATTCTCTACTTCACTCTAAAATTCTTTGAACTTTTCAAATGTTTCAGACTTGTGTTTCATCAAATAGATATACCCATACCTACTTAAATCATCTGTGAAGGTCAGAAAATAACGATACCCGCCGCGTGCCTCAACACTCATTGGACCGCATACATCGGTATGTATTATTTCCAATAGGGTTTTTTCCATCTGTGCCCCTGGTTCCTTAGTTGTACTCATTCATCCCCACGCTCTTAACTTTTGCTCACTTTTCCCCACTCCCTTTCCCGAAACCCTCACAAATGGGAAAACTGGACGTTGCCATCGGGTCAATGGTTTAACCATTAACTCTGACGAGTGGGCTGCACTGGACTGTGTCGCCCGTTGTACCTGAGAAGTGGGGCGGCCTTGGACGGTGGCGCTGTTCGACCGTTGGGCCGTGGTTTCATTGGACTGTTGGGCCGTTGCATGAAACACCTGCGTGCACTGCCACGACAAAAGCCTACAATGCATGCATGACGTATCCAGCTAGCCTGCTATGCATGCACATAGCTAGCCTTCCTGCATGCGCCGATGCGTGCCGACCGAGCCGCTTTCCTGCACGCCAGCCGCCACGGACGCAGCAACGGTCGCTGTCGCTGGTTCGCACCCAGCTAGCCGGCCTGCATGCACCGATGCGTGCCACCACGATGCGCTGACTGAGCCGCTTTCGTGCACGCCAGCCGCCACGGACGCAGCGACGGTCGCTGCCTGCATGCGCCGATGCGTGTCTCCTTGATTTAGAACATCGTTTGATCCTTTTCGATCCAATCACATCTGCACCTGTTTTGCTACGACAAATAAATTGAATTTTTTTTTATTTTTGGCTGCATGCACTAGGTGGCTACATATCTTAATTCTTTGTGGCTTCCTCGACGTGGTGGTGGCTTGTGTAGCTATGCATGCACTAGGTGATTACGAACAAAGCGAGCTCTCTCAAAAAACAATCAATAATTCAAAAAAAGTACAAACTAGCAAGAACTTAATAATAGGATAGATAGAAAACTTAATAAAAGAACTTCATAACATAACATAGATAGGGCCAACAAGCCCAAAGCACGATCATATAGTTCAATTACAACTTAATAACATAACATAGATTCAAAAAAATAAAAAAAGATAGAGGGTTCTAAACCCTAGCCGCCGCCTTCTCCACCTCGCTCCTCCGGGCGCCCTTCACTGCTCCTCCGGGGTGTTGTCAATGGGGTACGGTAGAGTGTGCATGCGCGAAGCGGTGGGGAAGATGTTTCTGTACTCCGTGAAGATGTTGTGGGTGGTGAAAGTGATGAACTCGCAGCCACACCAAAACACGAGGTCGAGGAGGTAGAAGGCGTCGAAGGGGTTGGTGAAGTGGGCAAGGATAGCAACCACCACCCCGTTTTGGATGACCTCCTCGACGCGGAATATCGTTGGAGATCCCCGTGGGAGGTGGCGGTAGCCGACCGCGAGGAAGAACTCGGTGAAGCCCCTTGCGGTCCTCCACCTTGATATTCCCCACACACGTAGTGTATGCTCAACGTACACGCCAGCAGGGGAGAGCCTCTCCGACACGGTGGGTGGGAAGCGGTAGGTTGGTCCGATGTACTACATGGCTGAGGGATGTGAAGAAGAAGGAGAAGGGGTCGAAGAACAAGAAGGGCAGATGGCAGAGGATGGGAGATAGATGAGGGATGTGAGAGGAAGAAGAAGATGATGGGTGGCTTAAATAGCCGTAGTGCGACGTGTTATTTCGCCGTGGCAGTAATGGGGTCAAATGTGAACTAGCTCGTTTTCACACCCACCGCGGCATCGGGAACTCAATCTCTATAGGTGCAATCAAAACAATCAAGCAAAAAAAAACAGAGCCAATGTGATGGCCCAACCAGAGCTTGGTTTCATTTTGGGCCCAATAACTAAGTTTTTTTTCGCGGAGTCAATGGTGGGCGAGCACAACCAATGGGAGAATATCTCGCGGATCGCCCCACGATCCAACAATGCGGAGCCGTCCATCTGATCCAACGGCGCGGAGCCTGCACACAGCCAGCCCTTCTAGAAGACCACATCTGAGGGTTGTCGCTTGGCGCTAGTGTATGATCGGACGGCTGATGTTCGGAGCTAGGGTTAGGCAAAACCCCGTGGGGTTTTGAGGGGTTTTGAGCTGGTCAACGGGGTTATCTAGGCTTTGATTGAGCATAACTAATTTTAAAAAAATCAAAAAGTATGAAACCTTCGCCGTTCGTCGTTTTATAAGACACATTAACAAGGAAAAATACTAAACTTGGTATACGGAAATTTTCAAAAAAAAAACCTAGGTGGCACGATCGAGGTCAAATAAGCACTATTAATTTAAAAAAATTCAAAAAATATAAAACCTGCGCACAATGTTGTCTTATGTGACATGTTACCAACCAAAAATCATAAACTTGGTCTATGAACATTTTCATGAAAAAACCTTCACACATATGAGCTATCACGTACAATGTTGCACAGAGTTCAAGGAGAGGAGGTAGGGTTCCCTTAGGTTTTTGAAAAATTAAAAAAAAATCAAAAAATTCACCAAAGCTTGATTTCAAAGTGAATAAGAAGGATCTGAACTTAGTTTTCCATTTTCATATTTTAAACATGTTTTTAATGGTTTTCTATTAAAGCATAATTTTTTCAAAAAAATTGTACAAATATGAAGATTAATTCAATAAATAGTGAGACTTCGAATCTACACTATATAGATTGAATAGGTGTTAATAAATAATATTTGGCTCATTTGGAGTAGGTCCAAAAAAAACTTGATGACAAATGGAGCTCATTTGGAGCACATTTCTCATGACTATAAGTTTTACCACGCAAAACAGATCAGATTGATCACCTAACATTTATAATAGTTCAGCAAACTTTGCAACATCACACCACAGGGCAATGGACTTCAAGTGTTGGTTCAAATTCAAATTTTGCCTCAAATTCAAATTGTAATATTTGATCTGTTATTGGAATATTTGATCCGTTATTGGAATACTTGATCAAATGATGGACTATCTTCATTCAAATGTTGTTTTTTTGCTCTGTTATTGGAATATTTGATCAAATGATGTACTATTTGCTCTTTTTGCTTATTCTTTGCAGCATGTCTGATCAGTGAAGCAACACTGAAGCAGCATGTCTGATCATTGCAGCACCTAAACTCATAGCTCACAACATCTAAACAGAACATACCATACACCACAGGCAAATTTAAGGGCAGACAAATATAGATAGCATAATACGTTACTACCATAGATCACACACAAAGTTTACTATAGATACCACCACACAAAGTTTACCAAACAGCCACATTCAGTTTACCAAAAGTAAAAGATAAAACATCATCACATCACTTGGGAAGAGGAGTCAGGGCCTTCGCGAGGGCAGCATGCTGCCCCTGATCTTGTAGTCCTCCCCACGAATCGCTACATCCTCTGCATGAGACACAAGGTGATCGAAGCGGTCATCCTTTGGCTTTGGCTTGGTGGTGTAGTAGGGGCAGTACCACTTCTTGATCTTGCGGTTGTAGAAGGAAGCAACTCCCTTGGCCTTGATCTTCTCCTTCTCCTTCGCTGTGAAGGACGCGACGTTGCCGTTGTCCACATCTTCTCCAGACTCATACTGCACACATGAATGAATTACATTAATACATTGTAGATTCATATACACCATGTCAAAGGAATACACCATGTCAACGGAACTAAATGAACAATCTAAATTTCAAGTAGGCTTACCTCATATTGTTCGTCGTCACTATACTCTGGATCGTACGGGTCCTTGAACCCAGTAAGGTCTAGCTTCCTCTTATTCCCCACAGAATCATCCTCCTGAATATACAATTACATCCATTACTAGTAAATTTAGAAGCCAACTGATAATTTAGATATGCACACATGACACATTGATCATATTATCCATACTATGATCCTATTTGCATTCTCCAGTGTCATGCACACACATTGAACAACAAAGCTAATATAACTACATATTGTGGACAAATTTATATACTGATGAATCAAGTAAGTTCTTAATCAATTGATAGGTACATCAAAATTAATGCATTCCATTTGGGCATATGACATTCAAAACGCCAATATGTGTAGCATTCAAAAACAAATCTAAGCATACATGTCTGTAGCATTCAAAACCCCAATCTGTGTAGCATTCAAAAACAAATCTAATAATCACATGTAGCATTTAAGCACATAGATCCCTATCTCTCATTCAGATCTGTCTAGCATTTTTGCAACGAATGTAATCCAAAAAACCCTAATACAAAAAACCCCATCCCCCCATACAGAAAACCCCATCCCTCAAACCAACTACTCTAACCATCTGTACTACCCTACGAATCACAATCCAACCAATGAAACTAACTCTACAATCTAAATATTGCAACTAGGGTACAAGCAAATGGAAGTACCTCATGTACCACCTTCTCCTCGCCAGGCTGCGCATCTGGATGGACTGCGCCGCTCAACGCCGTCACCTTCAGCTCCGGCAGCGCCGAGGCAGAGCCCGCCACCTCCTTCTCCACATCCACAGCCGCGACAATGGTTGCGAGTTTCCCCGCACCACCGTGGACGCCGCCAACATCCTGCACTGCATCTGCTGCGGTCACCGCGCCCTGCAGATCTTTGGCCGCTGCGCCGGCGTCGCCACGAGCGTCCGCCATTGGTATGAGGGAGGCGATGAAGGTGAGGAAGAGGATGCGGTGGGTGAGAGCGAGACGGTGTGGTGGAGGAGAGCGAGACGACGCGGTGGGGGAGAGGGAGATGATGCGGCAGGGAGGGGATTTGGGGGGCAATGGTAGGGGCGATGCGCCCGTAGGTGGTTCCCCCTCTTATACGATGGGACGTTTTTGGTATGTTCCATGGACACGTGCTACCCCACGACCACGGTCAGTTGCATGCAAAAACGAAACACCTACGCGGCCCCACAAGTCAGAGTTAACGGTCAAGCCATTGACCCGACGGCAACGTCCAGTTTGCCCATTTGTGAGAGTTTTAGACAAGGGAGTGGGGAAAAGTGAGCAAAAGTTAAGAGCGTGGGGATGAATGAGTACAGCTAAGGAACCAGGGGCACAGATGTAAAAAACCCTTTCCAATAAGTCATTAGCTTGCTGCATTGTTCCGGAGAACGGAGTTTTAGTCATCTTGCCCATGAGGCATGGTTCGCAGTTATCAAATGATTCATAATCAAGTGACTCCAAAAGTCCATCTGTATGGAGTTTCTTCATGTGCTTTACACCAATATGACGTAAATGGCAGTGCCACAAGTATGTTGCACTATCATTATCAACTTTGCATCTTTTGGCATCAATATTATGAATTTGTGTATCACTATGATCGAGATTCAATAAACCCTTCACATTGGGTGTATGACCATAGAAGGTTTTATTCATGTAAACAAAACAACAATTATTCTCTGAATTAAATGAATAACCGTATTGCAATAAATACGATCTAATCATATGCATGCTCAACGCAAACACCAAATAATATTTATTTAGATTCAACACTAATCCCGAAGGTAGAGGGAGTGTGCGGTGGTGATCGTATCAACCTTGGAATCACTTCCAACACACATCGTCACCTCGCCCTTAACTAGTCTTTATTTATTCTGCAACTCCTGTTTCGAGTTACTTATCTTAGCAACTGAACCAATATCAAAAACCCAGGGGCTACTACGAATACTAGTAAGGTACACATCAATAACATGTATATCAAATATACCTTTGTTCAATTTGCCATCCTTCTTATCCGCCAAGTATTTGGGGCAGTTCCGCTTTTAGTGACCATTCCCTTTGCAGTAGAAGCATTCAGTTTCAGGCTTAGGTCCAGCTTTGGGTTTCTTTACGGGAGTGGCAACTTGCTTACCATTCTTCTTGAAGTTCCCTTTCTTTCCCTTGCCCTTTTTCTTGAAACTAGTGGTCTTGTTAACCATCAACACCTGATGCTCTTTCTTGATTTCTACCTTCGCCGATTTCAGCATCGTGAAGAGCTCGGGAATCATTTTTGTCAGCCCTTGCATATTATAGTTCATCACAAAGTTCTAGTAGCTTGGTGATAGTGACTATAGAACTCCGTCAATCACTATCTTATCTGGAAGATTAACTCCCACTTGATTCAAGCGATTGTAGTACCCAGACATTCTGAGCACATGCTCACTGGCTGAGCTATTCTCCTCCATCTTGTAGGCAAAGTACTTGTCAGAGGTCTCATATCTCTCGACATGGGCATGAGTCTGGAATACCAATTTTAGCTCTTGGAACATCTCATATATATGCTCTGTGGCATTCAAAACATTTTTGAAGTCCCGATTCTAAGTTTTAAAGCATGGCGCACTAAACTATTAAGTAGTCATCATATCGAGCTTGCCAAACGTTCATAACGTCTGCATCTGCTCCTGCAATAGGTCTGTCACCTAGCGGTGCATCAAGGACATAATTCTTCTGTGCAGCAATGAGGATAATCCTCAGATCATGGACCCAGTCCGCATCATTGCTACTATCATCTTTCAACTTAGTTTTTCTCTAGGAACATATCAAAAATAGGGGAGCTATATTGCGAGCTATTGATCTACAACATAGATATGCAAAAACTATTAAGACTAAGTTCATGATAAATTTAAGTTCAATTAATCAAATTACTAATGAGCTCCCACTTAGATTAACATCCCTCAAGTTATCTAAGTGATACATGATCCAAATCAACTAACCCATGTCCGATCATCATGTGAGATGGGGTAGTCATCAATGGTGAACATCTCTATGTTGATCACATCTACTATATGACTCACGTTCGACCTTTCGGTCTCAAGTGTTCCGAGACCATGTCTGTACATGCTAGGCTCGTCAAGTTTAACCCAACTATTCTGCATGTGCAAAACTGTCTTACACCCGTTGTATGTGAACGTGGAGTCTATCACACCTGATCATCACGAGGTGCTTCGAAATGACGAACTTTGGCAATGGTGCATACTTAGGGAGAACACTTTTATCTTGAAATTCAGTGACGGGATCATCTTATAATGCTATCGTCGTTCTAAGCAAAATAAGATGCATAAAAGATAAACATCACATGCAATCAAAATATGTGACATGATATGGCCATCATCATCTTGTGCTTTTGATCTCCATCTCCAAAGCATCGTCATGATCTCCATCATCACTGGCTCGACACTGCTACTTCTTAAGCTTGCGTTGGTTTTTCCCTTGAAGAGGAAAGGGTGATGCAGCAAAGTAGAGATAAGTATTTCCCTCAGTTAGAGAACCAAGGTATCAATCCAGGAGGAGGTACAAACAAGTCTCCAATCTATGCACCTGCACAAACAATCAAACACTTGCACCCAACACGATAAAGGGGTTGTCAATCCCTTCACGGTCAATTGCAAGGATGAGATCTGATAGAGATAGATATAAAAGATTTCTAAAACATAAAACAAAGTAAAAACAAATAAATTGCAGCAAGGTATTTTTGGTTTTTTGGTTTATAAATATGAAAATATATGATGGAAAATAGACCCAGGGCAAAAGGTTTTACTAGAGGCTTCTCTCTTGAAAGAAAACATACGGTGGGTGAACAAATTACTATCGAGCAATTGATAGAAAAGCGCAAAGTTATCAAGATATCCAAGGCAATGATTATGAATATAGGCATCACGTCCGTGTCAAGTAGACCGAAACGATTCTGCATCTGCTACTATTACTCCACACATCGACCGACTCCTGCCTGCATCTAGAGTAATAAGTTCAAGAGAACAGAGTAACACTTTAAGCAAGATGACATGATGTAGAGGGATAAACTCAAGCAATATGATGAAAACCCCATCTTTTTACCCTTGATGGCAACAATACAATACGTGCCTCGCTACCCCTACTATGTCACTGGGTGAGGACACCGCAAGATTGAACCCAAAACTAAGCACCTCTCCCATTGCAAGAAGAACCAATCTAGTTGGCCAAACCAAACCGATAATTCGAAGAGAAATACAAAGATATCAAATCATGCATATAAGAACTCAGAGAAGATTCAAATAATATTCATAGATAATCTGATCATAAATCCACAATTCATCGGATCTCGACAAACACACTGCAAAAGAATATTACATCAGATAGATCTCCAGAAACATCGAGGAGAACTTTGTATTGAAGATCAAAGAGAGAGAAGAAGCCATCTAGCTACTAGTTATGGACCCGTAGGTCTGAGGTAAACTACTCACGCTTCATCGGAAGGGCAATAGAGTTGATGTAGAAGCCCTCCGTGATCGAATCCCCCTTCGGCAGGATGCCGGAAAAGGCCACTAGATGGGATCTCATGGGTACAGAAGGTTACGGCGGCGGAAAAGTATTTTGGTGGACGCTTCTGGTCGTTTGGGAATATTTCTGAATTTATAGGCCAAGAATTAGGGTTGGAGGACTCCCGGGGGGCCCACAAGCCAGGGGCGCCCCCCTATGGCACGCCCTGAGGGCTTGTGGAGCCCTCAGGACTCTTCTGCCTTCCTCTGCAAGTCCTACGTGTGTCTTCTGGTCCAAGAAAAATCATCGCAAACGTTTTATTCCGTTTGGACTCCGTTTGATATTCCTTTTCTGTAAAACTCAAAAACAAGGAAAAAACAGAAACTGGCACTGGGTCTAGGTTAATAGGTTAGTCCCAAAAATAATATAAAATAGCATATTAATGCATATAAAACATCCAAAACAGGTAATATAATAGCATGGAACAATAAAAATTATAGATACGTTGGAGACGTATCAAACACCTTGATCTCCATCGTTGCGTCGGGGTCGTCTCGCCAACTATTGCTTCTACAATTATTGCTAACGTATAGTGATAAAGTAAAGCAATTACATGGCGCTTGCATTTCATACAATAATTAAGAGACAGCCCTAAGGCTCCTGCCGGTTGTCGATATTACAAAACATGATCATCTCATACAACAACGTATATCACATCACGTCTTGACCATATCACATCACAACATGCCCTGCAAAAACAAGTTAGACGTCCTCTACTTTGTTGTTGTAAGTTTTACGTGGCTGCTACGGGCTTCTAGCAAGAACCGTTCTTACCTACGCAAAAACCACAATGGTGATTATCAAGTTTGCTGTTTTAACCTTCTTCAAGGACCGGCCGTAGTCAAATTCGATTCAACTAAAGTAGGAGAAACAGACACCCGCCAGCCACCTTTCTGCAAAACAAGTTGCATGTCAGTCGGTGGAACCGGTCTCATGTGCGTGGACATGTAAGGTTGGTCCAGGCCGCTTCTTCCCACAATACCGTCAAATCAAAATAAGACGTTGGTGGTAAGCAGTATGACTATCACCGCCCACAACTCTTTGTGTTCTACTCGTGCATATCATCTACGCATAGACCTGGCTCATAATGCCACTGTTGGGAAATGTTGCATGGAAAACAAAAAAAATTCTACGCACACGCAAGATCTATCCATGGAGATGCATAGCAACAAGGGGGAGAGTGTGTCTACGTACCCTCTTAGACCGTAAGCAGAAGCGTTTAACAACGCGGTTGATGTAGTCGAACTTCTTCGCGATCCAACCGATCAAGTACCGAACGTACGGCACCTTCGCGTTCAGCTCGGTGACGTCCTCGCCTTCTTGATCCAGCAAGACGGCGAAGTAGTGGATGAGTTCCGGCAGCATGACGGCGTGGTTACGGTGATGGTGATGCTATCTCCGCAGGGCTTCGCCTAAGCACTACGAAAATATGACCGAGGGTGTAAACCTTGGAGGGGGGCGCCACACACGGCTAAGAGATTGTTGTGGTTATGTGTGGCGCCCCCTTCCAACATATATATAGGTGGGGGAGAGGGGAGAGGCCAGGAGGCGCCCCAAGTAGGGCCAAATCCTACTTGGGCTCCTGCCCTGGCCGCGCCCCCCTATCCATATTTGCCGGAGGGAGGAAGGAAAGGGGGAGAGGAAAGGAAGGGGGAG
Source organism: Thinopyrum elongatum (assembly GCA_011799875.1). Taxonomy (NCBI): domain Eukaryota; kingdom Viridiplantae; phylum Streptophyta; class Magnoliopsida; order Poales; family Poaceae; genus Thinopyrum; species Thinopyrum elongatum. Next base: position 153,060,873 of record CM022302.1, on the reverse strand, counting down.
GCCGACTCCCCCCTTTCCTTATCTCCCCAAGGGCTGCGGCCTAGGAGGGGCGTGCCAGCCCCTTGTGGGCTGGTGTGTTCACCCCTTTGGCCCATATGGCCCATTAACCTCCCGGGGTGTCCGGAACCCCCGATTTCTACCCGGTACATCCCGAAACTCTTCCGGTGTCCAAATATCATCGTCCTATATATCAATCTTTACCTCTGGACCATTCCGAAGCTCCTCATCATGTTCGTAATCTCATCCGGGACTCCGAACAACATTCGGTCACCAAACCATATAACACTATATCGTCTACGAACGTTAAGCGTGCGGACCCTACGGGTTCGAGAACTATGAAGACATGACCGAGACACCTCTCCGGTCAATAACCAATAGCGGAACCTGGATGCCCATATTGGTTCCTACATATTCTACGAAGATCATTATCTTTTGAACCGCTATGACAACATACATAATTCCCTTTGTCCATCGGTATGTTACTTGCCCGAGATTCGATCGTCGGTATCTTCATACCTAGTTCAAAATCTCGTTACCGGGAAGTCTCTTTACTCGTTCCTTAATACATCATCTCATAAATAACTCATTAGTCATTTGCTTGCAAGGCTTCTTATGATGTGTATTACCGAGAGGGCCCAGAGATACCTCTCCAATATTCGGAGTGACAAATCCTAATCTTGATCTATGCCAACTCAGCAAACACCTTCGGAGATACCTGTAGAGCATCTTTATGATCACCCAGTTACATTGTGATGTTTGATAGCACACAAGGCATTCCTCCGGTATCAGGGAGTTGCATAATCTCATATTCGAAGGAATATGTATTTGACATTAAGAAAGCAATAGCAATAAACTGAACGATCATATGCTAAGCTAACGGATGGGTCTTGTCCATCACATCATTCTCCTAATGATGTGATCCCGTTATCAAATGACAACACATGTCTATGGTTAGGAAACCTTAACCATCTTTGATCAACGAGCTAGTCTAGTAGAGGCTCACTAGGGACACGGTATTTGTTTATGTATTCACACATGTATTTAAGTTTCCGATCAATACAATTATAGCATGAATAATAAACCTTTATCATGAATAAGGAAATATAAAATAACAACTTTATTATTGCCTCTAGGGCATATTTCCTTCACTAATATGTTGTCTTTGTTTGCAGATACTAGCAGGCCCGAAAGTAGAAAATGTTGGGGAATATAACAATCCCATAGAATGCCTTGATCTTCATCTCACAGAAATTACTTTTAACGAGTACCGAGGCACCACACCAAAAATTAAATTCGCCAGGTTTTTTGTTGAGAAAGCAAGGTTGCTCAAGGTAATGAGGTTTGATCTATATTTATTGCGCAGAAGTGAATGGATTGCAAAAGAGCACAGGCGTCTACAGCTGAATGGAAAAGGCTCTGCAGAAGCTGAATTTCAGTTTGTAACTTCATATTACAGATTATTCGGAAGTCACTATATTGAGCCGCTATATGAATTCTCAGTGGCTGATCCTTTCGCAGAAATAATGCATGAAAAAGATTCTGAAGAAGATGAATTTTATGTGTCTGAATAGTTTGAACCTTGTAATCTTTGAATTTGGGCCTAGTAATGCTGGAATTTGAACCTTGCAATATTTATGGTATTTGTTACATAACGTAATTGGATGTTTAATTTGGTTTTGCAATCATGTCCTGTTATAAGTATATATATGTTGTTCTTCTGTACACAAAGCATAGATGTTGTGGAGACAAAGCATATCACATCGCACACGGACCACACTAGGGAACCCGTCGGTGATGAATTCATCAATCACAGACGGTTGTATACTAGCAAGCGTTTGCCCACAACACACATGGCTTATTCCATCACAAACAACTCGGATGGATCAACTGTATGCCACGTATCGCACACGCAACTCTAATCTGATTCGTGCTTGATGTCTCCGACATCACTCGCACAGTTTGTCTTATTTGCCACGTATCACTGTGCCGGCCTCTGCTCGCGTCCCTCAGTGCGCTCTGCTCGCCGTTAGGCGCCGCGGCGCGCTCTGCTCGTGTCCGTCGGTGCACTCTTCTCGTGTACCTCCACGCACTCAGCTTGTGGATAGCTTTTCCTTGTGTGTTCAACTATTATATGCATATAAATGGTTGCTCGCCGTTGAGGCAACCGCGGAGCGCTCTGCTCACGTCCCTGCGTGCGTGCTCTGCCAGCGGTTGGGGCCTACGCACGATCACGTTGGGGGGCCCATATGCATGCGGTTGCACCGCGCGCGTCGCCACGATGCAGTTACGTGCGGCACGATGGAGCTACGCTCTGCAAATTAAAACTGCCATCCGGGGGTGCGGATATTCCAGGCCGTCCGGCTTCCCCATTAATTCCCGCGACCATAATAACCTTAGTATCTTCAACCTTTTGATCTTGCCCCACAACACAACAAGCACACCCACGACGACACATACAGAGAGGACATCTAGCGGCGCTCCAATGCAGTTCGGCGAGCATAAAGTGGAGACCCACGCGAGGGAGACGGATCTCTCGGTGGTGTACACCATCGACCCGGCCGTGGTGGAGGACTACATCAACACCGTGGAGCAGTTGCTTGCTCGAGACAAGTACAAGGTGGTCGGCATCGACCTCCAGTACACCCGCAGTCATCTCGGCAAAGATCAGAAGGTTACTGTCACCCAGTTGTGCGTGCGACATCATGTCCTCATCTTCCACTCACTGGTACAGCGAGGTGCTATACAAACGGTTTTTAACCCCTTTCCACGATGGCGTTCTGAACTATCGCCTAGTGAGTGACTGTGATAGGGGGGTCCTTCCCACATGACCCAGAAACTGTCGGGGATAGGGAGCCTTGATGCATACAGTTGTCCCTATAAAACCGTTTCTGATATCTCGAATATCCCAAACGCTTCATCCTTGCTACTCGTTTGTGCTCGCATTGCCATCACAGTCGGAGTTCTGTGGTTTTACCTAAAACCAGGTGCAGTCCAGGCACATTCCAGGCACGGGATTTTTCCAGGCGCAGTCCAGGCACATTCCAGGCACGTACCAAACTGGCTCTACGTTTACGATGCATGGCACATCACAAACGGTTCATCATTGTAAACCGTGTACGATAGGGCGACAATCACACACATTTAGTTTTCCCGCACCATTTGTGATATTGTCTGACATCACATACGGTTTGCAAATGGCAACTGTGTGCATGGTTACACACGTTTCCTCTCCATGAACCGTGTTGGAATATGATGTATATCGCACATGTTGTGCTTTATAGACTGTGTGCGCCGTAATGACCTGCATAGCGTAATTTCACCCTAATTTAATTGCTACTATTTAAAATTGTACCTGATTTGAATTTGAAAGTAGGCTATAGCTTTATTAATATCCATCAGGTTCAAACAACCAATGCATTATTCGATTCACATGTACATATGTTCAAGAATTGCATAAGCACCAAATAAAGAATGATGAACCACAGTTGTATACTTGTACTATTACAGATGGTAAAGAAAGAGGTGAGAGACATTCTGGTTGCTGAACAAGGTGAAGCGGAATGGCCCTATTGTGCTCTCCTCGATGCATAAGGCACGCACGACTCTAGTCCAACCCCTTGTGGTGGCCGGCCGCCAATCATGTAGTTTGAGAGGTAATCTTGAGTAAACTGCTTCAGGATCCACTACAAAGGAAAAAGATTCAGACATTGTCATCTAACACAACTCATTACGAGCAGTAAAAAGAAGGCTACAGAGTTCTTACTTACCATCCTGCAGTTCATTGTTGTCTTGCATAAAGTGTAAACAAATAGTTTGATTGACATCTTTTGACCCATTTTAATAACAATCTTTATCAGTTTCCTCACTTGATGCTGGTTCATGAATATCTCATTGCCCCATACGCAGAAAGGGTCAAAGTGTGGATGTTTGGCAATGGCATATGTACCTAAAAGCACCAAGTTAATATTAGAACCTAAACAACAATTGCAAAATGATGTAGTACAACACTCCCTCCATCCCATTATATAAGATCTTATTACATGTATATCTAGACATCATCAGTACATTAAGGTAACACTCTTCCTTGTTGCTATGTAGCCTGGGATTGCATATTTAGTCATTCACTACAATGCATGTTGCTATGTAGCCTCAGATATATTAAATATGGCCCTAGTTAACCTACCGATAAATGGGTTACAGATATATTCAGTGAAATGTCCGATTCGATGATTAATCCCTTATCATCCCCCAGGCTATATGGTACCAGCTACTGATATCCTGAACAGTGAGTATATATAAGCAATGCGATGAAACTAACCTCGATGGTAAACAGCAGCTGTTCTCAATATTGTCCTATATGAGTACATATAAAGGCATGTTAAGCACAACAGGCTAAACATCAACCAAATATATCCATGGTAGACAACATAATCTACAAATGATAGCTTCAGTGTACAGGTTTAAGCACGCTAGTTAAGCAAAACAAGAAGTGGAAAGGTGTGTTAACTGCAACAGGCATAACATTTAAAAACAAGCAAATATAATCATTCAAACTGGTATTGTGCATGTCTAAAGTACACTAGTTATTGTTAAAAAACAAAAAGGCATGTTAACTGCAACATCCTTAACAGCAACCAAATATCGTAATTCATAGTGGTATTGTTGAAACTGTTATTAATGAAATTGAACTGCACGGCAAATAGTTGCACATATAGAGCATCACATTGTGAAGAACTAAAATAAACAAGGCATAAGGCCATCTCTAGCTGATCCTTTAAAAGTTAACGGACTAAAACCCTTAGTGGATATATATATACTCCAGCAATTTTTGGCCGTTTCTAGTCGATCCCCTAAACTTAACGTTGTAAACTTCAATTTGATCAAGTTCAAAGTAGGTTCAACCGAAAGTAGCATGCATTCAAACATAAACATAGATAGTTTTGCATAACCGAACATAAAACATAAATTTAAACTAAGCTAAACTACTTTCGATCGAAGTGGAGGTCGAGCCAATCCTTCCACGTCAGGTATGGTGTGCCGCGAGCAAGGTCCGGGCCGGTGCCGTCGTCGGGGTCATTGGGGAAGACACTCCTCCACTCGTCGACGTCGATCTCCTTGTCCTCGCCGCCCACCTCGACGCCCTCCGCGCCGCCATCCTCGCCGCCTTTGATCTCATCATCGGAGGAGAGCACGATAACCTCGCCGCCCTCCGCGCCGGCAAAGATCACCCGCTCCGCCTCCATGAGCTCCGGGTGCTGCCAGCGGAGCTCTTGCATGTAGGCCTCGCCGCCGTCCTCGCCCCTTCGACCGGACATGTACCGAAGGGGAAATTGAGCCTAGCCACCGTGCCGTGGTAGCGGACCTGCCAGCAGTCGTACTCCATGGCTGCGAGCTCGGCCGTGTGGAAGCTACCGAGCCACCGGCGGGTGTGGGTCTCCCGATCCGTAATCTCGATGACCCACGTCCCCCATCGCCACTGCCGGACCCCGAGGTAGGACCTCGTCGACGGCCGGGCCCGAGGAAGGACGGGAAGTCCTCGAACCGGCGTAGGGGCGCGGCAGCGGGCGGATCGGGCGACCGGAGATGGCGGATTGATAAAGAGCCCGCGGAGGACGACGGGGACACCTTGGCGGCCACCTCGCCGGCATCGGGCAAAGAGGCTGCGATAAACCTCTTCTGGGCCATTGGCTCCTCGAGCTCCCCGGCACATAGGCAGAGGTTGAGGATGGAGGCGGCGGCGGCGATGGCGGCGACCTACCAATGGTTTCGAGCGAGGGAGGGGTGGTGTGTCTCTGTGTGAGTGAAGGTTTTTGGGAGTGTGTGGTGTGTGTGGAGGGAGGGCAGGGGGCAAGGTGGTGTTTGAGGAAATACCGCGGCAACTGAAAATTTTACTAGGCGGGAGTAAAATGCCAGGCTACTAAAAATTTGGATCAAGGGCGAGCAGATATTTTTGAGATTGCGAGGGATACAGAGGCGGGAGTATAACAAGGCGGGGCTACTGAAAATTTGAATCAAGGGCGAGCAGATATTTTTGAGATTGCGAGGGATGCAGAGGCGGGAGTAACAAGGCGGGGCTACTGAAAATTTGAATCAAGGGCGAGCGGATATTTTTGAGATTGCGAGGGATGTAGAGGCGGGAGTAAAATGCCGGGGCTACTGAAAATTTGAATCAAGGGATTGAAGCAGAGCGGGAGTAACAGACATCGCACACGGTCCGCACATACTAATCGTGTGCTATCAAAGATAAAAACCTTCTAGTCGGTAGATATTTTCGAGATTACGAGGCAGTAGATATTTTCGAGAGCGGGAGGCAAGCCTCGTGGAGCCCAATCTACTGTGCTGATGTGAGTGACTGCAGGGGCAAGGGCGTGCCACACAGGTAGTCTGACCGAACCGTGTTTGTTGCGGACCCAATCACAGACGGTTTCTGCATCCAACTAGTGTGTTGTTTATAAATTTGGCAAAAATAATAACGCAGGAAAGGGTCAGAACACGAACACACTTGCATGTGGACCAAATATATGTATGAAAAGGGTGGTTTGATGTTCAAATACCCAATGCACAACTTTGATGTGGCACCTGTCGCACAAAGCACACAATATTGCTAGTCAGCCACCCCTACGAACCCCACTTCGTGACGGCGGTAAGGGAATCCTAGCTACGAATGCATGCCCCCAGATAGTTAGGTTTGAAATCTCACCCTACTGTAACACAAAACCTATAGGAGTCCATCATATATATGGCCAAACTTCCCCTTTCGCTTCCGGACAAAGGTGGACTGTGTGCCGACCCACAAATGTGTGTTTGTGGCGGGAGATGGGTGAGACCACATACGAACCACCTGCAGGTGGCCCTATACTATATGTATGAAAAGGGTGTGTGGTGTGATATTCAACTACCATTCACAACTTCGATGTGGCACATGTGCCTCGCAAAATAACCGGACTTCCCCAACCCCACAGAGGTTGCAAGTAGTGCGAAGTAGCCCCCCCCCCCCACCCCCCACACACACACTCCTGTCGGGGGGAGGGCATCTCACCAAGACGTACTGTAACACGGATCAAACAGAATCCAACTTGATAGTATAACCTCTCTCGCTCGTTGTTGGTCAAAGTGATGGACGTCCACACGGCCCCACAAAATGGGCTAGCTTGTCACCGATAAACTCGCGAGGGAGTACTGTCTGAAGACAAAACCCACTCTGTGCATGTGGCCCAATTATGCATATGGAAGTGGTGTGTGTGGCGTTTGAATACGAAACGCACAAATTTGATGTGGCACCATGCTTTTTGGAACCGTAAAATCCCCACACTGATGGAGCGAGGGTTCATGATGCGTAGCATGCATGCGCTCAAACTTAATTAGGCCTAGAATGATCGACCTACTATACGGTAACACGAACCAAAGAAGAAGAATCCACCCTGGTAACCTTTCTCGTCGTCGGTCGAAATGATGGATGTCCACGCAGGCCCACGAATATATATAGGCTTGCCGCCCATAACCAAGCGAGCGAGAGTGTCCAAAGACAACCATTGCATGCATGTGTCCCAAACATATTTATGGAGGTGCGTGATGCATGCATATGTGTTGAATACCTAATGCACAACATTTATGTGGTGCATGCGTTCAAAATCGCATAGGTCCCCACACAGAGCAAGAGGTTTATGACGTGTCGTGTGCTCGCCCCCCCCCCCCCCCCCCCCCCTTCGATCCGGCGGGATGGATTCATGTGTACACATGCGCTATTATATATGTAATCTCACATAATGACATATATCGCGAGACAAAACAAAAAATTAATCCCCTCCTAAGTCAAAATAATTAACCTCTCGTTGTCAGTGAAAGTGATGGACCAAGCGGGCCGACAGATGGAAGCATCGCCGATAACCACATGAGTGAGTGCCACATGACAACCACCATCGCTTGCATGTGTGCCAAAACATATATATGGAGAGGTGTGTGGTTGTGATGTTTTGAATATACCTAATCACTACTGCAGGATGCTGCTAACGCGACACTACGATCAGAGACCCTTTGACGAAACTGTGTGCGATGCATTAATCGCAAACGGTGATGTAAAAAAACCATCAAAAAAGATGCAAAACATTTGTGATGGCGGAGCCATCAAACACGGTTCTGATTTTAGTTGCGTGTGCGATGCAGGGCATACGGTTCAGTTCAATTAACTATTTGCGATGGGGAAGAAGAACATAAACGGGCAGCCAGATGAAGGTGTGTGTGATATACGGCATACAGTTCACTCGGATGAACTGTTTGTGATGAGGCGGAACATCAGAAATGGGCAGCTAGATGAAGGTGTGTGTGATATACGGCATACAGTTCACTCGAATGAACTGTTTGTGATTAGGCAACACAAAAGAAACGGTCAGCCAGATCAAGGTGTGTGCGATATACGGCATACGGTTCATTGCGATAAACTGTTTGTGTTGAGCCAAGAGAACAGAAACGTTTCACATAAACAAGATGTGTGTAATACGCGGCAAACATCCAATTACATAGGTGGCTAGTACACACATGACATTTCCACACACCAAAGTAAACTATTACATGCATAATTAACTAGGATAAACGATCATCTTATCATCATCTACTTCTTGTGCTAGCTCGATGTTCCTTCTATGCTAAGTTTCCATTAATTGATGGCGTTTTATGAACACGCCACCGTTTCCCACCATTTCCTCACCTGTTTGCCGCCACCCAGCGATATTGCGCACAAACCTAGGCGGCGCGCGACGCACGAAGGCAACAAGCGCAACCTGTAGCACATCCACCTTTTCCAAGAATGCCAACCCACCAAAGTGCCGCCTCTGCCATCAACCTCATCGACGAGGAAAATGAGAAGGCGCCACGGCCCGTCGAGGCCGAGGCGCTCCCCGGCAACGCGATGGACGACGCCGTGCTGCGCGTCATCGCCAGGGTTGAGCAGATCCTTGGCGCATGGCGCTTCAGCGCCGCGGATCAAGATAGGCATGTCAGCGCCGAGAGGCTGCAGCTCGCCGCACAACATGATCGATCGCGTGCCGCAGAGCAAGCTAGGCGCGTCGGCATTGATAAGCTGCGGCTCGCTACACGGCGAGACCGTTGGAGCGCCGCAGAGCGAGAGGCGCGGCGCGCCGCACAGCAAGAGCGGATCCATCGGCGCTTGCCTGCTGTCGACAGGGCGTCGCAGCTGGGTACACGTCCCGTCAGTACCCCCATTCCTCGCCAGGAGTGGGCAGAGGCCCTCTGCGCCGTACGTGCACCAGAGGCCGGCCGCGCCGTACTTGCACCGGACGCCCGCCGCGCCGTTCGCATAGGTTGCGCCATTCGCCTTGTCCGTGGCCCGCTTGATGCCAACGCGTTGGTCGGTAGGCTCGACCGCCTCCTTGGCCCAGGTGTCCACCTGGGCGCAGTAGTGGAACATGGCCGTCGCATCCTCGAGCTGGTGATCTCCGATGAAATAGCCAACTTGGAGCTCAAGATCACGCTCCAGATGTACCGCGAGCGTGTCGACCGCTTGGACGAACGCCTGCATGAGTTCAGGCAGAGCCAAGAGCTACCGTAGGCAAGGGCTGCTGGTCATGGTCTCATGGACGCATTTTATTTTGTTGAGTCGTTTCGACGTGGATAGCTATGTATTCATAGCAATCATAATATTGCTCTGTTTATTGCTCTGTTTCAATGTGTGTACTCTGTTTTCCGTTCTTATATGTTCTGTTTCAATGTGTGTATATACGCTTTCCATTCTGTATATGTGGATGATAACAGCTAGATACAAATTAGTATACAAAAATAGATAAAAAATGGAATTCATAATATATATATTAATTGTCCATTAGTTCATCACAGAATATATATAATATCATCACATATACATGATGATACTTAACTACTAGGTACAATGCATAAAATTGAAAACGAACAATACTAAAACTAATAATCCCTCCTGGGGGCAGTATTCCGGCAGCCCCTCGCCAGCAGCTCCCTGGTGCGTGGCGTCTTCCCAGCACGGAGGCAGTACTCTGCCTCCTCCGCCTCGCAGCGCTTGACGTACCGATCTGCCTTTTAATGGCGGACGAGCGTGAACGATCTTGCCATTTCGTTGGGCGCCCACCAGAGCTCCTCGTCGGTGGCACGCTGGAGCTTATCGGCCCACCTCCACGCAGTGATGAGGCGCCTAGCGCCTTTGACCTTCCTCGCGAAGTACCCGTCTTCGTACACCTCCTCCGCACGATGACGCACCCGCCCCCAAAGCTCCACTGCCTCCTTTTTCCAGGCGGCATCACGGGCTTCACAGGCCGCCTGGTACCTGGCTTCCTCCTCTGCCATCTCCTTCTTGAACGCCACTTGCCTGGCTTTCTCAGCCGGCGGCAGCGACTTCCACAGACAAAGATTGTACTGGCCCCAAAACCAATCCAAAGTTGGAGGGTCCGGCGCAACCTCGTCCGACGGCGCGTAGGGGTCCTCCTCATCGCTGCTTTTCGGCTGAGCGTCCTCGGGGGGCGGCGACTCCTCGTCGGCGTGTGGGCAGACCAGCGGCGCCATGGCAGAGATTTGAGAGAGAGAGGGTGAGCGAGGGGAGGATGTAGATGAGAATGCAGGCAGGACGATGTGAGCAAGGTAGTATTTATTGGCGGCCGGAATCTAGATCGACGGGAACAGTACACACGCCAGTCACCGGAATTTACGAGTACTGTAGTTTGAATTACACATGATTCCCGCAGCAAAATCCGTGTGTGAACTTAATAGCTGACGGTTTCCAATACAGAACCGTGTTTGATTAATAACCCCCGCCACTCACCTTCCAAACCTCGAGGCGCGAAATAGAGTGCCAATCGTGTGGGGCCGGTTGTCTTGCCAGATCTTTACATTTTCTTTTTTCAACACCAGATATTTACATCGTCTGATGATTTTTTAACTTGCACACAAGTACACAAAAATATGATTTTTCAAACCGTTATGGTTAGCCGTTGCATGTAGATGTAGTTCAAATTTGAATTACGGTCATTAAATGGCTAGAAAATCACTTAAATGTCTTTAAAAGGTCAAATGACCCCTAGAATTTTCCAAATTTTCACATGACAGTTGTATTAGTGCACGTTAAACGTAGAAAAAAATTGAAGGCCGTAAGAGAAAGCTATCTCCCGTTCATCATTAAACATGCATTGTTCCCTCTCGGAACCACGAGCCTTCTAGTGAGTTGCTCCGGTTTGTGAGGGGTGTGTGTCCAAACTTTCGTCAAACAAGCCAAATTTTTTACCACATCATCTTGGTGGCATGACATTACATCAAGCAAGGTTTCATGTTTTTCTGATCATTTTTTAATTTTTTGGAATTAAAATGCCATGGCACTCCATGCATGTGTCCATGCCGTGAGACCAATATGTTTGAAAATTCCTTCTAATTTACTGCACATGGAATTAACTCACACACAAGTACACAAATATGATTTTTCAAACCGTTATGGTTAGCTGTTGCATGAAGATGTAGTTCAAATTTGAATTACGGTCATTAAATGGCTAGAAAATCACTTAAATGTCTTTAAAAGTTCAAATGACCCCTAGAATTCTCCAATTTTTCACATGACAGTTGTATTAGTGCATGTTAAACGTAGAAAAAAATTGAAGGCCGTAAGAGGAAGCTATCTCCCGTTCGTCATCAAACATGCAATGTTCCCTCTCGGAACCACGAGCCTTCTAGTGAGTTGCTCCGGTTTGTGAGGGGTGTGTGTCCAAACTTTCGTCAAACATGCCAAATTTTTTACCACATCATCTTGGTGGCATGACATTACATCAAGCAAGGTTTCATGTGCTTCTGATCTTTTTTTAATTTTTTGGAATTTAAATGCCATGGCACTCCATGCATGTGTCCATGCTGTGAGACCAATATGTTTGAAAATTCCTTCTAATTTACTGCACATAGAATTAACTCGCACACAAGTACACAAATATGATTTTTCAAACCATTATGGTTAGCCGTTGCATGTAGATGTAGTTCAAATTTGAATTATGGTCATTAAATGGCTAGAAAATCACTTAAATGTCTTTAAAAGGTCAAATGACCCCTGAAATTTTCCAAATTTTCACATGACAGTTGTATTAATGCATGTTAAACGTAGAAAAAAATTGAAGGCCGTAAGAGGAAGCTATCTCCCGTTCGTCATCAAACATGCATTGTTCCCTCTCGGAACCACAAGCCTTCTAGTGAGTTGCTCCGGTTTGTGAGGGGTGTGTGTCCAAACTTTTGTCAAACAGGCCAATTTTCTTACCACATCATCTTGGTGGCATGACATTACATCAAGCAAGGTTTCATGTTTTTCTGATCATTTTTTAATTTTTTGGAATTAAAATGCCATGGCACTCCATGCATGTGTCCATGCCGTGAGACCAATATGTTTGAAAATTCCTTCTAATTTATTGCACATGGAATTAACTCGCACACAAGTACACAAATATGATTTTTCAAACCGTTATGGTTAGCTGTTGCATGTACATGTAGTTCAAATTTGAATTACGGTCATTAAATGGCTAGAAAATCACTTAAATGTCTTTAAAAGGTCAAATGACCCCTGAAATTTTCCAAATTTTCACATGACAGTTGTATTAGTGCACGTTAAATGTAGAAAAAAATTGAAAGCCGTAAGGGGAAGCTATCTCCCGTTCGTCATCAAACATGCATTGTTCCCTCTCGGAACCACGAGCCTTCTAGTGAGTTGCTTCGGTTTGTGAGGGGTGTGTGTCCAAACTTTCGTCAAACATGCCTAATTTTTTACCACATCATCTTGGTGGCATGACATTACATCAAGCAAGGTTTCATGTGTTTCTGATCTTTTTTTAATTTTTTGGAATTTAAATGCCATGGCACTCCATGCTTAATTGTGTCATAGTCGTTAGACCAATATGTTTGAAAATTCCTTCCAATTTACTGCACATGGAATTAAATCGCACACAAGTACACAAAATATGACTTTTCAAACCGTTATGGTTAGCTGTTACATGTACATGTAGTTCAAATTTGCATTACGGTCATTAAATGGCTAGAAAATCACTTAAATGTCTTAAAAGGTCAAATGACCCTTGAAATTTTCCAAAATTTGACATGACAGTTGTATTAGTACTACAAATTTTCTCATACATTTAAAACACCATCCGTTGCCACTTTACTCCAAATTCGTCTTTCACAGCTAATAAAAAATATCAACAACATCACACACAGTTTTTTGTAGGAACCGTTTGCGATGAAAATTTCTGGGTCTATTTTAGTCTTCCTCCTTAATCTTCGCCGGCTCGTCTGCTCCAGTGCCGGCAACACCCGAATCCATGAATCCCGATCCCCATTCCCGCACCCCCTTCTTGCAAAGATGACGCCGTGGAAACGCTTCGTGAAGGCCCGTACGATGGTCGCGTCCTCCCCGAGCGCCGCCGCCTGCGCCGAGAGCGCGGCCGCCTACGCCGAGAGTGCCGTCGCATCCACATTGAGCGTGGCCGCATTCGCCGAGAGGGCGTCTGCGATAGCCGACAGGGCAGCTGCAGCAGCCGAGACGACTGCAGCTGCTGCTGCGACGGCGGCTGCAAACGCCGAGAGCGCTCGAGCTGCCGTCCGTGCCGCCGATGTCGCCCTGGCCCGGGTCGAGGCCATCCACACCAAGATCGAGGACGCACACACCAAGATATTCTAGGCCACCTCGGAATCCAGCATGCAACCCACGTCCGAAAAGGCAGTGGTGGCCATGGAGCACCTGCTTCCTCATGAGATCGCCGAGCGAGAGCTGGAGATGCAGGAGGCAGCGGAGATCAAGGAGCACCGGGAGGAGGAGTTGCGCGTGGCCGAGGTCGAGGTAGAGAAGAGTCTGTCCGTCGAGGAATCGGCGGTGGAGTACCAACGCGAGCTCTGGCGCAGCCACTACTACGAGTACTACAACCTTGAGGGCGGCACCGAGGACGAGGACGAGGACGCGGTCGACTTCAGCAGGGGGGACGCGGAGTCCACCAACGGCGGCATGTTGCCAAGACAAGTCATCGACGTCTCATCTCACACCGGCGATGCATAGGCTGGCGCGGCGGCGGATTTGTTAAAATTATGCGTACTTAGGCTTTGTTTTTAATGCTGGTCTTTTGTTAGAGCAATGTTTAGGTCATCTGGCTCTGTATAATTACTAAAATTGCTCGATTCATTAAGTGTGGTCTGTGTGCTGTACGCTCTTTTGTGTGCCCAAATTAGCAAGCGATGTTAAATTATGCAATGATGTACCCGGGGAAATTTCCACCAAAATTTGAATTATCAAACTCATCCCATGCGCGTAAAGCAGAAGAATTGTTTGCGATGCACACAATCGTTCAAAGTGAATGGTGTCCGGCGGCACCGCGCGCAAAGTTTCCCCCCACATTTCAAAAAATTTGGCCTACCGCCGAAATATCTACCCCCACCCCCTTTTCTCCCCGACCACAAGTCACATTTCCCCTATTTCCTCCTTCCTTCCTTCCTTCCTAAGCTATAGCCGCTTCCTCGCTTGCTTCCTCGCTCTCGCCGTCTCGCATCCTACTGCCGGGGTCGCCATGGTTTTCTTCAATGACCTCTGCAGCGGTTCCTCCTCCGACGACGACTCCTTCACCACCCGGGTATGCCTCTCTTCTCTCTCTCGGGCTATGACTTGGAATGAAGGATTTTAACCCGGCGGTCGATTTGAGTCATTTCTTCCTCTTGTAGCTCCCTAGGACCATCAGTTGCAACGAATGGAGCGGGGTGGCTGAAGATCTGTCTGCTCGTTGTCACCATCAATCTCCATGCATGAAGCTAGTTGCGTTTGAATCTGTGGACAGTGGGAGGAAGTTTCTGGCATGTGCAGAGAAGGTTAGACCCTCTTTCGTTGTTACAGATCATTTGTTAAATGTGATTCAGACACTGTCACGGTCCCAACCCATTCATACCACACCTTCAACCAAACGCATCCTAAGACAGTGTCACAGTTTGTACCTAGTATCTAACAATGTTGCCATCTCATCAACGGTGCCATTAGAAAATTATTTGGCACCGCTTCAGCAGTTTGTGCAGCCAACTTTGGTCCACACATCCGAGCAGCCAAGCAGTAAAATACTAAATCTTTATGGCACGAAGGAACTGGGCATCGGAGCAACTAGGTGCTCCGGAGTCCGGGTCCCTGATTTTTTTCCGCTGCATCGGCTCACTAGTGCAGGGCACCAGTGCGAGATGTAGCAACAGTTGTCTTTACACCGGTTTTGGCATACATAGTGGACGGCCTTAGTGCTATTAGTTCTATGTTACTAAATTTGTGCATGTACACACCTGTTAGTATCAATTTGCTATCATCCAAACACTGTCGCTATGCTGTTGCAGTTATATTTACCTTCCTCATAAAATGTTCAATTTTTTATTTATAGTACATGAGTAAGAACTTGTAGCATTGTTGTAGTTAATTATAGCTTCTGATGTTTCAGAATTTGGTTGTTGTCTCAGTAGCAATTAATTCATTTGCACATTGATCTTTTTGAGAAGATATGTCATAATTAACCTGTTTCTTCAGTTTTTCAAAATAAGTATTGGTGATTTTCTATGTTGCTATAAACCCATTTCCCCTACAATTGTTACTGATCTAGTTTTAAATATTATAGGATGAACGAAAGTGTTCTTACTTGGAGTGGGTTGATCAAGAGTGGCCACAGTCTTTGAAGATGTGCCTAGCAAAGCTCTGGAGCATGTATGAGGAAGAGAACAGAGGTAGGCTTAGAGAAAGTGTTGTCAACGCTGAAGAATATTTGAAGATGCAGGATAAAAAGAGGAAGGTGGAGAATGAGCTCAGATTTTTTAAATCAGACTTTGCTAAGATGGTGTTGGCGAAGGAGGAGGCACTTTCCCAGTTGGCCAGTGCAAAACAGGTTCTTACTGAACTGAAAGCAGAGGTGGATAAGACGAGCCTGGATGATCTCGATTAGGGAAATGAATATATTGTTCTAATATTGTTCTTATGAAGTTGAACTAGCTATATGTTGTACTGTGTTGTTTTCAGGTAGCTATCGTACTGTGATGTTAAAATATATTTATGTGCCTGATATGAAATTGGCAAACAGCTGTTCGATATGAAATGTGAATTTGCGTAATACTGGAATTATTAATTGTAAACTAATAAACCTGCTAAATGGGTCATGGAACTTTGCAAACGGTTCTAGCAGTAAAAGCGCTTGTGATGGATAGCCCAATGCCACACAGTTTTCTTCATCAAATCGTGTGTGATGTAGTTGATAAAAGCAAACGGTTAACCAAGGCAGAGCGTGTGTGATAGTTACACCTATCACACATGAGCCTATACATAAAACTGTGTGGGATGTGCATACGAACGGAATCGTTTTCCCTGGATTGACTGTGTGGGATGTACATACGAACGGAAACACTTTCCCTGGATTGACTGTGTGGGATGTACATAAGAACGGAAACGTATTCCTTGGATTGACTGTGTGTGATATACATACGAACGGAAATGTTTTTCTGGGATTCACCGTGTGGGATGTACATACGAACGAAAACGATTGGGTTTCGATGCCTCGCCCGATCGCACACGAGCTCATTTTGCCCCAGCCTGTGTGCCAGGAGGGCCTATCCCCGACAGTTTCTGGGTCGTGTGGGAAGGACCCCACTATCGCCCACACTCACTTGGCGACGGTTCCAAATGCCGTCACGGAAAGGGGTTAAAAACCGTGTGTATAGCACCTCGCTGTACCAGTGAATGCACAACCTTTGATGTGGCATTGCCTCAAAAACTGCAAAGTCCCCACACAGAGTGAGGTTCATGTGTGACACCTAGTATATGTTGGTCCCATCCCCCCTTCGACACGTACTATATATATACTCGTACCCTAACACAGCCCTAAAAGAATTAATCCTCCTGGTTCGTCAAATATGCCTCTCTCTCGTTGGGTCAAAGTGATGGAGGATGACCTCACGGGCCCACAGATGGAAGCGCCGCACGCGAGTGAGTTCCTATAGGGCAACCACCGCCTGCATGGTATTGCGTGATGTTTGAATACCAATGCACAACTTTGATCTGGCACCTGCCTCGGGAACCGAAAAGTCCCCACATGGAGCGAGGTTATGACACACACATATATATATAGAGAGAGTATACATGTTGCCCCCTCTTTGACATGTACTACGTACTCCTACCGTGCATATACGTAACACAAACAAAAAAAGAACCATCCTTGTTGGTCAAATTAACCTCTCTCTTGTTGTACGTTCAATTAATCGACGAAGACCTCGCGGGCCCACAGAGAGTCACACGCGAGCGAGTGTCATAGGACAACCACCGCATGCATGTTGTCGTGTGTTGTGTGATGTTTGAATACCCAATGCACAACTTTGACGTGGCACATGCTTCGCAAACCGGAAACACACTACACAGAGGTTCACGATGCGTAGCCCCCTCACTTCGAGCCGGTGGGAGGGACTCATGTGTACGCACGTGCCCGAATTTTGATATGGAATCTCACCATGCATTATCCACACCGTAACACACATGCCAAAGGTGAATCCACCTTCGGTCTGATGCCTCTCGTTGTCGGTGGAAACTGAAAACCTTTGCGGGCTAACGAATGGGCACGTCGCTGCTAACCACATGAGGGAGTGTCCGAGAGGACCACCAATGCATGCATGTGGCCCGAACATGTATGTATGAAAGGGTTGTGTAATGCTTTAAATAACCAATTCACTACTTTGATCTGGCATATATACATGACTCACAAAATGATCAATAATCCCACGTCACGGAGGCTCGCGACTAGTAGTGTACTGATGGACCCCCCCCCCCCCCCCCAAAACACACACACACAGACACACATCCCGCACCACCGCCTCCACTCTGAGGCATGTCCAACTTTTTCTGCAGTGAACAACTAAACATGTGACCAAAGGAGTGTCGTGTTAAAGTTCAAAAAAAACAAAGATCATTCGACCTGTTTTATACATTGATTGATTTCCTAGGGATTTAATGTGCAAAAATCAAATTTGAGCTACATGTGCACCAAAATGGATTGCAAAACCATATCTGTGTCCCTGGGTGCATGTTTCCCCATGAAAGAAATTTCAAAACATTGAGAATGTTGATTTTTAAAATTCAGTAAATCCAAAACTTAGTTGAAATTCATGAAACTTATCGTGGTGTCATATATGGACACCAGTAGACTGTGATATTGTACTTTTTCATCAAATTTGAGAAAAGTTTTGATATAATCTACTTACAAACGGGAGATTGTTAATAACTGGCAACCAATATCTCATACGGAATATTTATTCGGACCGTGTGCTTTAGACCGTGCCATGCTTCGGTTAAGCAGTAAAGTGGCAGAATGAATCATCAAAAAACAGAAAAAATATATACGTGCCGCCACGCGCCCCGTGTGGCGTGCGAGCAGGCGTGAGTTGACGGGACGCATGCGAGCAGTCCGCTGCACAGGCAGCCCGGGAGGCGTGCGTGCAGGTGTGTGAATTGACGGGAGGCGTTTTCGCTGCGCAGTGTCACTGGGAGGCATGCGAGTAGCTATGTGAAATGATGGTATAGGAATGCCAGAAGTCCACCGCGCAGGCTCACCGGGAGGCGAGACAGCCTTTGACCGCTGCCCGCCTCGCTCCCACTAGTCCATATTAATGGCGCGCCCGAGCCATCGGCCATAATAGGCGGCCGCACCCCCGGTCCACAGTGGTCACCAACGTCTGGACTCTGGAGTGTATGAGGATGCCGCCGAAGCGCACCATCGGAGGGAGTGGCGACGCCGGGGCTGGTGAAGCACCCGCGCAACGCGTGAAGCTGGGCACAGAGGTTGCCGTCGCCGTCGACGAGGTCTCGCGCGGGCAGCAGTACGACCTTGACTTCGTCGGTGCCGTCGTGCCCCCCTCCCCCCCCCCCCCCACAGCCAGAGCCGAAGGTCAACAGCAACTCCAACAACGACTGCGACTGCGATGGAAAACCGGTTAGTCATCTATATACCCATTTGTGCGGCAAACATATCATGTGTTTTCTCTGGTTACTCCCCCCCCCCCCCCTAATTTTTGAATGAAAATCGTATGGTTATGTTCTCTCAGTCCATGAAATCAGAGTAATTAAGATCCGTTAGATGCACGTAGTGTATTGATTGTTTGAATGGTATCCGTATAGGGTTAGTGATTAATTGTTTGTTCTCTACAAATGGTTTTTGCTAATAATCTGACTAGGGTTAGCGTGTGTGCTAATAATTCATGGCCAGAACTTGAGAAATTATTTTGAATGTCCTACATATATGTTTGTGCCTTTTTTTCTTCCAGATCTTGAGAATTGATTTTGAATGTCCTAAATGTATGTTTCTGCCATTTTTTTCTTTCAGATTGGTATGTACACAGATGAGGCTCCAGCCAGCGCCGCCGCCGGATGTAGATCTTGGACTCGGCAGCGCGGCCAGAAGCGGCCACGCCCCCTGGACCTAAGGAACTAGTAGAATCTCCGGCGGACCGCATCAGCGATCTCCCGGACGCCATCCTTGGGGAGATCATCTCCCTTCTCCCCACCAAGGATGGCTGCCGCACACAAGTCCTCGCATCTCGGTGGCGCACTCAGTGGCGCGCAGCGCCTCTTAATCTTGACTGTCGTCAGCTATCTGTCGATGATGATTCTGAACTCCCCGGAGATATCATCTCCTCTCACCAGGGCTCCGTTCAACGCATCTGCATCCCGGCATGCTACCTGCTAGACATACCCTGCATGGTGGCCGCCTGGCTGACATCCCGTCAATTCGATAAACTCCAGCAGCTTGAGTTCTACCATTACTACAGTGATGGATTACCACCCAGAGTTGCATCTGTGCCCTCACCACCGATGCCCATCTCATGGTTTTCCTCCTCTCTCCACACCGCCACCTTGACCCGGTGCCATCTAGCAGACAATCTGGTACAAATACTTCGACTCCCACTGCTGAAAAAACTTCGGCTTGTGTTGGTTGATCTGTCGATGTCCTCACTTCACAGCATCATCCACTCCAGCTGCCCTACACTGGAGCGTTTGGTGCTTGTTTTTGGAATAGGAATCCATATCCCTTGTCTCAAAATAAAGTTGCCTCACCTTGTAAGCATTGGAATTCGTTTTGAAGGACAGGAGCTCATCATCGAAGATGCCCCTTCACTTCAAAGGTTGCTCCTTGATTGTTGTTATAAACCTTCGCAAATAACTGTGGCCTCTGCGCCTAAACTGGAGACCTTGGGTGCAATTCATGATCCGTTTAAATGGTTTGAGATGGTGTTTGCCTCCACACCTATTGAGGTACTGTATATTATTCATGTACACTTTTGTAATTTGCATTTTTCATTTGTGCGCATAAGTTAAGTATCATCTTGGAGTACACTTTCAGTGCTAATATTATGTTCTATGCTCAATGAAGAGCTTGTCCATCCTATCAGTGGTGGTGGATTCTGTCAAGACCTTATATATCAGTATGTGGTGTTTTGATCTCAACATCATTATTGCCTTGCTGCAATGCTTTCCATGTCTAGAGAATTTGTTTATAAAGGTGATGATTTCACGCACATTGAAAGCCCATATATAATGTACTATAATTAATTGTTCAGCTATCGCTCTTTCAACATAATCTTTTTTAGACATTAACTATTTTCAATCTTCATCTCTATTTAGGCACTAACACATGGAGAAAAAGGTATAACCAATCGATGGTTCAAGAAGCACCGGGATTTTCTCAGATCTCATGACATTCATTTGAAGACAGTAACGCTGGAAGGATATGCATCCAACAATGCAAACACTAGCTTTGTCACACTCTTCATGTTGAATGCGAGGGCACTATTGTCTGTGAGGATTAAGTTTTTCGACAAGAAATTTCTCATGGCTGCAAGTGTTGAACAACATAAAAATAAGTTTCAGGTGGACCTAAGGGCTTCTGATTGTGCTCGGCTTCTATTTACAACAGCTTGTCGTCGTCATGGAGCAATAGAATTTTTGTACTGGGATCTTGATTTTATGGATCAGACCGATCCATTTGATTGTGACTGCCGAAAACTTTGGTTGAGTTAGATGTCATTGTCTTGTTCAATCTGGATTTTGTCTAAACCTGATGAGCAATTAATCCTCGTGCTTTTGTACTGTTTGTAAGCTGGAGTTAGATATTGTTGCCCTTTTCAACTCGGCTTTGACCCATATTTTCTTTCATACTGGGCCAATGGCTTGCCATTTCTTTAATAAAGACATAAATATTATAAGCATTCATAACATAGGGAAAGAACATCACTCTCGCGGGATCCTTGAGATCTTTGTTCATTACAGAACCCGCAAGTTCTTAGCGCCCACCAGCACCCACAAACTTATTTTCAGCTAGAACACCAAATGGGCTGTAATTCTTAATAAGAAAAGCTGCATGGTAGTGACATATTTGGATTTGTCATTTGGGACCCACGAGGAAAAAGCCTATCCAGGGCGGTGCCGACTCGATAGTAAACATTGACAAACCTGGTTTTAAAATTACTGTAAATCCAAAACTCGCCTCAAAATCATGAAACTTGGCATGGTGTTATGACATGGCACCAACATGCTGTGGTAAAAAATTAGTCCAATTTGGGACAAGTTTTGGTATAAACTTCTTACAAACCGGAGCTTCTCTCAAAAAGGCTCATGGTTCCGAGAGGGAACTTGTCACCTATGTGTGCGAAACGACATACGATGTCTCTTCCTGCCTTGATTTATTTTACAGAGGCAACATGCAACTATAGGAGCATCGTCCTAAAAATATGAAATTATTCAGGGTTCGTTTTGCCTTTTTATACATTATTTGAGTTTTCTAGGCATTTTGGAACATACTTTGGTGTGTGCAAAGGTCATGTGTGTACTAGCCACCTATGTAATTGAATGTTCAATCTGTTTATGGAATCAAGTCCTTATAAGTTATAAGTACATATGCTGTTGTTCTGTGTGCAATGACATCACACACGGACCATACTAGGGAACCCGTCGATGATGATTTCATCAATCGCTGACAATTGTATACCGCAAGCGTTTGCCCACAACACACACGGCTTATTAGCAGCAATCGTCTGTATTATTATCAGTCTTCGCACACATTTCTGATTACAGACCTGTTTGCCGCGTATCACACACATCTTGTTAAATTGAACCGTTTCTGTTCTCTTGGCTCAAAGCAAATAGTTCATCCGAGTGAACCGTATGCCATATATCGCACACACCTTGATATGGCTGACCGTTTCTTTTGTGTTGCCTAATCACAAACAGTTCATCCGAGTGAACTGTATGCCATATATCGCACACGCCTTCATCTGGCTGCCCGTTTCTGTTGTTCTGCCTCATCGCAAATAGTTCATTGAACTGAACCGTATGCCTCGCATCGCACACGCAACTAAAATGTGAACCGTGTTTGATGTATCCGCCATCGCAAACATTTTGCACCTTTTTTATGGTTTTTTTACATCACTGTTTGCGATTAATGCATCGCACACAGTTTTGTCGAAAGGTCTCTGATTGTAGTGTCGCATTAGCAGCATCCTGCAGTAGTGACTACTGCATGGCCACAGAGCCTTGCGACCATTTTGCCAGGTTTGTCAACAGCACCGACTACAAGTTCACAATGGTGGAAACCTGCAACAATGTAAAGGCGCTCATGGTTACGGGCTTGGCCTGCAAGAACCTTGTCGAAACCTGTGACCACTACAGGGTCTTGGGCAGCACGAAGAAGGACTCCCTGGTTGAACTCGCCTCGACCATCATCGACCCCTACTATGAAAAGATGAAGCGGGATGCCAAGAGAACAAGTCTCGTATCCTGGCATGGGGCCTGGATGCGGCAACTGGATGAACCTCACCTCAGGTTTGCGGCCAAGAGTGTGTACACATGCTACGAGATGCACAGGCGGATCGTTGACATGAGGAAGTGCCTCTTTACCGAAATTGATGAGGCCGGATCGAGCCACAAGCACAGGAGTAGCGACAAGCGTCACAAGAAGTAGATGATGATCAGATGATCGTTTATCCTAGTTAATTATGCATGTAATATATAGTTTACTTTGGTGTGTGGAAATGTCATGTGTGTAGTAGCCACCTATGTAACTATGCATGTAATAGTTTACTTTGGTGTGTGCAAATGTCATGTGTGTAGTAGCCACATATGTAATTGGAAGTTTAATTTGGTTATGCAACCATGTCCTTATAAGTGTGTGTATATATATGTTGTTGTTCTATATGCAATCCCATCGCACAACACACACGTCTTATTAGCAGCAATCGTCTGTGTTATTATTGGTCTTCGCACACATTTCAGATTACAGACATGTTTGCCGCTGATGTCTACTACGCAACCTTCTTCTTGTAGACTCGTGTTGGGCCTCCAAGCGCAGAGTTTTGTAGGACAGTAGCAAATTTCCCTCAAGTGGATGACCTAAGGTTTATCAATCCGTGGGAGGCGTAGGATGAAGATGGTCTCTCTCAAACAACCCTGCAACCAAATAACAAAGAGTCTCTTGTGTCCCCAACACACCCAATACGATGGTAAATCGTATAGGTGCACTAGTTCTGCGAAGAGATGGTGATACAAGTGTAATATGGATGGTAGATATAGGTTTTTGTAATCTGAAAATATAAAAAAAGCAAGGTAGCAAGTAACAAAAGTGAGCGAAAACGGTATTGCAATGCTTCGAAACAAGGCCTACGGTTCATACTTTCACTAGTGCAAGTTCTCTCAACAATGATAACATAATTAGATCATATAACAATCCCTCAACGTGCAACGAAGAGTCACTCCAAAGTCACTAATAGCGAAGAACAAACGAAGAGATTATTGTAGGGTACGAAACCACCTCAAAGTTATTCTTTCTGATCGATCTATTGGGCTATTCCTATAAGTGCCACAAACAGCCCTAGAGTTCGTACTAAAATAACACCTTAAGATACACATCAACCAAAACCCTAATGTCACCTAGATACTCCAATGTCACCACAAGTATCCGTGGGTTTGATTATACGATATGCATCACACAATCTCAGATTCATCTATTCAAACCAACACAAAGAACTTCAAAGAGTGCCCCAAAGTTTCTACCGGAGAGTCAAGACGAAAACGTGTGCCAACCCCTATGCATAAGTTCACAAGGTCACAGAACCCGCAAGTTGATCACCAAAACATACATCAAGTGGATCACGTGAATATCCCATTGTCACCACAGATAAGCACATGCAAGACATACATCAAGAGTTCTCAAATCCTTAAAGACTCAATCCGATAAGATAACTTCAAAGGGAAAACTCAATCCATTACAAGGTAGAGGGGGAGAAACATCATAAGATCCAACTATAATAGCAAAGCTCGCGGTACTTCAAGATCATGCCAAATCAAGAACACGAGAGAGAGAGATCAAACACATAGCTACTGGTACTTACCCTCAGCCCCGAGGGTGAACTACTCCCTCCTCGTCATGGAGAACGCCGGGATGATGAAGATGGCCACCGGTGATGGTTTCCCCCTCCGGCAGGGTGCCAGAACAGGGTCCCGATTGGTTTTTGGTGGCTACAGAGGCTTGCGGCAGCGGAACTCCCGATCTAGGTTTATTTCTGGGGGTTTCTGTATTTATAAGATTTTTTGGCGTCAAGAACAAGTCAGGGGGGTCCACAAGGAGCCCACAAGACCGGAGGGCGCACCCAGGGGGGTAGGGCGCGCCCTCCACCCTTGTGGAGGCCTCGTGGCTCTTCTGGCCCAACTCTTTTGCTTCGGGGGCTTCTTCTGGTTCATAAAAAATCTCCGTAAATTTTTAGCTCATTTGGACTCCGTTTGATATTCCTTTTCTGCGAAACCCAAAAACAAGGAAAAAACAAAAACTGACACTGGGCTCTAGGTTAATAGGTTAGTCCCAAAAATAATATAAAATAGCATATAAATGCATATAAAACATCCAAGATGAATAATATAATAGCATGGAACAATAAAAAATTATAGATACGTTGGAGACGTATCAGCCACGTATCACACACACATCTTATTAAATTGAACCGTTACTGTTCTCTTGGCTCAACGCAAACAGTTCATCCGAGTGAACTGTTTGCCCTCTATCGCGCACACCTTGATCTGGCTAGCCGTTTCTTTTGTTCCGCCTAATCACAAATAGTTCATCCGAGTGAACTGTATGCCGTATATCGCACACACCTTCATCTGGCTGCCCGTTTCTGTTGTTCAGCCTCATCACAAATAGTTTATCCGAGTGAACTGTATGCCGTATATCGCACACACCTTCATCTGGCTGCCCGTTTCTGTTGTTCTGCCTCATCACAAACAGTTCATTAGACTGAACTGTATGCCCAGCATCGCACACGCAACTAAAATCCAAACCGTGTTTGATGTATCCGCCATCGCAAACGTTTTGCATCTTTTTTGACGATTTTTTTACATCACCGTTTGCGATTATTGCATCGCACATAGTTTTGTCAAAGGGTCTCTGATTGTAGTGTCGCATTAGTAGCATCCTGTAGTAGTGGCTGCTAAAAGTTAGTTGTAGCGCCCTAGCAGTAGCACGGGCTCCTGCGCTACTACTAGCCCTTAACAGCGCGCTACTACTAGGGTTTTCCCTAGTAGTGGACGCCCCCCCCCCCCCCCCGGGGGGGAGCGTGCCGCGTGAGCTTGTGGCTCTCTCGTAGAGCGTCTGGTCTCCCCCAAAGCTTCTAGGGTCTCTCCTGATCCAAAAAAAATCACCATAAATTTTCATCATGTTTGGATTTCATTTGGTATTGTTTCCCGTGAAACAATAAAATAGGCAAAAACAGGAACTAGCACTAGGCACTAAGTTAATAGGTTAGTTCCCAAAAATGATATAAAATTGCATATAAAGCATACAAGATTGATAATATAATAGCATGGAACAATAAAAAATTATAGATACATTGGATATGTATCACTCTACAGTCTCGACGTGCTCAAATGACCACCGGAGCAAGATGTTCCAATGGCCATTGTGGGCAGCCATAGAGACTAACACCACCGGATCCGAACAAATGGCAAACAAGTTAGGAAACCCCGTACATAACGGGGCTCCACCTACCCACAGGTCAAGCCAAAATAGGGCCCCCTCTTCATTGTCAATAGAGCAGGATAACCCTAGACGGATCTCCTGCTTGATTCGTTGGATGGACTTCCAGAACTAGGATCTGTTCGTACATGAACATGCAAGGAGTGGCCCTCCCTGCAAATACTTGGCTTGAAGAAGCGACCACAGACCCCCCCCCCCCTCCCCTCTAATGATTCATCAGAGTCAACGCAGCATGAGGTCCACGTTCATGCATGCGTTATGACGCAAGGATGCCTATCCCTCCCAGGTCCTTTGGCATACAGATGTCAGCCCACTTTACCATATGGTATTTTTGTCGACCATTCATTTTCTGCCAGAAGAAATGGGATGGGTCTTTATCAAATGAGTTGTGGACCCCCTTTAGTAGGATATACCACCCCATCATATACATGGGGAGGCTAGAAAGGTTGGAGTCAATCAGGACGGTCTTACTTCCTTTGGATGTGAAACGCTTGCACCAAGGTTCCGCCTGAGATGTGACCCTCACCATAAGTGGGTCAAACTCGCTCATAGGAACCCTCGAGTCATACAATGACATCCCCAAATAAGCAATGGGGAAGGTGGACAACCTGCAATTCAGGTCCGCAATCTGTTGTTGCTCAACCTCGGAGTACCCTAATACCACCAACTCGCTCTTGTCGAAGTTGATTTTAAGACCCGACATGGCCTTCAAACATAGGAGGAACTTAAGATTGACAATGTTGAGGTCCGAGCCCTCCACCATAATCATTGTATCATCGACATATTGAAGGTGTATGACACCAGCCCCAGGGATCAGGTGCGCAACCATCCTAGCTTTGTCCAAGATTGTCGCCAGGGCGTCAACCGCGAGGTTGAAGAGGAGAGGACAAATAAGGGGCCCCTGACTCACCCCCCCCCCCCCCCCCCCAGATAACCTAAAGAAGGACCCCACCGCTCCATTGATATTGATCGCCTTACTGCCACTCCAGACTAACTTCATGATCCATGAGCACAACCAGTCATCAAACCCCCTTCACTCAAGCACCACGCACAGGAAGATCTGAGACCTTTGAATAGCTTCATCACCTTAAAATATATCTTCGAGACAACCCTAGATTTCTCTGGTAGTCTTGAAGAGAGCAATTGAGTCACTCTAGTCATCTGTCATGACAAGATGCAACATGTTGAGAGCGGTAGCATTGAGTTGATCATCAACGGCCTCCCTTGGAGTGAGACTTGTGGGATCCTTGGGCTTGAAACCATTGACCGCGATCCACCATAGTTGCTTTGATGCACTGTGAATGTGACACTCCATAGCTAATTTCCACTTAGTAAACGAGTTAGCATTCAAAGGGAGCAGAGGCCCAACATGATTAATTTGCGGGTAATTGGCTCAATGGAACATGATATGACTTGATATACAGTGATAATGTGCAACAAATAAGCTCTAAAGATGCGTAAAATATGGATCCATCAGGGGGCAGTGCTCCCAAAAGAAAACTCTTTAATGTTGTGTATACATGATCTCAAGTGAGTATCCAGTCTCGAGTGCCCTCACTTTTCCATCCCGGAGCTGCTCTTTGAGCTGACCAATCTATCACCGTATAGATCTGAACACCACACAACGCCATGCCTGCATGCTCATAGACACGTGCCCCGGTTTTTGTGAAAGAGCCGAAAGGCACGCTCGCCTGTTACTACTTCGGCCCATGCGTCAACCACCATAGCATTACATTGCTCGTTCGTTATCCATGCTTCTTCAAAATGAAATGGCCAGTCACCTCTCCGCTCCTGATAAGGAGCTGTCTCCATCGCCCGGATGAGCAAAGCAACATGATCAAATTCCTCCATTACAATGTGGTTCGCTGAAGTTTCTCGGAACAACAAAAAAAATCCATCATTGCATGTAACCCAACAAAGCCGCACCTGAACATTCACTCAAAGGTAACGAATGAGGATATCCCTAGAAGCTTAGGACGCAAGGCCACAGACAGCCAAGGAATCCTTGAAATCCTCCATTTGCATGAAGCTCCTCGGATTTCCTCCTAGCTGAGCAGATTGGAAGAGAGCTTCGTCAACATCACCCACGGACATCCAAGGTAGAACATCTTGAGCTCAAAGGTACCGAATGACATCCTACGACTTCTTCCTGAGCTTCGTGGGAGGCTCCCATAGAAACCAATGAATCTACAAGTATTTACCTCAAATTCCACTTTGGCATTAATATAGTATTGACACCATAGCCTTACTGTCACATGTACACTCTCTGTCCACCAAAGTGCTTGCCCTACTTGAGGGAGTCATGGATTAAGGGGTCCTCGAGGCGTCGGCCCAATGGATATGGGCCGGTCTAGTGAAGCCGCATAGCGATGGAAGATCTATGAAGCCATGGTGTGTCCTCCAAGCCAAGGGTGGACAGGATCTCTTTCTCCCTTATTGTAATCTATTTCCGATAACCCTAACCCTATCGGTGTCTATATAAACCGAGGGTTGTAGTCACTAGGGTTAGAGATATAATCATCACGTCATCGCCTTAGGGTTTAGCTCATGCTGATCTCGAGGTAGATCTACTCTGTAACCCATACTATACATCCAATATAATCAAGCAGGACGTAGGGTATTACCTCTTAGAGAGGGCCCGAACCTGGGTAAACACTGTGTTCATCGTCCCTTGTTCCCCATCGATCCCAGATCCACAGTTCGGGACCCCCAACCCCGAGGTCTGCCGGTTTTGACACCGACATTGGTGCTTTCATTGAGAGTTCCGCTGTTGGATCGCAAGAAGAATCGATGGCTCAACCGGTCGTTGGAGACCACACCCACGCCGAGGGCTTCTTCGCCGCTGGTCATCTCCTCGTCTTTGGCGGCATATTAGTGCGCGTCGATCCCACGGGTCGTCTCGACCAGATCGAAGGCTTCACCCCCATAGAGGGACTCACAGGTCCAGGGGCATGGACCCCAGGACCAGCAGACTCGCAAGAATCAGGTACCTCTCAGAGTCCGGCCTTGAAGCCCGACTCTAAT
The DNA here is from genome assembly GCA_011799875.1 of Thinopyrum elongatum. Taxonomy (NCBI): domain Eukaryota; kingdom Viridiplantae; phylum Streptophyta; class Magnoliopsida; order Poales; family Poaceae; genus Thinopyrum; species Thinopyrum elongatum. Next base: position 153,031,786 of record CM022302.1, on the reverse strand, counting down.
AGATCGCCCACAAGATCTCCCGCCGAATCGCCGGAGTGTCCAGAATCCCCATGTGCCCAGCCGGTAGACCACTTGGTAAGTCTATTCCGTGCAATGGGCATCTCCGTTATCAGGCCCACTGCCTATGATCGGATCAGGCTTAAACCCGACGACCGAGAAATCAACGCCCCTCCAGTCACGCACCTCGTCGCCACCGTCGAAGAGGCCCAGGAGGGGCCACAACCTTACAAGCTAAAGATGGTGTACACTCGAGTCTCCGGCTCGGAGTCAGACACCAGCCCAGATGTACGTCCGAACTTGATCCCCAATGCAAGATCCGGCCTTGAGCCGATCCAGCCGCATACCAGTCCGGATCCGAGCCCTGCACGATCAGAGCCGGACACGACTCAACCGCCCGTTAAGGATAGTCCGGGTCCGCTACAGGAGGGAATCCTCAAAATTTTTCCACCCACCCACCACACGGAATACTCCCCGGATTCGGGAAGCCCAAACATATGGGACCTCATATATGTCAAACAACTGCCAAATGAGACAGTCCATCATTATTGGGCTAGATTTCTCCTGGTGAAGAACAGGATGGCGCCTTGATGTGACAAAGAGATAATTAAAGCCTTCCAGTTCAACTGCAAGGACGAGGGCCTCTTAAACGCCCTCGCGCGTCGGCGAATTCAAAGCTTCACCGAACTATCAGACATGGTACGCAAGTATTGCGCCATGGAGAACACGTGGAGGGCGCAACAGATGAACATGGGGCCGCCGCCCACCGCGCAGCACGGGAAGTCTCGTATCAAACGAGCATACACACATCGATCACCAGAGCGCGAGCCCGGCGAAAAGAAAACCAAGCCTAGATCAGTGCTGGACGAGTTGCTGGATAAACCATGCCCAATACAATCGGTCCTGCTAGACGCAAACCCAACCCACAGACTTCAAGCCTGTTGGGTGGTGAGACAAGTAGCCAAACATGGCGAGTCAATCTTGGACCTTAAATCTCCAGATAAATAGTTCACAGCTTCACCACAAGACCATAATGTCCTTACGGTCTATGAGACATTCGCCTCAAACAATAAAAGGAAAAAGGCTCTTCGAGAGCTCAGCCAGATATATCAAATAACGGCCGCACAGCCATGGGCAACCACTCCTATCACCTTCGACGAGAAGGACGAGCCAAGACCCCGTACCAGCCACGCACCGGCCGCATTGGTCCTTGACCCCATCATCGACGGTTTCCGGCTGACCAAAGTGCTCATGGACGGAGGCAGCGGCCTCAACCTCATTTATGAAGATACTCTCGACAAGATGCAGTTCAATAGGTCTCGCATCGAACACAGTCATACCACATTCCGAGGTATAATAACCGGTAGGGAGGCACACTGCTCGGGACGCGTAACCCTGGACGTTGTGTTCGGCACACCCGATAACTACAGATCCGAACCCTTGCTATTTCACATTGTGCCCTTCCGTAGCGGATACCACGCCCTTCTAGGACGTGAGGCATTCTCAAGATTTTAGGCCATACCGCACTACGGGTACATGAAACTCAAAATGCCAGGGCCCAACGGGGTAATCTCACTTAAAAGCGACCCAAGCAAAGCCTTACGAGCCGAAAACAAGACGGCATCCCTCGCCCTAGAGGCACTATCCGAAGCCCTCGCGACCGAAGAGTTGACAGCACTACGCACTACAGTCGACAGGGATGATGTGGTCCTCAGTAAAAGACAAAAATCCACATCATTCAAGCCAGCAGATGAAATAGTGAAATTTCAAGTGCACCCAACAGATCCCAATAAAACGGCATCTATAGGAGCACATCTGGACCCCGCAGTTGACGAGGCATTGAGAACGTTTCTACATGAAAACTGGGAAATATTCGCCTGGCACCCCTCAGACATGCCAGGAATCCCACGCAGGCTAGCAGAGCACAGCCTAAACATCTTAAAAGGCTTCAAGCCGGTGAAACAGACTCTACGCCAGTTTTCCGAACCCAAGCGGCAAGCCATGGGCGAAGAGCAAGCAAAATTACTGGAAGCCAGATTCATCCGCGAGATCAAGCATCCCGAGTGGTTAGCAAATCTGGTTATGGTACCTAAAAAGGACAAATCCTGGCGGCTCTGTGTCGATTTTAAAGACCTTAACAAGGCTTGCCCTAAGGACCCTTTCCCTCTGCCAAGAATAGACCAGATCATCGACGCCACCGCCGAACATGACTCGCTATGCTTCCTTGGTGCATACTCCGGATACCACCAGATCAAGATGAAGGAGTCCGACTAGGCGGCAACTGCATTCATCACTCCTTACGGGCCCTTCTACTTCAACACCATGTCGTTCGGACTAAAAACGCAGGAGCCACATACCAACAAATGATTGAAGCATGCCTCGAAAACCAAATCGGCAGAACAGTGGAGGCATACGTGGACGATGTGGTTGTCAAAACCAAAAACATCGACCATCTGATAGACGACCTCCGCCAAACCTTCGACAACTTACGAGCCTATGATATACGACTCAACCCGGAAAAATGCGTCTTCGGGGTCCCTGCCGGAAAATTGCTCGAATTCATCGTCTCCCATAGAGGCATCGAGGCCAACCCAGCCAAAATTAGTGCGCTATCCCAGCTCGCAATACCAACAGAGCTCAAGCACGTCCAGAAACTGGCCGGATGCGTGGCAGCTCTGAGCTGCTTCATATCTCGCCTTGGAGAAAAGGCGCTCCCACTCTACAGGCTGCTTAAAAAGACCAAGGACTTCCAATGGACAGATGAAGCAACTGCGGCACTCGAGGATATTAAAACACTTCTCGCCGGCAACCCTATCCTGGCCGCACCCAGCGTCGGCGAGCCCATGCTACTATACATTTCAGCCACCAATCAGGTGGTCAGCGCGGTGCTCATCGTGGAACGAGCGTCTGAGGGCCACAAGTTCCAAGTCTAGAAGCCAGTCTATTACGTGTCCGAGGTACTTACGCCATGCAAATCTCGATACCTGCACTATCAAAAGATAGCCTACACGGTTTTCATGGCATCCCGAAAGCTACGCACTACTTTCAAGAATGTTCGGTCACAGTGGCATCAGAGGTCCCCTTGAATGATATAATCAATAACAGGGACGCCACGGGCCGCATCGCCAAATGGTCCATCAAGCTCCTCCCCTTCGAGATAACATACAAGCCACGCCGAGCCATTAAATCTCCGGTGCTGGCCGATTTCATAGCCGAATGGACCGAGGCCGAACTACCCCGAGAGTACAGTACATATTCCCACTGGACGATGTATTTTGACGGCTCAAAAACGTTAGCCGGACTAGGGGCTGGGGTCATCCTAATCTCCCCTACAGGCGACATTGTTCGGTATGTCCTACAAATAATGTACACGGACTCCAACAACGCAGCCGAATACGAAGCACTACTACATGGTCTTCGTCTGGCCACGTCAATGGAGGTGCAGCGCCTCGAAGTACGGGGAGATTCAAACCTAGCTATTTCTCAAGTCAACGGTGAATTCGACGCCAAGGACCCTAAGATGACGGCATACAGAAATGCGGTTCTCCGGATATCGGCCCGATTCGAGGGCCTAGAATTCCACCATGTCTCTAGAGACAACAACCAAGCCGCGGACGTCCTCGCCCGCATGGGCACCAAGCGTGACCCGGTTCCTAAGAACACTTTCCTCAAGCGGCTCTTCAAGCCCTCCGTAGTATGGCAGGACGGTGATGCCGGTGCACTAGTCAACGAGCCCGCTCACGATGCCTCCACGGACCAGGAGCCCGACGACCATATCATCGGCGGCTCCGCACTCGAGGAAACACCTTCCGCCCATGAAATTATGGCCATAATTGCCTCCTGGACAGAACCTCTGCTTGCCTATCTCACTCGACAACAGCTCCCGGAGGATCAGACGGAGGCACGACGTATAGTTTGGCGCTCTAAAGCATACAAGGTCCATGAGGGCGAGCTTTACAAAAAAAGCACCACAGGAATCTTGCAAAGGTGCATCTCCGAAGAAGAGGGGCATCAACTCCTGGCAGAAATACACTCGGGCATGGGCGGCCATCACGCGGCAGCTCGAACCTTGGTCGGCAAGGCTTTCCAAGCAGGATTCTTTTGGCCTACCGCCCATGAGGATGCTCGGGCTTTCATCCAACGTTGCGTTGGATGTCAGCTGTTCGCAAATCAAAGCCACATGCTCCCCACAGCCCTTCGGACGATACCGATAACGTGGCCTTTCGCGGTCTAGGGTCTCGACATGGTCGGACCACTCAAAGGGGGCACAAATAAAAAGAAGTACCTATTGGTCATGGTCGACAAATTCACCAAGTGGATTGAGGCAAGGCCCGTCACTTCGGCAGAATCCAGACCGGTCGTCGAGTTCTTATCTAACGTCGACACCGTTATGGTGTCCCCCACAGCATAATTACCGATAACAGTACCAACTTCACCACCCAGGAAGTCAAGGACCGGTGCGGCAAAATGGGCATTAAGCTCGATTACGCTTCAGTGTACCACCCACAGACCAATGGACAGGTCGAATGGGCCAACGGGCTCATTATGAGCGGCATCAAGCCCCGTCTGGTTCGATCACTTGAATAATCAGATTGCCATTGGGTCGAGGAACTCGATTCCGTATTATGGGGGCTGCGCACTACTCCTAACCGGTCAACCGGATACACACCATTCTTTATGGTATACGGTGCGGAAGCCGTTCTCCCATGCGATATCATCCACGACGCGCCTAGAGTACGCATGTACGAAGAAAAGGAAGCCGAGTTGGATCGGCAGGATGACTTGGACGCTCTCGAAGGAGAACGGGATATAGCTCGGGCTCGATCCGCACTTTATCAGCAGCAAGCACGGCGCTACCAAAACCGCGAAGTTCGGGCGAAGACATACAACATGGGCGACCTCGTCCTTCGGCTCCCCGAAAAACAGAAGCATAAGCTCTCGCCCAAATGGGAGGGTCCGTACATCATCGACGAAGTACTGGCAGGAGGAGCATACCGCCTTCACCTCCCGTCCGATGATCGCCTCGAGCCGAACCCGTGGAACGCAGTCCGGCTGTGGCACTTTTACGCCTGAGTTAGACATCATCACCCGCATACATCCTCACCTCTCTTTGTTCTTTCTTTTTGTTTTTCTTTGACATGGCAGGTGTTCGGCTGAACCGAACCATACCAAGCCAATACCGTATACGTTATGGAATGTAACACCCAACTCTGCATGGGGGCTCCCTTAGAGGAGCTGGATAATATAACCAGTATACATCGCATTCGTTCCGTTTGCAACCTTCTCATATCTTTCAAGCCAACATATGCACTTATTTGACTTAAGATCTTTGCCAAGCTGGGTTGCCAGGCTCCTGTGTTTACCCCTACGTTCCCGATTGTTCGGCTAGGGAGTAAAGGGAGCACCTCTGTGATTGGTACGACCAGGTTATCTGGGACCGTACCTCAGACGGGTGAAGCCGAAAGCTAGCGTTCTTACAGAATATAATAAGTCGGCCTAAAGGAAGTGAATATAGCCTCGCGCTTATCACCAGGGTTTTTTCGCAGCCATTGGTCTTCGTTGATCTCACGTATCTAGACTATAAATCTACCCGAAGAAAGGAACCTTTGGAGGAACTATTTTCATCGGAAGATGTTTCTTATGTTAAACAGTAATATAACATAACTCTCCGCATATGTTTCGTCCGTTCGAGCCATATGGCTGGATTGCCTGGTTCCCGAAGTATTGCCTTGTTTCCCACGACACGTAGTACGGAACACTTCCCGATCACTGATTGCGGAGGTAGAAGCCGATGGCCGGTTAAGACAACATTCTTTTAAAATAAGACCGCGGATTGAGCTCGGTCAATGTACAGTACATAGATACATAGAATTGATAAAACTACTCTTGATCGACGTTGTCTATCAACTACTCTAAAGCACAATCCTTCTGAGAATGGTGAGCGGCTGGCATCACATCATCGTACACCAAGCTTAGAGGTATCTCTCAGCCGTCAGGGCCCACGGGACCAACCCGAGCCATATGCTCCGGGTCTAGCTTGGTGAAGCGGGTCTTTACCATAGCCCACGCCTCGCGCGCTCCTTCTCGGCAAGACGAGATCTTCCATAATTCAAACCTTTGCCAAGCTCCCTTAAAGTGACTGGCTAGTTCGGCCATGTTTTCTGGCGGCACCTCTGACGGCTATAACGCCTTCGCCATACTCTTCATGGCCTTCCGAGCCCTCTCATAAGTCTTCGACAGCTCCTTTAAAAGGTTCCCGTCATAGGAGCTGACTTCTTCCTCGGGCCGCCCAGTAAGGAGACCTAGCAAGCATGTGTTGCGTATAGTCATTAAAACACCAATGGTACTTGACCAATTGACCGGTCAGATCAGTGCTTACCAAATACGCCATCTTTCAGCTTCCGGTTTTCCTCCAAGGCTTGCGCCAGCTGAGTTTTCAAGCTCTCAATTTCCTCGGCTTTCCGCCGATTCTCTGCCTTGAGCTCATTTTTCTCCTCCTGACTTCGCGTCAGCACTCGTTTACCAGCCTCCAGTTCCTTCCACAACCTGCCCACGGCTTCCGCGGCTATATGGAGAAAAAAGGTGTTAATGCATAGAATACACCGTATACCTTTCTATATGTTGAAACAAAAAGTCCTTTCTACTTACCGGACAATTCATTGCTGGCTTTTCGAGCCGCATCCAGTTCGGCCTTGGCTTCAACCAACTGTGTCCGGCTTACCTCAAGGTCCTCGGACAGCTTATTGGTCTGCTCTGTTGTGGCCTACAAAAACAATATCGTTAGAAACCCTTAACTCGGCCGTTCCGCCCAAATTAAGGCTTGGGGGCTAGTCGGCTGGGGAACATGATCTGCTTTCAAGCCATTTTAGTTACATACCTGCAGTCTGGCGGCAAAGAGACCGTCGATCCCTTCAAGACCTGTCCGGGCCGCTCCAAGGTATGCGTCCACCGAATTAAAGGCATTAAATTCCTATTCGGCAATGGCAGTATGACGTAAAGTCTCCCTCCGACGGCGATGATTCATTACACTCTCGACTTCGGAGTTGGTAACCGAAACATCATCGGGATCCGCCGGAGGCACGCCGGCCGCCGCGTGTTCGGAGGAAGCTCCGGCTTGTGCCGGAGACCTAGGACCGGAGCTGCGATTCGGCGCGCCCGTGGAATCTCTGGACTGATGCGGGGGCATTCTTCTTCTGCAAAATTAAGCAAGTTTTAATAAAAAAGTGTTAAGGGCAGCCCTCGCTGTGATTCCGAAATACGTCACCTCTGGGCCGAGGTGGTAGGTGCTTCCGCTTCGGCGGAGGCCTTCCGCTTTGATCCCCTGTTGGGGGCTGAGGCTGGTGCGGTCCGTGCTCCTCCCAAGACGGTCTGACGTGTAGTGCGGCGACCCTTGGGAGCAGAAGTCAGCACGTGGGGAACAGCGCGAGATGAGCGCCCCATTCGGGAGAGGTTCTTCTTTTCACTTATTGTGGAAGAGGGAAGAGCCCCGGGGTGATCGGCTATCAGAGCAACCTTGGCGCCGTCAAGGCTCTCCTAATAAAACACCCCATCTTCGAAATCAACCGACTTCTCTGGGTTATCATGATACCCCGGATCGTCGTCGCGGGAATGGTCCTCCGGTTGAGGAGAAGGGCAATTAATGAACGCAACTTGACGCCTCCATCCCTGTTCAAATACAACCAGTTAGAATGCGGGTGTAATCCGTGTGCTCGAGATAGTGGATTGTGGCTTACCCAGTAAGCCGGATTGTATCCGGAGCAACCCTCCTGGATACTCATTCGAGCAAAATCTGCCTCCTCTCCCTTGAAGAGATCGGCCAATATTTTGGCCAGAGCCGCCTTATTGTCGGGCCCTTGTCGCTGGTAGCGGGTTACGTCGTTGGTCCCATTATAGCACCATAAGGGATGACCCCTTTGCTGGAGGGGTTGCACGCGCCGGGTAATAGCGATGGCCATCACTTCGATCATGGTCAGCTTGCTGCTGGCTAGCAGCCTGATCTTGGCCGCCAGCGCGCGCACCTCTTCACTGTCCTGTTGGGAAGGGCATCTGGGCAACCAGTTGAACCGCTTTATGGGCGGGTCGTTTGAGTATTCGGGCAACCCTTGCCGAATTGGATCAGTGAGGGGGACGTCTTCGATATAAAACCATTCTGAAGTCCATCCTTCGGGATCTTTTCGTGGGGTCCCAATGGGGTATCCTGTCCCAACTATCCGCCATACTTCGGCGCCGCCCACCTCGAATATGGATCCTCCCCGAAGGCGAGGGACAAGACATAAATACTTCCTCCACAAGTCAAAGTGGCCTCGCAACTCAAAAATATCTCGCAAAGGGCCACAAAGCCAGAAATATGCAATATGGACCCCGGGGTGAGGTTGTGGAGCTGGATCCCATAAAACTCCAACAAACCCCGTAAAAAGGGATGGATGGGAAAGCCCAAGCCTCTTAGAAGAAAGGGCGTGAGACATACCCTCTCCCCCTTATTTGGAGCGGGGGAGTTCTCAGCGAGGGAGCGGCCATCGACGGAGATGAGACCAGCACAGACGGAAACCAAATCTGCCGGAGGAAGGAAGCACTGCGTTTGCAAACGCCTCAGCTGAAGGTGTGAAACTGAACAGCTTGACCAATCGCCTGGGGGTGGGCCATGCGGACGCGAGGATGAACCTGGGAGGTCGGCCATGGCGCCAGAGATTTTCTTTGGTGTTAAAGAGGAGGGATAAATTGTCCCCTGCACCTTTGGATCTATAAATAGGCATCTCATCTTGAAGCTCGAAGGACGGGCTCGTGGAAAGACGGCATTGGGCCGCACGCCTTCTGAAAAGGTGCACGAAGCCCTTGCCCCGAGGAACAGCATTGAATTCTGATGGTCCCACCTCGATATCTTCGGGTCCCAGAATCTTGAAACTGTCCGAGCCCGAGCGCGTGTTAGATCGGGTTCCGGATAGTGTCCGACGAGATTGATACGGCTGCAAACTGAATGAAGGGACGGAAGAACTCGTCTCGCAAGCCGACGATGTGAAGATTCCAGAGGATGATCCCCGGCATTGGAGGCTAGTTCGGGGGCTACTGAGGGAGTCATGGATTAAGGGGTCCTCGGGGCGTCGGCCCAATGGATATGGGCCGGTCTAGTGAAGCCGCATAGCGATGGAAGATCTATGAAGCCGTGGTGTGTCCTCCAAGCCAAGGGTGGACAGGATCTCTTTCTCCCTTATTGTAAACTATTTCCGGTAACCCTAACCCTATCGGTGTCTATATAAACCGAGGGTTGTAGTCGTTAGGGTTAGAGATATATTCATCACCTCATCGCCTTAGGGTTTAGCTCATGCCGATCTCGAGGTAGATCTACTGTGTAACCCATACTATACATCCAATATAATCAAGCAGGACATAGGGTATTACCTCTTAGAGAGGGCCCGAACCTGGGTAAACACTGTGTTCATCGTCCCTTGTTCCCCATCGATCCCAGATCCACAGTTCGGGACCCCCCACCCCGAGGTCTGCCGGTTTTGACACCGACACTACTCCTTCCAACACAATCCACCACCACACCACTTCTAAAACCTAGGCTTCAGTTCACCTAGTCTATTTGTTTCACTTGGTCGCTTAGTTCGCCCACGAGTGAATTGTAAAAAATATCGACATTGAAGGCTAGGGTTGCAGATACCACAGTTCTACGAAATTGTGCCAAAAACAACTAATTTCGAGACTAATTCTTTGCAAAAAACACTAGTCGGTGACTTAGGCCATTTTAAGCACGATTATGACAGGTGGGTCCCATTGGACAGGGTGACGTGGGAAATAAAAGAGGCAATTACATCCGGATACAATTTTATATTGCAAAAAGACCCCTAGAAAAAAGCAATCGGGTCCTCTGTCACTTCATCTCCCACCGGTCCGGTGGTGGATGCCGGCGGCCACTCCCTCCCTGTGCGCGGCCGGCGCAGCTGCTGCTTGCTCCGGCGGCGGGGCACAAGGGAGGTCCAGCGTGGTCGGGGACGGGCATGACGCGGTGGATCCGGCTCGATTCCCTGGCTGGAGGGGCGAGGCAGCGGTCGGGTTTGCCGGCCGTAACATTAACGGGCGGCGGTGGCTCGATTCCCGGCCGGATCCCGACAGAACCGGTGCGGGTCGACGCGAGGAGGCTGGGGAGCGGCTGGCTTGGTGGCGCCGGCTCCTAGATGCAGTCAATGACGGGGCCAACACAGAGGCGCGAGCTCCTCCTCCAGCCCCACAAAAAAAAGACTGGAGCTCGACGGTGGAGCCAGAGTGCACGGCGGCCTCAGCAGTCTAGCCTTTGGGCGCGAAGAGGACTCGACTGGCGGCGCCAGCTGCTGGCTCCAGTTGACCACGGCGGCGGGACTTCGAGGCTGTCCATGGCAGTGGGTGGCTCTGCCGCAGACCGACGGCGACGGCGGTTGATTTCTCTGCGGCGACCGGCCTCAGCCCGCACGCTGGCGAGCTCAAGGGCTCCTGCGGAGTGCTGAGGTCGCTGCTGCTGCTACCTGCTGCCCCTCTGTCGCGACCTTATCCTCTTTTTTTTTTTTGAAATGATGGCCTTTTACAAATTAGTCTATGCTATTCTATCTATTTGTTATCTGTTATGTCATGCCACGTCATCCTGACCAGCGGGTCCCACCTGACATAAACGAGCTTAAAAGGAGGGAATCGGGCAACTAGTGTTTTTTGAAGAAAAAAATAGTCTTAGAATTAGTGGTTTTTGGCACAATTCCGTAGAACTGTGGTTTCTGCAACCCTGGCCTTCAATGTCGATGGTTTTTGCAATTCACTCGTTCGCCCACAGTCAAATTCAACCCCAAACCTTGACATTTCCAGGTCGATAGATTCATTGTTTGGCGATATCCATCCATATGCAAAGAGAGTTAAATATTTGTCCTGCTCTATCCGTTTGATGAGAATTCTTTTCTCTTGACAAAACCGGTTTGATGCAACTTTATTACTCCGTATGAAAATAAGAAACTAAGAAGGCTATATAACCAAAGGAAAACCAACGCACCCAGCTACAAATGGAAGTCACAAACTTGTAAATTTGGATCAATTCTACGACACAACATTAGACCGGAAAGGTAGCAGATCTAAAACAGTCGCATCAGATCCTAAAACTGTTGAAAGGAAGAAAGTTCAGCGAGCCATCCGCACAGTTCTAACTACTTGCGAATCTAAACGCACGGCCGCGGCTGATCTCGGCCTCCGTCAGCGGGCGGTGACGAGACCCCACGATGGCGCGGGCGCGTCCAGGAACGCCTCCGGCGGCGGCAAGAACACCACGCACCTCGCCGCGGCCATCCTCCTCCTGAGCGGGTACCGCGCTGCGCCGCAGAGGCCCCTCGTGGGCCCCACCAGGAAATGCGGCACGCCGTCCTGCCGCTGCTGCTCCGCCGCGGCCGCCGGCGCGGGGGACGGAGGGGCGGACGGGATCGGGAGGCGCGCCGCCGCCGACCGGAGGGAGCGGGCGACGATCCTGGAGTCCCGGAGCCGGGCTAGCGCGCCGGGGCGGAGGAACCGGCCGTGGCTCGGGCGCTCCTCCTCCGGGCGCGGGGGGCGCGGGGCTGCGCGGGCGCGGCGGTCCAAGGCCATCGCGTCGCCGGGGACGGAAGCGGCGAGGAGGCTCGGTCGTCGGCGCTTGCGGCGAGGAGGCGCGGAATCGTGCGGAGCGGGGAGGATTGGCGGGGGGCGGGTGGGAGATTTAACAGCCGGACGCGACGAAACGAGCAGTGGAGGGAAACGATGGCGGGAACGGAAAAACATGAGGGAAAATTGGAAAAAGGAGACAAAACCATTTGCTGGCGCTACGGGCACGCAGCGTCGGCACAACCGCGCAAGCAGACGAGCAGCGTGTCTCTGACAGGTGTGCCCGGCCCGTATCACCAATTCAGATTTTATTCTGGAATGAGATCTTATCTTTTTCTCGTACCAAAAAGGAATCAGATCTCTTTTTTTTTTGCCTTTTCATAATCTCCTACGCCTTTCTATGATGAAGTGACTGGCATTCGTGCTCACCTTTTTTTTCCCAGTTCATGAATTTTTTTTTTGCCACTGTACTTCATAATTCGGAATTTTTGGAAATTAGGGTGCAGTTTCAGGCTTTCAGCAAAAAGAAACGTCGATTAGATCCTAAAAAGTGGCAAATCACATCATCACATAGTTACAAACTTCAACATATTTGGAACGACAGATCATGAGTTTTCCCTTTCATTTAGAGTGAGCCTCAGCTGTTACAAACTCAAAACTAGTCCAGAATGCACTGAAATGCAGGATTCAGGGACGTTTTATTTCGGTCATACATCTGTGGTGGCCAAACAGCACAGGAGATCGGTACAGAATGGCCACCTGCAACATTTTATCCACCAAAAAGAATGCGGCGACAGCTCGTATACCCTTCTTCGCCTTCGCCTTCGGCGCCACCGGCGGACAGACGCTACGTAAAATTGTGGTCCGCTTCGTCGGTGTTAGCCAGTCCCAGTGTCAAAACCACAGCTATACCTACAGGATGAATTACATACACAGCACCGTGGGGCGATCTAATATACAACAGCTAACAAACAGGAGAGGAGAGGAGAGCTTCTTCTGCTTCAGTCAGGGTTCCGGTCGCGCTAGAAGGTGGAATTCCACAGCGCCTTGTCGCCCTCAGCGCACTTATTGTGCACCTCCCAGATCCTGCCTTCCGAGTTGCATATGCCGCTGCACTTCCAGTCGAATGACGCCGCGCAGGTGTTCCCCGCTTGAGCTTTCCATTCGCAGTCTGTAAGCAGAATTGAGTTCAGGATGTGATTGAATGTCCTCATCTACGTGCTATTGTCACGGAAATTAAGCAGGAGTTATAAGGCATGGAGTAATAGAAGCTCACCAGGTGGAGTACCGCAGCAGAGTCTCCGGTCATCAATGTGCTCGACATCCAACCCGAGGAACCAAGATCCTAGCGAGACGTCCTCGTTTATATACTTGTGCAGGACATGCCTAGCATTAAAATGGATTTTGCAGCAAAGAAGTTAGCTTTCACCAGAACCATGTAGTAATAAGATTGAAGGGCGCAATTGCATGAGAACTTCTGATGTCTCACTTGTTTATAGATATGTAGGTTGCTAGATCTTTTGAAATGGCGTATAATTGACCAGTAGCATGTCGGAAGTACTTATTTCCTGGCTCGCCGAATTTCCAATGCTCAGGCTCATAGTATCTCACACCCCTGGAGAAAAAAGGCCAACAGATCTCAACACCTTTGACCTGTAAGAGAAGGAGAGATCCATATGTAGGGCTTATAATGTATGCTTACTTTTCAGATAGGACAGGGCCAGATTTCATGCACCCCATATATACCCTTGGCTTCCATGCCTGTTTGGACAATATCTGTCCAAGCGTTGCTGCAAATGCAAATCGGATGTCAAAACCAAGGCCCTTTTCGCGCACAGGAATGCAAAAATGTCCACATATTATCCTAGTTAGGGTGGTTAACTACACATACAAAGGGTACATCATTAATAATCATCAAGAAATTAATGAAGAGCTTTGAATACAGAAATGGCAGATGCAGGCACACACACTCATTTAGCCCCTAACTTTCGAGCTGTAAAGGGCATAAATATAGAGATTTTACCTATGTTCACATGCACGTCGTCATCAACTTTCACATAAAAATCTGCATCCCATAATGAAACAGCTGTAGCAAAGTATGTCTTAGTTTTGCCAGATAAGGCAAGGTATCCTTCGACATGATCCTGCACAAAGTTGTAACCACAGTAAACAGGGAGGACAAAATAGCATTTCAGTCCAAATGAGGACATCAATAACAGCGTCACTCCCATGTGAAACCAATATCCTTTTCAGGTAACAAACAACTTACTATCTTCATGAAATCCCCGTGTTTCCTGTCCTCTGCTTCAATTGCTCTATCAATAATTCCGCCTGCTATAGCACTGCACATCATGTGGAGAATGATGTTATGCATGTCTTGCCATAAACGTGCATTCCTTCTCATCTACTATAAGTTATGCATGACTTAACCTTTATATATCGCATAAAAAATATTTTAACAATATCCTCTCCTTCGATAAATACCTTGTCCAAACTCTGAAGCAATTTTTAAAGTGGAAAACTGAGACTACACTACTTTACAACCCATTATTCACAGCCTTAGAACAAATAAAAGGACCCCTCAAGATCAGCATGTGGATATTACTAAACTCAAAAGTTGTGATTTTGATCACAGTTTCATGTATATTTTTCCAAAGATGCTCAATTGCACTCACTAACTCGGCAAATCGTTTATCTGTACCGGCCAGAAATTACATTTGGAAGCTACTACTAAATCATACGTATCATGCAGTTGCATTCAACAAAAATATTGTTTTTTTCAAAAGCAAAATTTGAATGAAACCACTCCTAAATCATATCATGCAGTTGCATTTCGAAAAAAAAACTGACAAAAGATATACAACTGCATTGGCAAAAAAAAAATTGTGACAAAAGAGTAAGAACTGTGTACAATTTATGATACGTTATTACCATGAATAAATAAATAATCTAGAACTTCTCACTATTCAAATATCATGCCTTGATAGTTAAATGCACATAAAAATCTTTATGCATCATACCTGTGACCGATGACAAACCGAATTATGACCCCCTTCTGTTCTTCAAGTTGTTTCCTTTTCTCACCTATTTTTCAAACATTGTTATTACTTATGTCAAAGTTTGCAGGGTAAGAAATGTTTCGAAGTTAGTTATAAAGTTGAATGTCAGCAACCTCGAGGCATCCAGGTGTAACGTATGGAATCCCTTCTCTTGCGACTGCTAAAAGCGGTATTGATGCCAATCACCATACGGTACTTTCTCCTCCCAATCGACTCAGAAACTTTGAAGTCTTCTGAAACAGGGGAACCATTGAGCAATGACTCTTGCAGGGTTCTAGCAGCCGAGAGTTCTGTCTCTAAGGTCGCTATTGTCTTATCTAGTGTCCTACAACCAAAACATTTGGAAATGCCAGTCAGAACCATTTTTTTTCATAAGAAATATATTTTCAATAAAGGAACAAATATGTGCTCAAGAAAGACAAACTTGGTACGCACTGTACATCATGATGAGTATCTTGATCTGGTAACACATCTTTGTATTTTTGCAGTTCTTGAACCTAGCAGCACATGATAATCAAAGTATCAAACTATGCATCGATGATTACTGTGCATGGTATAATAAATTCATACTCCCTCCGTCCCAAAATAAGTGTCTCAAGCTTAGTATAACTTTGTACTAAGGTTAGTACAAAGTTGAGACACTTATTTTGGGACGGAGGGAGTAATACACAGCGACAGTCGGCTTTTATAACACTGACTTGTTGCGGCTGCTGTACAATACGAATATCAATGTGCAATTATGGAATACTTGACAGAGATTAATGGAGGGAGAAGTACACCATCAGTACCTTTTTTGAACCACAATCTGCAGCAACTAGAGCTTTGCCTTCCTCGACGCTTTGATTCGGTAGTGGAACCTCAGTTGCCTCAGGCAGTGTCCACATTCTGGATCAAGCAAACCGAATGCAAAAGAATCATTTCCTAAACTTCAGGGTCGAATGGCATCGCAATGGAAAAAAAAATCCCAATCCAAGAGAACAGAAGTAGACGTTCATAAGATGTGATCACATTTTACAGTTCTGGGTAGGAGTACAGTTATTCAATGTTGGAGGAGGATACATCACCTAGCAATAATAAGTTAATAACTCGTCTCTACAATTATATCGAGATTCTGCGCAGGATCATCCGCACTAGGCCCCAATAGTGGTAAGGGAAAATAGCCCGATGTGGCAGCAAACCCACCGGATTTCTAAATTCATGGAGCCTTGCTTAACGCACCCGCAATTCGGCAGCATCATAATCAGACTTTGCGTGACCAGAGTAGCCAAAACACGTGGATTATTCGATGGCGGGGCAGAATGAAGAGGCTGCCGACAGAATCTAGAAATCCCCAAATCAAGCCTTGGCGCCCCCTATCTGCCATCCGATCTCTAATCTCACAAATTCGAGGTGCAGAGGCCGGCGAGACGTTGCGGATCCAGCTGAACTCGAGCTAGTCTCGGAGCTGAGCTCCGCGTGCTGAGCTGAGCTGGGAATCTGGAAGAGAAATTGAAGAAGCAGGAGGGGGAATTGGGGGTGCTGGTTTACCTGTTGGTGAAGAGCAGGCCGAGGCAGAAGCTCCCGAGGCAGAGGAGCACGGCCCACCGCTTGGACACGCCTCCATCCCCTCCGGCTTTCCTCCAGCTCATGGTGGCCGCCGCCGCCGCCGCTGCCGCAGACCCTCGCCGGCACCGTCTCCTCCTCTCCTCAGTCCCTCACCTTCTCCCACAGTGCATGCAGGAAGGAGCAGGAAGGAGCCCTCGTTCTTGGCTGGTTGCCCTTGGCGGTCTCGCACGCACGCACCTCTGCGCTGCTCACCTCACCTGGTCACCTTCCCCCCCACGACGGGCCATGTGGGTGTGGTGCGGAGGTCAGTCAGTGTCCACTGGCGCACGCCATTAGCCCCGCCCGCATTGATTAATCTAAACGCGACAGCGGGGGGACGGTAAGCCCCAAGGTGGGGGTGGACGGACGGTCCGTCGGCAGCGTCAAGAAAACAACCGAGGAGCGGCAGAGGTGGTGGTGGCGGGTAAAACAAACAGCCAGTCGAATCGAATCAAGCCGGCCACTTGTTACCGGATCAGAGCTCGGCGCAGGGATGGTTCTCCCGGGATTCGAGATCCTCGAGGTCGCGGGAGCGCGGTCCCGCGCTGTTTTTTAATGGCGTGACCTCGTCCCTTCCCGGTGCGGATAGATGGATAGATAGATGGAGTTCCACGAGGACCACGGTGGCTTTTCACATGCGTCTGCAGTTGTGCTGCTGCTGCTGCTGAGCTGAGCTGAGCTCCCTCCACTTGCTTGCAGCGGAGGGTGATGGTGGGGCGGGGTGGGGTGAGGGGATGTGGAAGGCTCAACCGCTCTGTGTTCCTCGTGTTGGTGTGGCGTCGCTGTCGCTGCACGTCTGTGGAAGGATGCGGCGGTTGCGCGGACGAAATCACTGTTCTGACCTTATACCGAAAGAATTACACAGGATGAACTCGTCTGAAAAGTATTTCACGATCTGACCCTTTTAAAAACACCACATCCCGCTGCGTTTCTGATAAACTAAGAAACACCGACATATCTTGCGTTTCTGGCCAACTAAGAAACGCCGAGCTACTCTGCGTTTCTGCCCACAGCCGAAACGCCAAGGACCCTGGCGTTTCTTATAATATCAACAACGCCATGGTCCCTGGCGTTGCTGCCTGAGATACTTATTAGGCCGTGGTCCCCCTTTTGTTTCACCCACCACTCATCACTCATTTGTCTCCCCCACCACTATCCCGAGCTCCACCCCCTTTTCCCCTTTGTCTCCCCCACTTGTCCCCTCTCAAATCCTTCCAAAAGGATTGGTTTGGTCCGTGGATCCGGTGTCATTTCCGTTCCTTGAGGTAATCTCCTTCATCTCACAATTTTTTTATTGGTTGGATTTGTCTATTTTGGTGGTTTTTTGTTCATGTGTTTTCTAACCCTAGTTTTGAACATTGTTCCAAAATATGATTTTCTTAGTGTATACTAATGAGTAATGAGTATAGTTGTTCCAATAATGTTGCATTGTATTGGTTGGGTTATGCTTATTGTTAAGATTTAGGGTTAGGGTTTGGGTAATGCTTAATTTGGATGGACATAGATGTTTCTTAGTTGTTTTGTTAGGAATGTGGTATACTTAGCATTGGTACTTTTGTTCCCTTTTTTAGATGGACAAGATTGTGAATATTCATTATGTTGACAAAGAGGCATTCATGAATGTTGATATTGTTGACAAGTATGAGGAAGTGTTGAGAGTCCTACTTATGAAGAGGTTGTGGAAGAAACGCGGATAAGATTGAAGTGGGTTGATCCAAGTGACCAAGTTGAATTATTAGGAAGATATGATGTTGGGTCGGCACACAAGTGTCGAATGAAGACAATGCCTATCAAGTCCAATTTGCATTGGGTTGCATACAAGGAGGTTGTTGCATCCTCGGTAGTCAAGTCACTCGAAGTGTTTGCAAGTATGGTGGTCAAGGCTCCTCTTTTTCATGTTGACTTGAACCAAACCTTAGTAGATGATTTGAGCCCAATTAGTAGTGTGCCACCTATTGTTGAGCATAAAGTTGAAGTGGAAGCCAATGAGTATCCCCAATATGAGTTCGGAGGTAGTGCACCGATCAAAGATGATGGTCATGACTCCGACGAAGAGTATGAGAGGCACCACAACATTGTTGGTGATGTAGAGGCTCAAGTAAGGCATGATGACATGGATCCTGACATTGTTTATCAGCGTGCTTGTGTGGATGACTCGGATGATGAAGGCCCGGTGAATGAGTTGGACGAGGATGGCTTCACTGAGAAAGAAGCGGAGTGGTATACAAAAATCACCGGTAGGGATCACAAAGTTCCCTTGTTTTGTGATGTTAGCCTTGCAGATAAGGCTATAGTCGACGGTGGCATGAGCAAGACAATTGAGGCTAGAATGTTCCCAAGTAGCACACCCGACGCGATTTCTATGTCTTACCTAAAGAAAGGTTTGATGTTCGAGCACATGCTAGAATTCAAGATGTGGTTGTGTGAGTATGCCGTCAAACACTACAGGCCTTTCATAGTTGTTCACTCGGACTGCAACAAGCGATACACCGTGAAATGCGAGGTAGAAAAATGCAAATGGAAAGTCAATGGAAGACTCATGAAAGATGGTTGGTGGAAGATAAGTAGTTGCAAAGCCACTCATTAATGCACACCGCCGACCGATGAAGCACCGACGTCACACCGTCAGCTAACCTCAGAATTCATCGGTTATAAATACCAGAAACATATAGCTGAGGATCCAACCATTAAAGTGAAGTTGTTGATGAGTTGGGTTTACGAGAGGTTTGGATACCAGAAACATATAGCTGAGGATCCAACCATTAAAATGTTTTTGTATCCACGAGAACAACACGCCGGATGGCCTAGGATCCTTCCTGGTTTCATGAGTCCACGGCTCAGGTTCAACACCAACCAATGCTGCAACCCGTTGTCGCCACCCATCAGACCTCACTTTCCCTGTAAGAGCCCTGCCCTTGATCGGAAGCCCGGTGATCATAGCAATATCCTCCAAAGTTATTGTCATCTCACCAAGAGCAAGGTGAAAAGAGTGCGTCTCCGGCCTCCAACGGTCCGTAAGGGCGGTAAGGGCCATCGAGTTCAACCATGGTGGTGTGCCTTTAAAGTTGAGCACAAACTGAAGAAGATCCATTCTTCTAAAATAAGGCTCGTACCGACGGTCATATACGAGAGATTCATTCGGGTTGTGCCCCCTCAACCGAAGTAGTGGAGGAACCTAAACAAATAAACGCATAATTTGTTACTTCTCTCAACTTGTCACAATATGAAAATCAACCAATATAGAAAGATAATCATCAAGGCCCGGATAATTACCTCCCCTCTTTCCACTAGCACCGCACGATGCTTCTGCTCGTAGAAATCATCAAGGCCCGGATATTTATCCGGCTCAAACATCCTACATAATAGGAACAAATAGTTTTAGGATTCAACATAATACGTTTTTTTACCTATAAATGTAAAATTCACAAGTACCAAATGATACAAAGTGTGCACGCACACATCTATGTAGTCCAAAATATTTAGGATGAACACATAGCAAATATAACAATCAAGTAATATGCATTCACCATCACACTTGCAACTATAGAAAATACACAAATTTACATCATATTTCGCAATGCACTCATCCTTGGCCGGCCCTCATCCTTACTACTAAATCATATGATACAAACAACTAAATCATCACCAAATTTTGTTTTACTTCAAAACCTAGGTTGCACCTAGTGCCAAAAAAAGCTCCAAAAATACAAAGTTATTGCAAAAAGTGATTGGAGGGATTGAAGGAGCTTACCGGCCTCTTCGATTTGCCCCAAAGATCCGCAAAAATGGTTCAGGGAAGAGGAAGATCGAAGGGGGGGGTCGGGAGGAGGAGAGAGGCCCTGCTCATCCTCTATTGCAGCGACTGGAGGAGGAAGAACCGGTCGATGGGTGGGTGGGGCCTACAAATATCAGCGGAAGAAACGCCAGGGTCCTTGGCGTTTCAGCTGTGGGCAGAAACGCGGAGTAGCTCGGCGTTTCATAGTTGGCCAGAAACGCAAGCTTGGTCGGCGTTTCTTAGTTCACCAGAAACGCCGCGGGTTGTGGCGTTTCTAAAAGGGTCAGATCGTGAAATACTTTCCAGACGAGTTCATTTTGTGCAATTATTTCGGTATAAGGTCAGAACAGTGATTTCGTCCCGGTTGCGCGGTGGCATAGTCAAGTCGCGTTCTCTTTTCCTGATGGTCTAATTAAGTTGCAGATTTCAGCCGCGCGTGTTTGATACTAGTTCAGCTTTGCTTAACTTAGTTTATTTTCGCTATGGAAAATAACAACACCATTTTATAATGATGTAAAAAAAGTCTGATGTGCCCTAGTTATTGCACATCTAAGTGAGTGAATCAAGCATAAAGAGGGAAAAAAGAAAATATCCACACGAATCTCCGTGTAAGATCAATGACACAGGACTTAGATGTGCAATACTTATGGCACATCTAGATGTGCTTTAGCAAAACTGTAAAAAAAATGAGGTTAAGCATGTTGGAAATATTAGCATATTAATCTAATTCATGAGGAGACAATAAGCATGACAATAACAGTATGCAACTCATACCGATACCTAAGCATGTGAGCACGTATAGTGTATAGAACCGAGACATCTATGAACATAGCATATACGACTAGCACATGAACGATCAAATAGGGATAAACGAATCATACCCTCCGGTTGACTAGGCCAATGCGGCAACGGTGGCGGCAGCCTCGGCGTCGTCCACGACCTTTCTTCTTGGCGGCTGCGTCGTCCGTCATGAAGTCGATGTAGGGGAAGTAGTCGAAGCAGAGGACGGAGACGGGGACGGATCGCGAGCGGTCGCGTCGAGACGCTTCCCAAAAACCTTATTGACATTCTCCCGGGCAGGATCTCGAACGACAGGGTTTCGGAGGCACCTGCTTTCCCGACCAACCGTGCACGCGGTCGTCAGGATGGGATCGCTGGAAGCAGCACAGTGAGAGGAACACTAGATGACAGCTAGGGTTGTGCAAGAGGGAGGGAGTGAGTTAGGTTTCACTCCACAGACCAGCGCCTCCTTATATAGGTCATCGGGTAGATGGGTTTGGGCTTAGGCCCACGACCTAGTCCGCGAACAGCCCACGGTCCAACGTCTCGGACAATGGCCTTCCGTTAGCGACTCGTTAATTAATCAATAATTAATTAACCATTTCTTACCGACAAAAATAAGGCTCGACTCGGCTCATTCCCGCAACCCACGATGCGTGCAGGTGCGTCGTGGTGAAGCGAGGCGGGCGACGGAGGTTGGAGGAGGAGGAGCGCGCGTGTACAACTCCTCTTTCCCATGCTCCCAATGGCATGTGGTAGAGCAACTCTTATAAAGGGGTCTCACTTTTACTATTGTAGGAGTATGGTACTAAACTTCCCACCACTTGCCATGCACCTAAATGAGCCTTAGAAATTAACCAGGGATTATTGTCTTATATGGGCCGAAACCCATCTATAATCCAACAATCCCCCACCAGATCTTGAGGCACATAAATTTGTCAACTATTCCAAACAATGTTTTAATATACCAGAATTTTCAGTGGAGACTGTTAAGTTGAACTTTCACCTAGAGCAACAGGATTAGACTTCTTCACAACTGAACAATGGACTATGCCTTGAATTGCCAGTTTAGCGTGCAGAAGTTTCGCCTATTGTCAGGTGATACGTGGTTACCAATGGCTAAACCCCACGGGTGGAGCTTATTAGTCATACTCCTGATCTTTTCATGAGCTTCCTAGATATTACTCTATCTCATAGACTATGACCAATAGTCGGTGTTAGGGCATATTTCTCTCTAATGGTTTTGATGATTGATGACAATGCTATTTTCGGACTAACCGTGTGCATTCAGCATTTCAGATATTTCTATGTATAGCACAAGACGGTTTTATTCCCCTCGGTGAAAGAAAGAGTGAAGACGGTTTTTCCGATGTTTTTTTCAGTGGACTTGAGTCGTAGGAAATTCGTACTACTAAGAGGGGGTCCGCTTTGGAAAGATATGGGTGGAATCAACACGTACACGACCACATATGCACCCACATACCATTCTCGCAACTTTGGAGATCCATCTGTTTCCTGCTTGGGCAAAGTGACAGCACCCAGGCGGTAGTACCGCTCTGGCCAGCCGTAGTACCACTTCAGCAGTACTGCCGCAGGGCAGTGCCGCTTTTACTACCGCTTCTTTTCAGGCTTCTTTTCTCTCAATTTATTTAGCGGAAGTAGGCGGTAGTACCGCTCGTGCGGTACTTCCGCGCTAGTACTATCCCACACCCGCTGATTCTCTATAGCCTGGGGATTTAGTGGCAGTAGCGCGGTAGTAGAGCGGTAGTATCGCTTGTGTGGTACTTCCACTTCCTACTACCGCACCCACTACCGGTTATTTTTGTGCTTCTATTGCCTAGTTTGTTTAAATGGTAGTAGAGTGGTTGTTTAACGGTAGTACTGCTTCCTGCGGTACTTCCGCCCTGGCAATCCTCTAACATGATACGTCTCCAACGTATCTATAATTTTTTATTATTCCATGCTATTATATTATCCATCTTAGATGTTTTATATGCATTATGGTGCTATTTTATATCATTTTTTGGGACTAACATATTAACCTAGTGCCAAGTCCCACTTGCTGTTTTTTTTTCCTTATTTTTGTCTTTTGCAAAAAATCAATACCAAACGGAACAAAACTTTTTGACGATTTTTCTTGGACAAGAAGACACCCAGGAAGCTTCGGGAGGAGGCCAGAAGAGCCACGAGAGGGCCACAAGCCCTGGAGGCGCGCCCTAGGGGGGGCGCCCCCAGGCTTGTGGGCCCCTCGGGACTCTCCTAACCCTAATTCCAGCTCTATAAATACCCAAATATTTCCCGTATACCAGGGGGCACACAAAAAATACTTTTCCGCCGCCGCAAGCTTTTGTTCTCGTGAGATCCCATCTTGGGGCCTTTTCTGGCACTCTGCTGGAGGGGGATTCGATCACGGAGGGCCTCTACACCAACCTTCATGCCCTTCCGATGATGTGTGAGTAGTTTACCACAGACCTACGGGTCCATAGCTAGTAGCTAGATGGCTTCTTCTCTCTCTTTGATCGTCAATACAATGTTCTCCTCGATGTTATTGGAGTTCTATTCGATATAATCTTCTTTTGCTGTGCATTTGTTGAGATCCGATGAATTATGGATTTATGATCAGATTATCTATGAATATTATTTGAGTCTTCTCTAAACTCTTTTATGCATGATTAAGATAGCTTTGTATTTCTCTCCAATCTATTGATTTGGTTTGGCCAACTAGATTGATTTATCTTGCAATGGGAGAGGTGCTTTGGTTTTTCCATTGAAGAGGAAAGGGTGATGCAGCAAAGTAGAGATAAGTATTTCCCTCAGTTTGAGAACCAAGGTATCAATCCAGTAGGAGGTACAAGCAAGTCTCCAATCTATGCACCTGCACAAACAATCAAACACTTGCACCCAACGCGATAAAGGGGTTGTAATTCCCTTCACGGTCACTTGCAAGGATGAGATCTGATAGAGATAGATATAAAAGATTACTAAAACGTAAAACAAAATAAAAGTAAATAAATTGCAGCAAGGTATTTTTGGTTTTATAGATCTGAAAATATATGATGGAAAATAGACCCCAGGGCCATAGGTTTCATTAGAGGCTTCTCTCTTGAAGAAAGCATACGGTGTGTAAACAAATTACTGTTGAGCAATTGATAGAAAAGCGCAAAGTTATGACGATATCTAAGGCAATGATCATGAATATAGGCATCACGTCCGTGACAAGTAGACCGAAATGATTCTGCATCTACTACTATTACTCCACACATCGACCGCTATCCAACATGCATCTAGAGTATTAAGTTCATAAGAACGTAGTAACGCCTTAAGCAAGATGACATGATGTAGAGGGATAAACTCAAGCAATATGATGTAAACCCCATATTTTTATCCTCGATGGCAACAATACAATATGTGCCTCGCTACCCCTACTATGTCACTGGGTGAGGACACCGCAAGATTGAACCCAAAACTAAGCACCTCTCCCATTGCAAGAAAAACCAATCTAGTTGGCCAAACCAAATCGATAGTTCGAAGAGAAATACAAAGATATCTTAATCATGCATAAAAGAGTTCAGAGAAGACTCAAATAATATTCATAGATAATCTGATCATAAATCCATAATTTATCGGATCTCAACAAACACACCACAAAAAAGTATTACATCGAATAGATCTCCAAGAACATCGAGGAGAATATTGTATTGAAGATCAAAGAGAGAGAAGAAGCCATCTAGCTACTAGCTATGGACCCGTAGGTCTGTGGTAAACTACTCACACATCATCGGAAGGGCAAAAGAGTTGATGTAGAAGTCTTCGTGATCGAATTCCCCTTCGGCAGATCGCTGGAAAAGGCCCCAAGATGGGATCTCACGGGAACAAAAGGTTACGGCGGCGGGAAAGTATTTTGGTGGACGCTTCTGGTGGTTCGGGAATATTTGGGAATTTATAGTGCAAGAATAAGGATTAGGAGACCTCCGAGGGGCCCACAAGCCCCCAGGGCACCCCCCCAGGGGCGCGCCTAGCAGGCTTGTGGCCACCTCGAGCACCTCCTGGCCACCTCTCCAAGTCCTACTGGTGTCTTCTGGTCCAAGAAAAATCATCGTGAAAGTTTTATTCCGTTTGGACTCCGTTTGATATTCCTTTTCTGTAAAACTCAAAAACAAGGAAAAAATAGAAACTGGCACTGGTCTCTAGGTTAATAGGTTAGTCCCAAAAATAATATAACATAGCATATTATTGCATATAAAACATCCAAAACAGATAATATAATAGCATGGAACAATCAAATATTATAGATACTTTGGAGACGTATCAAGCATCCCCAAGCTTAATTCCTGCTCGTCCTCGAGTAGGTAAATGATAAAAACAGAATTTTTGATGTGGAATGCTACCTAACATATTTCTCAATGTAATCTTCTTTATTGTGGCATGAATATTCAGATCCATAAGATTCAAAACAAAAGTTTAATATTGACATAAAAACAATAATACTTCAAGCATACTAATAAAGCAATCATGTCTTCTCAAAATAACATGGCCAAAGAAAGTTATCCCTACAAAATCATATAGTCTGGCTATGCTGCATCTTCACCACACAAAGTATTTCATCATACACAACCCCGATGACAAGCCAAGCAATTGTTTCATACTTTTAATGTTCTCAAACCTTTTGAAGTTTCACGCAATACATGAGCGTGAGCCATGGATATAGCACTATAGGTGGGATAGAATATGGTGGTTGTGGAGTAGACAAAAAGAAGGAGATAGTCTCACATCAACTAGGCAAATTAATGGGCTATGGAGATGCCCATCAATCGATATCGATGCAAGTGAGTAGGGATTGCATGCAACAGATGCACTAGAGCTATAAGTGTATGAAAGCTCAAAAAGAAACTAAGTGGGTGTGCATCCAACTTGCTTGCTCACGAAGACCTAGGGCAATTTGAGGAAGCCCATCATTGGAATCTACAAGCCAAGTTCTATAATGAAAAATTCCCACTAGTATATGAAAATGGCAAAATAGGAGACTCTCTATCATGAAGATCATGGTGCTACTTTGAAGCACAAGTGTGAAAAAAGGATAGTAACATTGTCCCTTCTCTCTTTTTCTCTCATTTTTTTCTTTCTTTTTCCTTTTTTTCGTCCGGAGCCTCATCCCAACTTGTGGGGGAATCATAGCCTCCATCATCCTTTCCTCACATGGGACAATGCTCTAATAATGATGATCATCACACTTTTATTTACTTACAACTCAAGAATTACAACTCGATTCTAGAACAAGATATGACTCTATATGAATGCCTCCGGAGGTGTACCGGGATGTGCTATGATCAAGAGTGACATGTATAAAAATATGAACGGTGGCTTTGCCACAAATACTATGCCAACTACATGATCATGCAAAGAAATATGACAATGATGGTGCGTGTCATAATAAACGGAATGGTGGAAGTTGCATGGCAATATATATCGGAATGGCTATGGAAATGCCATAATAGGCAGGTATGGTGGCTGTTTTGAGGAAGGATATATGGTGGGTTTAATGCACCGGTGAAAGTTGCGCGGTACTAGAGAAGCTAGCAATGGTGGAAGGGTGAGAGTGCGTATAATCCATGGACTCAACATTAGTCATAAAGAACTCACATACTTATTGCAAAAATTTATTAGTCATCAAAACAAAGTACTACACGCATGCTCCTAGGGTGATAGATTGGTACGAAAAGACCATCGCTCGTCCCCGACTGCCACTCATAAGGAAGACAATCAAAAAATAAATCATGCTCCGACTTCATCACATAACGGTTCACCATACGTGCATGCTACGGGAATCACAAACTTTAACACAAGTATTTCTACCAATCCACAATTACTCACTAGCATGACTCTAATATCACCATCTTTATATCTCAAAACAAATGCAAGGAATCAAACTTCTCATCTATTCAACGCTCTTTATATGAAAGTTTTTATTATATCCCTCTTGGATGCCCATCATATTAGGACTAAATTCATAACCTAAGCAAATTACCGTGCTATTTAAGACTCTAAAAAATAATATAAGTGAAGCATGAGAGTTCAACAATTTATATAAAATAAAACCACCGCCGTGCTCTAAAAAGATATAAGTGAAGCACTAGACCAAATTGCCTAGCTTAAAAGATATAAGTGAAGCACATAGAGTATACTAATAAATTCATGATTAATGTGTGTCCCTCTCAAAAGGTGTGTACAGCAAGTATGATTGTCGTAAACTAAAAGGCAAATAAAGCAAAGATTCATATCATACAAAACGCTCCAAGCAAAACACATATCATGTGGTGAATAAAAACATAGCCTCAAGTAAATTTACCGATGGATTGAAGACAAAAGAGGGGATGCCATCCGGGGCATCCCCAAGCTTAGATGCTTGCTTGTCCTTGAATATTACCTTGGGGTGCCTTGGGCATCCCCAAGCTTAGGCTCTTGCCACTCCTTATTCCGTTGTCCATCAAATCTTTACCCAAAACTTGAAAACTTCACAGCACAAAACTCAACAGAAAACTCATAAGCTCCGTTAGTATAATAAAATAAATCACCACTTTGGGTACTGTTGTGAACTCATTATTAATTTATATTGGTGTTATATCTACTGTATTTCAACTTGTCCATCGTTCATACCCCCCGATACTACACATAGATTCATCAAAATAAGCAAACAACACATAGAAAACAGAATCTGTCAAAAATAGAACAGTCTGTGAAGTTCCGAATATTACTCATACTTATGTAACTCCAAAAATTCTTAAATAATAGGGTAACATAGTAAATTCATATATAAATCTTGTGTAAAAAATTCAGAAGTTTTTGTATATTATGTGAATTATCAAAATTCTGCAACTGGACGCAAAAGTTTCTGTTTTTCAGCAGGATCAAATCAGCTATCACCGTAAGCCATCCCAAAGGTCTTACTTGGCTCAAACATTAATTAAAATACCAAAACATAATTACTATATAGGTAATAATGTGTATACTCATTAAAACAGAAAGGAAAATTATTGGGTTGTCTCCCAACAAGCGCTTTTCTTTAAAGCCTTTTAGCCAGGCATTGCTAATTTTAATGATGCTCACAAGAAAGACAAGAATTGAAGCACAAAGAGAGCATCATATAGCATGGGATAAACTTAGTTCCTATGCATAGGAATTTTATATGGAAATGATTTATCAAGAGAAGCAAAAACTAGCATATGCAAGGAAGATAAAAGAAACAATAGCAATCTCAACATAACGAGAAGTAATTTAGTAACATGAAAATTTCTAAAACCATATTTCCTCTCTCATAATAATTACATGTGGGATCATATTCAAATTCAACAATATAGCTATCACATAAAATATTCTCTACATGATCCACATGTACGCAAAGTTGACACTCTTCCAATATAGTGGGATTATCATTAACTAAATTCATGACCTCTCCAAACCCGCTTTTATAAAAAAAATCATGAGATTGATCATTCTCCAAAGTAGTGGGATCATTATTACCTAGAGTTGACACTCTTCCAAACCCACTTTCAATATTATTGCAAACACTATTATCCTCAGGCTTAAATAAATTTTCAAGATCATAAGAAGAATCACCCCAATCATGATCATTGCAACTAGTAGTGGACATAGCAAAATTAGCATCCCCAAGCTTAGGGGTTTGCATATTATTAGCACAATTGAAATTAATAGGATTTATAATAACATCATTGCAATCATGCTTTTCATTCAAGGAGCTATTGTGAATCACTTCATAAATTTTATCACAATTTTCAGATTCACGAATTTCAAGCAAAACTTCATAAAGACAATCTAGTGCACGCAACTCACTAGCAATTGGTTCATCATAATTGGATCTCTTAAAAAGATTAACAAGTGGATG
Organism: Thinopyrum elongatum; assembly: GCA_011799875.1. Classification (NCBI taxonomy): domain Eukaryota; kingdom Viridiplantae; phylum Streptophyta; class Magnoliopsida; order Poales; family Poaceae; genus Thinopyrum; species Thinopyrum elongatum. Next base: position 153,003,105 of record CM022302.1, on the reverse strand, counting down.
AGGATCCATAAACTTTTTGCTTTCTGATTTTCAATAAATACACAATTATTCCAAACGAACAAACAAACAAATCAAGTAAGACATAAAAGGCGAACGAAAAGAAGGCAAATAAAAAGGCAAATATTTTTGTGTTTTTCTGAAAACGTTTTAGAAGTGGGGGAGAGGAAAACGAGAGGCAAATGGAAAATAATGTAATGCAAGAGATGAGAGTTTATGATGGGTACTTGGTAGGCTTGAGGTAGAACCTCCCCGGCAACGGCGCCAGAAATTCTTCCTGCTACTTCTTGAGTTTGCGTTGGTTTTTCCCTTGAAGAGGAAAGGGTGATGCAGCAAAGTAGAGATAAGTATTTCCCTCAGTTTCAGAACCAAGGTATCAATCTAGTAGGAGGTACAAGCAAGTCTCCAATCTATGCACCTGCACAAACAATCAAACACTTGCACCCAACGTGACAAAGGGGTTTTCAATCCCTTCACGGTCACTTGCAAGGATGAGATCTGATAGAGATAGATATAAAAGATTACTAAAATGTAAAACAAAATAAAAGCAAATAAATTGCAGCTAGATATTTTTTGGTTTTTAGTTTTATATATCTGAAAATATATGATGGAAAATAGACCCGGGGGCCATAGGTTTCACCAGAGGCTTCTCTCTTGAAGAAAGCATACGGTGGGTAAACAAATTACTGTTGAGCAATTGATAGAAAAGCGCAAAGTTATGACGATATCTAAGGCAATGATCATGAATATAGGCATCACGTCCGTGACAAGTAGACCGAAATGATTCTACATCTACTACTATTACTCCACACATCGACCGCTATCCAACATGCATCTAGAGTATTAAGTTCATAAGAACGTAGTAACGCCTTAAGCAAGATGACATGATGTAGAGGGATAAATTCAAGCAATATGATGAAAACCCCATCTTTTTATCCTTGATGGAAACAATACAATACGTGCCTCGCTACCCTACTATGTCACTGGGTGAGGACACCGCAAGATTGAACCCAAAACTAAGCACCTCTCCCATTGCAAGAAAAACCAATCTAGTTGGCCAAACCAAATCGATAGTTCGAAGAGAAATACAAAGATATCTTAATCATGCATAAAAGAGTTCAGAGAAGACTCAAATAATATTCATAGATAATCTGATCATAAATCCACAATTCATCGGATCTCAACAAACACACCGCAAAAAAGTATTACATCGAATAGATCTCCAAGAACATCGAGGAGAACATTGTATTGAAGATCAAAAAGAGAGAAGAATCCATCTAGCTACTAGCTATGGACCCGTTGGTCTGTGGTAAACTACTCACACATCATCGAAAGGGCAAAAGAGTTGATGTAGAAGCCCTCCGTGATCGAATCCCCCTCCGGCAGATCACCGGAAAAGGCCCCAAGATGGGATCTCACGGGAACAGAAGGTTACGGCGGTGAGAAAGTAATTTGGTGGACACCTCGGGTGGTTTGGGAATATTTGGGAATTTATAGTGCAAAAATTAGGGTTGGATGACTCCCGAGGGGCCCACTAGCCCTCAGGGCGCCCCCCAGGGCGTGCCTAGCAGGCTTGTGGCCTCTTCGGGAACCTTCTGGCCCCCTCTTCAAGCTCCGCGGATGTCTTCTGGTCCAAGAAAAATCATCGCGAAAGTTTTATTCCGTTTGGACTCCGTTTGATATTCCTTTTCTGTAAAACTCAAAAACAAGGAAAAAACAGAAACTGGCACTGGTCTCTAGGTAATAGGTTAGTCCCAAAAATAATATAAAATAGCATATTAATGCATATAAAACATCCAAAACAGATAATATAACAGCATGGAACAATCAAAAATTATAGATACATTGGAGACGTATCAAGCATGCCCAAACTTAATTCCTGCTCATCCTCGAGTAGGTAAATGATAAAAACAGAATTTTTGATGTGGAATGCTACCTAACATATTTCTCAATGTAATCTTCTTTATTGTGGCATGAATATTCAGATCCATAAGATTCAAAACAAAAGTTTAATATTGACATAAAAACAATAATACTTCAAGCATACTAATAAAGCAATCATGTCTTCTCAAAATAACATGGCCAAAGAAAGTTATCCCTACACAATCATATAGTCTGGCTATACTCCATCTTCATCACACAAAGTATTTCATCATTCACAACCCCGATGACAAGCCAAGCAATTGTTTCATACTTTTAATGTTCTCAAACCTTTTGAACTTTCACGCAATACATGAGAGTGAGTCATGGATATAGCACTATAGGTGGGATAGAATATGGTGGTTGTGTAGAAAACAAAAAGAAGGAGATAGTCTCACATCAACTAGGAAAATTAGTGAGCTATGGAGATGCCCATCAATTGATATCGATGCAAGTGAGTAGGGATTGCCATGCAACGGATGCACTAGAGCTATAAGTGTATGAAAGCTCAAAAAGAAACTAAGTGGGTGTGCATCCAACTTGCTTGCTCACGAAGACCTAGGGCAATTTGAGGAAGCCCATCATTGGAATATACAAGCCAAGTTCTATAATGAAAAATTCAGACTAGTATATGAAAATGACAAAATAGGAGACTCTCTATCATGAAGATCATGGTGCTACTTTGAAGCACAAGTGTGGAAAAAGGATAATAACATTGTCCCTTCTCTCTTTTCTCTCATTTTTTTCCTATTTTTTTTCTTTTTCTCTTTATCTTTTTTTTTCGTCCGGAGCCTCATCCCGACTTGTGGGGGAATCATAGCCTCCATCATCCTTTCCTCACATGGGACAATGCTCTAATAATGATGACCATCACACTTTTATTTACTTACAACTCAAGAATTACAACTCGATTCTAGAACAAGATATGACTCTATATGAATGCCTCAGCGGTGTACCGGGATGTGCTATGATCAAGAGTGACATGTATAAAAGATATGAATGGTGGCTTTGCCACAAATACTATGCCAACTACATGATCATGCAAAGCAATATGACAATGATGGTATGTGTCATAATAAACGGAACGGTGGAAGTTGCATGGCAATATATCTCGGAATGGATATGGAAATGACATAATAGGTAGGTATGATGGCTGTTTTGTGGAAGGATATATGGTGGATTTAATGCACTGGCGAAAGTTGCACGGTACTAGAGAGGCTAGCAATGGTGGAAGGGTGAGAGTGCGTATAATCCATGGACTCAACATTAGTCATAAAGAACTCACATACTTATTACAAAAATTTATTAGTCATCGAAACAAAGTACTACACGCATGCTCCTAGGGTGATAGATTGGTACGAAAAGACCATCGCTCGTCCCCGACTGCCACTCATAAGGAAGACAATCAAAAAATAAATCATGCTCCGACTTCATCACATAACGGTTCACCATACGTGCATGCTACGGGAATCACAAACTTTAACACAAGTATTTCTACCAATCCACAATTACTCACTAGCATGACTCTAATATCACCATCTTTATATCTCAAAACAAATGCAAGGAATCAAACTTCTCATCTATTCAATGCTGAAAGTTTTTATTATATCCCTCTTGGATGCCCATCATATTAGGACTAAATTCATAACCTAAGCAACTTACCATGCTGTTTTAGACTCTCAAAATAATATAAGTGAAGCATGAGAGTTCAACAATTTCTATAAAATAAAACCACCGCCGTGCTGTAAAAAGATATAAGTGAAGCACTAGAGCAAATTACCTAGCTCAAAAGATATAAGTGAAGCACATAGAGTATTCTAATAAATTCACGATTAATGTGTGTCCCTCTCAAAAGGTGTGTACAGCAAGGATGATTGTGGTAAACTAAAAAGCAAATAAAGCAAAGAATCATATTATACAAGACGCTCCAAGCAAAACACATATCATGTGGTGAATAAAAATATAGCCTCAAGTAAATTTACCGATGGATTGAAGACAAAAGAGGGGATGCCATCCGGGGCATCCCCAAGATTAGATGCTTGGTTGTCCTAGAATATTAACTTGGGGTGCCTTGGGCATCCCCAAGATTAGGCTCTTGCCACTCCTTATTCCGTTGTCCATCAAATCTTTATCCAAAACTTGAAAACTTCACAACACAAAACTCAACAGAAAACTCATAAGCTCCGTTAGTATAATAAAATAAATCACCACTTTAGGTACTGTTGTGAACTCATTCTTAATTTATATTGGTGTTATATCTACTGTATTCCAACTTGTCCATGGTTCATACCCCCCCCCCCCCCCCCGATACTACACATAGATTCATCAAAATAAGCAAACAACACATAGAAAACAGAATCTGTCAAATACAGAACAGTCTGTGAAGATCCGAATATTACTCATACTTATGTAACTCTTAAAATTCTAAACAATTAGGACAACAGAGTAAATTTGTATATAAATCTTGTGTTAAAACTTCAGAATTTTTGGTCGCTTCTGTGAATTATAAAAATTCTTTAACTGGACGCAAAAGTTTCTGTTTTTCAGCAGGATCAAATCAATTATCACCGTAAGCCATCCCAAAGGTCTTACTTGGATCAAACACTAATTAAAACACCAAAACACAATTAATACAGGGGTAATAATGTGTATTTATTGAAGAACATAACTAAAAACATAAAAATAAAATTGGGATGCCTCCCAACAAGCGCTATTGTTTAACGCCCCTAACTAGGCATAAAACATAGATCTAGGTATTGTCATCTTTGGTATGCAAACCATAAGTAGCCCTCATAATAGATTCATATGGAAACTTAATTTTCTTTCTTGGAAAGTGTTCCATGCCCTTACTTAACAGGAATTGAAATCTAATGTTTCCTTCTTTCATATCAATAATTGCACCAATCGTTCTAAGGAAAGGTCTACCAAGAATAATAGGACATGTAGGATTGCAATCTATATCAAGCACAATAAAATCTACGGGCACATAATTCCTATTTGCAACAATAATAACATCATTAATCCTTCACATAGGTTTCTTAATAGTGGAATCCGCTAGATGCAAATTCAAAGAGCAATCATCAAATTCATGGAATCCTAACACATCACATAAAGTTTTTGGAATCGTGGAAATGCTAGCACCCAAATCAAACAAAGCAAAGCACTCATAATCTTTAATTTTGATCTAAATAGTAGGTTCCCACTCATCATAAAGCTTTCTAGGGATAGAAACTTCCAACTCAAGTTTTTCTTCAAAGGATTTCATCATAGCATCAACGATATGTTTAGTAAAAGCTTTATTTTGATTATAAGCATGAGGTGAATTAAGCATGGATTGCTACAAGGAAATACAATCTATCAAAGAACAATTATCATAATTAAATTCCTTGAAATCCAAAAGATTGGGTTCATCGCTACTTAAAGTTTTTGACCTCTCCAATCCCACTTTTATCAATTTTATCATTAAGATCTTTAAACTCCAAATTATTAGGACGCCTTATAGCTAAAGTTGACTCATATCTAGTCCCATATTTATCAAGATTTATATTAGCAAACAAAGATTCAATATGAGTTACATCAATCACTTTTAGATCTTCATCAATATTATCACAAGAAATAGAAGAGCACGCTTTTACAAACCAATCTCGCTTAGCACGCATCCTAGCGGTTCTTTCTTTACATTCATCCATAGAAATCTTAATGGATTTTAGAGATTAATTAATATCATGCTTGGGTGGCATAGATCTAATCTTCAAAGAAGCAATCTCAAGAGAAATTCTATCAACGTTCCTAGCCAATTCATCAATCTTAAGCAATTTTTCTTCTACCAAAGCATTGAAATTCTTTTGAAAATTTATAAAATCTTTAATATTATTCTCATGATTAGAGGGTATTTTATTATAATTTCCATAAGAATTGTTGTAGGAATTACCATAATTATTAGAGGAATTACTAGGAAACAGCCTAGGATTGAAATTACCTCTATACGCGTTATTACCAAAATTGTTCCTACCAACAAAATTCACATCCATAGATTCATTATTATTCTCAATCAAGGAAGACAAAGGCATATCATTAGGATCAATAGGAGCACTCTTACTAGCAAACAATTTCATTAGTTCATCCATCTTTCCACTCAAAGTATTGATTTCTTCAATTGCATGCACCTTTTTAGTAGTGGAAGATCTTTTGGTATGCCATTGAGAGTAATTTGCCATAATATTATCTAGGAGTTTAGTAGCTTCTCCTAATGTGATTTCCATAAAAGTACCTCCCGCGGCGGAATCTAAAAGATTTCTAGATGCAAAATTCAATCCGACATAAATTTTTTGTATGATCATCCATAAACTTAAACCATGAGTAGGGCAATTTCTTATCATCAATTTCATCCTCTCCCAAGATTGTGCAACATGTTCATGATCAAGTTGCTTAAAATTCATTATATCATTCCTAAGGGATTTGATCTTAGCGGGAGGAAAATACTTGGAAATAAAAGCATCTTTACACTTATTCCATGAATCAATACTATTTTTAGGCAAAGATGAAAACCAAGTTTTAGCACGATCTCGTAGCGAGAACGGAGATAGCTACAATTTAACAATATCATTATACACATCTTTTTTCTTTTGCATATCACACAACTCAACGAAAGTATTTAGATGGGATGCGGCATCTTCACTAGGAAGGCTAGAAAATTGTTCTTTCATCACAAGATTCAACAAAGCGGCATTAATTTCATAAGATTTCGCACTAGTGGCTAGAGCAATCGGAGTACTAATAAAATCATTATTATTAGTGTTGGAAAAGTCACACAACTTGGTATTTTCTTGATACATCGTGACAAAGCAAGCAATCTAGCACACGGACAAACAAAAAGCAAACGAAATAAGGGCGAATAAAAAGGCAAATATTTTGTGTTTTTCTGAAAACGTTTTAGAAGTGGGGGAGAGGAAAATGAGAGGTGAATGGAGAATAATGTAATGCAAGAGATGAGAGTTTACTATGGGTACTTGGTAGACTTGATGTAGAACCTCCCCGGCAACGGCGCCAGAAATTCTTCCTGCTACTTCTTGAGTTTGCGTTGGTTTTTCCCTTGAAGAGCAAAGGGTGATGCAGCAAAGTAGAGATAAGTATTTCCCTCAGTTTGAGAACCAAGGTATCAATCCAGTAGGAGGTACAAGCAAGTCTCCAATCTATGCACCTACACAAACAATCAAACACTTGCACCCAACGCGATAAAGGGGTTGTCAATCCCTTCACGGTCACTTGCAAGGATGAGATCTGATAGAGATAGATATAAAAGATTACTAAAACATAAAACAAAATAAAAGTAAATAAATTGCAGCAAGGTATTTTTGGTTTTATAGATATGAAAATATATGATGGAAAATAGACCCGGGGGCCGTAGGTTTCACTAGAGGCTTCTCTCTTGAAGAAAGCATACGGTGGGTAAACAAATTACTGTTGAGCAATTGATAGAAAAGCGCAAAGTTATGAAAATATCTAAGGCAATGATCATGTATATAGGCATCACATCCGTGACAAGTAGACCGACTCCTGCCTACATCTACTACTATTACTCCACACATCGACCGCTATCCAGCATGCATCTAGAGTATTAAGTTCATAAGAATGGAGTAACGCCTTAAGCAAGATGACATGATGTAGAGGGATAAACTCAAGCAATATGATGTAAACCCCATCTTTTTATCCTCGATGGAAACAATACAATACGTGCCTCGCTACCCCTACTATGTCACTGGGTGAGGACACCGCAAGATTGAACCCAAAACTAAGCACCTCTCCCATTGCAAGAAAAACCAATCTAGTTGGCCAAACCAAATCGATAATTCGAAGAGAAATACAAAGATATCTTAATCATGCATAAAAAGAGTTCAGAGAAGACTCAAATAATATTCATAGATAATCTGATCATAAATCCACAATTCATCGGATCTCAACAAACACACCGCAAAAAAGTATTAAATCAAATAGATCTCCAAGAACATCGAGGAGAACATTGTATTGAAGATCAAAGAGAGAGAAGAAGCCAAATAGCTACTAGCTATGGACCCGTAGGTCTGTGGTAAACTACTCACACATCATCGGAAGGGCAATAGGGTTGATGTAGAAGCCCTCCGTGATCGAATCCCCCTCCGGCAGATCGCCTGAAAAGGCCCCAAGATGGGATCTCACGGGAATAGAAGGTTACGGCGGCGGAAAAGTATTTTGGTGGACGCTTCTGGTGGTTTGGGAATATTTGGGAATTTATAGTGCAAGAATTAGGGTTGGAGGACTCCCGAGGGGCCCACAAGCCCTCAGGGCGTGGCCTCCTCGGTGTGACGCCCCCGGCTCAATCGTGCACTAATCATACACGCAAATGCACACGATCAAGCCTAAGGACTCACGGGAAGATATCACAACACAACTCTAAAACATAAATAAAGTCATACAAGCTTTATATTACAAGCCAGGGGCCTCGAGGGCTCGAATACATAAGCTTGCGTACAAGCGTCAGCGGAAGCATCAGATATCTGAGTATAGATATAAAGGAAAACATAGATAGGCCCTTAGAAGGCGGGGCCAAAGAAAAACACTACGATCGAAAGGCGTGGGCCTCCTGCCTGGTACCCTCCGATCCTACTCCTGGTCGTCGACAAGTTCAAAGCAGTAACCACCCTCGGGGTAGTAGTAGTAGTCGATCATCGGCAGGGTAGCTGTCTTAGTGGCTCCGTCATCTAGTCGCATCAAACGGATATGGGGGAAAAAGAAAGCAAAGCAACCGTGAGTACTCATCCGAAGTACTCAGCAAGCAAGGATCTACACTACATATGCAACATTATCAAAGAGTGGCTGTATATGTGGACTGGGCTGCAGAAATGCCAGAATAGAGAGGAAGGCCTAGTCCTATCGAAGACTAGCATCTTCAGCGGTCTTGCAGCAATAGAAGAGAGTAGAACAGTACAATATAATGTAGCAGTATCATTAAGTCTCAACCTCACCCAGAGATCCTTTCTCGACTCCCTGCGAGAAAGCAATCCCAGAGCCATACAGTCATCAACCTCGTCCTGAGATACCTTCTCGACTCCCTGCGAGAAGCAATCCCAGAGCCATATATCCAATTATCCAGTTCTAATTGTATCAATCAGGATACAACTCCGAGTGTTCGTTACCGAGGATCCGGCTATGCATAGATTAGTTCTTCCCTGCAGGGGTGCACCAACTTACCCACCACGCTCGCTTAACTCCGGCCGAACACACTTTCTGGGTCTTGCCCGGCCTCAGCCAAATGACACACCGCAACCCTACCTACAGCTCAGCAGAGAGGTCCCCGCCGGTCTACATCCTAAGCGCAAGGGGGTCTTGGCCATCGCCCCTCACCCTCCGGGTCGTTGCGCACAGGGTGGATACCAGCATCGCCTCGGGTGGCCGACATGATCCGACCGTGCCGCAATGCTGAACTGGACGTCTGTCAGAGCTTTCGATTGATGCTACGATGCAGAACGACCATACTATGCCAACGTGATGGTTAGTGCTATCAGGCTAGAGGCCCACTCAGATCACATATCCAAACCGTTAGTACTTTGGGGGTGCGGTAACGAGCAGAGACTCACGAAAGATGTGACCCCATCGCCCCGTCTCGAGGACTTGCGGCAAGGGCCAAGAATGCCCGGCCACGCCTCGTATTCATCACTCGGGCACCATACAGGCAACCCGTCTTCACAACACTCGCCACTTAGGCGCACGCGGGTACCCCTCAGGGTCGACCCGCCTATCCAAGTAACAGTGTAAGGTCCAAGTATCCGTGTGTCCATAACATCAGGGGAATCCGAGGTATCACCCTCGTTGGATTCCTACTTGATGTGTCAGTCAAGGTGAACTCGGAGGAATCACCCTCGATGGGTTCACACTTGATGTGTTGCACGACAGGGTCGTTACCGGAAGTGGTGAAGGAGGAATCACCCTCGATGACCATGACCAAATAGCTACTCTACAGAGTTAACATCAGGAGTGCTATAAGAGGTTTCACCTCGGCACTCGATAGTAACGCTGCAGTGTCGTTACAACTAAGGGGGGGTGATGTGCGGTGCCGGGGCCTGGTCTTCAATCCCGTTGATCGGGTCTTCGGATAATCCAGCGGTGTAGTCGGGATAAGTGGGGTCACTGATAGGTCTCTACCCAGCCTATACTAGACAGTTTAGGATAAGCAGGTAAGGTTTCAATAGCAGGTTGCAATAAACAGGCTATGCATCAGAATAGGTAAAGCAGTAGCAGCAGCAATTCTAATGCAAGCATGAGAAAATAGAATGGACGATATCGGGATGATCAAAGGGGGGGGCTTGCCTGGTTGCTCGGCGGCAAGGGCAAGGTAGTCAATGGTATCGTCGGGCTCTGGAGCTGCGTCGATACCGGGAACGGCGTCGGGGTCTAACGAGAGAGAAGAGGGGGAGGAAACAGTAAATACTAAGCAAACAAGTGCATGACATGTCAATAAGCAGAGCTAGCGGTGTTCTATCGTAGTGCTAGGTAATCCCGGCGAAGGGGAAAAATGTCCGGGAAAGTATTCCCGGTGTCCGGCATTTCGGACAGACGAAAAGAGGGGAACGGTTGCATGTTCGCTATGCTAGGGATGTGTGACGGACGAACGGACCGCACATTCGGATTCGTCTCGTCGTTCTGAGCAATTTTCATGTATTAAATTTTTTGATCTGAGCTACGAATTATTTTATATGATTTTTCAAAGTTTAAACAATATTCTAAAATTATTTAAATTATTAAAACAACATTATCCAGAATAGTGCGGGCTGACGTCATCATGACATCAGCATGACGTCAGCAGTCAACAGTGCGTTGACTGGGTCAACCTGACGTGTGGGTCCCACCTGTCATTCTCTGTTTAGGTTAATTAGGGTTTAGTTAATCTAATTACAGTTTAATTAAACTAACTAATTAATTAGATTAACTTAATTAGAGTTAACTAACTTAATTAATTCACTAATTAATTAATTTATTAATTCATTTTTATTTTTTTATTTATATACACGAGCTGGGCCATGTGTCCGGGCTGTGCCACTGACGAACGGGGCCCAGCCCCTGTATATAAATAAAAAAAATAAAAATGAATTAATAAAATAATTAATGGCTGTGCCCGTTCGGTGCGCCGGACACGTCCGGTGTCCCAGATGCGCGCGTGCGCGCGCGGGCTCAGGGAGCCAACGAGGCGAGCGGGGCGCGGTGGCCGGGGCAGCAGCGACAGCGAGGATGTGCGGCTGCAGGCGCGGTCGCGGTGGCGGCCTATGGCGGAAGCAGCGAGCGGCTGCGGTGGGGGCGCGGCAAGGCGCGGCCGCACGAGGGCGTGCGCGCGCGAAGCCGTGGGTGTGGCCATGACGAGGTGAGCGTGAGCGGGGCGAGGCCGGGCGGTGGAGCGCGAGTGCTGCGGCGGCGACAGAGGCGAGGAGAGCGAGGGAGGGAGCTCACGAGCGAGGAGAGGAGAGGGACGGCGAGGCTCGAGGAGGACGGCGTGGGGAGGAGGCGAGGAGGCGTCGGCGATGGCGACCGACGACGGCGACGGGGTCGGGGGCGCGCGGTGCGGTGGTCGAGGCGGGCGCTGTGCGGCGATGACGGGACGCGGCGCCGGCGTCGAGGGCGTCGGGGGGGAAGGAGGAGGACGAGGCAGTGGTGGCCGACGACGTTGGTGGCGGGCGATCCGGCGAACGGTGGCGAGGGGCGACGGGGTCGAGCGGTCGGTCTCGATCCCGATCCCGTCGGTCCGGCGGTGGGGGGGGGATGAGAGGGGATCGGCTAGGTTTTCGGGGGGGCAAGGGGATAGGTAGGCATGGGGTTGGCCGGCCTGGTGGGTTAGCTGGGCCAAAGCCTAGTTGGTCCGGGGGGGGGGCTTTTTCCTTTTATTCTGTTTTCTTCTTTTCTGTTTTTTTTTTGGTTTTGCAAAATGTGTGGTATCCAAATGAATTTTGTAAAATACATAAACTGGTCCATAAATTACAGTGCAACATACCCTATCACCAAAAATTAGTTTGGGGTATTTATCATTTCTTATTAATTTTATATTAATTAACAGGTTATTAAATATTGTCTTTAGTCACTGTTTGACGATGTTGGAGTCACTTACCCAATTCCAATAATGTTGGTTTCAATTTTAGAATTGTCTCTGATTTACTTGCTATTTAATTAACAATTTAGTTTCTGATTTGAGCAACTTTTATTTTCACTTTTAGTTTGAATTTCCATTTGAATTTGAATTTGAAAAGAGATATCATACTAATGATGATTAAGCACTGTTGATCATGATGACATGGCATAATCAAAAGGGTGATCACTGTAGTTAACCACTGGGGGTGTTACAAGTCTCCTCCACTAACAAGAATTCTAGTCCCGAGAATTAAGAGGTAGAAGGAAAAAGTTCGGGGTATTCCGCACGAAGATTATCTTCGCGTTCCCAAGTGTCTTCATCTTCAGTATGATTTGACCACTGCACTTTGAGGAACTTGGTAACCTTCTAACGGGTCCGACGTTCAGCTTCATCGAGAATGCGGATCGGATGCTCCTTATAAGATAGATCATCCTGCAATTCGAGCATCTCGTGATCCAGTGCGCGGTGCGGAGATTCCTTGAACCAACGACGAAGTTGCGACACATGGAAGACGTCGTGGATATGAGAGAATTGCGGCGGCAACTCCAATTTATATGCCACCTGACCACGTCTAGCAACAATGCGGAAAGGACCAATGTAGCGTGGAGCTAACTTGCCCTTGATTCCAAAACGGTGAGTGCCTTTCATAGGAGTGACCCACAGATAAGCTTGATCACCGGGTTGATAAGTCAAACCCCATTGTTTTCGATCATAGTTGCTCTTCTGGTGGTCCTGAGCCGCCTTGAGATTTTCCCGGACAATACGAACTTGTTCTTCGGCGTGTTGAATAATATCCGAACCCACGAGCGGTCGTTCCCCAGTTTCTGACCAATTCAGAGGGGTTCGACACTTACGTCCATATAGTACTTCGAAGGGGGCCATTTTCAAGCTAGCTTGATAGCTGTTGTTATACGAGAACTCGGCATACGGGAGAGATTCTTCCCACTTCTTACCGAACGATATGACACAGACTCGCAGCATGTCTTCAAGCACTTGATTAACTCGCTCAACCTGGCCTTGGGATTGGGGGTGATAAGCTGAACTCCAGGTAATATGAGTTCCCATAGCTTCTTGGAAACTTTCCCAGAACTTGGAAGTGAAAAGGCCGCCACGGTCCGAACTGATCTCCTTCGGAATGCCGTGGAGTGAAACAATTCTGGAGATATATAATTATGCTAGCTGACTAGCAGTGATCGTCTCTTTGACAGGCAGAAAGTGTGCAACCTTGGAGAGTTGGTCGACGACGACAAGAATAGCATCGTGACCCTTCTGTGACCTGGGGAGTCCTGTAATGAAATCCATCTGAACCTTATCCCATTTCCACAACGGAATAGGAAGTGGTTGCAGAATTCCGGCAGGCTTCTGATGTTCTGCTTTAACGCGACGGCAAACATCACATTCAGCAACATATCGAGCAATGTCCTGCTTCATTCTAGACCACCAGTACCTTTGTTGGAGATCACGATACATCTTGGTGCTACCCGGATGAATAGACAGTGGTGTATCATGTGCCTCCTTCATGACCTTATCAGTCATAAGCTCAAAGTGAGGTACCACAATGCGGTCTCTGAAATACAAGGTTCCATCTTCAGACAGCGAGAAATCCCTGTACTTTTCAAGGTGAAGGTTTTTCTTCATCAGATCAACTTCAGCATCTTTAGCTTGCGCATTATTAACACCTTTCTCAAGATCTGGTTGTATCACAAGGTTATTAAGAGAACCCTGTGGAATAATATGCAGATTCAGCTTGCGTAGTTCTTCAAAAAGACGAGGTTGAGCTTGCTTAACCATGAGGTTGTCGCAATAGGACTTGCGGCTTAAGGCATCAGCCATCACGTTAGCCTTGCCAGGGGTATAAGAAATACCCAAATCATAGTCCGCAATGGCCTCCATCCATCTTTGCTGACGGAGGTTTAGAGATGGCTGAGTGGACAAGTACTTCAGACTTTTATGATCCGTGTATATCTCGCAACGATTACCGAGAAGGTAATGTCGCCACAATTGCAGTGCATATATGACAGCAGCTAGTTCTAGATCATGTACCGGATAATTCTCTTCATGTGGGCGCAACTGACGAGAGCCATAAGCAATCACTTTACGCTCTTGCATTAGGACACAGCCTAATCCTTCACGGGATGCGTCACAATAAATCACGAAGTCTTTGCGAGAATCTGGAGGAGCAAGTACTGGGGCAGATGTTAGCTTGTCCTTGAGTGTTTGAAAACTTTCTTGACATTTTTCTGTCCATTCAAACTTAACGCCCTTGTGAAGTTGATCAGCCAGGGGCTTAGCAATCTTGGAAAAGTTCTCGACAAATCGACGGCAATAGCTTGCAAGGCCGAGAAAACTTCTCACTTGCTTGACATTCTTCAGTGGAGTCCAGTCCAGAATAGCCTGAACTCGTTCCAGGTTAACAGCAATTCCATCCTTGGAGATCACATGACCAAGGTAGGTTACTTCAGAAAGCCAGAATTCACATTTGGAGTATTTGGCATACAACTGGTGTTCTCGGAGCCTTTCCAGAACAAGACGGAGGTGTTCAGCATGTTCTTCTTTATTCTTCGAATAAACCAGGATATCATCTAGATAAACCACGACGAATTTGTCGAGGTAATCCATGAAGATGTAATTCATCAGACGGGAGAATGTGGCTGGAGCATTTGTTAAGCCAAATGACATGACAGTGTACTCATAAGAGCCATAGCGAGTAACAAATGCAGTCTTTGGAATATCCTCTTCACGAACACAGATCTGATGGTAACCCAACCTCAAGTCGAGTTTAGAAAACACCGATGATCCAGCAAGCTGATCATACAAATCATTGATCCGAGGAAGCAGATATTTGTTCTGAATTGTGGCTTGGTTAATGGGCCGGTAATCCTGAACCAATCGGTTAGTTCCATCCTTCTTCTTAACGAAGAGTGAAGGTGCTCCCTAAGCAGAGGAACTGGGGTGGATGAAACCCTTATTAAGTGACGTGTCGATTTCCTCCTTAAGTTCAAGAAGGTGGCGCGGAGGCATCTTATAAGGACGCTTCGCAATAGGGGTAGTGCCAGGTTTCAAGTCTATGACAAACTCGACAGCTCTAGCAGGGGGTATTCCTGGAAGTTCTTCTGGAAAGACATCTTGAAAATCACGAACAACTGGAACGTTCTCGATGCCTTCAAGAGGTGAAGCATTCAATGCATTCAGAACATATATTTGAGTCTCAGCATCCTGAACTGTTCGGGCTGAGTATCTGACCGTCTGGCCAGAAGGGTGGGTGAGCTGGACTGTTTCAGTGGCACAGTCAATCAAAGCTTTATTGGGCTTCAACCAGT
Source organism: Thinopyrum elongatum (assembly GCA_011799875.1). Lineage (NCBI taxonomy): Eukaryota > Viridiplantae > Streptophyta > Magnoliopsida > Poales > Poaceae > Thinopyrum > Thinopyrum elongatum. The sequence continues at coordinate 152,987,718 of CM022302.1, read as the reverse complement.
CCATACCCAGAATAATGTCTATGTTGGAGGTCTTGAGAGCAATGAGTGAAACGGGGAACATCAATCCTCCAATCATAATGTGGTTACCGTGGCTTACCATGGTAGTTTGCCAATTAGCCCCGGGTGACTGGATTACTAACGGAGTGGACATCTCCTCGAAAGGTATATCATGGCTTCGTGCAAAACTTTCGGACATGAAGGAGTGCGATGCTCCAGAATCAAAGAGGACTGAAGCTGGGATTGAATTCACTAGAAGGGTGCCCATCACAATTTTGGGGTCCTGTCGAGTTTCTTCCATGTTGACTTGGTTGACATGGACCCGAACTATAGCAAACGGCCTGGCATTACAGCTTCTGAGATGATGGTTCCGACAGCTCTTCTTGCGACCAACAGGAGGACGTGGTGCATCCTGATGAAAAGCCATAGCATTAGGCTGTCCATCCTGAACCGTTAGCTGTCTCAGCGGTGAAGGCAGTCGAGGTGCAACATAAGACGGCCTTGGTGTTGGAGCAGGTCGGTGATGAACATTGTGTGGGATCCAGACTCGACATTTCTGAGCAGGCTGACCCGAGGATGAGCCAGCTTCATGAGTGCACTTGAGCGACTCCTGGTGTTTAGTCAGGGCAGTCTCAACTTGGAAAGATTTGCTGACAAGCGTTGCGAAGTCTGTGCAATCATGGACAGCAAGTGCAAGGTTTATATCTGTACGCAGTCCTTCACAAAATTTCTCCTGCTTGCGTGCGTCAGTGCAGACGTCATCTTCGGCATAACGGGACAATTCAAGAAATTTCCTCTGATATTCATCCACAGTCATTTTACCATGAGAGAGTTTGCGGAACTCCTGCTTCTTCTAGTCCATCAGACCTTGAGGAATGTACCATGCACGAAAAGCTGACTGGAATTCCTGCCAAGTGGTTACTGCTTCAGTAGGCAACATACCCTTGTGGCTTTCTCACCATTGAGCAGCTGATCCCCTCAGTTGATACGTCGCATAGGTGACGTAACTGTCAGGGATAACATTGGCCGACTTCATCTGAAAGGCAATGTCGCGGAGCCAATCATCAGCATCCATTGGATCAGTCGAGCTGCGAAAGGTGGAAGGATTGAGGCGCACGAATTCTGACAGTGTTATTGGGGTAGGCTGTTGATGAGCATTCTGGTTTGGAAACTGAGCCAATATCCCAGTCATAACCTGACGGTTCAGTTCAAACTGCTGCATCATTTCGGCAATATAAGGTGGAGGTGGGGGATCGTCAGCCATCCTGCCAATTCAACAGGGGCAGTTTAGCAAGTGAAACTACAAGTATATGGAGTTATTCATGATGTAACACGGGAAAGAACAGGAAAGGCATTAGATATATAATAGTAGTCGTCAAAGACATACCAATCCATGCATAGAGTTGGATTCAAACGGATAGTACGCGCACGGGAACGCTCGCAGCTAGACAAACTAGGTGGCGCGCAGGCACGCGGTGAGGATTACAACAACGTGACATAGCAAAGGCTACATCATGTCAGAGAAAACTGCTGGGGCGAGGAATCTGCAAGTGACAACACAGGGTGCCCTCGATAAGAGGATCCTGCAAGCAGAACCTGGCCCGCAATCTTGAAGGAAGGGGGGAAATTACAGAACACCGGGTGGATGTGATCACGAGAACCTAATGTTGGAGTTAGTAAAATTTTAACCCGAATAGAAGAGAGATCAGGGTCCCAGAGTAAAGGTCGAGGAGTAAAAGATCCTAATACCACCCAATTGGCGACGTGGGCCCGTAAGCCACACATCCATGTTAGTAAAACAGTTTTGGACCACTAGACTCAACTTCGGCCAAGGAGTTGGAAAGGGGGTTCCTACAGTCAGTCGGCTCTGATACCAACTTGTGACGCCCCCGGCTCAATCGTGCACTAATCATACACGCAAATGCACACGATCAAGCCTAACGACTCACGGGAAGATATCACAACACAACTCTAAAACATAAATAAAGTCATACAAGCTTTATATTACAGGCCAGGGGCCTCGAGGGCTCGAATACATAAGCTTGCGTACAAGCGTCAGCGGAAGCATCAGATATCTGAGTACAGATATAAAGGAAAACACAGATAGGCCCTTAGAAGGCGGGGCAAAAGAAAAACACTATGATCGAAAGGCGTAGGCCTCCTGCCTGGGACCCTCCGATCCTACTCCTGGTCGTCGGCAAGTTCAAAGCAGTAACCACCCTTGGGGTAGTAGTAGTAGTCGATCGTCGGCGGGGTAGCTGTCTCAGTGGCTCCGTCATCTGGTCGCATCAAACGGATATGGGGGAAAAAGAAAGCAAAGCAACCGTGAGTACTCATCCGAAGTACTCAGCAAGCAAAGATCTACACTACATATGCAACATTATCAAAGAGTGGCTGTATATGTGGACTGGGCTGCAGAAATGCCAGAATAGAGAGGAAGGCCTAGTCCTATCGAAGACTAGCATCTTCAGCGGTCTTGCAGCAATAGAAGAGAGTAGAACAGTACAATATAATGTAGCAGTATCATTAAGTATCAACCTCACCCAAAGATCCTTTCTCGACTCCCTGCGAGAAAGCAATCCCAGAGCCATACAGTCATCAACCTCGTCCTGAGATCCCTTCTCGACTCCCTGCGAGAAGCAATCCCAGAGCCATATATCCAATTATCCAGTTCTAATTTTATCAATCAGGATACAACTACGAGTGTCCGTTACCGAGGATCCGGCTATGCATAGATTAGTTCTTCCCTGCAGGGGTGCACCAACTTAGCCACCACGCTCGCTTAACTCCGGCCGGACACACTTTCTGGGTCTTGCCCGGCCTCAGCCAAACGACACACCGCAACCCTACCTACAGCTCAGCAGAGATGTCCCCGCCGGTCTACATCCTAAGCGCAAGGGGGTCTTGGCCATCGCCCCTCACCCTCCGGGTCGTTGCGCACAGGGTGGATACCAGCATCGCCTCGGGTAGCCGACACGATCCGACCGTGCCGCAATGCTGAACTGGACATCTGTCAGAGCTTTCGGCTGATGCTACGATGCAGAACGCCCATACTATGCCCACGTGATGGTTAGTGCTATCAGGCCAGAGGCCCACTCAGATCACATATCCAAACCGTTAGTACTTTGGGGGTGCGGTAACGAGCAGAGACTCACGAAAGATGTGACCCCATCGCCCCGTCTCGAGGACTTGCGGCAAGGGCCAAGAATGCCCGGCCACGCCTCGTATTCATCACTCGGGCACCATACATGCAACCCGTCTTCACAACACTCGCCACTTAGGCGCACGCGGGTACCCCTCAGGGTCGACCCGCCTATCCAAGTAACAGTGTAAGGTCCAAGTATCCGTGTGTCCATAACATCAGGGGAATCCGAGGTATCACCCTCGTTGGATTCCTACTTGATGTGTCAGTCAAGGTGAACTCGGAGGAATCACCCTCGATGGGTTCACACTTGATGTGTTGCACGACAGGGTCGTTACCGGAAATGGTGACGGAGGAATCACCCTCGATGACCACGACCAAATAGCTACTCTACAGAGTTAACATCAGGAGTGCTATAAGAGGTTTCACCCTCGGCACTCGATAGTAACGCTGCAGTGTCATTACAACTAGGGGGGGGGGGGTGATGTGCGGTGCCGGGGCCTGGTCTTCAATCCCGTTGATCGGGTCTTCGGATAATCCAGCGGGGCAGTCGGGATAAGTGGGGTCACTGATAGGTCTCTACCCAGCCTATACTAGACGGTTTAGGATAAGCAGGTAAGGTTTCAATAGCAGGTTACAATAAACAGGCTATGCATAAGAATAGGTAAAGCAGTAGCAGCAGCAATTCTAATGCAAGCATGAGAAAATGGAATGGGCGATATCGGGATGATCAAAGGGGGGGCTTGCCTGGTTGCTCGGCGGCAAGGGCAAGGTCGTCAATGGTATCGTCGGGCTCCGGAGCTGCGTCGGTACCGGGAACGGCGTCGGGGTCTAACAAGAGAGAAGAGGGGGAGGAAACAGTAAATACTAAGCAAACAAGTGCATGACATGTCAATAAGCAGAGCTAGCGGTGTTCTATCGTAGTGCTAGGTAATCCCGGCGAAGGGGAAAAATGTCCGGGAAAGTATTCCCGGTGTCCGGCATTTCGGACAGACGAAAAGAGGGGAACGGTTGCACATTCGCTATGCTAGGGACGTGTGACGGACGAACGGACCGCGTATTCGGATTCGTCTCGTCGTTCTGCGCAATTTTCTTGTATTAAGTTTTTCGATCTGAGCTACGAATTATTTTATATGATATTTCAAAGTTTAAACAATATTCTGAAATTATTTAAATTATTAAAACAACATTATCCAGAATAGTGTGGGCTGACGTCATCATGACATCAGCAGTCAACAGTGCGTTGACTGGGTCAACCTGACGTGTGGGTCCCACCTGTCATTCTCTGTTTAGGTTAATTAGGGTTTAGTTAATCTAATTATAGTTTAATTAAACTAACTAATTAATTAGATTAACTTAATCAGAGTTAACTAACTTAATTAATTCACTAATTATTTTATTAATTCATTTTTATTTATTTTTTATTTATATACAGGGGCTGGGCCCTGTTCGTCAGTGGCACAGCCGGACATGTCCGGGCTATGCCCGTTCGGTGCGCCGGACACGTCCGACGTCCCAGATGCGCGCGTGCGCGTGCGGGCTCAGGGAGCCGGCGAGGCGAGCGGGGCGCGGTGGCCGGGGCAGCAGCGGTAGCGAGGATGTGCGGCTGCGGGCGCGGTCGCTGTGGCGGCCTATGGCGGAAGCAGCGAGCGGCTGCGGTGGGGGCGCGGCAAGGCGCGGCCGCACGAGGGCGTGCGCGCGCGGAGCCGTGGGTGTGGCCATGACGAGGTGAGCGTGAGCGGGGCGAGGCCGGGCGGCGGAGCTCGAGCGCGGCGGCGGCGACAGAGGCGAGAAGAGCGAGGGAGGGAGCTCACGAGCGAGGAGAGGAGAGGGGCGGCGAGGCTCGAGGAGGACGGTGTGGGGAGGAGGCGTCGGCGATGGCGACCGACGACGGCGACGGGGTCGGGGGCGCGCGGTGCGGTTGTCGGGACGGGCGCCGTGCGGCGATGACGGGACGCGGCGCCGGCGTCGAGGGTGTCGGGGGGGAAGGAGGAGGATGAGGCAGTGGTGGCCGACGGCGTTGGTGGCGGGCGATCCGGCGAACGACGGCGAGGGGTGACGGGGTCGAGCGGTCGGGCTCGATCCTGATCCCGATCGAGTCGCGGGCGGGGGGGGGGGGGGATGAGAGGGGATCGGCTAGGGTTTCGGGGGGGGCAAGGGGATAGGTAGGCAGGGGTGGGCCGGCCTGGTGGGTTAGCTGGGCCAAAGCCCAGTTGGTCCGGGGGGGGGGGGTTTCCTTTATTCTGTTTTCTTCTTTTTTGTTTTTTTTGTGGTTTGCAAAATGTGTGGTATCCAAATGAATTTTGTAAATACATAAAACTGGTCCATAAATTACAGTGCAACATACCCTATCACCAAAAATTGTTGGGGTATTTATCATTTCTTATTAATTTTATATTAATGAACAGGTTATTAAATATTGTCTTTAGTCACTGTTTGACGATGTTGGAGTCACTTACCCAATTCCAATAATGTTGGTTTCAATTTTAGAATTGTCTCTGATTTACTTGCTATTTAATTAACAATTTAGTTTCTGATTTGAGCAACTTTTATTTTCACTTTTAGTTTGAATTCCCATTTGAATTTGAATTTGAAAAGAGATATGATACTAATGATGATTAAGCACTGTTGATCATGATGACATGGCATAATCAAAAGGGTGATCACTGTAGTTAACCACTGGGGTTTTACACTCGGGAACCTTCTGGCCCCCTTTCCAAGCTCCGTGGATGTCTTCTGGTCCAAGAAAAATCATCGCGAAAGTTTTATTCCGTTTGGACTCCGTTTGATATTCCTTTTCTGTAAAACTCAAAAACAAGGAAAAAACAGAAACTGGCACTGGGCTCTAGGTTAATAGGTTAGTCTAAAAAATAATATAAAATAGCATATTAATGCATATAAAACATCCAAAACAGATAATATAATAGCATGGAACAATCAAAAATTATAGATACGTTGGAGACGTATCAGCCCCCCACTATATAAAGGGGGTCTTCTTCCCCAAGAAGACCTACCTCTTATCCCAAAGCTTCGTTGTTGATCATTCTCCAAAGTAGCGGGATCATTATTACCTAGAGTTGACACTCTTCCAAACCCACTTTCAATATTATTGCAAACACCATTATCATCAGGCTTAAATAAATTTTCAAGATCATAAGAAGAATCACCCCAATCATGATCATTGCAACTAGTAGTGGACATAGCAAAATTAGCATCCCCAAGCTTAGGGTTTTGCATATTATTAGCACAATTGAAATTAATAGGATTTATAATAACATCATTGCAATCATGCTTTTCATTCAAGGAGCTATCGTGAATCACTTCATAAATTTTATCACAATTTTCAGATTCACGAATTTCAAGCAAAACTTCATAAAGACAATCTAGTGCACGCAACTCACTAGCAATTGGTTCATCATAATTGGATCTCTTAAAAAGATTAGCAAGTGGATGAGGATCCATAAACTTTTTGCTTTCTGATTTTCAATAAATACACAATTATTCCAAACGAACAAACAAACAAACCAAGTAAGACATAAAAGGCGAACGAAAAGAAGGCAAATAAAAAGGCAAATATTTTTGTGTTTTTCTGAAAACATTTTAGAAGTGGGGGAGAGGAAAATGAGAGGCAAATGGGAAATAATGTAATGCAAGAGATGAGAGTTTATGATGGGTACTTGGTAGGCTTGAGGTAGAACCTCCCCGGCAACGGCGCCAGAAATTCTTCCTGCTACTTCTTGAGCTTGCGTTGGTTTTTCCCTTGAAGAGGAAAGGGTGATGCAGCAAAGTAGAGATAAGTATTTCCCTTAGTTTCAGAACCAAGGTATCAATCCAGTAGGAGGTACAAGCAAGTCTCCAATCTATGCACCTGCACAAACAATCAAACACTTGCACCCAACGTGATAAAGGGGTTGTCAATCCCTTCACAGTCACTTGCAAGGATGAGATCTGATAGAGATAGATATAAAAGATTACTAAAATGTAAAACAAAATAAAAGCAAATAAATTGCAGCTACGTATTTTTTGGTTTTTGGTTTTATAGATCTGAAAATATATGATGGAAAATAGACCCGGGGGCCATAGGTTTCACCAGAGGCTTCTCTCTTGAAGAAAGCATACGGTGGGTAAAAAAATTGCTGTTGAGCAATTTATAGAAAAGCGCAAAGTTATGACGATATCTAAGAAAATGATCATGAATATAGGCATCACGTCCGTGACAAGTAGACCGAAATGATTCTGCATCTACTACTATTACTCCACACATCGACCGCTATCCAACATGCATCTAGAGTATTAAGTTCATAAGAACGTAGTAACGCCTTAAGCAAGATGACATGATGTAGAGGGATAAATTCAAGCAATATGATGAAAACCCCATCTTTTTATCCTTGATGGAAACAATACAATACGTGCCTCGCTACCCTACTATGTCACTGGGTGAGGACACTGCAAGATTGAACCCAAAAATAAGCACCTCTCCCATTGCAAGAAAAACCAAGCTAGTTGGCCAAACCAAATCGATAGTTCGAAGAGAAATACAAAGATATCTTAATCATGCATAAAAGAGTTCAGAGAAGACTCAAATAATATTCATAGATAATCTAATCATAAATCCACAATTCATCGGATATCAACAAACACACCGCAAAAAAGTATTACATCGAATAGATCTCCAAGAACATCGAGGAGAATATTGTATTGAAGATCAAAAAGAGAGAAGAAGCCATCTAGCTACTAGCTATAGACCCATATGCCTGTGGTAAACTACTCACACATCATCGGAAGGGCAAAAGAGTTGACGTAGAAGCCCTCCGTGATCGAATCCCTCTTCGGCAGATCACCGAAAAAGGTCCCAAGATGGGATCTCACGGGAACAGAAGGTTACGGCGGGTGAGAAAGTATTTTGGTGGACGCTTCTGGTGGTTCGGGAATATTTGGGAATTTATAGTGCAAGAATTAGGGTTAGGAGACCTTCGAGGGGCCCACAAGCCCTGAGGGCGCACCCCCCAGGGGTGCGTCTAGCAGGCTTGTGGCCACCTCGGGCACCTCCTGGCCCCCTCTCCAAGTCCTACTGGTGTCTTCTGGTCCAACAAAAATCATCATGAAAGTTTTATTCCGTTTGGACTCCGTTTGATATTCCTTTTCTGTAAAACTCAAAAACAAGGAAAAAATTGAAACTGGCACTGGGCTCTAGGTTAATAGGTTAGTCCCAAAAATAATATAAAATAGCATATTAATGCATATAAAACATCCAAAATAGATAATATAATAGCATGGAACAATCAAAAATTATAGATACGTTGGAGACGTATCACTGCACTGGGATTTCCTCGAAGAAGAGAGGATGAAGCAGTATAGTAGAGATAATTATTTCCCTCAGTTAAGAACCAAGGTTATCAATCCATTAGGAGAACCACGCAGAACCTCGTTAACAGTACCTACACACACAAAAGCAAATACTTGCACCCAACGTGATCAAGGGGGTTGTCAGTCCCCTCGGCGGTTATTTGCAAGGATCAAATCTCGTAGTGGTAGATAGATAGAATAAAAACACAAAATAAAATAATGGTAATAAATTTGCAGCAAGATATTTTTGGATTTTATATATGATAAAGGTCGACCCCGGGGCCATAGTTTTCACTAGAGGCTTCTCTCTCGAACAAAGAGCATACGGTGGGTAAACAAATTACTGTTGGGCAATTGATAGAAAATCGCATAGTTATGACGATATTCAAGGCAATGATCATGTATATAGGCATCACGTCCGAGACAAGTAGACCGACTCATGCCTTCATATACTACTATTACTCCACCCATCGACCGCTATCCAGCATGCATCTAGGGTATTAAGTCATAAAAACAGAGTAACGCCTTAACCAAGATGACATGATGTAGACAAAGTAAATCCAAGTAATATGAATAAACCCCATCATTTTATCCTTAATGGCAACAATACAAATACGTGTCATTTCCCTTTCTGTCACTGGGATGAAGCACCGCAAGAGTGAACCCATCACGAAGCACCTCTCCCATTGCAAGATAAATCAATCTAGTTGGCCAAACCAAACGGATAGATCAGAGAGAAATACAAAGCTATAACAATCATGCATATAATAATTCTGACAAGACTCAAATATTTCTCATGAATAATCTGATCATAAACCCACAATTCATCAGATCCCAACAAACACACCGCAAAAAAGAATTACATCGAATAGATCTCCAAGAACATCGAGGAGAACATTGCATTGAAGATCAAAGGGAGAGAAGAAGCCATCTAGCTACTAGCTATGGACCCTTAGGTCTAGGGTAAACTACTCATGCATCAACGGAAGGGCAGCAAGGTTGATGTAGAAGCCCTCCGTGGTCGATTTCCCCTCCGGAAGAGTACCGGAGTAGGCCTCCAGATGGGATCGCGAAAGAATAGAGACTTGCGGTGGCGGAAAAAGTGTTTCGGGTGGCTCCCTGATGTATTGAGAATATTTGAGAATTTATAGAAGCGAAATTAGGTCAAGATGTGCCACTAGGAGCCCACAAGCCTGGGGCCGCCTCCCGAGCTTGTCGCTCCCTCGTGACTCCTTTGGTCTTCTCCCGAAGCTTCTAGGGTCTCTCTAGGTCCAAAAAAAAATCGTCCAAAAGTTTCGTAGTGTTTGGACTCCATTTGGTACTGATTTCCTGGAAAGCCAAAAACAAGGAAAAAACAGCAACTGGCACTAGGCACTAGGTTAATAAGTTAGTCCCAAAAAATGATATATAATTGCATATAAAACATCCAAGATTGATACTATAATAGCATGGAACAATAAAAAATTATAGATGCATTGGAGACGTATCAAGCATCCCCAAGCTTAATTCCTGCTCGTCCTTGAGTAGTTAAATGACAAAAATAGAAATTTGGATGTGGAATGCCGCCTATCATATTCAACATGTAAATCTCTCTTTGTGGTATGAATATTAAGATTCGAGTGATTCAAAGCAATAGTCTATAATTTGATATAAAGACGTCAATACTCATGCATACTAATTAACAGACAATCATGCCTTTTCAAAATAGAAAATGCTAAAGAAAGTTATCCCTACAAAATCATATAGTCTTGTCATGCTCCATCTTCTTAACATAGTATTTAACATGCACAACCCCGATGACAAGCTGAGCAATTGGTTCATACTTTTTAACGCGCTTTAGCTTTTTCAACCCCCACGCAATACATGAGCGTTAGCCATGGATATAGCACTATGGGTGGAATAGAATGCAGTGGTAGAGATTAATAAGGGGAAGTCAAAAAAGAAAGAAAATCTCACATCGACGAGGCTAATCAGTGGGCTATGGAGATGCCCATCAATTGATGTCAATGCGAGGAGTAGGGATTGCCATGCAACGGATGCACTAAGAGCTATAAGTGTATGAAAGTTCATTCTGAAAACTAAGTGGGTGTGCATCCAACTTGCTTGCTCATGAATACTTCGGGCATTTGAGGAAGCCCATCTTCGCAATATACAAAGCCAAGTTTTATAATAAAAAAATCCCACTAGTTTATGAAAGTGAAAGCATAAGAGACTTTCTATATGAAAAACATGGTGCTACTTTGAAGCACAAGTGTGGAAAAGTATAGCAACATTGCCCCTTCTCTCTTTTTCTCTCATCTCTTTTTTTTGGTGGGATCTTTTTTTGGCCTCTCTTTTTTCTCTTTTTTTTATTTTCTCACTGGGACAATGCTCTAATAATGAATTATGATGATCATCACACTTCTATTTATTTACAACTCAAAATTACAACTCGATACTAGAACAAATATGACTATATGAATGCCTCTGGCAGTGTACCAGGATGTGCAATGATGCTAGCGTAACATGTAAAAAAATGATGAACGGTAGCTGAGCCACAAATACTATGTCAGCTATTTGATCATGCAAAGCAATATGACAATGATGATGTATGTCATAAAAATAGAACGGTGGAAGTTGCATGGCAATATATCTCGGAATAGCTATGGAAATGCCATGATAGGTAGGTATGGTGGTTGTTTTGAGGAAGATATAAGGAGGCTTATGTGTGATGGAGCATATCATATCACGGGGTTTGGATGCACCTGCGAAGTTTGCACCAACTCTCGAGGTGAGAAAGGGCAATGCACGGTACCGGAGGGGCTAGCAAATTGCGGAAAGGTGAGAGTGCGTATAATCCATGGACTCACATTAGTCATAAAGAACTCACATGCTTTGTGAAAGTTTATTAGCACTCGAAGCAAAGTAATACTACGCATGCCCCTAGGGGGATAGATTGGTAGGAAAATACCATTGCTTATCCACGACCGCCACTCATAAGGAAGACAATCAATAATAAATCATGCTCCAACTTCTTAGCATAACTAGAGACCATACGTGCATGCTTCGGGAATCACAAACCTTAACACTAATATTCTTACTAAACCACAATCATTCACTAGTACCTCCCACATATTACCACCTTAATATCACAAAACTATTGCAAGGAATCAAACTTATCATATTCAGTGGTCTACATGAAAGTTTTTATTATATCCCTCTTGAATACCTATCATATTAGGACCAATTTCATAACCCATGCATATTGCCATTAATATTTATCAAACTCTCAAAATTATATAAGTGAAGCATGAGAGTGCAATTATTTCTTTAAAATATAACCACCGCCGTGCTCTAAAAGATATAAGTGAAACACTAGAGCATCTGCCTAGCTCAAAAGATATAAGTGAAGCACAAAGAGTATTCTGACAAATCACGAATAAATGTGTGTCCCTCTCAAAAGGTGTTTCCAGAAAACATGATTGTGGCAAACTAAAAAGCAAACAAAGCAAAGACCACTATAATACACAATGCTCCAACCAAAACTCATATCATGTGATGAATAAAAATATAGCTCCAAGTAATTTACCGATGGTTGGTTGACCAAAGAGGGGATGCCTTCTGGGGCATCCCCAAGATTAGACGCTTGGGTCTCCTTTAATATTACCTTGGGTGCCTTGGGAATCCCCAAACTTAGGGTCTTTCCACTCCTCATTCCTTCATCCATCGCGATCTCATTTAAAACATGAAAACTTCAGCACACAAAACTCAATAGAAACTTCATGAGATCCGTTAGTATAACAACCAAATCACAAACTTTAGGTACTGTTATGAACCCATTCATATTTTATTATTGCATAATACCTACTTTATTCCAACTTCTCCATGACTTATACCTCCCGATACAATCCATAGATTCATCAAACAAGCAAACTATGCAACGAAAACAGAATCTGTCTGAAACAGAATAGTCTGTAGTAATCTGAAGAATGACTATACTTCTGTAATTCTAAAAATTCCGAAAAATTACGACAACATGGGAAATTTGTATATCAATCATTTGTTAAAAATTCAGATCAAAATCACATTCTAGTTATTTTTAGTTTTTTCTGGACTGAGCACAAAAGTTTTTATTTTTTCACGGAATCGAATCAACTATCAACCAAATCATCCCAAAGGCTTTACTTGGCACAAACACTAATTAAAGCACGATAACACAATCATAATAGTAGCATAATTGTGTGCACACTCAAAAACATAAAACAAAAATAACCGTTGGGTTGCCTCCCAACAAGCGCTATCTTTTTACGCCCCTAACTAGGCGTAAGGCAATGTTTCAAGTGTTGTCATCTTTAGTTTTCACCACATTAGTGGGGCTTTTCTCAAAGCCAGGGGATTCCTTACGCTGCCCATTATTCTTAGAAAATAAAGCAATTCTATTGTCCAAAGTGTCTAACCGCTTATTGCAAATGGTAAGAAGATTATTCATGCGATTAAGGTTTCGACTAACATTTTTAAGAGGCTCATTAGACTTTTGTAGCTCAACCAAAATTTTCTGCATATCACCTAATTTCTCCAAAATTTGGATTCATTCTTGAGTATAATTTAATCAATTTTTTAGGGGTGGAATTCCCACTATGCCCTTTATTATTTCATAGGTAGTATTAGCATCACTTTCAACAAAATTCCCCTTAGTAGAAAAATCCAGAAGTTGTCTATTAGGTATAGTTAGCCCTACATAGAAATTTCGAAGCAAAATTTTTATATCCCCTTTTATAGTGCAAATGCAATAAGATTCCATTATCCTATACAAAGCATCTTTTAAATTTTCTCCTTGTTTTTTGTTTGGAGTAAAGAACTTCAAAGTCAGGGGACAAAGGAGGAATAGCAATACTAGACATAGTGACCAAGCAAACAAAAATATTTTTGTGTTTTTTTGTAAAACTGTTTTAGAAGTGGGGGAGATGAAAACAAGAGGCAAATGGCAAATGAAAGTAATAACAAGTAGATGATAGTTTATGTGAAGGTACTTGATAGATTTTGGTGATGTCTCCCCGGCAACGGTGCCAGAAATTCTTCCTGTTACTTGTGAGCTGCACTGGGATTTCCTCGAAGAGGAGAGGATGAAGTAGTATAGTAGAGATAAGTATTTCCCTCAGTTAAGAACCAAGGTTATCAATCCAGTAGGAGAACCATGCAGAATCTCGTTAACAGTACCTGCACACACAAAAACAAATAATTGCACCCAATGCGATCAAGGGGGTTGTCAATCCCCTCGGCGGTTATTTCCAAGGACCAGATCTCGTAGTGTTGGATTTTATATATGATGAAGGTAGACCCAGGGGCCATAGTTTTCACTAGAGGCTTCTGTTTCGAACAAAAAGCATACGGTGGGTAAACAAATTACTGTTGGGCAATTGATAGAAAAGAGCATAGTTATGACGATATTCAAGGCAATGATCATGTATATAGGCATCACGTCCGAGACAAGTAGACCGACTCCTGCCTGCATCTACTACTATTACTCTACACATCGACCGCTATCCAGCATGCATCTAGGGTATTAAGTCATAAAAACAGAGTAACGCCTTAAGCAAGATGACATGATGTAGACAAAGTAAATCCAAGCAATATGAACAAACCCCATCGTTTTATCCTTAATGCCAACAATACAAATATGTGTCCTTTCCTTTTCTGTCACTGGGATGGAGCACCGCAAGATTGAAACCATCATAAAGCACCTCTTCCATTTCAAGATAAATCAATCTAGTTGGCCAAACCAAACAAATAGATCAGAGAGAATCATGCATATAAGAATTCAGAAAAGACTCAAATATTTCTCATGAATAATCTGATCATAAACCCACAATTCATCGGATCACAACAAACACACCGCAAAAAAGAATTACATCGAAAAGATCTCCAAGAACATCGAGGAGAACATTGTATAGAAGATCAAAGAGAGAGAAGAAGCCATCTAGCTACTAGCTATGGACCCATAGGTCCGTGGTAAACTACTCACGCATCATCGGAAGGGCAGCAAGGTTGATGTAGACGCCCTTCGTGATCGATTCCCCCTCCGGCAGAGTACTAGAGAAGGCCTCCAGATGGGATCGCGAAATAACAAAGACTTGTGGTGGCGAAAAAAGTGTTTCGGGTGGCTCCTTGATGTATTGGGAATATTTGAGAATTTATAGATGCGGACTTAGGTCAAGATGTGCCACGAGGGGCCCACAAGCATGGGAGCACCCCCCTAGGGCGCGCCTCCCGAGCTTGTCACTTCCTCGTGACTCCTCTGGTCTTCTCCCGAAGCTTCCAGGGTCTCTCTGGGTTCAGAGAAAAATCATCAAAAAGTTTCGTAGCTTTTGGACTCCGTTTGGTACTGATTTCCTGAAAGCCAAAAAACAACAACTGGCACTGGGCACTAGGTTAACAGGTTAGTCCCAAAAAAATGATGTATAATTGCATATAAAACATCTAAGATTGATACTACAATAGCATGGGACAATAAAAAATTATAGATACGTTGTAGACGTATCACACCTCTCCAACGGAGACGCACCTCCCTCAAAATGACGAAACTTCGATAACACATCCTCGTCTTCATCGTCTCCACTTGTGGTTACTTCTTACCTTTACTTTGTGCATGCTTATATTGTGTTTGTATCTTCTGCTTGCTTGTACGCTTGTTGTTGTTCTTGTCATATACTCCCTCCGTCCAAAAAAGCTTGTCCCAAGCTTGTCCATCAAATGGATGTATCTAGCACTAACTTGATGCTAGATACATCCATTTGATGCACAAGCTTGGGACAAGCTTTTTTGGACGGAGGGAGTATATGACAAGAACAACAACAAGCATACAAGCAAGCAGAAGATACAAATTTCGGACGGAGGGAGTAGGTTGTCCACCCAGTTGCATATCTAGACAACATATTTTCTTGTTAACCCTAATTTGACTAAAAGAGATAAAAATTGGTAGTTCCCTATTCACCCCCCTCTAGTCAACCATATCGATCCTTTCAGTCGGACTCACATAGGTGTGTTCCTCCAAAGATCGCTCTGTAGGATAACATCTTGCTTATACAAGCTTTGGAACACATAAAGACAAAAGTTAACCTGCATTACAGATTAAGAGAGTATTGCATCTCCAATGGAGTGGGTTAGTAAGGATACTCTCCTCAGTTGATCGCTGGATTGTTTTCCTAGGTCCTAATTCAAGGGATCTCCGATCACATAGGTTGGGTTACCCCCATGGCAACTTAAGTGGGTCTTAAGCCCATCTCCCTTGATGCATTTTCTACCACAATTTGTGATAGCCCTTTCATAAAGGGATCTGCTAGATTTTTAGCCGTCTCGATATAATCCAACGCTATTACTCCAGAGTTTCTTGAACGTCTAGCAAATTTTAATCTTCTTCTTGTATGCTTTGCATATTGCATATTGTCCTTTGAACTCTTAGCCTTGGTAATCACTATTTGATTGTCATAGTTCATAAGGATAGCCGGGACTAGCTATCAACCACTGGCAAATCCATCAAAAGCTCTCGAAGTCATTCTGCTTTGACGCATGATGTGTCTAATGTTGTGAGTTCTACTTCCTTAGTCAATCTCGTTAAGATCGACTGCTTGCAAGACTTCTAGGAAACATCACTACCACCAAGTATAAACACATATCCACATGTGGCTTTATCTCATCAGCATCAGATATCCAATTTGAATCACTATACCCCTCAAGTACCATCGAGTACCCATAATAGTGAATTTTATTGTTCACAGTACCTTGCAAATAACGCATGACTCGCTCAACAGCATGCCAGTGCACAACTCTCTAATTGGAAACAAACCAGCTTAGTTTGCACACAGCAAATGAGATGTCAGGTCGAGTAGCACAAGCTAGGTACATGAGTGAACCAATCACTTGAGAGTATCTCAATTGATCTACAACCATGCCTTCGAACTTCTAATCCGCACGCTAGGATCATATGGTGTTGCGGAAGTTTTGCTGTCTGAATATCCAAATCGACTCAAAATATTCTCAACATAGTGGGACTGCAGAAATGTAATTCCACCCTCATTATCTCTCACTAGCTTGATGTTCAAGATAACATCAGCCACACCCAGATCTTTCATCTCAAAGTTATTAGATAGAAAAGCCTTGATCTCCTGAATGACTTTGAGGTGGGTCCCAAATATCAGTATGTCATCGACATATGCTACTTGTGAGCTGTGTTGGGTTTTCCCCGAAGAGGAGGGGATGATGCAGTACAGTAGAGATACATATTTCCCTCAGTTATGAAACCAAGGTTATCAATCCAGTAGGAGAACCAAGCAACACTATGTAAACAACACCGACACACAAACAACAATTCCTTGCACCCAACGCGAACAAGGGGTTGTCAATCCCTTGGTAGTTAATTGCAAGATTAAATTGTATGGTGAGTAGACTGAAACGATTCTGCATCTACTACTATTACTCCACACATCGACCGCTATCCAGCATGCATCTAGTGTAATAAGTTCACAAGAAACAGAGTAATGCCTTAAGCAAGATGACATGATGTAGACAAGATAAACTCATCCATGAATAAACCCCATCTTTTTACCCTTAATTAATAGCAACGATACATACATGTCATGTCCCTTTCTGTCACTAGGATTGAGCACCGCAAGATCAAACCCATCACAAAGCACCTCTTCCCATTGCAAGATAAATCAATCTAGTTGGCCAAACAAAATCAATAGATCGGAGAAGAAATATGAAGCTATAACAATCATGCATAAAAGAATTCAGAGAAAACTCGAATAATATTCATGGATAGATCTGATCATAAACTCACAATTCATCGGATCCCAACAAACACACCGCAAAAAAGAATTACATCGGATAGAACTCCAAGAACATCAAGGAGAACATTGTATTGAAGATCATCGGGAGAGAAGAAGCCATCTAGATACTAACTATGGACCCGTAGGTCTGTGGTAAACTACTCACGCATCATCGAAAGGGCAGCAAGGTTGATGTAGAGCCCCTCCGTGATTGAATCCCCCTCTGGCGGAGTGCCAGAAAAGGTCCCGAAATGGGATCTCTTGAGAACAGAGGCTTGCGGCGGCGGAAAAAGTATTTCGTGGACTCCCTTGTAGGTTTCCTGATTTTTGAGAATTTATAGAGGCGAAGTTAGGTCAAACAGAGGCTTGTGGGCCCCACAAGGTACCAGGGCGCGCCCTACCCCCCTGGGCGCGCCCTAGTGCCTTGTGGGCTACTGCTCTGTCTTCTCGTCCCCTCCCAAAGCTTCCAGGGTCTCTTATTGCCAGAAAAAAAATCTCCAAAAAGTTTCATGGCATTTGGACTTCGTTTGGTACTGATATTCTGTAAAGTCAAAAACAAGTAAAAAACAGCAACTGGCACTGGGCACTAAGTTAGTAGGTTAGTCCCAAAAACTTATATATTGTTGCTTGTAAATGTATATAAAACATCAAAGATTGATACTATTATAGCATGGAACAATAAAAATTTATAGATACGTTGGAGACGTATCAAGCATCCCCAAGCTTAATTCTTGCTCGTCCTCGAGTAGGTAAATGATAAAAACAAATTTTTTGATGTGGAATGCTACCTATCATATTCATCATACAATCTTTTCTTTTATAGCATGGACATTTGGACTTGAATGATTCAAAGCAATTGTCTATAATTTTACATGAATACATCATTACTCAAGCATATCAACAAGCAGCCATGTCTTTCAAAATATCAACGCTAAAGAAAGTTATCCCTAGCCCATTATGCTCAATCATTGATCCATTCATTAAACACACTCAAATATTAGCTACATCCAATGCACAAGTATGACAATAGTGTTCCGTAGTTGGTGCTTTATAAGAGAAGATGGAGACTCAAAATAAAAATAAAAATTGCATAAAAGTAAATAGAAAGGCCCTTCATAGAGGGAAACAGAGATTTGTTGAGGTGCCAGAGCTCATAACTTAAATTGAGAGATAAAGTTATTTTGAGAGGCATGCTTTTCCTGTCAACGAAAATGACCGAGAATTCCCAATATCTTCCATGATAGACAAATCATAGGCGGTTCCCAAATAGAAAATAAAGTTTATTTCCTTTCCACCATTCTTACACAATCCATGGCTAGCCGTATCCACAAGTGCCCTCCATACCAACACTTTCCAAGGAATTTATTATTATCATCGTCATATTAATTTTTTCATTTACCAGATTGGGCATCCCTATTACCTGCCACACTGTCGTGCAATGACAAGTGAATAAACACTCATCATGAGAATAAAATACCTAGCATGGAAAATATTGGCCACCCCCTGCCGCTTAATGAGTGGCACGGGCACACAAAACGGAAATTTATTTTGAATATTAGAGTTGCACATAAAAATTTACTTGGAACGACATGGAAATACTCCATATAGGTAGGTATGGTGGACTCATTTGGCACAACTTTGGTTTTAAGGAGTTGGATGCACAAGCAGCATTCCCGCTTAGTACAAATGAAGGCTAGCAAATAGATTGAGAAGCGACCAACCAAAAAACGAAAACCGTCATAAACATGCATTGAACATAACTAACACTGAATAATGCACGACAAGTAGGATGTAACTTCATTGCATAACTATTGACTTTCGTGCTTGCATAGGGAATCACAAACCTTAACACCAATATTCTTACTAAAGCATAATTACTCACTAACATGACTCACATATTACTATCTCCATATCGCAAAACTATTGGAAGGAATCAAACTTATCATATCCTATGATCTTTCATGAAAGTTTTTATTATATCCCTCTTGAATATTCTTCACTTTGGGAACAAATTCATATCTCGTGCAAATTACCATTGCTATTATCAACTCTCAAAAAGATTTAAGTGAAGCATGAGAGCACAAATATTTCTTCAAAATTTATCATATCAACTCTCAAAATAATATAAGTGAAGCATGAGAGTGCATTTCTTTAAAATATAATCATGTCAACTCTCAAAAAGATTTAAGTGAAGCATGAGAGTTCAAGTATTTCTCCAAAATTTAATCACCACCGTGCTCTAAAAGATTTAAGTGAAGCACTAGAGCAATTGCCTAGCTCATAAAAATTTAAGTGAAGCACACAGAGCAATTCTAACAAATCATGATAAACTTATAGCTCTCTCAAATAGGTGTGTCCAACAAGGATGATTGTGACAAACTAAAAAGCAAACAAAGCAAAGACTCATATATTACACGATGCTCCAAGAAAAACTCATGATATGTGACGAATAAAAATATAGCTCCAAGTAAAATTACCGATGGTCATTAGAAGAAAGAGGGGATGCCTTCCAGGGCATCCCCAAGCTTAGTTGCTTGGGAGTCCTTGAATATTACCTTGGGGTGCCTCGGGCATCCAAATCTTAGGCTCTTGCCACTCCTTATTCCTTCATCCATTGTGATCTCACCCAAAACTTGAAAACTTCAATCACACAAAACTTAACAAAACCTTCGCGAGATCTGTTAGTATAAGAAAACAAATCACTACTTTAAGTACTGTTGCAAACCCATTCATATTTTGTTATTGCATTATACCTACTATATTCTAACTTTACCATGGCTTATACCCCCTGATACAATCCATAGATTCATCAAAATAAGCACATAATGCAACAAAAACAGAATCTGTCAGAAGCAGAACAGTCTGTAGAAACCTGAATTATGCTCATACTTCTGTAACTCTAACAATTCTCAAAAATTAGGAAGATGTGGGCAATTTTTATATAAATTATGTGAAAACAAATAAGAGGAAAAACACGTTTATGTGAATTTACAAAATTCTAGAACTGGCCACAAAAGTTTCTTTTTTTCACAGAATCAAGTCAACTATCATCCAAACCATCCTAAAGGCTTTACTTGGCACAAACACTAATTAAAACATAAAAATCACAATCATAATAGTATCATAAAGGTATGAACAGTAGAAAACATAAAATAAACAAGAAAAATAAGATAACTATTGGGTTGCCTCCCAACAAGCGCTATTGTTTTATGCCCCTATCTAGGCATAATGCATAGTTTCAAGTATTGTCATCTTTCTTCTTTTCCAAAGCTATGTTTTCATTAGGAGGATTTTCAAAGGTAACATGAAACACATCGTCCATAGAAATTTTAGCATTATCAAGTTGCCCATCTGCAAATCCCCCTTGATTACCGGCTATAATCCAAGAGTATTGTTGATTGACATTATTGAAAACTTGTTGGACCATATTCAAAGGAGGGAATTCTTTTTCAATATTCTCATCAAAGATGCGGTCATTGTGAAGCAAATACCTCAATAAGTAATCACTATTATAAAGGATGTCATCTATTACCGGTTTTTCATGGTTCATACCATAAAAATCAAAGATCTTTCTACCTTCTCGCACTATGTGATCAAATTCATTCATGAGGACAACGGTAGCTATCTTTTTAGCTTTAGGATTTTTTATAACTGGCAACTCATAAAACAATCTTTGCAAAGTAGGATCGGTGCGAATAAATCTTCTCTCAAGTTTAAGAACAAGGGCGGAAATAGCTTCGGCATAAGTTTTCGTTCTTTTGAGTATAGGAGCATCATCACAAGCCAAGGTACCAATGCAATTAAAGAATTCTTGGATGCACTTTTTCCTATAACATTCCCTTGCCCTAACACAAAAGTCTTAGCATCAAGATTGGTAGAACTTCCAATTTTAGGACTTCTCCCATCATCAGTTTCCGCCATGCCAAAATCACTCATGGTAACAGTTTCAAACGAGCAAACAAGAAGGCAAACGAGTAAAAGACAAACGGAAAATATTTTTCTATTTTTGTAAAAAAATTTAGAACTGGGGTAGATGAAAATGAGAGGCAAATGGCAAATAAAGTAAATGCAAGGAGATGAAAGTTTATGCGTAGGTACTTGATAGATGTTGATGATGTCTCCCCGGCAACGGCGCTAGAAATTCTTCCTGCTGCTTGTGAGCTGCGTTGGGTTTTCCCTGAAGAGGAGGGGATGATGCTATATAGTAGAGATAAGTATTTCCCTCAGTTATGAAACCAAGGTTATCAATCCCATAGGAGAACCAAGCAACACTATGTAAACAACACCTACACACAAACAACAAATCCTTGCACCCAACGCGAACAAGGAGTTGTCAATCCCTTGGCGGTTAATTGCAAGATTAAATTGTATGGTGATAGATAAATAGATCTCACAAAATATAAAATAAAATAAATAAACTAAAAATTGCACAAGTATTTTAAGGATTTTTTATATGATAAAAGATAGACTCGGGGGCCATAGTTTTCACTAGAGGCTTCTCTCGAGAAAATAGCATACGGTGGGTAGACAAATTACTGTTGGGCAATTGATAGAAAAGCAAATAATTATGACGATATCCAAGGCAATGATCATGTATATAGGTATCACGTCCAAGATAAGTAGACCGAAACGATTCTGGATCTACTACTACTCCACACATCGACCGATATCCAGCATCATCTAGTGTATTAAGTTCACAAGAAACGGAGTAACGCCTTAAGTAAGATGACATGATGTAGACAAGATAAACTCACGCATGAATAACCCCCATATTTTTACCCTTAATAGCAATGATACATACATGTCATGTCTCTTTCTGTCACTGGGATTGAGCACCGCAAGATCGAACCCATCACAAAGCACCTCTTCCCATTGCAAGATAAATCAATCTAGTTGGCCAAACCATATCAATAGACCAGAGAACAAATACGAAGCGATAACAATCATGCATAAAAGAGTTCAGATAAAACTCAAATAATATTCATGGATAGATCTGATCATAAACTCACAATTCATCGGATCCCAACAAACACACCGCAAAAAAGAATTACATCGGATAGAACTCCAAGAACATCAAGGAGAACATTGTATTGAAGAACATCAAGAGAGAAGAAAGCCATCTAGCTACTAACTATGGACCCGTAGGTCTGTGGTAAAATACTCACGCATCATTAGAAGGGCAACAAGGTTGATGTAGAGCCCCTCCGTGATTGAATCCCCCTCCGGCGGAGTGCCAAAAAAGGTCCCAGATGGGATCTCTCGAGAACAGAGGCTTGCGGCGGTGGAAAAAATATTTCGTGGACTCCCTGGTAGGTTTCCTGATTTTTGAGAATTTATAGAGGCGGAGTTAGGTCAAACGGAGGCTTGTGGGCCCCACAAGGTACTAGGGCGCGCCCTGGTGCCTTGTGGGCTACTGCTCCATCTTCTCGTCCCCTCCCGAAGCTTCCAGGGTCTCTTATTGCCAGAAAAAAAATTCTCCAAAAAGTTTCGTGGCATTTGGACTTCGTTTGGTACTGATATTCTGCAAAGTCAAAAACAAGCAAAAAACAACAACTAGCACTGGGCACTAAGTTAGTAGGTTAGTCCCAAAAGATGATATATTGTTGCTTGTAAATGTATATAAAACATCCAAGATTGATACTATAATAGCATGGAACAATAAAAAATTATAGATATGTTGGAGACGTATCAACATACAGACACAATATAACTCCTTCGCCCCCACCATAACAATAGTATACACACATGTCAGCTTCGTTAACAACAAAGCCAACAGATGTCAAAGTTGTATTGAACTTCTCATGCCATTGCTTAGGCGCTTGTTTGAGGACATACAAAGATTTCAATAGCTTGCACACCTTTCTTTCCTGACCATTTACCACAAAGCCATATGGTTGTCGCATGTAAACTTCCTCGTCTAGCTCTCCGTTAAGAAAAGTCGTCTTAACGTCCATCTGATGAACAAGAAGACCATGCGAGGCAGTCAACGAGAGTAACACTCGAATGGTTGTCAGTCTAGCCACAGGTGAGTAAGTATCAAAGAAATCTTCTTCTTCTTTCTGGGTATAACCCTTGGACACAAGCCTAGCCTTGTACTTCTCAACAGTACCATTGGGTCTAACTTCTTTTTGAACACCCACTTACATCCGAATGGTTGGCAACCATAAGGACGATCAGTGATTTCCCATGTCCCATTAGCCAAGATGGAATCCATCTCGCTACTGACCACATCCTTCCAGTAGTCAGAATCTGGTGATGCATAAGCTTCTGAGATGGAACTGGTAGTGTTGTCATCCATGAGGTGCACGAGGAAATCATCACCAAAGGACTTTGCAGTCCTTTGCCTCTTGCTTTGTACATGATCTTCCTCGTCATCCTCCGTGGAACTTCATCACTTTTCTACTCATAATATTCCATCGGAATGGCAGGTTTAGGAGTCTCATGAGATTCCAGTCTAGAAGTGCTTTGAAATCTCTCATGGGGAAAATATCCTCAAAGAATGTAGCATCTTTAGACTCGATGATCGTACCAACCTTCATGTTGTGTACATCAGATTTCACCACAAGAAATCCATAGACAATGCTATGCTTGGCATAGCCCAAAAGAACGCAGTCCACAGTCTTTGGTCCCAACTCACGCTTTTTGGTTATCGTCACATTGACTTTTGCCAAATAACCCCAAGTGCGCAGATAAGAGAGTGTAGTTCTTTTCTTTTTCCATTGCTCATATGGAGTAGTCTCATTATCCTTCGTGGGAACTTTATTTAGGACATGACATGATGTCAATACAACCTCCCCCCACCATGCCTTGGATAAACCGGATGTATCTAACATGGCGTTAACCAAATCTGTTAGAGTACGGTTTTTCTGTTCAACAACCCCGTTTGTTTGGGGTGAATAGGGAGGTGTCCTCTCATGAATAATACCATGTTCCACACAGAATAAATCAAACTCATTAGGAAAGTACTATCCACCATGATCAGACCAAACTCGTTTTATTTCCTTTTCAAGTTGGTTCTCAACTTCTGCCTTATAGATTTTAAAGTAGTGTAGAGCCTCATCCTTAGTATTTAAAAAATACACATAGCAGAATCTAGTGGAATCATCAATCAACGTCATGAAATATTTCGTTCCACCTTTACCCAACACACCATTCATCTCGCAGAGATCAGAATGTATAAGCTCTAGTGATGCCAAGTGTCTCTCCTGCACGGCCTTGTGAGGCTTGCGAGGTTGCTTAGATTGCACACACGAATGGCACTTAGAGCCTTTGGCAAAATTGAAACTCGAAATTAGATCCATCTTAGCTAGACGCATCATACAACCAAAATTAATGTGACAAAGACGTGAATGCCAAACCTCAGATTTGTTCACACTAGAATGAATTTGGTTCACGACTTTATTACAGAAATCCACTAGGGAAAGGCGGAATAAACCTCCGTAATCATATCCATTTCCAAAAAACAGTCCATACTGAGATATGACTACTTTATTGGGCTTGAATACTAACTTAAGCCCTTCTTTACATAGAAGGGAGCCACTAACGAGATTCTTCTTGATGACGGGGACATGTTGCACATTCTTCAGTTGCACAATCTTTCCCGAAGTAAACTTCAGATCTACCATGCATGCCAACACCATGAACAGAAGCACGCGAGCCATTCCCCATCAGGACGAAGCAATCTCGTGCGACCTTGTAAGAATAGAACAAGGACATATCAGCACACACATGAATATTTGCACCTGTGTCAACCCACCAATCAGTGGAATGACAAACTGAAAGTACAGTAAACAAATTACCATACCCGGATGCCCCATCATTGTTGCTCATAGTCATGACAGACTTGGAGTCTTATCCTGGCTTCTTGTACTTGTTTGGGCACTTGTTTGCCCAATGTTCCTCAGAACCACAAGTAAAGCAACCATCTCTCTTTTTGTATTTCTTCTTACACTTCTTCTTGAAGGTAGTATTCTGCTGGACAGTGTTCTTTCCCTTGAACTTGTGGGAGTTCTTCTGCACCACATTGGCGCTAGAAGAACTCTCTGCCCCTTTCATTTGTGAGTCCTTTGCTCTCGAGTTCCGCTCAACACATAGATGACTGATGACATCCTCAACAGAGAATTCACGTCTCAAGTGCTTGAGAGAAGTAGCAAAGTTCCTCCATCCAGGAGGGAGTTTTTGCAATAATGCAACCCGCGACAAACTTGTCTGGTAACTCACACTTCAGGAGTTCCAGCTCCTTAGCGATGCACTGGATCTCACGATTATCAACCATCCTGTAATCATGGAACTGCTCCATGGCATACAATTCGCTTCCAACATCGGTTGCCTCAAACTTAGCTTCGAGCACAGTCCACAAGTTTTTGGCAACATGCATATGAAGATATGCGTCAACCAGCTTGTCTCCGATCACACAAAGAACGGCTCCTACAAAGACAGTGGTGGCCTCCCTTAACGCCTTCTCATGTTCAGGAGCAGTCTTCATACGGGATCCGCAACACCGACCCAGAACACATGTGACGCCCCCGACTCAATCGTGCACTAATCATACACGCAAATGCGCACGATCAAGATTAGAGACTCACGAGAAGATATCACAACACAACTCTAGACACAAATTCAAACATAAGGGAGTTATATTACAAACCAAGGGTCATGAGGACCCGAATACATAAGTCAGCGAAAGCAACAGTATCTGAGTACAGACATAATTAGACAAGTTTGCCTTAAGAAGGCTGAGCAAAACAACGACAACTAGATCAAAAAGGTGCAGGCCTCTTGCTTGGGGCCTCGAAACTACTCCTGGTCATCGGTCTCCTCGTCGTAGTAGGCACCATCGGGGATCTCCGACTCCTGGGATCCGTCATCTGGTCCCAGCAACTGGGTAGAAGAAAAGAGGGTGCAAAGCAACCGTGAGTACTCAGCCAAAGTACTCGCAAGACTTACATCAGAACTATGCTAAGTATGCATCGGTATCAAAGAAGGGATTATATCGGTGGGCTATACTGCAGAAATGCCAGAGTGGAAGGCGAAAAGCCTAACCTATCAAAGACTAGCATCTTGCAGCATCAGAAGAGAGTAGCATATAGTATAATATAGTAACATGTAAGTAATAGCACGCCTCAGAGATCCTTCCTCGGCTACCCTGCGAGAAAGCGACCTCGGAGCAATATAACAGTTTAGTAGTATATAGTAACATGTTCTAGTTGTAGTAGATCAGGATACAACTCCGAGCGTCCTATTACCATGGACACGGCTATTCGAATAGATTTACTTCCCTGCAGGGGTGTCCACCACATTACCCAACACGCTCGATTACCTCTGGCCAAACACACTTTTCTTGGTAATGCCCGACCTCGGATAATCAACACGTCGTAATCCTAACTAGGCTCTGTAGAGAGGTCCACGCCGGTCTACACCCTAAGTGCGAAGGCGTCATGGGCCAATCGTCCTAAGCACTCCGGGTCATTACGCACAGGGTGGACCCAGGCACCAACTCTGTCCTGGATGGTGTCGGACCAGCCATGTCACAATGCTGAACTAGACGTCTGACAGAGCTTTCGGGAGAATGTACGACGCCGAGTGCCCATAAGTTATCCCGCGTGATGGTTAGTGCGAAAAGGCCAGAAGCCTACTCAGATCAAATATCCAAACCCGTTAGTGTATCAGTAGCTCGCGGAGACGATCAATGCTCCTATCGCCCTGTCTCACGGTCTTACGACAAGGGACCAGGCCCACCTCTCTCCTGGGTGGTCTCTGCCTGCCCGGTCGTGCCGCGTCAATAACTCTCATGGGTACCCTTGGGGTCGACCCGACTTATCAAGAGACTGTCAGGAACCCAGGTCCACCTCCACCGGGGTGATACCACCTGTCCTTTTAGTCCCGTAGTAACAGTTAAAGGTAACAGTGTGTCCTTACCATCAAGGTGAACTCGGAGGAATCACCCTCAATAGGTTCACAGCTGAGGTAAAATATCAAGGTGAACTTGGAGGAATCACCCTTGATGGGTTCACGCTTGAGGTGCTACATGACAGAGTCATCATCAGGAGTGGTGAGCAAGGAATCACCCTCTATAAACCACACCTGATGTGCTATGCTACAGAGATATCATCGGAAGTGGGATACGAAGCATCACCCTCAGCACTCGATAGTAGCTCTACAGAGTCGTACAATTAAGGGGGTGCTGGTGGTGTGTTCGGTCTCTGCACATCGATCACATAGATCGAATCACCTGGTAGTAGAGCATGGCAAAACGGACAGGGGTGTAGGGCCTTTGATGGATCACTAACCAGACTATACTAAGCATATAGGACAATAGGTAAAGTATCAACCACATGTTACAAAATCAGGCTATGCATCAGAATAGGAGCTATCGAATACAGTAGCAAAATCTAATGCAAGCATGGGAGATAAAGAATGGGAGATATAGGAATGATCAAGGGGGTTTTGCTTGCCTGGAAGCTTTGCTGCAAGTGGTTGAACGTCTATGGCGTAGTCGTACTCGGTGGCGTCAACATCGGTCTCGGGTTCTATTGGAGAAGAAGAGGGGGAAGAAACAATAAATACAAAGCAAACAAATGCATCACATTGCATGACATGACAGTATGCTATGCTAGGGGTGACCTAATGCAGTGCTAGGTGTTATAGATGGAGCGAAAAATATCCGGAAATATATTCCCGGGTCTAGGCATTTATCAGTCAGACAATTTAGAGGGGAAGGTTCCATGTTTGTTGTGTTGGGGGCATGTGACAAGTATGTGGATGGCATAATCGTATTTGTCTTATTTTTCTAATCACTTTTCATATATAAATTATTTTCATCCGAGTTACGAATTATTTTCTATGGATTTTCAAAGTTTTAACAATATTCTAGATTTAATTATTAATTTGAATTTTGACAGAAATACTTTTATTACACAGTAGTGGGTAGCCACTTAGTTTGACAGGTGGGTCTAGTGGGCTGAGTCAGCGCTGACTGGACAGCCTTATCCACTGGAACAATGGAGGAGGGGCCCCACCTGTCATAGGGTCATCTTCATAACAAATTGATTTAATCTTTTAGTTAGCAGTGGGGCCCGCATTTAATAAACACATGTTTATTTAACAAGGGGTTTGGGCTAAGATAATTAGGCCAACCCCTAATTAACAGGGGCCGGGGCACATGTGGCAGTTGCCCAGCCGGCCGGCCACACGCTGGGCTCGCACGTGCGTGCGCACGGGAGCACAGCGG
The DNA here is from genome assembly GCA_011799875.1 of Thinopyrum elongatum. Lineage (NCBI taxonomy): Eukaryota > Viridiplantae > Streptophyta > Magnoliopsida > Poales > Poaceae > Thinopyrum > Thinopyrum elongatum. The sequence continues at coordinate 152,959,199 of CM022302.1, read as the reverse complement.
CCGAGCCAGGAGCAGCGGTAGTCTGCGGCGAGCATGGGCGGCAGCAACTACGGGGGGCGATGAGTGCGGGCGAGTGCAGGCGGGCGAGTGCGGGCGTAGGGGCGTGACCCTAGGCTAGCAGGCGGACGGCAGCGCGGGGCGGCCATGAGCAGCGGCAGCGACGCGGGCGGGCGCTGCTGGGCGCGCGCGGGGCCCAGCCAGGGCACGGCTAGGGAAGCCCAAGGTGCGGGCTGGACGCGACGAGCGTGGGATCCAGGCGCGGCCACGACGAGCGGAGGCGGGCGCGATGGCAAACGACGCGAATTCAAGGAGGAAAAGGGGGGGGGGGCAGAGAGAGGAGCTCACCGCGGAGGCACACGATGGCCCATTGGTGGCTTAGGAGCAGCAGAAAGACGACAATTGTCGCGGACGCGCCGGTGACCAAAGGTTGAAGACGACGACGAATCCGGCGATGTAGGAGCTCCCAGCAAGAACTCGAGGGCGTGGACGATGCAGCGGTCGACGACATAGCTGATGGTCAAGCTCTTAGGCGCCGGGTTCGACGGTGTTTGCGTGGATGAGGTGAGGCATGGTGATGGCAGCGCGGTTGCGAGCGGAAAGAGAGGAGGGCGACACGAGGGGAGAAATGGAGGGGGCTAGGGGGGGGGGGGCGCCGGGTCCTTATACATGCGGGGACAGCGGGGAGGCCATGGATGCCTGGCACGTGGCCACGGCCGGCCATGGCGCTGTGGATGCGCTACCACGACCTCCTGTGAACAGGAGGGAGGAGGAGGCGCGGCTGCGCTGGGCCGGTTGTGCACTGTGCATTCAAGGCCCAGTCCAGCATTAGTTTCCTTTTTTTGTTTCTTTTTAGTTTTTACCTTTACCTCGGTTTTGCATTTTATTTTATTACCGAAATGAGTTATGTTCAACACGAAACTTGTCACATAAATATTAGACATTATTTTGGAGAGTTTCACAAAGTTTCATGTCAATTGGAAATACATAAACGTTTGTTTATTTTGAAATGGTTATTTTTGTTGCAGTTGGACCACTTCACAATTTACTAGGGATTAATTGGTGAGTCAAATGATGTTAGTTTCAACGTGACAAATGATCAGGGAAATTTATATAATAATGGGAACATTTTAGTTTCATAGTTTGAAGAAATAATAATTTGACTTGCAATTAGAATTAGAATTTGACTTTGATTTTTATCAAGTGACAAATTGGCTTAGTAAAACATGATGACATGGCATCATTAGCAGGGGATCACTGTAGCTTAACATTTGGGGTGCTACAACACATTCATAGCTGTGAGCCACAAGATGGTCCCCGTCTGCCAACGCTTAAAATGTGTTCCAGAAAACTTTTCTGGTTTCAGAGTAGCGGCGAAGCCTTGAATCGAAAAGTGACTAAAATAAGGTTTATGGATTGTTGGAAATATTAATACTTTATCGATTAATCTAATCCACAAGTAGACAATAAGCATGGCAATCACAATATGCAACTCATACCGATACCTAAGCATGCGAGCACGTACAATACATAGAATCAAGACATCTACTAACACAACATACACGGCTAGCACATGAACGAGCAAATAGAGGATGTAAAAATCATACCCTCTGGTTGGCCAGGCCAGCGTGGCGACGGCAACAGCAGCCTCGACGTCGTCCGTGGACTTCTTCTTGACAGCGGTGTTGTCGGCCATGGAGTCGATGCAGGGGAAGTAGTCGAAGCAGAGGACGAAGACGAGGACGGATTGGGAGCATTCACATCGAGACGCTTCCCAAAAATCTTATTGTCTTTCTCCCGGGAAGGATCTTCAACTACAGAGTTCCGGAGGCACCTGCTCTCCCGACCAACCGTGCACGCGGTCGTTGGGATGGGATCACCGCAAGCCGCACAGTGAGAGGAATAGTAGACGACAACTAGGGTTGTGCAGGAGGTAGTGGGTGAGTTAGGTTTCACTCCACAAGCCAGCGACTCCTTATATAGATCGTCGGATAGATGGGCCTGGGCTTAGGCCCACGACCAAGTCCGCAAGACTCAGCTTGGCTCATTCCCGCAACCCGCGGCGCGCGCGCGTCGTGATGAGGCGAAGCGTGGCGGACAGTGGAGTAGGGGGGGCGTGTGTACAACTTCTCTTCCCAAGCTCCCAATGACCTATGGTAGAGCAACCCTTATAAAGGGGTCTCACTCTTACTACTGTAGCAGTATGGTACTAAACTTCCCACCACTTGCCATGCACCTAAATGGGCCATAGAGATTAACCAGGGATTATTGTCTTATATGGGCCAAAGCCCATCTATAACCCAACAAAACAAATAGTAAATTAAACTGAGCTGGTGGGAATTTTATTGACATAAAAAAGGAGCATCAAGGGAATAAAAATATAATTAGCGCACACCCGACCTCCGAATATTATGATGCACACGGTCAACATTAGCACACACAAGAGAAAATAACACACTAACAAAAGGCAAAGTCATACAAGACCAAGGTTATGCCTACAAGAGGAAAAAGAAGAAAAATATCCCAAAACAAAGAGATTGATAACTACAAGAGGAAAAAACAAAAAAGAGATCGATAAACTACGTCACTGACCATATCCGCGCCAACCAAGCACCCCGAGAAACATTCTTCAACTTCAACAACAACGCCTTTAGGAAGAAAAACGCTCAAGCGTCGTCGTCATCGAATCCAACCATCAAAGGTCAGATTCTAGGTTTACACCCTCGAGCTCATCCGAGCAATGTCTTGAACAAGGTAACGACGCAAAAACATCACCATTATCAAGTATAGCAACTCAGGTCAGACCTTGTGTTTTCACCTCGGAACTCGTTACGCATCATTTTGATGCACATGCTGGGGTACACCTCCTTTTCGAAAAAACCTCAGAACTCGAGATCGGGTACTCGAGAAGCTCCACCAAACGTGGTATATCGATATTCGATCACACTTACTCTCACGCACAAGGTACACACATCTTACTAGAAATACAAAGAGAGGGGATAATACGACTTTCCAATACATGAAGATGATTTTTTATTTAAGTCTCGGAGTGTCTAGTTGGTTCCTAAAACCCTTTTAGAAATGAAAAAGCCTTAGAAAATACCTTTAGGCATTTATAAATATCCTAAAGGGGAGTTTGTGAAACTAAAATGAGCTTCCAAAACTAGTTTGGGTGGAAAATAATTTCCCTATGGTCAATACAAGTACCTTGGTTTATTCAATTTTTCTTGGGTTTTCAGAAAAGGTTTAGCAATTACATAAGGCCATAATCATTTTCCTATGGTAGAAAATAATTAGAAATTCCTTTTTTTCATGAGAATTGATAGTTATAACCTAGAATTCGAAATGGACCATCGCTCCACTTCTGGCCCATTCTATCTTCTCTCTCCGCACTTATGAAATAGGCTAGGTCCATCTATTCTTCTCTCTATTCGTTTTCTTTACTTACCCTTTGGCCTATTTCCACTAAGGCCCGTAGCTCTTTTGCAATCCGACACGCCGCATTTTCTAGCGTTTCCTATTTAGCGCTTATAGCGCCGATTCCTTCGAAATCACTAATTAAGGGTTACCCCTTAGAAAGCCCAATCCCACCTTCTCAGACGCTGGCAAGTGGCGCGTGACATATGCACCACTTGTCGCAGCCTAGAAGTTTTCTCTTTTTTCGTTGATTCATTTATCAAAACATTTTATCTCTTGAATCGTGCGTCCAAATCTCGAACTTTTCTCACCGTTGAATTTCTCGTGTCGATATGTTCAAAACTAGATCCCAAATTAATAGATCGACAGACTTTTTTCCATGAAAAAACTGGAAGAGAAAACCCAGAGTTGGAAGCACATCTTTTCACCCTTTTCTCTTACTGAGAGGCACAACTGTGCTTCTCGCAGAACCAAATTTCTGTCTCCACAAGAAGCAAATCTGTGCTTTCTCGTGGAAGAAAAAAAATATTTTTTTCTCTTTCCGAGAGGCACATCTGTGCTTCTCGCGGAAGCAAATATGTGCTTCTGCGAGAAGCAAATCTGGGCTTCTCGTGAAAGCAAAAAAGCGAGTTTTTCCCTTTTTGAGAGGCCCAACTATGCTTCTCGTGGAAGCAAATATGTGCTTCTTGTCAAAGAAAAAATATTTTTTTTCTTTTCCGAGAGACATAGTTGTGCTTCTCACGGAAGCAAATCTGTGCCTCCACAAGAAGCAAATATGTCCTTCTCATGAAAGCAAAAAAATGTGTTTCTCATGAAAAGGACACATTTACCGTTTTTATCTTTCTTGTTGCACCCGTGCTTAAGCACGCTCACTGCTTCGTTCATGCTAGTTTCACGAGCCGTGTGGTGTAGCATGATTTCCAGTCTGGTTTTCGTCTTCATCTTTTTTGGTTTTCCTGAAGTTTTTCTTTTCCTTTTTTGTTTCTTTTCTCTTTTCTCTTTTTCATTTTAATTCTTTTGAACTTTTTCCTTTCAATTTTCTTATCTTTCCTGAAACTCATGAACAATTTTTAAATTCATGATTTTTTCAAATTGTGAATATTTTTCAAATCACATACCTTTTGCCAATACATGTACATTTTCTAAATCCGCAAACATTTGTTTTAAATTCGTGAACTTTTCTCAAGGCCACGAAGTTATTTTTTTTATTTTTTGAACTTTTCTAAAATAGCTTAACTTTTGTTAAAATCCACTAAATGTTTTCCAAATTCGTGAACATTTTTAAATTTCATGATTTTTTTGAATTATTTAACTTTCTCAAATCCACGAAAAAAATTAAACCCGTAAACATTTTTCAAGCCCATGAACTTTTGAATTCATGAGATTCTTCAAATCCATGAACATATTTTCAAATATGTGAACCTTTTTCAAACTGACAAACTGTTCTCAAATTCGTGAACTTTTTTGAAATTCATGAACTAATTTTTTTCAAATCTGGGTACTTCTTTTAATTCATGATTTTTTTTTATTTTTTTGCATATTTTTTCAATTCCCGTGAAGTTTTTAATTTTTATGGCTGCACAAATTATTTTAAACTAGAAAACCAGTGGCGAACTTATTAGGAAATAGCAAACTGAAAAAAGAACCTCATGAACAAGGAGACCTCCAAAATCACTAATTAAGGTGTACCACTTGCAAAGGCACCTCCACCTTTGCCTAGTGCTTACAAGTGGCGTATTGTATGTGTATCACTTTTCGCAACTTGGGAGTTTTCCGTTTTTCTTATATTCGCCTTTTCAAATTGTTTTCCCTCTTAAACCGTGTGTTCAAATCATGAACCATTTTCACTATTGGACTTCTCGCATCGAGATATAAGTTTCAAGAAACTTTTTTTCTCAAAGAAAGGAAAAAAACCGAGAATAAAAAAATGGAAAAGCAAAAATAAAAAAAAAACAGAAAAAAAATTAGAACCTAGATGCACAATTGCGGGTTTCACTTTATTGAGGAAGCACATATTGTGCTTTTCTCTTTTCGGAAAGCACGACTGTGCTGCTTGTATGAAGTCAGTTGTGCTTTTTCTTTTTTTTTCAAAGAAGGACAACTGTACTTTTTCGTTTTCGAGAAGCACACCCCGTGCTTTCCCCCTTTTTGGGAAGTACAGGCTATGCTTTCTCAGGAAGCAGACACTGTGCATCTGCGGAAGCACGGTTGTGCTTTCCCTTTTTCTAAAAGCATAATTATGCTTCTAATGGCAACATAGACTGTGTTTTTTTTTCTTTTTTCAAGAAGCACAGTCGTGCTTTGAATTTTCTTTTGACCAAAAACTAGTAAAAACCAAGCAAAAAGCAAAAAGCCAACTAAAACAAAAAAAAATCCAAAAATGTGTGCAGAAAACAAAAGCAATGTGCACCCGGCGCGTGACACGTGACGATGCTATGGAGCACCATGTGGCATGCCGAGAGCGCTTCCCCGCCGGGAGGTTCCCGCTCTGGAGAGTGCCCGTTACTGTGTCCCGCAGACCTCGTAACGCTACATATGAGAGATGTCACTATTGGGCCGCAGCCCACGAATGAAGCTAGCGAGCGCCAGTGATACTTTTTGGCGTAGCTGACTATATATCGCTTATAGCAAATCGTGTAGTACGCACGCCTGGAGATTTCTCCTTTGCGCCATAGTATTTGCGTCGGCGCATTTTTCATACGTTCGCTCGCTCGCTCAATGGTGGATGCGTTTGATATGGGTTTATGTTCGTTTGTTCTTTGGTTTTGTTATTTTCCTTTGTTCTCAACGATTTCTTCTTTCTTTCTTTATTTTCATTGGGTTTTCCCTTCCTACCTTTTTTCCTTTGGTTTTCATCATTTTCTTTCTTTCTTGGTTTTCTTTTGTTTATTTTCCTTTTTTGCACTTGCTTTTCTTTGGTTTCCTTGTTTCCTTTTTTCTTCGGTTTTCTTTTGCTTCTTCCCCGGATTTTTTTCTTTGTTAGAATTTGGTGTTTTTCTTGGTTTTCTTTCTTTTTCTTTATGTTTCTTTGTCGGTTTTCACAACCTTTTGTTTTTTACAACACATGTCTACTTTTCTCAGTGTACACATGAATTTTTCTTATACACATTGTATAATGCTCAGACACATGATGTACATTTTTCTTAGAAATATGTTATAAAAACTTTTGTGAATACATGGTCAACATTGTTTCAAATACACGTCCAACATTTTCCAACGATAACAATCATGTTTCAAACTACGAGAACATTTCTTTACAATGCATAAGCATTTTTAAAACTTTCACCAACATGATGCTTGGAACCATGTGAATAATTATTTTAAAGTTTCAAGTACATTTTTAATGGCAATAAATATTTTTAAATCCACAAACATTATTTTACATTTTGTAATCAATTTTTAACATGTCACAGACATTTTTTGAGATGCAAGAATATTTCTTCTAAAATGTCATGTACATTTTGTTTGTGGTATGAAACATTTTTTATAGTACGCAAACATTTTTTGTATATTGTATACACATTTTAAACAATTTCTCATACATCTCTCTGAAACACAGAAACATCTTTTTGTTGTCACGATATTTTTTAAAGCTATCAACATTTTATTTAGAATTTGTCTAACATGTTTATACTGTATTAACATTCTCAAATTCACATTTTTTAGTAAATTTTAGTTTTTAAAATATTTCTATTTAAAACATAAATAAAAACAAAATTACCATGATGTCTGCATGCCATCAGCGTGGTGAACCCACGTCCTACTAGGTCAGCCCACCCCCGGCTCCCTGTAGAAGCTGCACACCGGCAAGGTTGCCTTCCGCCTTGCTATAAGCGAGGCATAGGCGCGCAGTCCTTTTTGGCGCCTGAAGCGGTGAATAGAAGGTTCGCCCTTCTCCTTCCTTTGACGGAGAAGGTTGCACGCTAGCCCGAACAGAGAACGTTGCACGCATGTGCAGCCATGTAACAACCTCTTCCCCTCCATATAAAACTTAATTCATTCATCCTTTCCACTTGGTTTGGACATGAAATCACCAGATACTTATACATAGAACCCATTCAGATAATTAATTTCTCACTTTAGATGCCTTCGTCACCACAACCTGACCTGGTGCACTGGATGCAACTAGTTGACATTGATCGTCCTACCCCTCCACCTCCTAATTAAGGAAAACCCGAGGAGAGACCTGTATGTATCTCATTCTTCTCCTCCACTTTGGTTCATAAAGTTTGTCCTGATAAGTTCTCTATAGCCCGCACCATGGACTTCTTTCTTAGTACTATTGTTGACTTCATCGGCAGGTACATCATCTAAGTTGCTTCCCTAGCCATTTATGTTCACCGTAGGACTTATCTCAGTATCACGTACCTCCAGGACAAGGTGGTGCATCATAACTCTGCCGCTGGCCATCCGCACGACGGAGTCGTTCGGCTGCCACCGTTTGGGATAGACAACTCTGTCAGCAGAGGACACTTCCGGTTTCCATCTGCTTAACGTCATGCGCCAAGCTTATCATAGTATGACTTCATACTCGTCCGCAGCAGAGTATGCTCCCTCAACCACCGCCGTCGGCGTGGACCGAATGGTGTCCATCGCATTGGCATGGTTGGCTATTTTCTGAATATCTCGAGGGAAACATGAGAAATGACACATATGACTATATTAACCAAGTGATGGAATTAGACTGATAGTTTTTTTTTGAACTTGTGGCACACTTTATTAAAACTTAAATAATAGTTACATATTTAACCAGCTCGGCTAAGAGAAAACCAGGAGGTTCATCACCCCAAGAAATAACAACTTGGGAATCAGAAGACTTTCTTGCTAGAGTGTGCCACCATGTTTGCCTCTCTTGGGCAGTGAACAAAAGAGATTGATCCAATCCTCTGCGAAATATGGAAACAATCAACAAGGATAACTGTATATGGGATGAGTATTTCAGCCACCCCATTGCAAGCATTCATAAGCTCTAGGCAATCAGACTAAAAAACAACACGTGAGCATCCTAGTTCGTCTGCAACTATTATTCCGTTTCTCGGAGCTAACCCCTCTGCTGAAGGAGCATCGAGCACATGATCAAATAAGAAAGAGCCACCTGACATCGCCTCCCTGAAAGGATCGAGATGGACCTAGAGGGGAGGGGGGGGGGGGGTGAATAGGTACAATTACAAGTTTCAATTCTTACTTAGCAATTTTAGGCTATAATGCGGAATATGAAGGTAAGCCTAACAATTGCAAAGATGATACAATGAGCTAAGCAAGGTGACCAAGAATTACAAGTATATGAATAAACAAGCACAATATGGAACAAGTAACAATAAGAGACAAGTAACCACAAGTAGGGAGCTAGGGTTAGGAATAACCGCAACTCCGAGAGACAAGGATGTATGCCGATGTTCACTTCCTTGGAGGGAAGCTACGTCATCGTTTAGAGAGGTGGATGTTACCACGAAGGCACACCAACGCCACGAAGGCTCACCTTATTCTCTCTTTGAGATATCACCACGAAGGCGATTCTCAACCACTAGTGGTAGACCTTGGGGTGGTCTTCAAACCCTCACAAACTTTCCGGGGGTAATCACAATGGTTTCATTCCTCACCGAAGAACTCCTACCGCCTAGGAGTCTCCAACCTCCAAGAGTAACAAGATCAAGGGAACCGCTCAAAACTTGCTCAAATCACGAATTCCTTTGGTTGAGAGGAGAAGAGAGGGACGATCTATCTTTTGATTGGAACAACACTCAAGAATCCTCACAAATACACTCGGGATCTAGGATTTGGTGTAAGCAAGAGAGAGTGAGAGAGAAAGGTGTTCTTGGAATCTTTTCACTGTGTTGGACAACCCCCACACGAGGTGGAAGAAGGATATTTATAGTCATAGTGTAAAGGTGGCCGTTGGAGGTCACTTAAGCTGCGCAGACGCCGGACGTCCGACGGGTACCGAACATCTGGACAGAAAAGACGGACCGGACGTCCGACAGGCTCGGTCGTCCGGCCATCAGAGAGTGGAGTGGTCCAGCGCAGTAGTAGAGAGAAAAAGTGCATAGGAAGCGAACGTCCGAGAACGTCGGCCGTCCGGTGCATGGTCGTCCGGAGTGGACGGAATTCCGTTAATTTCGGCTCTGTGATGTGGCACCGGATGACCGGTCACCCACGGTCGTCCGGAAGCCGGTCGTCCGGGAGGACTAGAAATCCGAGATTTTTCTCTCTGTAATGTGGCACCGGGCATCCGAAGAACAACGGACATCCGAAGGGCTGTGAAGCGCCGGACGTCCGGCCAAGGTAGAGGCCAAACACATCACAGCCAAGATAAGAACTCCTCCAAGAGAATTTACCTAGATTTTGAGCAAGTCCTTTACGAGAACCAGTGATCCCCTATTAATAGTCCGGGATCCCTATACTCAAAGAAAGGAAAACTGAGAAAGAGCTAGAGCTTTGTGTCTTGTTTCTCCTTCCTTAGAGTATCTTTGAATATGTCAGTCATGATCCACATTATGATCTTTTGGGAACTAAACCTGAGATGCACTTGACAGAAATGATTAGTTCCCTATATGCATGTTGTCATCAATATCAAAATATGATTAAGGGCATGATTGCACTTTCACTCCCCTAGATGATTACGAAGTACAGCGACTGTAGCTCCCCTTCCTTAGTCCATATAGCATGCATCAACATTCTATTTATACACATTTAGGGCATTTCTAACCGATCCCCTATAACCGGTTAGTGAAGTAAAATTCCAATCCACCGTTAGTGGAGTATATTTTTACTCCGGCCCTAAAAGTTTTCCTATTTTACTCGGTTGGCGGCTGAGTAAAACGCTGCGCCCTCTCTCACGTCTGCCCTGCTGCTGCATCTTCGCCGGTGCGCCTCCCACCGGCCCTGCCGCTACCTCGTTCCATCCCTTTCCCTCCACCGCCGTTCTGCCCATCGGCCAGCCCGTTCAGCCCCCGTGGCCGTCGCTGGAATCAAGGTGAAATGCCGCCGCCGTCGCCATTGTTGATTTGTCCGATTTCTTTCGAGTTTCTTCTTTTTCTAGCGGCCGCCGCATCTCACCTTGCTTGCGCACCGCCGCAGGTCGCCCGCCACTCGCCGGCTCGGTCTAAACCACGCCGGCCGGCTTGTACACCACCACCGCACCCCAAGTGTTCGAAGAATTGCCTAAGTGAGTTCTTTTGTTTGTTTCTCTTTGAACCGAGCCGTTTGGATTGAACCAGACAGTTTGGATTGTAGATGAAGAGGTTGAGGGAGATGGCGTTGAAGGACTCGTCGTCATCCGAAGAGGGAGAAGACGACGATGACTTTGACAGAATTTTAGGCATGATTTTCAATGATGATGTTCGGCGGCCGAGAAGAGGATCACAATTTGGCCGCATACACATCAACCATGATAGAGCGGAGGGCCATGCCAAGATCATGAGAGATTACTTTGATCCAAACCCAACCTATCCGGAGAAGTACTTTCGCCGACGCTTTCCGATGCACACAAGTCTTTTTCTAACGATTGCAAAAGCCGTTGAGAGATATGATGACTGGTTCAAGCTCCGGAAAAATGCATGTCGAGAGATCAGTGCAAGCCCTCTGATGAAATGCATTGCGGCTGTTCGAGTCTTGGCATATGGGTGTTCTGCCAATGCAATTGATGACTATGTACGCATTGGCGAAGACACAATCTTGGAGGCTGTTCGAAGGTTCACCAAAGCAGTGATCGCTGTCTTTGGCCCGGAGTACTTGAGAGCACCAACCGAGGAAGACACGTAGAGGCTGATGACCGAGAGTGAAGCAAGAGGATGGCCAGGGATGCTTGGATCACTTGACTGTATGCACTGGACATGGAAGAATTGTCCTACAGGGTGGAAGGGTCAGTACAAAGGCCACTGCAACGATCCAACGATCATTCTTGAGGTAGTTGCATCGAAGGATCTTTGGATATGACATTCATTCCTTGGTCTGCCTGGCTCTCACAATGACTTGAATGTGCTATCGAGATCACCTCTGTTTTCTAGGCTTATAAAAGGTGAAGCTCCCGCTTGCGACTACTGGGTCAACGTGCACAACTACTCGATGGGTTACTACCTTGTGGATGGCATCTATCCATCATGGGACATCTTGGTCAAAACAATTCCACGTCCAAAAGGTAACAAAAACACTCACTTTGCCCGTTGTCAAGAAGCTGCAAGGAAATATGTGGAAAGAGCCTTTGGTGTGCTTCAGAAGCGCTTTGCAATTGTTTGTGGCCCTGCCGAGTACTAGAACTCCAAGGTTCTATGGCGAATCATGACTTGTTGCATCATATTGCATAACATGATCATTGAAGACGAGAGAGATATGCCTGAGAAATTTCGGTACATCACCAACGGGACTCCGGTTGAGACAGAGTATGATACGAACAAGATACTGTCATTTCTTGAGCATCTTCGGAAGATCGAGAACTGTCAAGTTCATACTCAGCTCCAACAAGATCTTGTTGAGCATCATTGGCAACGTCTAAGCGAGTCCTAGTTGTTCTATGAAATGCTATTTGCTACATTTGAACCTTTCGGCGTGTTTAAATTTGAATAGTTCGATTTCTAAACTTTGAATTCAGTTTGTAAACTATATCGATAATTTGGTTGAACATTCAAATTTATGCTTACTTTTTATATGTGTGCTAATGTGTAGTTGCAATTTATACTAGAATTGCAAAGTTAGAAAAACAAAAATTTACTCCGTTATATTTAGGAGATCAGCTAGGTCCGGCCAAAACTTAGTGAAGCATATATACTCCACTAAGTCTTTTACTCCACTAAATTTTAGGGGATCTATTAGAGATGCCCTTAGCTCTGGTTTGGTCCACTTAGCAATCTTGGTTTGCTCATCATCAATCCGCCCTAGCTGATCGAGTGATAGTTTGATCAACTGGGTTTTAGAACAGATTTGTTCTGTAGTCTGGCCTTGCAAGGCCCGGCCTAACCCGGTCAATACCCGGGTTTGGTAGGACGTATGGTCAGTTGAAGATCCCATCGAGAGAACTGTACTCCTACCCGTAATGCCCGGGTTTGGTACAGCCTTCATGAAACACACCACATGACATGAGCAAAGTGTCCTTTCTTATTAATTTCTTTCCTTGCAAAACAATCATCGCTGGAGCCACGTACTTACAAGACTTACATCTGAAACTATAATCATCATATGGTACAGATAAAGAATGCACCCAATTTACCAAAGCAATGCCGACGCCGTGATGTGTCGCCGCCGGCGACACGCACGGCCCCCGTGGTGAGCAATCAAAACTTGACGAAAAAAAAGACATGCACGAGCCCCGGTCCCGTTCCTCCCCTCACCTGACAGCGCCACTCCACCAAATTATGTCGTTGCCTTCCCTTCCTTCACACTCCACCCTCTCCCCCACCAGAAAAAAGCAACACCGTCCGGCCTAATGCTACTAGCTGGCAATGCCGAGCGATCCCCACGAATCTCGAGGAGTTCGTTCGTGGTACTTTAGTTGGGTTTCCGGCAGTTGTTGCGGATCTCGCCGTTGGATCCGGTGAGCGGGCTGATGTTGCCCATCTTGATCATGGCGGTGACGAAGTCGGCCGAGAAGGCCCCGCCGTTGCCGGCGTACTGCTGCGCGATGGAGTCCACGGGCCCGCCGTTGAAGAGCTCCTGGTCCGAGTGGAGGAGGCCGAAGCGGTTCAGCAGGTTCCGGAAGTAGCCGTTGTCGAAGCGCACGGAGCTGAACGCGTCCAGCGGGGCCAGGTTGCCGTCGCCCACGCCGCCCTGCGCCGGGCACACCTGCCGCCGCCGCGTCGCGAACCCGGCGTTGATGTTGCTGTCGTTGTACACGCGCGACCGGAAGCTCGCGCACCGCGCCGCGCCGATCGTGTGCGCGCCCGACAGCGCCACCATGTCGCGGGAGTCCAGCCCCTTGGACGCGAACGCCGAGATCAGCGTGGCCGCGCTCGACGACGGCGACGGCAGGTTGCTGTTCGCCGCTGCCTGAGTCGTCGTGCGCGCGTCCCGCCGACCCAGCGGCACCCCCCACGACGGTCCGCCCAGCTGCACATGCACGTACGTTATCATCATGTTAACAAATACGCACATGTGGTAATCAAGCAAGTACGGATAGTAACTACATGCTCATATACTGACCAATTGTTCTTACACGACAAAATTGATAGATCAACTAGCTCAAAAGACAGTGAACTTAGTTTGTTTCCTTTCACTCCTGTTTAAGTTATAGACTTAGCATGTGTGTGTCTATTTTTTCTGAATTTATTTCAGACTTTCGAGCAATGTTTGTTTAGCTAGATCGAGACATTGTTATGTCAAGTACGTCGTGGTGAAATGTCTACATCTGTACCATGTTCGTTATAAAAAAACGCGTGGTCTCAATCTCTCGTGCTCCCAACGACAGGGGTACACGTGCATGTATTCACAGTGTAAATCTCTACGTGCGTCAGTATGAAATGTCCACATCTGTACCATGTTCGTTTTAAAAAAAAGGGTGTGACTAGGTCTTAGTCGACTGAGACTTAATCAAGTCTAAGTCAAGTGATATAGTATGCAAGAAGAGAAAAGAAAAACTGAAAATAATTTTTTGTACGAATCTCCATGCAAAATCAAAGGAAGATACTATTGACTGAAACATAACGAAGTCTAAGTCGACTGAGACTTAGCAAAACTGAAAAAAAAATGCTAACTCAGAAGATCAAGTTTCCAACATGCATGCAACGGCAACAACCTCACCGTAAAGCGGTTTTGCGAGGCTAGCCCACATGTGCTGACTAGTGCTAGTTTGTCGCGCGTGCGTTGTTAAAAAGACGATGGAATAAGTGACCCTTTTGGACAAGGGGAGTGCCTTCGGTGCTTTTTCCGCTCTGAAATAATAAGGCGACAGCTAGTTCGCTGTACGGGTGTCGGCAGACGGACGTAAATAAACAGATCTATATATCTCCACGGGGATATCGTGCATGCATGGTAAGTAACGATCGAGCTTAAATTACCAGGTTAACGCCGTCGCGCGCGGCGACGGCGAGGATGTCGGCGCAGGACACGATGCCAGGGCAGGCCGCGTCGACCCGGGACTTGATGGCGTCGATCACCTCGAAGCCGCGCAGCGAGTTGGCGTTCGGCCCGGCGTTCTTCTCCCCGGTCAGCGTCGACGAGTCGTCCAGCAGCACCGAGCCGTCGCAGCCCTGCGCGCGGCCATGGATTTGAAATAGATATGAGACCATTTGCAGCGTATGGATGGAGGTAACACAGTAGCAGGATGGAACTTTTGGCGACGTACGTTGACGAAGCAGTCGTGGAAGAAGAGGCGGAGGATGGAGGCGCCCATGCGCGGCTCCTGCTGGACGGCGGACACCATCCCGGACCTCACAATGGACTCCAGGCTCGAGCAGCTGCCGCTGTAGAACGACGTCGAGAGCTGCGCCACCGCGGCGGGGGCGAGCAGCGAGGTGACGGTGGCGAGCACCGCGGCCATGGCCGCCGCTCTCCTCAGCAAGGCAGCTGCCATTAATCGCGAGCTCAGTATAGCAGTACTATAGTATAGTTCCCCGGCCCTCCCGAGTTCCTTTACGACTTGGAGTAGCAGTGGCGTGGCAGCGGTCAGTGGAGTGGTACCACCTCTAAGCTGCCGCTAACCCGTGAACTATATAGTGTCCATTCCTGCGGTTGTTGCCAGGGGACCCGAATGAAAACGAACTATACTGATCACGGGCGGGCTGCCCAAGTTGCAAGTCTGGCGAGGATCCCGTCGGCCATTCCATTCGTGACAGCTCTTAATGAGCTGCGATCCTATCATGCATGCATTATACCCTAGTACCACACATATCACGGTCTTACGGGCGCACCAACAGAAAATGATCGTACCTAGAAAATGATCCTTACAAGCAACAGCACTGCACGGATTAAACTGCTCAGTTTTCTGAACACCTTCTTCCAAGAATCAACTCTTCTGCATACTGCTCCCTCTATCCGACCGAAATTAGTTGACGCTCAGATGGATGTATCTGGATTCACTCCGGACGGTGGAAGTATGTATTTTGGTGTAACTATCTTTGCCTTCTGGTGTACCCTTACAAGAGTTAGTTAGTACGGGGCGTTTGGTAATGCAGGTGGTTGGTTCGGGCTAACGAGGTCACTGTGCGCGTGGGGTCCGGCAACACCAAGCATATCATCTGGCATGTGCCTTTGCGTGGCTGTTGTCAACTTTTTCTTGGACCCGGCCAGCCGAGCCCGTACGCCCCTTGATTAGGAAATGCCAAATCTCCTTTTAGTACCATCCGCACCACGTAGCTTGTATCGAGACACGGCGTGCGTTGGCGCCAAATCGGTTTCTAGCGGCGCCGGCGCGTAGCCGTGTTTTCCGCACGTAAAGGTGTCGGCTCACATGCATGCGTGATTGTATTGCATTCTTCTCTTCATTTTAGTATTACCGTATTTGACTACCTGGGCCCTGTGGCAGTGCGGCTTGAGGCCTCTCTCTATCACTTTGCACGTACCCACAAAGGACGTGCCAGCTCACGTCCCCTCTCCTCTCACCAAACAAATCCATGCATATCTATTTTTTCCTAAAGAGTGATCATTATTTCAAAACAGTGATTTCACCCATTACAATTATTTTAAACTATTGACTTCAATCATTTCATTTCAAAAAGTGATATCAGTTACTCCCTCCGTAACCTATTTCTGGAGTAGCGATCTAAACGCTCTTATATTTGTTTACAGAGGGAGTATTTCATAAAATTTTGATTCAAATACTTTCATAAAAGTGATTTTAGTTTTCTTTGATTGTTGCGCTACAACGGATGCTGTTACTTGAGACTTAATAAATATGGTTGTGTGCATCACAATGATACAGAGGTCGGGGGGTCTTCCATCTTTTCAAAAGATTTCATAGTTCACAAACTGATTCAATTACATAAATATTTAGTTTCAAACATTAAAATATTTTTTCATAAATTAAAAAAAATAGGTTTTCACACATTAAAATAATCGGTTTCACATACTCCCTCCGTCCCAAAATAAGCGTCTCAAGTTAGTACAAAAGTTAGTACAAAGTTGAGACACTTAGTTTGGGATGGAGGGAGTATTTGCCCTAATCGGTTTCACATATTTTAAATAATCAGTTACACATTGAAATAAAACATAAATGATATCACCAATTTCACAAATATCACATCCACTTCAGTTCCAAAATCTATAAATTACCAATTATGATCAAATAGCAATTTTACAAACATTAACATCTATTTCAAATTTAAGACAAGAATTACCAGATATTACATGTATTTACTCCAGAAATCTTGACTTCCTTTTGAGTTTGAGAATAGCAAATTACTAGATACACAATGTGCCAGTTTTACTAATCTTCACTTCCATTTCAATTTGAGGTCTTCGAATGCATTTCACTTTCAGAAATACAATATTGGCTAAACATTTTACAAACCAAAAACTAGCATAAAAATTTGTGAAATGGCGGGATATTTCACAAAATTACAATATTGGCCGAATATTTTAGTATATTCCACAACAAGGAGGGGAAGCTCAAATCATGGAAAATGAAGCAGTAATCAAGAAGAAAAGAGACAGGGGTTTAGGGTAGGTGTCCTTAGCTCACTAGATGGGTTTGTTGGAAATATGCCCTAGAGGCAATAATAAATTGGTTATTATCATATTTCCTTATTCATGATAAATTTTTATTATTCATGCTAGAATTGTGTTGACCGGAAAATTAAATACATGTGTGAATACATAGACAACACAGTGTCCCTAGTAAGCCTCTACTAGACTAGCTCGTTGATCAAAGATGGTTAAGATTTCGTAACCATAGACATAAGTTGTCATTTGATAACGGGATCACATCATTAGGAGAATGATGTGATGGACAAGACCCAACCGTAAGCTTAGCATCAAATCGTTTAGTTTATTTGCTATAACTTTCTTCATGTCAAGTATCTGTTCCTTAGACCATGAGATCGTGTAACTCCCTGACACCAGAGGAATACTTAGTGTGTATCCAAACGTCACTTCATAACTGGGTGATCATAAAGGTGCTCTACAGGTATCTCCGAAGGTGTCTGTTGTGTTGGCATGGATCGAGACTGGGATTTGTCACTCCGTATGACGGAGTGATATCTCTGGGCCCTCTCGGTAATACAACATCTTAAAGATCTTGCAAGCAATGTGACTAATGAGTTAGTCACGGGATCTTGTATTACGGAATGAGTAAAGAGACTTGCCGGTAACGAGATTGAACTAGGTATGGAGATACCGACGATCGAATCTCGGGCAAGTAACATAACGCTGGACAAAGGGGATTGCATACGGGATTAACCGAATCCATGATATCGTGGTTCAACCGATAAAAGATCTTCGTGGAATATGTAGGAATCAATATGGGCATCCAAGTCCCGCTATTGGTTATTGTCCGGAGAGGTGTCTCGGTCATGACTACATGATTCCCGAACCCGCAGGGTCGCATGCTTAACGTTCGTTGATGCTAGAGTAGTATTGGGATATTTGATGATTGGTAATCAAATGTTGTTCGGAGTCCCGGATGATATCCCGGACATCACGAGGAGTCTCGGAATGGTCGAGAGGTAAAGATTTATATATGGGAAGCCATATTTTGGGTTCCGAAAAAAAGTACAGTTTTTTCGGTATTGTACCGTGAAGCTTCTAGAAGGTTCCAGAGGATTCTGGAGGGGTCCGGAAGTCCACAAGTAGGTCCACCATGACCCAAGGGCTAGCATGGGCTGAGGGGAGGCGCCTTGGCCTTATTGGGCTAGGGGCACCAAGTCCTCAAAAGCCCATGTGGCTAGGGAAGGAAAAAAAGGAGGAGTCCTAGTAGGAATAGGATTGGACTTGGAGTCCAAGTCCTCTCCCCCTTGGATGCGCCCTAGGGCTTGGAGGGGCTGTTCCCCATGCCCCTCCACCTTTATATATAGAGGGGAGGGGCACCCCAAGAGGACACACCAAGCCCTCGGCGCCCCTCTCTCTCCCGTTACTCTGTAGTTCCTCCGTCCTCGTTCTAGTAGCGTTTGGCGAAGCCCTGCTGAACTAGCTCCACCACCACAATCACCACCACGTCATCATGCTAGTTGTGATCCCATCTACTTCTCCGCCTTCTCTTGCTGGATCAAGGAGGAGGAGACGTCATCGAGCCGCACGTGTGCTAAACTCGGAGGTGCCGTCCATTCGGCACTAGATCGGTTGGATCGTGATCGAATCGCGAAGAGTACAACTACATCAACTGCGTTATATACGCTTCCGCTTTCGATCTACGAGGGTATGTAGACACACTCTCCCCTCTCGTTGCTATGCTTCTCCTAGATAGATCTTGGGTGTTCGTAGGAATTTTTTGATTTTCATGCTTCGTTCCCCATCAGTGGCATCATGAGCCAGGTCTATGCGTAGATGTATATGCACGAGTAGAACACAAAGAGTTGTGGGCGTTGATGCTCAATTTTCTTACCTCTCTTTTCTTATTTGGATTCGGCGGTATTGTGGGATGAAGCGGTTCGGACCAACCTTACATGTCCTCGCACATGAGACCGGTTCCATCGACTAACATGCAACTTGTTTTGCATAAGGTGGCTAGCGGGTGTCTGTCTCTCCTACTTTAGTTGAATATAAGTTGACGACGACGGTCCTTGTAGAAGGTTAAAAGGCAACTTGATTATCACTGTTGTGGCTTTGCGTAGGTAAGAATGGTTCTTGCTAGTTGCCCATAACAGCCACGTAAAATTTGCAACAACAAAGTAGAGGACGTCTAACTTGTTTTTGCAGGGCATGTTGTGATGTGGTATGGCCAAAACATGATGTGATATATGTTGATGTATGAGATGATCATGTTTTGTAATAGGTTCACGAATTGCATATCGATGAGTATGGCAACCGGTAGGAGCCATAGGGTTGTCTTTAATTTATTAATCTCCATATAATTGCTTTACTTTATCACTATGCGTTAGCAATAGTTGTAGAAGCAATAGTTGGCGGAGACGACCACGTGACGACACGACGATAGAGATCATGATGACGGAGATCATGGTGTCATGCCGGTGACGATGGAGATCATGCCGGTGCTTTGGAGATGAAGATCAAAGGCACGAGATGATAATGGCCATATCATGTCACATATTGATTGCATGTGATGTTTATCCTTTTTATGCATCTTATTTTGCTTAAAATGATGGTAGCATTATAAGATGATCCCTTCACTTAATTTCGAGAAATTGTGTTCTCCCTGAGTATGCACCGTTGCAAAAGTTTGTCGTTTCGAAGCATCTCGTGATGATCGGGTGTGATAGACTCTACGTTCGCATACAACGGGTGTAAGCCAGTTTTACACATGCAAAATACTTGGGTTAAACTTGACGAGTCTAGCATGTACATACATGGCCTCGGAACACAGGAGAGCACCACTGTCATTTATATGCTTTGTTTTTAATTGATGTTGAGTATGAGTGTGACTGGATCTCTTTTGCCATGAATTATAATGTCTAGTTGATCTTCAGGGGTGCTCTACATTTATGTTTTGTGGTCTCAGAAAGGGCTAGCGAGATACCATTTTGTTATACTATATCATGATTGTTTTGAAAAATTGTTGTCATCCGAGATTTATTATTATTGCTCGCTAGTTGATTATGCTATTGATATGGGTAAATGTGAGACCTAAATGTTATTGTGAATATGGTTAGTTCATAATCTTTGCTGAAAACCTGAATATTGGCTAGACATATTTGCAACAACAAGATCAAACAGAGTTTGTAAAAGTTTTTCTTTGTCACTTTCAGTTTGTCAACTGAATTGCTTGAGGACAAGCAATGGGTTAAGCTTGGGGGAGTTGATACGTATCCATCGTATCTACTTTTCCAAACTCTTTTGCCCTTGTTTTGGACTCTAATTTGCATGATTTGAATAGAACTAACCTGGACTGACGCTGTTTTTAGCAGAATTGCCATGGTGTTATTTTTGTGCAGAAATCAAAGTTCCCAGATTGACCTGAAAATTTACGGATTTTTTTGTGGAATATATAAAAAATACTGGCGCAAGAAGTAACCAGAGGGGGCCACCCAGAGGCCACAAGCCTTGGGGGCACGCCTTCCAGGCTTGTGGGCCCCCTGGAGCTCCTCCGACCCTAATTCCAACTCTATAAGTACCTATTCGTGGAGAAAAAAAATCAGAGAGAAGGATTCATCGCGTTTTACGATACGGAGCCGCCGCCGCCTCCTGTTCTTCATCGGGAGGGCTGATCTGGAGTCCATTCGTGGCTCCAGAGAGGGGGATTCATCGCCATCATCATCATCAACCTTCCCCCATCACCAATTTCATGACGCTCACCGCCGTGAGTGAGTAATTCCATCGTAGGCTTGCTGGACAGTGATGGATTGGATGAGATGTATCATGTAATCGAGTTAGTTTTGTTAGGGTTTGATCCCTAGTATCCACTATGTTCTGAGATTGATGTTGTTATGACTTTGCTATGCTTAATGCTTGTCACTAGGGCCTGAGTAACATGATTTCAGATCTGAACCTATTATGTTTTCATGAATATATGTGTGTTCTTGATCCTATCTTGCAAGTTGTAGACACCTATTACGAGTTATGTTCCGCATACCCCAATGCAAGGTGACAATAATTGGGATTCTTTCCGGTGATTACCGTAGTTTGAGGAGTTCATGTATTCACTAAGTGCTAATGCTTTGGTCCGGTTCTCTATTAAAAGGAGGCCTTAATATCCCTTATTTTCCATTAGGACCCTGCTGCCATGGGAGGGTAGGACAAAAGATGTCATGCAAGTTCTTTTCCATAAGCACGTATGACTATATACGGAATACATGCCTATATTATATTGATGAATTGGAGCTAGTTCTGTGTCACCCTAGGTTATGACTACCACATGATGAATATTATCCAACCCAATTATCATTGCCGATCCAATGCCTATGAGCTTTTCACATATTGATCTTTGCTAAGTTACTTTCGTTGTTGCTGCTGTTACAATCACTACAAAATTGCTACTGTTACTTTTGCCACTGTTACCGTTACTATCATACCACTTTGCTACTAAATACTTTGCTGTAGATATTATGTCTTTCAGGTGTGGTTGAAGTGACAACTCAACTGCTAATACTTGTGAATATTCTTTGGCTCCCCTTGTGTCGAATCAATAAATTTGGGTTGAATACTCTACCCTCGAAAACTGTTGCGATCCCCTATACTTGTGGGTTATCAAGACTTTTTTCTGACACCGTTGCCGGGGACCATAGCTTTATTTGCTAAGTCACTTGGGATTTGTATCTGTTGATCACTATGAAGAATCTGAAAGATACCGAAACCAAGATTTTTCCCTCTACTACGAGGGGAGGTAAGGAACTGCCATCACACTATGCACTTGATTCACCTTCTGTTTTGAGTAAGCTTGCGACACCTACACCTGCTATTAATTCTGATATGTCACAAGTAATTGATGATGCTACTTCTGCTATGCATGATGCTTATGATGATACTACTACTTTGCTTGGTAATACTGTGCCACTGGGTGAATTTCTTGATGAACAACTTGCTGGAGCTAAAGATATTGAGAATGCTGAAACTGATGATATTTCTGAAACTGATGAAATTATTGAAACTGAAAACTCTGAAACACCCATTAGACCTAGCACTCCTAGATATGAATTGCCTGTTGTACCTGAGGGTTATGTTATGGATGGAGAGGTAGCTAGGGACTTTCTTGCTTGTAAGGATAGAGATGACCTTAAGAAATTATTATGCAAGTGGAAAGAAAAATCTTTGAATGCTAGAATGCAATATGATCCTAAGTTTGCTACTTCGCCTATCTTTGTTACTGATAAGGATTATGAATTCTCTGTCGATCCTGAGTTAATTACTTTGGTTGAATCTGATCCTTTCCATGGTTATGAATCTGAAACTGTTGTGGCACATCTTACTAAATTGAATGACATAGCCACCCTATTTGCTCATGAGGAAATAGTTCATTACTACTATATTCTTAAGATGTTTCCTTTCTCATTAAAGGGTGATGCTAAGACATGGTTTAATTCTCTTTCTCCTGGTTGTGTGCGTAGTCTCGAGGATATGATATATTACTTCTCTGGAAAATATTTTCCTGCCCATAAGAAACAATCTGCTTTAAAGGAAATATTTAGCTTTGTGCAAATTGAAGAAGAGAGTCTCCCACAAGCTTGTGGGAGGCTTCTTCAATTACTTAATGCTTTGCCTGATCATCCTCTCAAGAAAAATGAAATACTTGATATCTTTAATAATGGACTAACCGATGCTTCTAGGGACCACCTAGATAGTTGTGCTGGTTGTGTTTTCAGGGAACGAACTGTTGAGCAAGCTGAAGTATTATTGAACAATATATTGAGTAATGATAATGATTGGACTCTTCCCGAACCACCACCTAAACCAACTCCGAAGAAGAGAGGTATTCTATTTCTCATTCCCGAAGATATGCAAGAGACAAAGAAATCTATGAAAGAAAAAGGTATTAAAGCTGAAGATGTTAAGAATTTACCACCTATTGAAGAAATACATGGTCTTGATAACCCGACATAGGTGGTAGAGGTAAATTCTCTCTATAGATTTGATGAAGGTGATATTCCTTATAATAAATCTGCTAGTCAATGCTTGGATGAATTTGATATCTTTATTGTTAAACAAGAAAACTTCAATGCATATGTTAGAAGACAATTGAAAAGAAATGCTTATATGCTTGAACACTCGAGTGACTATATGTGTAGAACTGTTAATGATCTCAAGTTTGTTAGTAAACATGCTTCCATGGTAAAAACTCAAATAGAACAAGTTCTCAAGGCACAAAATGATTTGCTTAATGAAATGAATAATAAGATGAATGATCATGCTATTAGAGTTGTGACTAGAGGTGGTAAAATGACTGAGGAACCTTTGTATCCTGAAGGCCATCCTAAGAGAGTTGAGCAAGACTCTCAAAGAATTAATACTGATGCACCTAGTCCTTCTAAAAATAAAAAGAAAGATGATAGGACTTTGCATGCTTCTAGTGAACCTGTTATAGACACACTTGAGAACCCAAATGATATTTCTATTTCTGATGCTGAAACACAATTAGGTGATGAACATGAACCTAGTAATAATGATAATGATGATGTTCATGTTGATGCTCAACCTAGTAATGATAATGATATGGAGATAGAACCTGCTGTTGATCTTGATAACCCACAACTTAAGAATAAAAGATATGACAAGAGAGACTTCATTGCTAGGAAGCATGGAAAAGAAAGAGAACCATGGGTTCAGAAACTCATGCCCTTTCCTCCTAAATCATCCAAGAAAAAGGATGATGAAGACTTTGAGCGCTTTGTTGAAATGCTTAGACCTGTCTTTTTGCGTATGCGTTTGACTGATATTCTGAAAATGTCCCCTTATGCTAAGTATATGAAAGATATTGTTACTAATAAGAGAAAGATACCGGAAGCTAAAATTTCCACCATGCTTGCTAATTATACATTTAAGGGTGGAATACCAAAGAAACTAGGTGATCCTAGAATACCAACTATACCATGCTCCATTAAAACAATCTATGTTAAAACTGCTTTATGTGATCTTGGAGCCGGTGTTAGTGTTATGCCTTTCTCTTTATATCTTAGACTTGAATTGAATAAGTTGACACCAACTGAAATCTCTATGCAAATGGCTGATAAATCAACTGCTATACCCATCGGTATTTGTGAGGATGTGCCTGTCGTAGTTGCAAATGTTACTATCTTAATGGACTTTGTTATTCTTGATATACCCGAGGACGACAGTATGTCGATCATCCTCGGTAGACCCTTTTTGAATACTGCAGGGGTTGTTATTGATTGCAACAAGGGCAATGTCACTTTTCATGTTAATGGTAATGAGCATACGGTACACTTTCCGAAGAAACAACCTCAAGTGAATAGTATCAATTTTATTGGAAAAATTTCAACAATTACTATTGGAGGTTTTGAATTCCCTATTCCTACTGTCAAAAAGAAATATGATATTATTATTATTGGGGACATGCATATCCCCATTGAGGTAACCTAGTGTTATACGAAGATTCTCAGGTTTCATGTCATTCGGAAGAAGTTTGTTAATAAGACTGGATCAACCTTGTCAATGGATTCCTTTTGACGGGCATGAGATGGATGAATTTAGTAAACAAAACTTTCTGTACCCACTCTGTACTTTCTGTTATTTAGAATAAGTAAAGAAAAAATACTATTATTTTTTTGTTTTCTGATTTATCCGTGCAATAAAAAATGACCAGAAAATAAAAGTTCTCCAAATGCCCTGAAAATTTAGTATGATTTTTCTGTAATATTTAAGAATTTTTGGCACTGAACACACCTCAGGGGGGTGCACCAGTGGGCCACAAGCCCACAGGGCGCGCCCACCCCCAGGGCGCGCCTACAGGGCTTGTGGGTCCCACGTGGGTCCCCTCACTTATTCCAGCCACCCATCCACTTCGTCTTCCTTCAGAAAAAATCACACCATTGCTCAAACCCGTGTTCTTGCTCATTTTGCTGCCATTTTCGATCTCCTTGCTCGGAACTCCATTTCCGAAACTGTTTCGGGGGATTGTTCATCGGTATGTGACTCCTCCGTTGGTCCAATTAGTTTTTGTTCTAGTGCTTTATATATTGCAAATTTTTGCTGCTGTGGTGACCATGTTCTTGAACTTGCATGTCAAATTTTTATGGTCCAAAATAGTTCTGTTACATGATTTAGCCTCTAGACACTTGTAGGAGTAGTTGCTATTAGTTTTGTTGAGTTTGGTTCACTTTTATTTTGAGTCACTAAAAATTTCAGAAATTTTTCAGAGGAAGAGAATGTTTAGGAAAATATTCCAAGGTGGTTCCTCAAAGAAGAAATCTGCAAGGCCCGCTATACGGGAGCCGGACCTTGAACCACCGCGGGAAGCTCAAGTCCAACCTTGCGAATGGCCGTCGGATCACTTCATGACTCGTGCAGGTTTCAAGGAAGAATTTGATATGTACGTACGCAAAGCCGACCTGACGAACTTCGTGTCAGATAAGTGTTTACAGTACTACAACCTTACTGATTCCTTTGTGCAGAGATTTAAGTATTCGGTCCATCGCAATACACATTCTGTTTTGTTTGACCTATATGATAAATCATTCACTATGGACCTTGAAGAGTTTAATGATGCATGCAAAATTCCGCAATGGGGTACATGTATTGAACCGCGTAAAGCTGATTGCACTGGATTCCTTGCTAACATTACCGTAGGTGAAACCAGGACCATAACACAAGCTACTATAGGGAGCATTCACTTTCCTGCATTACATTATTTTGCTCTCTTTGTGGATACATGCATTAATGGTAAACATGACCATAGCCACCTTTGCGCCTCTGATTTGAGTGTCCTCAAGAGCGCGGTAATGAATGATAAACAATTTAACTTGGGGGCTATCATTACACGCTGATTACATAATAATGCTAAAGATGGGGATTTCTTTGGTGGAATTTATGCCACCCATTCAACTACTTATCTTGGTGTCCCCATAAGAGAAAATGATGCTCAGTTTCCACCTGCTTTCCTTGATTATAATGCTATGGAGCGTTAACAGTTTCTTGAGAGGAGCGAACAACCCCTCTAGTACCGACTAATCTTTGACAGGGAGCGCGTCTTCCATATTACGCTTCCCGCTCCTGCCTTCTTTGACTTTCAGGTAAAACGAAGATACTTCATAACTAGAGAGGAGGCGGACGAGTACGAGAGAGCAGGGGAGGCCGCTCGCCTCCACGTGGCAGCCCTCCAAGCGGTAGCGGCCGCAACTCAATACAACCCCAACTACAATTTTGGATATCCGCCAGGCCAGCCGTGGCCATAGACCAACTTAGGCCAAAAGCCTAAGCTTGGGGGAGTACGTATTTCTCACCGACATTACATTCATGTTCACACATTCATTCCAGTTGTCGGTGTTCATACCTTTTTATTGTATTATCCATGTTAGTTTATTTTTCTTGCTTTCTTCTTGTGTGTTTGAAAAACTTTGATAAAATCCAAAAATATTTCTCGCTTCTTTTCAGTTTTTCTTTCTAGTTTAATTAGTTAAAGTATTAAAATAAAACCCAAAAAAAATTCGCGTTCTTCTTTTGCTTGTTGGGAGCTTTCCCGTGTAAATAGTTTTTCTCGTTTTCGTTTTACTTTCTTCAGAAAAACAAAAACTCCAAAAAAATTCAGTGTGTTTCTTTGAAATTCTTTTTCCTTTTCTTTGGGTCGTAAGGAGAAGACCACGATGAAAATGTTGAGTGGCTATCATATGCATTATTGTTGATCTAACAAAGAGCCCATATTACCTTGTCTTCTCCTTTGAATAAATGTTTGCAAATTCCAGCTTAGTCCAATGCACGTGCACTCTTATTATTATTCACATCGTTCGGTCATGCAAGTGAAAGGCAATAATGACGATATATGATGAAATGATTGAGAAGAAGAAAAGCTGGTATGAACTCGACCTATTTTGTTTTTGTAAATATGATTAGCTCATCGTTCTTGATTCAGCCCATTATGAATGAAACATGTTTGCAATGACAATTAGAGATTATAGTTACTCATGACATGCTTAATTAGCTAGGAGTGGATAATGGTTTGTCTTGTGTGCCAACATGCAATTTAAAATGGTTATGATGTAGTATGATAGGATGGTATCCTCCTTTGAATGATTTAAGTGGCTTGACTTGGCACATGTTCACGCATGTAGTTGAATCAAAAACAACATAGCCTCCACGATATTTATGTTCATGGTGATTTATATCCTAATCATGCTTGCATTCAATGTTGATTAATCTCAATGCATGTTTATGACCGTTGTCGCTCTCTAGTTGGTCGCTCCTCAATCTTTTTGCTAGCCTTCACTTGTACTAAGCAGGAATACTGCTTGTGTATCCACTTCCTTAAACCCAAAGTTTTTCCATATGAGTCCACCGTACCTACCTATATGCGTTATTTACCTGAAGTTCCAAGTAAATTTGCATGTGCCAAACTCTAAACCTTCAAATAATAATCTGTTTTGTATGCCTGAATTGCTCATGTAGCGATTGGGGCTGTCAGTATCTTCCATGCTAGGTGGGTTATTCTCACGATGAGTGTTTATTCACTTGTCATTCATGAAAAAGTGGCTGGTAATCGGGATGCCCAGTTCCATGCTCAAAATCAAATCAGAATATAATAATTAAACAAAACTCCCCCAGGACTGTTGTTGGTATGGACGATACCCGTGGATTCGGCTAGCCGTGGAGTGTGATTGTTGGTGGAGGGGGAGTAAAAACTTTACCATTCTGTTTGGGAACCGCCTATAATGTATCTAGCATGGAAGATAGTGAGATCTCTTGGTTGTTATGTTGACAATGAAAGCATACCGCTCAAAATTATATTCATCTCTGTTTTAAAAGCTCCGAGCTCTGGCACCTCTGCAAATCCCTGCTTCCCTCTACGAAGGGCCTATCTATTTACTTTTATTGTTGAGTCATCATCTTCTTATAAAAAGCACCAGTTAGAGAGCACCACTGTCATTTATATGCTTTATTTTTAATTGATGTTGAGTATGAGTGTGACTAGATCTCTTTTGCCATGAATTATAATGTCTAGTCAGTCCTTGATCTTCAGGGGTGCTCTGCATTTATGTTTTGCGGTCTCAGAAAGGGCTAGCAAGATACCATTTTGTTATACTATATCATGATTGTTTTGAAAAAGTGTTGTCATTCGAGATTTATTATTATTGCTCGCTAGTTGATTATGCTATTGATATGGGTAAATGTGAGACCTAAATGTTATTGTGAATATGGTTAGTTCATAATCTTTGCTGAAAACCTGAATATTGGCTAGACATATTTGCAACACCAAGATCAAACAGAGTTTGTAAAAGTTTTTCTTTGTCACTTTCAGTTTGCCAACTGAATTGCTTGAGGACAAGCAATGGGTTAAGCTTGGGGGAGTCGATACGTCTCCATCGTATCTACTTTTCCAAACTCTTTTGCCCTTGTTTTGGACTCTAATTTGCATGATTTGAATGGAACTAACCCGGACTGAAGTTGTTTTCA
Source organism: Thinopyrum elongatum (assembly GCA_011799875.1). NCBI lineage: Eukaryota > Viridiplantae > Streptophyta > Magnoliopsida > Poales > Poaceae > Thinopyrum > Thinopyrum elongatum. Next base: position 152,930,693 of record CM022302.1, on the reverse strand, counting down.
GCAGAATTGCCATGGTGTTATTTTTGTGCAGAAATCAAAGTTCTCGGATTGACCTGAAAATTTACGGAGAATTTTTGTGGAATATATAAAAAATACTGGCGTAAGAAGTAACCAGAGGGGGGCCACCCAGAGGCCACAAGCCCTGGGGGCGCGCCCTGCAGGCTTGTGGGCCCCCTGGACCTCCTCCGACCCTAATTCCAACTCTATAAGTACCTATTCATGGAGAAAAAAAATTAGAGAGCAGGATTCATCATGTTTTACGATACGGAGCCGCCGCCGCCTCCTTTTCTTCATCGGGAGGGCTGATTTGGAGTCTGTCCGGGGCTCCGGAGAGGGGGATTCGTCGCCATCATCATCATCAACCTTCCTTCATCACCAATTTCATGATGCTCACCACCGTGAGTGAGTAATTCCATCGTAGGCTTGCTGGACGGTGATGGGTTGGAAGAGATTTATCATGTAATCGAGTTAGTTTTGTTAGGGTTTGATCCTTAGTATCCACTTTGTTCTGAGATTGGTGTTGCTATGACTTTGCTATGCTTAATGCTTGTCACTAGGGTTGGAAGAGATTTATCATGTAATCGAGTTAGTTTTGTTAGGGTTTGATCCTTAGTATCCACTTTGTTCTGAGATTGGTGTTGCTATGACTTTGCTATGCTTAATGCTTGTCAGATCTGAACCTATTATGTTTTCATGAATATATGTGTGTTCTTGATCCTATCGTGTAAGTTGTAGACACCTATTACGAGTTATGATCCGCATACCCCAAGGTGACAATAACTGGGATTCTTTCCGGTGATTACCGTAGTTTGAGGATTTCATGTATTCACTAAGTGCTAATGCTTTGGTCCGGTTCTCTATTAAAAGGAGGCCTTAATATCCCTTAGTTTCCATTAGGACCCCGCTGCCACGGGAGGGTAGGACAAAAGATGGCATGCAAGTTCTTTTCCATAAGCACGTATGACTATATACGGAATACATGCCTACATTATATTGATGAATTGGAGCTAGTTCTGTGTCACCCTAGGTTATGACTGCCACATGATGAGTATTATCCAACACAATTATCATTGCCGATCCAATGCCTACAAGCTTTTCACATATTGATCTTTGCTAAGTTACTTTCGTTGCTGCTGCTGTTACAATCACTACAAAATTGCTACTGTTACTTTTGCCACTGTTACCGTTACTATCATACCACTTTGCTACTAAATACTTTGTTGTAGATATTAAGTCTTTCAGGTGTGGTTGAATTGACAACTCAACTACTAATACTCGTGAATATTCTTTGGCTCCCCTTGTGTCGAATCAATAAATTTGGGTTGAATACTCTACCCTCAAAAACCGTTGCGATCCCCTATACTTGTGGGTTATCAAGACCTTTTTTCTGGCGCCGTTGCCGGGGACCATAGCTTTATTTTCTGAGTCACTTGGGATTTATATCTGTTGATCACTATGAAGAATCTGAAAGATACCAAAACCAAGATTTTCCCCTCTACTACGAGGGGAGGTAAGGAACTGCCATCACACTCTGCACTTGATTCACCTTCTGTTTTGAGTAAGCTTGCGACACCTACACCTGCTATTAATTCTGATATGTCGCAAGTAATTGATGATGCTACTTCTGCTATGCATGATGCTTATGATGATACTACAAGCAAGTCCCCAATAGATGCACCTGCACAAACTAACAAACACTTGCACTCAACGCGAAAAAGTGGTTGTCAATCCCTTCACGGTCACTAGCAAGAGTGAGATCTAATAGAGATAGGTATAAAAGATAAATAAAAGAGTAAAATAAAGTAAATATAAATAAATTTCAGCAAGGTATTTTTGTATTTTTGGTTTTATAGATCTGAACATAATATGATAAAAATAGACCCGGGGGCCATAGGTTTCACTAGAGGCTTCTCTCTTGAAGAAAACGTACGGTGGGTGAAACTGTTGAGCAATGATAGAAAAGCACATAGTTATGACGATATCCAAGGCAATGATCATGAATATATGCATCACGTCCATGACAAGTAGACCGACTCCTGCCTGCATCTACTACCATTACTCCACACATCGACCGCTATCCAGCATACATCTAGTGTATTAAGTTAACAAGAATTGAGTAACGCCTGAAGCAAGATGACATGATGTAGAGGGATAGATCCAATCAATATGGTAAAAACCCTATCTTTCTATCCTTAATGGCAACAATACAAATACGTGCCTCGCTACCCCTACTGTCACTGGGTGAGGACACCGCAAGATTGAACCCAAAACAAAGCACCTCTCTCATTGCAAGATAGATCAATCTAGTTGGCCAAACCAAATCAATTGATCGCAGAGAAATACAAAGCTATATTAATCATGCATAAAAGAGTTCAGAGAAGACTCAAATAATATTCATAGATAATCTGATCACAAATCCACAATTCATCGAATCTCAACGAACGCACCGCAAAAGAAGATTACATCGAATAGAACTCCAAGAACATCGAGGGGAACATTGTATTGAAGATCAAAGAGAGAGAAGAAGCTATCTAGCTACTAGCTATGGACCCGTAGGTCTGTGGTAAACTACTCACACATCATCGAAAGGGCAGCAAGGTTGGTGTAGATGCCCTCCGTGATCGAATCCCTCTCCGTTGGAGTGCCGGAAAAGGCCCCAAGATGGGATCTCACGAGAACAGAAGCTTGCGGCGGGGGAAAAGTATTTGTGGTGTGCCCTATGACGTAAGGGGAATATTTGGGTATTTATAGAGCAGAGATTAGGGTTAGAAGAGCCACGGGGGGCCCACAAGCCTAGCGGGCGCCCCCCTGGGGCGCGCCCCTAGGGCTTGTGCCCCCCTTGTGCGTCTTCTGGCCTCTTCCCGAAGCCTCGTGGTTATCTTCTGGTCCAAGAAAAATCCTCAAAAAGTTTCGTTCCATTTGGACTCCGTTTGGTATTGATTTTCTGTAAAAGACAAACACAAGGAAAAACATCAACTGGCACTGGGCACTAGGTTAATAGGTTAGTCCAAAAAAATGATATAAAATAGCATATTAATGCATATAAAACATCCATGATGGATAATATAATAGCATGGAACAATCATAAATTATAGATACGTTGGAGACGTATCAAGCATCCTCAAGCTTAATTCCTGCTCGTCCTCGAGTAGGTAAATGATAAATACATAATTTTTGATGTGGAATGCTACCTAACATGTTTATCAAGTAATCTTTCTTTTTGTGGCATGAATATTCAGATCCATAAGATTCAAAACAAAAGTTTAATATTGACATAAAAACAATAATACTTCAAGCATACTAATAAAGCAATCATGGCTTTTCAAAATAACATGGCTAAAGAAAGTTATCCCTGCAAAATCATATAATCTTGTCATGCTCTATCTTCATCACACAAAGTATTTATCATGCATAACCCCGATGACAAGCCAAGCAATTGTTTCATACTTTTGACGTTATAAAGCTTTTTCAACTATCACGCAATACATGAGCGTGAGCCATGGATATATCACTATGGGGGGTAATAGAAGGTGGTAGTAGACAAAAAAGGAGAAAGAAATTCTCACACCAACTAGGGAAATTAATAGGCTATGGAGATGCCCATCAATTGATATTGGTGCAAGTGACTAGTGATTGCCATGCAACGGATGCACTAGAGCTATAAGTGTATGAAAGCTCAAAAGAAAACTAAGTGGGTGTGCATCCAACTTGCTTGCTCATGAAGACCTAGGGAAATTTTGAGGAAGCCCATCATTGGAATATACAAGCCAAGTTCTATAATGAAAAATTCCCACTAGTAATATATGAAAGTGACAACATAGGAGACTCTCTACATGAAGAACATGGTGCTACTTTGAAGCACAAGTGTGGAAAAAGGATAGTAACATTGTCCCTTCTCTCTTTTTCTCTCATTTTTTTCTTTTTTCTTTTTTTTATTTCTTTTTTCTTTTTTTTTCTTTTTGGGCTCTTTTTATTTGAAGTCCGGAGTCTCATCCCGACTTGTGGGGGAATCATAGTCTCCATCATCCTTTCCTCACATAGGACAATGCTCTAATAATGATGATCATCACAATTTTATTTACTTACAACTCAAGAATTACAACTCAATACTAGAACAAAATATGATTCTATATGAATGCCTCCGGCGGTGTACCGGGATGTGCAATGATCTAGTGTGACATGTATAAAAAATATGAATAACGGCCAAGCCACAAATACTATGCCAACTACATGATCATGCAGAACAATATGACAATGATGGTATGTGTCATAATAAATGAAACGATGGAAGTTGCATGGCAATATATCTCGGAATGGCTATCGAAATGCCATAATAGGTAGGTATGGCGGCTATTTTGAGGAAGGTATATGGTGTGTTTAATGCATCGGCGAAAGTTGCGCGGTACTAGAGAGGCTAGCAAAAGTGGAAGGGTGAGAGTGCGTATAATCCATGGACTCAACATTAGTCATATAGAACTCACATACTTATTGCAAAAATTTATTAGCCATCAAAACAAAGTACTAATACGCATGCTCCTAGGGGGATAGATTGGTAGGAAAAGACCATCGATCGTCCCCGACCGCCACTCATAAGGAAGACAATAAAAAATAAATCATGCTCCAACTTCATCACATAACGATAGAACATACGTGCATGCTTTGGGAATCACAAACCTTAACACAAGTATTTTTACTAATCCACAATTACCAACTATAGCATGACTCTAATATCACCATCTTCATATCTCAAAATAAATGCAAGGAATCAAACTTCTCATATATTCAATGATCTTCATGAAAGTTTTTATTATATCCTTCTTGAATACCCATCATATTAGGACCAAATTCATAACCTAAGCAAATTACCATACTATTTTAAGACTCTCAAAATAATATAAGTGAAGCATGAGAGTTCATCAATTTCTTTAAAATAAAACCTCCGCCGTGCTCTAAAAAGATATAAGTGAAGCACTAGAGCAACTGCCTAGCTCAAAAGATATAAGTGAAGCACATAGAGTATTCTAATAAATTCACGATTAATGTGTGTCCCTCTCAAAAGGTGTGTACAACAAGGATGATTGTGGCAAACTAAAAAGCAAAGACTCAAATAATACAAGACGCTCCAAGCAAAACACAAATCATGTGGTGAATAAAAATATAGCCTCAAGTAATTTTACCGATGGATTGAAGACAAAAGAGGGGATGCCATCCAAGGCATCCCCAAGCTTAGATACTTGGTTGTCCTTGAATATTACACTGGGGTGCCTTGGGCATCCCCAAGCTTAGGCTCTTGCCACTCCTTATTCCGTAGTCCATCAAAACATCACTCAAAACTTGAAAACTTCACAACACAAAACTCAACAAAAAACTCGTGAGATCCGTTAGTATGACAAAACAAATCTCCACTTTTAGGTACTGTTGTGAACTCATTCCACTTTTATATTGGTGTTATATCTACTGTATTCTAACTTCTCCATGGTTCATACTGATACGTCTCCAACGTATCTATAATTTATGAAGTATTCATGCCATGTTTACAACAATTTTATATGGTTTTGGTATGATTTGATTAGAAGTAACCCGGACTGACGCTGTTTTCAGCAGAACTACCGTGGTGTTGTTTTTTGTGCAGAAATAAAAGTTCTCGGAATGAGCTGAAAATTTACAGTGATTTTTTGTGGACCAAAAGAGACACCCGAAGCACCAGAGCTGGGCCAGGAAGTGGACGAGGGAGCCATAAGCCTGGGGCGCGCGCCCACCCCCCTAGGGCGCGCCCGCTAAGCTTGTGGGCCCCTCGGGCACCCCCTTGACTTGAGACCGATGCCAAAAATTCCTATAAATACCAAAAACCCCGAAAAGAACCCTAGATCGGAAGTTCCGCCGCCGCAAGCCTCTGTAGCCACGAAAAACTAATCAGTACCCTGTTCCGGCACCCTGCCGGAGGAAAAAATCATCACCGGAGGCCATCTTCATCATCCCGGCAGGCCACCATGACGAGGAGGGAGTAGTTCACCCTCGGGGCTGAGTGTATGTACCAATAGCTATGTGTTTTATCTCTCTATCTCTCGTGTTCTTGATTTGGCACGATCTTGATGTACCGTGAGCTTTGTTAGCTGATAACCCACAAGTATAGGGGATCAATCGTAGTCCTTTCAATAAGTAAGAGTGTCGAAACCAACGAGGAGCAGAAGGAAATGACAAGTGGTTTTTAGCAAGGTATTTTTTTGCAAGCACTGATATAGTCGGTAACAGGTAGTTTGATAGCAAGATAATTTGTAACAGACAAGTAACGATAACGGTAAAAAAAGTGCAGCAAGGTAGCCCAATCTTTTTGTGGCAAAAGACAGGCCAAAACGGTCTCTTATAATAAGCAAAGTGTTCTTGATGGTACACGGGAATCTCATCTAGTCACTTTCATCATGTTGGTTTGATTTGCGTTCGCTACTTTGATAATTTGATATGTGGGTGGACCGGTGCTTGGCTGTTGTTCTTACTTGAACAAACCTCCCAGTTATGATTAACCCCCTCACAAGCATCCGCAACTACGAGAAAAGTATTAAGATAAAATCTAACCATAGCATTAAACATTTGGATCCAAATCGGTCCCTTACGAAGTAGCACATAAACTAGGGTTTAAGCTTCTGTCACTCTAGCAACCCATCATCTAATAACTACTCCACAATGCATTCCCTTAGGCCCAAATATGCTGAAGTGCCATGTAGTCGACGTTCACATGACACCACTAAGGGAATCACAACATACATACCATCAAAATATCGAACACATATCAAGTTCACATGATTACTTGCAACATGATTTCTCCCATGACCTCAAGAACTAAAGTAACTACTCACAAATGATAATCATGCTCAATATCAGAGGGGTGTTAAATAGCATAATACATCTAAACATATAATCTTTCACCAAATAAACCATATAATAATCAACTACAAGATGTAATCAACACTACTAGTCACCCACAGGTACCAATCTGAGGTTCCGGTACAAAGACTGAACACAAGAGATGAACTAGGGTTTGAGAGGAGATAGTGCTGTTGAAGATGTTGATGGAGATTGCCCTCCCAAAGATGAGAGGGTTGTTGGTGATGATGATGGCTTCAATTTCCCCCTCCGGGAGGGAAGTTCCCCCGGCGGAATCGCTCTGCCAGAGGGCAAAAGTGCTCCTGCCCAAGTTCCACCTCGAGATGGCAGTGTTCCATCCCGAAAGTCCTCTCCTTATTTTTCTAGGTCAAAATGACTTATATACCAGAAGATGGGCACCGGAGGTGGGCTGGGCTGAGCACAACCCACCAGGGCGTGCCTGGGGGGGGGGGGCTGGCGCGCCCTGGTGTCTTGTGCTCACCAGGTGGCCCGCCTCCGGTAGTTATTTGCTCCAGTATTTTTCATATATTCCAAAATAATTCTCCGTGAAGTTTCAGCTTATTTGGAGTTGTGCAGAATAGGTAACTCTGACGTAGCTTTTTCAGGTCCAGAATTCCAGCTGCCACCATTCTCCCTCTTTGTGTAAACCTTGCATATTATGAGAGAAAAGGCATTAGAATTACTCCATAAAGCTTTATTATGCATAAAAACATTGTAAATAACAGTAGGAAATCATGATGCAAAATGGACGTATCAACTCCCCCAAGCTTAGACCTTGCTTGTCCTCAAGCGAAAACCGATATCAAAAAACATGCCCACATTCTTAGGGAGAGAGGTGTCGATAAAAACAAAATACGGACATAGTAGCATCATGCTTATTATCATAACAGCAACAAACTTTATCATAAAACTTTTATCATATAACTCTTGTCATATAACTTCTCATGAACAAGTAACAATTCATCACAACATCGAAGTAAAAAGCATAAACTCTATTGAAAACCAACAAACTATGTTCTCAGTCAACTTTGCAACTACAATTCATCATATTTTCAGGAAGGGTCTCGTATCGGAGCCTTTTGGCAAGTCCACATACTCAACCATCATTTAGTCTTCTATGATTGCTAACACTCACATCATACCCATGAGCAAAAAGTTTCAACCAGACACATAGAAAGATAGGGGCTTATAGTTTCGCCTCCCAACGTATTCACCTCAAGGGTGATGTCAGCAATAATAACTCATGCTCGCTCATATCCAACTAGATATATGTGCCTAGATCTTTCCTCACCACATGATGCTTGCAAAAAGAGAAAATAAAAAGGACTAGGGAAGAATACTTTGACTCTTGCATAAAAAGTAAATACATAAAGTAAAAGATAGGCCCTTCGCAGAGGGAAGCAGAGGTTGTCATGTGCTTTTTGGTTTGTATGCCAAATCCCTTAATGCAAAAGAACGTCATGTTATATTGCCCCTTATGGTAGCAACCTTTATTATGCAGTTCATCGCTTTTACTACTTTGCCATCACAAGTTCATACAACGCTCAATTTTCTCTTACACTAAATTACCCAACACATTTAGAAGCAATTTTTATTGCCTTATTGCGCCGATGACAACTTACTTGAAGGATCTTACTCAATCCATAGGTAGGTATGGTGGATGCACAAGTAGTAAAGGGTTTAGGGTTTTTGGATGCACAAGTAGTATCTCTACTTAGTGCAGAATTTTGGCTAGCAAAGATATTGAGCAAGCACCACATGTTGAAGGATCTATGACAATATAACTTCTATGTGAATATGAACAAACATAAATCATTACGTTTTCTTCCTTGTCCAACGTCAATAATTTTGACATATAATATTTAATGGGGGCTCACAATCATAAAAGATGTCCAAGATAGTGTATTTGCATGTGAATCTTCTCTTCCCTTATTAATTCTTTCATGAGTTGCATCATTGACTAATGCTATGTTTGTCAATCTCCAATAAATTTTACCACTTACACTTTTCCTTATGTGATGTCATTACTTACCATAAGATTAGCACATGATCTTTTTCATTTATTTCCTTTTATTTGATTGCAACATAAAAGTAAAGAAGCAAAGACTCAAACTAAATTTTATTATATAGCTCTCACTCGATTACATAGATAGGTGGATCACGAAAATAATACTCAAAGATAGATCACACTAAACTTTTTATTCAACTAATTCACGGTAAAACTAAAGATCCAATTAAGATAGGTAAAGGCAATAAAATTGATGGTGATACGATACCGGGGCATCTCCCCCAAGCTTGGCACAAGCCAAGGGGAGTGCCCATACCATGTACTCAAGTCTCCTTTGGTGGGGAAGATGATGATGGTGGTGGTGATGAGGTAGTATCACACTTCAGGCTCAGAAGGTACTCCAATCTATGAATGATGCTCCGGAGGGCGATGATTTGCTCTTGCAACAGAATATTTTCACGAGTGAGATACTTATTTTGAACATGAACCGTTTCAAAGGCCCTAAAAGCTTCAATATCAATAGGGGTAAGATGATTGTAGTAAGGTTGAAGGATATCTTCTTCTTCTTCTTCCAGCAGGGCCTACCCTCCTATTTGAGCTTGATCTCCCGAAGCTTCCTTGCTCTTGTCCTCCTTGAGGGCTTCCTTTGGTTCCTCCCTTTTCAGTTCTATCTTCATCAACCAAGCATCTTCTTCTATGTTGTTGGAGGAGGGAGAAGACATGATGCTGACTTGATAGGTCTGACAGAGAAACAGCACGAAACAAGAACAGAAGATTTCTCCATGATACGGTGGTCAATACGTTCGGGGGGTATATAAATATTTTTTTATCTTGGGAAACAAGAAAACAGAAGGAAAACAGAGTCGGGAAGGTTCCCGAGGTGGGCACAACCCACCTGGGCGCGTCAGGCAAGGCAGGCGCGCCCGGGTGTATCGTGCCCTCCTCGGTTGCCTTCCTGGTTATTTCTTATTTTTCTAATTTTTATAATATTTCAAAACTGACAGAAAATATTTTTGCGTATTTTCCGGAGTCCGTTTACTTACCATATCACGTACCTCCTCTTTTTCAGGATTCTGGAGTGTTCCGGAATATTTCCTTTATGTGTTTTGATACGTCTCCAACGTATCTATAATTTTTGCTTGTTCCATGCTGTTATATTATCATTCTTGGATGTTTTACAATCATTTTATAGCAACTTTATATCATTTTTTGGGACTAACCTATTGACATAGTGCCCAATGCCCGTTGCAGTTTTTTGCTTGTTTTTTACTTTGCAGAATATCAGTACCAAACGGAGTCCAAACGCAGCGAAACCTTCTGGAGAATTTTTCTGGACCAGAAGGCACCTGATGGGCCAAAGAAGTACCAGAGGGGGGCTCCGAGGGGAGCACAACCCACCAGGGCGCGCCCAGGAGCCCAGGCGCGCCCAGGTGGGTTGTGCCCACCTCGGTGGCCTCCTGCACCGCCTCTTCGCCCTATAAATACTGAAATATTCCAAAAACACTAGGGGAGTCGATGAAACACAATTCCAGCCGGCGCAAGTTCCAGAACCACGAGATCCAATCTAGACACCAACACGAAGGGGTTCATCATCCTCATTGGAGCCTCTCCGATGATGCGTGAGTGAGTAGTTCATCATAGACCTATGGGTCCGTAGGCAGTAGCTAGATGGCTTCCTCTCTCTTTCGATTCTCAATACAATGGTCTCTTGGATATCTATTTGATGTAACTCTTTTTTGCGGTGTGTTTGTTGGGATCCGATGAACTTTGAGTTTATGATCAGATCTATATCCATGAATATTATTTGAGTCTTCTTTTGATCTCTTATATGCATGATTATTTATAGCCTCGTATTTCTTCTTCGAATCTTTGGTTTAGTTAGGCCAACTAGATCGATTTTTCTTGCCATGGAAAGAGGTGCTTTGTGATGGGTTCGATCATGCGGTGTTCTTTCCCAGTGACAGAAGGGGCAGCAAGACACGCATGTATCGTTGCTATTAAGGATAACAAGATGGGGGCTATTCCTACATGAATAGATCTCGTCTACATCATGTCATCGTTCTTATTGCATTACTCCGTTTCTCCATGAACTTAATACACTAGATGCATGCTGGATAGCGGTCGATGTGTGGAGTAATAGTAGTAGATGCAGGCAGGAGTCGGTCTACTAATCTTGGACGTGATGCCTATATATTGATCATTGCCTTGGATATTGTCATAATTATTCAATCTTCTATCAATTGCCCAACAGTAATTTGTTTACCCACCGTGTGCTATTTTCTTGAGAGAAGCCACTAGTGAAATCTACGGCCCCCGGGTCTATTCTTTATCATATTTGCTTTGAGATCTATTTTTATTTGCTTTTGCTTTCAGATCTATTATTCCAAAAACACATAAATAACTTGTTGCACTTTTTTGTTACTTATTTTATTTCGTGTTTTATCGAGATCTATTTATCCAATCTACACAATCTTTATCCCGTCAACTTCACAATTTCTGGCACCGTTACCCGTAGAGGGATTGACAACCCCTCCTAATCGTCGGGTTGCAAGTATTTGTTCTTTGTGTGCAGGTACCGTTTACATAGTGTTGCTTGGTTCTTATACTAGATTGATACCTTGGTTTCATAACCGAGGGAAATACCTACCGTAGCTGTGCTGCATCATCCCTTCCTCTTTGGGGAAGTACCGACGTAGTTCAAGCGACATCAAAAGGAATTTCTAGCGCCATTGCCGGGGAGACATCATCAACATCTATCAGGTTCCTAATCACAAATCTCATCTGCTTGCAATTTACATTATTTGCCATTTGCCTCTCATTTTCATCTCCCCCACTTCTAAAACATTTTTGCGAAAAGCACAAAAATATTTGCCTTCTTTTTCGTTTGCTATCTTTTCTTGTGTGCCATGTGTCTTTTATTTGCTTGCATCTTCGCTTGCTAAAAATCTATTGATATGGATCCTCATCCACTTGCCAATCTTTTTAAGAGATCCAATTATGATGAACCAATTGCTAGTGATTTGAGTGCACTAGATTATCTTTATGAAATTTTGCTTGAAGATCGTGAATCTGAAAATTGTGATGAAGAAATTTATAAAGTGATTCGTGATAGCTCCTTGAATGAAAAGCATGATTGCAATGATTTTACTATAAATTCTACTAATGTCAATTGTGCTAATAATATGCAAAACCCCAAGCTTGGGGATGCTAATTTTGCTATGACCACTAATTATTGCAATGATCATGATTGGGGTGATTCTTCTTATGATCTTGAAAATTTATTTAAGCCTCATGATGAATATGATATTGATAATAATGTTTGCAATAATATTGAAAGTGGGTTTGGAGAGGTCATGACTTTAGTTGATGTTAATCCCACTATCTTGGGAGATTATAAAACTTTTATGCATGTGGATCACGAAGAGAAAATTTTATATGATAGCTATATTGTTGAATTTGATTATTATCCTACATGTAGTTATTATGAGAGAGGAAAATATAGTTGTAGAAATTTTTATGTTACTAATTTACCTCTCGCTATGTTGAGATTGCTATTGTTTCTTTCTTCTTCCTTGCATATGCTAGATATTTCTCGTCTTGATAATTTGTTTGCTTATAAAATACCTATGCATAGGAAGTATGTTAGACTTAAATGTGTTTGTCACATGTATTATGATGCTCTCTTTGCGTTTCAATTTTTATCTTTCATGTGAGCATCATTGAAATATCAATGCCTAGCTAAAAGGCTGTAAAGAAAAGCGCTTGTTGGGAGGCAACCCAATGAATAAAATTTATTTTTGCCTTTTTATTTCTGTTCTTGAGTGTTCACACAATTATTCCTATGTTATTATTGTGTTTTTTATGTTTTAATTAGTGTTTGTGCCAAGTAAAGCCTTTGGGATAGCTTTGGTGATAGTTGATTTGATCCTGTTGGAAAACAGAAACTTTTGCGTCCAGTAACAGAATTGTTTAAATTTACAGAAGCGACGAAAAATTCTGATTTTTTTACACAAGATTGATATACAAATTGCCTCTTTTTTTCTAAGTTTGAAGAATTTTGGAGTTACAGAAGTATGATAACAATTCGCATCTTTATAGACTGTTCTGTTTTTGACAGATTGTGTTTTCTTTGCATTGTGTGCTTATTTTGATGATTCTATGGATTGTATCGGGGGGTATAAGCCATAGTAAAGTTAGAATACAGTAGATATAATGCAATAACAAAATTTTAATGGGTTTTCTATAGTACTTAAAGTAAAGATTGGTTTTCTTATACTAACGGATCTCACGAAGGTTTCGTTAAGTTTTGTGTGATTGAAGTTTTCAAGTTTTGGGTGAGATCACGATAGAGGAAGGAATAAGGAGTGAAAAGAGCCTAAGCTTGGGGATGCCCCATGGCAGCCCAAGTTAATATCCAAGGAGAACCAAGCAACTAAGCTTGGGGGCCCCGGAAGGCATCCCCTCTTTCTTCTAATGACCATCGGTATTTTACTTGGAGCTATAGTTTTATTCGTCACATATCATGAGTTTTGCTTGGAGCGACTTGTATTATATGATTCTTTGCTTGTTTTGCTTTTTAGTTTGTCACAAGTATCCTTTCTGGACACACCTATTTAAGAGAGCCAAAATTATGCTATGATTTGTTAGAATTGCTCTTTATGCTTGACTTAAATTTTTTGAGCTATGGAATTGCTCTCATGCTTCACTTAGATTTATTTGAGAGTTAGTAAATTTTTGAAGAAATTCTCTCATGCTTCACTTATATTATTTTGAGAGACGAAAAATTTTATGCTCATGTTCTTCACTTAGATTTGTTTGAGCTTGTCAAAAGCAATTGCAATATATGAAACTAGTCCCAAAGTGATAGATATTCAAGAGGGATAAAATAAAAACTTACATGAAGATCATTGGACAAAATAAACTTGATTCTTTGTAATAGTTTTGAGATATGACGATAGTGATATGTGAGTCATGTTGGTGAGTAATTATGCGTTAGTAAGAATATTGGTGTTAAGGTTTGTGATTCCCTATGCAAGCACGAAAGTCAATAGTTATGCAATGAAATTACATCCTACTTGTGGTGCATTATTCGGTGTTAGTTATGCTTAATGCTCGCTTATGAGATTTTTCGTTTCTTGTTTGGTTGCTTCTCAATATTTTTGCTAGCCTCCACTTGTACTAAGTAGAGATACTACTTGTGCATCCAAAATCCTTAAACCCAGTTTTGCCATATGAGACCACCATACCTACCTATATGCGGTATTTCCATGCCGTTCTAAGCAAATTTGTCTATGCCATCTCTAATTTTCAAAATAAATTTCCTTTTTGTGTGCTCGTACCGCTCATGAAGCGGCAGGGGGTGATCAATATTTTCCATGCTAAATGTGTTATTCTCAAGATGAGTGTTTATTCACTTGTCATTGCACGAGAGTGCGGCGGTAATAGGGATGCCCAGTCTCGAAATGAAAAAGAATTTTACTTTATGTTGTCAAATAATAAATTCCTTGGAAAGTGTTGGTATGGATGGTACCCGTGGATACGGCTAGCCGTGGAATGTGAAAGAATGGTGGAAAAAGGAATAAAATTTATTTTCTGTTTGGGAACCGCCTATGATATATCTAGCATGGAAAGTGTTGGGAATTACTCGATCGTTTTCGTTGATGGGAAAAGTATGCCTCTCAAATTTTTTTATCTCTCAATTTAAGCTTTGAGCTCTGGCACCTCTACAAATCCCTACTTCCCTCTGCGAAGGGCCTATCTATTTACTTTATGCAATTTTTATTTTTATTTGAGTCTCCATCTTCTCTTATAAAGCACCAACTAAGGGGCATTGTGATTGTACATGAGCATTGGGTGTAGCTAATATGCGAGTGTGTTTCATGAATGGATCAATGATTGAGCATGATGGGCTAGGGATAACTTTATTTAGTGTTGATATTTTGAAAGACATGGTTGCTTGTTGATATGCTTGAGTATTGAAATCTTCATGTCAAAACTAGACTATTGCTTTGAACCATATAAAAGTCCAAATGTCCATGCTACAAAAGAAAAGAATATGTGATGAACATGTTAGGCAACATTCCACATCAAAAATTCTATTTTTATCATTTACCTACTCGAGGATGAGTAGGAATTAAGCTTGGGGATGCTGATACGTCTCCAACGTATCTATAATTTTTGCTTGTTCCATGCTGTTATATTATCATTCTTGGATGTTTTACAATCATTTTATAGCAACTTTATATCATTTTTTGGGACTAACCTATTGACATAGTGCCCAGTGCGAGTTGCTGTTTTTTGCTTGTTTTTTACTTTGCAGAATATCAGTACCAAACGGAGTCCAAACGCAGCGGAACTTTCTGGAGAACTTTTCTGGACCAGAAGGCACCTGATGGGCCAAAGAAGTACCAGAGGGGGGCTCCGAGGGGAGCACAACTCACCAGGGCGCGCCCAGGTGGGTTGTGCCCACCTCGGTGGCCTCCCGCCCCGCCTCTTTGCCCTATAAATAGCCAAATATTCCAAAAACCATAGGGGAGTCGATGAAACACAATTCCAGCCACCGCAAGTTCCAGAACCACAAGATCCAATCTAGAGACCATCACAGAGGTGTTCATCATCCTCATTGGTGCCTCTCCGATGATGCGTGAGTAGTTGATCATAGACCTACGGGTCCGTAGGCAGTAGCTAGATGGCTTCCTCTCTCTTTTGATTCTCAATACAATGGTCTCTTGGAGATCTATTTGATGTAACCCTTTTTTGCGGTGTGTTTGTTGGGATCCGATGAACTTTGAGTCTATGATCAGATCTATATCCATGAATATTATTTGAGTCTTCTTTTGATCTCTTATATTCATGATTATTTATAGCCTCGTATTTCTTCTTCGAATCTTTGGTTTAGTCAGGCCAACTAGATCGATTTTTCTTGCCATGGAAAGAGGTGCTTTGTGATGGGTTCAATCGTGCGGTGTTCTTTCCCAGTGACAGAAGGGGCAGCAAGACACACATGTATCGTTGCTATTAAGGATAACAAGATGTGGGCTATTCCTACATGAATAGATCTCGTCTACATCATGTCATCGTTCTTATTGTATTACTCCGTTTCTCCATGAACTTAATACACTAGATGCAAGCTGGATAGCGGTCGATGTGTGGAGTAATAGTAGTAGATGCAGGCAGGAGTCGGTATACTAATTGTGGACGTGATGCCTACATATTGATCATTGCCTTGGATATCGTCATAATTATTCGATCTTCTATCAATTGCCCAACAGTAATTTGTTTACACACTGTGTGCTATTTTCTTGAGAGAAGCCACTAGTGCAATCTACGGCCCCCGGGTCTATTCTTTATCATATTTGCTTTGAGATCTATTTTTATTTGCTTTTGCTTTTAGATCTATTATTCAAAAAACCCAAAAATACCTTGCTGTACTTTTTTGTTACTTATTTTATTTCGTGTTTTATCGAGATCTATTTATCCAATCTACAAATTTTTATCCCGTCAACTTCACAATTTCTGGCACCGTTACCCGTAGAGGGATTGACAACCCCTCCTAATCGTCAGGTTGCAAGTATTTGTCTTTGTGTGCAGGTACCATTTACATAGTGTTGCTTGGTTCTCCTACTGGATTGATTCCTTGGTTTCATAACTGAGGGAAATACCTACCGTAGCTATGTTGCATCATCCCTTCCTCTTTGGGGAAATACCGATGTAGTTCAAGCGACATTGTAGGATTGAAAGTAGGTCTAGAGGGGGGGGGGGTGATTAGACTACTTGACCAAATAAAAATCTAACCTTTTCCCAATTTTATGTGTTGGCAGATTTTAGCAACTAGTACAAGTCAAGCAATCAACCTACACATGCAATTCTAAGAGTGTAGCTGCGGAAAGTAGACATTGCATATGAAGGTAAAGGGAAGGGTTTGGAGAAGGCAAACGCAATGTAGACACGGAGATTTTTGGCATGGTTCCGATAGGTGGTGCTATCGTACTTCCACGTTGATGGAGACTTCAACCCATGAAGGGTAACGGCTACGCGAGTCCACGGAGGGCTCCACCCATGAAGGGTCCATGAAGAAGCAACCTTGTCTATCCCACCATGGCCATCGCCCACGAAGGACTTGCCTCACTCGGGTAGATCTTCACAAAGTAGGCGATCTCCTTGCCCTTACAAACTTCTTGGTTCAACTCCACAATCTTGTCGGAGGCTCCCAAGTGACACCTAACCAATCTAGGAGACACCACTCTCCAAAAGGTAATAGATGGTGTGTTGATGATGAACTCCTTGCTCTTGTGCTTCAAATGATAGTCTCCCCAACACTCAACTCTCTCTCATAGATTTGGCTATGGTGGAAAGATGATTTGAGTGGAAGGCAACTTGGGGAAGGCTAGAGATCAAGATTCTTGTGGTAGGATTGGAATATCTTGGTCTCAACACATGAGTAGGTGGTTCTCTCTCAGAAAATGAGTAGTGGAAGTGTAGGCACGTTCTGATGGCTCTCTCTCAAATGGAGAAGGGGGTGGAGGGGTATATATAGCCTTCACACAAAATCCAACCGTTACACACATTTGACCCAACTCGGTCAGACCGAATAGAGGAACTCGGTGAGACCGATTCAGTTCAAAATGTGAATGTTAGGAATCTCGGTGGGACCGACTGGAACAACTCGGTGGGACCGATGTGCTAGGGCTACGGCAAAACCTCATCTCGGTGAGACCGATTGCTTGAACTCGGTGAGACCGATTTCAGCAAAGAGCAAACAGAGAGTTGGTCAAGTAAACTCGATGGGACCGATTGCACATTTTGGTGAGACCAAAATAATTACAATAGGCAACAGAGAGTTTGCAGGGCCATCTCGGTGAGACTGAGGTCCGTAT
The DNA here is from genome assembly GCA_011799875.1 of Thinopyrum elongatum. Taxonomy (NCBI): domain Eukaryota; kingdom Viridiplantae; phylum Streptophyta; class Magnoliopsida; order Poales; family Poaceae; genus Thinopyrum; species Thinopyrum elongatum. The sequence goes on along the minus strand of CM022302.1, from coordinate 152,912,927 downwards.
CGGTGTGACCGAATCGTCTAGGGTTTCTGTCAGTGGCTATGTCAACTGAACTCGGTGGCGCTGGATAGATCAAATCGGTGGGGCCGAGTTTGACTTTGAGTTTTGGACATATGTGGAAATGGGAAAGTGGCTGAGGGTTTTGGAGCAATATCACTAAGCACTTTGAGCAAGTAGAAAATTAAGCAACACCTCATCCCCTTTTAATAGTATTGGCTTTCCTATGGACTCAATGTGATCTTGGATCACTAAAATAGAAATGAAGAGTCTTGAGGTTTTTGCCAATCTTTGTCCTTAGCATTTTGAGGGGTCCACATCTCTAGTCCATGCCATGCCAATCATTGAACTTTCTGAAATATTAAACTTGAATGGATATTAGTTCAATGAGCTATATGTTGTTATGAATTACCAAAACCACCCGGGGATTAGTTGCACTTTCAATCTCCCCCTTTTTGGCAATTGATGACAACATATAGATCAAAGCTTCGACAAATGATAATATGAATGAAATACATCGTCGCTTTGAGAAGTATGTGATAAGCAAGAGCTCCCCCTAAATTTGTGCATTATTTAAAATTTGCTTTTGAATGCAAATGCACAATCGATTAGGATCATGGGTCACTCTTCCATGTCACATACATCTTGGTGGAGCGCTCAAAATGAAAAGATTTAAATAACATGCACTCATCACCAAGGGTAAGAGTGATTGATCATACACAAATTCATGGATATAAATGAGTAAGCACACACATTAAGCATGGTATGATCAAACACATGATCATAAGTATCTCATGAGCATAACAAAAAAAATAGCATAGGAATCAAACAACCAAACAATCAAAGTAGCAAGAGAGGCAAACAAAAGGTAAAACACTCTCTCTCTCGAAGCCTAATGATCTATACACTTTCTCCCCCTTTGGCAACAAGTTACCAAAAAGTTTGAAAATGTATAGTGCTATGCGGCACTCTAGGCACGATCTCCGGGAACTCATGAAGGGGTCTTCTGGCTTGTCGCTCCGGTGTGCGTAGATGGCGTGGAGAGGAGAGCATCTGCAAAAGCTTCTGAGGAAGTCTGTGGAGCTGGAGGGGTTGACACTAGAGGTACAACCGTGGCAGTTGCTCCAGGTGCTGAAGTAGTAGTCCTGGTATCTGTGACCACTGGCACTGCTGATGACCTTTGTGCCCTTGGCACTCTCTGAAAAGTATCTGTAGTTGGTCTATCCTCCTTGTCCTCAGCTTCTTCTTGGAGCTTCTCCACAATAGTATGTATCTCAGTGACCTTCACATCTAGGTCATGGAATTTAGTCTCAATGATCCTCTTAAGACTTTCTTGATTTTGAGTCAGGGAGGCCAAGCCCTTCTCAAGTCTCACTATAGCCTCAAGCAGATAACTGAGTTGATCTTGCTTGGTCTTGAGCATCACTGTGGAGGCATCTGGTGCACTGCTGCCTTCGCTGCTTTTGTAGCTTTTGCTTTCTCTCTCTTCTCCTGGGCTTCTGCACTAGTAGGATGGGAAGCATCCATGACAACCTCGTTGTCCTCAAAATCTGGCCTCAGGGGAAGATGCTCTCTATCAAGAAGATATGTCCCAGTTCCCATCTTGGAATTGATCAACATTTGAATGTGAGGGGCATATCCACAAGATCTCTTTTGATCAGCAGCTGTTCTCTTCACAGTCTCAACAATCAAGGTCATCACCTTAAATTTCTGTGGCACATCAAACATGTGAAGCAAATTGATTGATTGACCACGAATCATTCTATGATCTCCTGACTTGGGAAAAAGAGGTGCCTTAATATAGTGTTGATAGTGGTCAAACCAGACAGCAGATAGTATATTGATCCAAACTTGTGTGTCTCCAGGGCATCATCAGGAATAGTCTTGTACATGTTGGCCATGGAGTTGTGATCCTTCCTAGGCTTGGCATATACATCAGTGTCATTCTCCTCTTCCTTTGGGGCATTGATCAGCTTGGCCCATTCTGAGATTGTTGATTGATACCTTGTACCTTCAGTCATCCAAACAATCTTTCCATCAGGATAGAAGTGAGCAGTGGAATAGAATTGCATGATCATCTCATCGTTCCACTTAGTCAACTTCTGTCCAACAAACTTGTCAACTTCATTCATTCTGAAGCTCTCATGCACACCTGGGAAATAGTCCTCATTGTCATCAATGTATTTCTAGTCAACCCATCTCATGTCACACACAATGGGCTTCTTATCCAAAAGGACAGTCTCATAGAAATCTTGTTGTTCCTTGGTGTGAAAGCGGTAGTCTATAGCAGTTCTCCTCCTAGTGGAATAGGGATCAGTCTGTCTCCAAAGTCTCAGACCTGCATCCTTTCTTAGCTTCATATTTTCTGCCACAGGATGATCATCACTATGATCTGGAATCTTTGGCTTCATCTTTCTGAGCACTAGAGACTCTTCTTCTTCTTGAGCTTCAGGCACTGGGGCCTTATTCTTTTCAGCAGCAGGGATGTTTCTTGTTGATCTCTTAGGTGTAGTAGACTTGGAAGCTTGAGCTTGAGCTGGAGGCTTGGGGGCAGACTTGGGCTTAGATGGAGCAGCCCCAGTCCTTATGGCATCCCCCATAAGCTTTTGAGTCTTTGCAGGAGGTGCAACAGGCTCTTCCTCCTCCTCATCTTCTTCCTCATCAAAATCTCTCATCATAGAAGGTTTGCCAATGACTCTGGCAATGGTCTTTCTGACTCTCTCCTTCCTCTTCTTCTCTTTTCCAGCACCACTTGCTGGTTGTGCTTGCTCTTGAGCAACAGTGGATTGCCTAGCTTTTGACATTGGAGCTTTCTTGGGCATTTCAGGCTTGGTTGCAGCAGCAACATACTCTTTCTTGAGTACCTTCTTCTTGGAGGTCACCTCCTCCTCAACAACAAGGTCTTCATCCTCAGATTAAGATGTTCTCTTCTTCCTTGTCCTGGTTGCTGCCTTTGGCAAATTGCTGGGAGTGCTTCTGCTCCCCTCATCATAGCTGCTTGAGGGACTAGTGCCCTCATTGAGGTTGACCTGCTCTTTAGGCTTGTTCTGACTATCACTGCCCTCTGACATTGCTGAAACTGACCCTGTGAATAGTTGGGTATAGATAGAATGGATGAGCATCACAAAGTGCAGCTTATTTTGCAAAAATATTGAGACAAAAACTTAATTTTAGTTTTCTGCAGAAAGCATTTCGGAGCTACCGATTTGACAAACTCGGTGTCACCGAAGCACTAACAGAGTCTAAACACACAGTTTCGGTCAGACCGAAATGCAGTTCGGTGACTCCGAGATGCTAGGGTTTCACAGAGAAAGTGATTTCGGTCGCACCGATCGGTACACTTCAGTCAGACCAAGTTGTACTTGTGCAATGGCCAAGGCCAATCGGTGTGACCGAGATCCTCAGATCGGTCGGTCCGAGATGAGTTCGGCGGAAACCTAACCCTAAGTTTTTGCATCAAATCTATTCTAAGGAATTCTTTCGGTGGATAGATCAATCTCATGCGTGGGAAGAACATAGGCATTATACTTTGTGCAAGAATCGAAGTTATGGAAAGCACAAAGGGTCAAATCCGTACCCTAACTTGGCGACGGATTTGCTACGGCGGCAATGGCAGTGAGAATTCTGTTGACGGCGGCAGAGACCAGCGGCAGGAGGTCACTGGCGACGACGGCGATGATCCGGAGACCAGGGGCGGCAGTGCTGGGGCGCGGGCTCGTGCGGTTGAACTGATTTTCAATCGTACGGGTACACAGAGTATAAATACCCAGACGCTGTCGGTGTGACCGAGTGAAACTACTCGGTGGCACCGAGATGCAAAACTGCTAGCAGTTGCTGCAACTCGGTGTGACCGAATGGTTCTAATCGGTTGCACCGAGATTGAAAACCTAGATCAACTTAACGATTTCGGTGAGACCGAATATGAGTGAGTTGGTCTGACCGAAAGGCATTAAGAGGTTTTGGAAGTTAAGCCCTTGACGGATCGGTGGCTCCGAGTGCTCCTCACCCGGAGGGTCCGAATTCAACTTGTTCAAACTTTGTGATGTAGCATGAATAGAGTTTGAGACGAGAAAAAGCATTAATAGCTAGAGGGAGTACTTAGGCATTCTTGTCCATCCATTTGGCAAAAAGAAAAACCAAACAATCAAAGCTACAAATGGATTATGCAACCAACCTGCTCACACAATAAGATGGCAAATAAAACATGTGGCAAAGCATGCACAAACACTCTAGCATCTATCAAGCAATTGTCGATGACTAGGTCATCTATATATGAGTATATTGACTTAGGAGTCAAATGAGAACATTTGATCATAGGCCATACTCATCGTTTAAGCACAAGTGGGGTTTCCACTTTTACATAAAGCATTGTTGTGTTCACATCATTAGAGTTGCTCTAGCTTAATTCTTTGAGCAAAGCTCCCCCTAGATGTGATATCCCCCCTCAGAGGGATGAACTAACCTTGGGTTTTGTCGATGATGACTTCATGTAGGTGTTGAAGATGTGGATGCTCAATGTTGATGTAGATCATTTGGAGCAATCCATTGGAGTGAGTTGCACTTTCAATACCTACATGGTTTAGTCCCACAAGGAACACACAAGGATATCCATAGACATAGAGTGAAACACACACATGATGATTTCCATGAAAGCATTAGGTTACCTTGTCCCTTGTCTTACCAACAAGAGGGTTTGTGACTCCTTGAACTAGTTCAAGATATGAAAGTTGATTGCACTTGTCCTTGCCAAAATGAATATGAGTGAAGTATGTTGGCGGAGTCACCATCAAGAACTCTCTAGTTCTTCTTCTTTGGGATCCACATCAACTTGATGGGAATCCTTGGAGTTGTGTTGTACTTGATGAAGTAGAACTTGATGTAGTCTTGGGAACCCACTTGACCATGGCCTTAGGAGCTTCTTCAAATGAATCAATCTCTTCTTGAAGCTTGTCCTTGCCTTTTAGCTTGTGGTCTTGTGGTGGAAGATCATCTTGAGCTTGTGTTCCTTTGAAAGAAGTGGGGTCGTACTTCTCTTGTCGAGTAACAAACTTCGTCTTGGGGTATTGATCTTCTTCCCACTCAACTCCATTGGCATTGAACTTTCATTCAAAACCAAAACCTTGATTCTTCCGGTGCCTTCCTTGCTTGCGCACAATTTCCTCAAATTGCTTACTTCCGGCAAGGCTCTTGTAAACACCTTTCTCTATAATTCCCTTCAATAAGCTATTTTCTTGCTCAAGTGTAACTTGGCTAAGAGAATAATTAGTGGAATCAAGAGAACTACTAGAAGCAACAATATTGGATTTAACATGATTATTGTTACTGCTAGAAGAAGAATCTTTCTTGCTCTTGTTGCTAGATTTTACTTGTGGCATATAAGTAGACAAGAGTAAATGCTTGGCAATGTAAGAAGAACTCTTCTTTCGAAGATCATCATTGATTGCTTTTAGGAACCCATGCTCTTGCTCTAAATTTAGCTTCTCGAAGCGTAGCTTCTCATGAGTCCTTAGGAGCTCTCTATGATCCTCTAGAGTTGTTTCATGAGCTAACTTAAGAGTGTTTTGTTCTTTAGTTAGACGCTCAATCTCTTTCTTATCATTGTCATTCGTTTCATCTTGATTAGCTTGATTAATAGCAATTTCATCATAGTTTTCATCACTAGTGTTGTCAACAAGTAAATCATCATCACCTAGCAAATCATCTTCATCACTATTGAAATCAACATACTCGGGGTGTGATACCTTAGGGCCTTTAGCCATGAAGCATCTTCCAATTCCTTCATTTGGTGAGTCAAATATGCCGTAGGAGTTGGATGGCACAAGTGCAAGACCGGCAACACCTTCATCTTGAGTATATTCGGAGTCGGAGTGATAACTTCTCTCGGAGTAGTTGTCGGAGTCGGAACCGGATACCCATTCACTAATGTGAGCTTGATGTCTTCGTCTTGTGTAGTTTTTTGATGACTTGTCGTTCCTTTCTGAATCCTTGCTTCTACGAGAGGGTCTTCATTCATAACGATCATCTCTACTCCTTCTCTCTCTTGGTGGTGATTCATCTCTTTTACTTCTCCTCTTGGGTGAATCTTCTCTTTTCTTGTAGGGAGCCGTACACTCATTGGAGTAGTGTCCGGGTCTTCCACAATTGTAGCAATTGCGATCACGACTAGAAGATCTTTTGTCATTGTAGGACCTTGACCTGGAACTTCTCTCTTTGCTTCTATTCTTGTAGAATTTGTTGAAGTTCTTCACCATTAAGCTCAATTCTTCATTGAAGACTTGTTTCTCATTTGATGTTGTAGGAGCATCACATGAAGCTTTATAAGCACCACTAGACTTGTTGTGGAGCGCTTCCTTATCCTTGAGTGACATCTCATGAGCAACAATTCTACCAATGACTTCCGTTGGCTTGAGATCTTTGTAGTTGGGCATCATTTGGATCAAGGTGCACACGGTATCATATTTTCCATCCAAGGCTCTTAGGATCTTCTTGATGATGAATCTGTCGGTCATTTCTTCGCTTCCTAAGCCGGCTATCTCATTTGTGATGAGAGCGAGCCTAGAGTACATTTCGGCGACACCTTCACCATCATTCATTTTGAACTTGTCAAGTTGACTTTGAAGCACATCCAATTTGGATTCCTTGACGGACTCGGTACCTTCGTGCATATCAACCAAAGTATCCCAAATTTCCTTTGCATTCTCAAGATGGTTGATTTTGTTGAATTCTTCGGGGCACAATCCATTGAAGAGAATATCGCAAGCTTGAGCATTGTATTGCAACATCTTCAATTCTTCCGTGGACGCTTCATGATCCGGTTCTCTTCCATCCTCGAAGTATTCACCTTGCAAGCCAATTCACACAGTAGCCCAAATGGTGGGGTTATGACCAAGAATATGCATTTTCATCTTATGCTTCCAACTAGCAAAATTAGTACCATCAAAGTAAGGACCTCTACGGTGGTAATTTCCCTCGCTAGACGCCATACTCTCCTAGGTTGTGAAACCAAGGCTGTGATCACCAAAGCTATGGAAACTAAGGCAAATGGAGACTCAAGCTCTGATACAACTTGTAGGATCGAAAGTAGGTCTAGAGGGGGGGGGGGGGTGATTAGACTACTTAACCAAATAAAAATCTAACCTTTTCCCAATTTTAAGTGTTGGTAGATTTTAGCAACTAGTACAAGTCAAGCAATCAACGTACACATGCAATTCTAAGAGTGTAGCAGCGGAAAGTAAACATTGCATATGAAGGTAAAGGGAAGGGTTTGGAGAAGGCAAACGCAATGTAGACACGAAGATTTTTGGCGTGGTTCCGATAGGTGGTGCTATCGTACATCCATGTTGATGGAGACTTCAACCCACGAAGGGTAACAACTGCGCGAGTCCACGGAGGGCTCCACCCACGAAGGGTCCACGAAGAAGCAACCTTGTCTATCCCACCATGGCCATCGCCCACGAAGGACTTGCCTCACTCGGGTAGATCTTCATGAAGTAGGTGATCTCCTTGCCCTTACAAACTTCTTGGTTCAACTCCACAATCTTGTCAGAGGCTCCCAAGCGACACCTACCCAATCTAGGAGACACCACTCTCCAAAAGGTAATAGATGGTGTGTTGATGATGAACTCCTTGCTCTTGTGCTTCAAATGATAGTCTCCCCAACAATCAACTCTCTCTTACAGATTTGGCTATGGTGGAAAGATGATTTGAGTGGAAAGCAACTTGGGGAAGGCTAGAGATCAAGATTCTTGTGGTAGGATTGGAATATCTTGGTCTCAACACATAAGTAGGTGGTTCTCTCTCAGAAAATGAGTAATGGAAGTGTAGGCACGTTCTGATAGCTCTCTCTCAAATGGAGAAGGGGGTGGAGGGGTATATATAGCCTCCACACAAAATCCTACCGTTACACACATTTGACCCAACTCGGTCAGACCGAATAGAGGAACTCGGTGAGACCAATTTAGTTCAAAATGTGAACGTTAGGAATCTCGGTGGGACCGACTGGAACAACTCGGTGGGACCGATGTGCTAGGGCTAGGGCAAAACCTCATCTCGGTGAGACCGATTGCTTGAACTCGGTGCGACCGATTTCAGCAAAGAGCAAACAGAGAGTTGGTCAAGCAAACTCAGTGGGACCGATTGCACATTTCGGTGAGACCGAAATAATTACAACAGGCAACAGAGAGTTTGCAGGGCCATCTCGGTGAGACTGAGATCTGTATCGGTGTGACCGAATCATCTAGGGTTTCTGGAAGTGGCTATGTCAACTGAACTCGGTGGCGCCGGATAGATCAAATCGGTGGGGCCGAGTTTGACTTTGAGTTTTGGACATATGTGGAAATGGGAAAGTGGCTGAGGGTTTTGGAGCAATATCACTAAGCACTTTAAGCAAGTAGATCATTAAGCAACACCTCATCCCCTTTTAATAGTATTGGCTTTCCTATGGACTCAATGTGATCTTGGATCACTAAAATAGAAATGAAGAGTCTTGAGGTTTTTGCCAATCTTTGTCCTTAGCATTTTGAGGGGTCCACATCTCTAGTCCATGCCATGCCAATCATTGAACTTTCTGAAATATTAAACTTGAATGGATATTAGTTCAATGAGCTATATGTTGTTATGAATTACCAAAACCACCCGGGGATTAGTTGCACTTTCAGACATCAAAAGGAATTTCTGGCGCCATTGCCAGGGAGACATCATCAACATCTATCATGTTCCTAATCACAAATCTCATCTCCTTGCAATTTACATTATTTGCCATTTGCCTCTTGTTTTCATCTCCCCCACTTCTAAAACATTTTTGCGAAAAGCATAAAAATATTTGCCTTCTTTTTCGTTTGCCTTTTTGTTCGTTTGCTATCTTTGCTTGTGTGCCATGTGTCTTTTATTTGCTTGCATCTTTGCTTGCTAAAACTCTATTGATATGGATCCTCTTCCACTTGCCAATCTTTTTAAGAGATCCAATTATGATGAACCAATTGCTAGTGATTTGAGTGCACTAGATTATCTTTATGAAGTTTTGCTTGAAGATCGTGAATCTGAAAATTGTGATGAAGAAATTTATAAAGTGATTCGTGATAGCTTCTTGAATGAAAAGCATGATTGCAATGATTTTACTATAAATTCTACTAATGTCAATTGTGCTAATAATATGCAAAACCCCAAGCTTGGGGATGCTAATTTTGCTATGACCACTACTTATTGCAATGATCATGATTGGGGTGATTCTTCTTATGATCTTGAAAATTTATTTAAGCCTCATGATGAATATGATATTGATAATAATTTTTGCAATAATATTGAAAGTGGGTTTGGAGAGGTCATGACTTTAGTTGATGTTAATCCCACTATCTTGGAAGATTATAAAACTTTCATGCATGTGGATCACAAAGAGAAAATTTTATATGATAGCTATATTGTTGAATTTGATTATTATCCTGCATGTAGTTATTATGAGAGAGGAAAATATGGTTGTAGAAATTTTTATGTTACTAATTTACCTCTCGCTATGTTGAGATTGCTATTGTTTCTTTCTTCTTCATTGCATATGCTAGATATTTCCCGTCTTGATAATTTGCTTGCTTATAAAATACCTATGCATAGGAAGTATGTTAGACTTAAATGTGTTTGTCACATGTATTTTGATGCTCTCTTTGTGTTTCAATTTTTATCTTTCATGTGAGCATCATTGAAATATCAATGCCTAGCTAAAAGGCTTTAAAGAAAAATGCTTGTTGGGAGGCAACCCAATGAATAACATTTATTTTTGCCTTTTTATTTCTGTTCTTGAGTGTTCACACAATTATGCCTCTGTTATTATTGTGTTTTTTATGTTTTAATTAGTGTTTGTGCCAAGTAAAGCCTTTGGGATAGCTTTGGTGATAGTTGATTTGATCCTGTTGAAAAACAGAAACTTTTGCGTGTAGTAACAGAATTGTTTAAATTCACAGAAGCGACAAAAAATTCTGAATTTTTTACACAAGATTGATATACAAATATCCTATGTTTTTCTTAGTTTTCAGAATTTTTTGATTTACAGAAGGATGATAACAATTCGCATCTTTACAGACTGTTCTGTTTTTGACAGATTGTGTTTTCTTTGCATTGTGTGCTTATTTTGATGATTCTATGGATTGTATCGGGGGTGTATAAGCCATGGTAAAGTTAGAATACAGTAGATATAATGCAATAACAAAATTTGAATGGGTTTTCTACAGTACTTAAAGTAAAGATTGATTTTCTTATACTAACGGATCTCACGAAGGTTTTGTTAAGTTTTGTGTGATTAAAGTTTTCATGTTTTGGGTGAGATGACGATAGATGAAGGAATAACGAGTGAAAAGAGACTAAGCTTGGGGATGCCCCATGGAAGCCCACATTAATATTCAAGGAGAACCAAGCAACTAAGCTTGGGGATGCCCCAGAAGGCATCCCCTCTTTCTTCTAACGACCATCGGTATTTTACTTGGAGCTATAGTTTTATTCGTCACATATCATGAGTTTTGCTTGAAGCTTCTTGTATTATATGAGTATTTTCTTGTTTTGCTTTTTAGTTTGTCACAAGTATCCTTGCTAGACACACCTATTTGAGAGAGCCAAAATTATGCTATGATTTGTTAGAATTGCTCTTTATGCTTGACTTAAATTTTTTGAGCTATGGAATTGCTCTCATGCTTCACTTAGATTTATTTGAGAGTTAGTAAATTTTTGAAGAAATTCTCTCATGCTTCACTTATATTATTTTGAGAGACGAAATTTTTTATGCTTATGTTCTTCACTTAGATTTGTTTGAGCTTGTCAAAAGCAATTGCAATATATGAAACTAGTTCCAAAGTGATAGATATTCAAGAGGGATATAATAAAAACTTTCATGAAGATCATTGGACAAAATAAACTTGATTCTTTGTAATAGTTTTGAGATATGATGATAGTGATATGTGAGTCATGTTGGTGAGTAATTATGCTTTAGTAAGAATATTGGTGTTAAGGTTTGTGATTCCCTATGCAAGCACGAAAGTCAATAGTTATGCAATGAAATTACATCCTACTTGTGGTGCATTATTAAGTGTTAGTTATGCTTAATGCTCACTTAAGAGATTTTTCGTTTCTTGTTTGGTTGCTTCTCAATCTTTTTGCTAGCCTCCACTTGTACTAAGTAGAGATACTACTTGTGCATCCAAAATCCTTAAACCTAGTTTTGCCATATGAGTCCACCATACCTACCTATATGCGGTATTTCCATGCCGTTCTAAGCAAATTTGTCTGTGCCATCTCTAATTTTCAAAATAAATTTCCTTTTTGTGTGCCCGTGCCGCTCATGAAGCGGCAGGGGGTGGCCAATATTTTCCATGCTAGACGTGTTATTCTCAAGATGAGTGTTTATTCACTTGTCATTGCACGAGAGTGCGGTGGTAATAGGTGTTGGAAATATGCCCTAGAGGAAATAATAAATTGGTTATTATCATATTTCCCTGTTCATGATAATCGTTTATTATCCATGCTAGAAATGTATTGATCGGAAACTCAACTACATGTGTGGATACATAGACAACAATATGTCCCTAGTGAGCCTCTACTAGACTAGCTCGTTGATCAAAGATGGTTAAGGTTTCCTAACCATAGGCATGAGTTGTCATTTGATAACGGGGTCACATCATTAGGAGAATGATGTGATGTACTAGACCCGACCGTAAGCTTAGCATCAGATCGTTTAAGTTATTTGCTATAGCTTTCTTCATGTCAAGTATCTTTTCCTTTGACCATGAGATCATGCAACTCACTGACACCGGAGGAGTACCTTGTGTGTATCAAACGTCCCAACGTAACTGGGTGACTATACAGATGCTCTACAGGTATCTCCGAGGGTGTCTGTTGAGTTGGCATGGATCAAGACTGGGATTTGTCACTCCGTATGACGGAGAGGTATCTCAGGGCCCACTCGGTAATACAGCATCACAATAAGCTTGCAAGCAATGTGACTAAAGAGTTAGCCACGGGATCTTGTATTACGGAACGAGTAAAGATACTTGCCGATAACAAGATTGAACTAGGTATAGAGATACCGACGATCGAATCTCGGGCAAGTAACATACCGATGGACAAAGGGAATTGTATACGGGATTAATTGAATCCTTGACATCGTGGTTCAACCGATAAAGATATCCGTGGAATATGTAGGAACCAATATGGGCATCCAGGTCCCGCTATTGGTTATTGACCGGAGAGTAGTCTCGGTCATGTCTACATGATTCTCGAACCCGTAGGGTCGCACGCTTAACGTTCGGTAGCGCTAGGGTAGTATTGAGATATTAATAGTAGAAATTCCGAAGGTTGTTCGGAGTCTTGGATGGGATCCGGGACATCACGAGGAGCTCCGAAATGGTCCGGAGGTAAAGATTCATATATGGAAAGTTGTTATCGGGGTTCCGGAAAAAGTTCGAGTTTTATCGGTATTGTACAGGGAAGGTTCTAGAAGGTTCTGGAGTGGGGCCCATCTGCATGGGGGGACCCACATGAACGTGGGTAGTGGCGAAAGTCCCTACAACCCTGGTCTAGCGCACCAAGATCCTCCCTTGAAAGGAATAGTATCATATCCCAAAGGGATAAGATCAGGATCCCTAAAAAGGGGGATAGCGATCAGTGGGGAAGGAAAGGAGGGATTTCCTTCCTCCCCCTTTGACCAACGCCCCTAGGGCCTTGGAGGGCAAGCCACCAGCCCCCTCCACGCCTATATAAAGGTGGGGAGGCATTAGGGGCAGCCACCCTTCGCCCCTTGCCCGTTACCTCTCCCAACTCCTCCCACGTTTCACCGGTACGCGCTTGGCGAAGCCCTGCTGGAGTTCCGCTACCACCACCACCATCATGCCGTCGTGTTGGTTCAGATCTCATCTACCTCCTCTCCCTCCCTTGCTGGATCAAGAAGGAGAGGACGCCGCCGAGCCGTACGTGTGCTAAACTCGGAGGTGCCGCACGTGTGGTACTTGGATCAGATTGGATCTCGACGCGAGTACGACTACGCTAACCACGATCTCTAGATCATTAACGCTTTCGGTCTAAAAGGGTATGTAGACACCACTCTCCTCTCATAGATGTGCATCTCCTAGATTGATCTTGGTGAGCGTAGGAAATTTTTGTTTCCCATGCAACGTTCCCCAATAGTGGCATCATGAGCTAGGTCTATGCGTAGATGACATCACGAGTAGAACACAAAGGAGTTTGTGGGTGTTTATATTCAGATTGCTTCCTTCCTTGGTCTTTTCTTGATTCGGCGGTATTGTGGGATGAAGCGGCCCGGACCAACTTTACATGTCCACGTACATGGGACTGGTTCCATCGACAGACATGTGACTTTGTTGCATAAAGATGGTTGGCGGGTGTCTGTCTCTCCCACCTTAGTTGAATCGGATTCGACAAAGGCGGTCCTTGTAGAAGGTTAAATAGCAACTTGCATATCACCGTTGTGGCTTTGCATAGGTAAGAATCTTTCTTGCTAGATACCCATAGCAGCCACGTAAAACATGCAACAACAATTAGAGAAGTCTAACTTGTTTTTGCAGGGTATGTTGTGATATGATATGGCCAAAGACATGATGAAATATATTTGATGTATGAGATGATCATGTTTGTAATAGTTTATATCGACTTGCATGTCGATGCATACGGCAACCGGCAGGAGCCATAGGGTTGTCTTTAATTATTGTATGACATGCGTGTCAATCATTAAGCGCTATGTAATGCTTTACTTTATCGCTAAGCGGTAGCAATAGTAGTAGAAGCATGGTTGGCGTGACAACCCCGATGGCGACACAATGATGGAGATCATGGTGTCATGCCGGTGACGATGGAGATCATGCCGGTGCTTTGGAGATGGAGATCAAAAGCACAAGTTGATGGCCATATCATGTCACTTATGATTTGCATGTGATGTTAATCCTTTTATGCATCTTATTTTGCTTAGGACGACGGTAGCATTATAAGGTGATCCCTCACTAAAATTTCAAGACAAAATTGTGTTCTCCCCAAGTGTGCACCGTTGCGAAAGTTCATCGTTTCGAAGCACCACGTGATGATCGGGTGTGATAGACCCTACGTTCACATACAACGGGTGCAAGACAGTGTTGCACATGCGGAACACTTGGGTTAAACTTGATGAGCCTAGCATGTACGGACATGGCCTCGGAACACAAGAGACCGAAAGGTCGAACACAAGTCATATAGTAGATATGATCAACATGGAGATGTTCACCATTGAAACCACCTCATCTCACGTGATGATCGGACTTGGGTTGGTGAATTTGGATCGTGTTACACTCGGACAACCGGAGGGATGTTGATTTGAGTGGGAGTTCTTAGGTAATATGATTAATTGAACTCATTTATCATGAACAATAGTCTAAGTTACCTTTGCAAATTTATGTTGTAGATCAATGGCACGTGTTGTAGCTCCCTGTTTCAATACGTTCCTAGAGAAAGACTAAGTTGAAAGATATTGTAAGCAATTATGCAGACTAGGGCCGTAGTCTGAGGATTGTCCTCAATGCTGCACAGAAGGCTTATGTCCTTGATGCACCGCTCGGTGTGCCAACCCCTCTACCGTCGTCTGTGGATGTTGTGAACATCTGGCAAACACGTTCAGATGACTACTTGATAGTTTAGTGCGCCATACTTTACGGCTTAGAATCGGGGCTCCTAAGGCGGTTTGAACACCATGGAACATATGAGATGTTCTAAGAGCTGAAATTGGTATTTCAGGCTCATGCCCGTGTTGAGAGGTATGAGACCTCTGACAAGTTCTTTGCCTACAAGATGGAGGAGAATAGCTCAGCCAGTGAGCATGTGCTTAGAATGTCTGGGTGCTACAATCGCTTGAATCAAGTGGGAGTTAATCTTCCAGATAAGAGAGTGATTGACAGGGTTCTCTAGTCACTATCACCAAGCTACTAGAGCCTCGTGATGAACTATAACATGCAAGGGATGGAGATGATCCCAGAGATGTTCGCGGTGCTTAAGGCCGTGAAGGTAGAAATCAAGAAGGAGCATCAAGTGTTGATGGTTAACAAGACCACTGGTTTCAAGACGGGCAAGGGCAAGAAGGAAAACTTCATGAATGGCAAGCCAGTTGCCGCTCCAGTGAAGAAACCCAAGGTTGAACCTAAACCCGAGACTAAGTGCTTCTATTGTAAGGGGAATGGTCACTGGTAGCGGAACTACCCCAATAGATAAGAAGGCTAGCAACTTCAACAATAGTATATTTGATATACATGTTATTGATGTGTACCTTACTAGTACTCCTAGTAGCACCTGGGTATTAGATACCGGTTCAGTTGCTAATATTAGTAACTCGAAACAAAAGCTACGGAATAAATGAAGACTAGCTAAGGGCGAGGTGACGATGTGTGTTGGAAGTGTTTCCAAGGTTGATGTGATCACTATCGCACGCTCCCTCTACCTTCGAGATTAGTGTTGAACCTAGATAAATGTTATTTGGTGTCTGTGTTGAGCATGAACATGATTAGATCATGTTTATTGCAATACGGTTATTCATTTAAGTCAAAGAATAATGGTTATTCTGTTTACATGAATAATACCTTCTATGGTCATGCACCCAAGGTGAATGGTTTATTGAATCTCGATCGTAGTGATACACATGTTCATAGCATTGAGGCCAAAAGATGTAGAGTTGATAATGATAATACCACTTTCTTGTGGCGCTGCCGCTTAGGTCATGTTGGTGTAAAGTGCATGAAGAAACTCCATGCTGATGGACTTTTGGAGTCACTTGATTTTGAATCACTTGACACATGCGAACCATGCCTCATGGGCAAGATGACTAAAACCCCGTTTTCCGGAACAATGGAACGGGCAATTGACTTGTTGGAAATCATACATACTGATGTGTGCGGCCCGATGAGTGTTGACGCGCGCAGTGGATATTGTTAATTTCTCACCTTCACCTATGATTTGAGTAGATATGGGTATATTTACTTGATGAAGCATAAGTTTGAAACGTCTGAAAAGTTCAAGCAATTTCAGAGTGAAGTTGAGAATCATCGTAACAAGAAGATCAAATTCCTATGATATGATCAAAGAGGAGAGTATCTAAGTTATGAGTTTGGTAATCACTTAAGACAATGTGGAATTGTTTCACAACTGACACCGCCTGGAACACCATAGCGTAATGGTGTGTCTGAACGTCGTAATCGTACCTTATTGGATATGGTACGTTCTATGATGTCTCTTGCCGATATATCACTATCGTTTTGGGGTTATGCATTAGAGACAACTACATTCACTTTAAATAGGGCACCATCTAAATCCGTTGAGACGACACCGTATGAATTATGGTTTGGCAAGAAACCTAAGTTGTCATTTCTTAAGGTTTGGGGCTGCGACGCTTATGTGAAAAGGCTTCAGCCTGATAAGCTCGAATCCAAAGCGGACAAATGGATCTTCATAGGATACCCAAAGGAGACGATTGGGCATACCTTCTATCTCAGATCTGAGGGCAAAGTGTTTGTCGCTAAGAACGGGTCCTTTCTCGAGAAAGAGTTTCTCTCGAAATAATTGAGTGGGAGGAAGATAGAACTTGATAAGGTTGTTGAACCTTTAGTTCAACCAGAGAGTAGCACAACACAGAAAGATGTTTCTGTGGCACCTACGTCAGTTGAAGAGGATGCTAATGATGATGATCATGAAGCTTTAGATCAAGTTACTTTGGAACCTCGTAGGTCGACAAGGGTGCGTACAACTTCTGAGTGGTACAGTAACCCTGTCTTAAAGGTCATGTTGTTGGATAACAGTGAACCTACGAGCTATGGAGAAGCGATGGTGGGCCCGGATTCCAACAAATGGCTAGGAGCCATGAAATCCGAGATAGGATCCATGTATGAGAACAAAGTATGGACTTTGGTGGACTTGCCCGATGATCGGCAAGCCATTGAAATAAATGGATCTTTAAGAAGAAGATAGACACTGATGGTAATGTCACCATTTATAGAGCTCGACTTGTCGCAAAGGATTTCCAACAAGTTCAAGGAGTTGACTATGATGAGACTTTCTCACTCGTAGCGATGCTAAAGTCTGTTGGGATTATGTTAGCAGTTGCTGCATTTTCAGATTACGAAATCTGGCAGATGGATGTCAAAACAAAGTTTCCTTGACGGTTTCCACGAGGTAAGGTTGTATGTGATACAACCAGAAGGTTTTGTCGATCCTAAGGATGCTAAAAGGTATGCTAGCTCCAGCGATCCTTCTATGGACTAGAGCAAGCATCTCGGAGTTGGAATATACGCTTTGATGAGGTAATCAAAGCATTTGGGTTTATACAAAGTTTGCAAGAAACTTGTATTCACAAGAAAGTGAGTGGGAGCACTACAGCATTTCTGATAAGTATATGTGGATGACATATTGTTGAACGAAAATGATGTAGAATTTCTGGAAAGCATAAAGGGTTGTTTGGAAGGAGTTTTTCAAAGGAAGACCTGGGTAAAGCTGCTTACATATTGGGCATCAAGATCTATAGAGATAGATCAAGACGCCTGATTAGACTTTCACGGAGTACATACCTTGACATGGTTTTGAAGGAGTTCAAAATGGATCAGTCAAAGAAGGAGTTCTTGCATGAGTTGTAAGGTGTGAAGTTGAGTAAGACTCAAAGCTCGACCACGGCAGAAGAAAGAGAAAGGACGATGGTCGTCCACTATGCCTTAGCCATAGGCTCTATACAGTATGCCATGCTGTGTCACAAGACCAGATGTCAGCCTTGCCATAAGTATGTCCGGAAGGTTTCAAGGTGATCCAGGAGTGGAACACTGGACAGCGGTCAAGAATATCCTGAAGTACCTGAAAAGGACTAAGGACATGTTTCTCGTTTATGGAGGTGATAAAGAGTTCGTCGTAAGGGGTTACGTCGATGCAAGCTTTAACACCAATCCGGATGACTCTGAGTAGCAAACCGGATACGTATAGTGGAGCAGCCATTTGGAATAGCTTCAAGTGGAGCATGGTAGCAGCATATACAATATGACATAAAGATTTGCGAAGTACACGCGGATCTGAATGTTGCAGACCCGTTGACTAAAACCTCTCTCACAAGCAAAACATGATAAAACCCCAGAACTCTTTGGGTGTTAATCACATGGTGATGTGAACTAGATTATTGACTCTAGTGCAAGTGGGAGACTGTTGGAAATATGCCCTAGAGGCAATAATAAATTGGTTATTATCATATTTCCCTGTTCATGATAATCGTTTATTATCCATGCTAGAATTGTATTGATCGGAAACTCAAATACATGTGTGGATACATAGACAACAATATGTCCCTAGTGAGCCTCTACTAGACTAGCTCGTTGATCAAAGATGGTTAAGGTTTCCTAACCATAGGCATGAGTTGTCATTTGATAACGGGGTCACATCATTAGGAGAATGATGTGATGGACTAGACCCGACCGAAAGCTTAGCATTAGATCGTTTAAGTTATTTGCTATAGCTTTCTTCATGTCAAGTATCTGTTCCTTTGACCATGAGATCATGCAACTCACTGACACCGGAGGAGTACCTTGTGTGTATCAAACATCGCAACGTAATTGGGTGACTATAAAGATGCTCTACAGGTATCTCCGAGGGTATCTGTTGAGTTGGCATGGATCAAGACTGGGATTTGTCACTCCGTATGACGGAGAGGTATCTCAGGGCCCACTCGGTAATACAGCATCACAATAAGCTTGCAAGCAATGTGACTAAAGAGTTAGCCACGGGATCTTGTATTACGGAACGAGTAAAGAGACTTGCCGATAACGAGATTGAACTAGGTATAGAGATATCGACGATCGAATCTCGGGCAAGTAACATACCGATGGACAAAGGAAATTGTATACGGGATTAATTGAATCCTTGACATCGTGGTTCAACCGATAAAGATCTTCATGGAATATGTAGGAACCAATATGGGCATCCAGGTCCCGCTATTGGTTATTGACCGGAGAGGAGTCTTGGCCATGTCTACATGATTCTCGAACCCGTAGGGTCGCACGCTTAACGTTCGGTAGCGCTAGGGTAGTATTGAGATATTAATAGTGGGAATTCCGAAGGTTGTTCGGAGTCCCGGATGGGATCCGGGACATCACGAGGAGCTCCGGAATGGTCTGGAGGTAAAGATTCATATATGGAAAGTTGTTATCGGGGTTCCGGAAAAAGTTCGAGTTTTTTCTGTATTGTACCGGGAAGGTTCTAGGAGGTTCTGGAGTGGGGCCCACCTACATGGGGGGACCCACATGAACGTGGGTAGTGGGGAAAGTCCCTACAACCCTGGTCTAGTGCACCAAGATCCTCCCTTGAAATGAATAGTATCATATCCCAAAGGGATAAGACCAGGATCCCTAAAAAGGGGGGATATCGATCGGTGGGGAAGGAAAGGAGGGATTTCCTTCCTCCCCCTTTGACCAACGCCCCTAGGGCCTTGGAGGGCAAGCCACCAGCCCCCTCCACACCTATATAAAGGTGGGGAGGCATTAGGGGCAGCCACTCTTCGCCCCTTGCCCATTACCTCTCCCAACTCCTCCCACGTTTCACCGGTACGCGCTTGGCGAAGCCCTGCCGGAGTTCCGCTGCCACCACCACCACCATGCCGTCGTGTTGGTTCAGATCTCATCTACCTCCTCTCCCTCCCTGGCTGGATCAAGAAGGAGAGGACACCGCCGAGCCATACGTGTGCTAAACTCGGAGGTGCCGCACGTAAGGTACTTGGATCGGATTGGATCTCGACGCGAGTACGACTACGCCAACCACGATCTCTAGACGGCATGGTGGTCTACAAGGGTATGTAGACACCACTCTCCTCTCGTAGATGTGCATCTCCTAGATTGATCTTGGTTAGCGTAGGAATTTTTTGTTTCCCATGCAACGTTCCCCAACAATAGGGATGCCCAGTCCCGAAATGAAAAATAATTTTACTTTATGTTGTCAAATAATAAATTCCTTGGGAAGTGTTGGTATGGACGGTACCCGTGGATATGGCTAGCCGTGGAATGTGAAAGAATGGTGGAAAAAGGAATAAACTTTATTTTCTGTTTGGGAACCGCCTATGATATATCTAGCATGGAAAGTGTTGGGAATTACTTGGTCGTTTTCGTTGACGGGAAAAGTATGCCTCTCAATTATTTTTATCTCTCAATTTAAGCTTTGAGCTCTGGCACCTCTACAAATCCCTACTTCCCTCTGCGAAGGGCCTATCTATTTACTTTATGCAATTTTTATTTTTATTTGAGTCTCCATCTTCTCTTACAAAGCACCAACTAAGGGGCACTATGATCGTACATGAGCATTGGGTGTAGCTAATATGCGAGTGTGTTTCATGAATGGATCAATGATTGAGCATGATGGGCTAGGGATAACTTTCTTTAGTGTTGATATTTTGAAAGACATGGTTGCTTGTTGATATGCTTGAGTATTGAAATCTTCATGTCAAAACTAGACTATTGCTTTGAACCATATAAAAGTCCAAATGTCCATGCTACAAAAGAAAAGAATATGTGATGAACATGTTAGGCAGCATTCCACATCAAAAATTCTGTTTTTATCATTTACCTACTCGAGGATGAGTAGGAATTGTTAGGAAATATGCAACTTGTATTTCCAGGAGGCCATAGGCCAGTATATATACATGTACAGGTGTGGAATATATGCAGGAAACCCCTTATACAATAGGGTAAATACGAAAGGTTACATGGCTATATATATAATACTCTAACACCCCCCCTCAAACTCATGGTGGATTAACAACACTGAGTTTGGAGAGATAGAAGCCATGCTGCGCTCTAGTCTGGGCCTTCGTCAGAAAATCCGCCAACTGTAACTCGGAAGGCACATACTGAAGAGCAATAACTTGATCCTGCACACCAGCGCGCACATAGAAAGCATCAACACCAATATGCTTGGTGAGCTCATGCTTCACAGGATCGCGCGCAATGCTAATAGCACCTGTACTGTCAGATAAGAGCAGAGTAGGTGTAGTAATAGAAACACCAAAATCCTGAAGTAACCACCGTAACCAAGTCACCTCTGCCGTCAAAAGAGCCATAGCTCGTAACTCAACCTCTGCACTCGAACGGGAAACTGCAGTCTGTTTCTTCGTCTTCCAGGCAATGAGAGAACCACCAAGAAAAACACAGTAAGCAGAAAGTGAACGGCGATCGGAGGGATCACTAGCCCATGTAGCATCCGAATAGGCCTTAAGCTGTAAAGAACTGGAGCGAGGAAAGAATATACGGTGAGAGATCGTGCCCCGAAGATATCGAAGAACACGAAGGAGGTGACTATAGTGAACCGAAGTGGGAGCGGAGACAAACTGACTCAGAATATGAACCGGATAAGAGATATCCGGACGAGTGACAGCTAGATAGACAAGACTCCAACAAGATGACGATAACGCGTCGGGTCAGGCAAGGGGTCACCATCAATATCACGGAGGTGAACATTGAGCTCCATGGGAGTCTCAACAATGCGCTCATCGGTAAGAGCAGCACGAGCAAGAAGATCCTGTATATACTTTTCCTGGGATATAAAAAAGCCATCAGAGGTAGAAGAGACTTCAATCCCAAGAAAGTAGCGAAGAGGTCCAAGACCAGACATAAGAAACTGCTCACTAAGATGGGCCTTTACAAAGGCAATATACTCGGGGTCGTCGCCAGTGATGATCATGTCATCAACATAGAGAAGAAGAAGAGTTTGACCACGAGGAGAAAGGTTGACAAACAATGCTGGATCATGAGCACTCGCTGGAAAACCAGCGACAGTCACCACAGAGGCAAAACGCTCAAACCAGGCGCGGGGGCTTGCTTAAGGCCATAGAGAGAGCGACGAAGACGACATACCATGCCATCAGGAACATAATACCCAGGTGGTGGCTGCATGTATACCTCCTCACGTAGCTCGCCGTTAAGAAAGGCATTCTTAACATCAAGCTGAGATACAGACCAGTGGCGTGCAGATGCCACGGCAAGAAGTGTACGAATAGTGGTCATATGGGCCACATGAGCAAAAGTCTCATCGTAATCACGACCATGCTCCTGCTGAAAGCCACGAGCCATAAGACGAGCTTTGTAACGCTCAAGAGAACCATCGGAGCGAGTCTTAACCTTGTAGACCCACTTACAAGTGATGGGACGGACACCTGGAGGAAGAGAAACAAGATCCCATGTACCAGTGCGTTCAAGAGCAGCAATCTCCTCTGCCATCGCAAACTGCCATTCAGGATGAACAACGGCCTCACGATAAGAAGGCGGCTCAAGAACAGCATCACCAGCGGTTGAAAAACCAAGGCGATCAACAGGCGGAAGCGGATGAGGACGCAAGCCATAGGTAGGCTGAGATGAGGAGGACGACACATCAGCAGACGCATCCACATTACGTGAACGACGAGTGTAATACTGAGGAAAAGATGGAAGAATACGAGGAGGAATAGCCGAGGTAGAATCAGGAGGTGGAGACGAAGAAATCACCGGGGATGAAGGTGCAGAATCCGGTGACATGCGAGGTGAGGAAACCGTGGGAGATGGTGGCGGCAAATCGGCAAGAGGTGGAGAAGTAGAGTGAGCAGGACGGAGAGACAAGGGCTCAACTGGAGTGATAGGTGTGTCGGGAAAAGTGAGGAAAGAGATATCGTCCACTGAAAAGGTCGAGGAAGATGGACGCGGGTAGAAGGGACGAGACTCATCAAAAGTCACATCCCAAGAAATACGCATCCGATGACTGATAGGATCCCAACAATGATAGCCCTTATGCTCAGCACTATAGCCTAAGAAAACACACTCAACAGACTGAGCGGTCAGTTTGGTGCGTTCGCGAGGGGCAAGAAGAACATAGCAAACACAACCAAACAAGCGAAGCATCGAATAATCAGGAGAACGATCAACGAGACGCTCGAAAGGAACACCACCCTGGAGAGCAGCGGACGGCTGAAGGTTGATGAGATAGGTGGAGGTGAAGATAGCCTCGACCCAAAAATGAGGTGGAAGAGAAGCGGCAATCATCAACGCACGAGCCGTCTCAAGAACGTGGCGATGCTTTCGCTCAGCCACGCCATTCTGAGCATGAGCACCAGGACAAGAGAACTGAGGAAGAGTGCCCTGCTCAGCAAGAACACCATGCAACATCTTGGAAATATACTCGCTAGCGAAGTCAACACGGAACACACGAATAGGCGAAGAGAACTGAGTGTGAACCATGGCAGAAAAATGCTTATAGATGGAAAGAACCTCACTACGAGAAGTCATAAAATAAAGCCAAGTGTAACAAGAGAAATCATCTATGAAAATAATATAGTATCGATGGCCCCCTTTCGAAGCGAAGGGAGCCGAACCCCATACATCAGAATGGACTAAATCAAAAGGACGCTAAGACACCGACTCACTAGTAGGATAAGATAACTGAATCTGTTTTCCTAGTCTACAACCCTGACACTCTAAAGAGACATCTCCTGAGACAAACCCCAGAAGACCTCGACGAACTAATGACGACAAGTGAGACCCACAAAGATGACCAAGTCGATGATGCCACTGCGGGAAGGAGCGGATAGCTGAAGCGACAGAAGCGGATGGACTGGCGATAGTGGTGGCAGCGGAAGGAACATGAAGCCAATCTAGCTCCCAAAGACCCTGAGAGTCACAGCGGTGAGGGCCAGCCCCAACCAAAGTGTGCAGTCGACGATCCTGAACAGGACAAGAGTCAATGTCAAGGATGACGCGACAACCAGAATCAGTAAGTTGACCAGCAGAAAAAAGATTCATGGTAAGTCGAGGAACATGAGCAACATCAGGAACATAGTAAGAAGGTGTGGTAAGATTGCCTCGACTAGCAACAGAAAGAGGAGTACCATCAGCAGTGAGTACATGAACAGGAAAATCAAGCGATTTAAGAGAGGACAAATTTGAAGAATGAGAAGACATATGAAAAGAAGCTCCAGAGTCCAGAACCCACGAGGATGTACCTGACTGTGTAGAGGGTGGTTGCTCAGTGCGGGAAGCATCATTCACAGAACCTGCAGTACCTGTCGAAGGAGAACCTGAAGCGGCAAGCAGACGCTTAAGTCGTAGAATATCCTGCTCAGTCAAGGCGGTGCTGAAGATGTCGAAGTAGAAGAAGAAGTCCCTGAAGCTGATGACCGCGCCTTACGCAGGTGTTTCTTCTTCTGGAAGCACTGAGACTCAACATGACCATCCATATTGCAGTAGCCGCAGTGAGGACGAGACCGACCCTGGCCGCCCGTAGGAGTAGGCAAGAGCGAAGGAGCACTGGAGCGGGATGGAGTCGGTGCAGTAGGCGACATAACAGGAACTCGAGCAGCGAGCACAGAGGGAACCTCAAGTAGACTAGCACCACATAGGCGAGTCTCCTCAGCACGAATCTCAGAAAGTGCCTCCATGAGGGAGATACGACCATGAGCAAACAACTGAGCACGTCGGGGCTCAAACTCCTTACGGAGCCGAGATAAGAACTCGTAGACACGATGAAACTCCAAATCAGCCTGCACAGCCTGGCAACACTGACAAGTACGGCAACCAGCAGTGCAGAGAGA
This sequence comes from Thinopyrum elongatum, assembly GCA_011799875.1. Classification (NCBI taxonomy): domain Eukaryota; kingdom Viridiplantae; phylum Streptophyta; class Magnoliopsida; order Poales; family Poaceae; genus Thinopyrum; species Thinopyrum elongatum. The sequence continues at coordinate 152,888,359 of CM022302.1, read as the reverse complement.
ATCAAGCTGATGCCAGATAGCAGAACTCTATGCATAGAAATTGTCAACACTAGAGTCACCCTGCTGAAGAGCATGTTCCTGCCGGACCACAGACAAATATAAGGCATCACCAGAGGGCTGATAGCGCTGACGGAGACGGGTCCACATCTCAGATACGGTAGGGAGCCCCAAGAACTCAGAGGCAAACTGAGGCAGAACACTAGCAGTGAGAACAGCTGCAGCACAGGCAGCCTCATCAAGCCACTGAGTGTAAGTAGAAAGAGCCTCATGATAAGTCGGAAGAGCCTCCTCATAAGTCGAAACCTGCTCATCATAAGCACGGACGGCAGCATCATCTGCAAGCTTAGCTGCATCCTTTGCAGCTTGATCAGCATCGGCAGCAAGAACCGGTGGCGTCGGTGGAGTAGGGGCCACAGGTGGAACCGGACACGGCGGACAACGGGCCTCACCAGAAAGAACGCCCCAAAGACGAATGCCACGCATATGAATGCGCATGAAGCCAACAAACTCGATGTAGTTAGTGCCATCAAAGATCACCGGGCAGCGAGGAACTGCGATATAGCCTGATGGTGTAGACATTTTTTTTGCGTCAACAAGCAGGCAACAGCATCTTTTGGTCGTGAGGCTTAGAGCCTATGCGAACCAGGCGTACGAAGATAGAGCCAGCAGCGGACAACAGAGATCAGCGGCAGAATCCAGCGAGGGCGGCGAAGATCAGTAGCTGGTGGTTGAGATCGGTAGCTGGTGGCCATCGCTCCTGGTTTGGGAGCAGGAGGTGATCCAGAGCTAGTACAAGACGGCGGCTTGGTTGGTGGCGGGGCGATCTGGTGGCTCGAGCGAATGAAGACTGCAGGGGGGGCGATCGATCAGGAGAGGCCCGTCTGCGGGGCAAGAGCGATCGATCGGGAGAGGCCCGACTGCGGGGCGACGGTGACCAGATCGGGAGAGGCCCAAGGCCCGACTGCGGGGTGGGGTGGAGCGATCAGATCCAATCGGGACACCTGGCGGGCGAATGGAAGACGGTGGCTCGACGCGATCTGATCGATCGGGAGGGGCAGAGGAAGCCCGCGGGGCTAGGCGGGCAGATGAAACCCAGCGGCCGGCGGCTGGATCGAAATCAATCCAGAGAACGGGAGAGGAGACCGGCAGCAGGAGCGGATCAATGTCACGAGTTGCGGCGTGCAAAAAACTGACCTAGCTCTAATACCATGTTAGGAAATATGCAACTTGTATTTCCAGGAGGCCATAGGCCAGTATATATACATGTACAGGTGTGGAATATATGCAGGAAACCCCTTATACAATAGGGTAAATACGAAAGGTTACATGGCTATATATATAATACTCTAACAGGAATTAAGCTTGGGGATGCTGATACGTCTCCAACGTATCTATAATTTTTGCTTGTTCCATGCTGTTATATTATCATTCTTGGATGTTTTACAATCATTTTATAGCAACTTTATATCATTTTTTGGGTCTAACCTATTGACATAGTGCCCAGTGCGAGTTGCTATTTTTTGCTTGTTTTTTACTTTGCAGAATATCAGTACCAAACGGAGTCCAAACGCAGCGGAACTTTCTGGAGAATTTTTCTGGACCAGAAGGCACCTGATGGGCCAAAGAAGTACCAGAGGGGGGCTCCGAGGGGAGCACAACTCACCAGGGCGCGCCCAGGTGGGTTGTGCCCACCTCGGTGGCCTCCCGCACCGCCTCTTCGTCCTATAAATAGCCAAATATTCCAAAAACCCTAGGGAAGTCGACAAAACACAATTCCAGCCGCCGCAAGTTCCAGAACCACGAGATCCAATCTAGAGACCATCACGGAGGGGTTCATCATCCTCATTGGTGCCTCTCCGATGATGTGTGAGTAGTTCATCATAGACCTACGGGTCCATAGGCAGTAGCTGGATGGTTTCCTCTCTCTTTTGATTCTCAATACAATGGTCTCTTGGAGATCTATTTGATGTAACTCTTTTTTGCGGTGTGTTTGTTGGGATCCGATGAACTTTGAGTTTATGATCAGATCTATATCCATGAATATTATTTGAGTCTTCTTTTAATCTATTATATGCATGATTATTTATAGCCTCGTATTTCTTCTTCGAATCTTTAGTTTAGTTAGGCCAACTAGATCGATTTTTCTTGCCATGGGAAGAGGTTCTTTGTGATGGGTTCGATCGTGCGGTGTTCTTTCCCAGTGACAGAAGGGGCAGCAAGACATGCATGTATCGTTGCTATTAAGGATAACAAGATGGGGGCTATTCCAACATGAATAGATCTCGTCTACACCATGTCATCATTCTTATTGCATTACTCCATTTCTCCATGAACTTAATACACTAGATGCATGCTGGATAGCGGTCGATGTGTGGAGTAATAGTAGTAGATGCAAGCAGGAGTCGGTATACTAATCTTGGACGTGATGCCTATATATTGATCATTGCCTTGGATATCATCATAATTATTCGATCTTCTATCAATTGCCCAACAGTAATTTGTTTACACATTGTGTGCTATTTTCTTGAGAGAAGCCACTAGTGCAATCTACGGCCCCCGGGTCTATTCTTTATCATATTTGCTTTGAGATCTATTTTTATTTGCTTTTGTTTTCAGATCTATTATTCGAAAAACCCAAAAATACCTTGCTGCACTTTTTGTTACTTATTTCATTTCATGTTTTATCGAGATCTATTTATCCAATCTACACAATTTTTATCCCGTCAACTTCACAATTTCTGGCACCGTTACCCATAGAGGGATTGACAACCCCTCCTAATCGTCGGGTTGCAAGTATTTGTTCTTTGTGTGCAGGTACCATTTACATAGTGTTGCTTGGTTCTCCTACTGGATTGATACCTTGGTTTCATAACTGATTGAAATACCTACCGTAGCTGTGCTGCATCATCCCTTCCTGTTTGGGGAAATACCGACGTAGTTCAAGCGACATCATGTTCCTCCGGTGTCATGGTTTGGATAATATTACTTTCAACATTAATAGGTGTACCTGAGATATAGTGTTTAATTCTTTGTCCATTAAACACCTTCGGGTTAGTACCTTCGGCATTATTAATCTTGATAGCTCCAGAGCGATGAACCTCTTCGATAATATATGGTCCTTCGCATTTGGAGAGAAGTTTTCCTACAAAGAATCTAAAACGAGAGTTGTACAAAAAACATATTCTCCAACTTTGAACTCCCTCTTTTGGATTCTTTTGTCATGCCATCTTTTAACATTTTCTTTGAATAATTTGGCATTTTCATAAGCTCGGGTTCTCCTTTCATCTAGTGAGCTAATATCAAATAACCTCTTTTCACTGGCAGGTTTGAAACCATAGTTGAGTTCTTTAATTGCCCAATATGCTTTATGTTCTAACTCAAGAGGCAAATGACAAGCTTTTCCATAAACCATTTTATATGGAGACATACGCATAGGATTTTTATATGCTGTTCTGTAGGCCCAAAGTGCATCATTTTATTTCTTAGACCAATTCTTTCGGGACCTATTGACAGTTTTTTGTAATATTAACTTTATTTCTCTATTGCTAAGTTCAACTTGGCCACTAGATTGAGGATGATAGGGTGAAGAAATTCTATGGTTAACATCATATTTAACAAGCATTTTACGAAAAGCACCATGAATAAAGTGTGAACCACCATCAGTCATTAAATATCTAGGGACTCCAAACCTTGGGGAAATAACTTCTTTAAGCATTTTAATGGAAGTGTTATGATCAGCACTACTAGTTGGAATAGCTTCTACCCACTTAGTAACATACTCAACAGCAACCAAAATATGTGCATATCCATTAGAGGAAGGAAAATGTCCCATATAATCAAAACCCCAAACATCAAATGGTTCAACAGCCAGTGAATAATTCATAGGCATTTCCTGACGCTTACCGATATTACCAATTCTTTGACATTCATCACAAGATAAAACAAACTTACGGGCATCCTTGAAGTGAGTAGGCCAATAAAAACCAGATTGCAATACCTTGTGAGTAGTTGTATCTCCCGCATGATGTCCTCCATAGGCTTCAGAGTGACATTTCCGTAGGATTTGTTCCTGTTCATGCTCAGGTACACAACATCTAATAATACCATCTACTCCTTTATAAATATGTGTGTCATCCCAAAAGTAATGTCTTAAATCATAGAAGAATTTTTTTTCTTTTGTTGGTATGTGAAACTAGGTGGTATCTATTTAGCAACAATATAATTAGCATAGTCAGCATACCAAGGAGTATTATGAGAAACAATTATTGCAGCTAGTTGTTCATCAGGAAAACTATCATCAATAGGTAGTGGGTCATCAAGAATATTTTCTAACCTCGACAAGTTATCTGCTACGGGGTTCTCAGCTCCTTTCCTATCAGTGATATGTAAATCAAATTCTTGTAGCAAGAGAACCCACCTAATGAGTCTAGGTTTAGCATCTTTATTTTCCATAAGATATTTTATAGCAGCATGATTAGTGTGAACAATTACTTTGGAATCAACAATGTAAGATCTGAATTTATCACAAGCAAACGCAACTGCTAAAAACTCTTTTTCAGTAGTAGCATAATTTCTTTGGGCACTGTCTAGAGTTTTTCTAGCATAATGGATAACATTTAATTTCTTATCAACTCTTTGTCCTAGAACAGCACCAACAGCATAATCACTAGCATCACACATAATTTGAAAAGGCAAGTTCCGGTCAGGTGGTTGAACAATAGGTGCAAAAGTTAAGGCTTTCTTAAGTGTTTCAAAGGCTTCTACACAATCATCATAAAAAACAAAGGGAACATCCTTTTGTAAAAGATTAGTAAGAGGCCTAGAAATTTTAGAGAAGTCTTTAAACCTCCTATAGAAACCAGCATGACCAAGGAAACTACGAATACCTTTAATATCTTTAGGACATGGTATTTTCTCAATTGCATCAACTTTAGCTTTATCCACCTCAATACCTCGTTCAGAAATTTTATGCCCCAAAATAATACCTTCATTAACCATAAAGTGGCACTTCTCCCAATTCAAGACAAGAGTAGTTTGTTCACATCTCTGCAAAACTCGATCAAGGTTGCTTAAGCAATCATCAAAAGAAGTTCCGTAAACGGAAAAATCATCCATGAAAACCTCAACAATCTTTTCACAAAAATCAGAGAATATAATAGTCATACATCTTTGAAAGGTAGCAGGTGCATTACATAAACCAAAAGGCATACGTCTATAAGCATCAGTTCCAAAAGGGCAAGTAAAAGTGGTTTTCTCTTGATCAGGTTATGAAACAGGTATTTGAGAGAAACCAGAATATCCATCAAGAAAGCAAAAGTGTGTGTGCTTAGATAATATTTCAAACATTTGATCAATAGAAGGTAGAGGGTAATGATCTTTTCTAGTTGCTTTATTTAATTTTCTAAAGTCAATTACCATTCTGTAGCGAGTGACAATTCTTTGTGGAATAAGTTCATTTTTATCATTAGGAACAACAATAATACCTCCCTTTTTAGGGACACAATGAATAGGACTTACCCATCTACTATCAGCTATGTGATAGATTATACCTGCTTCCAGAAGTTTTAGTATTTCAGTTCTCAACACTTCTTTCATCTTAGGATCTAATCGTCGTTGGTGATCAACAACTGGTTTGGCATCAGGTTCCATATTAATTTTGTGCTAACAGAGAATGGGACTAATGCCCTTAAGATCATCAAGAGTATATCCAATAGCAGCACGGTGCTTCTTCAGAATTTTCAATAATCTTTCTTCTTCATGTTCTGAAAGGTTAGCACTAATAATAATAGGATATATCTTCTTTTCATCAAGATAAGCATATTTCAAAGCGTCAGGCAATTGCTTTAATTCAAACATAGGATCAACTTTAGGTGGAGGAGGACCTCCTAGAGTTTCAATAGGCAAATTGTGTTTAAGCAGAGGCTGTTGTTCAAAGAATATCTTATCTATTTCGTTCCTTTCACGCAAGTGCATATCATTTTCATGGTCTAGCAAATATTGTTCTAGTGGATCGGCAGGAGGCATGGCAATAGAAGCAAGACCAATTATTTCGTCCTTACTAGGTAATTCTTTATTACGGGGTTGTCTACTAAACTTGGAGAAATTAAATTCATGAGACTCATCACCAAAGCTAACACCGACAATTTGTTTCTCACATTCTATTTTAGCATTAACGGTGTTCAAGAAAGGTCTACCAAAGATAATGGGACAAAAGTCATCTTGTGGGGAACCAAGAACTAGAAAATCAGTAGGATATTTTATTTTCCCACACAAGACTTCAACATCTCTAACAATCCCAAGTGGTGTGATGGTGTCTCTATTAGCAAGTTTAATAGTAACATCTATATCTTCTATTTCAGCGGGTGCTATGTCATTCATAATTTCTTGGTATAAGGTAAAAGGAATAGCACTCACACTAGCACCTAAGTCACATAGACCATGATAACAATGATCTCCTATTTTAACTGAGACAACAGGCATGCCAACAACAGGTCTATGTTTATCTTTTTCATCGGGTTTGGCAATTCTAGCAGCTTCATCACAGAAGTAAATAACATGCCCATCAATATTTTCTACCAAGAGATCTTTAACCATAGAAACACTAGGTTCTACTTTAATTTGTTCAGGAGGTTTAGGTGCTTTAATATTACTTTTGCAAATCACAGTTGATACCTTAGCATGTTCCTTTATCCTAACAGGGAAAGGTGGTTTTTCAATATAGGCAGTAGGCACAACTGGATCAACATTGTAAATAATAGTTTCATCTTTAGCTATTACCATTTCTTTAATTTCTTCTTTAATAGTGGGATGATATTTGAACCACTTCTCTTTAGGGAGATCAACATGAGTAGCAAATGATTCACAGAAAGAGGCTACTATCTCAGAGTCAAGTCCATATTTAGTGCTAAACTTGTGAAAAGCATCGGTATTCATAAAAGATTTAACACAATCAAACTCAAGCTTAATACCTGACTCTTTACCTTCGTTGAGTTCCCAATCTTCAGAGTTGCATTTAATTCTTTCTAAAAGATCCCACCTGAATTCAATAGTCTTCTTCATAAAAGAACCAGTACAAGAAGTATCGAGCATGGATTGATCATCACGAGAAAGCCGAGCATAAATTTTTTGAATGATTATTTCTCTAGAGAGCTCATGATTGGGGCATGAATATAACATTGACTTAAGCCTCCCCCAAGCTAGAGCATTACTTTCTCCTTCACGAGGCCAAAAATTATATATACAATTCTGATCATGATGAACTAGATGCATAGGATAAGTTTTTTGGTGAAATTCCAATTTCAATCGATTCCAGTTCCAAGATCCAACATCATTGCATAGCCTATACCATGTCAATGCTTTTACCTTCAAAGTTAAAGGGAAAACCTTCTTCTTAGCTTCATCTCCGGATAAACCTGCAAGCTTAAATAATCCACAAATTTCATCCACATATATCCAGTGCACATCAGGATGTTCGGTTCCGTCTCCTGCATAAGGATTAGCTAGCAGTTGTTCTATCATACCTGAAGGAATTTCATAACCAATATTTTTAGTAGGTGCAGTAGGTTGAGGGGCAACTAATTGTGCTTCCGGTCGAGGTGAAGATACCCGGAACAAACCCCTCAAAGGATGGTTTTCCATAGTAACAAGTGACAATAAATTTCAGCACGTAGTAATAATTTTTCCTTACCAAGAGTGCTTCACTCCCCGGCAACGGTGCCAGAAAAGAGTCTTGATGACCCAAAAGTATAGGGCATCAATCGTAGTCCTTTCGATAAGTAAGAGTGTCGAACCCAACGAGGAGCAGAAGGAAATGACAAGTGGTTTTCAGCAAGGTATTTTTCTGCAAGCACTGAAATAGTCGGCAACAGGTAGTTTGATAGCAAGATAATTTGTGACAGACAAGTAACGATAACAGTAAAAAAAGTGCAGCAAGGTAGCCAAATCCTTTTGTGGCAAAGGACATGCCAAAACAGTCTCTTATAATAAGTAAAGTGTTCTTGAGGGTACACGGGAATCTCATCTAGTCACTTTCATCATGTTGGTTTGATTTGCGTTCGCTACTTTGATAATTTGATATGTGGGTGGACCAGTGCTTGGGTGCTGTTCTTACTTGAACAAACCTCCCACTTATGATTAACCCCCTCGCAAGCATCCGCAACTACGAGAAAAGTATTAAGATAAAATCTAACCATAGCATTAAACATTTGGATCCAAATCGGTCCCTTACGAAGTAGCGCATAAACTAGGGTTTAAGCTTATGTCACTCTAGCAACCCATCGTCTAATAACTACTCCACAATGCATTCCCTTAGGCCCAAATATGGTGAAGTGCCATGTAGTCGACATTCACATGACACCACTAAGGGAATTACAACATACATATCATCAAAATATCGAACACATATCAAGTTCACATGATTACTTGCAACATGATTTCTCCCGTGACCTCAAGAACTAAAGTAACTACTCCCAAATGATAATCATGCTCAAGATCAGAGGGGTATTATATAGCATAATGGATCTGAACATATAATCTTCCACCAAATAAACCATATAGTAATCAACTACAAGATGTAATCAACACTACTAGTCACCCACAGGTACCAACCTGAGGTTCCGGTACAAAGATTGAACACAAGAGATGAACTAGGGTTTGAGAGGAGATGGTGCTATTGAAGATGTTGATGGATATTGCCCTCCCAAAGATGAGAGGGTTGTTGGTGATGATGATGGCTTCAATTTCCCCCTCCGGGAGGTAAGTTCCCCCGGCGGAATCACTCCGCCGGAGGGCAAAAGTGCTCCTGCCCAAGTTCTGCCTCGAGACGGCGGCGTTCCGTCCCGAAAGTCCTCTCCTTATTTTTTCTAAGTCAAAATGACTTATATACCAGAAGATGGGCACCGGAGGTGGGCTGGGCTGAGCACAACCCACCAGGGCGCGCCTAGGGGGCCTGGCGCGCCCTGGTGTCTTGTGCTCATCAGGTGGCCCCCCACCGGTAGTTATTTGCTTCAGTATTTTTCATATATTCCAAAATAATTCTCCGTGAAGTTTTAGCTTATTTGGAGTTGTGCAGAATAGGTAACTCTGACGTAGCTTTTTCAGGTCCAGAATTCCAGCTGCCGGCATTCTCCCTCTTTGTGTAAACCTTGCATATTATGAGAGAAAAGGCATTAGAATTACTCCATAAAGCTTTATTATGCATAAAAACATTGTAAATAACAGTAAGAAATCATGATGCAAAATGGACGTATCATTAACATATTTGGATCTTATGGTGTTCTTCCCTCTCTACCTTCTTGTGATGAATTGAGTCTTGATCTTTGAGGTTTCGTTATGTTGGATTGAATATTGGATTTGAGAACACTTGATGTATGTGTTGCATATGGATACCCGTGGTGACAATGGGGTATTATATTGATTCACTTGATGTATGTTTTGGCACTCAACTTGCAGATTCCCGAGGTGACATTGGGGTAATCTATGCATAGGGGTTGATGCAAGTTTTCATCCTACATTCTTCGATAGAAACTTTGGAGTGATTCTTTGTTACACGTTGAGGGATTGTTATATGTTCCGATTATGTTATCATTGTTGAGAGTATTTGCACTAGTGAAAGTATGAGCCTTAGGCCTTGTTTGCAAGCATTGTAATACCGTTTTTGCTCACTTTCGTTACTAGTTACCTTGCTGTTTTTATATTTTCAGATTACAAAAACCTATATCTACTATCCATATTACACTTGTATCACCATCTCTTCACCGAACTAGTGCACCTATACAATTTACCATTGTATTGGGTGTGTTGGGGACACAAGAGACTCTTTGTTATTTGGTTGCAGGGTTGTTTGAGAGAGACCATCTTCATCCTACGCCTCCCACGGATTGATAAACCTTAGATCATCCACTTGAGGGAAAATTGCTACTGTCCTACAAAACTCTGCGCTGGGAGGCCCAACATGAGTCTACAAGAAGAAAGGTTGCGTAGTAGATATCCAGCTCTTTTCTGGCGCTGTTGCCAGGGAGGTGAGTGCTTGGAGGTATATCTTTAGATCTTGCAATTGAATCTTTTAGTTCCTTGTTTTATCACTAGTTTAGTCTTTAGAAAAAAAATACAAAAAATGGAATTGAGGTTGCCTCATATGCTTCATATTTATAATGTCTTTCGTGAAAACGATGGAAAGGAAAATTGTGCTCAATTAATAGAAGAAGAATTAAATAAAATGTTTGGCATAAAATATTTGAATGATAAGCATGATTGCAATGTTGTTGGTATGAATTCTTTGAATATCCAAGATGCTAATGATATCCAAAGCCATAAGCTTGGGGATGCTATGTTTGATGAAGATGATATTTTTAGTCCCCCAAGTTTTGATGAGAAAATTTATTATGATGATTGCATGCCTCCTATTTATGATGATTATATTGATGAAAGTGGGTTTGGAAGAGTGTCAACTCTAGGAAATAATGATCCCACTGTTTTGGAGGGTGTTGAATCTTTTCACAATATTGATAAAAGTGGATTTGGAGAGGTCATGACTTTATTTAGTGATGAATCCACTATTTTGGAAGAGGTTTCAATTGACTATGATAAAAAAAGTTGCTATCTATGATGATTATTGTGATGACATGTATGATACAAAGAATAACCATGAATCTTGTCATCATCATTTTAATGCTCAAATTGATTATGTCAATCAAGTATCACATTATAGCTATTTTGTTGAGTTTGCTCCCACTACCATTCAAGAGAATTACTTTGCTTATGTGGAGAGTAATAAAAAAATTATGCATGTGGATCATGAAAAGAATGCTTTATGTGATAGCTATACTGTTGAATTCATTCATGATGCTACTGAAAATTATTATGAGAGAGGAATATATGATTTTACATATTGCAATAATATCAAGTTTCCTCTCTATGTGTTGAAAGTTTTGAAGTCATGCTTGTTTTGCCTTCCTATGCTAGATGATTCTTGTTCGCATAAATTGTTTGCTCACAAAATCCCTATGCATAGGAAGTGGGTTAGACTTAAATGTGCTAGTCATATGCTTCATGATGCTCCCATTATGCTTCAATTCTTATCTTTTATGTGAGCATCATTGAAATCATCATGCCTAGCTAAAAAGGCATTAAAGAAAAGCGCTTGTTGGGAGACAACCCAATATTTATACCTACTTTTTTGTGTGTTCACATGATTAAGCTACTGTAGTAATCATGTTTTATAGCTTTTGTTTCAATAAAGTACCAAGTAAAGCCTTTGGGATAGTTTGGATGATGTTTGACTTGATTCTGCGCAAAAACAGAAACTTTTGCGTCAAGTATAAGCATTTTTAAAATTCACTGGAACATGAAAAAACTCTGAATGTTTTACACAAGATTTATATACAAATTTTATACGTTTTCCTAATTTTTCAGAATTTTTGGAGTAACAGAAGTGTAGCCAATATTCAGATCTTTACCGACTGTTCCGTTTTTTACAGATTCTGTTTGCAATGCATAGTTTGCTTGTTTTATGGTTTCTATGGCTTATATTGCTTAATATAAATTGTGGAAATTATAGAGTACAGTAGGAATTATGTGAAAACAATTATGAATCTTGTCTTTGGCAGTACCCAAGTGAATGATTTGTTTTACTATGCTAACCCATCTCCTGAAGTTCCCTTAAGTTTTGTGTGATTGAAGTTTTCAAGTTTTGGGTGAGATATTAATATGAGAAGAATGAAGAGTGGCAAGAACCTAAGCTTGGGGATGCCCAAGGCACTACAAGGTAATATTCAAGGAATACCCAAGCAACTAAGCTTGGGGATGCCCCGGAAGGCATCCCCTCTTTCGTCTCCAACATTATCGGTAACCTCACCTGGAGCTATATTTTTATTCGTCACATGATATGAGTTTTGCTTGGAGCGTAATTTTATTTTATTAGTATTTGCTGTTATTTATAATAATGTTTTGCATCTTTTACTTCAATAAAAGTGTCAAGTATAGCCTTTATCATGCTTATTTTGCAAGTCAATATGTTGCTGTTTGAAAACAGAAAAAATGTTGTTATTTTTTGAATATTTGTGAATATTCGGAACATGATAAAATCTTGAAGTTTTTACACGTTGAGGTATAATAAATTTTATACAATGTGGCAATGTTTATGAACTTTTGTAATTAAGGAAGTATGATTATAATTGCACTCTTTACAGACTATCCTGTTTAGATAGATTGCTGTTATGTTTGCATTGTTTGCATATATTTGCTTGTTTTATGATTCTATTTGAGGATAGGACTATTAAATATGCAGAGGCAATTAGTATGCAATGTTAAATTATAATTTTAGTGATTTTATACAGTAGAGAATGATAATGTTTTGCATTTGATTTATACTAACTTATCTCACGAGTTCTTGTTGAGTTTTGTGTGGATGAAGTTTTTAAGAATTAGGGAAATCGTGATATGAGAGGAATTAAGGAGACACAAGAGCTCAACCTTGGGGATGCACAATGCATCCCTAGTTAATATTTCAAGAAGCCTCAAGCATCTAAGCTTGGGGATGCCCTGGTTGGCATCCCAACTTTCTTCTTCAACAATGATTGGTCAGTTTTGGTTGAGCCTAAGTTTTTGCTTCTTCACATGATATGTGCTATCCTTGGAATGTCATTTTATTTTGTTTTGCTTGCTATTTGAATAAAATACTTAATATCTAATTTTTTTATGAGAGAGAGTCTTCACATAGCTACTTAATTATTTGAATACTTATTGATCTTCACTTATATCTTTTTGGAGTAGTTTGTCATTTACTCTCGTGCTTCACTTATATCGTATGAGTAAATGGTTGAATGAATTGAATATCATAAATCTGAAGTTATATATGTTTCATATGCTTATCCCATGGAGAGTAATGATTTCACATATAAGAAGTATAGGTGGTAAAATTTATTGAAAGTTAGCAAACACAGCATTGGTCACTTGAACAATTCATGAAAGAATATTGAAGGAAGAGAGATTTCACATATAAATATACTATCTTGGACATATTCTATGATTGTGAGCCCCATTAATTATTTTCAAACTTGAGAAAATTAGTTGAAGTTGGACAAGGAAGACAACGTAATGAGTTATGTTTGGGTATATTTGTATAGAAGTTATATTGTTATGGATCCTCCAACATGTGGTGCTTGCTTAGGATCTTTTGCTAGCCTTCACCTGTACTAAGTGGGAGTACTGCTTGTGCATCCACTTCCTTAAACCTAAAGTTATTCCATATGAGTCCACCATACCTACCTATATGCGGTATTTACCTGCCGTTCCAAGTAAATTTGCATGTGCCAAACTCTAAATCTTCAAATAATAATCTGTTTTGTCTGCCCAAATCGCTCATGAAGCGACAGGGGGCACTCAGTATCTTCCATGCTAGGTGGGTTATTCTCACGATGAGTGTTTATTCACTTGTCATTCATGAGAAAGTGGCTGGTAATTGGGATACCCAGTCCTATGATCAAAATCAAAATCGAAATACAATAATGAAAGAAAACTCCCCCGGATTGTTGTTGGTATGGAGGGCACCCGAGGATTAGGCTAGCCGTGGCTTGTGTTTGTTGGTGGAGGGGGAGTAAAACTTTACCTTTCTTCTTGGGAACCGCCTATAATGTGTCTAACATGGAAGATATTGGGAACTCTCGGTCGTTATGTTGACAATGAAAGCATACCTCTCAAAATTATATTCATCGCTGTTTTAAAAGCTTCGAGCTCTGGCACCTCTGCAAATCCCTGCTTCCCTCTATGAAGGGCCTATCTTTTACTTTTATGCAAGAGTCAGTAGTATTCCTTCTCATTTCAACCTCAATTATTCTCTAGTTGGCAAGTATCATGTGGTGGGGAAAGATCCAAGCATATATGGCCATTCAAATATATTTGATCATGAATTATTATTGTTGACAATTAGCTATATGATAAATAAGTTGGGAGGCGAAACATTAAGCCCCTATCTTTCTCTGTGTTCGACGGATGCTATTTGTTCTAAAAATATGCTTTGAGTGTCAGCAATCATGGAAGAGTATATGATAGTTGAGTATGTGGAATTTGCTAAATCAAAGCTCTTACATGCACCCTTCCTGAAAATAAGATGAATTGCAATTGTTTGATGACTGAGAACATAGTTTGTTAGTTTTCAAGAAAGTTTATGGTCTATGCCTTAACTTGTGAATAACTTGTTACTTGATCATGAGAAGTTTTATGAGATGAGCTACTATTTATGATATATAATGATGCTAGAAAAATTATATGGAACTATCATTGATCAAATTTATGCACTATGCTAGCATTCACACTTTATAAATTATTTCTTTTATCATTTACCTACTCGAGGACGAGCAGGAATTAAGCTTGGGGACGCAGATACGTCTCCAACGTATCTATAATTTATGAAGTATTCATGCCATGTTTACAACAATTTTATATGGTTTTGGTATGATTTGATTAGAACTAACCCGGACTGACGCTGTTTTCAGCAGAACTACCGTGGTGTCGTTTTTTGTGTAGAAATAAAAGTTCTCGGAATGAGCTGAAAATTTCCGGTGATTTTTCGTGGACCAAAAGAGACCCCCGAAGCCCCAGAGCTGGGCCAAGAAGTGGACGAGGGAGCCACAAGCCTGGGGGGCGCGCCCACCCCCCTAGGGCGTGCCCTCCGAGCTTGTGGACCCCTCGGACACCCCCTTGACGTGAGACCGACGCCAAAAATTCCTATATATACCAAAACCCCTGAAAAGAACCCTAGATTGGAAGTTCCGCCGCCGCAAGCCTCTGTAGCCACGAAAAACCAATCGGTACCCCGTTCCGGCACCCTACCAGAGGGGGAAATCATCACCGGAGGCCATCTTCATCATCCCGGCGACCACCATGACAAGGAGGGAGTAGTTCACCGTCGGGGCTGAGGGTATGTACCAGTAGCTATGTGTTTTATCTCTCTCTCTCTCTCTCTCTCTCTCTCTCTCTCTCTTGTGTTCTTGATTTGGGACGATCTTGATGTACCGCGAGCTTTGTTAATATATTTCGATCTTATGGTGTTCTTCCTTCTCTACCTTCTTGTGATGAATTGAGTCTTGATCTTTGAGGTTTCATTATGTTGGATTGAATATTGGATTTGAGAACACTTGATGTATGTCTTGCATATGGATACCCGTGGTGACAATGGGGTATTATATTGATTCACTTGATGTATGTTTTGTCACTCAACTCGCGGATTCCTAAGGTGACATTGGGGTAATCTATGCATAGGGGTTGATGCACGTTTTTGTCCTACATTCTCCGATAGAAACTTTGGAGTGATTCTTTGTTGCACGTTGAGGGGTTGTTATATGATCCAATTATGTTATCATTGTTGAGAGAATTTGCACTAGTGAAAGTATGAACCCTAGGCCTTGTTTTCGAGCATTGCAATACCATTTTTGCTTACTTTCATTACTAGTTACCTTGCTGTTTTTATATTTTTAGATTACAAAAACCTATATCTACTATCCATATTACACTTGTATCACCATCTCTTCACCGAACTAGTGCACCTATACAATTTACCATTGTATTGGGTGTGTTGGGGACACAAGAGACTCTTTGTTATTTGGTTGCAGGGTTGTTTGAGAGAGACCATCTTCATCCTATGCCTCCCACGGATTGATAAACCTTACGTCATCCACTTGAGGGAAAATTGCTACTGTCCTATAAAACTCTGCACTGGGAGGCCCAACACGAGTCTACAAGGAGAAAGGTTGCGTAGTAGACATCACATACCCCCTGATACTACCCATTGATTCATCAAAATAAGCAAACGACACATTGAAAACAGAATCTGTCAAAAACAGAAGAGTTTGTAAAGACCCGAATATTAGTCATACTTTTGTAACTCCAAAAATTCTGAAAAATTTGGACAACAGATGCAATTCATATATCAATCTTGTGTAACAAATTCAGAGTTTTTCCACGCTCCAGTGGATTTTAACAATTCTGTTACTGGACGCAAAAGTTTCTGTTTTTCAGCAAAATCAAATCAACGATATTACCAAAGCATCCCAAAGGTCTTGCTTGGCTCAAACACTAATTAAAACACCAAAACACAATTATTACAGAAGTAATATTGTATATTTATTCAAGAACAGAAGCAAAAACAAAAAACACAAAATAAAATTGGGTTGCCTCCCAACAAGCGCTATTGTTTAACGCCCCTAGCTAGGCATAATGCACAGATCTAGGTATTGTCATCTTTGGTATGCAATCCCTCTATTGCACAACCATACCCCCTAGGGTTTTCATTGGGTTTGTTGGTGATCACTCTCTGTCGGTGCAACAATCATTCACGTTTGGTTGCCCGGACTTATACACAGGCGTGCTGGCATTGCATGTCCTACACCAAACTGAAAAACAAGACAAAGCCAGAAGAACCACTCTTCGTGAGATCAAGGAGCGGATCAAGAAGACCGATACAGAAGAGCATCACCTTGGGGAGGTTTCCCTTGCCAGGCAGGAGAGCCTGGCGGGGTCGAGGCCGCCCCAGGGACAAGTCCAAGATTTCCCCGGCAAGCTTGCCAGGTCCGCCAAGGGCGAGAACTCCCGCCAAGGCACCACCGGTCCACCGCACCACCACGCAAATCACCTATCAATGCGGTGTCGATCCTCCAAGTGATTAAGTGGCTACCACCAAGCACGTGGCAGCCCATGGAAGACAGATTATCCTCATGTGACACCCGTCCAGAAGCGTGTCAGGCAGATAAGCAGAAGATGGTTAAGCGGCACGGCAGGCTTGCCGGGTTTCACCCTCAACATGACACCTAGCAAGTGCAGTTAATGCACTTTGTCCTAACTACCAGAGTTAGGTATGATAGCACTGTTAGCTATCTAATCACTAGATAAAGACTATTTTCCCACTGTGGTCACCCCTTAAGCTATAAAAGGAGGTCCAAGGCTAACTAGCAAAGGATTCGGACCCTTGCACACTTGTATGCGCGTAGCTGCTCTCCCCGAGGCCACCTTGCCGGGCTTGAGCACTGCGTGTTCATCGTGTTCCCCCCATCCAATCCACCAAAGCAGGAGTAGGGTTTTACGATTTCCAGCAGCCCGAACCTGGGTAAAAACCGCCAGCGTTACCACCGTCGTGTTGTTTCGTGGCCTCCGCTCTTTGTGCAACGTGATCTTCCCCCTTGCCGAACCACAAGGGGCCGATGGCCCCATACGTGATCGTGTCCATCCATGACATCTTTGGCGCGCCAGATAGGGGGAGAGCGCTTGTGTGAACCTGAGGTTGTGAACAACACGTCCATCATCGTCATCATCGTCTTCATTCATGGAGCCCAAGAAGAAACCCGGTGCTACCATGCACCCTTCCACTTCGAAGACCCCCTCACACGCGGCCACGGACGCCATAGGCACCACGGCGGCATTGGGAGGAGCGGGTACCATGGGAGACGCGACCGACACAGGTGGAGTTGTCATTGTGTCCCCCGTAGACGAAGCTGAAGCGGGAGGCGCCGGTGGAGCGCAACATCAACAACATCCCGATGGGCATGACCCGCAAGTTGTGGGTGGAGGGAACGTTCAATCTCCACCACCCCGCCACACTAGCTGGGGCAGCCGTAGCAACGACGCCCGCTCTGGTGCGAGTCGTGACCCTCTAGCCGTGCCTACCACGGGCACGGCTACTGAGCGCGCGCCTCGCCCAGAGCGGGGCGAACAAGACAGAGCACCAAACGGGGTTGCCGATCCCCGAGCATAGCCCACTCATCTCCAGCCTGCCTTGGCGGCCAGTTCGCGACGGCATGAACGCGGCGCCGCCCCTGCTGGTCCTACCAGGAGTCGAGCAACGTCGTGGTCTGCCTCGTCATCTATGCAGAGCACGGCTACGGAAGCCATGGTGCGGGCCCAACTTCTACTGAGGTTCCCACTGGTGCCTGGTCAAATGGATGAATGGAGAGCCACCATCCAGAGTTTGATCGGCTTCGCTGAAGCTGGAAAATCACAGCAGGCAGAGCCATCGCGGCACTCGCGAACAGCAACAGCAGCCCGGGCTGATGGCCGCGTAGAGGAGGCCGCGCCAACGGTGCAATCTCCTCCGCGACAACAGGCCCAGAGGCGACAGCGGCAAGAACAGCATGTCCATGAACCCGACGAAGCATCAATGGCCTCTTCTAATCCGCGAGCCCATCGGGATCAGCGGTAGGTCCTGGAGGATCGGTGGAGGGAAGATGCGTGCATCACCATAGAGCGATGCCGAGAGACCCGCCATCAATCTGACAAGCGAAATGGCCCAGACGTTGATGAACCCACGCCCAGTGATGGCGGGTACTTGCCTTACAAGGTTGGGTGCCCTGCCTTCACTCGCGAGTTGTGGCAAGTCCGCTGGCTGTCCGCCCGCGTCTTCAAACCTGAGTTACCAGAAAAATATGATGGAAAGTTGAACCCGACAGAGTTCTTGAGCATTTACACAATTGCCGTTCAAGCCACCGGGGGCAGGGATGAGAAAGTGTTCGCCAACTACTTCCCTTTGGCACTCAAGCCAAACGTGAGGTCGTGGCTGATGCACCTACCGGAGAATTCCATTTCGTCCTGGGCTGACCTGTGCAATGAATTTGTTGGCGGCTTCACGGGTGGCCACCAAGAGCCAGGACGGCCCAACGACCTGCAAGTCCTTCCACAGAAGGAAGGGGAGAGCTTGCGGAAGTATATGCAAAGGTTCAGTCAAGTACACCGAAACATTCTAGAGATACATCCAGTAGCTGTGATTGCCGCGTTCCATTCGAACATGCGCAACAGAAGGATATGATCCAAAATGAACGTCCGGCTGCCCAAGACCGTCAATGAGTTGTACACGTTGGCGGATAAATGTGCTCGGGCTGAAGAGGGAAGGCGACTCCCCGGAGAAGAGGATGGCGTCGAGGTCGATTTAGAGGAAGACAACGAGGCCGCCAACCCAAAGAGGAGGAGCCGGAGGCGCAATAAGAAACACAAGGATAAGTCAGTATTGGCCGTTGAGAGCCCTGGCAACCTCAGCACTGGCAAGAAGGACAAAACCGAAACCCCCAGCAAGGAAGCTACCGCATGTGCTGGGAGGCTGCAGCGGTAGAGAAAGCTGGGAAGTCCGATGGGCCATACTGCAAGATCCACCGCACCAAAGGTCACGATCTCCAGGAATGCCACCAAGTCGAACAGCTTGTTAAGAAGTAGAAGGTAGAGTATGAGAAAAGGGCCAGGGAGAAGGACCAAGAGGGTGCTGGAGGAAAAGGCCATGGCAGTTGAGGGGGCCGCCGCGGCAAGGCCCCACAGCAAAAGGAGAAACCTGCTAGAGGCCGTGAGAAGAAAGAAGAAGATGGTGAAAGTGATGAAGGGAATGAAGACGAAACCATCGAGCAAGAATTCCAAAAAGAAACTGAAGCCATGTGCGTTGACGGAGGTGCATCCTTGCACTCCTCTCACCGCCAGCTCAAGTAGTGGTCACGAGATGTTAATGCCGTGGAGCCAGCTGCAGATTCCCGGAAACCGCTTAAGTGGCCCCGCACACCTATCATCTTTGATGAAGAGGATCACCCCGACCGCACTACCACGGTAGGGTGTTTGCCGTTATTGGTCTCCCCAATGATCCGCAACCTCAAAGTCACCAAGATGCTAGTGGACGGCGGGGTTGGGTTGAATCTAATCTCCCCCAAAGTGGTCAGCAAGCTGTAGATCCCTGATGAGGAGCTCAAGGTTACTGGCACGTTACAAGGAATCAACCCCGGCAGGAGCCGTCCTAAGGGAAAGATTACGCTGCCGGTAATGTTTGGCAGGGAGCTGAACTACTGAACTGAGAGGGTTGTGTTTGATGTTGTTGAGCTTCCCTTGTTGTATAACGGGATCCTTGGTCATCCAGCTCTGGCAAAATTCATGGCAGCATCCCACTATGCTTACAACACCTTGAAGATGCCAGGGCCGTTGGGCGTCATTTCTATTCCATCAGATAAGAGAGATGCGATTATATGTGTGGATCAGATGTATCGAGATGCGATAGCAGCTGAAGCTAAAGAAGCCACGGCTCTCGCCAGAGAGACAAAGAAGGGAAAGAAAGCTAGTAGAGATGCCGGCAAAGACTCCGGGAAGCGCGCCTCTTCGGAGTGCGCTGCGCCTGTTGAGGACCTGTTGGACTAGAAAAAGACCCAAGACTGCTCCACCTGCTGTGAAAAAGGTCCCGGCAGGGCAGGATGGTGCTGACGGTACGTTCACCATCAGTGCCACCCTTAACGACAAATAGGAATGTGCGCTTGTTGCCTTCCTGATGCCAATGTTGATGTGTTTGCTTGGCAACCATCCGACATCCCCGGTGTTCCCAGGGAGGTAATCGAGCACCACCTTACTGTCTGCCCTCACGCTCGGCCCGTCAAGCAGAAGGTTAGGAAGCAAGCTTTAGAGCAGCATCAGTTCATTGCCGAGGAAATCAAGAAACTTGAAGCAGCTGGTTTAGTCAAAGGGGTGCTGCATCCAACATGGTTAGCGAACCCAGTGGTAGTAAACAAGGCAAATGGGAAATGGAGGCTCTGCATTAACTTCACGGACTTGAACAAGGCATGCCCGAAGGACGCTTTCCCCCTGCCGCGTATCGATCAGATCTTAGACTCCACTTCCGGGTGTGATCTGCTTTCCTTTTTGGATGCATACTCTGGATACCATCAGATATTCATGTCCAAGGAAGATGAAGAGAAGACCGCGTTCATAACTCCATGTGGCACGTATGCTTTTTACGCATGCCTTTTGGGTTAAAGAGCGCTGGATCCACTTTTGCAAGGGCAGTACAGATTGGTTTCGAACCACAGCTGCACAGAAACATAGAAGCTTACACGGATGATATAGTGTCAAAACCAAGGACAAGTCAACACTCATTCAAGATTTGGAAGAGACCTTTGCGAACTTGCGCAAGATCAACTTGAAGTTGAACCCTGAGAAGTGTGTGTTTGGTGTTCCCTCTGGCAAGCTACTTGGCTTCTTTGTGTCTCACCGAGGGATAGAGGCCAACCCCAACAAGATCAAAGCGATCGAGCAGATACAAGCACCCAGGACTGTCAAGGATGTGAGGCGCTTAACTGGATGCGTTGCCGCGCTAAGTAGGTTCATTTCCAAGTCTGCCGAACGCACCTTGCCTTTCTTCAAAAATTTGAAGAAGGCAGGTCCGACGAAGTGGACCCCGGAGGCAGAAGCAGCGCTGCAAGACCTAAAAGCCTACCTTTCCTCTGCTCCCACCTTAGTCGCTCCTAAACCATAAGAGTCGTTGCTTCTATACTTAGCGGCAACGAATCAAGTGGTTAGTGCAGCGCTGGTGGTGCAGCGGGAAGCAGAGGAAGAAGCAGCTGCCGCAACTATCCCTTCTGGAGACAAAGCTGAACCAGTCACGGCAGAATTGGGCGCAGATCTAGGGGAAGCAGGGCAAGTTGGCACATGCAATCCCAATACCACGGCAAATAATAAAGTGGTGCAACGCCCAGTGTACTTTGTCAGCTCCCTGTTATAGGAGGCTAGGTCAAGGTACTCTGGGGTGCAAAAATTGATCTTCGGCCTCATCATGGCCTTGAGGAAACCGCGCCACTACTTCCAAGCCCACGAGATCATGGTTGTCACCCGTTTCCCACTACAGCGCATACTGAGGAACCCTGAAGCTACCGGCAGGATAGTTGAATGGGCACTCGAGTTGTCAAGCTTTGGCTTGAAGTACGAAAGTACCTCAACCATTCAGAGCAGAGCGTTGGTAGAGTTCATTGCAGAATGGACTCCCACTCCAGATGAAGAAATACCAGAAACAATTATCCCCGGCAAGGAGGCGCCTCAGGAGTGGACCATGTACTTTGATGGTGCTTTCTCGTTGCAGGGCGCTGGAGCTGGTGTGCTTCTTGTTGCACCCACCGGAGAGCACCTCCAATATGTGGTTCAAATGTACTTTCCCCGGGAGAAGGCCACCAACAACACTGCTGAGTATGAGGGGCTCCTTGCCAGGCTCAGAATCGCGGTGGAGTTGGGAATCAAGAAGTTGATCATCCGTGGAGACTTGCAGCTTGTGGTGAGACAAGTTAACAAGGATTACCAGAGCCCATTGATGGAGGCATATGTAGAGGAAGTGAGAAAGTTGGAGGGGCACTTTGATGGATTACTAATACGTCTCCAATGTATCTATAATTTTTTATTGTTCCATGCTATTATATTATCTGTTTTGGATGTTTTATATGCATTAATATGCTATTTTATATTATTTTTGGGACTAACTTATTAACCTAGAGCCCAGTGCCGGTTTCTGTTTTTTCCTTGTTTTTGAGTTTTATAGAAAAGGAATACCAAACGGAGTCGAAACGGAATAAAACTTTCGCAATGATTTTTCTTGGACTAGAAGACACACGTAGGACTTGGAGAGGAAGGCAGAAGAGTCCCGAGGGCTCCACAAGCCCTCAGGGCGCACCCTAGGGGGGCGCCCCCTGGCTTGTGGGCTCCACAGGAGTCCTCCAACCCTAATCTTTGTCCTATAAATTCAGAAATATTCCCAAACGACCAGAAGCGTCCACCAAAATACTTTTCCTCCGCCGTAACCTTCTGTACCCGTGAGATCCCATCTTGGGGCCTTTTCCAGCATCCTGTCGGAGGGGGATTCGATCACGGAGGGCTTCTACATCAACTCTATTGCCCTTCCGATGAAGCATGAGTAGTTTACCACAGACCTACGGGTCCATAGCTTGTAGCTAGATGGCTTCTTCTCTCTCTTTGATCATCAATACCATGTTCTCCTTGTTGTTCTTGGAGATCTATCCGATGTAATATTCTTTTGCGGTGTGTTTGTCGAGATACGATGAATTGTGGATTTATGGTCAGTTTATCTATGAATATTATTTGGATCTTCTCTGAATTCTTATATACATGATTTGATATCTTTGTATCATTGCCTTGGATATCATCATAACTTTGCGCTTTTCTATCAATTGCTCAACTGTAATTTGTTCACCCATCGTATTATTTGCCTTCAAGAGAGAAGCCTCTAGTGAAACCTATGCCCCCGGGTCTATTTTCCATCATATATTTTCAGATCTATAAACCAAAAAACCCAAAAATACCTTGCTACAATTTATTTACTTTTATTTTGTTTTACGTTTTAGTAAGCTTTTATATCTATCTCTATCAGATCTCACCTTTGCAAGTGACCGTGAAGGGATTGACAACCCCTTTATCGCGTTGGGTGCAAGTGTTTGATTGTTTGTGCAGGTGCATAGATTGGATACTTGCATGTATCTTCTACTGGATTGATACCTTGGTTCTTAACTTTGGGAAATACTTATCTCTACTTTGCTGCATCACCCTTTCCTCTTCAAGGGAAAAACCAACGCAAGCTCAAGAAGTAGCAGGAAGAATTTCTGGCGCCGTTGCCGAGGAGATCTACATCAAGCCTACCAAGTACCCACCATAAACTCTCATCTCTTGCATTACATTATTTGCCATTTTCCTCTCATTTTCCTCTCCCCCACTTCTAAAACGATTTCAGAAAAACACAAAAATATTTGCCTTTTTATTCGCCTTCTTTTCGTTTGCCTTTAATTCTTACTTGGTTTGTTTGCTTGTTCGCTTGGAATAATTGTGTATTTATTGAAAATCAGAAAGCAAAAAGTTTATGGATCCTCATCCACTTGCTAATCTTTTTAAGAGATCCAATTATGCTAAACCAATTGCTAGTGAGTTGAGTGCACTAGATTATCTTTATGAAGTTTTGCTTGAAATTCGTGAATCTGAAAATTGTGATGAAGAAATTTATGAAGAGATGCATGATAGCTCCTTGAATAAAAAGCATGATTGCAATGATGTTATAAATTCTATTAATGTCAATTGTGCTAATAATATGCAAAACCCTAAGCTCTGGGATGCTAGTTTTGTTATGTCCACTACTTATTGCAATGATCATGATTGGGGTGATGGTTCTTCTTATGATATTGAAAATTTATTTAATCCTCATGATAGTGTTTGCAATAATATTGAAAGTGGGTTTGGAAGAGTGTCAACTTTAGTAAATAATGATCCCAATACTTTGAAGAATGATCAATCTCATGAAATTTTTGATAAAAGTGGGCTTGGAGAGGTCTTGACTTTATTTTATGATAATCCCACTATTTTGGAAGAGTGTCAACTTTGCATGCCTGTGGATCATGAAGAGAAAATTTTATATGATAGTTATATTGTTGAATTTGACTATGATCCTACATGTAATTATTATGAGAGAGGGAAATATGGTTGTAGAAATTTTCATGTCACCAAATTACCTCTCGTTATGTTGAGATTGCTATTGTTTCTTTCTTCTTCCTTGCAAATGCTACTTTTTGCTTGTCTTGATAATTTGTTTGCTTATAAAATGCCTATGCATAGGAAGTACGTTAGACTTAAACTTGATTTTCACATGCTACATGATGCTCTCTTTGGGTTTCAATTGCTATCTTTCATGTGAGCATCATTAAAATTATCAATGCCTAGCTAAAAGGCTTTAAAGAAAAAGCGCTTGTTGGGAGACAACCCAATATTTTTATTTTCTGTTTTTATGAGTATACACATTATTACCTCTGTAGTAATTATGTTTTGGTGTTTTAATTAGTGTTTGATCCAAGTAAGACCTTTGGGATGGCTTACGGTGATAGTTGATTTGATCTTGCTGAAAAACAGAAACTTTTGTGTCCAGTAACAGAATTGTTTAAATTCACTGGAGTGTGTAAAAACCCTGAATTTTTTAAAAAAAGATTTATATACAAATTGCCTCTGTTGTCCTCATTTTTCAGAAGTTTTGGAGTTACAGAAGTATTATAACAATGCAGATCTTCGCAGACTGTTCTGTTTTTGACAGATTCTGTTTTCTATGTGTTGTTTGCTTATTTTGATGAATCTATGGGTAGTATCGGGGGTATGAACCATGGATAAGTTGTAATACAGTAGATATTACACCAATATAAATAAATAATGAGTTCACAACAGTACCAAAAAGTGGTGATTTATTTTCTTATACTAACGGATCTCATGAGTTTTCTGTTGAGTTTTGTGTTGTGAAGTTTTCAAGTTTTGGGTAAAGATTTGATGGACTATGGAATAAGGAGTGGCAAGAGCCTAAGCTTGGGGATGCCGAAGGCACCGCAAGGTAATATTCAAGGACAACCAAGCATCTAAGCTTGGGGATGCCCCGAATGGCATCCCCTCTTTCGTCTTCGTCTATCGGTAAATTTACTTGAGGCTATATTTTTATTCACCACATGATATGTGTTTTGCTTGGAGTGTCTTGTATGATATGAGTCTTTGCTTTTTAGTTTGCGACAATCATCCTTGCTGTACACACCTTTTGAGAGGGACACGCATGAATCGTGAATTTATTAGAATACTGTATGTGCTTCACTTATATCTTTTGAGCTAGGCAATTTGCTCTAGTGCTTCACTTATATCTTTTTAGAGCACGGTGGTGGCTTTATTTTATAGAAATTGTTGAACTCTCATGCTTCACTTATATTATTTTGAGGGTCTTTCTAAACAACATGGTAATTTGTTTAGGTTATGAATTTAGTCCTAATATGATGGGCATCCAAGAGGGATATAATAAAAACTTTCATATAAAGAGCATTGAATACTATGAGAAGTTTGATTCCTTATGATTGTTTTGAGATATAAAGATGGTGATATTAGAGTCATGCTAGTGAGTAATTGTGGATTGTTAGAAATACTTGTGTTAAATTTTATGATTCCCGTAGCATGCACGTATGGTGAACCGTTATGTGATGAAGTCGGAGCATGATTTATTTATTGATTGTCTTCCTTATGAGTGGCGGTCGGGGACGAGCGATGGTCTTTTCCTACCAATCTATCCCCCTAGGAGTATGCGTGTAGTACTTTGTTTCGATAGCTAATAGACTTTTATAATAAGTATGTGAGTTCTTTATGACTAAGGTTGAGTCCATGGATTATACACACTCTCACCCTTCCACCATTGCTAGCCTCTCTAGTACCACGCAATTTTCGCCGGTACACTACACCCACCATATACCCTTCCTCAAAATAGCCACCATACCTACCTATTATGGCATTTCCATAGCCATTCTGAGATATATTGCCATGCAACTTCCACCATTCCGTTTATTATGACACGCTTCATCATTGTCATATTGCTTTGCATGATCATGTAGTTAACATAGTATTTGTGGCAAGGCCACCGTTCATATTTTTTATACATGTCTCTCTTGATCATTGCACATCCTAGTACACCACCGGAGGCATTCATATAGAGTCATATTTTTTGTTCTAAGTATCGAGTTGTAATTCTTGAGTTGTAAGTAAATAAAAGTGTGATGATCATCATTTTTAGGGCATTGTCCAATGTGAGGAAAGGATGATGGAAGCTATGATTCCCTCACAAGTTGGGATGAGTCTCCGGACTTTACGAAAAATAAAAGAGGCCAAAAGAAGCCCAAACAAAAAAAGAAAAAAATGAGAGAAAAGAGAGAAGGGGCAATGCTACTATCCTTTTACCACACTTGTGCTTCAAAGTAGCACCATGATCTTCATGATAGAGAGTCTCCTATGTTGTCACTTTCATATACTAGTGGGAATTTTTCATTATAGAACTTGGCTTGTATATTCCGATGATGGTCTTCCTCAAATTGCCCCAGGTCTTCGTGAGCAAGCGAGTTGGATGCACACCCACTTAGTTTCTTTTTGAGCTTTCATAAACTTATAGCTCTAGTGCATCCGTTGCATGGAAATCCCTACTCACTCACATTGATATCTATTGATGGGCATCTCCATAGCCCGTTGATACGCCTAGTTGATGTGAGACTATCTCCTTCTTTTTGTCTTCTCCACAACCACCATATTCTATTCCACCTATAGTGCTATATCCATGGCTCACGCTCATGTATTGCGTGGAAGTTGAAAAAGTTTGAGAACATCAAAAGTATGAAACAATTGCTTGGCTTTTCATCGGGGTTGTGCATGATTTAATACTTTGTGTGATGAAGATGGAGCATAGCCAGACTATATGATTTTGTAGGGATAACTTTCTTTGGCCATGTTATTTTGAGAAGACATGATTGCTTTATTAGTATGCTTGAAGTATTATTGTTTTTATGTCAATTTTAAACTTTTGTTTTGAATCTTATGGATCAGAATATTCATGCCACAATAAAGAAAATTACATGGATAAATATGTTAGGTACCATTCCACATCAAAAATTCTGTTTTTATCATTTACCTACTCGAGGACGAGCAGGAATTAAGCTTGGGGATGCTTGATACGTCTCCAACTTATCTATAATTTTTTATTGTTCCATGCTATTATATTATCTGTTTTGGATGTTTTATATGCATTAATATGCTATTTTGTATTATTTTTGGGACTAACTTATTAACCTAGAGCCCAGTGCCAGTTTCTGTTTTTTTCCTTGTTTTTGAGTTTTATAGAAAAGGAATAGCAAACGTAGTCCAAACAGAATGAAACTTTCGTGATGATTTTTCTTGGACCAGAAGACACACGTAGGACTTGGAGAGGAAGGCAGAAGAGTCCCGAGGGCTCCACAAGCCCTCAAGGCGCGCCCTAGGGGGGCGCCCCTTGCTTGTGGGCTCCACGGGAGTCCTCCAACCCTAATCATTGGCCTATAAATTCAGAAATATTCCCAGACGACCAGAAGCGTCCACAAAAATACTTTTCCG
Source organism: Thinopyrum elongatum (assembly GCA_011799875.1). Classification (NCBI taxonomy): domain Eukaryota; kingdom Viridiplantae; phylum Streptophyta; class Magnoliopsida; order Poales; family Poaceae; genus Thinopyrum; species Thinopyrum elongatum. The sequence goes on along the minus strand of CM022302.1, from coordinate 152,860,666 downwards.
CCACCGTAACCTTCTGTACTCATGAGATCCCATCTTGGGGCCTTTTCCGGCATCCTGCCAGAGGGGGATTCGATCACAGAGGGCTTCTACATCAACTCTATTGCCCTTCCGATGAAGCGTGAGTAGTTTACCACAAACCTACGGGTCCATAGCTAGTAGCTAGATGGCTTCTTCTCTCTCTTTGATCCTCAATACCATGTTCTCCTCGTTGTTCTTGGAGATCTATCCGATGTAATATTATTTTGCGGTGTGTTTGTCGAGATCCGATGAATTGTGGATTTATGATCAGTTTATCTATGAATATTATTTGAATCTTCTCTGAATTCTTATATGCATGATTTGATATCTTTGTATTTCTCTTCGAATTATCGGTTTGGTTTGGCCAACTAGATTGGTTCTTCTTGCAATGGGAGAGGTGCTAGTTTTGGGTTCAATCTTGCGGTGTCCTCACCCAGTGACAAAGTAGGGGTAGCGAGGCACGTATTGTATTGTTGCCATCAAGGGTAAAAAGATGGGGGTTTCATCATATTGCTTGAGTTTATCCCTCTACATCATGTCATCTTACTTAAGGCGTTACTCCGTTCTTTATGAACTTAATACTCTAGATGCATGCTGGATAGCGGTCGATGTGTGGATTAATAGTAGTAGATGCAGAATCGTTTCGGTCTACTTGACACGGGCGTGATGCCTATATTCATAATCATTGCCTTGGACATCGTCATAACTTTGCGCTTTTCTATCAATTGCTCGACAGTAATTTGTTCACCCACCGTATTATTTGCCTTCAAGAGAGAAGCCTCTATTGAAACCTATCACTACAAAAAAAATACACTTCCGTGATGATACGTGTTTGTCACAGTAGGTCACGTTTTCTATCATGCATGTACATCCATGACGATTTTATGACAGAATGAAGATAGTCATACCTGTGCTGTCGTAGAAGTGTTCCATGACAATACCAAAATTATCATCACGGAAGTGTCCACTTCCATGACGATAAATGGCGCGTCATGGAAGTGTTTTCGTCAAGGGTAACCGACACGTGGCATCCACCATAACGGGTCGCCGTTAAGCTATCGGGTTCCGGTTTGGATCCGATAACCCGTTAACAGCCCGGACTAATGGGGATTTTCCATGTGTAAAATTCTGATTCGCCGGAGTTTCCACATGTCTGCTCAGGGTTGGGACAGATGTCGTCCACTCATTGGACGACAGGCGCCTATGATACGTAGACACGTGGCACGGCCCAACAGTGGCCCATTCAGGTGAAAAGGCCGGCCCGTTTGACCTGGTCAAAAGGTAGCGGGCCGGCCCACGGAAAGCCTGTTAATGGCCTGTTCGCATATAGCTCATTTACAGCCCGCTAACTCATGGCCCGTTATGGCCTATCCGAATTAGGCCCAGTACCGGCATCTGGGCCGTCCAATATGATTCCAGCCCGTTGTGACTTCCGGCCCATGTATGGCCCATGACGTCTTTCGTCCCATATGAGGCCCTATGTAACTCTTGGCCCATTAGAGGCCCGTGGTGACACTGGCCCATAATGAACAGTGTACCGCTTTATACCCATTATTGGCCCATTATTCCATTGGGCCCTTTCCAGCCCGTATGATCTTTCGGCCTTCTAAGGGCCCATTTATTCTTGGGCTCATTTTCAGTATTCAATTACTTCTGGTCCATTTCAGGCCTGTTCCGCTTGCAGGCCAAATTCAGCCCGCGGTTAAAGTCGGCCTGTTTGTGGCCTGTTAATCCGTTGGGCTGTTTCTTAGCGTCATCAAATACAGCCCGTTTAAGCCCGTTATACATATCGGCTATTGCTACTTCTTGAGCTTGCGTTGGTTTTTCCCTTGAAGAGGAAAGGGTGATGCAGCACAGTAGAGGTAAGTATTTCCTTCAGTTAAGAACCAAGGTATCAATCCAGTAGGAGAAGAACGCACAAATCACCAACACCTGCACAAACAATCAAAAACTTGCACCCAACGCGATAAAGGGGTTGTCAATCCCTTCACGGTCAATTGCAAAAGTGAGATCTGATAGAGATAGATAAACAAAAGATAAAATATTTTTGGGTTTTTTGGTATATAGATCTGAAAATAAAAGATTACAAAATAGTAGATCAGAAAGTAATATGATGGAAAATAGACCCGGGGGCCATAGGTTTCACTAGTGGCTTCTCTCATGAAGGCAAATAATGCGGTGGGTGAACAAATTACTGTCGAGCAATTGATAGAAAAGCGCAAAGTTATGATGATATCCAAGGCAATGATTATGCATATAGGCATCACGTCCGTGTCAAGTAGCCCGACTCCTGCCTGCATCTACTACTATTACTCCACACATCGACCGCTATCCAGCATGCATCTAGAGTATTAAGTTCATATAGAACGGAGTAACGCCTTAAGTAAGATGACATGATGTAGAGGAATTAACTCAAGCAATATGATGAAAACCCCATCTTTTTATCCTCGATGGCAACAATACAATACGTGCCTCGCTACCCCTACTATCACTGGGTGAGGACACCGCAAGATTGAACCCAAAGCTAAGCACCTCTCCCATTGCAAGAAAAATCAATCTAGTTGGCCAAACCAAACCGATAATTCGAAGAGAAATACAAATATATTAAATCATGCATAAAAGAATTCAGAGAAGATTCAAATAATATTCATAGATAAGCTGATCATAAATCCACAATTCATCGGATCTCGACAAGCACACCACAAAAGAAGATTACATCGGATAGATCTCCAAGAACATCAAGGAGAACGTTGTATTGAGAATCAAAGAGAGAGAAGAAGCCATCTAGCTACTAGCTATGGACCCGTAGGTCTGAGGTAAACTACTCACGCATCATTGGAAGGGTAATGGAGTTGATGTAGAAGCCCTCCGTGATCGATTCCCCCTCCGGCGGGATGCCGGAAAAGGCCCCAAGATGGGATCTCACGGGAACAGAAGGTTGCGGCAGTGGAAAAGTGTTTTCGTGGATTGTTCTGGTGGTTCTGGAATATATGTGAATATATAGGAGAAAGGGCTATGTCAGAGGAGTCCCAAGGGGCCCACAAGGCAGGGGGCGCGCCCTGGGGGGGCGCGCCCTCCACCCTTGTCGCCGCCTCGTGCCTCTTCTGACTTGGACTCCAAGTCCCCTGGGTGTCTTCTGGTCCAAGAAAAATCATCATGAAGTTTTATTCCGTTTGGACTCCGTTTGGTATTCCTTTTCTGCGAAGCTTAAAAACAAGGAAGAAAACAGAAACTGGCACTGGGCTCTAGGTTAATAGGTTAGTCCCAAAAATAATATAAAATAGCATATTAATGCATATAAAACATCCAAAACAGATAATATAATAGCATGGAACAATAAAAAATTATAGATACGTTGGAGACGTATCAAGCATCCCCAAGCTTAATTCCTGCTCGTCCTCGAGTAGGTAAATGATAAAAACAGAATTTTTGATGTGGAATGCTACCTAACATACTTACCCATGTAATTTTCTTTATTGTGGCATGAATGTTCAGATCCATAAGATTCAAAACAAAAGTTTAATATTGACATAAAAACAATAATACTTCAAGCATACTAATAAAGCAATCATGTCTTCTCAAAATAACATGGCCAAAGAAAGTTATCCCTACAAAATTATATAGTCTGGCTATGCTCCATCTTCATCACACAAAATATTCAAATCATGCACAACACCGATGACAAGCCAAGCAATTGTTTCATACTTTTGATGTTCTCAAACATTTTCAACTTTCACGCAATACATGAGCGTGAGCCATGGACATAGCACTATAGGTGGAATAGAATATGGTGGTTGTGGAGAAGAGAAAAAGAAGGACATAGTCTCACATCAACTAGGCGTATCAATGGGCTATGGAGATGCCCATCAATAGATATCAATGTGAGTGAGTAGGGATTGCCATGCAACGGATGCACTAGAGCTATAAGTTTATGAAAGCTCAAAAAGAAACTAAGTGGGTGTGCATCCAACTTGCTTGCTCATGAAGACCTAGGGCAATTTGAGGAAGCCCATCATTGGAATATACAAGCCAAGTTCTATAATGAAAAATTCCCACTAGTATATGAAAGTTACAACATAGGAGACTCTCTATCATGAAGATCATGGTGCTACTTTGAAGCACAAGTGTGGAAAAAGGATAGTAACATTGCCCCTTCTCTCTTTTCTCTCTTTTTTTTGGTGGGCTTCTTTGGCCTCTTTTATTTTATTTGTGGGCTTCGTTGGCCTCTATTATTTTTTCCTCACATGGGACAATGCTCTAATAATGAAGATCATCACACTTTTATTTACTTACAACTAAAAAATTACAACTTGATACTTAGAAAAAAATATGACTCTATATGAATGCCTCCGGCGGTGTACCGGGATGTGCAAGAACTCAAGAGTGACATGTATAAAAATTATGAACAGTGGCTTAGCCACAAATACTATGTCAACTACATGATCATGCAAAGCAATATGACAATGATGGAACGTGTCATAATAAAACAGAACGGTGGAAAGTTGCATGGCAATATATCTCGGAATGGCTATGAAAATGCCATAATAGGTAGGTATGGTGGCTGTTTTGAGGAAGGTAAAAGGTAGGTGTATGGCACCGGCGAAATTTGCGCGGTACTAGAGAGGCTAGCAAAGGTGGAAGGGTGAGAGTGCGTGTAATCCATGGACTCAACATTAGTCATAAAGAACTCACATACTTATTGCAAAAATCTATTAGTTATCGAAACAAAGTACTATGCGCATGCTCCTAGGGGGATAGATTGGTAGGAAAAGACCATCGCTCGTCCCCGACCGCCGCTCATAAGGAAGACAATCAATAGATAAATCATGCTCCGACTTCATCACATAACGGTTCACCATACGTGCATGCTATGGGAATCACAAACTTTAACACAAGTATTTCTACAATCCACAATTACTCACTAGCATGACTCTAATATCACCATCTTTATATCTCAAAACAATCATAAGGAATCAAACTTCACATAGTATTCAATGCACTTTATATGAAAGTTTTTATTATATCCCTCTTGGATGCCTATCATATTAGGACTAAATTTATAACCAAAGCAAATTACCATACTGTTTAGGAAGACTCTCAAAATAATATAAGTGAAGCATGCGAGTTCAATAATTTCTATAAAATAAAACCACCGCCGTGCTCTAAAAAGATATAAGTGAAGCACTAGAGCGAAATTGCCTAGCTCAAAAGATATAAGTGAAGCACATAGAGTATTCTAATAAATCATGATTCATGTGTGTCCCTCTCAAAAGGGGTGTACAACAAGGATTATTGTGGCAAACTAAAAATCAAAGACTCATATCATACAAGACGCTCCAAGCAAAACACATATCATGTGGTGAATAAAAATATAGCCTCAAGTAAATTTACCGATAGATGAAGACGAAAGAGGGGATGCCTTCCAGGGCATCCCCAAGCTTAGGCTATTGGTTTTCCTTGAATATTACCTTGGGGTGCCTTGGGCATCCCCAAGCTTAGGCTCTTGCCACTCCTTATTCCATAGTCCATCAAATCTTTACCCAAAACTTGAAAACTTCACAACACAAAACTCAACAGAAAACTCGTGAGATCCGTTAGTACAAGAAAATAAAATCACCACTTTTGGTGCTGTTGTGAACTCATTATTTATTTATATTGGTGTACTATCTACTGTATTCCAACTTCTCCATGGTTCATACCCCCCGATACTACCCATAGATTCATCAAAATAAGCAAACAACACAAAGAAAACAGAATCTGTCAAAAACAGAACAGTCTGCGAAGATCCGAATTGTTATAATACTTCTGTAAATTAAAAAATTCTGAAAAATTAGGAAAACAGAGGAAATTTGTATGTCAATCTCGTGTACAAAATTCAGGGGTTTTCAATGCTCTAGTGTATTATTAAAATTCTGTGACTGGACGGAAAACTTTCTGTTTTTCAGCAAGATCAAATCAACTATCACCGTAAGCCATCCCAAAGGTCTTACTTGGCACAAACACTAATTAAAACACCAAAACACATCTAACCAGAGGCTAGATGACAAATGTATTGAAAAACAGAACCAAAAAAGTAGAAACAAAAATAAAATTGGGTTGCCTCCCAACAAGCGCTATTGTTTAACGCCCTTAGCTAGGCATAAAAACACATAGATCTAGGTATTGTCATCTTTGGTATGCAATCCATAAGTAGCTCCCATAATAGATTCATATGGAAACTTAATTTTCTTTCTAGGAAATTGTTCCATGCCCTTCCTTAACGGAAATTGAAATCTAATGTTTCCTTCTTTCATATCAATAATTGCACCAATCGTTCTAAGGAAAGGTCTACCAAGAATAATAGGACATATAGGATTGCAATCTATATCAAGAACAATAAAATCTACGGGCACATATTTCCTATTTGCAACAATAAGAACATCATTAATCCTTCCCATAGGTTTCTTAATAGTGGAATTCACAAGATGCAAATTTAAAGAACAATCATCCAATTCGCGGAAACCTAACACATCACATAAAGTTTTAGGAATTGTGGAAACGCTAGCACCCAAATCACACAAAGCATGGCACTCATAATCTTTTATTTTAATCTTAATAGTAGGTTCCCACTCATCATAAAGTTTTCTAGGGATAGAAACTTCCAATTCAAGCTTTTCTTCAAAAGATTGCATCAAAGCATCAACAATATGTTTAGTAAAAGCTTTATTTTGATTATAAGCATGAGGAGAATTCAACATGGATTGCAACAAGGAAATACAATCTATTAAAGAACAATTATCATAATTAAAGTCCTTGAAATCCAAAAGAGTGGGTTCATTGCTACTTAAAGTTTTGACCTCTCCAATCCCACTTTTATCAATTTTTGCATCAAGATCTATAAACTCCGAATCATTGGGACGCCTTCTAACTAAAGTTGACTCATCTCAAGTCCCATATTTATCAAGATTTATTTTAGAAAACAAAGATTCAATAGGAGTCACATCAATCACTTTAAGATCTTCATCATTATTTCACAAGAACTAGAAGAACACGCTTTCATAAACCAATCTCGCTTAGCACGAATCTTAGCGGTTCTTTCCTTACATTCATCAATAGAAATTCTCATAGATTTTAAAGACTCATTAATATCATGCTTGGGTGGAATAGATCTAATTTTCAAATAATCAATCTCAAGAGAAATTTTATCCACGTTCCTAGCCAAATCATCAACCTTAAGCAATTTTTCTTCAATCAAAGCATTGAAACTTTTTTGCGAACTCATAAATTCTTTAATACTATTCTCAAAATCAGAGGACAACTTATTATAATTTCCATAAGAATTGTTGTAGGAATTACCATTATTATTAGAGGAATTACTAGGAAACGGCCTAGGATTAAAATTACCTCTATACCCGTTATTACCAAAACTGTTCCTACCAACAAAATTCACATCCATAGATTCATTATTGTTCTCAATCAAAGTAAACAAAGGCATATCATTTGGATCAATAGGAGCACTCCTACTAGCAAACAATTTTATAAGTTCATCCATCTTTCCACTCAAAACATTAATCTCTTCAATCGCTTGCACTTTTTTATTAGTAGAAGATCTTTCGGTATGCCATTGCGAATAATTAACCATAATATTATCTAGGAGTTTAGTAGATTCTCCTAAAGTAATTTCCATAAAAGTACCTCCCGCGGCCGAATCTAAAAGATTTCTAGAAGCAAAATTCAATCCGGCATAAAAAAATTGTATGATCATCCACAAATTTAAACCATGAGTAGGGCAATTTCGTATCATCAATTTCATCCTCTCCCAAGATTGTGCAGCATGTTCATGATCAAGTTGCTTATAATTCATAATATCGTTCCTAAGGGAGATGATCTTAGCGGGAGGAAAATACTTGGAAATAAAAGCATCATTACACTTGTTCCATGAATCAATACTATTTTTAGGCAAAGATGAAAACCAAGTTTTAGCACGATCTTGTAGTGAGAACGGAAATAGCTTCAATTTAACAATATCATTATCCACATCTTTCTTCTTTTGCATATCACACAACTCAACGAAATTATTTAGATGGGATGCGGCATCTTCACTAGGAAGGCCGGAAAATTGATCTTTCATAACAAGATTTAGCAAAGCAGCATTAATTTCATAAGATTCCGCACTAGTGGCGGGAGCAATCGGAGTACTAATAAAATCATTATTATTAGTATTGGAAAAGTCACACAATTTGGTATTCTCTTGAGCCATCGTGACAAAGCAAGCAATCTAACACACGAGCAAACAAAAAGCAAATGAAAAAGACGAACGGAAGAAGGGCGAATAAAAAGGCAAATCTTTTTCAGAAATCATTTTAGAAGTGGGGGAGAGGAAAACGAGAGGCAAATGGCGAATAATGTAATGCAAGATGAGAGTTTATGGTGGGTACTTGGTATGTCTTGACTTGACGTAGATCTTCCCGGCAACGGCGCCAGAAATTCTTCCTGCTACTTCTTGAGCTTGCGTTGGTTTTTCCCTTGAAGAGGAAAGGGTGATGCAGCACAGTAGAGGTAAGTATTTCCCTCAGTTAAGAACCAAGGTATCAATCCAGTAGGAAAAGAACGCACAAATCACCAACACCTGCACAAACAATCAAACACTTGCACCCAATGCGATAAAGGGGTTGTCAATCCCTTCACGGTCAATTGCAAAAGTGAGATATGATAGAGATAGATAAACAAAAGATAAAATATTTTTGGGTTTTTTGGTATATAGATCTGAAAATAAAAGATTGCAAAATAGTAGATCGGAAAGTAATATGATGGAAAATAGTAGATCGGAAAGTAATATGATGGAAAATAGACCAGGGGGCCATAGGTTTCACTGGTGGCTTCTCTCATGAAGGCAAATAATACGGTGGGTGAACAAATTACTGTCGAGCAATTGATAGAAAAGCGCAAAGTTATGACGATATCCAAGGCAATGATTATGCATATAGGCATCACGTCCGTGTCAAGTAGACCGACTCCTGCCTGCATCTACCACTATTACTCCACACATCGACAGCTATGCAGCATGCATCTAGAGCATTAAGTTCATAAAGAACGGAGTAACACCCTAAGTAAGATGACATGATGTAGAGGAATTAACTCAAGCAATATGATGAAAACCCCATCTTTTTATCCTCGATGGCAACAATACAATACATGCCTCGCTACCCCTACTGTCACTGGGTGAGGACACCGCAAGATTGAACCGAAAGCTAAGCACCTCTCCCATTGCAAGAAAAATCAATCTAGTTGGCCAAACCAAACCGATAATTCGAAGAGAAATACAAAGATATTAAATTATGCATAAAAGAATTCAGAGCAGATTCAAATAATATTCATAGATAAGCTGATCATAAATCCACAATTCATCAGATCTCGACAAACACACCGCAAAAGAAGATTACATCGGATAGATCTCCAAGAACATCAAGGAGAACGTTGTATTGAGAATCAAAGAGAGAGAAGAAGCCATCTAGCTACTAGCTATGGACCCGTAGGTCTGAGGTAAACTACTCACGCATCATAGGAAGGGCAATGGAGTTGATGTAGAAGCCCTCCGTGATCGATCCCCCCTCCGGCGGGATGCCGGAAAAGGCCCCAAGATGGGATCTAATGGGAACAGAAGGTTGCGGCGGTGGAAAAGTGTTTTCGTGGATTGCTCTGGTGGTTCTGGAATATATGTGAATATATAGGAGGAAGGGCTAGGTCAGAGGAGTCCTGAGGGGCCCACAAGGCAGGGGGCGCGCCCCCCTAGAGCGCGCCCTCCACCCTTGTCGCCGCCTCGCGGCTCTTCTGACTTGGACTTCAAGTCCCCTGGGTGTCTTCTGGTCCAAGAAAAATCATCGTGAAGTTTTATTCCGTTTGGTATTCCTTTTCTGCGAAGCTCAAAAACAAGGAAAAAACAGAAACTGGCACTGGGCTCTAGGTTAATAGGTTAGTCCCAAAAATAATATAAAATAGCATATTAATGCATATAAAACATCCAAAATAGATAATATAATAGCATGGAACAATCAAAAATTATAGATTCATTGGAGACGTATCAGCTATTAACGGCCCATTATGATCGGGCCATTAACCAACAATTTCCACTCTAGCCCGCTTACGGCCCATATTGCGGTCCTTTATTGGTCCATGAATAGTATGGCCCATAGAAGGCCCATTGATTCTAATGCCCGCACAAGGCCCATTGATCCTACAGCCCGTAGGAGGCCCATAGATCCTACGGCCCGTAGGAGGCCCATAGATCTTACGGCCCGTAGGAGGCCCATGGTCACTACATAACGGTCTGTGGTTATTACGGCCTAGTTTAAAAAAATATTTTATTGTTACCACTAGCAAACCGCGGAAAAAGAACTGCAGTGACTACAACCAAACAAATAAACAAGACAATAAGGAAATAAATAAGCAAGCAACTTATGCTAGGCTATTACGGCTATTACACATATTACATCCACTGGGCATCAAAGTTCACCACCAATGCAAATATAGAGAACAAAGCAGCATATTACATACACTGGCCGTCTAAATTGGCCACCAGTGCAAATAAACGAGTGGCAGCAAAACAAGTCCATAACTGAAACAACTTCACAAGAGCTCAAGAAACGTTATCCTGGGTATCCACCATGCTGGCAATAAGCTTAGCAAGCTTATTAGCTTTCTCCTGTTTGGCGCTAAAATCCTCCAACGCTTGCTGTTGCACCAGAAAGTATGCATCTGAATTCTCCAGGGACTTCCGCAGTCCTTCGGTTTCTTGTCGCAGCACAGCTGATCGATGTCTTTCAGCTTGTAGTTGAGACTTAAGAAACCGAACTGATTCAGACAGTGAGTTTGAATAGCTTGTGCCAGCGGTAGTGGCCAGTAACTCGAACACTACACCAAGACAGGGCTTTGGCGTTGTCTCACTGTCTTCAAGATAGTTTTCCTTAGCTGTTTTATCAGTTTTGTTGGAGACCAACAAGGATGTCTCACTGTCCTGAACCTTATCTGCATTACTTCCTTTACCATTGCTTAATAAGGCACTCTTCCCCAATATTCTGTCAGCATTCTAAAAGAAGAAACAAGCAGACACATAACAGGTTTAGCATGTAGTATATAAAACTCATTTCGGTGAACCAGTTCAGTAATAAGGTGGACAGGATTAGACTACCAAGTCTTCTATTGCCAAGTAGTACATAATAAAAGCATCAAACAAACATATATCTGTCCTATGGTCACTGCATTGTCTTGCCAAATCAAAATAGAGACACGGTTCAAATCATATCAGTTCAAGACAAAGCAACATTGAAAGAATACAAAGCGTGGGAAACTACACGGCACAACAAGATTTCTGATGGGTACCACGGGTCTACATGTACAACAACACTATTGGCTCTGTTGTGATGCTAGTAATGTGCATGATATGAGAAGTCAACTGTATACACAATTGAAATTGAAATCAACAGAGCTATTTATAAGAGCAAACCTGTTAAAGAAACATGCTTAAACATACCTATTGTGCCATTGGAGTTTCGATTGGATCCTTTAATTTAAAAATAAGCTTGTATGAGTAAATACAGTGATACAAGAGCAAAGCAGTATGCACGATAGCAATGGAATCTTAAATGAGAACAGTTGTTCTTCAGGTTTAAGCACTTGTTCTACACGAATAGAGTACAGTAAGACGCAGGCATATAGTACTTAAAAATAAAAAATGAGCTCATAGACCTTACCCCATTCTTGGTTCGGGACCAGTATAGAACAAGGCATTCCCAGTCATCATCCTGTAAATGTGTCTCGGGAGAACGTAAGGGAATTTGATGAGTTTCTTTGCCAGTGAAGTACGTTTTCTTCAGGTAATTCCGATACTGCCACCAAGCATTCTTGAAGATAGCAGAGGTATTAGCATAGGTTACCTCATCCTGAGTTTCCAAATCGGTCCTTCTCTATAGAGAAAAATGGGAAAATTTGTTGTATTATAACCATCATGGAGGTAGAATGTATGGGACAAAGCAAAGTAATTGCCATGAATAATATTACTTACACATAACTCCTGGACGAACACCTGCAACTGGCATTTTCCTTCATCTTCAGTATAATATTTCCATGATGGAAAGATACGCACATAGGATTTAACAACATCAAATGCGATAGATGCTAAACTACGAATGGCTGGTTGTGCTTCCTCCACAGGAATAGGTGTACTAACTGGTGGAGTTGGGGTTCGCCATGGTAGTACTCGCGCTTTGGGCACTGGAGCTGCCTTACTAACTGCTCTTGTTTGGGAGCTCTGTGGTGGAGATGGTGCTGTGTCAACAGGAACTGGGTTACTATCTACTAGGGTTGGGGTTAGATTGGGTGAAGCTGGTTCTCCGTCCGTCGCAGTAGGGGTACAATCTGTGAGAGTCTGGGTTATGTGTGGTAGGGCTGGTTCTCGTGCATGTACAACCGGGATGCTATCTCCACCAAGAGATAGCACTGTTTTATTTGAAGACCGTGTTTTTACTCCACTAGATACTGCCATCACCCGCTCCAATTCAAATGGCTGATAAACAGGAAACATAGTTGAATGTACAGACCTTGTATGAGAGACAGATGCAATAGATAGTGTGGAAAAAAGAGGGCATGAAATAGTTGACATGTATATTGTTTAACTAAAAAGGATAGCATGACATAATTTCACATATATGATGTCTATCTAAACTGGATAGCATAGCATGACATAATTCAAAGATATGATGACTAACTAAACAGGATGGCATGAAATAATTATATGATGTCTTTAGTAAACAGGTTCGCATGACATAATTCACATACATGTTATCTAAGTAATCAGGATCACATGATTTAATTCACATATGTGATTTATATACTAAGCAGAGGGCATTCGCATATATGATGTCTGAACTAAGAACATGGTGTTGAATATTGTGTATATGATGTCTAAACTATGCAATGCAAGACACCATATGCATGATATGAGCAGTATAACCGTGCCAAGTTAGAGCATACACCTCGGTGGGGGAATAGGACTGGCCATCTGTCTCTGAATCCATCTCTGAGGAGCTATCGGGACCCAGCAAGAGATCTGCTTTGATAGGTAGCACTGTCTGCTCTGAAGACCTTGTTTTCACTCTAGATTTTTCCATCACCCACTCAAATGGCTGATTCACAGGAAGAGTAGTTTAATGTACAAACATTGTCGACAAATGGAAATGTAATGAAGAAAAGGATTGTCAAGATATCATTCAAATATATGATGCCTGGTTAAACAGGATGTCATTGCATATTTCACATATATTATGGCTGGCTAAAAGAGATGAGACTGCATAATTCTCATATATGATATAGAAACTAAATAGGTGGCATTACAGAACATGTCTAAACTAAGCATATGACATATATGATGTCGAAAGTAGGCACTGCAAGGCAAGATATGCATGATATGACCAACATCATCATGCCAAGTTAGAGCAAACACCTTGGGGGGTAAATAGGAGTGGTCAGCTGCGTCCGAATCCGCCTCAGGACAGATATCTTCCTCTGGATTACAATCTGGAGAGGGGGGGAGGGTTTGCCATTGAAACCACCATGGAGCGATGTCTGCATGACATTGTATTGCCGCGCAAAACTCTTCTCTTTTTCTCTACATGTTTAGCATGACTGTGTACAATATCTGACATGCATACGAAAAAAAATATAGTGAGATTATGTAAGGAGAGCATGCAGAAATCTAGAGTGATGGTAACAACCAGTGGATGGATCCAAAAATAATGATAGCAGGCTGATGATAGCTTTAATTTGATAAAAAGACAGATGATGATTGCTTTACTATTTGTTTCCCACCCAAGATGAACAACATAGGCATACCCTAGGTGAACCAGATAATAGACAGAGATACTATTCATTGCTGCCTCGATATGTGCCCCACAAGTAATTTTAAAACTCAAGTTTGAACATTAATTTGGACCTGACTTGGAGTCTAAGAGGTGAACAGGACGATAAAGTAGCAGGTAATATTAAGCAATGCATAACATAAGTAGAAACAAAAGAGTGCGACCTCTCTTATGGACCCGTGTACTCCTCAGGTTCATCTGCTGAGTCGATGATGGTGATGCAGTTGCGGTGGGTGCCGGCGGAAGGGAAGGAGGTTTGAGGCGGCGAAAGATGGTCAGGAGTCGTGATGTCTAGTTTGGTGGATGCTTCTGTCGATGGAGCAGCTCATGTGAGGTGGACGACGTCGCGGCAGGAGCAGGACAAACCATACAAAGTTTTCTTCGACACCTATCTGTAACTGAAGTAATTCTGTAAGGGCTCCTTTGGCTTGTAGGATTCTAAAAACGCAGGGATAGGAAAAACACCGGAATAGGATAGGAATGCGTGTGGGAAATAGAGCATTTGTAAACACAGGATTTCTGTCAACTTGGGTGTTTGGTTCACAGGAATTGGAAGAGCAGAGGAATGCAAAGAAACATGGCCAAATTAAAGTGAAACCATATGAAAGCGTGTACAGTTAGAATGTTATTCTGCCACTAATGCACTTGGTCTTGTTTTCATGCATAGGATTTTGAAAAGTAGGTCCAGGTGGATGTTTTTCTCCATTCCTTTCAACAAAATGCATGAATAATTGAATAGTAGAGTGCCATAGGAAAATTTCCTATTGCTATGTTTTTCCTTCACTGTTTCCTTTGAACCAAAATAGCCCTAATGGATCGACATGAATGTAGAGTAATAAGTGATGTGACAAGTGTACAACCTCTTTGCCGTAGCCGTGTTGACCTCAGCATCATTGGGTTGGTCGCTGAAGAAGTTGCGGCAGAGGTGGCTATCGGAGGTGTGGTGGAAGATCTGAGGCGTCTGTAGACGGCGTCCAGGGCACTGCTCTGTTGTGATGGATGGTTCCGTCGTTGGAGTAGCTCCGGCGAGCGGTAAAACATTGAGGCTGAAGCAGTACAAGACAGACATCGTTAATCTCAAGTGGGATTCTAATAGCATCTCCAATAGATGATGTAAAATACATTACCAAAAAGTGATAGATGTAAAATTTACATCACCAAAAAACACCCGACTACAATAGATGAGGTAAAAACTGTTGACTCTGAACTTAACTGTCGAAACTAAAATTTACTGTGGAATCTGAATGTTACTATCGAAACTAAATGCACTGGTAGCAGAGAGGCACTTCACATGTAGTTTACGCCGCTCGAGCACTAGTAGTAGAGAAACAGTGATCTAAATCAGGAGGCGATCGATGGGGAACACAGTAGCAGATAGCAGCCAGAGCAGCAGCACTTGGAGGAGCAGCGCGAACTAGAGCCACAGCAGCAACTCATGTAGCTGCAGCAGCCCGTGTACCAGCATCAGCAGCGCGAGCGAGAGCAAGAGCAGAGCAGCAGCACAAGCGAGGGGGAGAGCCGAGCAGCAGCGCGACCGAGCGAGAGACAAAGCAGCAGCAGGGTGAGCGAGCGAGAGCCGGAGCAGCAGCAGCAGTAGCGCGAGCGAGCGAGAGCCGGAGCAGCAGCAGCAGATCCGGCTGGTATGTATGCCGCCGCCGAAGGAGCCTCGCACTGGGGGAGAGCCGCCGTGGAGATGTCGCCCGTGGCGCCGGATTCGAGGTAGCCGCGCCATGGGGGTGCGGGATCGAGCACCGTCGAAGCCGGGAGGTCGAGTTAAGGAGAAGGTGCGATGCGATGAGTGTACAACCTCTTTGGTGGCGCCGAGTAGGCCTCGGCTTCGTCCGAGGAGTCGGTGAGGATGCTGCGGTTCCGGTGGAGCAGGTTAAGGCAGCGCTGTGGGGATGGATCAGACGCGATAGACGAGGCGATCGTCAGAGCAGCTCCTTGGAGGTGGAGGACGGGGTGGCTGAACCGGCGGGACGACGAGATCGACAACGGATCCTCATCCGGGGAGGTGGATGAGGGACGTCGAGCTGTTGCGGTGGACGACTTCGTCGGGGAAGAGGCTCCGGCTGGGCAGTGGTGGGGTGGCGGACTGAGGAGGGTGGGGTTTCGCGGCTGGAGCACAGAGGTTATGGCGGCCTGGGATTTCGAATGGCGAAAAGGAGGTGATGGGAGGGGGGAACCATGACTTAGGGAAGCGCTTGTCCAAAATGTAGGGTGTGTTACAAAAGTACCCCCACCGATTTGAACTAGCGGCCCTTTCGGCTCAGGGTTAGAAGGGGGATTTCGCGTGTCGGGATTTGGCAGCTGGAGGGAGTTTTCGCGCGCGTTGTAATTTCAGGATAGCAAGGCGTGGGTTGTGAAGGCGCGAGTTTTGGGAGCACGATATCTGAATTTTTGGGATATAACAAGGCGTGGGTTGAATTTTTCGGATATAATCAATTCGCACTTCCCTCAACGAAAAAAAACTGAGTCTTATCCCGTTTTACTGTACAAATGCTATTCAAAGCTATGAATCCATGTTATGTCCAATTAAATTTTTTCGCTGGCTGTATAATGCATGTAACCTACTGATACGAACATTTTAGTGCATTCCAAATGTCTATACTACCGCTGCAATTCGAACTAAATTTGAATTCATTTCTCTATTTGAATAAGAATCTACAATCATGATTGTTGCCAACTTAAACCATTATTCGTATATTATCTTAACAACACACCACATGATTACTATAGAGATAGATATGAACTATGTGTACTATATGAACTCGAATTCAAAACTTTGAATACACTTGATGTTGATTCCAAATAATAGTACATTTGATTTACTAACTAGATCTTCATAATCTAAACCATGTTTCATACGTACACTGCGTTTATCACACAAAGTATAGTGCCCCGCCCCCTACATTATGACAAGTATTTAGCCCTGAGCTGCAAAAGCCACACATTATCACAAATTCAAATAAATGTTCTATATATTATATGTAGTATAACATGTTCATAACCACACCATGCGTATCACCATTATATATATTCATGCATGCGTCGGTTTAAAACACTATGATATCTTCTTCAAATATCCGAATCCACTTTTTTATAATGAATTATGATCTTTGTTCGTCTTTTACACCCACATAATGCTCTTCTCTTTGTAGCTAGCGCTAACTTTCTCTCGTGCATGCACACGCTCTCCCCCCTCTCACCCTCCCTCCGCGTCCCCTCCATCGCGCACATTCGTGATTTCTCTTTAGGTCGTTCACCCACGGCGTGTGTAGGCCCCTCGGCTCCTTCTTTCCGGCACACACCGGTCGATATACCTCTCTAGCCAAGTGTGCCTACCACAAACACACACTTTCCCTCTTCTCTTCTCACCGTCCATGCCCCCCTATGTCCAATACGGTTCCACGCACGTGCACACTCCCGCCCCTCTTTTCATCGATCTCATACTCGCACACTCCTCCCCCCTCGATATAGTAGGCCTCTCGCATCACCTCCTAGCCGCATCCCTCTCCCCATGTCCGTCTCTCCGGACCTTATTTGCTTCTAACACATGCATGCATGTATACCTACCGTTCTCCCTACATATAGCTAGGTGGAGTATAAATCTTTTTCCCCACGCACCGATCGACGTACCTCACTAGTTATGTCTCTCCCTTTCTACGACACACGACGATTGACCTTCCTATGTAGTTATGTCTACTTACCACAACCATATCGTCCCCCCTCATCATCCTTGCATACCTCCCGACCCATCTCTCACACGCACGTGCATAGATAGGCAGACATCCCCTCTCTTATTGATATTGCACTCGTACCCTCCGTTTGTCTAGCAGGCCTCTCCCACCATTTGTGAGAAGCAACTCCACCACCAACCCTCCGACACTCTACCTTTGTCTCTCTCCCAACCTTATTCCTCTGCTACACATATGCATGGATGCCGATCGATCTCCCTCAATACATAGCTAGGTCTCTCTCCTTCTCCACACATATATCAGTCGATCTACCTCTCTATAGTTATGTCTCTTGCCCCTCCCCCCCCCCCACACACACCGATAGTCGAACGTTGTAGGTAGGTATCCATGCCATAGAGACAAACTACACCTCTGCCCTCTCACATTCCAGTAGGCCAGCCGCCCTGTATCTTTGACGTGGGCAAACACAAATTCGATGGCACTCTTTATCGATCGCGCACCCACACACTTCATCCCTGTTTTTGATTCTATCAACATCTCACGCCGATGATCCCTCCACTCTCTTCTCGTGGATCGCTCCCTCTATATATGATATATCCATGACTCTGTTTCACACACATTGCATATGTTACATTTTTTTGTTTGAGATATCATCGACACATTGCCTCTGTTTCACACAAACCATCTCTCTCACACCCACCCACGTACGTACTAACTAGATCAGAGAGGAGGTGCACGCACGACGCACGTACTCACATCTCGTTCCCGGCTACACTTGCGTGGGTACACGGTGGAGTTCATTTCTGTACGAAAAGGCAGCCCACGTGATAATTTGACGCGTGTACCGGTTGTTTACTCGAAGGAGGGTCGTGTACCACGCGTACACGGAACAAAGTTTGACTTGACGCATTAGTATTAAATAAAGTTATATTCCTCAATGGCACGTACAGGATATAAAATGATTGTCATCGGGAAAAAAGAAATCCGCTCCACTATATACAATGGAGCCTGCCTGCCGGGGTTTGTCTCTCGTCACAATATCTCACACAAGGCGGTGGTGGCCTCTCTCTCTCACCGTTGGTTACTGATCTGGCCGCATCCCGTCCGCCGGCGGAAAGGGAGGATGTGCATCATTTCTCCGTTCGACGGCGTCGAGGCAGCACGTCCCGATCTACGGTACCCGCCGTTCTCTCTGACCAAGCTCCGGCGCGGTAGGGCCTTCGCCACTTGCTCGCTACCGCAGTATGGGCAGATCCCGCCCACCGCCGCCCTCCTAGTTACATCCCGACGACCCCCAGGTACAGCTTCCTCCCCTCTGGCCTTGCTCCACTGCCCATCTTCCCACGTCGGTGCATGTGGAAAATCTTGCATGTGGATCTTCCCTAGTTCTTTGCCCAGAACGTAGCTCGTTCGGCGTACTTTCCATATTGCAATCTCGTCCTCACACCGTTTTAGATAAACAACCGTGCTATTATCTTCCCTTAGGACAAGGAATATGCTTCTTTTTTGTCGTCGTTTGTGTCATCAACTGTTATTGGCCAGTAATTGTTTCCTTTCTACCTCTTTTTTGCAAACAGGGCTATCCATTTCACCTCATTGCTATTGCGACCTTTTGGTGAACTGCACAAATCACTTTTTTCTTAAGAGTGTTTTGTGCAGTTCTACTAAAATGTCACACGGGCAACGTCTCTACATTTCAGTGCGACTACACAAAGGGAGATTGGTTTTGCTCTATCCTCCTCATCCAACTCTGAGCCTAATCTTCTCCAACTATTTGCTTAATCTTCTCCAACTAGTTAGTCTTAAGAGAGACTGCAAAGGTGACCGGCTTCTATTTGTGTGTTTATTGTTTCATCAACAGTCCTCTATTATTGTAATCACACTTAATATCTTTGGAACAGGGACGCTCAGCTCTATTTTAGTGGAACTGCACAAAATGATCGGAATATTGCATGCTCCTGACAGCTACTTTTTTCCCAACATGCCTTGTTGATTTAGACAGAGCTAGGGGGAAGTTGCTGCCAATGAAAGCATGGATCAATTTTAATTTAACACCTTCTCACAACTTTGTCTTCAGTTGTGATGTAAATATTAGCTCTGATCTGCTAATCATTGAGATGCATTAGCAAGGAAGTTAGTTTCCTTTCTAGTATTTTGATTGATGTTGTAACGAGACAACCTTCCAGCTGGCAAGACACACGAAACAAAAGCTGAAAGCTTCAGAGCACTGTACAATTTCATGGCGCTGGAAAATTATTTGTATACGTTAATTATGTAAACAAATGCTGGAAGCTTGATAGCATTGCCAGAAGCCATTCAGCATCCAGGTCCATGTGCCATGCACCAAATTATAGTGCGCAACCGCATGGGAGACTCAGCCCGGTCGTTGCGCCGCACTAATAGTGAGTAATGAGCAGTCAAATCATAAGCCCCACCTTTCCCACTGTAAGTTTCTCGGAAGAAGCAACCATCAATACGCTCTTCTTTGAATCTGCTCATACTAGTATGAAGGTGCAAAGCCAAGTCCGCGTATGGCCTGTCGGTCAACGCACTTCCTCTTGGCATATCACTGACATGTGGGACCGGAGTGTGAGCAAACCGATCTCAATTGAGGAGGACAGCAAAATGGCCAACCCCGCCGCTCCTTCAGAGAGACGAGGAGCGAGAACACACAAACGGGCTCGCATGGAGGCCAAGATATATTCGAGCATGGTTGATCGATATTATCATTACATGTTCGATGTTTTTTTAATTGTACTATTGGGCTACCATTTTCCGCACTTCTCCCAAATAAATGTGTACTTCATCAGAAATTAAAATAAAATAAGAGTATAGACGCTCCACCATGCGGTTCCTAGTACCTGTATACTAGTAGTACTACTAAACCTTGCGCTTGGCTCTTCGCCTCTTCGGGAAGTCGAACAATGATGGTACTACAGTGTATGCCTCTGGCAATCTGACACCGAATGAACTACTGCACGTCCACCGCCTGGGCGAGGGTAGGTTGCATTAGTCAAAAGCTTCTCCTCGTCCTGCGAGCCACTGCGCTTGAGGTAGACGGAGATGGCATAAGCAAGCTTCACCTTGTCCTGCAAGCTTCTCCTCGTTCTGCGAGTTGATGGGACACACCAAAGCAGTGCTAGTCCATACTCCCTCCTTTCCGGTTAATATGGCTTAATCTTTTTTGCAGGTAAATGAGTGAGCTTTATTCATATATAAGCATTCTTAGGACAATCAGCCAAAAGACTGGTCGCTAGGAAGAGAGGTACCCCGCAAAAAAAGGAAGCGAGGTGTTTCATCAAGCCAGCTCTCGGTCACATTCAAAGTGCAGCAAGCACGGTTCGCACAAAGATGCGCCACAAGGTTTGCTGACCTGTTTACATGCTGAATAACACAAAAGAGAAATATTATTGAGCGCTCCTATTTCTAACAGGATAGGAGCCAGAATTAAGCGAGAATTGTGGTGAGTGTTCCATGCAATCAACTTCCATTATCACCTGCGAGAACCCTCGAAGAGAAGCAAATGTGTTGAAGATTGCTTTATCACAGATTAAAATAAAATAAGAGTGCAGACGCTCCACCATGCGGTTCCTAGTAGTACTACCTGTACAGTACTAGTAGTACGTAATACTACTCGGAGTACTCTACTACCGTAGTAAACTTTGCGCTTGGCTGTTCGCCTCTTCGGGAAGTCGAATAATGATGGTACTAGTACAGTGTATGCATGCTTCTGGCAATCTGACACCGAATTAACTATTGCACGTCCACCGCCTGAGCGAGGGAGAGCTTGCATAGTCAAAAGTTTCTCCTTGTCCTGCGAGCCACCGCGCGCAAGCTTCTCCCATCCTGCAAGCTTCTCCTCGTTCTGCAAGTTGATGGGACACAACAAAGTAATGCTAGTCCATGCTACCTCCTTTCTAGTTAATATGGCTTGATTTGAAACGAGATAAATACACTGGTTGTCACTGTATATTTGTAAAAATATGGTCAGTGGACTTCATAATACGCTCATTGCGGTTAATATATACATTTTCCGGTGTTTATACGGTCACTAGCTCACCCTGGCTGAGTATGTGGGTGCATGCACGTGTAGGTTGAGCACTTGAGCGTGACCGTGTGTGTTCCATCGTGTGCTCGGAAATGCATGCATTAGGGCGTCACGCACGTTTTTGCGTGCATGTGTACGTGTGACTGTTGCACGAGGTTGTAGTCCCTCACATTCACATGTTCATATGTCAAAGCTTTGTCAAAACGTTGCATGCAAGGTTTAATCATTCATTGTTCACGCATGCATTCCCGATATTAATACATTGGTAAAGACAATTTCTTGAGGAAAACGAGCCCATTAATTGAGTACAAAGGGGACCAATAAACCAGGACGGAGGGAGTACTAGTAGTGAATCGGAAGGAGGGAGTAGGTACTACGTAAACAACGTGCAATAAAAAAATTCCTCTATGCGCATCCAGTCTACGTGTCATGCAAGAAAATAGAGATAAGTACAAGTGAGACTCAGGAACAGTCATACACGTAGTGGGAGTACGTGTAGGGGCCACTCAGGAGAGTCAAATCACACAGTAAGTTAGTCGGATGAAGCAACCATTAAAAGGTTGATATGGAGAGAAAAAGAAAACCGCTCCACTATATATACACTAGCAGGAGCCTGAGCTACAAGCCTGCTTGCTTGGGTTGCTCTCTTCACAAGCATAGAACGATGGTGGCCACACCGCTGGTCACAGATCCGGCCTGATCCCGCCGCCGGGGGA
Source organism: Thinopyrum elongatum (assembly GCA_011799875.1). Lineage (NCBI taxonomy): Eukaryota > Viridiplantae > Streptophyta > Magnoliopsida > Poales > Poaceae > Thinopyrum > Thinopyrum elongatum. The sequence continues at coordinate 152,838,294 of CM022302.1, read as the reverse complement.
AGCGGACGATGTTCTGCATAGACGCGGTCGACAGCGGCGAGGAAGAAAACCCACTGTCGGTGCATCCCGATCGGGGGCCCCCATGGTATGGGCTGATGCCGCCTCCCACCGCCCTTCTAGCTACGCCCTGACGTCCCAGGTACAACTTCCTTTTGGAGCTAGCTTGCTCCACTACCACAGCTCCAAACGTAGCTCCATCTCCATGTGGATCTTTCTCTACTTCTACCGGCTTCTATTTGTGATGAGTTTATGTCTCATGAACTAGTGCCACTACTATTATTCTAACACTTCTTCAATATCTTTGCCAACAGGGATGCTCAACTCGATTTTAGTGGAACTGCACAAAAGCATCGTATGATTCGAGGGGGCCAGGCTTCTTTCCTTCGACAGGTTCTACCTAGTTAGGAAATTAAATCCTGTTTAGGGTTTAGGGTTCAAGTCGTAGAGACCCCATCAGTAGTTTTTTTTGTACACACGCTCATAACTTTTGTCTTTAGTTGTGAAGTAAATATTGGCTATGATCTGTGAATCATTGAGATGCATCAGCATGCGTGTTAGTTTTCCTTTGTATTTGATGGAATGTTGTAACGGGGCAACCTTGGAGTCAGGATACATACATGAAACAAAATCATAAAGCTTCGTACTCCCTCCGGTCCTTTTTTGTATGTGTATAAGGCTACTCATAGTGGGGAGTATCATATACTAGTATCATGCATAAATTACATAGGGGACTAATAAAACAGGACGGAGGTAGTATGTGAGAGTGTATGGTGGGTCATGTGGTAAAATGTACTCCCTCCTTTCTGGTTTATTGGGCTCATCTCATTTTCTTAGTCTTATACCATATTATAAGTCTTATTTTCACTTCTTTCCACCACATGTTCACATTCCAAGGTGCATTAAATTGATGCATGCAAGGATTAAAAGAAACCAACCAATGCATGTAACCATTCCTACTCATTTAGTGGTCATCCATACATATATTCTAATTAATGCATATTAAAGTTTGAGTAATTTTGTAAACTACGAGATAGATACATTTCTCCACTCATCATCTGCCTTGGTTGATGAGATTTCAAATTTAAGCCCTATATAAACCAGAAAAGAGGGAGTACTACGCAAAGAAAAAAGGACCAGAGGTGTCGCACGATGTCCAAGGAATATGGTGACAGTGGGAGGTGGGCCATGTAGTCACTGGGCTGCCGTGTTTCGTACTCCTCCGGTGTAAGAGTGGAGAAAGTTAGTTTTATCACAGAATAAATAAATAAGAGTGCAGACGCTCTACCGCTGCAGTAATAGTGACCAATGAGCCATCAAATCACATAGACCCGGTATTGTTAGTTGGACGGAAGAAGCAAACCATCACTCTATCTCTCTCATGCAGTACAGTATTCTTTTGGAAACCAACGTTTCATTTCGTTGGATCGTGACATCGAGCAAAACCAACGTTTAAATCACGTCTGTCGCGTTCGTGTCTCACCCTCCTCCATCCCACACGGTCGCTCGGCATGCCAGTCACCGCAAACCGAGTATACGCAAACTTTCCCGCCTGCTTCTCAATGCATCGCGCCATGGAGTACTAGCACTACTGGAAGAGATAGACGGGGAGGGGGAGAACAGCTAGCTATAGCACGGACTCCCAAGAACTTTTTTACATGCATGTTGTGGCCGGCCGTGGTGACATTTGAACGCGGAGCAGTTGCGTGCACCAGGAAGCGGCGCGGGCGACGCTCCCTCGACCGGTGCGCCGCTTCAATGCCGGCGCCAGTGAGAGGTCGCGTCCGCTCTGGCCGGGCATGAATGCGGCACTGACCGTTTCGGGCGGGAACCGCGCGCTGGTGATGAAGAGGGTTCGCGTTGGCCAGGGCGGTCAGGCTGGACGTACATAAATATTGCTACGTAATTAATAACGTAAATAATGTGCCAGTTGGACAAATATGATTGGAGATGGAGACGGAGATGGAGATGGAGATGAAAGTAAGAATTTTATGTAAACATGGATATGCATGTCTATGTGTGTGTGCGCACTCACACACATAGTGACGACTCTCGCGACTACTCGTACACAACATCGATGTCTCGTTCTCCCTACACACACACAAACTTAGTACCGCCTCATTTTGTTCCTAGGATAGGAATATCATTGGAGTGGGAAACAATATGAAGTGAGATAAATGGAGTACTACGTACAAGAAAAATGTACACACACTCACTCTGTCTCCGACATACCCGCGAGTACACGATGGAGCGCATTTGTACACGAAGAGGCAGCTTACGTATGTAATAATTCGACCCTTTAATTTGTTCACTTAATAATGGAGGGTCGGGGACCACACGTGAGTGATACAAACTGCGACCTGGAAGCGGGGGCGTGTTGTTGATTGACTTTTCTTTCTTGGTACGTTAAAAAAGATTTCTCCGCCAGTTTTCGTTTCTTTTATCCGGGAACGCGTGTATCTCTACTCTCTACTTCTACTCTTATAAAAAACCAAGTTGGTGATGATGGTGTGCCTGCCATCCTGCAATATAGACCGTCCGATCTATATCTGAGGAATAGAAAGCAAACTATGGCAATTTTGCAAAAAGATACCCGCACCCCTCTCCACATTTGCAAATAAGGCCTTCCCTCGTTCATCTTTGTCTCCCACAAGATAAACAACTCGTATGAATGCATCTTGATGTTCCGTGCAACGCATGGGCCTCTTGCCAGTCTGAACAAGATGACAGTGTCCACTCTATCTCTCTCCTCACCGGTGGTCACAGATCCGGCCGGATCCCGTCCGCTGTGGGAGGTGAGGAGGTCCAGCGTTGACGTTGTCACCGTCGGCGATGGAGGAAGCCGATGTGCACCATCCTCTCTGAGCCAGCGCCAGCGCAGATGAAGGTCCTCCACGCCCTTGTTCGCTGCCGTTGTGTGGGCAGATCCCGCCCGCCCGCCTAAGCCACATCTCGCCCACCTGAGGTATAACTTCTTTTAGATTTCATGCTTCATTGTACTCTGCATGCGGGTTTTCTTCTATACCACTACTCCCCAGCTCCCCATGTACAGTAGCTAGGGTTTGTCGGCTGGCCCAACATCACCTATTTTTTACTATTATAGACGAAAGGTCACTCCAAAAGTTGTTCTGGTTTATCATTTATGCATCGGTGGAGGTATACATGTTTTTTTTTCAACAAAAAGTACATGGTGGTTGTGTTGTCATTGTCCATATGCTCCTATTGCTGCTACCGGTAAAATGAAGCAATGCCCATGTAGAGGCGTCGAAAAATGCTTCTTTCCTGCTTTAGTTTTTTTTGGTATCTTGCTTTAGTTCCCATCAAGATAATCATGATGCTTCTATTTTTTGGTGTACGTTTCATTAATTCTTATTGACTATTAAGATGCCACTATTAATCTTGTTCCACTACTAAAACAAAGTAACGACACTACTTAAATATCATTTTTTTATATTTTTGCAAACAGGGATGCGTATCTCCATACTCGGACATGTCTTCCTCAATTTTCGTGGAACTGCACAAAATTGGATGGCCATTGTTGCTCAGCCTCACTGTCCTCTGCCAAGTGGCTCCTCCTTTCTCGAGCTTGATGACCGAGAAGAAATAAACCATAGTGAGGATTGTCAAACTTCATTGGTGCCTGACCCAAACTTGATGCCAAAATCGATGATGCATCACCACGATGACCTATCAATGCTCATGTTTGCGTCTCATGGTTGCATCGGCTGGTGAAGTTGATCGATGTTCAATGAAGAACGGGCTATCTTCCATTAGTGCTCTTTGCTTGTTACCACAAAGATGATATCCTTCATCAGTTCATCTTGGACCAGTCATTTACGTTGGTGCAATTTTATCACACAATTGGAAATGAACCAAATGTTTCCTCGAAGAAGCATCGACGTTGGTACTAAGAGCAAAAGTTTTGTATTAATTTCTAGGCCTTCTCACAACTTTGTCTTCAGCTACCCTGTAATTTTATTTGTCCAACTTTTAACTAAATATGTGGTCAGACTTTGATTAAAAATATGGTGTGGACTAAAAACCCGGATGGAGGTAGTACCCCTCCGTTTTTATGTACTCTGCATATTAGATTTGACTGAAGTCAAACTTTGTAAAGTTTGACCAAGTTTAGGCCGAACACAACAAACCATAATTATTGAGAGGGCAAACTGCACATAGTACAAAATAATTGAAATTAAATTTCTTTATTTATACACACTCTCACACCTTTCCGATAATTTGGCGCATGTGTGGTTGTTCACTTAACGGAGGGTAGTGTACCACATGTGAACGACAGGAGGTGCGACCAGGACGCGTGGATCGTTGGTTGATCGTAGTTTTCTTCACTGGCACATTAAATAAAGAGTTTCATTTCATACACAATTTAAGACGATTGTTATGGAGAGAAAGAGGAAAAGAAAACCACTCCACTATATTAGTACTATATACGAGTACTACTATATATAAGTTGGAGCCTCAGTGCTTGTTCACTAGGGTTTGCACTCTTCACACTCTCGCTGCACTACATACACACACACACACACACACACACACGCTGGAGGCTCAGCGTTCCTTTGCTAGGGTTTGCTCTATTCACAATCTCTCACCCTCTTCATCAGATCTAAACAAGACTGCGTTGGCCTCTCTCTCCCCCTCATAGCTGGTGAAGGAGCCGTCCAGATCCCGTCGCACCGGGAAGGGGAGGAGGTGCAACATTCACTCTGTCGCCTTCGGTGAGGGAGGCAATCCACTGCCGGCTGCGTTGTTCTCTTTCACCCAACACCTGTGCGGGAGGGCCTCCGACCACTTCTTCCTCGCCGCCGTACATAGTGTGGGCAGATCCGGCCTCTCGCCGCACGCCTAGCCACATCCCGATGACCCTAAGGTATAACTTTCTTTGAAACCGTATTGCTCTAGCTGCATGCAGATCTTTTTCGATTCTCTAGTCAAATCTAGGTCTTGGTTCAAAGAGGAAAGAAAGGGGGGTGGGGTGGAGCATGAATCTAGGACATGGTTCAATGAGGAAAGGAAGGAGGGAAAGTAGTACAGACTGGCTATCCAGCCATTCTGTTGGTCGAAAAGGGAAAAGGGGGTAACCCAGTACACACATCTGTAAGGAACCGATCTCTTTGTTGAAAAAGGAAAGAAACCGGGTGGTCCGGGAGTTTGTGCAGGATTAGATTTGCTGCCCTCACATATGAAAAAGGTTCAAAGAGAACAAATATGGGACCAACACAGATATGCTGCTTGGCAACATACTCTGGATCACCCATTTATACGTGTGGAGGCACATGGTGCTGGCATGTCCCATGTCCCATACAACTATTTTGTTGTTGTTAATCAAAGAATACCGCTGGAAAATTGAAGCAATGCCACTGTTAAAAGTAAATTACATTTTTAACAAATCTTATTTTAAGAGAATGTCTCTGTTAATATGAATCAATGCAACCGTTTTAGAAATGCTACTGTCCTACTTTGTTTTCCATCAAGATAAGATAGATGCTTCTTTTTGTCGCCGTATGTTTCATCCTCCTTTATTGCCAGTAATTGTTTCCTTTTTTTCCTCTGTTAAAACAGGGATATCTATTCAACTTGTTGCTATTGTGACCTTTTGCTTCGCTACGCGAAACACTTTCATTTTAAGAGTGTTTTGTGCAGTTCAACTTAAATGTCACACCGGCGACTTTGCTTGTTTTAGTTGAACTACACAAAACAAGATTGGATTTCCTATTCGTGTTGGTAGATTCGTAGTTGATCTTGACCGCGTCATGAAAGGTCAGTACCGGCCTTCATCCACATAATCATGCAGTGTGCTTTGAGATGCTGTGCTACTTGTATTGGTGCTATTTTAAATAAATGTTGAATTGAAGCTATTGAATTGCTGTCTTTTACCATTAAGTGAACAAAAATGGGACCAACCCAGACATGATGCCTGTTTCTTTGTTACAACAAAACTCTGCATCACCCTCTTTATAAGTCGATGGAAGCACATGCTGCCGTTGCGCCCACTCTCCCCTGCAACTGTTTATGCTTTTTTGTTAATCTAATGCCACTGGTAAAATTAAGCAATGCCACTCTTAAAATTAACTACTGAATCTTAGTTCAAAACTGCAACACTTGTTAGGGATCGGCGGGAGTACCATTTCTATTAGGGCTCGGCGGGAGTACATGTTTAAGAAATGTATTGTTGAGATAATGTCTCTGTTATTATATATCTGTTACAGTGTTTTACAAATGGTACTATCCTGCTTTGTAGTTCTTTCTACATGTTTAACCAAGGTATTGTTAAGATAATGTCTCTGTTAATATGAATCAGTTGCATTGTTTTAGGAATGGTACTTTTCTGCTTTGTTGTTATTTATACATGTTGAAACAAGGTATTGTTAAGATAATGTCTCAGTTCATATGAATGAATCACACTGTTTGAGAATTGCTACTGTCTTGCTTTGTTTCCCATTAAGATAAGGTAGATGTTTTTTCTTCTGGGAGTATAAGTCATCGTCCGTTATTTCTCAGTAATTGTTTCCTTTATACCTATTGTTGCATACAGGGATATCAAAACTTCTGCTCGGTTCTATTTTGACTTTGATTTTAGTTGAACTGCACAAAAGGAGACAATGTGTTTAAGGCAAACTGTTGCATTATGGGCCCAGTTGGTCTTTCCACTTTGCAGAAAGAAGCAGTCACTATTTGCGCTACATTACACAAGGAATGATCAGGAAGCTTTATAGAGTATTAGTAGATGCTGGTGACATGACTAGTCTGTAGAGAGCATGGGAAACTCAACAACACGTGGAGTTCAAAATTCACTCCACAAGGAAAGGTATGACCAAGTCAGTGGCCGACGCAGCTGTAACAAACGAGGTCAGTATCGGTCTTCATCCACATGATTGTGCTTTGTTATGTTGTGCTACTTATATTGTTGTATTGTTTTGAATAAATGTTTAATTGAAGCTATTGTATTGCTATCTTTTCCTGTTAAGATAATGAAGATGCTTATAGTTGTGAGTGTATGTTTAATCAACTAGTGCCACTATTATATTCATCACACCTTTTCTGTATTTATGCAGACAGGGATGCTCAGCTTGATTTCAGTGGAACTGCACAAAATGTTCAGATGGTTCGTGTCCTCCATAATACTTCATCATGCACAATACATCAAATGGTTCTCTAATCATTCGTCGTCACCTTGAGCCACCAGACTATCTACTTGAATGGAGCTGCCAACGTGTTCAACGCCTTGCAACATATAAATACGAAATCCACCATGCTACGCAAGACATTGTTTGATTTTAGTGGAACTGCACAAAAAGATACGCTGGTTAATCCGGCTCCATGTGCTATTTCAATGTGCAAACTGATGACAATCATAGGCATTACATATTTTGAATGGGAAAAGCTTGTCAAGGTTTAATCATTGATGTTAGCAAGAAGACATTCGTTTAATATTTTGGAATTGGAAAACCTTGTCAAATTGTGCTCATTGATGATAGCCAGAAGACATGCATTTGATATTTTGGAATGGGACGCCCTTTGCTGTGAGCAGCATCGATCGTTTTTTCCTATTCGTGTGTTCATGTCAGAAGTAAATATTTACTCTGATGAGATGCATAGTCATGAATGTTGACTTATGTAAGGTATTTTAAGAGTTTGTTCTGAATGTTGTCTATGAAATGCCAGGCCTTGTGAGTTTGATTGCAAAATTGAGCTTGGAATGCTGTGGCATGTGGCATCACGAGCTGTTCACCATGCCTCCTGAGAATAATGCTTCGTATTGTTTTGCACGTTAATCTAATGCCAGTGATTTGCATGTTAAGAAGATCATCCTCTTCTGTTGTTTTTGTGCTTAAGAAGTTCATCGTCTTATGTTTCATACTTTCATTCATAGCCTATACGACAACTCTGGTAGGTTAGAGGTGAAACGATATGATCTTCCAACCAACTCATCATATTAGGCCGTGATTGGATCATCATTTTCAAACCAAAACCGCTTGTAAAACTAACGCTTGTAAATAAAAGCAGATGGTCTTGGGCGAAGCGCTTGGTTGGTCGTTTTCGACTGATAAAATATACACTGGTTTCTCAGATTACACGCGTAACTCGCCGGTTTTCGTTACAGACCTCGGGCCGTCGGTTTCATTACGCCTGTATTTTACGCGTTATTTCCGGTGACGAGTAAATTACACTTGTATCCTTAATACAGGTGTGAAACAATCCAGAGCTCCCAAGCGCGGCCTTACCGTTTCATGTCGGCTCAGTCTCTCGAAGGTGCTCATAGGGGTCCGATGATCCTGGCTTCCTGAACAACCAGCGGGCGCTGTATCAGACCATCCGTAGGGCCCGCGAGGCCCTCTCCGTCGTCCTTCGAGTTGTTGCGCTCGCCATGGCGCCGCCGTCTCGCATTGTCAACATGGTCAACGAACATGAGAAATCAGGAGATGACTTACCTTGGAGAGGATGACAGTGGGGACCCACCAGGGCCATAGCCGCACGTACGCAAGTGCCTCCTTATTATATACAACTATATTTTTTTTGCTTCCTCCTGCTTTCCTGACATCACGGTCCCACACCATTGTCAACCTATATAGTCAATAAACGAGAGAATTGCATAAGGAGCGGCCGAGAGCTGGGACCCAGCAGCTCGAGCAGTATTTGTTTTTTGAGGTGTGAGCAGAGTTTTTCTTGAGCGATATTTTTGTTGTTGTTCAGAGGAGCAGGGTATCAACTGGGCGGGCTGTGGCCCGTCTGGCCCATGCTATTATTTTATGTCGACCAAATATCCAGCCCAGATATTAATTTTTCAATGTGAAAATGGCTAGCCCAGCTATACTTTTTTTACGGAATACCCAACCTAGGTCAACTTGTTATTCTTCGCCCCGCAATAGACTGGCCAAGAAAATGGGCTTTAAGAAATAATAAATGGGTTGTAATTAAAAAAAATTGGCTGTAAATATAAAAAATGCACCGAACAAGTAATTTTTTTAATTTCATTACTTGTTGCGCGCGCAAAATTTCGTTGGATTTTTACCTAATACAAATTTATTTTGAAATTATATTTAATCTGACTCAAAATTTCGGGTTAAAAAATATTTCGGATCCCATCAAAATGTGGGAATTTTTTTTGATTTTTTTGAGCGGTTGGTTGAAGTTATTAACTGTTGTCCTGGCTAGAAAATGGGCTGTAATTTTAACAAACAGTAAATGGGCTGAGTAAATTCCATTAGAATTAAAAAATGGGCTATACATTATAACAAATCGCAAATGGGCTATATGTTCTCTACCACAGATGTGATGGTCACTTGTGGGCCTGCTAAGTTGACGCGTACGCAATGCTTTGTCAACTTATAGTCAACACACGATTCTAGTAGCAGTGGCTGTTGGATGTCCATCTAACGGCTGTGGTGCTTCTTCAATCTCGGATATTCATGCTTCAGCCGCCCAAACCACCGCCAGCGGTACCGCCTCCTACCGCCTCCCATGGCCGGCTGTGCTGCCGCGCAGGCCTCACCGGCCCATCCTACTCCCATCGCCGTCCAGGCCATTCCTCTACTCACCAACACCTCCTATTATTCTCCGGCGACGGCAGCCTCACACCGCAGCCGAACCAGTGAACCCTCGTACTCCCCTCCGTGTGGGCATCCACTACTGTGTCTTCACTGGCTCCGAGTCGTTCCCTTCCTAGGCCTCGCCATCGTCCACCGCGTTGGTTCTCTCGATGCGGCGTGGTCAACTTTGTTAACAAACGACAGCCATCGGAAGAGGCATGTACGTGGAGTGGCTGACAGTAGGGACCCGCATGGCCCATGGCCGCACGCGAGCAAGTCCCTCCTTATTATGCGAAAACAAATGATTTCTCCCCCTGACAGGTTTGAGCCACCAGCTACATCTTCGCACGCAGGGAAGTGTTTCCTTTATTATGTGGAAATAAAGTTACCTCTCCCTGACAGCTGGGACCCACCAGCTTTATTATGATCCATTTCGCGAAAATATAGATTGTACCAAATATGCTAAATTGTTTTCTTTTTATTCTAACTCGAAAAAGAAGAAATTAAAAAAACCAGAAAACATGTTCGCACGCAAGAAAGTGCCACCTTATTACGAGCAAAAAAATGATTCCCCCCTGCTAGCTGGGACCCACCAGATTTGGAGGCTGACTTATGGGCCAACTAAGTTGACGCATATGGGCTTTGTCAACTTAGTCAAAATGATTCTAGCTGCACTGACCGTTGGATGTTAAATCAACAGCCGTGCTGCGTCTTCAACCTCTAGTCTTCTTGCTCTAGCCGCCCAAACCAGGCCCGCCGTACCGCCTGCTCCAGCCTTCCGTGGCCGGCTGTGCTGCCGCGCAGGCCTCACGGACTGACCATACTATGACTGGCCAGGCCTTCCCTCTACTCGCCCACACCCCCTGTTATTCTCCGGTGATGGCAGCCTTACGCCGCAGCCGAACCAGTGAACCCTTGTACTCCCCTCCGAGTGGGCATCCACCCGCCTCGTCTTCTGTGGCTCCTCGTCATTCCCTTCCTAGGCCTCGCCGTCATCCACCGCCTTGATGCTCTCGGTGCCTCGTGGTCAACGAGGTCAACGAACGACAGCCATCGGAAGTGGAATTTTAGGTTGTGAGGCTGACAGCTGGACCCACCAGCTACATCTTCGAACATAAGGAAGTGCCTCCTTATTACTCGCAAAATAAAAATGATTCCTCCCCCTGATAGCCGGGACCCACCAGCTATATCTTCACACGCAAGGAAGTGCATCCTTATCCTCCCTGACAGCTGGGACTCACCCGGTCGAAGCGTACGTAGCATTGTCGCAAACGTGTATGTACATACTGGTCGATCAGTCTCTCTGCAATGATGAACCGTGGCCGAGCAAGTAGTGGCACGTGTAGTAGTAGAGCCCCCGACGTAGTAGTTCAGGCAGTCCCTTCTAAACCGTGTACACGTACGTACAGCCACATGCCAAAAAATATGGCCACGTACGTACATACGGGAGGGGTCTCAAACGCCTACTCACGCATACGTACGACCAGAGCTCGTGTACATGGAGAGGCAACGGACGGCAGCAACGGCGTCCTGTTCATCGGAGGCCAACCGGCTGGGTCGGAATAGAGAAAATGCGTCCTGTACATCGGGAGGCAACGGAATGCGTCGTGTTCATCGGGAGCAAACCGGCTTGGACGGAACAGCCGAAATGGGGTCTGGCGTACCGCAGTACAGAGGAAACGGCCATCAGTTCGACCGGCTATGATCGAAACGGGATCCTGTTCATCGGGAGGGGTCTGGCGTACCGCAAAACGGAGGAAACGGACTTGTGTTCGAGCTCCTACGGTCGAAACGGGGTGCTGTTGATCGGGAGGGGTGTGGCGTACCGCAAAACGGAGGAAACAGACTTGTGTTAGAGCGCCTACGGTCGAAACGGTGTCATGTTCATCGGGAGGGGTGTGGCGTACCGCAAAATGGGACTCCACGGGCTACTGTTTATCCACCGTCTACTGCCTCGCTCCAGCCTCCACGGGGCTACTGTTCATCCACCGTCGACTTTCTCCGGCCTCCACTAGCTACTGTTCACCACGGGGGGTCCTGTTCATCCACCCTCCACCGGCTACTGTTCCTGGAGCCTCCACGGGGTCTTGTTCATCCACCCTCCACCGGCATCCTCGATCGGGGTCTTGTTCATCCAGCGGCAACGACCTCTACTACCACGGGTCCTGTTCATCCAACCCCCACCAGGAACTGTTCATCCAACCCCCAACAACTATCACTTTTCATCAAGAGGCAGCAGGTTCGATCAGCTTCAGTTAGCAGCAGTAGCGAAGGAATCGCTCGATCGGGTTCAGTTAACAGCAAGGGATCGATCACTCGGGTTCAGTAACGCGTAGCTAGTGCAATCGCTCGGGTTCAGTAAGCGAACGCCTCGCTCTCGGGTTCAGTTAGAGCCCAACGCCTCGCACACACGCGCGTACGTGTACGAGAGGAACGCGCAAACCCTCCATGCATCGCTCGGCCCCGACCACCCACCGTAACCGGGAACTCCCCGAAATTTTCCTCGCCCTCGCTTCTACCATGATTTTTTCCATCATGGACGGCCCAAAGAATGTCATGCAGGTGCATCCCCGGCCCGCCCAGGACGAAAAGCCCATTTTCTGTCATGATTTTTTGTCATAGAAGTAGGAGCCCACCACATCTATGATGATACGTGCTTTTGTCACAATTATCGTCATAGAAGTGTCATAAGCATGACAGGAAAAAAATTCGTTCGGCCCAAAATGTCATGGACGTGTCATTTTTTTGTAGTGTATGGCCCCCGGGTCTATTTTCCATCATATATTTTCAGATCTATAAACCAAAAAACCCAAAAATACCTTGCTGCAATTTATTTACTTTTATTTTGTTTTACGTTTTAGTAAGCTTTTATATCTATCTATATCAGATCTCACCTTTGCAAGTGACCGTGAAGGGATTGATAACCCTTTTATCGCGTTGGGTGCAAGTATTTGATGGTTTGTGCAGGTGCATAGATTGGAGACTTGCGTGTATCTCCTACTGGATTGATACCTTGGTTCTTAACTGAGGGAAATACTTATCTCTACTTTGCTGCATCACCCTTTCCTCTTCAAGGGAAAAACCAACGCCAGCTCAAGAAGTAGCAATTACAAACAGAGCACATGCCACATGCGAAAAACAGCATTACTGATCATTTATCAAAGTGTGCGGCCCAAAAGCTCCCTGTGGAACCAGGAACCTTTGTCCTCCACCTAACTCAACCAATAGTGTCCCCTTCAATGATGACCAGAAAAAGGATGAAGTTGGACTCCGGCAAGTATCTCCCGGCAGGGCTTCCCAAAGCCGCTAGTAGAGTGGTTGCCGGGAACAACTCTGCTTCGGTTGGTGAGCAGCACCCTCCCGCGGAACCACAAGTTCTTGCGGTCGAAGTAAGTGCTCCCACGAATGAGGAGACACCATTAGCCCTTGTTGTTGAGCCTCAGGCTCCAACTTGGGCGCGGCACATAGTCCATTTTCTTCAAACAGGAGAACTTCCCAAAGAGCAAGAAGAAGCTGAAAGAGTAGCTCGAAGGTCCAATATGTACCAGTTTATCGATGATACACTGTACAGGAAAAGACCGAATGGTGTGAAATTGAAGTGCGTTTGCCGGGAAGATGGGCCGAAGCTGCTGGCAGAGATACATGGGGGTATGTGTGGTTCTCACATTGGATCAAGAGCCCTGGCTGGAAAAGCTTTCCGGCAGGGTTTCTACTGGCCCATAGCCCTCCAGGATGCAACTGAGCTAGTCACCAAATGTGAATCCTGCCAGTTCCACTCCAAGAACATCCATCAACCAGCTCAAGCTCTCCAGATGATCCCTTTATCCTGGCCATTTTTGGTCTGGGGGATCGACATCCTGGGCCCCTTCCCGCGTGCTACCGGGGGCTTTGAATTCTTGTATGTTGCAATCGACAAGTTTACAAAGTGGCCGGAAGTGGAGCCAGTGAGAAAGGTGACCGCGCAGTCAGCTATCAAGTTCTTGAAAGGATTAGCGTGTTGATACGTCTCCAACGTATCTATAATATATGAAGTATTCATGCCATGTTTACAACAATTCTATATGATTTTGGTATGATTTGATTAGAACTAACCCGGACTGACGCTGTTTTCAGCAGAACTACCGTGGTGTCATTTTTTGTGCAGAAATAAAAGTTCTCGGAATGGGCTAAAAATTTACGGAGAATATTTTTGGAAAATATAAAAAATACTGGAATGAAAAGATATCGGAGAGGAGTCCCGAGGCAACCACAAGGGTGGAGGCCCCCCCCTAGGGCGCGCCCCCTGCCTTGTCGTCGCCTCATGGGCCCCCTTGACTTGTCCCCAACGCCAACACCTCCTATAAATCACGAAACCTCCAGAAATAAACCTAGATCGGGAGTTCCGCCGCCGCAAGCCTCTGTAGCCACGAAAAATCAATCAGGAGTGAAAGATCGTGGATGTCGCCTAGAGGGGGGGTGAATAGGCGCTTTAAAATAATTACGGTTTAGGCTTGAACAAATGCGGAATAAACCTAGCGGTTAATTTGTCAAGCACAAAACCTAAAACAACTAGGCTCACCTATGTGCACCAACAACTTATGCTAAGCAAGATAAGCAACTATGTGATAGCAAGATATATGACAAAGAACAATATGGCTATCACAAGGTAAAGTGCATAAGTAAAGGGCTCGGGTAAGAGATAACCGAGGCACGCGGAGACGACGATGTATCCCGAAGTTCACACCCTTGCGGATGCTAATCTCCATTTGGAGCGGTGTGGAGGCACAATGCTCCCCAAGAATCCACTAGGGCCACCGTAATCTCCTCACGCCCTCGCACAATGCAAGATGCCGTGATTCCACTAAGGGACCCTTGAGGGCGGTCACCGAACTTGTACAAATGGCAACCCTTGGGGGCGGTCACCGAACCCGTACACTTTGGCAACCCTTGGGGGCGGTCACTGGTACCCGTCAAATTGCTCGGGGCGATCTCCACAACCTAATTGGACACCCCGACGCTTGCCCGGAGCTTTACACCACAATGATTGAGCTCCGAACACCACCAACCGTCTAGGGCGCCCAAGCACCCAAGAGGAACAAGCTCAAGGGTACCAAGCACCCAAGAGTAATAAGTTTCTCAACTTGTAACTTCCACGTATCACCGTGGAGAACTCAAACCGATGCACCAAATGCAATGGCAAGGGCACACGGAGTGCCCAAGTCCTTCTTTCCCAAATCCCACCGAAGCAACTAATGCTAGGGAGGAAAATGAGAGGAAGAACAAGAAGGAGAACACCAAGAACTCCAAGATCTAGATCCAAGGGGTTCCCCTCACATAGAGGAGAAAGTGATTGGTGGAAATGTGGATCTAGATCTCCTCTCTCTTTTCCCCCCAAAACTAGCAAGAATCCATGGAGGGATTGAGAGATAGCAAGCTCGAAGAAGGTCAACAATGGGGGAAGAACACGAGCTCAAAGGATTTGATCCATTGGGGAATAAGACCCCCTTTTATAGGAGGGGAAAAAACCAACCGTTACCCACTTATTCAGCCCGCGATATGCGGTACTACCGCACAAGCCATGGTACTACCACAAGGCCTTGCGGTACTACCGCTCTACGATGCGGTACTACCGCTCCCATGGCAGAGACTAGATGAGGCCCTGTTGGGTTAAAACAACGAGCGGTACTACCGCGCGCCCTTGCGGTACTACCGCGCCCTTGCGGTACTACCGCAAGGCAGGGTTCGACTAGGCTGGGAAGGCACGGACTAATAAAATTACATCCGTGGCTACTTCCGCTGATTCTCGGTCTGTGCAAAAATCCGGCACGGTACTACCGCACTCTGAGAGCGGTACTACCGCGTAGGGCGTGGATGTAAAAAATTACTTCCGCTCCTACTTCCGCGCATGCTAGTGTTCTGGGCTAGAGGCCACGGTACTACCACACCTGAGGAGCGGTACTACCGCATAGCGCGGTACTACCGCTTCCCTGGCTGGTACTACCGTGGGCCACTGCGGTACTACTGCTCCGTTGAGCAGTACTACCGCACGCCATAGAACTATAGCACTTGGAGGCCTTCATTTTGCAGCTAAAGACAGCAGAAGGATACAATAAAACCAGAACTGCCATAACTTCTGCAAATGAGCTCCGAATTGAGCAAACTCAAGCTTGTTGGAAAGCAGACAACGAGTAGCATCAAAACAGCGAGGAGGTATGCCTAGATTATAGAGGAGTGAAACCTCCAACAGAGAAGAACCGGCATAACCTCCAACATCGAAAACATCATAGAAGATGCAAGAGAACTCTGTTTTCGATGAACTCGAGCTTGTCATCAAGATGACCATAAGCTCCAAATCTCACAAGGAGAAGAACCAAACAAGAACCAATAGAGATGATGCAAGGATGCAATGGTTTGAGCTCTCTACGAACGATACGATCAAGCTACTCATCGAGAGCCCCCCTTGATAGTACGGCAATCGATCCTATAACCTGGTCTCCCAACAACCACCATG
Source organism: Thinopyrum elongatum (assembly GCA_011799875.1). Taxonomy (NCBI): domain Eukaryota; kingdom Viridiplantae; phylum Streptophyta; class Magnoliopsida; order Poales; family Poaceae; genus Thinopyrum; species Thinopyrum elongatum. Next base: position 152,822,262 of record CM022302.1, on the reverse strand, counting down.
AGACCGGTAAAATAGAAAACCTATCAAGGGCAAACCTTTGCCTTGCACAAAGACCACTTGAGCTAGATGATGACGATCTTGACTTCCTCAAGTTGGACCACCTTTCTTGATTCCGTTGGCTCGGTGAAGACTAGTTGATTGCTCCCCCATACTCCACTATGGGTGAGCCACTCTATGGCTCATCTTCACAAGTCCATTGCCACCACAATGGACGGCAAGCTTCAAGCATGTGATCTCTTCGTGATGATCCACTTGAACTTGCACACTGCAACCTAACCCCACAAAGAACTCTCACGAAGACCATGGGTTAGTACACAAAGCGTAATTGACAATGCTTACCATACCATGGGATCGCTTGGTCCCCCTCGGTACATCTTCTACGCTTTGTGTGTTGATCAACTTGATTCACTCTTTGACTTAGTCTTGATCAACCTCTCACATGACCAATCTTTAGGTAATTCCTTGAATAGCATCTTGGTCATCACAAACTCTCCTTGAAACCAACAAAGGGACTCCAAGAAAAGCCTATGGACAAATCCTTCAAATATAACTCAAGGCAACCATTAGTCCATAGAGATTGTCATCAATTACCAAAACCAAACATGGGGGCACCGCATGTTCTTTCAGGGAGCCTGTTCTGGCACCCTGCCGGAGGGGGAAACCATCACCGGAGGCCATCTTCATCATCCCGGCGGTCTCCATGACGAGAAGGGAGTAGTTCACCCTCGGGGCTGAGGGTATGTACCAGTAGCTATGTGTTTGATCTCTCTCTCGTGTTCTTGATTTGGCACGATCTTGATATACCGCGAGCTTTGTTATTATAGTTGGATCATATGGTGTTTATTCCCTCTCTATCTCTCGTTGTGATGAATTGAGTCTTGCTCTTTGAGGTTTTGTTATGTTGGATTGAGTATTGGATTTGAGAACACTTGATGTATGTCTTGCGATGGGATATCTGTGGTGACAATGGGATGTTCTATTGATTCACTTGATGTATGTTTTGGCACTCAACTCGCGGATTCCTGAGGTGACATTGGGGTAATCTATGCATAGGGGTTGATGCACGTTTTTGTCCTATGTTCTCCGATAGAAACTTTGGAGTGATTCTTTGTTGCACGTTGAGGGATTGTTATGTGATCCAATTATGTTATCATTGTTGAGAGAACTTGCACTAGTGAAAGTATGAACCCTAGGCCTTGTTTCTAAGCATTGCAATACCGTTTGTGCTCACTTTTATTACTAGCTACCTTGCTGTTTTTATATTTTCAGATTACAAAAACCTATATCTACCATCCATATTACACTTGTATCACCATCTCTTCGCCGAACTAGTGCACCTATACAATTTACCATTGTATTGGGTGTGTTGGGGACACAAGAGACTCTTTGTTATTTGGTTGCAGGGTTGTTTGAGAGAGACCATCTTCATCCTACGCCTCCCACAGATTGATAAACCTTAGGTCATCCACTTGACGAAAATTTGCTACTGTCCTACAAAACTCTGCGCTTGGAGGCCCAACATGAGCCTACAATAAGAAGGTTGCGTAGTAGACATCAAGCTCTTTTCTGGCGCCGTTGCCGGGGAGGCTAGGTAAGCGGCACTCACATCCCGTCAATGAAGCTCTTTTCTGGCGCCGTTACCGGGGAGGTGAGTGCTTGAAGGTATATCTTTAGATCTTGCAATTGAATCTTTTAGTTTCTTGTTTTATCACTAGTTTATTTTATAAAAGAAAACTATTAAAAAATGGAATTGAGGTTGCCTCATATGCTTCATCTTTTTAATGTCTTTCGTGAAAATAAGGATTCCGATAATTGTGCCCAAGTGTTAGAAGAAGAAGTCAATAAAATGTTTGGCATAAAATCTTTGAATGATGAGCATGATTGCAATGTTGTTAGTATGAATTCCTTAACTATCCATGATGCTAATGATATGCAAAGCCACAAGCTTGGGGATGCTATGTTTGATGAAGATGATATTTTTTGTCCCCCAAGTTTTGATGAGCAAATTTATTATGATGATAGCATACCTCCTATTTATGATGATTATATTGATGAAAATGGATTTGGAGAGGTCATGACTTTATTTAGTGATGAATCCACTATTTTGGAAGAGGTTTCAATTGATTATGAGAACAAAGTTGCTATCTATGATGATTATTGTGATGACATGTATGCTATAAAGAATAATGATAACCATGAAACTTGTCATCATGATTTTAATTTTCAATTGGATTATGCCTCTCATGATAGTTATTTTGTTGAGTTTGCTCCCACTATTATGAATGAGAAGAAATTTGCTTATGTGGAGAGTAATAAAATTTCTATGCTTGTGGATCATGAAAATAATGCTTTATGTGATAGTTATATTGTTGAATTCATTCATGATGCCACTGAAAATTATTATGAGAGAGGAACATGTGCTCTTACATATTGCAATAATATCAAGTTTCCTCTCTATGTGTTGAAATTTTTGAAGTTGCACTTGTTTTGCCTTCCTATGCAAGTTGATTCTCGTTCCCATAAATTGTTTGCTCACAAAATCCCTATGCATAGGAAGTGGGTTAGACTTAAATGTGCTAGTCATATGCTTCATGATGCTCCCGTTATGTTTCAATTCTTATCTTTTATGTGAGCATCATTGAAATCATCATGCCTAGCTAAAAAGGCATTAAAGAAAAGCGCTTGTTGGGAGACAACCCAATATTTACCCCTACTGTTTTTGTGTCTTTACATGATTAATCTACTGTATTAATCATGTTTTATAGCTTTTGTTTGAATAAAGTGCCAAGTAAAGCCTTTGGGATAGTGTGGATGATAGTTGACTTGATTCTGTGCAAATACAGAAACTTTTGCATCCAGTACAGAAATTCCTATCTTTTACTGGAATGTGGAAAATTATTAAATTTCTACAGTTGATTTTTACACAAATTTTCTACGTTGTCCTAATTTTTCAGAATATTTTGAGTTACATAAGTATGAGCTTAATTCAGATCTTTACAGACTGATCTGTTTTTGACAGATTCTGTTTTCGATGCATAGTTTGCTTGTTTCCTAGTTTCTATGGCTTATATTTCTCAATATAAATTGTAGAAATGATAGGGTACAGTAGGTATCATGTGATAAAAAATTTGAATCTTGTCTTGACAGTACCAAAGTGAATGATTTGTTTTATCATACTAACCCATCTCACGAAGTTCTGTTAAGTTTTGTGTGATTGAAGTTTTCAAGTTTTGGGTGAGATATCGATATGAGGAGAATATGGAGTGACAAGACCCTAAGCTTGGGGATGCCCAAGGCACCCCAAGGAAATATTCAAGGAAGATCCAAGCAACTAAGCTTGGGGATGCCCCGGAAGGCATCCCCTCTTTCGTCTTCAACATTATCGGTAACCTTACTTGGGGCTATATTTTTACTCGTCACATGATATGAATTTTGCTTGGAGCGTCATTTTATTTTATTAGTATTTGCTTGCTGTTATTTATAATAATTTTTTGCATCTTTTATTTCAATAAAAGTGTCAAGTTTAGCCTTTACCATGCTTATTTTGCAAGTCTATATGTTGCTGTTTTGAAAACAGAAAGCTTTCTATCATTGTCTGAATTCTTCTGGAAAGTCAGAACATGTTAAAATCTTAAAAATTTTAAAAAATTATTAAAAACAAATTTTATATAGTGTGGTAATTTTTCAGAATTTTTGGATATAGATAAGTATGAGTACAATTACACTATTTACAGACTGTCCTGTTTAGACAGATTGTTGTTATGTTTGCATTGTTTGCATATGTTTGCTTGTTTAATGATTCTATTTGCGGATAGGAGTATTAAATATGCAGAGACATTTAGTATGCAATGTTAAATAATAATTTTAGTGATTTTCTACAGTATAGAATGATAAGGTTTTGCATATGATTTATATTAACTTTTCTCATGAGTTCTTGTTGAGTTTTGTGTGGATGAAGTTTTTAAGATCTAGGGAAACCGCGATATGAGAGGAATTAAGGAGACACAAAAGCTCAAGCTTGGGGATGCCCAAGGCATACCTAGTTAATATTTCAAGAAGTCTCAAGCATCTAAGCTTGGGGATGCCCCGGTTGGCATCCCACCTTTCTTCTTCAACAATGATCGGTCAGTTTTGGTTGAGCCTAAGTTTTTGCTTCTTCACATGCTATGTGCTATCCTTTGAATGTCATTTTATTTTGTTTTGCTTGATGTTCGAATAAAATACTTAAGATCTGAAATTCTTAAATGAGAGAGAGTCTTCACACAGCTACTTAATTATTTGACTACTCATTGATCTTCACTTATATCTTTTTGGAGTAGTTTGTCATTTGCTCGTGTGCTTCACTTATATCCTATGAGTAAATGGTTGAATGAATTGAATATCATAAATCTGAAATTATATATGTTTCATATGCTTATCCCATGGGGAGTAATGACTTCACATATAAGAAGTAGAGGGGGTAAATTTATTGAAAGTTAGCAAACATAGTATTGGTCACTTGAACAATTCATGAAAGAATATTGAAGGAAGAGAGATTTCACATATAAATATACTATCTTGGACATCTTCTATGATTGTGAGCCCCATTAATTATTTTCAAACTTGAGCAAATTAGTTGAAGTTGGACAAGGAAAACAACGTAATGAGTTATGCTTGGGTATATTTGTATAGAAGTTATATTGTTATGGATCCTCCAACATGTGGTGCTTGCTATTTAGAATCTTTTGCTAGCCAAAATTTCTGTACTAAGCGGGAATACTGCTTGTGCATCCAAAATCCTTGAACCAAGTTTCTTCCCTGAGTGTCCACCATATCTACCTATATGCGGTATTTACCTGCCGTTCCAAGTAAATTTGCATGTCCCAAACTCTAAACCTTCAAATAATAATCTGTTTTGTATGCCCGAATCGCTCATGTAGCAACTAGGGGATGTCAGTATCTTCCATGCTAGGTGGGTTATTCTCACAATGAGTGTTTATTCACTTGTCATTCACAAGAGAGTGGCTGGTATTTGGGATGCCCAGTCCTATGATCAAAAGATCAAAAACAAAATTGCAAATAATTAAACAAAACTCCCCCAGGAACGTTGTTGGTATGGACGGCACCCGTGAATTCGGCTAGCCGTGGAGTGTGATTGTTGGTGGAGTGGGAGTAAAGACTTTACCATTCTGTTTGGGAACCGCCTATAATGTATCTAGCATGGAAGATAGCGAGAACTCTTGGTTGTTATGTTGACAATGAAAGCATACCTCTCAAAATTATGTTCATCTCTGTTTTAAAAGCTTCGAGCTCTGGCACCTCTGCAAATCCCTGCCTCCCTCTGCGAAGAGCCTATCTTTTACTTTTGTTTTTGTTGAGTCAATTTCTTATTCCAACCTATTCTTTAGTTGGCAAGCATCATGTGATGGGGAAAGATCTAAGCATATATGGCCATTCAAATATATTTGATCATGAATTATTATTGTTGACAATTATCTATATGATAAATAAGTTGGGAGGCGAAACACTAAGCCCCTATCTTTCTCTGTGTTCGATGGATGCTATCTGTTCTAAAAATATGCTTTGAGTGGTAGCAATCATGGAAGACTATATGATAGTTGAGTATATGGAATTTGCTAAATCAAAGCTCTTACATAGACCCTTCCTGAAAATAAGATGAATTGCAATTGTTTGATGACTGAGAACATAGTTTGTTAGTTTTCTAAGAAAGTTTATGGTCTATGCTTTAACATGTGAATAGCTTGCTACCTGATCATGAGAAGTTTTGTGATATGAGCTACTGTTATGATATATAATGATGCTAGAAAAAGTGGTTGAAATTATTATTGATCAAACTTGTGCACTTGCTAGCATTCACACTTCATAAATTATTATTTTTATCATTTACCTACTCGAGGACGAGCAGGAATTAAACTTGGGGATGCTGATACGTCTCCAACGTATCTATAATATATGAAGTATTCATGCCATGTTTACAACAATTCTATATGATTTTGGTATGATTTGATTAGAACTAACCCGGACTGACGCTGTTTTCAGCAGAACTACCGTGGTGTCGTTTTTTGTGCAGAAATAAAAGTTCTCGCAATGGGCTGAAAATTTACGGAGAATATTTTTGGAAAATATAAAAAATACTGGAACGAAAAGATATCGGAGAGGAGTCCCGAGGCAACCACAAGGGTGGAGGGCGCCCCCCTAGGGCGCGCCCCCCTGCCTTGTCGTCACCTTGTGGGCCCCCTTGACTTGTCCCCGATGCCAACACCTCCTATAAATCACGAAACCTCTAGAAATAAACCTAGATCGGGAGTTCCGCCGCCGCAAGCCTCTGTAGCCACGAAAAACCAATCGGGAGCCCGTTCCGGCACCCTGCCGGAGGGGGAAACCATCACCGGAGGCCATCTTCATCATCCCGGCGGTCTCCATGACGAGAAGGGAGTAGTTCACCCTCGGGGCTGAGGGTATGTACCAGTAGTTATGTGTTTGATCACTCTCTCGTGTTCTTGATTTGGCACGATCTTTATGTACCGCGAGCTTTGTTATTATAGTTGGATCATATGGTGTTTCTTCCCTCTCTATCTCTTGTTGTGATGAATTGAGTCTTGCTCTTTGAGGTTTCGTTATGTTGGATTGAGTATTGGATTTGGGAACACTTGATGTATGTCTTGCGATGGGATATCTGTGGTGACAATGTGATGTTCTATTGATTCACTTGATGTATGTTTTGGCACTCAACTCGCGGATTCCCGAGTTGACATTGGGGTAATCTATGCATAGGGGTTGATGCACGTTTTCGTCCTATGTTCTCCGATAGAAACTTTGGAGTGGTTCTTTGTTGCACGTTGAGGGATTGTTATGTGATCCAATTATGTTATCATTGTTGAGAGAACTTGCACTAGTGAAAGTATGAACCCTAGGCCTTGTTTCTAAGCATTGCAATACCGTTTGTGCTCACTTTTATTACTAGCTACCTTGCTGTTTTTATATTTTCAGATTACAAAAACCTATATCTACCATCCATATTACACTTGTATCACCATCTCTTCGCCGAACTAGTGCACCTATACAATTTACCATTGTATTGGGTGTGTTGGGGACACAAGAGACTCTTTGTTATTTGGTTGCAGGGTTGTTTGAGAGAGACCATCTTCATCCTACGCCTCCCACGGATTGATAAACCTTAGGTCATCCACTTGAGGGAAATTTGCTACTGTCCTACAAAACTCTGCGCTTGGAGGCCCAACACGAGTCTACAAGAAGAAGGTTGCGTAGTAGACATCATGTGCCGTTTTGGAGTACCGCCAGAGTGATCACCGATAATGGCACCCAATTCACGAGCCGCGCCTTCATGCACTACATACAAAACCTTGGGAGCAAGGTATCTTTTGCCTCCGTTGCTCATCACCGGAACAATGGAGAAGCTGAAAGGATGAACGTTGAAGTGCTGCGTGGCCTCAAGACAAGAACTTTTGACAAGTTGCGGAAGTGTGGCAGACGTTGGATCGATGAGCTGCCGGTGGTTCTTTGGTCCCTCCGTACGACACCAAATCGAGCCACCGGACAGACTCCCTTCTCCCCAGTCTATGGGGCAGAAGCAGTGCTCCCCACAGAACTCATATACGGGTCACCTCAAGTACTTGCCTACGATGAAGTAGAGCAAGAGCAGCTCTGGCATGACGATGCCGTGCTCCTCGAGGAAGGTCGTCTCTGGGCCGCTGTGCGTGCAGCACGCTACCAGCAAGCCTTGCGCCGCTATCATAGCCGCAGGATTCATGCCCGGAGCCTTGAGGAAGGCGACCTTGTCCTTAGGCGTGTTCAATCCGCCAAGGGTTCCAACAAGTTGACGCCGAAGAGGGAAGGCCCTTACCGGGTAGTACGAGTCACCAGACCTGGCGCAGTCCGTCTGGAGACCGAAGATGGCATTAAGGTGCAAAACTCATGAAATATTGAGCATCTTCGCAAGTTCTACCCGTAAAGCGCGGCTGCCGGGCTCAGCCCCGACCTTTTGTACAAGCCTTGCCGATGTGCATGTAACCCTTTGTACAAAGCCAGGCATAGACCCTGTGCAAAGATAATAAAATGAAGTGCTGGCGCCTAAAACCTTGCATGCATGTTTATCTTAGCATGATTCTGCCATGGTCATTTAAGAGAGGGTCATATGCTGTTGTTTTCCCTCTGCGCTAACCACAGGGCCCCTGCCGTGGATAAATTCCCAAGGAGGAGAAGAGAGAACAAGTTTGCATATCGGCCCCCGCCAACCCAAAACAGATAAGTTCCCTTTAAGACATCCATAGTGTATCTCTGTGAGGAAAACTTGTGCGTAGAAAAACCTTGTCACCCTCAAACAATTTGTGCTCCCATCTTTTGATTTGAGGATTACTTCAGTCAAATTGGTTGCAGTCGCATTTGTGTAAAGGGTTGGCAAGGGGCCGGCTCTCTTCCGTGCTCCTAGGCTTGTCGGGCCGAGCCTCGCAGCAGCAATGGAAGGGACCGGCAAGATATCTTGCCGGAAAACCTTGTTTACTTGAAAGTATAAAGGAGTCACTCCTCTGCATGAGTATGATACATGCACAAGTGCTCGGCAAGCATGTCTTTCTTCATTAATACGCGGATAAACAAGTACAAGCTTTACAGAGTACAAATATAGCTGAGAATATTTCATGATTTAAGATAAAGTTTGGCAAGTGCCTACATATTTTAGACTGAAAAAAGATAAGTGCCCCGTAATGCCTTTCTTGTCCCTCTTCCCCTAGGAGCTACAGTGGGAGGTGAAGAGGGCAAAAGGAGTGCCTGTGCAGAAGCCCAGCCTGACCCCGTCAGGGCCCGTGGGACGCAGTCTGACAAGATCGAGAGGGGCAGAGGCGAAGACGATGGACGGAGAGAGCGGCTAGGTGATGCCCTGGTCACCACCGCCAGGACCAGCGGAACGTGGTAGGAGGTTCCCCGGCAGGGAAGATGAAGCCGGAGTCCACGGGGAAGCCTGCCGGGGTCCAATTGGAGGAGGCGGAGACGTCCACACCCAACGCCCCGGCAAATTGCTCTGCCGGGGAGAAGACCAGGTGCAGATGATGGTGCCACCGGTGCCTTGCTGACAGTGACGGTGCGTCCGGCGCTCAGCTGGAGTCCGAGCCATCGTCCTCCCGCTCGGTGCCGTCGTCATCGCCATCACTGTCCTCTTCATCGCTGTTGCTCGAGGAGGAGCTTTCGTCGTCGGTCGAGCTCTCCGCGCAATACCCTAAGCGAGCACCTGAACGCCCAAAGACCTTGATGGAGAGCAGATTGGCCTCCATTAGCTTGAAATGGAGAACGTGCCCTGCCGCCAAGCTGTGGGCACGAGCAAAGGTTTTCCAGCCATGCCGGAGAAGCATGACATGAGGCGCGGGGAACTCTACGTCCGCCCGCATGCTGCCGTTACAGCAGCCCCTCATGTGTAGCCTCAATCCTGGCGGCTGTTCTACCTCCATCACCCTTGCGAACGGGGTGGGAAGCCGAAGACGGTTGCGCGGTGGCCCGCAGTTTGACGATGAACTCCAACGGCTGATTACCGGCGTGGACTTCCATTGGTGCCACGGCGACAGGGGGAGGAGCGACCAGGGCACCACCACGTCCTCCTCAGCCCCGAGTGCCACGACGGCCACGCCCGCGTCCGGCGACACCACCTTGTGCACTGGGAGGAGGGAGGCGCTGCCGAGAAGCGACCCTCGTCGCCACCGCTGGAGGTCGACCACGTCCTCTTCCCCTCACCATAGTGGAAGAAGGATACCATAAGAAGAAGAAGGAGGAGATGTGTGTGGGTGAGCCCCTCTCCCCGGTTCCCTTTTATAAAGGAGCATGGCCGGGGGCTGGCTCCTCACCACCCGGAAGGCAACCGTCCTACTCCACCAATCCTGCCCCTCTGTGTCACTGACGGCGTCCAGAATCAACGACCGCCCTCCTGCGCCTATTCATGACGCCTAGCTTTCTGTCATGGCACTCATTCCCGCGCCCTACACATCCGCCACCAACCCTGCGCAATGCATGCAGCGTACATGGCGGAAACGGTAGGCGTAGTGGGTGAGTAAAATGGCAGTTACCTCCCCGTGAACGTGGGCAACCCATGAGCCATTACGTGGGTAACCCCACGTCGTTCTGCACGGCTCGCGGGAAAACCAGAAACGGATTCAATCACAAGTTAATAAATAAGAAAGGAAGATATCAAGAAAGACATAAGTCACATTGCGGTTTGGCCAAAGTGTATGCCTGTGTATTTGTTGGGGCCTACCCCAACGATGCCAGGCGGCACGTATGGGCCAGGCCCGGGGGCTCCTGTCGGTGCAACAAACATTCGCGTTTGGTTGCCCGGACTTATACACAGGCATGCTAGCATTGCATGTCCTACACCAAGCTGAAAAACAAGACCAAGCCAGAAGAACCGCTCTTCGTGAGATCCCTCTACGGGTAATGGTGCCAGAAATTGTGAAGTTGACGGGATAAAAATTGTGTAGATTGGATAAATAGATCTCGATAAAACGCGAAATAAAATAAGTAACAAAAAAGCGCAGCAAGGTATTTTTGGGTTTTTGGAATAATAGATCTGAAAAAAAGCAAATAAAAACAGATCTGCGTCACGTATGGTTGTTCGGCGCGCACCGTCACAATGGAGATCTTGCAGGCCGCTTCGATCTCCGCTTGGGCGACGACGCGGCAGAGCTCCTCTAATCTTGGGGCGAGGTGGTCGAGCTCGCGGTACTTGTCTACCACTTGGTGGCAGACTGCCTCCCAGAGCTTGTTGGATTGCTCCAAGAGGCGGTCGCATCGCGGCCAGCTGATGGAGTTGAATCTGGCAGATCTTGGGTAGGGGGTTCCGAGCTGGTGATCTTGGCACGATGGTAATAGGACAGAGAACCTGGTGCCTCTCCTTCTATAGGACACCAAGACTAAATGGGCTTGGGTCTCATGGGCCAATAGATATGGGTCTCTCATACAACACCAGACACTAGTGGTAGAACTTGAGGTGGCCTCCAAGCCTTCACAAACACCGAGGAAGATCACAAATCGATATTTCACTAGAGGATCCTACCGCCTAGGAGTCTCAAACCTCCAAGAGTAATAAGATCCGCTAGGGAAATATGGGGGGTCAACTTTCTCTTTGGTGGAAACGTAGATCATTCACTTCTCTTTTTCACTCCCCAAAAGATCAACAAGTTTTAGTGGAAGGGGAGGGATTTGTCCAAGAATTTTGAGCTAGAACAAATGCAGGGGAGAGAATGGAGTCATCACCTTCTTTGTGGGGGAAGAAGGGGCATATTTACAGCTAGCCCCCAAATTCAACCGCTGCCACACATTTTTGGTGTGGCCTGGAAGTTCCAAACAAGGTTCTGGGATTTACCTGAATGCCCCAGAATTTTCGGGTATGGCTATCTGATAAGCAGAAGGTTTGCAACAGAGGTGCAAACCTTTTGAGCTCTGTGGACCCTAGTCGGACACTGCACTGAAAGTTTTGGGCTACCTAGAACCATGGAACTCCAGCTGATTTGAGGGAACTCTCTCTCCCTCCCTCCCTCTCCCTCCCTCCCTTCCTCTCTCTCTCTCTCTCTCTCTCTCTCTCTCTCTCCTCTCCCTCTCTCATCTTGTGTATGATTGTGGGTGCGTTTTGTTTGTGTATGTGCAGTTGATTCCCACAATATCTCCGAGGTGCATCCCCTTCTCAATAGTGTGGCTGCCCTAAGGCTGGTCACGTATCATATACTAGTATCATGCATATGATACTAGTGTATGATATTACCTGCACAATGCATAGTATCATAGATTGGTATCATAGTGATCTCATTTGTTGTCATGCATGACACATATTAGTACATCGTTTAATATGATACGGTATCATATCATGATACTCAATCATCTCTTTCTTCATTTAATTGAGTGCCACCTCATAAAAAATGCATAGTTGACATGCATGATACTACCTATGATACTCCCATTATGACCAGTCAAATGAAACATAAAAGGCATTGACAAGCGCGTGTTTTCCCTTTTTGAAATTGGGGGGGCAACCATCCATACTTCTCTTTATGATGTCGCGACACTGTTTACACACTTAAGCATGAGGTTATAACACAAATTATGTTGTCATTAATATCAAAAATACTTAAGGGTGCCCTTTCACCTTTGTTTCCCCCTCCTTGTACCGAAAATTGCTTTCAGAGCTCGGCCTCCATGGAGGCCGGATTTTGAAAAATTCTTATTTTTACATTTCAAAAAATTCTGGAAAAAATACAAACATACATAGAGGCATAACACACATGTGTGTAAATTTTTAGGATGAAATACGTTCAATTGAGGGCTGTGCAAAAAAGACAAATATGTGACTTTTCAACACATGATACTATTCGTCCCAAAAGTCCATGAATTTGTTCTTTTTGCACAGATCGCATCTCAAGGTATTTCATTCTGAATTTTACACACATACACATTACATCCTTTTGTACTTGTACAATTTTTTGATTTTTTTTAAACCAAAGGGTATGAATTTTAATTTTGTTCAAAAAAATCGGCCTCCATGGAAGCCGAGCTCCAAAATGCCGTTTCTCCTCCTTGTACTATACTTATACCTTATATTAATATAAAAATACCGTGGAACAATTCATGGCCTAAAAAGGAAGAATGTGCAGAGCTCGTGCCGTTCATTCGAAGAAAAAATACATGGCTCACAACAACTCTAGAAGTATCGCCATCTCGATTGCTATAATAACCGCCAATATGGCACTCTAGCATAGTCACCATAATTTATGGAGTGCACTCCATATAGAGCTCGCCAGCCTCCATATTTGGAGGTTATGGGCATTGGCTCGGAGCGCTCACCATCCACCAACCACTTGCGTGGGAGGGAAGTTTCATCTTCCTCGTCACCTTTTGCACTAGCCTGTGGCAATTTTACAACCACTTTTCCCTGTCGCCCGCAGCTATAAAAATACTGATGGCCCCCACTTCCCTTCTCGTCGCCCACAACCTCCACCATCACCGTTGGCGAACTGGGTGTTGCTCTCGGAGGAGGAGCGGTATCACAGTGAAGCTCTGATAAAATTTATAGGAACTACTTTCAAAGACACACAAGGATTTCATCACTGATTTTCGTATGTGTCCCCAAAATGGTTAGCATAGTTTCTATCATTAGGTGGGAAGAAATCCGCGACCCAACGGCCAAGCAAGATGTGTGGACGCGTGTGAGATGTGTGATGCGTGGAAGAGTGGAATCGACGCCCATGTTTGAAATTGTGAGAAGCACTAGATGGGGCATCCATGTGGATGCATGTTCTGGTGCTTCTCACAATTTTGAGCATTGGCATCGGAATCCGTCGCCGCCGCCAGAATCAGCGCCACGAAGTTGAAATTGCCATTAGAAACAAGTCATTGATGACGAAACTGCCCCTGGAATATGTACCTTGTCGAAAGCGTCTTTGCGTTTGTACTCAATTTTTTTCGAGAAATCTTCCGATCTATTCATCAAACATAAAGATGGTATAAAGAATACTAGAAATAACAAAAGAATTACATTCAGGTCCGTAGACCACGTAGCGACGACTACAATCACTTGAGCGAGCCGAAGGCACAACGCCATCATCGCCCCTCACTCGCCGAAGCCGGGTAAATTTTTTTGTTGTAGACAATTTGGAAGTCGTCGTGCTAAGGCACTATAAGACCAGCGTACTAGAACAACAACCGCCGCCGATAAAGAGAAATGTAGATAAAAAGGATCCAACATGTAGACACATGAACTCAGACGAATGAATACCGAATCCAAGCAGCCCGCCGAAGACAAACATCGACTGAATACTACGAGATCCACTAGAGAAACACCTCCACACGCCCTCTAACTAAGCTAGACGCACCACCAGGTCGGGGTTTGGCGCGGAGAACCTTATTCCATCTTCAGAGAGCCGCCGCCTCCCCGCCTTCCTGAATCCTGAGCAGGACACATACCCTAACTAAACTAAAAAAACACTTAAAAGTAAAGATCCCCTGCCGGCAGGGACCAGGATCCACCACACCGCCATCGCTCTGAGACCACAGGAGACGAGGTAGATTGGCGGCGCCAACGGGAGGTAGGGAAAACCTATCACCTTGTTTGCCTTGCGTCGCGAGCGAAGAGTTGCGGGAAAGTTGGGTCTGATTTGATTTGTGTCGTGCTCAGATTTAACTGAATATGTTTGAAGATTTGTGGGAAAAAATGATGTCACACTGACAAGTGGATCCCAGAAATGAAGGCAGCCATTATGGAGACTATAAGTTTGTGCATCACTGCTTCGTATGAATATGAAGATTGTCAATGTGGCGACTCTGATAGAGTTGCTCTCACCAAAACGGCTTCTCGAGTGGAGTTTGGAAACTGCTGACTGACTGGGATGAGGACAGTAGACTTGACCTGCTGCATGGGCAGTTTTCTTCAGCCAAGACTGGTGGCGGGTAAACGTTGCGGCTCTCACCCGGAATTCTTACAGCTGCCATCTGGTAGGAGAAAATCTCTCTCATACAGGGCGGCACATTCGGAAAGAGCGGAATCGTCGGGGTTTTCGATCTCACTCCATCTCTGAGAACAATCTCTCTCATCTCATCAAGATGGATCTTCAGCACCGAAGCTCTCCACCGAGCGGTTGTTCGATGATGGGAACGCGCCTGGCCCGGAGCCTGATTAGCTTCTTAGCTAGGTCCTGTGTCCTTTGGGTGCTTCTGCACCTTGTCTTGTACTGTACATAACAGTACTGTTTTTTGTACGCTTCTACCCAGTTAATGAATAGGCACTGCAATTTCCTCAAAAGAAAACTGGAGAGATGTCGGCGCACCTTCGACTCTTCAAGCACAAGAGCTCTCCTGAGCACGCAGATGGTCAAGAACGACCGGTCCAAGGACTTTAACGGCCTTCTGAACGACGAAACCGATGACGAGCCGGGCTAAATTCCCATTGTGTTCGTGCTTTTTTGTAACCAGATATTTCCTGGTTACTTTTTATCTTGTAAATACTCTCTTTTCCTCTCTCGTGTATGAATTGGCAGCACTCCCCCCCAGTCCCCAAAAGAACACAAAAAACAGGTTTGTGAAAGTGAACAGTGGCCTACATAACAGAGTATACAAAATCTCCGTCGATAGCAGCTATATTTTGATACTGCTACCGCTAATTACATGGACACGACAGGGTTGAGCAAGGGTCCACATCTCAAAACAGTTCTTGATCTGTATGTGTTCGACTACGTCGGCGCTCGATTGGCTCTATTTTCCTTTACAGATAATATCGTACAGGTCAGGTACTGTTACTCTACAAATCAGGCAGGCAGGGCCAAACTGCATTTTACCTTGGCCCATTCATCCTTCTCGAGAGATCGGCTCGACGCTTGGCCTCTCTCTCCGCTGTCTGGACATAAAATTCAGCTCCGAGCATGTTGTTTACCTCGACGTTTGATGATAGACTTGCTTCAGCGGCTGGATTATCAGTTCGACGGTCAGAGTGAATCCTAGGGCTGAAAGCACGCGCACAGCATTGGCAAGCCGGCAAATGTGCCTTCTAGTTTCTAGTGGGGTAAAAGCCTCCACTTCCATGCTCAACTTATGTTGATTTTCGTTCAAATTAGTCTCTTCATCCACCACGACATGCTCGCCGACCCAGATGAATCCATTGCAACCGAGAATCAAATCGGCATCATATTGCTCAAGATGATGGAAATGCTGCTTTCGCCGTTTTACCAAATAGGCAGGTACTGTGAGCAATTGACCCCTCTGAAGCTGCAAAGAAAACTCAAAACAATTCAGCAGGTTAGCACGTTGTATAGCCGCAGGAAGCAATGCCGGTTCTGAAAGAGGTGAGACTATCATAAGTCCTGCAATCAGATACAAATCATCAACCTATGAGATATCAGGACTTAACAACATGACATATCAGGACTTAACACGTATATGAACTAGTTCATCAACCTGCTTTGCATTACTGCACCGGGTAATCAACATCGACCAACCTTTTACTTTTTCAAAAAGTTCGAAATAATGACAAGAGCCAGCATTGCAAGGGCAGAGCGCTCACAATAATGCATAGAGTTCCTCACAATTGGTTCATCACATAAAAAGGCAGCATAACCTAAACTGGTAGAGCACTACCCAATAATAATAGCTGACAAAGAGTTGGTCTCTTAGCTACCTTTCCATATTTTTTACTCCTTGGCTGTAGGTCAAGAGATCCATCGTGTTGGATATGACGAACTTCAGCCTGATAATTGGTTTCATTCAAAGTAGCAGCATCAGATTTAAACAGTACTCATTCAGTAAATAAGCAATAAGGGTGACAAACTATAACAAATAAATAATAAAACATAGTAAAGGACGAGAAGCCTAAAAAAGTTCCCAGTATCATGAACTCCCCTAAGGAAAAACAGTAAAACAAAATGTATAAAAAAATTGAAGGCTGGTGTAACACCCCTACCAATGAACAAACATCCTGGTTACAAAGTGGGACCCGTCTCTGAAATTCTACACACAGAAGTCATACTCCAAAAATACAACTAAATTCTCTAGATCATGAGATCCAGTACTAAATACTATGCCATCAGAGCATCACCACTCAACCCCCTAGATATCGGTGTAATTATCTGACTGGTGTCTTAGCACCTCATATATTGGAGTCGTAATGTTATTGTTACATGAACTGCATGGATGGACATTTGAATTCACCATTGCTATATGTGTTATACTGTTTACTGCATGTCGTGGATGTTTCCATAAACAAATGAGACTCTATTGAAAGTTAAGAGACTATTATTTTCCAGACTTGATGATAATTAGAGTAGTGTGGTAGCACCGTGTAAGGTTGATATCTGGGTGTTAACACTTGGATATATGAATAAACTGAGAGCAAAGGAAAACATAATGTCTAATCATTCCGGGAGTCCTTGCGTGTCAGAAGACAAAATGCCTTGATTGCAACCAAACCATCAGAGACTAGTTGACAAAATGCATAGCAAATTTTCCACACTAGAACTCTATGTTGTACCAAAATTAATAATGATGGTAGTTCATTAATCCGATATGCAACAAATTGAAGAAAACACAACACAATTCAAAGAGAAAAGCTTGCGCATTTAGGCTTGAGAACTCTGGATACTAGATGAAATCTATCTCATGTTAGTGTCTTTATTATTGTCAGTTTTGTGCATTATTTATTATTATGGTTTTTATTCCTTCGGAATTATCATCAAGTTATTCTAAAAATATGGCACAATATAAGCACGTACACTTTCTGGTCTTATTTTTTTTCAAGTTCTGTTAAGATCTTATCACAGGTTGGCTCTACAGTCATCGTGATGCTTCTATATTGGGAAGGGCTGCGGCCTTTTCTACTGACTCAAGTCTCACTTAGAAAGTTAAAAACCTGAAAAGCCATGGTAGATGACACGGAACTCTTTGTGTTCTGTGCTCCCTTATTACGGTTTGTTTTTACCAAGTGATCCCCAAGGCGCAAATTGGCTTTGTTCTTCCACCTAATAAGGGCCAAACTTGCATCCTCTTTCATTGTTCTGATTTCGCGTCTCCTATATTTGCTGCCCATTGTTTCTGTTTTCCATCGCCAACTTCTAGTCCATGCACATACTTCTGCTCCATCTATTTTTAATCGCCAGTTCCAATGTGCTATTACTTCTATTTCCTGTCTATTAGTTATTCCACAACTACACATATTGGCCACCATATACCTCTACCAGTTCCTACTCATTTCACGAATGTCCATCCGCCCTGTTGCAAGATTTCTTCTACCTTCTATTACTAGCCAAAACCATCTACCAAGCAAGTGAGATATCGGGGCACGCTAATGTCTCAAATACAATTTAAGCTGTACAATTCTGAATGATGTCTCACTGATTGACTGGTGGATAAGTAGTAAGAATGATGGTTCAACCTGATATCAACAGCAAGATGGCAAGAAAAAGCAGAAGAAAAGGTACCCCGGGGCTTATAAACACATTGGCAGTGAACAGGTGCAGAGTAATATGCCAAGCTGGAGTGCTGAATAGCCTATATCATTGTTTATGCATATTTGTAGTTTGGTACGACTCAGAGGATAGATATATAAGCAAATATATATAATTATTTGTGGAGAAGGGGGAAGGAAAGTGATACTTACACAGACAAGGTCATTTTCTTCAAGTATACTCCGCATATTAAGCTCATCAACATCAGTTCTCCGTCTCTAATAGGCGAGTGGGAGAAAAATCATTAACCAGAATACTGGTGAAAAATAACTAGTGAAAGATATAACGTGCTAATGATGAACAGTCATTGATCTCTTTGAACAAGATGCAACATTTAAGTCTCCATTCTAAAATAGCATCCAACCTATGCTTCAAGAAAGTAACTGTAGTTTATATAGTATACTGCTCTGCATATCTACAGGGAAGACACCAGTACAAGCTACTGTTAGGTCGGCTAGAAAGTGTGGTTTGAGGCATGTTATCTGTTTGATGTAGTCTAGCATCATTTTATGTACCAGATTGTACTACAAGAACATTCCAGTTGTCAGCCCGTTGTCCCACAGACGTTTTCAAATCACCATATCCATTATGCACCAGCTGAAAGAATATGCTGATGGTTCTTTTTTAACAAAAGAAGACGACACACTTATGGGTGTTACGGGGTAAAGGTGCAGAACAGCATACCTGGATTCCATCAGGCAAATTCATAGAAGAAAGCATCAAAACAGCACCTTGGCTAAAGTTTGTCTCCAACCTCCAGCGCTTAGAAGCAATCTTGCAGGGGAAAAACACATTTAATTGATACTGGCCAGAATATAACACATTTTTTGCATCTGAACAAGCAGATAGTGAATGAATCACGCTGTGATGGCATGACCATAATTAGCCAGATTTACCCATGCGCTCTGATTATTCATATGGGAGTGTATCCAAATAAAAGTAAATAACATGAACAATTAGACCATTACAAAATAGTTGAAGCTACTACCTCCGTCCTGGTTTATTGGTCCCCTTCGTATTTTGTGCCTAGTTTTGACCGTAAATTTGACTAACAAAATACAAGTTGTATGTCACAAAACTTATATTTTTGGATTCATATTCAAAAGAGGTTTCCAATGATACTATTTTTTTATGGTGTATAACTTATTTTTTTGGTAGTTAAATCAAAGGTCAAAGTTTGGCCCAAAATATAAGGGGGACTAATAAACCCCCTTCTTGGTAGTACTAACCTATCAAATGTACGGAAAACTAATTGTCCAATCCATGTATGCTACGAGGATCTTTTTTTGAGTAAACGCAAAAGCTTTGTGTTTCTTTCATTAAAAATGTAGAAGAGTTCGAAGTACAAGCCTCAGCAGTGTCTAGAACTACCCAAGTATCACCAGGAGCTAAGCAACAGAAAATTAATGGACATCCCAAGATCCCGGCAGGATCACCCAAAGCCCAAGAGCTTGAGCCCACACCCATAACCTTGAATCTTCCTTGATCCTAGCCAACAGTGCTGGAATGCTTGGTCTGGTGTGCTTGAACATGCACTCATTGCGCTCTTTCCAGAGCATCCAGGATATCAAAACGGTCACCCCTGGCGTTGTGGCTGACAAGATGCTCTTAACCAGGCAACGACCTCATACTTGGGTTGTTTACAACAAACAACAACTATCGCAGTTTGAACCATGAGCTTTAAGGCAAAAGATAGAGCATCGTCATGGACTGTGAAATCCATGACATGTTTTATTACATTCAGGTGAGTAGCGCATTCCTAGCAGGAACCATGTTATAAAAATGAGAAGAACACTGAGAGAGTGACAAAGTGCGCATACCTCACTGACACGGCCAATAATGATATCCCCTTTCTGTGGCTTATACCTGAAAAGGTCCAAGAGAAAAATGAGCTAAGCCTAGCTAGAAGTCCATCCACTAAATGTTAAGTACATTTGCAACAAGGTTTATTAAAGTAGAATCAAATGGCCCCCATCCAACCACCCTTACTAAGAGAAGGCTTATTTTTACCTCCTGTCGGTCAACCATTGGAATTGACAAACCAATTGATAATCAAACAAACAACTAGTGCCTTCAGGGAATTGGGGTAGAATGCAGAACTCACTACAAATTCGACCCTTTGCCTTTTAAATCAATTAATACAAATATAAAATTTTATAATGAACCCAAATATCTAGAGTTTGATTCGGCACAGATAATAACCACCCTGCTCTAATCCAACACCCCGTAATATTTCAGTATGAAACTTCAGTGCGCACTACAATAATCCATTCATTGAGACAAATAAGTAGTATAAGCCAACCAATCAATTCATGCTGCGTAGACCATTGTACTACTCGGTATGCCATAGTAATGCCAGCATTGCCAGGCAGGGAAACAGAAACCAGTCAAATCGCTGGAAACTGGTAGAGCGGAGAACAGGAGGAAGGCAGGGATAGGGCACCTTGCGCGGAGCGTCCTCACGCATACGAGATTCTGGACCCACTCCACCACGCCGCACACCGTCGCCACGACCTCCCCATCCTGATCAGACGTGCCATGCCCTAAGCAAAACAAACACGTCCGAAAGCCCTATCAGTCCATCACGAAACACGAGCGGAGAAACACGTGGGAAGGGGATGTGAAGGCGGGCTGTTACTTGAGGATGGTGTCTTCGGGGTTGACGGGGATGTTGTCGGCGAAGGTGACGGCGGCGGCGGCGGGGGCGAGGGTCTGGAGCTCGTGGAGTGCGGCCTCGAGGCGGACCCTCTGTGTCTGGTTCAGTCGTAGGTGGAGGTCTCCCATCGCCGGGGAGGAGAAGGAGGAAGCGTCGGAGGTTGTCGGCGTTGCCGCCGGTCGACGCCGAAAATTAGTCACTTCTTTTATGAAGAGGGGAGGCAAAAATTAGTCAAAACCCCAAAGATTTTTTGTTACCCAACCCTGGCCATATGGGCCGTATTTGTAAGGCCGGTTCGCGGGGGGCACGGATTGTTGGCCTGGCACAGCACACGAATAAAAGGGCCGGGCCGGCCTTCGGTCTGCCAGGAAGCAAGGCCCGATCTCCGAAGCCAAGCCCTTAAGGGCTGGGCATGGCCCTTTTATGCAGGGCCAGGCCCTATTGTTCCTTCGTTCCTTTTTTTTTCGAAATGGAACACATCGATTCCATACTTAAACTGGCTCGGCCAAGATGCTGTCCCGTCGAACAGTTACATATTCAGGTAGGTCCTCAGACCACACATGCGAGACAGGCTGGAGACAGGCTGGTGACTAGCACTGTAGGCCGCTAGAGCATGTGCAAGATTATTACATGCCCGTGGGGCAAAAGAGAAAGAAACACTAGTAAAATTTAGATAGGCAAACTGTCAGATCTCCTTAAATAGCAAACCTTCAGGTGCACGGTCCGATTCAGTAACAATAGCTTGCTGTTTTTCAAGGCAAACGGTTCAGCGGCGATGGAAGTGTCAAACCTGCTGGATTCCTATTGCCAAGCCTCGGGGCAAAGGATCAATACAAGCAAGTCCTCAGTATATTTCAGTAAGGGAACACCTGAAAATGCCAGATAGGAAGTTAAAGGGGCGCTCGACGTCCACATAGAAACTCTGAATGAGAAATATTTGGGCATGCCATCGGACATTGGTTCATAAAAAATGGGTGCTTTTAAGTTACCTAAAAGACAGATTGTGGGTAAAGGTGAAAGGTTGGATTGAAAAAACCATCTCAGTAGCGGGCAAAGAAATATTAATCAAATTGGTCGCGCAGGCCGTCCCGGTTTTCTCGATGTCATGTTTCGAATTGCCAAGGGGGCTATGTGAAAACATGAATAAGCGCATTCGTCAGTTCTTTTCGGGGAGCAAGGAGGGGAAGCGAAAACCATAGTGGGTTTCCTGAAAATCTATGACTCAGCCAAAGAAGTGTGGCGGCTTGGGGTTTAGGGACCTCGAGCTCTTTAACCTAGCCTTGTTGGCTCAGCAGTCTTGGCGCCTTCTCACAATCACTTTGAGCCTGGTTACTCAAGGCCATCTACTATCCAAATGTTGATATTCTGAATGCAGAATTGGGATCACATCCATCCCAAGTGTGGAGGTCGATTCTAGAAGGCAGAGATGTACTCTAACATGGCATCATTAGGCGTATCAGTGACGGCTTGACTACTCAAATCTGGGGCAGATAATTGGATCCCAAGAGACGCATCAATGAGGCCAATTGTTTGTATGGCGAATGATCCTCCTATTCTTGTCAATGAACTCATTCATAACACTTCTGCTGTGTGGAGGGATGACAAGCTGCAGCGGTACTTCCTCCCGGCTGATGTAACGACAATAAAGAACATACCCCTCTGCACGAGTCCAATGGCGGACTTTTGGGCATGGCAATTCGAGAAGAAGGGGGAGTTCTCTGTTAGATCGGCGTACCGTATGTTGTTCAGTATAAGAAATAGCGGGGAAGATTTGCTGGGCCAGAGAGGATCTGCTTCTAATGCCACGTCATAAGAGACGTGTTGGACATCTTTATGGAATACTCAAGCCCCTGGTAAGATCAAAACCTTTTTATGGAGACTGGCAAAACACTCATTGCTGTCGGAGAATGTACGCCACCATAGGAACATGTGCGACACAGACTATTGCTAAATCTATGGCGGGGTTGACTCTTGGTTGATTGCACCGCTTCTAGGTGTGTTTGGGCATTGGGTGATGAGGTATTGACTGACCACATAATAGAGACGCAAGAACCCAATGCAAAACATTGGCTCTTCAACATGATGGGTACACTTTCACACGCTGATTTCATGAAGATGGTTGTCACTTTGTGGATGGTGTGGACTGCTCGTAGAAAGGCAATTCATGAGGCTATATATCAAAGTCCATTGTCAACACATCTATTTGTCGAAAGATTCATAGCCGAACTAGATGGACTGAGAAGGATCACCAGTTCCGGTTCATCTTGCCGGGGTGCACATGCGATAATGGCGCCCAACACTTGGAAGCCTCCGCCGAGCCGCCATGCTAAAATCTATGTTGATGGAGGCTTGTCTCATGATGGTTGTGTGGGTGCAGCAGCGGCGGTATGTAGAGATGACCAAGGTAACCATCTCGAATCTTCAGCGATTGTTCTTCCTGATATGAATGACCCAACAACTCTTGAAGCCATAACATGCCGCGAGGCTTTGGCTCTAGCTGCTGATTTGTCTCTAGGGCGTCTGATGATAGCTTGCGACTGCAAGACAGTGGTGAATTGTAACACTCTGGATTTTGCCCATTTTCTTTTTCTTTCGATTTTGGTCTGGTTTTGCTTTTCAGTGGCTTAGTGGTTTTGAAACCTGGAGAGATCACCCTCGATTGCTCTCCCAAGTGGCTTGTCAATCTCAAAACCACCCCAAGACCTTTCCATTTCTATCTTGGATCCAATCCAATATTCTTTTCTTTGGGAATATTCCTTTTTTCTATTAAAGGAATAACCCTGTCTGCCCTGGGTTGTGAAGCAACCCACACTTCCATCATTTCAAGGATTCCCAAATAATTCTCCTAAATTGTTTGGGTCAAATCTTCCTCAGATAAGTCAAAATCCTTCCTTGCCATGTTCAAAAATATTCCACCAATATTCCTTTTCTGATTCTGCCCCAGCTGGCAGTTTGTGAAGCAAGTACCCTTTATCTTAGCTTGCTTGCTCTCAAACTTTTTGGGCATTGTTTACTATCCATATCATTGCCTCATGCCAAAGTTCAACCCAAGTGGGCTAGTAAATCTTCCTTGGCAAATTTCCAAAATTTCCGGTCAGCTGGAAGCTTAATGAAGGAAGTACTAGCTAGGTTGATCCAATGGAGTTGAAATTTTGCAAGAATCTTCATATGCTCAAATTAACACTGTCCACAAGATTTGAGCATCATTCCATCATCTAGGTGATCACAGCATCAAATCTTGGCTTCTGGTCATACTTTCCTATTGTGAAGCAACTATATTTTATATTGCTTCATAATTGCTAAAAATTTACCAGATCATTCTCCCACCCATATAACACCTCTCCAACAAATTTGGGCTCATTTCATGTAGCCATTTATCCTCAGTTATTTCTCTAAGATTCTGTCCAGAGAGAACCACTGTGAAGGAAGTACTATTTTGGCATGCCCAAATGGTATGAAATTTTTACAGTGAGTTCATGTATTCAAATAACTCCTAGTCACCAGATTTTATCTCAATCCAAGCATCTATGTGAGTGCCACATCAAGATTTGTATTCTGGACCAGATTATGCAGTTGTTAAGCAACTGTATTAAATCTTGATGCAAATCATTCCAAACTCCACAGGATTATAGTCCCTCTTAATCTAAACCTCTCAGACATCATTTTTGGTTCTTATCACCTCCCTATGGATCACAAATGTGCAGTCAAGTTTGCTACAGCAAACTTGCAGTGATCTTTGCCATCACACCAGTTGCTCATCTCCTGATCTTTCACTTCCAGGCTACCTTGGGGAGCAAGGACTACACCCCAGACAAGGTGTGCCAGCCTCTCGCGTCCCCTCCGAGCATGTGCACACGGTGACCACGAGTCTGCCGAGCCAAAGTCGTGCTCTGCACGCCGACAGCGTCGGACATGACCGCTCCGGCCACTCTGCGCTGCCTCTTCTTGTCCCGTCGTGCCGACTTCGTTCCCACCATCCACGTACCCCCTCCAGAACCCTCTCCCAGCTCCGGCGAAGCTCGCCGCCGCTCGCTGCCAAGTTCACGCACGGGCCGAACAGGGCGCCGCGGTCGCCGTCTCGTCCGCACGCTCTTAATGGCTCCGCATGCGTCCCGTCACCTCTGCACGCTCACGTCTACCTCAGCCACGCCACGACGGCCAGCGCGGCTGCCAACACATCACGGACGCCGGCGTTTTCCCCGCGGTGGGATCCGGTCCTGGCATCGCCGTCCGGCTATATATATATAGCTCCCCGCGGCCTCCCGAGCACCCCATCACCCTTGCCTCACTCCTAGACCCCTCCCTAGCCCTCACCTGAGCTCGAGGAGCTCCTCTGCCACGCCATCGCCGCCATGGCCGCCGCGGCCATCCTCCTAAATTCGTTCGAGCCCGAGCTCCTCTCCTCCTTCCTTCCCCACCAGAGCACCACCCAGCCACCAGCGGACCTCCCCAGCATCTCTCCCCCTCCTCCGGTGGCCTCTGTCCATCGTGCCCATCTCCACCTGATGCCACCGTCCACCGGAGTTCGTGTTGCCGTCGCCTCGGTCCACCTCGACGTCTGTGAGTGGTACTGATGGATGCGGCTCTCCCTCCTGAATCCATCCATATGCGGAGCGTCGCCGGAGACCGCCTGTAGCGCCGGCAGTCGCCGTCGAACGCCGCCCTGCCTCGGTCGAGCGCGGGCGAGGGAAGACGACAACGACCTGGCTAGGCGGGCCCCATCCCCAACGCGACCCCACCAGTCAGCCCCTCCTCGTTGACCCCGCCTTGCCACGTCGGATAAGTGGAGGCGTATTCCTGTGGAATACGTCTTCCTCTTCTGAAGGCGTATTTCATTCAAATCCGTTTTCTGTTTTTCATCCAAGGGCTCATTTGTGGATAAAATATTTGCAGATAGGTCCTTGGCAGAGAAACATTCACAACTTTTTGCTCACAACTCTGATTGAGGTGATTCCAAAGCTCACTTCTTTGTCTCGTCGAGCCCGTTCTGTTGATATCATTTTCACCATGTGTTTCCATAGTATAAATGACCATTTTGCCCTTGTCCGTAAACAGCCCCCTCCGAGAGAGAACTATTTCCGGCAATCGTATCTGCGGATTCTCCGCACTCCTTCTCGATGGTTCCTTCATCCCCAGGCAAGCCACGACAGCCACTTGCATGATGGACTTACAGTAGCTATGGTTTCCTACTTGGATAATTATTATGTGCATGTTAATATCTATATGCTTATGTGACCTGCTAGTCATCAAGTATTCATTGATATCATTATGCTCATGATTAATACTTGCAGTAGTTCAATTAGGATGATGACATGTCTGCATGCTTTGTTGTCATCGGTTATGAATATACTGATGTTGTTCATGCTCACCATGCTCGTCTGCATTTAGCTGGTTAAATGCTTGCATGCTGTTGATGCTATGATCCAGATATTATGCTGTCCATCCCTGCTTAGGATGTATCATGTTCATATGCATTATGATTTCATCATGTTATCATGGCTCAGCACGGCATCCTTCAAATTTAACCGGATGTTAATCGAACTTGAACACCTGTTGGCTGAGTCATAGTGCGGACTGAACCGAGCTCACCAGTGCAACCACACTTGCTGGGATGGGGCAGCCCTAATTCGGTCTATTGTTATGCCTCTCGTCGGTGCCTCCAACTAGGGAAGGTTATGAGCGCGTGCTACCCTGATCAGGTAGGCGGCTATAACCTTGTGAACCCAGTTGAGTTATTGTGCACAGGTCCCCGTTTGGGACAGTTTTGTTTGGCCATGACGATGGCAGGTGTCGGAAGGACACAGGGGTCACCCATGACATAGCCCAAAGGGGAGTTTGTCGGAGTGGCCGGGAGAGTGCCATGCAATAGATTGGGTTTTGTCGGAACGCCGTTGGTCCACCCGAATGGGAGCACGAGGCCATGAGTTCCGTGGTGAGGGTATAGTGTACTAACCTCTGCAGAGTGTATATAATCTATCGATAGCCGCGTCCTCGGATATGGGCACAGTTCGTAGTAGGACACACTATGGGTCA
The DNA here is from genome assembly GCA_011799875.1 of Thinopyrum elongatum. Classification (NCBI taxonomy): domain Eukaryota; kingdom Viridiplantae; phylum Streptophyta; class Magnoliopsida; order Poales; family Poaceae; genus Thinopyrum; species Thinopyrum elongatum. The sequence goes on along the minus strand of CM022302.1, from coordinate 152,795,592 downwards.
ACAGTATAATAATCTTGCTTATAATAACCCCGGTTCGATAAGAAAGAAGTTGGTTGATCTTTATGTGATCGCGAGAGGATCACCATGGTATCGAGGATACCGATGTTGGTTGATCGTGATCACGAGAGGATCACCGTGGTATCGTGGATACTGGATTTGGGTGATAGTGCTATGTGGTGATCTCGGTAAAGACCAAGCTCCTTGTGATCATGTTATCACTACGGTATTGTAATACCAAGTTTGGTTGGTTCCGAGGTTGTCATCTGGCACACTCGATGGTAAGTTCTTACAGGTGATGGTTATGGGGTAACCTCACGACAGAGTAAGTGGCAACCCGTTGCATGTAGTATATGCCATGCCATGCTTATATTGTTCTAGCATCATCATGTTTAATCTATAAGTGCCATGCTGCTGCTTGTCTTGATTGCTTTGGTTGCTGTGAGCTTGTGAGTACATTCAAAGTACTCACCTGGCGTGTCATGCCAGTTTGCAGGTCATGCCATGATTGCTTGCTTGTCGAGGATCCCGAGTTTGCGATCTAGGATACGCGTTCCAGCCAGAGTCCCTGCGGAGTGGAGTCCATCACCGCCATCGTTGTTCCACTGCCAAGGGTTGCTCCGCTTCCTCGGGATGTTCCGCTGTTAGCATAGAGCTACCCTGTGCAGGCGTAGCATCGTCGTGCCGATGTAATTCATGTACCCTTGTAACCTTATCCATAGTAATAAAGAGCTGATTTGTTCTATGCCAACAGTGTCGTATTCCAGAAGACTTGTCTCTGGGCTGGAATACGGGGCGTTCCGGTTTCCTCTGAGCCGGGGTGCCACATGAATGACATCAAAAATGGGTTGGGAGGCACTCATATCACAACTGTGAAGGAGATATAAAATAGAAGAGCCAGTTTTGAGAGTTGTGATTTTATGTTCGAGGGCCGAGCTTCTAACCAGGAGGCACACAACCTTGTAAAATTTTCACTATCGCTCCTCAGGGTTGCCACTTGTGGCTGTTAACTCCACATGACCCCTCTTGTATCCCTTTGAATTTTTCTTTGAATTAATAAAGTGTGTGCATTCCTCAAAAAATAATTACTTATTGATAATTTATGAGAAACATCCTTTGAATTATCCGCCAAAATACGGGGAGCGTCTAATTAACGAGCGCTCCTTCGGGAGCCTCCCAAGGGTCACCTGGGGATGGGCTGAGACCGAGCCACTTGATGCGCTCTCAGCCGCCGCCACGTGTCGCGCTCTGGTCGCTCCCTCCGATTTTCATTTTTATTTTATTTTTTCGCACGCATTTTCGGCTTAATAGATGGTCTTTTCCTGGGTTTTTTCGGCTTTTCGATTTTCCACCAGTCTTTCTTAGCTCTTGGACAATAAAAAATTTGCGTGAAAAACACGTTTTATTTTGCTTTCGCGAGAGGCATGGCCGTGCCTCTCGAAAACAGAAAAAACGCATTTTCTTTTTTTTACTTCCGCGAGAGGCACGACCGCGCCTCTCGGAAAAAGAAAAAACATGTTTTCTTTTTTTCCTTCCGCGAGAGGCACGGCCGTGGGTCTCGAAAACGAAAAAAAATGTTTCTTTTCTTTCGTGAGAGGCATGATCGTGCCTCTCGGAAACAGAAAAAATGCATTTTCTTATTTTTTTTTCCTTCCGCGAGAGGCACAGATTTGCTTTCACGAGAAGCACCGTCGTGCCTCTCAGAAACCAAAAAAAAACTTGTTTTCTTTTTTTCCTCCAGCGAGAGGCACGACCATGCCTCTCAAAAATGGAAAAAAGAACTTGTTTTCTTTTTTTTCCTTCCATGAGAGGCACTGGTTTGCTTCTAATGGAGGCACAAATTTGCTTCCGCGAGAGGCACAGTCGTGCCTCTTTCGGAAAGGAAAAAAATATGCTTCCGATTCGGTTTTTTCGTGAAAAAAATCGTCAAAACCTATCAACATGAGATCTACTTTTAAAGATCTCGACGAGCACTGGTACAGCGAGGTGCTATACAAATGGTTTTTAACCCCTTCCCGCGACGATGTTTTGAACCGTCGCCAAGTGAGTGACTGCGATAGGGGGGTCCTTCCCACACGACCCAGAAACCGTCGGGGATAGGACCTCCGGTCACACACGCTCGGCAAAGTGAGGTCGTGTGCGATGGGCAAGCGATCAAATATGGTTATACGTATAGTTGTGCTAAAAAATACAATTATACAGGCCAAATCGTTTCCGGTCGTAAGTACATCCTACACAGTCAGTCCCGGCTAAACGTTTCCATTCGTATGTACATTTCACACAGTCAATCCAAGAAATATGTTTTCGTTAGTATGTACATCCCACACAGTTAATCCAAGAAGTACGTTTCCGTTCGTATATACATCCCACACAATCACTCCAAGGAAAATGTTTCCGTTCGCAGGTGCATCACACATAATTTTCCCCACTAAATCGTTTGTGATAGCGTTGCCATTGCACACGATATTAACAATTTTATCGTTTGCGTTATTGAATGCATCACACACGGTGCGTAGAAGAAACTGTGTGGCAAAGGCTGTCCATCACACACATTTTTTATGTGGTAAACGTTTGCGCAAGGTGGCCTAACGCAAACAGTTTTCAAGAGGATGTCGTGTGTGATTGTTCATTGATCCAACACGGTTTATTCCTATAAACTGTGTGCGTTGCCTGAGGTCATCGCCCACGATATTTTCTCAATAACCATTTGCAATAGAAAAACCCAATTAGCAGGCTAATTGGACATTAGCAGGCTAATTGTCCTATTATTAATAATCCATTTATTAATCTAATTGACACTTCATATTAAGCACACAATATATTTCATTTTCATATTAAGGAAGTAGGATTTCATAAATTGAAATACATAAGAGTACAACATCATATAGCTTCAGCACTCAGCTACCCCATTACACAACTGCACCAGCACCAAGTTTCACATGCAACATCTATAACCTTTCAAAATTAGCATCATAGACGGTACATAGACAGATGAATCTCATCTGGAAAACTGCTGAAGCGGAAGGCGAATATTGAGCCTTTATTGATGTTGAAGGTCTTTGCAACTTTATGCCAGTGCCTGTGGATGATTGACCGTCCATCCTTCGTCCTCTTCAGGAACACTTCAATATTGAACCATGGGTGTTGTATGAATACCTTCCTCGCCTCCTGACCATACAGGTGGTTTGAGAGGTAATCATCAGTGAACTGCTTTGAAAAGGCCTGACAACAAGGATGTGCATAAATATCTTCTCTATATTGAAAATGGGGCAAAGGAATAAAAAAGGCAAGGTATAATAGTTAGTACCATCCTGTAGTGAACTGATGTCTTCTTCATTGTGCAGACAAACATCTTGTTGTTTTTTGTCGCTAATTTCTTTGTCCTAACAATCTTTCTGAGTTTCTTGACTTGACTGATATTCATGGACAACTCATTTCCCCATATGCAAAAAGGGTCGAACAGTGGGTCAAAACCTCTGACAGCAGGACCTACATGTGCAAGACCAAATTGTTAAAAACCTAAATATTAGAATGTTTCCTTCAATTGCACAATAATGTGCTATTAGACAAAGGATCATGCATGTGCAAACCTCGATTGTAAACCTCAGTGCTTCCCATTGTTTCCCTGCAACACATATAAGGTAGTTAGTGATCAGGTTAAGTGAGGGTTCGCATGCTATCAGTAAAATATGTTGATGAAAAAGAAGCACATTGCAGATTCATCAGATTAATTCAAGCCACATGGAAAACCCATTTATCCAAACCAAGCATGATTAAGAACTAGGAAATGTAGCAATTGTATATGTTTCTCATGTATTAAGTGCAGCCAAATTCGATTTATTCCTCACATGCACAACAATACAAAATTCTACCCACGACAATTGGACATCGCATTACAGAATTGAACCAAGCAGTTAACTAAACACCACAATAAATGAATCAAACATTAACTCAGCACCACATTGCACGATATAACATACTCCTAATAGAAGATCAGACAGTTAACCAAACCAAGCATGCTTAACAACTTGGAAATATAGCAATTGTATTTGTTCTCATGTATTTAGTACAACAAAATTCGATTTATTTCTCACATGGTATACAATAACAGAATGCACCCACAATAATTGAACATCGCACTGCAGAATTGAACCAAACAGTTAACTAAACACCACAACAAATGAACCAAACGTTAACTGAGCACCACATTGCACAATGTATAACATACTAGAAGATCAGACAGTTAACCAAACCAAGCATGCTTGACAACTTGGAAATATAGCAATTGTATTTGTTTCTCATGTATTTTGTAAAGATAAATTCGATTTATTTCTCACATGGAAGGAAATACAAAATTGCACCCTGAAGAATTGAACATCACATTTGCAGAATTGAACCAAACAGTTAACTGAACACGACAACTAATTAACCAAACAGTTAATAAGTGAGCACCACATTGCACGACATATAGAACATATACACTAGAGCAACAGATTGCATGGTAAAAGTAGATAGGACAATTCACTAGAATTTGTTAAGGAAAGGCAGGAGCAGCACATGCAACGGGTAAACCGATCATGCCTAACCGGCGTAGCTAGCAAACTGAACATAGGTCCTTATAGTGAGCTAATAAGACAAGCTACTCCTCATCGTCGGAGATATCGATGATGATTGGCTCCTTGGACATGGAAGAGGGCGAGGCCTCCACAACGTGGGTGCCCTCGTCGTAGTGGTGAGTTGCCTGAGACGCTCCAGGCACCAACCTGCTGGCTCTCGAGTTGAGGTAAGCACGGGCACGCTAAGAAAACACCTCGTAGTCTTCGTCGAAGGCACCGACGGTGGCCTCGAGAAAACGCCACGAACTGTCGTTTAAAGCAGCCAACCGCATCGCGGCATCGGCGCGCGAGGCATCGACGGTGGCCTCGACGGTGAGGTGCTCCTCCAAGATCTGGGGGTCGGCACGAATGGCAGCCATCACGACCTCATCCGCGCGTGCGGCCGCGATTTGCTTCTCCGCTGCCAAATGCTCCTTGAGCTCCTGGCTATACTGCGTGCACCATGGCTTAGGGCGGCGCTTATTTGGGGGAGGGGTCGGTGATTTGGGTGGAAGGTGTCGCGCCGGCGGTCGGGGCATGTGGGATGTGGAAGGAGGAGGAGGATGGGGGACGAGTGTGGATTACCTGCCTCGATCGACGAGGCCGAGCAGCGTGAAGGAGGGTCGCCGGCGAGGAGGCGGCGCTGCAAGCAAGGAGTGAAGGTTTCAACTTGGAAAGAAAGGCGGAAATAGGGGAAATGTGGTTTTGGTAGGGGGGAGGGGGCAGGGAGGTAGATATTTCCGCGGAAGCCAAATTTTTTGGATCGGTGCAGCGAAAAAACTGGTGCGCAAAGTGTCATCAGACACGGTCCCTTATTCAGCACTGTGTACGATATGTGAACATCACAAACGATTCATATAGCTTAACCCGTGTGTGATGAGTTTGAACGTGCAAATTTTGGTTCAAATTTCCCTGGTTACAGTGGTCATCCACGTCATTGCATAATTTGGGTACACAAAGGAGACTACAACATACCCACACTTCTTAATCGAGCAAGTTCAGCAATTAAACTGAGCTAGCTGACCTAAACATTACTCTAACAAATTAAAGACCGGCGCTCTTAATTAAACAAAACAAAGAGTACTACTATGGCTAGTGCTCGTCGATCTCCGCTGCCTCCTCCATGTCCAGCTCGCGCCCGACGATCTCCTGGGCAAGGGGCTCCATGGCTTCCATCGCACCATACTCGGCAAGCATCTCGCCATCCGCATCCGCCATATCTTTGGAATAGGCCGCCACAAGCTGGGCGTGGGCGGCCGCGATCTGGGCTTGGGATGGCTCCGTCATGGCAAGGTATGCCGCGCAGGAACGGACGGCTGCTCGAACACTCTCGGCGATTGCCAACTCTTCGGCCGTGGGTTGCCGACCATTGTCGGAGAAGCTTCGTTCGATTTATGCGGTGACCACCATGACCTGGGCGTGGGCGGCCTCGGCATGGTCGTGGGCGTCCTCCATCAGGGCTAAGGCCGCCGCTGCGAAACGGACAGCTGATGTGCTGTTCTCGCCAGTTGCTATCCCCGAGGCAGATGTTGCTGCCGCCACCTGAGAAGCAACAATGGCCGTTTGGGTTGCCTTGGCCGCCTGGTCGCAGATTGCGGCCACGCTCATGAATCTTGTTAGCACGCGCCTGGTAGCTGCGGCCGCGCTCTCACCGGAGTGGGCCGCCGAATTTGCCCTCACGAAGCGGGTCCACGTCTCCATCTTTCATCGGCGACGATTGAACAGTGAAATGATATTTGGGGAGCGAGCTAGTGTGCTTGACACGCCGGCTGTGGACTGCAGCCGATGCACCTTCTAGCGTAAGCCGTATGCGTACTATACTCCGATGGTGCTCCAAGATATTTTGTATCGCATCTCACACGGTTGGTGATAATAAACTGTGTGCGATCTACTTGATTTTTTTTCTTGATTTGAATTACATAATGGGGTCACAACTGCAAAGGATGGTGTTTGAATTGCTAGAACTTTTATCTGCAGTGAACATGCAACTATAGGTGTGTCGTAAAAAAAGTTGGAATTATTCAGGGTTCGTTTGGACATTTTTATACATTAACCTGGTTTTCTAGGCATTTCAGGTACACAATTCAAAATTAAACTACATGCACATGCTTCGGTGCACCAAAATGGGTTGTAAAATGATATATGTGTCCGTGGGTTGATGCTTATGTCCCATGCAAGAAATGGGGATGAATTTCAAACACCACGGCATCGTGGCTCTCCGACAAACGTTGAGGTGCTTGCTTTTGTAATTCTAGCAAATCCAAAACTCGTCTGAAATTCATGAACCTTGGCATGCTATCATGGAATGGCATCAACATGCTGGGGTAAAAAAATATTGTCCCATTTGGGGTAGGTTATGGTATAAGCTTCTCACAAACCAGAGCTTCTCACAAGAAGCCTCATGGTTCCGGTAGGGAAACGTGTCACCTTTGTGGACGAAACGATATCCGTTGCCTCTTCTTGCTTTCAAAACATTTCTAGTGTCAACGTAGAACAACAGGAGTGTTGTGTCATTTTTTGGGATTTTTCGTGGTTCGCTTGGACATATTTATACATTAACTGAGTTTTCTATGCATTTATGTGCATAATTCAAATTTGAACTACATGCACATGCTCCAGTGCATATAAACGGGTTAAAAATCAAATGTGCATCCTTGGTTGCAACCTTAGGTCCCATGCAAGAAATGGGAATGAATGTCAAACACCTTTGCCACCGTCGCTCGGCCGCTAACATTGAGATACATGGTTTTAAAATTCTAGTAAATCAAAAACTCGTCTGAAATTCATGAAACTTGACATGCTATCATGGAATGGCATCAACATGCCATGGTAAAAATATTGTCCCATTTGGGGCAGGTTGGGGTATAAGCTTCTCACAAACCAGAGCTTCTCGCAACAAGCCTCATGGTTACGGTAGGGAACGTTTCACCTTTCTGGACGAAATGATATTCGTTGCCTCTTCTTGATTTCAATTTTTTCTCTGGTGTCAACAGAAGGAAATATGCCCTAGAGACAATAATAAAGTTGTTATTTTACATTTCCTTATTCATGATAAAGATTTATTATTCATGCTAGAATTGTATTGATCGGAAACTTAAATACATGTGTGAATACATAAACAAATACTGTGTCCCTAGTAAGCCTCTACTAGACTAGCTCGTTGATCAAAGATGGTTAAGGTTTCCTAACCATAGGCATGTGTTGTCATTTGATAACGGGATCACATCATTAGGAGAATGATGTGATGGACAAGACCCATCCGTTAGCTTAGTATATTGATCATTCAGTTTATTGCTATTGCTTTCTTCATGTCAAATACATATTCCTTCGACTATGAGATTATGCAACTCCTGGATACCGGGGGAATACCTTGTGTGCTATCAAACGTCACAATGTAACTGGGTGATCATAAAGATGCTCTACAGGTATCTTCGAAGGTGTTTGTTGAGTTGGCATAGATCGAGATTGGGATTTGTCACTCCGAGTATCGGAGAGGTATCTCTGGGCCCTCTCGGTAATACACATCATAAGCTTGCAAGGAAATAACTAAGGAGTTAGTTATGAGGTGATGTATTACAGAACGAGTAAAGAGACTTGCCGGTAACGAGATTGAACCAGGTATGAAGATACCGACGATCGAATCTCGGGCAAGTAACATACCGATGGACAAAGAGAATTACGTATATTGTCATAACGGTTCGACCGATAAAGATCTTCGTAGAATATGTAGGAGCCAATATGGGCATCCAGGTTCCGCTATTGGTTATTGACCGGAGAGGTGTCTCGGTCTTGTCTACATAGTTCTCGAACCCGTAGGGTCCGCACGCTTAACGTTCGTTGACGATATAGTGTTATATGTTTTGATGACCGAATGTTGTTCGGAGTCCCGGATGAGATCACAGACATGACGAGGAGTCTTGAAATGGTTGAGAGGTAAAGATTGATATATAGGACGATGGTATTTGGACACCGGAAGTGTTTCGGGACATACCGGGAAGGAATCGGGTCACCGGAAGGGGTTCCGGGCACCCCCGAGAAGATATGGGCCTTATGGGCCAAAGGAGGGGACAGACCAGCCCACAAGGGGGCTGGCGCGCCCCTCCCATGGTTGGCCAGCCCTATGGGGAAGGAAAGGGGAGGGGTGGCCCCTCCTGCCTTTCCCTCCTTAGGAGAGAAAGGAAAGGGGGGGCTCCACCTCCTCCTTCCTTCCTCCCGCACTCCAAATAAGGAAGGGGGCGCCACTTGGGGGAGGACCCTAAGTAGGATTTGGCCTACTTGGGGCGCCCTCCTGGCTGCTCCATCCTCCCCCACCTATATATATGTGGGAAGGGGGCCACCTAGCACACCAGAACATGATCTTAGCCGTGTGCGGCGCCCGCCTCCATAGTTTACTCCCCGGTCATATTTTCGTAGTGCTTAGGCGAAGCCCTGCGGAGATAGCTTCACCATCACCGTCACCATGCTGTCGTGCTGTCGGAACTCATCTACTACCTCGCCGTCTTGCTGGATCAAGAAGGTGGAGGACGTTATCGAGCTGAACGTGTGCTGAGCGTGGAGGTGTCGTACGTTCGGTGCTCGATCGGTTGGAACGCGAAGAAGTTCGACTACATCAACCGCGTTGTCAAATGCTTCCACTTACGGTCTACAAGGGTACGTAGACATACTCTCCCCTCTCGTTGCTATGCATCTCCTTGATAGATCTTGCGTGTGCGTAGAATTTTTTTTGTTTTCCATTCAACGTTTCCCAACAGTGGTATCAGAGCCAGGTCTATGCGTAGATGATATGCACGAGTAGAACACAAAGAGTTGTGGGCGGTGATAGTCATACTGCTTACCACCAACGTCTTATTTTGATTCGGCGGTATTGTGGGATGAAGCAGCCAGGACCAACCTTATATGTCCACACACATGAGACCGGTTCCACTGACAGACATGCAACTAGTTTTGCATAAAGGTGGCTGGTGGGTGTCTGTTTCTCCTACTTTAGTTGAATCGAATTTGACTACGGCTGGTCCTTGAAGAAGGTTAAAACAACAAACTTGATGAATCACCGTTGTGGTTTTTGCGTAGGTAAGAATTGTTCTTGCTAGAAGCCCGTAGCAGCCACGTAAAACTTGCAACAACAAAGTAGAGGACGTCTAACTTGTTTTTGCAGGGCATGTTGTGATGTGATATGGTCAACATATGATGTGATATATGTTGATGTATGAGATGATCATGTTTTGTAATATCGACAACTGGCAGGAGCCTTAGTGTTGTCTCTTTATTGTATGAAATGCAAGCGCCATGTAATTGCTTTACTTTATCGCTATGCGTTAGCAATAGTTGTAGAAGCTATAGTTGGCGAGACGACCCCGACGCAACGATGGAGATCAAGGTGTCGAGCCGGTGACAATGGAGATCATGACGATGCTTTGGAGATGGAGATCAAAAGCACAAGATGATGATGGCCATATCATGTCACATATTTTGATTGCATGTGATGTTTATCCTTTATGCATCTTATTTTGCTTAGAACGGCGGTAGCATTATAAGATGAACCCTTCACTAAATTTCAAGATAAAAGTGTTCTCCCCGAGTATGCACCATTGCCAAAGTTCGTCGTTTTGAAGTACCACGTGATGATCGGGTGTGATAGACTCTACGTTCACATACAACGGGTGTAAGACAGTTTTGCACATGCAGGATACTTGGGTTAAACTTGACGAGCCTAGCATGTACAGACATGGTCTCGGAACACTGGAGACCGAAAGGTCGAACGTGAGTCATATAGTAGATATGATCAACATAGAGATGTTCACCATTGATTTGGATCGCGTATCACTTAGATAACTTGAGGGATGTTTATTTAAGTGGGAGTTCATTAGTAATTTGATTAATTGAACTTAATTTATCATGAACTTAGTCTTATAGTTTTGCATATCTATGTTGTAGATCAATAGCTCGCGATATAGCTTCCCTATATTTTTGATATGTTCCTAGAGAAAACTAAGTTGAAAGATGATGGTAGCAATAATGCGGACTGGGTCCGTGATCTGAGGATTATCCTCATTCTTCACTAATGAATTATGTCCTTGATGCACCGCTAAGTGACAGACCTATTGCAGGAGCTAATGCAGACGTTATGAACGTTTGACAAGCTCGATACGATGACTACTTGATAGTTTAGTGTGCCATGCTTTACAACTTAGAATCGGGGCTTCAAAGACGTTTTGAACGCCATGGAACATATGAGATGTTCCAAGAGCTGAAATTGGTATTTTAGACTCATGCCCGTGTCGAGAGGTATGAGACCTCTGACAAGTACTTTGCCTACAAGATGGAGGAGAATAGCTCAGCTAGTGAGCATGTGCTCAGAATGTCTGGGTACTACAATCGCTTGAATCAAGTGGGAGTTAATCTTCCAGATAAGATAGTGATTGACAGAGTTCTCTAGTCACTATCACCAAGCTACTAGAACTTCGTGATGAACTATAATATGCAAGGGATGACGAAAATGATTCCCGAGCTCTTTGCGATGCTGAAATAGGCGAAGGTAGAAATCAAGAAAGAGCATCAAGTATTGATGGTTAACAAGACCACTAGTTTCAAGAAAAAGGGCGAGGGAAAGAAAGGGAACTTCAAGAAGAATGGCAAGCAAGTTGTCGCTCCCGTGAAGAAGCCCAAAGCTGGACCTAAGCCTGAAACTGAGTGCTTCTACTGCAAAGGGAATGGTCACTAGAAGCGGAACCGCCCCAAATACTTGGCGGATAAGAAGGATGGCAAAGTGAACAAAGGTATATTTGATATACATGATATTGATGTGTACCTTACTAGTATTCGTAGTAACCCCTGGGTATTTGATACTGGTTCAGTTGCTAAGATTAGTAACTCAAAACAGGAGTTGCAGAATAAACAGAGACTAGTTAACTGTGAGGTGACGATGTGTGTTGGAAGTGATTCCAAGGTTGATACGATCACCATCACACACTCCCTCTACCTTCGGGATTAGTGTTGAACCTAAATAAATGTTATTTGGTGTTTGCGTTGAGCATGAATATGATTAGATCATGTTTATTGCAATACAGTTATTCATTTAAGTTAGAGAATCATTGTTGTTCTGTTTACATGAATAAAACCTTCTATGGTCATCCACCCAATGTGAATGGTTTATTGAATCTCGATCGTAGTGATACACATATTCATAATATTGATGCCAAAAGATGCAAAGTTGATAATGATAGCGCAACATACTTGTGGCACTGCCGTTTAGGTCATATTGGTGTAAAGCGCATGAAGAAACTCCATGCAGATGGACTTTTGGAGTCACTTGATTATGAATCATTTGATACTTGTGAACCATGCCTCATGGGCAAGATGACTAAAACTCCGTTCTCCGGAACAATGGAGCGAGCTAATGACTTATTGGAAATAATACATACTGATATATGCGGTCCGATGAGTGTTGAAGCACGCGGCGGGTATCGTTATTTTCTGACCTTCACAAATGATTTGAGTAGGTATGGGTATATCTACTTGATGAAACACAAGTCTGAAACATTTAAAAAGTTCAAAGAATTTCAGAGTGAAGTGGAGAATCATCGTAACAAGAAAATAAAGTTTCTACGATCTGATCGCGGAGGCGAATATTTGAGTTACGAGTTTGGCCTTCATTTAAAACAATGTGGAATTGTTTCACAACTCACGCCACCTGGAACACCACAGCGTAATGGTGTGTCCGAAAGTCGTAACCATACTTTATTAGATATGGTGCGATCTATGATGTCTCTTACTGATTTACCACTATCGTTTTGGGGTTATGCATTAGAGACAGCTGCATTCCCGTTAAGTAGGGCACCGTCTAAATCCGTTGAGACGACACCGTATGAACTATGGTTTGGCAAGAAACCGAAGATGTCGTTTCTTAAAGTTTGGGGTTGCGACACTTATGTCAAAAGGCTTCAGCCTGATAAGCTCGAACCCAAATCGGAGAAGTGCGTCTTCATAGGATACCCTAAGGAAACAATTGGGTACACCTTCTGCCACAGATCCGAAGGCAAGATCTTTGTTGCCAAGAATGGGTCGGTTCTAGAGAAGGAGTTTCTCTCGAAAGAAGTGAGAGGGAGGAAAGTAGAACTTGATGAGGTAATTGTACCTTCTCTCGAATTGGAAAGTAGCACATCACAGAAAACCGTTCCCGTGATGCCTACACCAACTAGAGAGGAAGCAAATGATGTTGATCATGAAACTTCAGATCACGTTACTACTGAACCTTGTAGGTCGACCAAGGCATGATCCGCACCAGAGTGGTACGGTAATCCTGTCCTGGAAGTCATGTTACTAGACCAAGGCGAACCTACGAACTATGAAGAAGCTATGATGAGCCCAGATTCCGAAAAAATGACTTGAGGCCATGAAATCTGAGATAGGATCCATGTATGAGAACAAAGTGTGGACTTTGGTGGACTTGCCCGATGATCGGCAAGCCATAGAAAATAAATGGATCTTCAAGAAGAAGACTGACGCTGATGGTAATGTTACTGTCTACAAAGCTCGACTTGTCGCGAAAGGTTTTCGACAAGTTCAAAGAGTTGACTACGATGAGACTTTCTCACTCATAGCAATGCTTAAGTCTGTCCGAATTATGTTAGCAATTGCTGCATTTTATGATTATGAAATCTGGCAAATGGACGTCAAAACTGCATTCCTTAATGGATATCTTCAAGAAGAGTTGTATATGATGCAACCAGAAGGTTTTGTCGATCCTAAAGGTGCTAACAAAGTGTGCAAGCTCCAGCGATCCATCTATGGACTGGTGCAAGCATCTCGGAGTTGGAATATATGCTTTGATGAGGTGATCAAAGCATATGGTTTTATACAGACTTACGGTGAAGCCTGTATTTACAAGAAAGTGAGTGGGATCTCTGTAGCATTTCTGATATTATATGTGGATGACATATTGTTGATTGGAAATGATATAGAATTTCTGGATAGCATAAAAGGATAGTTGAATAAGAATTTTTCAATGAAAGACCTCGGCGAAGCTGCTTATATATTGGGCATCAAGATCTATAGGGATAGATCGAGACGCTTAATAGGAATTTCACAAAGCACATACCTTGACAAAAGTTTTGAAGAAGTTCAAAATGGATCAGTCAAAGAAGGAGTTCTAGCCTGTATTGTAAGATGTGAAGTTGAGTAAGACTCAAAGCCCGACCACGCAGAAGATAGAGAGAGAATGAAAGTCATTCCCTATGCCTCAGCCATAGGTTCTATAAAGTATGCCATACTGTGTACTAGACCTATTGTGTACCTTGCCATGAGTTTGGCAAGGGGGTACAATAGTGATCCAGGAGTAGATCACTGGACAGCGGTCAAAATTATCCTTAGTTACCTAAGAGGACTAAAGAAACATTTCTCGGTTATGGAGGTGATAAAGAGTTCGTCGTAAAGGGTTACGTCGATGCAAGCTTTAACACCGATTCAGATGACTCTGAGTCTCAATCTGGATACATATTGATAGTGGGAGCAATTAGCTAGAGTAGCTCCATGCACAGCATTGTAGACATAGAAACTTGCAAAATACATACGGATCTGAATGTGGCAGACCCGTTGACTAAACCTCTCTCACAAGCAAAACATGATCATACCTTAGTACTCTTTGGGTGTTAATCACAAGGCGATGTGAACTAGATTATTGACTCTAGTAAACTCTTTGGGTGTTAGTCACATGGCGATGTGAACTATGGGTGTTAATCACATAGGCGATGTGAACTAGATTATTGACTCTATTGCAAGTGGGAGACTGAAGGAAATATGCCCTAGAGGCAATAATAAAGTTGTTATTTTATATTTCCTTATTCATGATAAAGATTTATTATTCATGCTAGAATTGTATTGATCGGAAACTTAAATACATGTGTGAATACATAAACAAATACTGTGTCCCTAGTAAGCCTCTATTAGACTAGCTCGTTGATCAAAGATGGTTAAGGTTTCCTAACCATAGACATGTGTTGCATTTGATAACGGGATCACATCATTAGGAGAATGATGTGATGGACAAGACCCATCCGTTAGCTTAGCATATTGATCGTTCAGTTTATTGCTATTGCTTTCTTCATGTCAAATACATATTCCTTCGACTATGAGATTATGCAACTCCCGGATACCGGAGGAATACCTTGTGTGCTATCAAACGTCACAACATAACTGGGTGATCATAAAGATGCTCTACAGGTATCTCCGAAGGTGTTTGTTGAGTTGGCATAGATCGAGATTGGGATTTGTCACTCCGAGTATCGGAGAGGTATCTCTGGGCCCTCTCGGTAATATACATCATAAGCTTGCAAGGAAATAACTAAGGAGTTAGTGACGAGGTGATGTATTACAGAACGAGTAAACAGACTTGCCGGTAACGAGATTGAACTAGGTATGAAGATACCGACGATCGAATCTCGGGCAAGTAACATACCGATGGACAAAGGGAATTACGTATGTTGTCATAACGGTTCGACCGATAAAGATCTTCGTAGAATATGTAGGAGCCAATATGGGCATCCAGGTTCCACTATTGGTTATTGACCGGAGAGGTGTCTTGGTCATGTCTACATACTTCTCGAACCGGTAGGGTCCACACGCTTAATGTTCGTTGACGATATAGTGTTATATGAGTTATATGTTTTGATGACCGAATGTTGTTTGGAGTCCCGGATGTTATCACAGACATGAAGAGAAGTCTCAAAATGGTCGAGAGGTAAAGATTGATATATAGGACGATTGTATTTGGACACCGGAAGTGTTTCGGGACGTACCGGGAAGGAATCGGGTCACCGGAAGCGGTTCCGAGCACCCCCCCCCCCCCCCCCCCGGGAAGATATGGGCCTTATGGCCAAAGGAGGGGACAGACCAGCCCAGAAGGGGGCTGGCACGCCCCTCCCATGGTTGGCCGGCCCTATGGGGAAGGAAAGGGGAGGGGTGGCCCCTCCTGCCTTTCCCTCCTCAGGAGAGAAAGGAAAGGGGGGGGGGGCAACTCCTCCTTCCTTCCTCCCGCACTCCAAATAAGGAAGGGGCGCCACTTGGGGGAGGACCCCAAGTTGGATTCGGCCTACTTGGGGCGCCCTCCTGGCTGCTCCATCCTCCCCCACCTATATATATGTGGGAAGGGGGGCGCCTAGCACACCAGAACATGATCTTAGCCGTGTGCGGCGCCCCCCTCCATAGTTTACTCCCCGGTCATATTTTCGTAGTGCTTAGGCGAAGCCCTGCGGAGATAGCTTCACCATCACCGTCACCACGCCGTCGTGCTGCCGGAACTCATCCACTACCTCACCGTCTTGCTGGATCAAGAAGGCGGAGGACGTCATCGAGCTGAACGTGTGCTGAGCGCGGAGGTGTCGTACGTTCGGTGCTCGATCGGTTGGAACGCGAAGAAGTTCGACTACATCAACCGCGTTGTCAAACGCTTCCGCTTATGGTCTACGAGGGTACATAGACACACTCTCCCTCTCGTTGCTATGCATCTCCTTGGTAGATCTTGCGTGTGCGTAGAATTTTTTTTGTTTTCCATGCAATGTTTCCCAACATCAACATAGAACAACAGGAGTGTTGTGTTAAATTTTGGAATTTTTCGGGATTCGTTTGGACATTTTTATACATTAATTGAGTTTTCAATGCATTTATGTGCATAATTCAAATTTGAACTACAGGCACATGCTCTAATGCATATAAATTGGTTGAAAAATCAAATATGTGTCCTTGGTTGCATGCTTAGGTCCCATGCAAGAAATGGGAATGAATGTCAAACACCCTGCCACCGTCGCGCGGCCGCAAACATTGAGATACATGGTTTTTAAATTCTAGTAAATCCAAAACTTGTCTGAAATTCATGAAACTTGGCATGCTATCATGGAGCGGCATCAACATGCTGTGGTAAAAAATTTGTCCCATTTGGGGCAGGTTTGGGTATAAGCTTCTCACGAACCAGAGCTTCTCACAACAAGCCTGATGGTTTCGGTAGGGTACGTACCACCTTTGAGGACGAAACGATATCCGTTGCCTCTTATTGCTTTCAAAAAATTTCTAGTGTCAACATAGAACAACAGGAGTGCTGTGTTAAATTTTGGATTTTTTCAGGGTTCGTTTGGACATTTTTATACATTAGCTGGGTTTTCTAGGCATTTTATGTGCATAATTCAAATTTGAACTACATGCACATGCTCCAGTGCATATAAATTGGTTGAAAAAACAAATTTGTGTCCTTGGGTGCATGCTTAGATCCCATGCAAGAAATGGGAATGAATGTCAAGCACCTTGCCACCGTCGCTCGGCCGCAAATGTTGAGATACTTTGTTTTTAAATTCTAGTAAATCCAAAACTCATCTAAAATTCAAGAAACTTGGCATGCTATCATGGAGCGGCATCAACATGTTGTGGTAAAAAAAATCCCGTTTGGGGCAGGTTTGGGTATAATTAAGCTTCTCGCAAACCAGAGCTTCTCACAACAAGCCTGATGGTTTCGGTAGGGAACGTGCCACCTTTGGGGACGAAACGATATCCGTTGCCTCTTCTTGCTTTCAAAATTTTTCTAGTGTCAACATAGAACAACAGGAGTGTTGTGTCAATTTTTGGGATTTTTCGGGGTTCGCTACGACATTTTTATACATTAACTGGGTTTTCTAGGCATTTTATTTGCATAATTCAAATTTGAACTACATGCACATGCTCCAGTGCAGAAAAATTGGTTGACATATCAAATGTGTGTCCTTGGGTGCATGCTTAGGTCCCATGCAAGAAATGGGAATGAATTTCAAACACCAGTGCATTGTTGATTACCCGCAAAATGTTGAGATACTTTGTTTTTAAATTCTAGTAAATCCAAAACTCGTCTGAAATTCATGAAACTTGACATGCTATCATGGAATGGCACTCGACATGCTGTGCTATTTTTCGTGTCCATTTTGAGAGAAAGCGCACTTCAATAACAGCCAACAAAGGCATTTTGAAACAAATAGCTGCCACTGTAACATCTCAAACATTTTGTATAATTTAAATCGTGTGCGTTCTATTAACCATTCACGTGACGCCACGCCTCACTCTTTTAATGGCTAGGAGGTGCCGTGCGGACAGGTGCTTGACTGAACGGGAGGCGTACGAGTTATACTCCAATGCGCAGGCTCACCGGGAAGCGTGCGAGCTATACGCCGCGCAGGCTCACTGGGAAGCGAGCCCTTTGACTTCCATGGCCGCCCGCCTTGCTTGCATCCTCTCCATTAATGGCGCCCAAACCGCAGTTTAATAGGGTTTTTAATATAAAACACTCATCGCAAACGTTTTAGTTAGAACACCCGTATGCAAACCGCCAGCTTCCCCGGGAAGCCAATGGAAAATGTGCCGAGCAGGATTTGTGCAGCTCTTGATCGCAAACGTTTAAGATAGAACACCCGTATGTAAACCGACAGCTTCCCCAGTAAGCCAAGGGAAAATTCGCCGCGCAGGATTTGTGCATCTCTTCAACGCAAACGGTTCAGATTGAATAAGGTATGCAAAGCGAGACTTCGGCACTAAGCCAAGAGAAAATGTGCCGAGCAGGATTTGTGCCTCCCTTCAACGCAAACGGTTTTTTCGGATGACCCGTGTGCAACCATGTACAGACAATTTGGTAAGATTTGCATTTTTCATATTGGGTATATTGCCATTTGTCAAAATGGAAAGATTGACATTTGTTGATCTAGTAACATTGCCATTTGTCAACCTTGTAACACTGCCATTTCTCAAAATATGCAGCTAAAAATCACTAGCACTATCTAATTTTTGCAACTAAAATTCAGTAATTGAGCATAGATTTCATTCATAGATTAAGCAGTCGTTCTTTATACAAATAGTTCAACTCGACAGCTGCACCGACCAAACTTTTCCCCAATTGTTGCCAACCACGTACTGAAATAGCTAGTTCAACTATATAGACTAGCTAATTTTAAGTACGTTGTACAGTTCCACCACATCTATAGTCAGATGAACTGAACAAAATAGCCCCTAAATACTACTACTACGGAGGGGCTTTGTACTACTTCCGGCAGCCTCTCCTCTGCCGAGTGCGCTCAGTAAGAGGCAGAAGAGGAGGAGCCTACCGACGAGCTGGACAACTGCAATACGGTGCCTGCCGCTACTGCACCTTTAGCGACGCTCACCTCGAACGCCCTCTGCCGCTCCAGACGACCCCTCTCGAAGTGGCGGGACTGCTCGTAGATCTCCTGATTCCTCGCCTCTGCGTCAGCGTGTGCTGCAGCCACGGCGGTGGTAAGGCTCTTTGCGTGCTCGACGAGGCGCTCCTCCTTCTCCTGTAGGAACTCGATGTAGCGCGCAAGGTCGCTGACGCACGTGCGGGCCTCCACCTCCGCCTCCCGCCTTTGGGCAGCGGTGGCGGAGTGGGTGATGACCCCGGTGGTCGATGGTGGGCTGGCGGCCACGGCGGCCGACGATGGGGTGGCGACCACGACCACCACCTCCCGCCTTCGGGCCGCGGTGGCGGAGCGGGTGATGGCCACGGTGGCCGGCAGTGGGGTGGCGGCCACGACGGCCACCTCCCGCCTTCAGGGCACGGCGGCGGAGCGGGCGATGGCCCTGGCTTTCGACGGTGGTGTGGCGGCCACGGCAGCAGACGGTGGTGTGGCGGCAACGGCGGCCGGCAATAGCTGCCGACGGGCAGCGGCGACGGAGCGTGTGGTGGGTGTTCCGCGCACACCCAACAGGGACGCCAGGCGCACTACACTACGCCGGAGACTGCGCCGCCGCCGCAGTGTAGCCTCCCAGCTGGAGCTGTCCTCTGATGACGGCGAAGTGGCTGAGCGACGACGACGGACCGGTGCCATTGGCGATTGTGGGAGAAGCAGACGAGATAAGCTACAGGGAGGGAGGGAAAATGCCACGCAGGACTCGCCGGCCGTGAGGGTTTATATAGTAGGCCGGTAAGCATTGGGATTTTGGGGGATTTCACCGAGTCAGGCGGGAAGCTTGCGCGGGAACCTACGCGGTTGCACAGGAATGGGCTCACCACCGTTTGGCCAAAAGAATGCCCCCGCGCGCTGCTCAAGCTTGTGCTCGAAGCCGTCTGCGGCAGCGGGGTGACAAGATGTGCGAGAGGAGGACGAAAGGACATGTACACATATGGTTAATAAAAAAACATTTGCGACTTAATTACCTACTATACCCCCATCCTGGTTTATAAGTAGGATTTAACTGATAAAATACGAATGCATGTCACCAAAGATTATATCGTTTGATTCGTATTTGAACATAGTTTCCAATTATATAATTTTTATAACTTGCATTAACATTTTGTTAGTTAAATTTAAGGTCAAAGTTTGGCACAGAATATAAAGGGGACTAATAGACCAAGACGGAGGTAGTAGCACACGGCCGCTCTCTACGCAGCGACGCAACTGTCGGCCGGCTTGTAGGTGATCATTCCCTGCGTGTTTAACTGCTCTATGTGTGTGGTTGCTCGCGGTTGAGGCAACCGCGGCGTCCTCTGCTCGCGCCCTGCCTCACGTCCCTTCGAGCGCTCTGCCCTCCTCCCTCCACGCGCGCTGCCAGTGTTTGGGGCTGGCGCACGATCATGTACGTTCGTGTGCATGCGGTTGCGCCGGGCACGGCACCACGATGCAGTTACCCGCTGCAAAAACTGCCATGCGGATGGCCGAGAATCCAGGCCGCCCGGCCCCCATTTATTCCTGCGGCCATTTACCTTCATCTCTCACACCACACGACACAATAAGCACACCCACGATGACACATACAGAGAGGACATCCAGCGGTTCCAATGGCGCTCCCACCAGCCGACGATGAGAACAGCGGGTGAGGGAGTCATGGACTAAGGGATCCTCGGGGCGACGGCCCATTGTCCATGGGCCGGACTAGTGGAGCCGTATAATGACGGGAGATCAATGAAGCTGTGGTGTGCCCTCCTAGTCAAGAAGGCGCAGGATCTCTTCAAACCCTTGTTGTAATCTATCTTCGGTAACCCTAGCCCTATCGGTGTCTATATAAACCGACGGTTGTAGTCATTAGGGTTAAGAGCTACATTCATCACCTCATAGCCTTAGGGTTCAGCTCATGCTGATCTCGAGGTAGATCTACTCTGTAAACCATTCAAACAATCAAGCAGGATGTAGGGTTTTACCTCTTCGAGAGGGCCTGAACCTGGGTAAACACTGTGTTCGTCGTCCCTTGTTACCCATCGATCCTAGATCCACAGCTCGGGACCCCCTACCCCGAGGTATGCCGGTTTTGACACCGACATTGGTGCTTTCATTGAGAGTTTCGCTGTAGGGTCGCCCAAAGAATCGATGGCTTGCCTGATCATAGGAGAAGGCATCGGATCCGGGGACTTCTTTGTCCCCGGTCAATTCTTCGCGTTCAGAAGCATTGTCCTGCACGCCGACCCAACTGGTCGTCTGGATCAGATCGACAACTTTGCCCCCGAACACCGAATTCGATTCGGCAACCTAGAATACGTGGTGGACTCACGGGGCGATCTGGTCTTCGCCGGATTCACTACCCCTTCCCGCACCCACACAGGCCTCGTCGTGCCCGCCCTGGAGTCTCCCTCCAATCCGATCTACGGATCGGCCCGAGCAGCTTCGAGCCAGGAGAGCTCCGCTTCGAGCCAGGCCAGACTCCACCTTCACCCGAACCCATCATGTCCACGGAAGATTTGTCCTCGACCTTCGAGGCAGGATCAGGAGGCGGAAGCCAGGAATCAATCTCGGCCGAACCGTTCCTCCACAATGCTCACCCAGCCGTGAACTCCCACGACAAAGTGGCGGCCAATGGCCAGAAATTACTCCCGGCCCGAAGCAACTCGATCTCAAGCCCCGGAGTGGAATCCACACGCAGGGATCAAAATCCGTCCTTGACTTCCGATGACTGTCCGGACCCCTTCGAGGATCCGATCCCGCACCCCGAGCTCAGCTTGGCCTATAGAAATCAAGGACTGGCTAGGGCATTAACTGCCCCCGTTGCAACGGAATTTGGCCTAGAGCCCTCGAGTTCGGCGACCCTCGCTATGATAAACGAGGCATTGGACCAAATTCAGAAAATGACTATCCAGGAGGATCTCTCCCCCGCTCACGATCGTCAACCCGTCGAGGCGTACTATAGGGAATTTTGCGTCCCACCCACCACCCACTTGGTAGCCACTATCGATGATTTAACCGATATGCTAGACTACAATTCGGAGAATATCGAATACATGGACGAGGGGGACGGAGCCACGGCCAGTGCCGATGTTGCCCCCCCACCCTCGCCGCTGGTCGGCCACTTCCACCTACGACATTTACATGGTGGACACCCCCAAGGATGGTGGCGGCACCCCCAATCAGGACATAGGCAAGCCCAGAGATGAGCCGCCCAAATGCCGAAAACAGCACCGTCGATCAAAGCCACGTCGAAGCCATGCAAGCAACGTGGAATCTGCGGAGAATGGCACCGTAAATAATACGGATGACCTCGCCGGAGACGCAACCTTCGAACATCATCAGGATGACCTCGCAGGGCAGGAGGACCCGCTCAATTCAGAAAAAACCCTGACGACTCCGAGGATAGCAACTACCTCCCACTCTCTGAAGAGGAGGCCAGTCTTGGGGAGGACAATTTCATCGTCCCTGAAGACCCTCTAGAGCAAGAACGGTTCAAGCGGAGGCTTTTAGCCACCACTCGCAGCCTAAAGAAGCAAAAACGCAAAATCAAGGCCGAACAGGACACCCTCAACGACCGATGGACGAAAGTCCGAGCTACCGAAGAGGGGTACGGCCGCGATCAGCCAAACAGGAGTTATCCCAAGCGAAGTCTCCTGCCACAGTTCGACGACGAGGCCGTAGAGCCCACACGCCCAATATACACAAACGCCGAACAGCCAGACTACCCCCCTAGAGGGCAGGACAGGGAAGCTGACAAGGCCGAACACCCAGCCGCCCCACCTCGCCATCACGGCAAGGATCAAGTGTGGCCCACTTACGAGTACGACCTCCGCCATGACCTAGACGCTCGTGGAGGCCATACCAGGTCCATCTATGGACCCAGAGAGGACCTGCCCGCGTACAGGGAAGGATACTACGATCAGTTAAACCGAAACGATAGAGTCCGGGAGCAGCAGCAGATTAGGAGGGCCGAAGTCCTCTGACGCGACGTAGCCTGAGTTCGGGGCACTGCACACCCCTTGTGCTTCACAGAGAGGGTAATGCAACATCAATTCCCGGAAGGCTTCAAGCCTGTGAACATCGAACCATACGACGGAACCACAGATCCAGCCGTATGGATAGAGGATTTCCTCCTCCACATCCACATGGCGCGAGGAGATGACCTCCACGCCATTAAATATTTGCCGCTAAAGCTTAAAGGCCCAGCTCGACACTGGTTGAACAGCCTTCCCGAAGACTCTATAGCTTGCTAGGAAGAGCTTGAGGACGCTTTTCGAGCAAACTTTCAGGGCACCTATGTCCGGCCTCCGGATGCTGACGACCTAAATCGCATCACGCAATAGCCCGGAGAATCTGCCCGACAGTTTTGGAACCGATACCTGACCAAGAAAAATTAGATCGTTGACTGTCCGGATGTCGAAGCCTTGGCTGCCTTTAAGCATAGTGTCAAGGACGAATGGCTTGTACGGCAGCTCGGCCAGGACAAACCAAGAACTATGGCAGCCCTTACTTCCCTCATGGCCCGCTTTTGCGCGGGCGAAGACAGTTGGCTTGCTCGGAAGAACACCAACCCAGGCACACCCGGTACCTTCGAGGTTCGGGACGGAAATGGAAAGCCCCGACGCATCAAGAATAAACGTCGCCACAATGACGGCGAGGGTGAGGATACGGCAGTAAATGCCGGATTCCAAAACCAGAAGTCCGGAACCCAAAAGAAAGCCCTTAAAGGCAATGGTGATGGCCCGTCTAGACTAGACACAATTCTAGACAGGCCTTGCCAGATCCACGGCACATCAGAGAAGCCCGCCAACCACTCCAACCGAAATTGTTGGGTGATCAAACAGGCCGGCAAACTCACAGCCGAAGACTCGGGCAAAAGCCCACGAAGCGAGGACGATGACGAGCCCCGCAGGCCGAATAGTGGAGGCCAGAAACCCTTCCCTTCCGAGGTCAAGATGGTAAACATGATTTACGCAACCCACATACCGAAGAAGGAGAGGAAGCGAGCGCTATGGGACGTATACTCTGTCGAGCCAGTAGCGCCGAAGTTCAATCCATGGTCAGCTTGCCCGATCACGTTCGATCGCAGGGATCATCCCACCAGCATACGCCATGGAGGTTCCGCAGCCCTAGTCCTAGACCCCATCATCGATGGATTCCACCTCACTAGAGTCCTAATGGACAAAGGGAGCAGCCTCAACCTAATATACGAGTACACAGTGAGGAAAATGGGGATCGATCCATCAAGGATTAAACCCAGTAACACCACCTTCAAGGGGGTCATTCCGGGAGTGGAGGCCCGCTGCACGGGCACCGTGACACTTGAAGTAGTGTTCGGATCTGCGGAGAACTTCCGAAGCGAGGACTTGATCTTTGATATCGCACCTTTTCGCAGTGGCTATCACGCCCTCCTCGGCCGAACAACGTTCACCAAATTCAATGTCGTTCCACATTATGTGTACCTCAAGTTGAAGATGCCTGGTCCTTCAGGCATCATAACTATCAACGGCAACATAGAACGCTCACTTCGAACCGAAGAGCACACTGCAGCCCTCGCGGCCCAAGACCACACCGGCCCATATAGGCTGTAACACCCCCAGTGGTTAGCCACAGTAATCCCATTTTGATAATGCCAAGTCAGCATGATTATCAGTGCATGATCATCATTAACATCATACTGCATTTCAACTCCTAACCTCAAATTCAAATTTAAATGAAAGTGGAAAATAAAAGTTGTCCAACATAGAAACTAAATTGTTCATTAAATAGCAAATAAATCAGAGACAATTCTAAAATTGTAAACAACATTATTAAAATTGGATAAGTGACTCAAACAACTTAAAACAGTGGCTGAAAATGACATTTAGTAACCTTTTAATTTATTTAAAACAAATATGAAATGATGTTTTGCCCAAACTAGTTTTTGGTGTTAGGGTATAAAGCACTGGTATTTATGGACTAGGTCTCCCTTTTTACAAAAACCATTTGGGGCCTAAACAATTAACAGAATAGAAAAGAAAAGAAAAGAAGAAATGGAAAAATGCCCCTGTGCACTTAAGCCCACAGCCGCACAGGAGCTGGCCCAGCCCAACTAGCCCCCTCCCCCTACCCCTGACGCCGCGGGCGCGCTGTCGAGCACCCTGCGTGCGGGCGCGCCCCCGAGCCCGGCCCCCCTCCCTCGGCACTCGACAGCGCGTCGCGCGCTCGCTGTGGATAAAGAGCACCCCGCGGACACCTTCAAGCCCTCCCTCGCTCACTTTCCCCCTCTCTTTCCTCCCTGCCTCCTCCCTCCGAGCGCCGCAATGGCCTCGGCCGTCTGATACGCGCGGCCACCGTCGCCCCTACACCTCGCGGCAGTGCCAGGTCGCCCTGCCGTCCCCTGCTGCTTCGCCTACTGCATCGAACCGGAGCGGAAATCACCTGCCTCGTCGCGCACGAGCTCGTCTTCAAGCTTCGGGCGCCGGTGATCGCCGTCACGATTCGCCGTCGTTGCGCTACCCCGAGCCCACCCTTGCACGCCTACAGGACCACCGTGAGCACCCCGTCCTCCTCCCTCTCTCCCTGCATCTCCCCGTAGCCGTAGCTCGCCGCCACCGTGCTCGTGCTCTGTCCGCTGCCGTTGCTGCGCTCCCAGAGCCGCTCGGCTCGGTCCCGCAGCACCAACGTGCTCCTGGTGAGCCGTAGAGGCCACCCCGCCTTTTGCTTTGCTCGCTAGCCCACTGCAGCCACGCGCCCGTGCACCACCCGAGAGCCCCGCCGCCAATCGTCGTCGCCGGCGTCGTTCCGACCACCCCCGGGGCCAACCACCACCACCACGCGATGCGGCTCGCTGCGCCCGTTCGTTAGAGCCCCAGCACGCCCTCGGAGATGCCCTGTGGGCGAAACCCGGGCTCGCCGGAGCTCGGCCCCGCGTTCGAGCTCGCCGGCGTGCTCCGGCGGCCGGCGCTGACCTGGCCCCGATGAGCCCCGCTCCTGGGCCACTGACTGTGGGGCCCCGCGGGCCCCAGTTGACCTGTTGACCAGGTCAACAGCTGACGTGGCCGCCATGTCTCGCTGACATGCGGGCCCCACTCGGTTAAACTGATTTAATTAACTAGAAAATCTGTTAATTAGTTAATTAATTAGTTTAAACACTAATCAGTCACTAACATGTGGGCCCAGTAGCCTAATTAGTTGATTAGTTAAAAATTAAACTCTGTTTAGACTAATCAGAGGCTGACATGTGGGCCTCACTGGTCAGGTTTGACCCTGGTCAGCCGACCGTTGACTGCTGACGTCAGCATTACGTCACAGTGATGTCACCATGCTACTGTTTCGGATAATGTTGATTTAAATAATTAAATAAATTCCAGAAAATCAATAAAACTTTAGAAAATCATATCTTTTAATCCGTAACTCCGATCGAAAAACTTTATACATGAAAGTTGCTCAGAACGACGAGACGAATCCGAATACGCGATCCGTTCGTCCGTCAAACGTCCCTAACTATCCGAACATGCAACCGTTCCCCTCCGGTCATCTGTGTGACAAATGTCCGGATACGGAAAAACATTCCCGGATGAATCCCACCTTCGCCAGTATCACCCGGCACTGCGTTAGGTCACCTCCGTCACCGCGTATTGCCATGTTATGCTTTGTGTTGCACTTGTTCACTGTGTATTTATACTGTTTCCTCCCCCTCTTCTCTCTCGGTAGCCCCCGACACCGACGTCGTCCCCGAGACCGACGCAGCTCCGGATCCCGAAGACACCATTGACGACCTTGCCCTTGCCGCCGAGCAACCAGGCAAGCCCCCCCTTTTGATCATCCCGATATCGCCCATTCTAATTTCCCATGCTTGCATTAGAATTGCTGCTGCTGCTGCTTTACCTATTCTGATGCATAGCCTGTTTATTGTAACCTGCTATTGATAATTACCTGCATACCCTAAACTGTTTAGTATAGGCTGGGTAGAGACCTATCGTGACCCCACTTATCCCGGCTACCGCGCTGGATCGTCAGAAGACCCGATCAACGGGATTGAAGATCAGGTCCCGACACCGCACATCACCCCCCTTAGTTGTAACGACACTGCAGCGTTACTATCGAGTGCCGAGGGTGAAACCTCTTGTAGCACTTCTGATGTTAACTCTGTAGAGTAGCTATTCGGTAGTGGTCATCGAGGGTGATTCCTCCTTCACCACCTCCGGTAACGACGCTGTCGTACAACACCTCAAGTGTGAACCCATCGAGGGTGAATCCTCCGAGTTCACCTTGACGATTACATCGAGTAGGAATCCAACGAGGGTGATACCTCGGATTCCCCTGATGTTATGGACACACGGATACTTGGACTTTACACTGTTACTTGGATAGGCGGGTCGACCCTGAGGGGTACCCGCGTGCGCCTAAGTGGCGAGTGTTGTGAAGACGGGTGCCAGTGTGGTGCCCGAGTGGTGAATACGAGGCGCGGCCGGGCATTCTTAACCCTTGCAGCAAGTCCTCGAGACGGGGCGACGGGGTCACATCTTTCGTGAGTCTCTGCTCGTTACCGCAAGCCCTAGTCCATTAACGATTTGGATATTTGATCCGAGCAGGCCTCTGGTCTGATAGCACTAACCATCACGTGGGCATAGTATGGGCGTTCTGCATCGTAGCATCAGCCGAAAGCTCTGTCAGACGTCTAGTTCAGCCTTGCGGCCGGGACGGACCGGCGCCCCCCTGGTGCCTGGCTTCCCCCTGCACGCAACGACTCGGAGTGCACAGGGCGATGGCCCAAGACCTCTGAGCGCTTAGGATGTAGACCGACGGGGACCTCTCTACTGAGCTCTAGGTAGGGTTGCGATGTGTCGTTTGGCCGAGGCCGGGCATGACCCAGGAAAGTGTGTCCGGCCGGAGTTAATCGAGCGTGTTGGGTAAGTTGGTGCACCCCTGCAGGGAAGAACACTTCTATCGATAGCCGGTCCTACGGTAAAGGACACTCAGAGTTGTATCCTGATTGATACAATTAGAACTGGATACTTGGATACTATGGCTCTGGGGTTGCTTTCTCGCAGGGAGTCGAGAAAGGATCTCTGGGTGAGGATGAGACTTAATGATACTGCTACATTATATTGTACCGTTCTGCTCTCTTCTATTGCTGCAAGACCGCTGAAGATGCTAGTCTTCGATAGGACTAGGCCTTCTCTCTATTCTGGCATTTCTGCAGCCTAGTCCACATATACAGCCTTCCCTTGATAATGTTGCATATGTAGTGTAGATCCTTGCTTGCTGAGTACTTCTGAGTACTCACGGTTGCTTTGTTTTCCTTTTTCTCCCCATATCAGTTTGACGTGACCAGAGGACGGAGCCCCCTGAGACAGATGCCCCGACGATCGCTACTACTACTACCCAGAGGATGGATACTACTACGAGTTGACTGACGTCCAGGAGTAGGAACGGAGGGTCCCAGGCAGGAGGCCTGCGCCTTTCGATCGTAGTGTTTTATTTTTGTCCCGCCTTTCTAAAGGCTTCTCTGTTTTCTGTTTTATATCTGTACACAGATATCTAACGCTTCCGCTAATGCTTGTTGTCATCAAGCTTTGTATTCGAGCCCTCGAGGCCCTGGCTTGTAATAAATGCTTGTATGATTTTGTTTATGTTTTAGAGTTGTGTTGTGATATCTTCAAGTGAGTCCTTAGGTTTGATCGTGTGCATTTGCGTGTATGATTAGTGCATGATTAAGCCGGGGGCGTCACATAGGCCTGGATGCCGACCCGCCGTAAGGGCCGGTGACAATAGTAAACGGGTTCGAACCCGTTCCCCGTCATGGGAACCCGCATGCGTTCACCGGAAATAGGGATACGCGCCCCACAGCACGCCCACATTCTTCACGCTCCACGTGCCTCGTCAGCACAACTTCGCACTCAAAATACCATGGGCAGCCGTGAGGCATACATTTATCCGAAGTACATATTCGGTTAAACCGAACTTTGGAATTACCTCATCTTCGGACGACCTGGGGATCAATTCTGGATATCCCCAAGCTTAAAGCTCCATCAGCAGGGTCCTCGCCCATCAAGGTCTCATCGAAGGTCCCAGCCCCCACCTATCAGAGGCAAAGCCGCAGACGTGCAGCAGGGCACAGTGAAGGCTTCAACTCACGTATCAAGGCCCCGTGTCAACCTTTACTCTGTAAATTTTATTTTTCTTCCTCTCTTACAATTACTACCTTCGCAGTTCGAATTGTACGGTTAGATGTCCCGAGCTAACAAGAAATAATAAAAATACCCTTTACGGTGTTCGGATATCCGCATCTTGCAATTTTTTCTGTATCTTTTCGGATTCCCCACTCGCTCTTCGAACAGCCCGGCATGAAAATATATTAACTAGTCAAGAGTTCGATTTATGTATCAGCTCAATATCTTCAAGTCCGGCACCGCTTTCCGCTAGGTGTTCGGTGTCTCAGATATTGCACTATATGCATCTGTTCCGAACTATGTCTTGGCTCAATAGTTGGGTTGCCCGGCTCCTGTGCTTGCCTCTTATGTTCCACAAGTTCGGCTAAGAGGGCAAAGGGAGAACCCCTAAGATTGTACTTCTGGTTTGCCCGGTCAAGTACCTTAGGAGGAAAAAGCCAAAAACTGACCGTCATAGTAAGCGCGAACGGGTCTGCGATCTAATGACGAGGTTTGACTCTAAAAATCATTGGCGATTTCGCCGTGTCACACAAAGGGTTTGTCTTAACACAAACCATGTGATCGGAAAGGGCAGGGTTGGATCCCTAAGTACATCACAATACATCGGGGGCTAGTCCCTAGTCCCCACCATCAAGCTCCTAAGGCTAAGTGAAAGCAGTAAAACCGAATAGTCTGATTGCCTGGTTTCGCTCCCGCACTACTGCCTCCGGGCACCAAGACGTTGGCTAAGGGTAACAGTGCGGAGACAAAACACCCCTCGTGATATTCACCTGGGGGCTGAAGCCGATGACTGGTAGCTTTCAGAATAAACATACGGCCACACAGGAGTCAAAATTTAACCATTACAATATCAAATAAGTCCGTCGGGCGCATAATGAAGCATAAGTCCCACTTGACACAAACTTAATACAAGTACTCAAACATTACATCTTTCGAACACTGGCCCTCTATCGCCCGCGCTCCGGTTATCACCGGCGCGAAGTACTGCTCGGGGCGGCGATGCTCCTTCCCCTTGGGCGGAGGACCAGTGGCCATCTCCATTGGATTCATCCTCGGCCAATGAACCAGAGTCTTCACAAACGCGAGCCTTGCTCCCTCAAGGCACGCTGACCGCTTTACGGCATCAATCCGGAGCGGCGCCTCCCGCAGCTTCTGCACAAGGCCGAAGTAGGTGTCCGGAATGGGCTCAGCCGGCCAGAGGCTGACACAAACGTCCTTCAAGGCCAGCTCAGACATCTGATGCATCTCCATCAGCTGCTT
The DNA here is from genome assembly GCA_011799875.1 of Thinopyrum elongatum. Taxonomy (NCBI): domain Eukaryota; kingdom Viridiplantae; phylum Streptophyta; class Magnoliopsida; order Poales; family Poaceae; genus Thinopyrum; species Thinopyrum elongatum. The sequence goes on along the minus strand of CM022302.1, from coordinate 152,765,406 downwards.
CATTTGATCACTGAGGAGGGGTGGACGGTCGGAGTCCAGAAACTGTGACCAGAAAAGCCGCTACGTGGAGTACTCCTCGAGGGTGGCATAGTGCCTCATCGTGGCCGCCACATTCTTCGGAAGTTCGGCGAAAACGCCTGCGGACCGCCAGACCCTTGTCAGTAGGGCGAATCTGTTGCCTCCGAACACACTCTGCAGTAAATATTTCTTACCATTGGCAATTTGCGCGGCTTGCCAGAGCTCCTCTCGGACACCTCGAGCATCACTCCTTGCCTCCTGAAGCTCCTTCTCCACCTTGGATAGCCGAGAGGATTGATCCTCCTGCCCCTTCTCAAGGGCCTCTAGCTTCTTGGCGGCATCCTGGAGCTCCACTTGGACTTCGGTCACCCGAGCCTCATGTTGCTCGGCGGCAAGCTTGGCCTTCTCAAGCTCGGCCACCGCCTTCTCGGCGGCCGTCTTCTTCTCGGCCGCCTCGGCCTCGGCTTTCTTCAGGGCCTCCTTCAAGCCCTCGACCTCGGCGACAGGAGCTACAGGGTCATCAAGATAAGGGATTAGCATATAGTCCGGATCATCAATATCCGGCGTCAAGCAAGTACATGTCTTCTCACAGGGCTTACCTTGCGCCTCGTCAAGCCGTTTGTTGACAAGGTCAAGCTCTTTATCGGAAAGCTTGAGCTTCCGATCCATCTCCTCTAATGCCGCGGCATTAGCAGCCGCGGCTAAGGAAGATGCCTGCGTCAGCAAAAAACACATCGACATTGTTATTCGGCTTACCAAATTTGATCCTCTGCGGGTCTCTCTGAGGTCGTGGCAGAGTCTCGGGGGCTGCTATGTATACGGCCAACCTAAACTAACAATTACAACCGCATTATGAGGAAAGAGCATTACTTGACTTACCTCAAAGCCTGTTAGAAGGCCTTGGACAGCGTCATTCAGTCCGGATTGGACGGAACGAACACTCTGCATAACCGCACTCATTAGAGTGCGGTGCCCACCAACGATGACAGAGCTGCTCACCAGCTCCTCCAGAACGTCTGGCCAGCCAGCTGCCGCCCGTGTGGAGGTGTTCGGCGCTGGCGTTGGCTCCCCGGCCCCTCCCCCGCTGGGAGGAGCCTATGCCATCGAAGGCCTTGGGGGCTCGGGAGCGGTCGACAGTAGGGGTCCGAATGGTCCGGACTCCTTTCCCTCGCCAGCCAGGAGGGACATGATACGTCTCCGTCATATCTACTTTTCCTAATGCTTTTCCTCTTGTTTTGGACTCTAATTTGCATGATTTGAATGAAACTAACCCGGACTGACGCTGTTTTCAGCAGAACTACCATGGTGTTGTTTTTGCGCAGAAATAAAAGTTCTCGGAATGGAACAGAACTTTGCGAGGATTTTTTATACAATAAAAGATAATTTCTGGAGCCAAGAACCACCGGAGGGGGGCACCTGGGTGGGCACAACCAACCAGGGCGCGCCACCCCCTCCAGGCGCGCCCAGGTGGGTTGTCCCCACCTGGTGGCCCCGCAGACCCTGAAACCGACGCTATAAAATCCTATTTTTCCAGAAAAAAATCAGGGAGGAAGAATTATCACGTTTCGCGAGACGAAGCTGCCGCCACCTCCTGTTCTTCAACGGGAGGCCAGATCTGGAGTCCGTTTGGGGCTCCGGAGAGGGGGGTCTTCGATCTTCGTCATCACCAACCCTTCTCCATCGCCAATTCCATGATGCTCCCAACCAGGAGTGAGTAATTCCTTCGTAGGCTCGCTGGTCGGTGAGGAGTTGGATGAGATTCATCATGTAATCGAGTTAGTTTTGTTAGGGCTTGATCCCTAGTATCCATTATGTTCTGAGATTGATGTTGCTATGACTTTGCCATGCTTAATGCTTGTCACTTTGGGCCCGGGTGCCATGATTTCAGATCTGAACCGTTTATGTTATCACCATTATATCCATGTTCTAGATCCGATCTTGCAAGTTATAGTCACCTACTATGTGTTATGATCCGGCAACCCCGGAGTGACAATAGTCGGGACCACTCCCGGTGATGACCGTAGTTTGAGGAGTTCATGTATTCACCGTGTGTTAATGATTTGTTCCGGTTCTCTATTAAAAGGAGGCCTTAATATCCCTTAGTTTCCAATATGGACCCCGCTGCCACGGGAGGGTAGGACAAAAGATGTCATGCAAGTTCTTTCCATAAGCATGTATGACTATTTACGGAATACATGCCTACATTATATTTATGAACTGGAGCTAGTGGCGTATCGCCCTAGGTTATGACTGTCACATGATGAATATCATCCAACAAATAGCCGATCCAATGCCTACGATTTTCCTACATATTGTTTCTGCTAAGTTACTACTACTGATGTTACTATTGCACTTGCTACAAAATCGATGCTATCACTGTTACCGTTACTATTGCTGCTGCTACTAATATCAAAACTATCATACTACTTTGCTACTGATCACTTTGTTGCAGATAATTAATTTCCAGGTGTGGCTGAATTGACAACTCAGCTGCTAATACTTGCAAATATTCTTTGGCTCCCCTTGTGTCGAATCAATAAATTTGGGTTGAATACTCTACCCTCGAAAACTGTTGTGATCCCCTATACTTGTGGGTTATCAAGACCTTTTTCTGGCGCCGTTGCCGGGGAGCATAGCTATATTTGTTGAGTCACTTGGGATTATTATCAAATTAACACTATGAAGAATCTAAAGGATGCTAAGACTATGATTTTTCCCTCTAAGATGAGGGGAGGTAAGGAACTGCCATCTAGCTCCGCACTTGATTCACCTTCTGTTATAAGTAGACTTGCAACACCACCACATGCTATCAATTCTGATATGTCGCAAGTTATTGATGATGCTACTTCTGCTATGAATGCTAATCATGATGATGCTAGTACCTTGCTTGACGATAATGTGCCACTAGGTGAATTCCTTGATGAACAGATTGCTAGAGTAAGACAGCATGATATTGTTGAAACTGATGATGAGCTTGAAACTGAAAACCTTGAAACACCTATTAGAACTAGCCCTCCTAGATATGAATTGCCAAAGGTACCGGAAGGTTATGTTATGGGTGAGGAGGCAACTAGAGATATTCTTGCTTGTAAGGATAGAGATGACCTAGAAAAATTATTAAGCAAGTATAAAGAAAGATCTTTGAATGCTAGAATGAAATGTGATCCTAAGTTTGCTACTTTACCTATCTTTATTGATGATAAGGATTATGAATTCTCTGTCGATCCAGAGTTAATTACTTTGGTTGAATATGATCCTTTCCATGGTTTTGAAACTAAAACTGTTGTGGCACATCTTACTAAGTTGAATGACATAGCCACCCTTTTTGCTCATGAGGAGAAAATTCGCTATTACTATATCCTCAAATTATTTCCGTTCTCATTAAAGGGTGATGCTAAAGCTTGGTACAATACTCTTGCTCCTGGTTGTGTGTGTAGTCCCCAGGATATGATTTATTACTTCTCTAAAAAATATTTCCCTGCTCATAAGAAACAAGCTGCCTTGTAGGAAATATTTAACTTTGTGCAAATTGAAGAAGAGAGTCTCCCACAAGCTTGGGGGAGGCTTCTCCAATTGCTTAATGCTTTGCCTGATCACCCTCTTAAGAAAAATGAAATACTTGATATCTTCTATAATGGACTAACCGATGCTTCTAGGGACTTCCTAGATAGTTGTGCTGGTTGTGTTTTCAGGGAACGAACTATTGGGCAAGCTAAAGAATTATTGAATAACATATTGAAAAATTATGATGATTGGACTCCTCCTGAAACACCCCCTAAACCCACTCCAAAGAAGAGGGGTATTTTATATCTCAGTCCTGAAGATATGCAAGAGGCAAAGAAATCTATGAAGGAAAAGGGTATTAAAGCCGAGGATGTCAAAAATTTACCTCCTATTGAAGAAATACATGGGCTTGATACACCACCACCACCTAAGGTGGTAGAGGTAAATTATCTAATGAAATTCAATGATAATGATAATCCTCACAATATGCACCCTAGCCAATGCCTTTATGAGTTTGAAAACTACATTAGAAAGCAAGATCACTTCAATGCAAATGTTATGAAACAATTGAAATACAATTCTGACATGATAGCTCGCTTGAGTGACTTGTTATTTAGAATCTCAAATGATGTTAGAGGTGTAGGGAAGCATGCTTCTATGGTTCAAACTCAGTTAGAACAAGTTGCTAAATCTCAAAGAGAATTGTTAGATGAAATGAATAATAATATCAATGATCATGCTGTTAGAGTAATGACTAGAGGAGGTAGGATGACTCAGGAACCACTTTACCCTGAGTGACACCCAAAAAGAATTGAACAAGACTCTCAAAGAGTTGACATAGATGCACGTAGTCCTTCTAAAAAGAAAAAGAAGAAGAAAAATGATAGGACTTTGCATGCCTCTAGTGAACCTGAATTGGAAAAACCTCCTAATAATGATAATGAAGTTTCTATCTTTGATGCTGAAACTCAATCTGGTAGTGAACACTCACCTTCTGATAATGAAAAAGATAATGATGAGGTACATGAAGAAACTCAAACAAATAATAAAGAACCAGACAATGATGTTGAGATAGAACCAGCAGTTGATCTTGATAACCCACAACCTAATAATAAAAGGTATGATAAAAGAGACTTTGTTGCTAGAAAACATGGTAAGGAAAGAGAGCCATGGGTTCAAAAACCTATGCCCTTTCCACCTAAGTCAACTAAAAAGAAAGATGACGAAGAATTTGAACGCTTTGCTGAAATGCTGAGGCCAGTCTTTTTGCGTACTCGCTTGACTGATATCTTAAAAATGCCTCCTTATGCAAAGTACATGAAAGACATCATCACCAATAAGAGAAAAATACCGGAAGCTGAAATCTCCACCATGCTTGCTAATTATACTTTTAAAGATGGAGTACCTAAAAAACTTGGAGATCTGGGAATACCAACTATACCTTGCTCCATCAAAAGAAATTATGTGAAAACTGCTTTATGTGATTTGGGAGCTGGTGTTAGTGTTATGCCTTTCTCTTTATATAAAAGACTTGATTGGAATAAACTCACACCTACTGAAATATCTTTGCAAATGGCTGACAAATCAACTGCCATACTGATACGTCTCCAATGTATCTATAATTTTTTATTGTTCCACGCTGTTATATTATCATTCTTGGATGTTTTACAATCATTTTATAGTCATTTTATATCATTTTTTGGTACTAACCTATTGACATAGTGCCAAGTGCCAGTTGCTGTTTTTTGCATGTTTTTTACATCGCAGGAAATCAATACCAAACGGAGTCCAAACATAGCAAAACTTTTTGTGGATTTTTTGGACCAGAAGACATCCAGTGGGCCGGAGAAGCGCCTGGGGGGTGCTCTGAGGGGAGCACAACCCACCAGGGTGCGCCTGGAGGCCCAGGCGTTCCCTGGTGGGTTGTGCCCACCTCGGGTGCCCCCTGAACTGCCTCTTTGCTCTATAAATACCCCAATATTCCAGAAACCCTAGGGAAGTCGATGAAAATCAATCCCAGCCGCCGTAGAGTCCAGAACCACCAGATCCAATCTAGACACCATCATGGAGGGGTTCACCACTTTCATTGGTGCCTCTCCGATGATGCGTGAGTAGTTCTTTGTAGACCTACGGGTCCGTAGTTAGTATCTAGATGGCTTTCTCTCTCTCGTTTGGTTCTCAATACAATGGTCTCTTGGAGATCCATATGATGTAACTCTTTTTGCGGTGTGTTTGTTGGGATCCGATGAACTTTGAGTTTATGATCAGATCTATCTTTTTATCCATGAAAGTTATTTGAGTCTTCCTTGATCTCTTATATGCATGATTGCTTATAGCCTTGTATTTCTTCTCCGATATTTGGGTTTTGTTTGGCCAACTTGATCTATTTATCTTGCAATGGGAAGAGGTGCTTTGTAGCGGGTTCGATCTTACGGTGCTTGATCCCAGTGACAGAAGGGGAACCGACACGTATGTATCGTTGCTACTAAGGATAAAACGATGGGGTCTATTTCTACATGAATAGATCTTGTCTACATCATGTCATCGTTCTTATTGCATTACTCCGTTTCTTCATGAACTTAATACACTAGATGCATGCTGGATAGCGGTCGATGTGTGGAGTAATAGTAGTAGATGCAGGCAGGAGTCGGTCTACTAATCTTGGACATGATGCCTATATAATGATCATTGCCTGGATATCGTCATGATTATTTGAAGTTTTATCAATTGCCCAACAGTAATTTGTTCAACCACCATTTGCTATTTTTCTCGAGAGAAGCCACTAGTGAAACCTACGGCCCCCGGGTCTCTTTTCCAATATATTTGCTTTCAAGATCTGTTTTGCTATTCGCTCTTTCCTTTGTTTGCAACTTTTATTTTCAGATCTATTAAACCAAAAATACAAAAATACCTTGCTGCACTTTATTTTATTTGGCGTTCGATCTATCAATATTTACTACTCTCTCACGTCTGTTTGCCAATTTTTGGCGCCGTTGCCCGAAAGGGATTGACAACCCATTTTACACGTCGGGTTGCGAGTATTAGTTATTTGTGTGCAGGTGCTGTTTACGTAGTGTTGCTTGGTTCTCCTACTGGTTCGATAACCTTGGATTCATCACTGAGGGAAATACCTACCGCCGCTATGCTGCATCATCCTTTCCTCTTTAGGGAAATACTGACGTAGCTTCAAGCCGCATCACATACCTATCGGTATTTGTGAGGATGTGCCCGTTGTTGTTGCTAATGTTACTATTTTGACTGACTTTGTTATACTTGAGATGCCCGAGGACGACAACATGTCGATTATCCTTGGTAGACCCTTCTTGAATACTGCAGGGGCTATTATTGATTGCAATAAAAGCAAGGTCACTTTTCATATCAATGGTAATGAGCATACGGTGCACTTTCCGAAGAAACAATTCCAAGTGAATGGTATTAATGTTATTGACAAATCTCCGACAATCACTATTGGAAGTTTTCAACTACCTCTACCTACTGTTAAAAAGAAATATGAAATGCTTATAGTTGGGGACATTCATATCCCCGTTGAGGTAACTTAGTGATTTACGAAAGTTCTTCGGTTTCATGTTAATCGAAAGTGGTTGTTAATAAGACTTGATCAACCTTATTAATGAATCATTTTTGAGAGGTCTGAAGTTGATGAATTTAGTGAGCACTACCTTCTGTCCTTTACTTTTATTTTCTATTTTTATTAGTTAAATAAAATAAAATTCCATGTTTTGTCTGTATTCTGAATTTTCCGTGCAATAAAAAAATGAAAATGACCCAAAAATAAAAGTTCTCAGAATGCTCTGAAAATTTAATATGATTTTTTTCTGAATATTTAAGAATTTTTGGTGCAAATAATATCAGAGGGAGGTGCACCAGGTGGGCACAACCCACCTGGGCGCGCCAGGACCCCTAGGCGCGCCCTGGTGGGTTGTGGTCCCCACGTGGGCCCCCTCACTTATCTCTTCATCCCACATCACCACCTACCTCCAGAAAAAATTCACCATTGCTCTTTCTCTCATGTTCTTGCTCTCAAACCCCGCGGATTTCGATCTCTTTGCTCGAAGCTCCGTTTCCGAAACTGTTTCGGGGGATTGTTCCTTGGTATGTGACTCCTCCGTGTGTCCAATTAGTTTTTGCTTTTGTAGTTTATACTTTGAATAATTAGCTACTCTTGGTGCTGCTGTAGATGAGCTTGCATGTTGAATTCTTAGAGTTCTAAGTAGTTTGAATGCTTGCTATGGCCTCTATGCATCCCTATGAATAGTTGCTTACAATCTTGTGAAGTTTTGTTAACAAATTTTGTGACCCAAATTTTTTTTCCAGAAAATTGTACGTGAATATGATGAACCTCTTTGGAAGGAGTTCTTCGCGGAGGAGATCCTCGGAGGCATCTTCTAGTAGCAGCTCCGCTCGTCTGTCTTATGTTGAACCAAGTGAAAGTTCCATACGAGATGCCGCCACCAAAACATGCTTATGGCCATGTGACGATTATATGGTGAGCGTAGGTATTAAGGAAGAATTTGAGCAGTATGTTCACAATGCCGAGCTCGGTCCCTACATTTTAGATAAGTGCAACCAACACTTCACTCTCACTGAATCATTTGTCAAAGGATTTAAATTCCATCCCCGTGAGTCTAGGGTGTCATTTAAATTGTATGAAAATCCATTTACCATATCTTTGGAGAGATTCGCTCACCACTGCAAAATCCCATTCTGGCGTTCGCTCGATGAACCGCCAAGGTCAGAGTTTGAGGTATTCTTGACTAGTCTTTGCTATGGTGAGACTAGAGGAGTGATGCAAGGTAGAATAAAGAGCATTCATTTTCCCGCAATCCAGTACTTCGCATTATTTAATGGAAAATGCATTGTAGGCAAACAAGATTGTAGTACACTTTGTGCTCCAGACTTGAGCCTCATACGCACCGCCCTCACCGGTGACAGAAGTTATAACCTTGGAGCGATTGTTGCATGTAGGTTGCAACACAACGCTGGTAGTTGATATTTTTATGGTGGAATTTATGCCACACGCTTAGCAAGAGAGCTGGGTGTTTCACCTTTGCCCTATGATCCTATTTTACCCACGCAGTACCTACACTTTGATGCTATGAAATGTCATAAGATCCTTAGAGGTGAACCCCATAATTTCACTTATAAATTGTTGTTTAATAAGGAGTCCGTGGTGGACACATATTTCCCTGCACCTGCTCTCTTTAATGTTCACAACAGGGGAAGATATTTTGTTCTTGAGAGCGAGGCCCGAGCCCATAACGCAGCGGTTGTGGCCGCACGGCAGGCTGAGGCGTCCGCACCGAGAGCCTCCGTGAGCTATCACTCCGACCACTATGCAGGCTACTGACTGATTACCAAGTTAGGCCAAAAGCCTAAGCTTGGGGGTGTACGTATTTCCACCGACATTACATTCATGTTCACACATTTCATTTTAGTTTTCAGTGTCCACACTTTTTCATCGTATTATCCATGTTAGAATTATTTTCTCGCTTTCTTCTTGTGTGTTTGAAAAACTTTGAGAAAATCCAAAAAAATATTTCTTGCTTCTTTTTGATATTTCTTCCTAGTTTAAATTGTTGTAGTACTAAAAAGAAAACTCAAAAAGATTTCCTTGTTCTTCTTTTGCTTGCTGGGAGCTTTCCCGTGTAAATAGTTTTCTCGTTTTTGTTCTTCCCTTTTATTTGCTTTCCTTCAGAAAACCAAAAACTCCAAAAATATTTCAGTGTGTTGCTCTGAATTTCTTTTTCTTTTTTTAGAGTCGTACCGAGGAGAAGACCACGATGAAAATGTTGAGTGGCTCTCATATGCATTATTGTTGATCTGACAAAGAGTCCATATTACCTTGTCTTCTCCTTCTGAATAAAATGTTTGCAGATTCCAGCTTAGTCCACGGCACTCTTGCACTATTATTATTTTCAAATCGTTCGGTCGTGCAAGTGAAAGGCAATAATGACGATATTCGATGAACTGGCCGTGGCAGAGAGAAACGGGTATGAACTCGACTTGTTCTGTTTTTGTAAATATGTTTAACCTAGTATCCATGATTCAGCCTATTATGATCAAACATGTTTGCAATGACAATTAGAGATTATAGTTTCTCATGCCATGCATAAGTAGCTAGGAGTGGATAATGATTTATCTTAGATGTCAACATTGCGTTAAAATGATTGTGATGTAGTATGATGATATGGTATCCTCCTCTGAATGTTTGAGTGGCTTGACTTGGCACATGTTCATGCATGTAGTTGAATCAAAACCAACATAGCCTCTATGATATTTATGTTCATGGTGTTCATATCCTACTCATGCTAGTATCCAATGTTACTCATGCATAATGCATGTTCATGACCGTTGTTGCTGTCTTGCTGGCCGCTTCTCAACCTATTTGCTAGCCTTCGCCTGTACTAAGTGGGAATTCTACTTGTGCATCAAAAACCTGAAACCCAAGTTATTCCAGATGAGTCCACCATGCCTACCTATATGCGATATTACCCTGCCGTCCTAAGTAAATTTGCATGTGCCACCTCTAAAAACTTCAAATAAATATCCTTTTTGTGTGCCTGGATTGTTCATAGAGCGACAGGAGGTAGTCGGTATCTTCCATGCTAAGCGGGTTATTCTCAGGATGAGTGTTTATTCACTCACCATTGCACGAGAAAGGGGCAGTAATAGGGATTCCCAGTCCCGAACTCAAAATGCAAATAATTAAACAAAACTCCCCCGGGACTGTTGTTGGTATGGACGGCACCCGTTGTTTCGAACAAGCCATGGAGTGTGACTGTTGGTGGAGGGGGAGTAAATCTTTACTTTTATCGCTTGCGAACCGCCACTAATGTGTTTAGCATGGAAGATATTGATAACTGATGGTCACGAAGTAAACAAGAAGGGTGCATGCCTCAAAATTTCATTTACCTCTATTTTAAAAACTTGAGCTCTGGCACCTCTGCAAATCACTGCTTCCCTCTGCGAAGGGACTATCTATTTACTTTTATGTTGTGTCATCACCCTCTCAAATAAGCGCCAGAACCTGACAGCACTGTTGTCATGCTTATGCATTGTGTGTAGCTAATGTTGGGTGCATCATGACTGGATCTTTCCTACCATGAATTACAATGTTTAGTCGCTGCTTGAACTTTGGAGGTGCTCTGCATTTATGTTTTGCGGTCTCAGAAAGGGCTAGCGAGATACCACTATTGTCATATTATATCATGGTTGTTTTGACAACGTGTTGCTGTTTGAGATATCTTATTATTGCTCGCTAGTTGATTATGTCATTGATATGAGTTAATATAGCTTTTAAGAGTTATTGTCGACATGGTTAGTTATAATCTTTGCTGAAAACCTGGGTGCTGTTTAAGCTTATTTATGCAAACAAGAGCAAAAGAGTTCGTAAAAGTTTTTCTTTTTCACTTTCAGTTTATCAACTGAATTGCTTGAGGACAAGCAAAGGTTTAAGCTTGGGGGAGTTGATACGTCTCCGTCGTATCTACTTTTCCTGACGCTTTTCTTCTTGTTTTGGACTCTAATTTGCATGATTTGAATGAAACTAACCCGGACTGACGCTGTTTTCAGCAGAACTACCATGGTGTTGTTTTTGTGCAGAAATAAAAGTTCTCGGAATGGAACGAAACTTTGCGAGGATTTTTTTATACAATAAAAGATAATTTCTGGAGCCAAGAACCACCGGAGGGGGGCACCTAGGTGGGCACAACCCACCAGGGCGCGCCACCCCCTCCAGGCGCGCCCAGGTGGGTTGTCCCCACCTGGTGGCCCCTCAGACCCTGAAACCGACGCTATAAAATCCTATTTTTCCAGAAAAAAATCAGGGAGGAAGAATTATCGCGTTTCACGAGACGGAGCCGCCGCCACCTCCTGTTCTTCATCGGGAGGCCAGATCTGGAGTCCGTTTGGGGCTCCGGAGAGGGGAATCTTCGATCTTCGTCATCACCAACCCTTCTCCATCGCCAATTCCATGATGCTCCCCACCGGGAGTGAGTAATTCCTTCGTCGGATCGCTGGTCGGTGAGGAGTTGGATGAGATTCATCATGTAATCGAGTTAGTTTTGTTAGGGCTTGATCCCTAGTATCCATTATGTTCTGAGATTGATGTTGCTATGACTTTGCCATGCTTAATGCTTGTCACTTTGGGCCCGGGTGCCATGATTTCATATCTGAACCGTTTATGTTATCCCCATTATATCCATGTTCTAGATCCGATCTTGCAAGTTATAGTCACCTACTACGTGTTATGATCCGGCAACCCCGGAGTGACAATAGTCGGGACCACTCCTGGTGATGACCGTAGTTTGAGGAGTTCATGTATTCACCGTCTGTTAATGCTTTGTTCCGGTTCTCTATTAAAAGGAGGCCTTAATATCCCTTAGTTTCCAATATGGACCCCGCTGCCACGGGAGGGTAGGACAAAAGATGCCATGCAAGTTCTTTCCATAAGCACGTATGACTATTTACGGAATACATGCCTACATTATATTTATGAACTGGAGTTAGTGCCGTATCGCCCTAGGTTATGACTGTCACATGATGAATATCATCCAACAAATTGCCGATCCAATGCCTACAATTTTCCTACATATTGTTTCTGCTAAGTTACTAGTACTGCTGTTACTATTGCACTTGCTACAAAATCACTACTATCACTGTTACCGTTACTATTGCTGCTGCTACTACTATCAAAACTATCATACTACTTTGGTACTGATCACTTTGCTGCAGATAATTAATCTCCAGGTGTGGCTGAATTGACAACTCAGCTGCTAATTCTTGCAAATATTCTTTGGCTCCCCTTGTGCCGAATCAATAAATTTGGGTTGAATACTCTACCCTCGAAAATTGTTGCGATCCCCTATACTTGTGGGTTATCAGGACACTCCCTCCTGGTCTTCGATGACCAAGGTGTTAACCTCGGTCATTATGGAGTCTGCCTCCCCCTCTGTGTGAGGAGGAGGAGGAGTCTTTTGGGATTGCACCTCCTCAACCCCTTCGGGGATCGAAGGAGGCGCGGAGTGCGCCATAGACCCTCTGTCCGCCAGTTCGGCGGGCGGAGACGTCCCCTCTGAAGTCTGCTCGGTGGGGTGTTCACGTGGGGGATTGCAACTCGGAGGGGTTAACCTTCAACTAAAGTAAATTACTAAAAACGAGATAGCTAAAAATGCCAACGCCTTACCTGCTGGCCGGGGGCTTGGCCCGGGGATCCTTCTCCGGAACCTTCTCGGACACTTCAGACTCCTTGTCGGAGTCCGAGCTATCAGACAGGACCAGCTTGGGCCGGCATCGTCTCTTCGGGGCCGGAGAAGGTTGGACCTCCTCGACGTCCTCGGATGCCGCCCTCTTCTTGGAATGCGAGGAGGGACTCTCCTCCTCGTCCTCATCCTCACACCCATCCTGCACGGATGAGGCCGCAGCATCTCCGGACCGATTGCCCGGACAAACCCTGCGGCGGAGGCCCTCTCTGGCCTCCTGCACTTCTTTCTTCTTGACCTTCTTGGCGGGCGCCTTATAAGGAACCACGACCAGCAGCTTTTCCAGCTGCTCTGATCGGGGCCCTTCTGGCAGAGGCGCCGGGCCGTGGATCTTCTTGGCCTTGGCAAGCCAGCCCTGCAAAATCCACATACCAGGGTTAGACCGAATCAAACGTGGTATGAATATCCGAACACTCCTCGAAGAAAAAAATGCCGCTCACCTCCCTTGGGGGGTTCGTGCCGTCGAGGCCGACGTCCTTCCCCTCGACTGGCCACTCCTTCTGGGGCTGGAATAGTTGGCCCCTGATGTCTGCTAGAACTACGTAGGTTTTTCCCCTGAGAGGGAGGGATGATGCAGCACAGCGATGGTAGGTATTTCCCTCAGTTATTAGACCAAGGTTATCGAACCAGTAGGAGAACCACGCAACACCACGTAAACAGCTCCTGCACACAAAGAACAAATACTTGCAACCCGACGTAAGAGAGGGGTTGTCAATCCCTCACGGGTAAAAGGATAGGTAAAATTGTAGTAGATTGGATAAATAGATCTCGAGGGAACGCGAGATAAAATAAATAAGTAAAAATTGCAGCAAGGTATTTTTGGGTTTTTGGAATATTAGATCTGAAAATAAAAGTTGCAAATAAATAAAAGAGCGAATAGCAAAATAGATCTTGAAGGCAAATATATTAAAGAAGAGACCCGGGGGCCGTAGTTTTCACTAGTGGCTTCTCTCGAGAAAAATAGCAAACGGTGGAAACAAATTACTGTTGGGCAATTGATAGAACTTCAAATACTCATGACGATATCCAGGCAATGATCATTATATAGGCATCACGTCCAAGATTAGTAGACCGACTCCTGCCTGCATCTACTACTATTACACCACACATCGACCGCTATCCAGCATGCATCTAGTGTATTAAGTTCATGGAGAAACGGAGTAATGCAATAAGAATGATGACATGATGTAGACAAGATCTACTTATGTAGAAATAGACCCCATCTTGTTATCCTTAATGGCAACGATACATACGTGTCGTTTCCCTTTCTGTCACTGGGATCAAGCACCATAAGATCGAACCCATCACAAAGCACCTCTTCCCATTGCAAGATAAATAGATCAAGTTGGCCAAACAAAACCCAAATATCAGAGAAGAAATACGAGGCTATAAGCAATCATGCATATAAGAGATCAAATAAGACTCAAATAACTTTCATGGATAAAAAGATAGATCTGATCATAAACTTAAAGTTCATCGGATCCCAATAAACACACCGCAAAAAAAGAGTTACATCATATGGATCTCCAAGAGACCATTGTATTGAGAATCAAACGAGAGAGAGAAAGCCATCTAGCTATTAACTACGGACCCGAAGGTCTACAATGAACTACTCACGCATCATCGGAGAGGCACCAATGAGGATGATGAACCCCTCCGTGATGGTGTCTAGATTGGATCTGGTGGTTCTGGAACTTGCGGTAGCTGGAATTGATTTTTGTCGACTCCCCTAGGGTTTCTGGAATATTGGGGTATTTATAGAGCAAAGAGGCGGTGCGGGAGGCGGCCGAGGTGGGCACAACCCACCTAGGCGCGCCTGGGACTCCAGGCGCGCCCTGGTGGGTTGTGCTCCCCTCGGAGCACCCCCCAGGTGCTTCTCCGGCCCACTGGATGTCTTCTGGTCCAAAAAAATCCACAAAAAGTTTCGCTGCGTTTGGACTCCGTTTGGTATTGATTTCCTGCGATGTAAAAAACATGCAGAAAACAGCAACTCGCACTGGGCACTATGTCAATAGGTTAGTACCAAAAAATGGTATAAAATGATTGTAAAACATCCAAGAATGATAATATAACAGCATGGAACAATCAAAAATTATAGATACATTGGAGACGTATCAGCATCCCCAAGCTTAATTCCTGCTCGTCCTCGAGTAGGTAAATGATAAAAACAGAATTTTTTTATGTGGAATGTTGCCTAACATGTTCATCACATATTCTTTTCTTAATAGCATGGACATTTGGACTTTTTTATGGTTCAAAGCAATAGTCTAGTTTTGACATGATAACTTAAATACTCAAGCATATCAACAAGCAACCATGTCTTTCAAAATATCAACGCTAAAGCAAGTTATCCCTAGCCCGTCATGCTCAATCATTGATCTATTCATGAAACACACTCGAATATTAGCTACACCCAATGCTCAAGTACGATCATAGTACCCCTTACTTGGTGCTTTATAAGAGAAGATGGAGACTCAATTTAAAAATAAAAATTGCATAAAGTAAAAGAAAGGCCCTTCGCGGAGGGAAGTAGGGATTTGTAGAGGTGCCAGAGCTCAAAGCTTAAATTGAGAGATAAAAACATTTTGAGAGGCATACTTTTCCCACCAACAAAAATGACTTAGAGCTCCCACACTTTCCATGCTAGATATATCATAGGCGGTTCCCAAACAGAAAATAAAGTTTATTCCTTTTTCCACCATTTCTTTCACTTTCCATGGCTAGCCATATCCACGGGTGCCCTCCATACCAACACTTTCCAAGGAATTTATTATTTGACAACATAAAGTAAATTCATTTTTCATTTCAGGACTGGGCATCCCTAATACCTTTTTCGTACTCTCGTGCAATGACAAGTGGATAAACACTCATCGTGAGAATAACACATCTAGCATGGAAAATATCGGCCACCCCTCACCGCCTCGCGAGCGGTATGAGCACACAAAAGAGAAATTTATTTTGAAAATTAGAGATGGCACATACAAATTTGCTTAGAACGGCATGGAAATACCGCATATAGGTAGGTATAGTGGACTCATATGGCAAAACTGGTTTAAAGGGTTTTGGATGCACAAGTAGTGATCATACTTAGTGCAAATGAAGGCTAGCAAAAAGATTGAGAAGCGCCCAACCAAGAAACGAATAATCTCGTAAGAAAGCATTAAGCATAAGTAACACCGAATAATGCACCATAAGTAAGATATAATTTCATTGCATAACTATTGACTTTCGTACTTGCATAGGGAATCACAAACCTTAACACCAACATTCTTACTAAAGCATAATTACTCATTAACATGGCTCACATATTATATCGTCATATCTCAAAACTATTACTAAGAATCAAGTTTATTTTGTCCAATGATCTTCATGAAAGTTTTTATTATATCCTTCTTGGATATCTATCACTTTGGGACTAGTTTCATATGTTGCTTTTAATAAGCTGAAACAAATATAAGTGAAGAACATGAGCATAATATTTCTGTCTCTCAAATTAATCTAAGTGAAGCAAGAGATAATTTCTTCAAAATTTTACTAACTCTCAAATAAATCTAAGTGAACCATGAGAGCATTTCTTCAAAAATAACAAAGCACACCGTGCTCAAAAAGATATAAGTGAAGCACTAGAGCAATTCCAAGGCTCTAAAAATTTAAGTGAAGCATAGGAGCAAGCATAGCATAATTTTTGGCTCTCTCAAAAAGGTGTGTCCAGCAAGGATTCAAGACTTAAAATAAAAAGCAAAACAAGCAAAGACTCATATCATACAAGACGCTCCAAGCAAAACTCATAATATGTGACGAATAAAAATATAGCTCCAAGTAAAATACCGATGGTCGTTAGAAGAAAGAGGGGATGCCACTCGGGGGCATCCCCAAGCTTAGTTGCTTGATACTTCTTTAATATTATCTTGGGGTGCCTCGGGCATCCCCAAGCTTAGCCTTTTGCTACTCCTTATTCCTTCATCCATCGTAATATCACCCAAAACTTGAAAACTTCAATCACACAAAACTCAACAAAACCTTCGTGAGATCCGTTAGTATAAGAAAACCAATCTTTACTTTAAGTACTGTAGAAAACCCATTCAAATTTTGTTCTTGCATTATATCTACTGTATTCTAACTTTTCTATCGCAAAAATTCTTCAAAGAAAACCATAGATTCATCAAAATAAGCACACAATGCAAAGAAAACAGAATATGTCAAAAACAGAACAGTCTGCAAAGATACGAATTGTTTTCATACTTTTGTAACTCCAAAAATTATGAAAAATTAGGACAACAGAGGAAATTTATATATCAATCTTGTGTAAAAAATTCAGAATTTTTCGTCTCTGCTGTGAATTTTTTTTTTAAATTACTGGACGCAAAATTTTCTGTTTTCCAACAAGATCAAATCAACTATCACCCAAATCATCCCAAAGGCTTTGCTTGGCACAAACACTAATTTAAACCACAAAAACACATCTAATCAGAGGCATAATTGGGTATTTTATTGAAAACAGCAAGAAAACCAAAAAGCAAAAAGATACAAGTTGGGTTGCCTCCCAACGAGCGCTATCGTTTTACGCCCCTAGCTAGGCATAACGCAAAAGATCTACGTGTTGTCAACTTTGTTTCGAGATCCATAAGATGCCCTCATGATTGATTCATAAGGTGGCCTAATTCTTGTCCTAGGGAATTACTCCATACCCTTCCTCAGTGGAAATAGAAATTTAATATTGCCTTCTTTCCTATCAATCACGGCACCAATAGTACGTAAAAACGGTCTACCAAGAATAATTGGGCAAGACGGATTGCAATCAATATCAAGAACAATAAAATCTATGGGCACATAATTCCTATTTGCAAGAATAAGAACATCATTAATTCTTCCCATAGGCTTTTTAATAGTAGAATCCGCCAAGTGCAAATTTAAAGAGCATTCTTCAATATCGGTAAGACCAAGCACATCAAACAAAGATTTAGGAATTGTAGAAACACTAGCACCCAAGTCACATAAAGCAAAACACTCATAATTTTTCATATTGACTGTGATAGTAGGTTCCCATTCATCATGTAGTTTTCTAGGAATTGAAACTTCTAATTCCAACTTTTCTTCAAAAGCTTTCATCATAGCATCAACAATATGTTTAGTAAAAGCTTTATTTTGTTCATAGGCATGGGGTGAATTTATCATGGATTGCAACAAAGAAATACAATCAACCAAAGAGCAACTATCATAATTAAAGTCTTTGTAATCCAAAATAGTGGGCACATCACTAGTTAAAGTCTTGACCTCTTCAAACCCACTTTTATCAAAATTTTCAACAAGATTTTCACCCTTCAAATTATCGGGACGCCTTCTAGCTAAAGTTGACTCTTCTCCAGTCCCTTTATCATCAATCTTAATTTTACTAAACAAGGAATCAATAGAAGAAACACAAATCATTTTAAGATCTTCATCACTTTTATGAAAGCAATCACTAGAAAACGCTTTTTCTAAAAATTCTCGTCTAGCTCTAAGCATAGCGGTTCTTTTCTTACTTTCATCCATAGAAACATAAAGAGCTTTAATAGATTCCTCAACCTTAGGCACAAAAAATTTCATCTTGAGAATTGCCACATCATGAGAAATTCTATCAATACTTCTAGACATATCATCAATCTTATTCAGCTTTTCATCGATTGTAGCATTGAAAAAACTTTTTGAGTATTGATAAATTCTTTAATATATTCTCAAGATCAGAGGTGTTCCTATATTATTATAAGAAGGATTACCATAGGAATTACCATAATTATTAGAGGAATTACTAGGAAAAGGCCTAGGATTAAAATTACCTCTATAAGCATTGTTATTAAAGTTGTTTCGCGAAATAAAGTTCACATCTATGGCATCACTATTTTGCTCAATCAAAGTAGACAAAGGCATATCATTAAAATCAATAGGATCATTTTTATTAGCAACCAACTTCATAAGAGCATCAACTTTTTCACTCAAAGAATTTATTTCTTCTACCGAATTAAGTTTTTTACTAGTAGGAGCCCTTTCGGTATGCCATTGTGAATAATTTGCCATGATGTTATCTAGCAATTTAGTAGCTTCACCCAAAGTAATTTCCATAAAAGTACCCCCCGCGGCGGAATCTAAAAGATTACGAGAAACAAAATTCAATCCCACATAAAAAATTTGTATGATCATCCAAAGATTTAACCCATGAGTTGGGCAATTCCTTAGCATCATTTTCATCCTTTCCCAAGATCGTGCAACATGCTCATGCTCAAGTTGCTTGAAATTCATGATCTGGGTTCTAAGGGAAATGATTTTCGCGGGCAGAAAAAACTTAGTAATACTTGCACTTATTCCAAGAATCGATACCATTGCGAGGCAAAGAGGAAAACCAAATTTTTGCGTGATCTCACAAAGAAAACAGAAATAATTTCAACTTCACAACATCATTGTCCACATCTTTTTTCTTTTGCATATCGCATAATTCCACGAATGTGTTAAGATGGGACGCGGCATCCTCATTAGGAGCACCAGAAAACTGATCTTTCATAACAAGATTCAACAAAGCAGTATTAATATCACAAGTCTCCGCGCTAGTGGCGGGAGGAGCAATCGGAGTGCTAATAAAATCATTGTCGTTGGTATTTGAGAAATCACACAACTTGGTGTTCTCTTGAGTCATGGTGACTTCGCAACAAGATTGCACTCAAAAACAGATCCGACGAGAAAACGGCGAACGAAAAAGAGGGCGAATAAAACGGCAATTTTTTGTGAAGTGGGGGAGAGGAAAATGAGAGGCAAATGGCAAATAATGTAAATTGCAAGGAGATGAGATTTGTGATTAGGAACCTAGTTGATGTTGATGATGTCTCCCCGGCAACGGCGCCAGAAACTCCTCTTGATGTCTGCTAGAACTACGTCGTTTTTCCCCAGAGAGGGAGGGATGATGCAGCACAGCGACGGTAGGTATTTCCCTCAGTGATGAGACCAAGGTTATCGAACCAGTAGGAGAACCACGCAACACCACGTAAACAGCTCATGCACACAAAGAACAAATACTTGCAACCCGACGTAAGAGAGGGGTTATCAATCCCTCACGGGTAAAAGGGTAGGTAAAATTGTAGTAGATTGGATAAATAGATCAAGCGGGAATGCGAGATAAAATAAATAAGTAAAAATTACAGCAAGGTATTTTTGGGTTTTTGGATTAATAGATCTGAAAATAAAAGTTGCAAATAAATAAAAGAGCAAATAGCAAAATAGATCTTGAAGGCAAATATATTAAAGAAGAGACCCGGGGGCCGTAGTTTTCACTAGTGGCTTCTCTCGAGAAAAATAGCAAACGGTGGAAACAAATTACTGTTGGGCAATTGATAGAACTTCAAATACTCATGACGATATCCAGGCAATGATCATTATATAGGCATCACGTCCAAGATTAGTAGACCGACTCCTGCCTGCATCTACTACTATTACTCCACACATCGACAGCTATCCAGCATGCATCTAGTGTATTAAGTTCATGGAGAAACGGAGTAATGCAATAAGAACATGACATGATGTAGACAAGATCTACTTATGTAGAAATAGACCCCATCTTGTTATCCTTAATGGCAACGATACATACGTGTCGTTTCCCTTTCTGTCACTCGGATCAAGCACCGTAAGATCGAACCCATCACAAAGCACCTCTTCCCATTGCAAGATAAATAGATCAAGTTGGCCAAACAAAACCCAAATATCGGAGAAGAAATACGAGGCTATAAGCAATCATGCATATAAGAGATCAAAGAAGACTCAAATAACTTTCATGGATAAAAAGATAGATCTGATCATAAACTCAAAGTTCATCGGATCCCAACAAACACACCGCAAAAAAAGAGTTACATCATATGGATCTCCAAGAGACCATTGTATTGAGAATCAAACGAGAGAGAGAAAGCCATCTAGCTACTAACTACGGACCCGAAGGTCTACAATGAACTACTCACGCATCATCGGAGAGGCACCAATGAGGATGATTAACCCCTCCATGATGGTGTCTAGATTGGATCTGGTGGTTCTAGAACTTGCGGTGGCTGGAATTGATTTCCGTCGACTCCCCTAGGGTTTCTGGAATATTGGGGTATTTATAGAGCAAAGAGGCGGTGCGGGAGGCGGCCGAGGTGGGCACAACCCACCTGGGCGCGCCTGGGCCTCCAGGCGCGACCTGGTGGGTTGTGCTCCCCTCGGAGCACCCGCCAGGTGCTTCTCCAGCCCACTGGACGTCTTCTGGTCCAAAAAAATCCACAAAAAGTTTCTCTGCGTTTGCACTCCGTTTGGTATTGATTTCCTGCGATGTAAAAAACATGCAGAAAACAGCAACTGACACTGGGCACTATGTCAATAGGTTAGTACCAAAAAATGATATAAAATGATTGTAAAACATCCAAGAATGATAATATAACAGCATGGAACAATCAAAAATTATAGATACGTTGGAGACGTATCAGCCCCATATCTTGTCAGGAGTCATGCCGTAGAGGTGTCGCACGGTGGCCGGATCCTCGGGCTCGTACTCCCACATGGGCTTGGCCCTCGCCTGGCAAGGGAGGAGCCGGCGGTGGAGCATGATCTTGACCACATCGACCAGCTTCGCGCCGGTCTCTATTATGCTGTCTATTGGGGAACGTTGCATGGGAAACAAAAAATTTCCTACGCTCACCAAGATTAATCTAGGAGATGCACATCTACAAGAGGAGAGTGGTGTCTACATACCCTTGTAGACTGAAAGCGTTAACGATCTAGAGATCGTGGTTGGCGTAGTCGTACTCGCGTCGAGATCCAATCCGATCCAAGTACCGCACGTGCGGCACCTCCGAGTTTAGCACACGTACGGCTCGGTGGCGTCCTCTCCTTCTTAATCCAGCAAGGGAGGGAGAGGAGGTAGATGAGATCTGAACCAACACGATGGCATGGTGGTGGTGGTGGCAGCGGAACTCCGGCAGGGCTTCGCCAAGCGCGTACCGGTGAAACGTGGGAGGAGTTGGGAGAGGTAACGGGCAAGGGGCGAAGGGTCGCTGCCCCTAACGCCTCCCCACCTTTATATAGGCATGGAGGGGGCTGGTGGCTTGCCCTCCAAGGCCCTAGGGGCGTTTGTCAAAGTGGAAGGAAGGAAATCCCTCCTTTCCTTCCCCACCGATCGCTATCCCCCTTTTTAGGGATCCTGATGTTATCCCTTTGGGATATGATACTATTCCTTTCAAGGGAGGATCTTGGTGCGCCTAGACTAGGGTTGTAGGGACTTTCCCAACTACCCACGTTCATGTGGGTCCCCCATGCAGGTGGGCCCCACTCCGGAACCTTCTAGAACCTTCCCGGTACAATACCAAAAAAACTCAAACTTGTTCCGGAACCCCGATAACAACTTTCCATATATGAATCTTTACCTCCGGACCATTCCGGAGCTCCTCGTGATGTCCCGGATCCCAGCCGGGACTCCGAACAACCTTCGGAATTTCCACTATTAATATCTCAATACTACCCTAGCGCTACCGAACGTTAAGCGTGCGACCCTACGGGTTCGATAATCATGTAGACATGACCGAGACTCCTCTCCGGTCAATAACCAATAGCGGGACCTGGATGCCCATATTGGTTCCTACATATTCCACGAAGATCTTTATCGGTGGAACCACGATGTCAAGGATTCAATTAATCTCGTATACAATTCCCTTTGTCCATCGGTATGTTACTTGCCCGAGATTCGATCGTCGGTATCTCTATACCTAGTTCAATCTCGTTATCGGCAAGTCTCCTTACTCATTCTGTAATACAAGATCCCATGGCTAACTCTTTCGTCACATTGCTTGCAAGCTTATTTTGATGTTGTATTACCGAGTGGGCCCTGAGATACCTCTCCGTCATACGGAGTGACAAATCCCAGTCTTGATCCATGCCAACTCAACAAACACCCTCGGAGATACCTGTAGAGCATCTTTATAGTCACCCAGTTATGTTGCAACGTTTGATACACACAAGGTACTCCTCCGGTGTCAGTGAGTTGCATGATCTCATGGTCAAAGGAACAGATACTTGACATGAAGAAACCTATAGCAAATAACTTAAACGATCTGATGCTAAGCTTACGGTCGGGTCTAGTCCATCACATCATTCTCCTAATGATGTGACCCCGTTATCAAATAACAACTCATGCCTATGGTTAGGAAACCTTAACCATCTTTGATCAACGAGCTAGTCTAGTAGAGGCTCACTAGGGACATATTGTTGTCTATGTATCCACACATGTATTTGAGTTTCCGATCAATACAATTCTAGCATGGATAATAAACGATTATCATGGACAGGGAAATATGATAATAACCAATTTATTATTGCCTCTAGGGCATATTTCCAATAGTCTCCCACTTGCACTAGAGTCAATAATCTAGTTCACATCACCATGTGATTAACACCCAAAGAGTTCTGGGGTTTTATCATGTTTTGCTTGTGAGAGAGGTTTTAGTCAACGGGTCTGCAACATTCAGATCAGCGTGTACTTCGCAAATCTTTACGTCATATTGTAGATGCTGCTACCATGCTCCACTTGGAGCTATTCCAAATGGCTGCTCCACTATACATATCCGGTTTGCTACTCAGAGTCATCTGGATTGGTGTTAAAGCTTGCATCGATGTAACCCTTTATGTCGAACTCTTTATCACCTCCATAACCGAGAAACATTTCCTTATTCCTCTAAGGATAATTTTGAGCGCTATCCAGTGATCCACTCCTGGATCACTCTTGTACCCCCTTGCCAAACACGTGGCAGGGCACACATCAGGTGCGGTACACAGCATGGCATACCGTATAGAGCCTATGGCTGAGGCATAGGGGACGACCTTCGTCCTTTTTCTTTCTTCTGCCGTGGTTGAGCTTTGAGTCTTACTCCACTTCACACCTTACAACTCAGGCAAGAACTCCTTCTTTGACTGATCCATTTTGAACTCCTTCAAAATCATGTCAAGGTATGTGCTCTGTGAAAGTCTTATCAAGCGTCTTGATCTATCTCTATAGATCTTGTCGCCCAATATGTAAGCAGCTTTACCCAGGTCTTCCTTTAAAAAACTCCTTTCAAACAACCCTTTATGCTTTCTAGAAATTCTACATCATTTCTGATCAACAATATGTCATCCACATATACTTATCAGAAATGTTATAGTGCTCCCACTCACTTTCTTGTAAATACAAGTTTCTTGCAAACTTCGTATTAACCCAAAAGCTTTGATCACCTCATCCAAGCATATGTTCCAACTCCGAGATGCTTGCTCCAGTCCATAGAAGGATTGCTGGAGCTTGCATACCTTTTAGCATCCTTAGGATCGACAAAACCTTCTGGTTGTATCACATACAACCTTTCCTCACAGAAACCGTCAAGGAAACTTTGTTTTGACATCCATCTACCAGATTTCGTAATTGAAAATCTAGCAACTGCTAACATAATTCCAACAGACTTTAGCATCGCTATGAGTGAGAAAGTCTCATCATAGTCAACTCCTTGAACTTGTCGGAAACTTCTTTGCGACAAGTTGAGCTTCATAAATGGTGACATTACCATCAGCGTATGTCTTCTTCTTAAAGATCCATTTATTCTCAATGGCTTGCCAATCATCGGGCAAGTCCACCAAAGTCCATACTTTGTTCTCGTACATGGATCCTATCTCGGATTTCATGGCTCCTAGCCATTTGTTGGAATCCGGGCCCACCATCGCTTCTCCATAGCTCGTAGCTTCACCGTTGTCCAACAACATGACCTCTAAGACAGGGTTACCGTACCACTCAGAAGCTGTACGTACCCTTGTCGACCTACGAGGTTCGATAGTAACTTGATTCGAAGCTTCATGATCATCATCATTAGCTTCCTTTTCAACTGACGTAGGTGCCACAGAAACATGTTTCTGTGCTGCACTACTCTCTGGTTGAAGTAAAGGTTCAACAACCTCATCAAGTTGTATCTTCCTCCCACTCAATTCTTTCGAGAGAAACTCTTTCTCGAGAAAGGACCCGTTCTTAGAGACAAACACTTTGCCTTCAGGTCTGAGATAGAAGGTATACCCAACCGTCTCTTTTGGGTATCCTATGAAGACGCATTTGTCCGCTTTGGGTTCGAGCTTTTCCGGCTGAAGCCTTTTGACATAAGCATCGCAGCCCCAAACCTTAAGAAACGACAACTTAGGTTTCTTGCCAAACCACAGTTCATACGGTGTCGTCTTCACGGAATTGGATGGTGCCCTATTTAAAGTGAATGTAGTTGTCTCTAATGCATAACCCCAGAACGATAGTGGTAGATCGGCAAGAGACATCATAAAACACACCATATCCAATAAGGTACGATTACGACATTCGGACACACCATTATGCTGTGGTGTTCCAGGTGGCGTCAACTGTGAAACATCCACATTGTCTTAAGTGATTGCCAAACTCATAACTCAGATATTCTCCCCCTCGATCGGATCGTAGGAATTTAATCTTCTTGTTACGATGATTCTCAACTTCACTCTGAAATTGCTTGAACTTTTCAACGTTTCAGACTTATGCTTCATTAAGTAAACATACCCATATCTACTCAAATCATCGGTGAAGGTGAGGAAATAATGATATCCACTGCATGCGTCAACACTCATCGGACCACACACATCAGCATGTATGATTTCCAACAAGTCACTTGCCCGTTCCATTGTTCCAGAAAACGGATTTTTAGTCATCTTGCCAATGAGGCATGGTTCGCATGTGTCAAGTGATTCAAAATCAAGTGACTCCAAAAGTCCATCAGCATGGAGTTTCTTCATGCGCTTTACACCAATATGACCTAAGCGGCAGTGCCACAAGAAAGTGGTACTATCATTATCAACTCTACATCTTTTGGCATCAATGTTATGAACATGTGTATCACTATGATCGAGATTCAATAAACCATTCACCTTGGGTGCATGACCATAGAAGGTATTATTCATGTAAACAGAATAACCATTATTCTCTGACTTAAACGAATAACCGTATTGCAATAAACACGATCTAATCATGTTCATGCTCAACGCAGACACCAAATAACATTTATCTAGGTTCAACACTAATCCCGAAGGTAGAGGGAGCGTGCGATGGTGATCACATCAACCTTGGAAACACTTCCAACACACATTGTCACCTCGCCCTTAGCTAGTCTCCGTTTATTCCGTAGCTTTTGTTTCGAGTTACCAATATTAGCAACTGAACCGGTATCTAATACCCAGGTGCTACTAGGAGTACTAGTAAGGTACACATCAATAACACATATATCAAATATACTTTTGTTGAAGTTTCCAGCCTTCTTATCTACCAAGTATTTGGGGTAGTTCCACTACCAGTGACCATTCCCCTTACAATAGAAGCACTTAGTCTCGGGTTTAGGTTCAACCTTGGGTTTCTTCACTGGAGCGGCAACTGGCTTGCCATTCATGAAGTTTCCCTTCTTGCCCTTGCCCTTCTCGAAACCAGTAGTCTTGTTAACCATCAACACTTGATGCTCCTTCTTGATTTCTACCTTCGCGGCCTTAAGCACCGCAAACAGCTCTAGGATCATCTCCATCCCTTGCATGTTATAGTTCATCATGAGGCTCTAGTAGCTTGGTGATAGTGACTGGAGAACTTTGTCAATCACTATCTTATCTGGAAGATTAACTCCCACTTGATTCAAGCGATTGTAGCACCCAGACATTCTGAGCACATGCTTACTGGCTGAGCTATTCTCCTCCATCTTGTAGGCAAAGAACTTGTCAGAGGTCTCATACCTCTCAACACGGGCATGAGCCTGAAATACCAATTTTAGCTCTTGGAACATCTCATATGTTCCATGGCATTCAAAACGCCTTTGGAGCCCCGATTCTAAGCCGTAAAGCATGGCACACAAAACTATCAAGTAGTCATCAGAACATGTCTGCCAGATGTTCACAACATCCACAGACGACGCTGGAGGGGTTGGCACACCGAGTGGTGCATCAAGGACATGAGCCTTCTGTGCAGCAGTGAGGACAATCCTCAGACTACGGCCCTAGTCCGCATAACTGCTTACAATATCTTTCAACTTAGTCTTTCTCTAGGAACGTACTAAAACAGGGAGCTACAACCTGAGCTATTGATCTACAACATAATTTGCAAAGACAAATTAGACTATTGTTCATGACAATGAGTTCAATTAATCATATTACTTAAGAACTCCCACTCAAATCAACATCCCTCCGGTTGTCCGAGTGTAACATGATCCAAATTCACCAACCCAAGTCCGATCATCACGTGAGATGAGGTGGTTTCAATGGTGAACATCTCCATGTTGATCATATCTACTATATGACTCATGCTCGACCTTTCGGTCTCTTATGTTCCGAGGCCATGTCTGTTCATGCTAGGCTCGTCAAGTTTAATCCAAGTGTTCCGCATGTGCAAAACTGGCTTGCACCCATTGTATGTCAACGTAGAGTCTATCACACCCGATCATCACGTGGTGCTTCGAAATGACGAACTTTCACAACGGTGCACACTTGGGGAGAACACAATTTTATCTTGAAATTTTAGTGAGGGATCACCTTATAATGCTACCGTCGTCCTAAGCAAAATAAGATGCATAAAAGGATTAACATCACATGCAAATCATAAGTGACATGATATGGCCATCAACTTGTGCTTTTGATCTCCATCTCCAAAGCACCGGCATGATCTCCATCGTCACCGGCATGACACCATGATCTCCATCATCGTGTCACCATCAGGGTTGTCACACCAACCATGCTTCTACTACTATTGCTACCGCTTAGCAATAAAGTAAAGCATTACATAGCGCTTAATGATTGACACGCAGGTCATACAATAATTAAAGACAACCCTATGGCTCCTACCGGTTGCCGTATGCATCGACATGCAAGTCGATATAAACTATTACAAACATGATCATCTCATACATCAAATATATTTCATCATGTCTTTGGCCATATCATATCACAACATATCCTGCAAAAACAAGTTAGACGTCCTCTAATTGTTGTTGCATGTTTTACGTGGCTGCTATGGGTATCTAGCAAGAACGATTCTTACCTACGCAAAGCCACAACGGTGATATGCAAGTTGCTATTTAAGGTTCTACAAGGACTGCCTTTGTCGAATCCGATTCAACTAAGGTGGGAGAGACAGACACCCGCCAGCCATCTTTATGCAACAAAGTCACATGTCTGTCGATGGAACCGGTCTCATGTACATGGACATGTAAAGTTGGTCCAGGCCGCTTCATCCCACAATACCGCTGAATCAAGAAAAGACCAAGGAAGGAAGCAATCTGAATATTAATGCCCACAAACTCCTTTGTGTTCTACTCGAGATGTCATCTACGAATAGACCTAGCTCATGATGCCACTGTTGGGGAATGTTGCATGGGAAACAAAAAAATTCCTACGCTCACCAAGATCAATCTAGGAGATGCACATCTATGAGAGGAGAGTGGTGTCTACATACCCTTGTAGACCGAAAGCGTTAACGATCTAGAGATCGTGGTTGGCGTAGTCGTACTCGCGTCGAGATCCAATCCGATCCAAGTACCGCACGTGCGGCACCTCCGAGTTTAGAACACGTACGGCTCGGCAGCATCCTCTCCTTCTTGATCCAGCAAGGGAGGGAGAGGAGGTAGATGAGATCTGAACCAACACTATGGCATGGTGGTGGTGGTGGCAGCGGAACTCCGGCAGGGCTTCGCCAAGCGCGTACCGGTGAAACGTGGGAGGAGTTGGGAGAGATAACGGGCAAGGGGCGAAGGGTCGCTGCCCCTAACGCCTCCCCACCTTTATATAGGCATGGAGGGGGCTGGTGGCTTGCCCTCAAAGGCCCTATTGGCGTTGGTCAAAGGGGGAGGAAGGAAATCCCTCCTTTCCTTCCCCACCGATCGCTATCCCCCCTTTTTAGGGATCCTGATGTTATCCCTTTGGGATATGATACTATTCCTTTCAAGGGAGGATCTTGGTGCGCCTAGACCAGGATTGTAGGGACTTTCCCAACTATCCATGTTCATGTGGGTCCCCATGTAGGTGGGCCCCAATCCAGAACCTTCTAGAACCTTCCCGGTACAATACCGAAAAAACTCAAACTTTTTCCGGAACCCCGATAACAACTTTCCATATATGAATATTTACCTCCGGACTATTCCGGAGCTCCTCGTGATGTCCCAGATCCCATCCGGGACTCCGAACAACCTTCGGAATTTCCACTATTAATAACTCAATACTACCCTAGCGCTACCGAACGTTAAGCGTGCGACCCTACGGGTTCGAGAATCATGTAGACATGACCGAGACTCCTCTCCGGTCAATAACCAATAGCCGGACCTGGATGCCCATATTGGTTCCTACATATTCCATGAAGATCTTTATCGGTTGAACCACGATGTCAAGGATTCAATTAATCCTGTATACAATTCCCTTTGTCCATCGGTATGTTACTTGCCCGAGATTCGATTGTCGGTATCTCTATACCTAGTTCAATCTCGTTATCGGCAAGTCTCTTTACTCATTCTGTAATACAAGATCCCGTGGCCAACTCTTTAGTCACATTGCTTGCAAGCTTATTGTGATGCCGTATTACCGAGTGGGCCCTGAGATACCTCTTCGTCATACGGAGTGACAAATCCCAGTCTTGATCCATGCCAACTCAACAGACACCCTCGGAGATACCTGTAGAGCATCTTTATAGTCACCCAGTTACGTTGCGACGTTTGATACACACAAGGTACTCCTCCGGTGTCAGTGAGTTGCATGATCTCATGGTCAAAGGAACAGATACTTGACATGAAGAAAGCTATAGCAAATAACTTAAACGATTTGATGCTAAGCTTACGGTCGGTTCTAGTCCATCACATCATTCTCCTAATGATGTGACCCCGTTATCAAATAACAACTCATGCCTATGGTTAGGAAACCTTAACCATCTTTGATCAACGAGCTAGACTAGTAGAGGCTCACTAGGGACATATTGTTGTCTATGTATCCACACATGTATTTGAGTTTCCGATCAATACAATTCTAGCATGGATAATAAACGATTATCATGAACAGGGAAATATGATAATAACCAATTTATTATTGCCTCTAGGGCATATTTCCAACACTGTCGACGCGATTCTGCAGCGCTTTCTTGTCGGCAACACACCCCCAGTCCGGGCTCTTGGTGGTCCAGGAGGCCAATCTGGTAGGGGGACCGGACCTGAATGTGGGGGCCGCTCCCCATGCGGTCTCCCTCGGCTCGGTGATATAAAACCACTCCTTCTGCCACATCGGACGGTGTTGACAAAGTGGCCGTCCGGCCACTGGACCCGTGTCAACTTACTAATCATGGCCCCTCCGTAGACCGCATGCTTGCCACCGACCACCTTGGGCTTGACATTGAACACCTTCAGCCATAAACCGAAGTGCGGCTGGACTCGGAGGAGCGCTTCACAAACGACGATGAAGGTCGAAATGTGGAGGAGGGAGTTGGGGGCTAGATCGTGAAAATCCAGCCCGTACAAGAACATCAGCCCCTGCACAAAGGAATGCAGGGGAAATCCGAGCCCCCTAAGGAAATGGGGGAGAAAAACTACCCTTTCGCCCGGCTCGGGCGTAGGGATGATCTGGCCCTCTTCGGGGGCTAGATGGGCGACATTGATCGGCAAGTAGCCGGCCTCCTTCAGCTTTAGAATGTCCTCGTTGGTGACGGAGGAGGCCTCCCACTTCCCATTGGCGCCAGATCCGGCCATGGTCAAAGGAGGTGAAGTGGGATTCGCTGTGGAAGCAGAGAGAAAGGGCGCTGGAGCTCTGAAGGTCTGCATGAGCGGACGGTGGAAGAGGGCGTGGGATGCAGACTGTAGCGGGCCCCCTTTATAGACTGTTAGCAGGCTGGGGATTCCTTTTTCCACACCGCTGGCCTCTCCACTTCCCGATACCTCCGCAACATTATGAGCGGGGAGGAGAATCGAGATCATTAACCATATCCCCCGAAAAGCGGGACATGATCTCCACCTTGAGGGGACGTGTCAAACGTGGCGTGATAACCCACAAGTATAGGGGATCGCAACAGTTTTCGAGGGTAGAGTATTCAACCCAAATTTATTGATTCGATACAAGGGGAGCCAAAGAATATTTGCAAGTATTAGCAGCTGAGTTGTCAATTCAGCCACACCTGGAGATTAATTATCTGCAGCAAAGTAGCATGATAGTTTTGACAGTAGTAGCAGCAGCAATAGTAACGGTAACAGTGATAGCAGTGATTTTGTAGCAAGTGCAATAGTAACAGCAGCAGTAGTAACTTAGCAGAAACAATATGTAGGAAAATCGTAGGCATTGGATCGGCAATTTGTTGGATGATATTCATCATGTGACAGTCATAACCTAGGGCGATACAGCACTAGCTCCAGTTCATAAATATAATGTAGGCATGTATTCCGTAAATAGTCATACGTGCTTATGGAAAGAACTTGCATGACATCTTTTGTCCTACCCTCCCGTGGTAGCGGGGTCCATATTGGAAACTAGGGGATATTAAGGCCTCCTTTTAATAGAGAACCGGAACAAAGCATTAACACATGGTGAATACATGAACTCCTCATACTACGGTCATCACCGGGAGTGGTCCCGACTATTGTCACTCCGGGGTTGCCGGATCATAACACGTAGTAGGTGACTATAACTTGCAAGATCGGATCTAGAACATGGATATAATGCTGATAACATAAATGGTTCAGATCTGAAATCATGGCACCCGGGCCCAAAGTGACAAGCATTAAGCATGGCAAAGTCATAGCAACATCAATCTCAGAACATAATGGATACTAGGGATCAAGCCCTAACAAAACTAACTCGCTTACATGATGAATCTCATCCAACTCCTCACCGACTAGCGAGCCTACGAAGAAATTACTCACTCCCGGTGGGGAGCATCATGGAATTGGCGATGGAGAAGGGTTGGTGATGACGAAGATCGAAGATCCCCCTCTTCGGAGCCCCAAACGGACTCCAGATCTGGCCTCCCGATGAAGAACATGAGGTGGCGGCGGCTCCGTCTCACGAAACGGGATAATTCTTCCTCCCTGGTTTTTTCTGGAAAAATAGGATTTTATAGCGTCGGTTTCAGGGTCTGCGGGGCCACCAGGTAGGGACAACCCACCTGGGCGCGCCTGGAGGGGGTGGCGCACCCTGGTGGGTTGTGCCCACCCAGGTGCCCCCCTCCGGTGGTTCTTGGCTCCAGAGATTATCTTTATTGTATACAAAATCCTCGCAAAGTTTCGTTCCATTCCGAGAACTTTTATTTCTGCACAAAAACAACACCATGGTAGTTCTGCTGAAAACAGCGTCAGTCCGGGTTAGTTTCATTCAAATCATGCAAATTAGAGTCCAAAACAAGAGGAAAAGCATTAGGAAAAGTAGATACGACGGAGACGTATCAACTCCTCCAAGCTTAAACCTTTGCTTGTCCTCAAGCAATTCAGTTGATAAACTGAAAGTGAAAAAGAAAAACTTTTACGAACTCTTTTGCTCTTGTTTGCATAAATAAGCTTAAATAGCACCCAGGTTTTCAGCAAAGATTATAACTAACCATGTCAACAATAACTCTTAAAAACTATATTAACTCATATCAATGACATAATCAACTAGCGAGCAATAATAAGATATCTCAAACAGCAACACGTTGTCAAAACAACCATGATATAATATGACAATAGTGGTATCTCGCTAGCCCTTTCTGAGACCGCAAAACATAAATGCATAGCACCTCCAAAGTTCAAGCAGCGACTAAACATTGTAATTCATGGTAGGAAAGATCCAGTCATGATGCACCCAACATTAGCTACACACAATGCATAAGCATGACAGCAGTGCTCTCAGGTTCTGGCGCTTATTTGAGAGGGTGATGACACAGCATAAAAGTAAATAGATAGTCCCTTCGCAGAGGGAAGTAGTGACTTGCAGAGGTGCCAGAGCTCAAGTTTTTAAAACAGAGGTAAATGAAATTTTGAGGCATGCACCCTTCTTGCTTACTTCGCGACCATCAGTTATCAGTATCTTCCATGCTAAACACATTAGTGGCGGTTCCCAAGCGATAAAAGTAAAGATTTACTCCCCCTCCACCAACAGTCACACTCCATGGCTTGTCCGAAACAACGGGTGCCATCCATACCAACAACAGTCCCGGGGGAGTTTTGTTTAATTATTTGCATTTTGAGTTCGGGACTGGGAATCCCTATTACCGCCCCTTTCTCGTGCAATGGTGAGTGAATAAACACTCATCCTGAGAATAACCCGCTTAGCATGGAAGATACCGACTATCTCCTGTCGCTCTATGAACAATCCAGGCACACAAAAAGGATATTTATTTGAAGTTTTTAGAGGTGGCACATGCAAATTTACTTAGGACGGCAGGGTAATACCGCATATAGGTAGGTATGGTGGACTCATCTGGAATAACTTGGGTTTCAGGTTTTTGATGCACAAGCAGAATTCCCACTTAGTACAGGCGAAGGCTAGCAAATAGGTTGAGAAGCGGCTAGCTAGAGAGCAACAACGGTCATAAACATGCATTATGCATAAGTAACATTGGATACTAGCATGAGTAGGATATGAACACCATGAACATAAATATCATAGAGGCTATGTTGGTTTTGATTCAACTACATGCATGAACATGTTCCAAGTCAAGCCACTCGAACATTCAGAGGAGGATACCATATCATCATACTACATCACAATCATTTTAACGCAATGTTGACATCTAAGATAAATCATTATCCACTCCTAGCTACTTATGCATGGCATGAGAAACTACAATCTCTAATTGTCATTGCAAACATGTTTGATCATAATAGGCTGAATCATGAATACTAGGTTAAACATATTTACAAAAACAGAACAAGTCGAGTTCATACCCATTTCTCTCTGCCACAACCATTCCATCGAATATCGTCATTATTGCCTTTCACTTGCACGACTGAGCGATTTGAAAATAATAATAGTGCAAGAGTGCCGTGGACTAAGCTGGAATCTGCAAACATTTTATTCAGAAGGAGAAGACAAGGTAATATGGACTCTTTGTCAGATCAACAATAATGCATATGAGAGCCACCCAACATTTTCATCGTGGTCTTCTCCTCGGTACGACTCGAAAGAAAAGAAAAAGAAATTCAGAGAAACACACTGAAATATTTTTGGAGTTTTTGGTTTTCTGAAGGAAAGCAAATAAAAGGGAAAAACAAAAACGAGAAAACTATTTACACAGGAAAGCTCCCAACAAGCAAAAGA
Organism: Thinopyrum elongatum; assembly: GCA_011799875.1. Classification (NCBI taxonomy): domain Eukaryota; kingdom Viridiplantae; phylum Streptophyta; class Magnoliopsida; order Poales; family Poaceae; genus Thinopyrum; species Thinopyrum elongatum. The sequence continues at coordinate 152,731,300 of CM022302.1, read as the reverse complement.
AGAACAAGGAAATCTTTTTGAGTTTTCTTTTTAGTACTACAAAAATTTAAACTAGGAAGAAAAATCAAAAAGAAGCAAGAAATATATTTTTGGATTTTCTCAAAGTTTTTCAAACACACAAGAAGAAAGCGAGAAAATAATTCTAACATGGATAATACGATGAAAAAGTGTGGACACCGACAACTGAAATGAAATGTGTGAACATGAATGTAATGTCGGTGGAAATACGTACTCCCCCAAGCTTAGGTTTTTTGCCTAACTTGGTAATCAGTCAGTAGCCTGCGTAGTGGTCGGAGTGATAGCTCACAGAGGCTCTCGGTGCAGACGCCTCAGCCTGCTGTGCGGCCACAACCGCTGCGTTATGGGCTCGGGCCTCGCTATCAAGAACAAAATATCTTCCCCTGTTGTGAACATTAAAGAGAGCAGGTGCAGGCAAATATGTGTCCACCACGGAGTCCTTATTAAACAGCAATTTATAAGTGAAATTATGGGGTTCACCTCTAAGGATCTTATGACGTTTCATAGCATCAAAGTCTAGGTACTGCGTGGGTAAAATAGGATCATAGGGCAAAGGTGAAACACCCAGCTCTCTTGCTAAGCGTGTGGCATAAATTCCACCATAAAAATATCCACTACCAGCGTTGTGTTGCAACCTACGTGCAACAATCGCTCCAAGGTTATAACTTCTGTCACTGGTGAGGGCGGTGCGTATGAGGCTCAAGTCTGGAGCACAAAGTGTACTACAATCTTGTTTGCCTACAATGCATTTTCCATTAAATAATGCGAAGTACTGGATTGCGGGAAAATGAATGCTCTTTATTCTACCTTGCGTCACTCCCCTAGTCTCACCATAGCAAAGACTAGTCAAGAATACCTCAAACTCTGACCTTGGCGGTTCATCGAGCGAACCCCAGAATGGGATTTTGCAGTGGTGAGCGAATCTCTCCAAAGATATGGTAAATGGATTTTCATACAATTTAAATGACACCCTAGACTCACGAGGATGGAATTTAAATCCTTTGACAAATGATTCAGTGAGAGTGAGGTGTTGGTTGCACTTATCTGAAATGTAGGGACCGAGCTCGGCATTGTGAACATACTGCTTAAATTCTTCCTTAATACCTACGCTCACCATATAATTGTCACATGGCCATAAGCATGTTTTGGTGGCAGCATCTCGTATGGAACTTTCACTTGGTTCAACATAAGACAGACGAGCAGAGCTGCTACTAGAAGATGCCTCCGAGGATCTCCTCCTCGAAGAACTCCTTCCAAAGAGGTTCATCATATTCACGTACAATTTTCTGAAGAAAAAAATTGGGTCACAAAATTTGTTAACAAAACTTCACAAGATTGTAAGCAACTATTCATAGGGATGCATAGAGGCCATAGCAAGCATTCAAACTACTTAGAACTCTAAGAATTCAACATGCAAGCTCATCTACAGCAGCACCAAGAGCAGCTAATTATTCAAAGTATAAACTACAAAAGCAAAAACTAATTGGACACACGGAGGAGTCACATACCAAGCAACAATCCCCCGAAACAGTTTCAGAAACAGAGTTTCGAGCAAAGAGATCGAAATCCGCGGGTTTGAGAGCAAGAACACGAGAGAAAGAGCAATGGTGAATTTTTTCTGGAGGTAGGTGGTGATGTGGGATGAAGAGATAAGTGAGGGGGCCCACGTGGGGACCACAACCCACCAGGGCGCGCATGGGGGTCCTAGCGCGCCTAGGTGGGTTGTGCCCACCTGGTGCACCTCCCTCTGATATTATTTGCACCAAAAATTCTTAAATATTCAGAAAAAAAATCGTATTAAATTTTTAGAGCATTCTGAGAACTTTTATTTTTGGGTCATTTTCATTTTTTTTATTGCACGGAAAATTCAGAATATAGACAAAACATGGCATTATATTTTATTTAACTAATAAAAATAGAAAATAAAAGTAAAGGACAGAAGATAGTGCTCACTAAATTCATCAACTTCATACCTCTCAAAAATGATTCATTAATAAGGTTGATCAAGTCTTATTAACAACCACTTTCGATTAACATGAAACCGAAGAACTTTCGTAAATCACTAAGTTACCTCAAGGGGGATATGAATGTCCCCAACAATAAGCATTTCATATTTCTTTTTAACAGTAGGTAGAGGTAGTTGAAAACTTCCAATAGTGATTGTCGGAGATTTGTCAATAACATTAATACCATTCACTTGGAATTGTTTCTTCGGAAAGTGCACCGTATGCTCATTACCATTGATATGAAAAGTGACCTTGCTTTTATTGCAATCAATAACAGCCCCTGCAGTATTCAAGAAGGGTCTACCAAGGATAATCGACATGTTGTCGTCCTCGGGCATCTCAAGTATAACAAAGTCAGTCAAAATAGTACCATTAGCAACAACAACGGGCACATCCTCACAAATACCGATAGGTATGGCAGTTGATTTGTTAGCCATTTGCAAAGATATTTCAGTAGGTGTGAGTTTATTCAAATCAAGTCTTTTATATAAAGAGAAAGGCATAACACTAACACCAGCTCCCAAATCACATAAAGCAGTTTTCACATAATTTCTTTTGATGGAGCAAGGTATAGTTGGTATTCCCGGATCTCCAAGTTTCTTAGGTATTCCATCTTTAAAAGTATAATTAGCAAGCATGGAGGAGATTTCAGCTTCCGGTATTTTTCTCTTATTGGTGATGATGTCTTTCATGTACTTTGCATAAGGAGGCATTTTTAAGATATTAGTCATGCGAGTACGCAAAAAGACTGGCCTCAGCATTTCAGCAAAGCGTTCAAATTCTTCATCATCATTCTTTTTAGTTGACGTAGGTGGAAAGGGCATAGGTTTTTGAACCCATGGCTCTCTTTCCTTACCATGTTTACTAGCAACAAAGTATCTTTTATCATACCTTTTATTCTTAGGTTGTGGGTTATCAAGATCAACTGCTGGTTCTATCTCAACATCATTTTCTGGTTCTTTATTATTTGTTTGAGTTTCTTCATGTACCTCATCATTATCTTTCTCATTATCAGAAGGTGAGTGTTCACTACCAGATTGAGTTTCAGCATCAGATATAGAAACTTCATTATCATTATCAGGAGGTTTTTCTACTTCAGGTTCACTAGAGGCATGCAAAGTCCTATCATTTTTCTTCTTCTTTTTCTTTTTAGAAGGACTACGTGCAACTGTGTCAACTCTTTGAGAGTCTTGTTCAATTCTTTTTGGGTGTCCCTCAGGATAAAGTGGTTCCTGAGTCATCCTACCTCCTCTAGTCATTACTCTAACAACATGATCATTGATATTATTATTCATTTCATCTAACAATTCTCTTTGAGATTTAGCAACTTGTTCTAACTGAGTTTGAACCATAGAAGCATGCTTCCCTACACCTCTAACATCATTTGAGATTCTAAATAACAAGTCACTCAAGCGAGCTATCATGTCAGAATTGTATTTCAATTGTTTCATAACATTTGCATTGAAGTGATCTTGCTTTCTAATGTAGTTTTCAAACTCATAAAGGCATTGGCTAGGGTGCATATTGTGAGGATTATCATTATCATTGAATTTCATTAGAGAATTTACCTATACCACCTTAGGTGGTGGTGGTGTATCAAGCCCATGTATTTCTTCAATAGGAGGTAAATTTTTGACATCCTCGGCTTTAATACCCTCTTCCTTCATAGATTTATTTGCCTCTTGCATATCTTCAGGACTGAGATATAAAATACCCCTCTTATTCGGAGTGGGTTTAAGCGGTGTTTCAGGAGGAGTCCAATCATCATAATTTTTCAATATGTTATTCAATAATTCTTCAGCTTGCCCAATAGTTCGTTCCCTGAAAACACAACCAGCACAACTATCTAGGAAGTCCCTAGAAGCATCGGTTAGTCCATTATAGAAGATATCAAGTATTTCATTTTTCTTAAGAGGGTGATCAGGCAAAGCATTAAGCAATTGGAGAAGCCTCCCCCAAGCTTGTGGGAGACTCTCTTCTTCAATTTGCACAAAGTTAAATATTTCCTGCAAGGCAGCTTGTTTCTTATGAGCAGGGAAATATTTTTCAGAGAAGTAATAAATCATATCCTGGGGACTACGTACACAACCAGGAGCAAGAGTATTGTACCAAGCTTTAGCATCGCCCTTTAATGAGAACGGAAATAATTTGAGGATATAGTAATAGCGAATTTTCTCCTCATGAACAAAAAGGGTGGCTATGTCATTCAACTTAGTAAGATGTGCCACAATAGTTTCAGTTTCAAAACCATGGAAAGGATCAGATTCAACCAAAGTAATTAACTTTGGATCGACAGAGAATTCATAATCCTTATCATCAATAAAGATAGGTGAAGTAGCAAACTTAGGATCACATTTCATTCTAGCATTCAAAGATATTTCTTTATACTTGCTTAATATTTTTTCTAGGTCATCTCTATCCTTACAAGCAAGAATATCTCTAGTTTCCACCTCACCCATAACATAACCTTCCGGTACCTTTGGCAATTCATATCTAGGAGGGCTAGTTCTAATAGGTGTTTCAAGGTTTTCAGTTTCAAGCTCATCATCAGTTTCAACAATATCATGCTGTCTTACTCTAGCAATCTGTTCATCAAGGAATTCACCTAGTGGCACATTATCGTCAAGCAAGGTACTAGCATCATCATGATTAGCATTCATAGCAGAAGTAGCATCATCAATAACTTGCGACATATCAGAATTGATAGCATGTGGTGGTGTTGCAAGTCTACTTATAACAGAAAGTGAATCAAGTGCGGAGCTAGATGGCAGTTCCTTACCTCCCCTCGTCTTAGAGGGAAAAATCTTAGTCTTAGCATCCTTCAGATTCTTCATAGTGATAATTTGATAATAATCCCAAGTGACTCAACAAATATAGCTATGCTCCCCGGCAACAGCGCCAGAAAAAGGTCTTGATAACCCATAAGTATAGGGGATCGCAACAGTTTTCGAGGGTAGAGCATTCAACCCAAATTTGTTGATTCGACACAATGGGAGCCAAAGAATATTTGCAAGTATTAGCAGCTGAGTTGTCAATTCAGCCACATCTGGAGATTAATTATCTGCAGCAAAGTGATCAGTAGCAAAGTAGTATGATAGTTTTGATAGTAGTAGCAGTAGCAATAGTAACGGTAACAGTGATAGCAGTGATTTTGTAGCAAGTGCAATAGTAACAGCAGCAGTAGTAACTTAGCAGAAACAATATGTAGGAAAATCATAGGCATTGGATCGGCAATTTGTTGGATGATATTCATCATGTGACAGTCATAACCTAGGGCGATACGGCACTAGCTCCAGTTCATAAATATAATGTAGGCATGTATTCTGTAAATAGTCATACGTGCTTATGGAAAGAACTTGCATGACATCTTTTGTCCTACCCTCCCGTGGTAGCGGAGTCCATATTGGAAACTAAGGGATATTAAGGCCTCCTTTTAATAGAGAACCGGAACAAAGCATTAACACACGGTGAATACATGAACTCCTCAAACTACGGTCATCACCGGGAGTGGTCCTGACTATTGTCACTCCGGGGTTGCCAAATCATAACACGTAGTAGGTGACTATAACTTGCAAGATCGGATCTAGAACATGGATATAATGCTGATAACATAAATGGTTCAGATCTGAAATCATGGCACCCGGGCCCAAAGTGACAAGCATTAAGCATGGCAAAGTCATAGCAACATCAATCTCAGAACATAATGGATACTAGGGATCAAGCCCTAACAAAACTAACTTGATTACATGATGAATCTCATCCAACTCCTCACCGACCAGCGAGCCTACGAAGGAATTACTCACTCCCGGTGGGGAGCATCATGGAATTGGCGATGGAGAAGGGTTGGTGATGACGAAGATCGAAGATCCCCCTCTCCGGAGCCCCAAACGGACTCCAGATCTGGCCTCCCGATGAAGAACAGGAGGTGGTGGCGGCTCCGTCTTGCGAATCGGGATAATTTTTCCTCCCTGATTTTTTTCTGGAAAAATAGGATTTTATAGCGTCGGTTTCAAGGTCTGCGGGGCCATCAGGTGGCGACAACCCACCTGGGCGCACCTGGAGGGGGTGGCGCACCCTGGTGGGTTGTGCCCACCCAGGTGCCCCCCTCCGGTGGTTCTTGGCTCCAGAAATTATCTTTTATTGTATAAAAAATCCTCGCAAAGTTTCGTTCCATTCCGAGAACTTTTATTTCTGCACAAAAACAACACCATGGTAGTTCTGCTAAAAACAGCGCCAGTCCGGGTTAGTTTCATTCAAATCATGCAAATTAGAGTACAAAACAAGAGGAAAAGCATTAGGAAAAGTAGATACAACGGAGACGTATCATGGCGTCGGCCTCGAGTCGTGCTTCGAGAAATAGTAACTGCTTGGCGTTTTGGCCGGAAGCGACTCTTCGTTGAAAGAGAAAAAGTTGTCAGATAAAGGCACTATTTGTGCTTGAGCGATGTTTTTATTGTTACCTTTGGTGTTAAGTAAAACTACCGTTTCAGATTCCGGACATCACTTGGTTCTAAACAGGGGAGAGACATAATGAGGAACTCGCCCCGCAAGCCGAATACTGGTCGGATGGATGGATACCGGATACAAGTCTTGGCGTTGGAGGCAAGTTCGGGGGCTACTGAGGGAGTCATGGACTAAGGGATCCTCGGGGCGACGGCCCATTGTCCATGGGCCGGACTAGTGGAGCCGTATAATGACGGGAGATCAATGAAACCATGGTGTGCCCTCCAAGTCAAGGAGGCGCAGGATCTCTTCAAACCCTTGTTGTAATCTATCTTCAGTAACCCTAGCCCTATCGGTGTCTATATAAACCAAGGGTTGTAGTCATTAGGGTTAAGAGCTACATTCATCACCTCATAGCCTTAGGGTTTAGCTCATGCTGATCTCGAGGTAGATCTACTCTATAAACCATTCAATACAATCAAGCAGGACGTAGGGTTTTACCTCTTCGAGAGGGCCTGAACCTGGGTAAACACTGTGTTCGTCGTCCCTTGTTACCCCTCGATCCTAGATCCACAACTCGGGACCCCCTACCCCGAGGTCTGCCAGTTTTAACACCGACAGTGGGCAGTTCACCACGCATCACGTAGTGGACACCCACGTGAGGGGGAAGGCCCTCTCGATGGTGTACACGAATGAGCCGGTCTTGGTGGAGAGCTCCATCCAAACTATGGAGCAGTTGCTTGCTGAGGACAAGTACCAAGTGGTTGGCTTCGACCTCGAGTACACCATCGGTCGTGCCGGGCACGATCAGAAGGTTGCCATCGCCCAGTTGTGCGTGCGACATGACGTCCTCGTCTACCACTACCACCTGGCCACAAGGCCTTGCGATCGTTTCTCCAGGTTTATCAACAGCTTCGACTACAGTTTCGCTACGGTGGACACCACCAACGATCTAAAAGCGCTCAAGGTTTCGGGCTTGAAATGCCAGAATCTTGTCAACATCCAGGACCACTACAAGGTCTGGGGCAGCGACAACAACAAACATAACTCCCTGGTTGACCTCGCCTCGGCCATCATCGACCCCTACTACATGAAGATGAAGGATGAGAGCAAGAAGGACAAGAACGCCTGGCACAGTGTCTGGCATGAGAGACTGGATGAACAACACGTCAAGTACGCGGCCAAGGACGCGTACACAAGCTACGAGGTGTACATGCGAATCGTTGACATGAGGGAGTGTCTTCTTCCTGCCCCAGACGAGGGATCGAGCCACAGAGCAGTGGCGGGAGCGTCACAAGAAGTAGATGACTAGACGATCGTTTCTCCTAGTTTAGAATGCATGCAATTGTTTATTGAGGTGTGTGCGAATGATATGTATAATCACTTATGTAATTGGATGTTTATTTCAGTTATATATGTTATTCTTCTGTAGACAGAGCAAATCACACGTCTTATTAACAGCAATCGTCTGTGTTATTATTGGTCTTCGCACACATTTCTGATTACGGACCTGTTTGCCGCGTATCACACACATCTTGTTCAGTTGAACTATTTCTGTTGTCTTGGCTCATCGCAAACAGTTCATCTGAGTGAATTGTATGCCCTCCATCGCACACACCTTGATCTGACTGACCGTTTCTATTATGTTGCCTAATTGCACACAGTTCATCCTAGTGAACTGTATGCCGTATATCGCACACACCCTCATCTGGCTGCCCATTTCCGTTGTTCTGCCTCATCGCAAACAGTTTTTCTGGATTAACCGTTTGCCACGCATCGCACATGCAACTAAAATCCAAACCGTGTTTGATGTATCCGCCATCGCAAACGTTTTGCATCTTTTTTGACGGTTTTTTTACATCACTGTTTGTGATTAATGCATCGCACATAGTTTCGTCGAAGGGTCTCTGATCGTAGTGTCGCGTTAGCAGCATCCTGCAGTAGTGGAGGAATCCAACGATGGAACGCATGGTTTAAGAGATAAAAACATTTTGAATAAAATGATCTACAAAAAAAAGGAAAAACTCCCAGGTTGTGTGTGTACCACTTGTCGTAACCTAAGGAGGTGGAAGTGACCTTTGCAAAGTGTGCTCATTAATGAGTGATTTGGCCAAAATGCTTGGTTGCTTTAGTTGCTTTGCTTCTAGGTTGTGATATGTCTTCATCTTATCTACTTTTCTAAATATTTTTTCTCTTATTTTGGACTCTAATTTGCATGATTTGAATGAAACTAACCCGAACTGATGTTGTTTTCGGCGGAACTACCATGGTGTTGTTTTTCTGCAGAAATAAAAGTTCTCAGGATTGGACGAAACTTTGCGGAGATTTTTTCTTGAATAAATAGAAAATACAGGAACGAATATCCACCGGAGGGGGGCCACCTGCTATCCACAAGACAACAGGGCGCGCCCTGATGTCTTGTGGGGCCCACGAGGCTCCGTCTGACCTAATTTCAAGCCTATAAATTCCGTCTTCCCGAGAAAAATAAGAGAAGTTTCATTGCGTTTTATTATATGGAGCCGCCACCACCTCCTGTTATTCATCGAGAAGGCTACTCTGGAGTCCGTTCGGGGCTCCGGAGAGGGGGATTCATCATCGTCGTCATCAACCCTTCTTCATCAACTGTTCCACGATGCTCACCACCGGGAGTGAGTAATTCCTTCGTAGTCTTGTTGGACGGTGATGGAAATGGATGAGATTTGTCATTTTATCGAGTCAATTTGTTAGGGTTTGATCCCTAGTATCCACTATGTTCTGAGATTGTTGTTGCTATGACTTTGCTATGCTTAATGCTTGTCACTAGGGCTCGAGTGCCATGATTTCAGATATGAACCCTCTATGTTTTCATCAATATATTTGAGTTCTTGATCCTATCTGCTAGTTGTATCACTACTGCAGGATGCTGCCTACGCGACACTACAATCAGAGACCCTTCGACAAAAATGTGTGCGATGCATTAATCGCAAACGGTGATGTAAAAAACCGTTAAAAAAGATGCAAAATGTTTGCGATGGTGGAGACATCAAACACGATTCGAATTATAGTTGCGTGTGCGATGCGTGGCATATAGTTCACTCGAAGGAACTGTTTGCGATGAGCATAACAATAGAAACGGTCAGACAGATGAAGCTGTGTGCGATATACAACATACCGTTCACTCGGATGAACTATTTCTGATTAGGCAACACAATAGAAATGGTCAGACAGATCAAGGTGTGTGTGCGATATACGACATACAGTTCACTCGGATGAACTGTTTTCGATTAGGCAACACAACAGAAACGGTCAGCCAGATTAAGGTGTGTGCGATGACGGCATACACTTCACACAGATGAACTGTTTGCGATTAGCCACAACAAACATAAACGGTCAGACAGATAAGTTGTGTGCGCTAGACGGGCACACATTCTAACTAAAAGAAGCATGCGCGATGGTAATAACGAGCGCACATGGTTGATGGAACCACTACAAAAAAAACCACTTCCGTGATGATACGTGTTTGTCATAGTAGGTCACGTTTTCTGTCATGCATGTACATCCATGACGATTTTATGACAGAATCAAGATAGTCATACATGTGCTGTCGTAGAAGTGTTCGATGACAATACCAAAATTATCATCACGGAAGTGTCCACTTCCATGACGATATATGTCGCGTCATGGAAGTGTTTTTGTCAAGGGTAACCGACACGTGGCATCCACCGTAACGGGTCGCCGTTAAGCTATCGGGTTCCGGTTTGGATCCGATAACCCGTTAACAGTCCCGACCAATGGGGATTTTCCACGTGTAAAATTCTCATTAGCCGGATGATCCACGTGTCAGCTCATCGTTGGGACAGATGTCATCTCTACAATGGACGAAAGACGCCTATGATATGTCGACATGTGGCACAGCCCAACAGTGGCCCATTTAAGGTAAAAAGGCCGGCCCAGCTAAAGGCCCACCATATTTTTTCAGACACTAGTGGGTTGGCCCGTTAACAGCCTACCATGTTTTGGGTCAAATTAAGGCCCATATCAGATCTGGCCCGTTCACAGCCTGTCGTGTTTTGGGCTAAATTACGACCCATATTAGATCAGGCCCGTTAACAAGCCACTGTTCTTTTGGGCCCATTCTAAGCCGGGTTTGTATTTCAGCCTGTTAAATGCCCGTTTACCAGTTCGGCCCGATAATAGTTTCGGCCTGTTAGCGGCCCGTGGTGCATCTGGGCCGTTGTCGGCCCGGTTTCACTTTAGGCCATTTAACGGCCCATGCTGAAACTGGGCTATTTCTTGTCCGAAGTAACTTTAGGCCTCTTAACGGCCCGTAGTCTTCGTGGATAAATTTCAGCCCAACTGGCCTATCGGCCTGTTAATGGCCCGTGTAACAGTTGGGCCTAATTACAGCCCGCGTTGAATCCGGCCTGCTTACAGCCCATCTGTTAATGGCCCGTGACACAGTTGGGCCTACGGCCCGCATTGATACCGGCCAGCTTAAAGCCCATAATTTTATTGGGCCAAACAGGACCCGAGATATATTTTGGCCTGTTAACGGCTCGTTTTCCATTTGGGCCAAACATGGGCCTAAGGCAGTTTCGGCCTGTGTTGGCCCATTAATTTTTCGGCTCAACACTAGCCCAATCTAGTTTTTAGCCTGTTAAAAGCCCATGGTATTCTCTGGCCCAGCTGGCCAGAACTTTACTCGGCCTGTTAAAGGCGAAAAACTACTATACGTTTAGACCTGCTAATGGCATCGCCTATTGCAGTGCCTATTGCAGTGAACAAGTCGTGTGCTGACATCGCCTATTGCAATGCACCCTACGGTGCAAACGCCACGTACGCATCCGAAAATGTGTGCCCACGTTACACCATCAGGGAATCATGCCGCACTTCCAAACTAGAACCGTCAATAAATTTTGAGCTTGCTTCCATCACATTCCAAATTACTACCACGCCATATTTAATTGCGAACATGTTCACACCGATCAAAACCTAAACGGTTTCCCACTTAGCAGTGTATTACTCGGTTATAAATACCACCTACTCCAAGATGACCGCACATTCCTCCTCAATCCCTCATCAACAAAAATAAACAAGTCTTTCATCGTTGTTCCCTTGTGTCTGCCATGGCCCGCATGAGTTCTGGGTCGAGAAATTACTACCAGGGAGAGGCGAGCATGGAAGCGGAAGTACGAGAGATGTCCCGCCTTGCCGCAAAAGTAGCCGACATTTCCCGCCGCGCCGTCGTAGCAGCACAGAGGTCCCGCCGCGTCGCCGTAGCAGCACAGAGGTCCCGCCGCGGCATCGAAGCAGCAGACTAGTCCGGCCGCGCCGCGAAAGCAGCAGAGAGGTCCTCCCGCGTCGCAGCGGCCTGGGAAAATGTCTCGGGGGCAGGCGAGGACTCTCGCAAGCGCATGCGCGCTATGCTCGATAACCTGATGAATCGGATCTCCAGCTGGATGAAGCTGCAGGACGAGATGAATGCCTCGTTTGAAAATACTACCGGCATCATCCGGTGACTAAGGGAGGACAAGGGGAAGCTCCGCACCGAGCGCGACCTGCTGAGGGCGAAGATCGCCGGAAGTGCGAAGCAGGAGGAGGAGACCACTGCCTTGTTGAAGAGGACGGGCGACATCATCAAGAAACTTATGGACGGGAATGCCATGCTCTGCATCGTGCGCGAAAGGCTGGTGGAGGAATCCGTGGATGCTGCCAAGCAGCGTATTGAGGACATGAAGGAGATCATCGCCGCTCGCTGCGAGAACTAGTCTCCGCGCCCTGCAGCAACGCATCAAGAAAGTAGAGATCAGCGAGCCAGATCGTTGTCTGCGTCTTCCTTCTTCTTTTGCCCTTGTGTATTTTGGGCGTTGCCGCATGTGGCATATTTAATTATCTTCCTAAATAGTAGTATGTAAGACAATTATTATCCACTGTCATCGTCATTATATTTATACCAGTCTTGCTATAAGTCTCAGTCGATGCTATATATGTCCGTCAGATCTTACAACAAGATCCGTGCAAAATTTTCTTTTTAGATTTTCTTTTTTCTCTCTTAAATCTCAGTCGAGTGAGACATAGCAACACCATAAAACAGGGGCTCGGGCGTCATAAATGGAGAAGTTGGGAAAGAGGTAGGCGGCGGATGGAGGTCAAAGGGCTCGCCTCCCGATAAGCAGCTGCACGCACGCCTCCTGTACTCAAATAGCTACCCTGCACGGCGCCTCCTAGCCAATAAAAAAAGGAACGCGTGGCGGCATGTAAATGGTCTGTAGAACGCCCATGGTTTCAATAATACATGTGTTTCCGATTGTAACGTGACAGCTCTTATTCCAAAATGACTTTGTTAGTTGTTAATGTGTGCGCCTTCGCAAATCGGACAAAAAATTTACCACAGCATGTTGGTGCCATGTGAAGGCATCATGCTGAGTTTCATGATTTTCAGGCGAGTTTCGGATTTACAGGAATTTAAAAATGAAGTTTCTCTATGTTTCCGGCCTTGCCACGACGCCCAGATGTTTGAAATTTATTTCCATTTCTTGCATGGGACCTAAACATTCACTCAAGGACATAGATATGATTTTTCAACCAGCTTTGGTGCACTGGCAGACGAACCCGGATTAATTCCTAAAATTAGCACGATACTGCTATTGGTCTATATTGCCTCTGTAAAAAAATCAAGGTGGGAAGAGATGGTCTATATCGTTTCGCACACAGAGGTGACATGTCCCCTCTCGGACCCATGAGGCTTCTTGAGAGAAGCTCCTTTTTTTAAGAAACTTACACCAAAACTTGTCGCAAATCGGACAATTTTTTTACGACAACATGTTAGTGTCATTTCATGATACCATGCCAAGTTTCGTGATTTTTAGCCAATTTTTTGGATTTATAGGAATTTAAAAATCAATTATCTCAATGTTTCCAGCCGAGCCACAATGCCGAGGTGTTTAAAATTCATTCTCATTTCTTGCATGGGACCTAAACATTCACCAAGGACCCATATATGATTTTTCAACTCATTTCGGTGCACTGGAGCATGTGCTTGTAGTTCAAATTTAAATTATGCACATTAAATGTCTAGAAATTCAATTAATATATTAAAAAGGCCAAACGAACCCTAAATAATTCCTAAAATTAGCAAGATACTCATATTGGTCTATGTTGCCTCTGTAAAAAAATCAAGGTGGGAAGAGACGGTCTATGTCGTTTCGTACACAGAGATGACACGTCCCCTCTCGGAACCATGAGGCTTCTTGAGAGAAGCTCCGTTTTGTAAGAAGCTTACACCAAAATTTGTCCCAAATCGGACGAAATTTTTACCACAGCATGTTGGTGCCATGTCATGAGACCATGCCAAGTTTCATGATTTTCGGACAAGTTTTGGATTTACAGGAATTTAAAAACCGAATTTCTCAATGTTTCCGGCCGAGCCACAACGCCCAGATGTTTAAAATTCCTTCTCATTTCTTGCATGGGACCTAAGCATTCACTCAAGGTACACATAGTGAGTCTATCATAGTATTGCTATTTTCATGTTTATTAAGTTTGAACATTTTGTAGTTCAAAATATCAAAGTATGCAGTGATCATGTTTAAAGTTTGGAAGTTAATTTTAGGGCAATTTCTGGTGCCCTAAAACCTTCTCTCCTGCTCTATTTTTTATATATACACCAACTTATACATCATCTGTCTTCCAGCAAAAAAAAAAACTTATGCATCAACTGTCGGAGATGCTCTTGTGGCAGCAAAAACAATATAGTGTGGACGCTCTACTAGCTTCTAGATTTCTTCAACACACACGGGGGAAGATGGATTCACAGAAGGCATGCAGGGATGCATGCACCCCTTCATGCATGGCCGCATGCATCATGCATGGACTGGACCGATTCAATAGGATGACCACCAATCTTTCGTGCCATTATTTTCGCGTTCTCCTTCTTTCCCCATTTCCTCTCTCCTCTTTTTCGTCCGCCACCCCTACTAGATTGACAAAAAACAAAACAAACATTTCCCTTTGTTCTCATAATCTTTTTCTAGTAGCTCCGGCGAATTCTGCTCCTCTCTAGTAGAGGATGTGCTTCGGACGCTAGGTTTCAGTTTCTAGATTGATTAGGAACATATACAATGCGTTGAGCTTTTGATCTTTCATCCATTCAATGTTTTTGTCTTCGATGGTTTCTGACTCCTCCGGCCCGGCGATGCGTGGGAGGTAGGCGACGAGATCGTCCGCCTCTCTCCCCCTCTTCTCGATCTCGATCGCACGTAAGCCTTGAGAAGAGGAAGAGGAGGAGAGAGGAAAGGAGAGGCGGATCATTTCACCGGTTCGTCGATCGATGGCTGTGGAGGCGCCTCAGCCTGAACAAGCAGCGGGTGAATCCGTGGAGCAGGGTGCGGCGGCGGGTGGCGGCAGGCTGAAGAAGGGCCCGTGGACGCCGGATGAGGACCAGCTGTTGGTGGAGCACGTACGGCGGCACGGCGAAGGGAGCTGGAACGCGGTGCGGCGGGAGACAGGGCTGCTGCGCTGCGGCAAGAGTTGCCGGCTCCGGTGGGCCAACCACCTTCGCCCCAACCTCAAGCGGGGCCCCTTCTCGCCGGAGGAGGAGCGCCTCATCCTCCGCCTCCACGCGCTCATCGGCAACAAGTGGGCGCGCATCTCCGCACACGTGAGTACCACCGGTCATTCGATCCCTTTACCCCGCCTCGCCATTAGAATTTCTTGCCTACCATTGCTTTCGATTCTATCGATTGCCTGGTGCTCGATCTGCGTTTGCATGCAGCTGCCGGGGAGGACGGACAATGAGATCAAGAACTACTGGAATACGCGGCTGAAGCGGCGAAAGCGCGCCGGCCTGGCCCTGTACCCGCCGGATGTCGAGCGGGAGGTGGCGCTCGTCCGCGCCGGCAAGCTGAGGCCCATCGTCGACGCCGACGGCAACGCCAGCAGCCTCCAAGCACCGCTCCTCCTGGACGCGGTCGCTGACCAATTCGCCTGGCCGGCTGCGCCGCCGTTCCACCCCGCCTTCAACAACGTCGCTCCTCCGCAACCTTTCCAATTCACCGGCAACGTTAGCCACAACCCGCCGGCCTTCCTCGCAGCGCAAGCTCCGTACCGCCACCATGACGAGGTTTCCGCCGGCCTCGACCACGCCAACAGGCACTACGCCGGCGCGCTGGGGATGCCACCGTTGGTGCCCCCCGCTGCGCCGGAGCTCCCTTCGAACCAATCGCCCGCGGACGCCGGCGGGCCGCTCGAGATGCTCGTCCTCGAGCAGGACCAGCGGCTGCCCGGCGCCGCCCTGCTCCGCGTCACGTCCATGCCGGAGCTGGTCTACCACGAGAACGACTACTCCGCGTGGCCGTCCGGCCTCAGCGGCGGCAGTGGCAGCCGATCCGAAG
This sequence comes from Thinopyrum elongatum, assembly GCA_011799875.1. Classification (NCBI taxonomy): domain Eukaryota; kingdom Viridiplantae; phylum Streptophyta; class Magnoliopsida; order Poales; family Poaceae; genus Thinopyrum; species Thinopyrum elongatum. Next base: position 152,715,462 of record CM022302.1, on the reverse strand, counting down.
GCGACGTGACCTCGCATTATGGCGGGAAATGCGACTGCTTCTCCGGTGAGTTGAATCTTGATCATCGACTCTCTCTCAATCCAAATACGTCACGTCCGACTCCGGTGAGTTAACATTGCCATGCATGATGTCGTCGACACACGCGCAGATGGCGTGAAGCCTGCGAAGAGGATGCCCGCGAGCTTGGTGGTGGCTGAGGAGGAGGCGTCCGGCCTGTTCGGCGGCGAAGATTTGGTGGCCGTGTGGCCGGACAAGTCGCCGGAGACGATCACGAAAGACGACTTCAACCTCCAGATGGAGATGCAGCACCTCATGCCCCCCGTGCCGCTCTCGGCGGACGAACACGGCTTGAATTGATTAGCACAACGCCGCTTAGCGAACAAAACTGGAACAGTTCAAAAGAACAAGGGATTTAAAAGAAGAAAAAAAATAGTGTACTACTGTAGTAAAAAATCAGTTAAGGCCCATCATGAAACTGTTTGTCTTTTGTCTTTAACGAGAGATGGATTATGTTTTTTTATGTTTGTAAATATTGATTCGCGGAAGCAAGCCAAGGAACTTATTGCCTATTCGGAACCTCTCCGGTCTCGAAACTCCGCTCCGCGCGAGGAGCCCGGTTTGAGCCACTCCCTGCAATTATGCTGCCACTCCCTCCTCCCCGGGAGTTGCAGTTGTGGAGCGGAGAGAATCCGAAGAGGCCCTTAGTCCATCCATCCACAAAGTGGGTTGTTTGCTCAAGACAATATTTTTTTAGAACCGCACTCCAAGTCAATTTATTAAATCTCAGGTGATATCATATCCGATTGTACATGATCATCTCAAGAGTCATGGATTGCGTCAAAAGAGATAGAATTAGGTTGTAGGTTGAGTATCGCTATTGCACAATGATGAACAGATGCATTAGCACCCCTCCTAGTGAACTGAAACTTAAATCCCTCAAAGAGCGATTGGAAATGGAAAACTCTTACCTCCTACCGGCCGATCCGCGCGATCGTTCCGCCTGCTCCGTGTCCGTCCGATCCACGCGATCGTTCCGCCTGCTCCGTGTCCATCCGATCGAGACGGTCGAGAGCATTCCCGCGTCCGCCGGCTCCGTGTCCGTTTCCTGCAACCCAGTTCCTGTTTCATGACCGTTTCCTGCAACTGCAGATCCAGCGCTGGGCGTCTTCCGCCTGCGTGTAACATCCCAAATTTTCAATTTGGAATGTTATACATAGGTCATCCATGCATATCATATTTTATTGCATTTCGTTTTGCGATCCTCGAAAATTCTAAGCAACTCAAGGACCCACGGAGAGAGTTGGGGATTTCACCGTTTTCATATTTGAATTTTCTCAAATATTGAAACAAGGATCAATTTGGTTTAATTATTCTTCTCTCCGAAAATATTTCATATTAAAAATATATGAGAGAAGATAATATGACTTCTCCAAAATAAATGGAATATTGGAGGAAAAATATTAAAATCAAATAAATAGTTTATTTGGATTTTTATTGCAATTTTATTTGAATTTAGGAAAAATAAGCATTTTTCAAAATTTCATTAGAGGCCCAAATAAATGTTCACTTTGTCCGTTATATTTTTATAGGACGGGGAAAATTTATTTCAGGATTTTTGGAGTCGGTTTAGTATTTCTTTTCTTTGATTTTCTGTGTCAGGATTTATTTCAAAAAAAAAACTTCGCGGACCGAACTGGGCCGAAGCCCAGCCGGCCCGGCACCGCCGCCGCCTCCGCTCGCGCGCGCCCCATGCCCGAGCCGGAGTCCGGGACGCCCCCGCCGCCGCGGTTTGCCCCTTCCCCAAGCCACCCCGCCCCCTCCCCTCCTTAAATAGCCGCCGCCCCGCCCCACTTCGCCTCGCCCCGCCTCCCGCAGCAGCAGCAGCAGCCCGCAGCCGCCGCCGCCGCCGCCTGCGCCGCCGCTCGCCGCCGCCGCACCGCGCCGCGCAACACCCCGCCACCGCACGCCGCCCGCGCCGCCACGCCGCACCCCACGCGCCCCACCCCGCACCTCGCCGGAGCCGCCGCCTCGCCGCCGGAGCCGCCGCCGTTCCCATCCAATCCGACGCCCGGTTTTTTTTTCGGTTTAGGTAAAAACCGATCGGTTTTTTTTTTAAACCCTAGATGCGTATTTTTTTATTTTATCGGTTCGTTCGGTTTTCTCGGTTTAGTTATTTAGCGGACGTTCGTCCGTACGGTCGTTTTAACAAACGCCGTTCACCCGTTAGTCACAGACAGCGAACGTTCGTTCGTTAGCCTGTTCGTCAGTTTTTCTTTTTCCAGGGTTTTTTTCGCGATTATTTTCTTTCGCGATTTCTGACCCAATTTTCGTTTTAGTTTATCTTTTCGCTCGTTTATCCAAATCAGGTGAAACAAGCGCCTAGATCTTCGTCTCGAAACCCTCTTTCTGTTTAACCAACTTGAACAAGATTTTGGTACTGTAAAATTTAACTTTAGTCCAGATTAGTAAATCGGATCCTGTTTCTTTCGCAGTTTGAGTTTCGTTGCTCCGTTTGTTTTGATTCTTTTTGCAACCGGAGTTTTTCAGTTGAACTTTCTGGTTAGATCTTCTTATTTGGGATTTACCCGTGCATCTTCGCTTGATTGCTTATGTATGCTATTGTTTGTTTGCGATAGAATTCCCGGAGTGCGAAGCGTGCTACTACGAGTCTCTAGGTTTTGCGGATCGTCAGCAAGGCAAGTTACACTTTGATCATACCCCTTTATTACCCAGTTTTTATGCATTAGTTACAATCCTCAAACACTGCATGATTAGGATGTGATTAACTTGTGGGTATTGGGAAGTAGATGATGAGGTAGAACCTATTGCCCTTTATTATCAAACCCTAGGAGATATATATACGTTATGCTCATGAATTACTTAGCCATGCTCGTAGACGGGGATTGGATCGTGATGTACATGGAAGTTGTGAGAGATGATAATTTTGGACAACATTAAGGTGGCAACTTTAATACACATCTGGGTGGATTGCTTGGGGCACCTGAAGAAACCAGTGCTTGCCCATGGGAATCCCGGAGTACCCGTGTGATTACCCTAGGTCCGCCACCCAGGCTCAAAGGGATCATATGATATTTCATGTCTGGAAACTTCCGTGTGCAGCCACAAGCCATTATGGGCTCTGGCATAGTTGAGTAAGTTGTGTGAGCTCTCGAAGAGGTAGACTAGCAGATGTAGGGGAAAGTAGGTGTACCGGTCTACCCGGAGTAGAGAGTTAATGCTTCAGAAAGACTATGTCTCGATCTTTCGATCATGGATGCGGTCGAATCTTGTGGGGAAAAGTGCGCAACCTCTGCAGAGTGTATAAACTAATCATGGTTAGCCATGTCCCCGGTTATGAACATCTCGAGTATCTGGTACTTGAATTATTGATTTGATCTCATCACTCTAAATTAATTTGTTGGGTTTAATGATTACTTTTAATTGGGATTGAGATGGGGATTTACCTTCTCAATGTTTCAACTACCATGATAGTTAAAATAAAACATATTCCTTTGATGTAGGGGAAAATTGGTTTTTCGCAAAACAATATAACCCTAGAGCTTTTCCACCAGCCATATATGCATGTAGTGATAGCTTTCATCTGTTCTTTGCTCTACTGTGTATATTGCCAGCATATTCCATGTGCTGACCCGTTTCGGGCTGCAACATATCATGTTGCAGACTTTTCAGACGAAGAGTAAGGTGCGCTAGGTCGTTGTCGTGCACTCAGCTATGCCGTTGGAGTTGATGGACTCACTTTATCTTCCAAGCCTTCCGATGTTATCTTATTTAGATGGCCTTAAGCCATATTTATTGTAATAAGTTCTCTTTGGAGACATTCGATGTAATAAGTGTGTGATTGCACTCTGTTATAAATCCTTCGAGTACTGTGTGTGTCAGCATTACCGATCCAGGGATGACACTTGAACACAGAGATTCGATCCATCCGGGTCGGGTCGCTACACTGCGGCACGTGACGCGTGTCGCATGTAGACCCACTGCACCGCACATCCTTCTCCCCTTATCTTATCTCTTCTCCAATCGGTCTTTTTCCCCAACTCCTGCAGCACTGCCCGCCTCGTCCCAGCAACTCCGGTAGCAACGCCATCCTCATCGTGGGCTTTTACCATTCGACACCAACGCTCTCGTCGGCCGTGGCTGGCCATGGCCACCACCATCTCAAGCTCCTGCAACGCCACTGCTCACTCAAGCCAGCCGGCCGCCGCCACGCGCTTGCACGCGCCCGTGCTCGCCATCGGCCCGCACCAGCAGTCGTCGTTCGCCGGTGAGGTAGAGTAAGGCATGGCTCACGGTGTGCTTCTGCAACAGCGGCGCCGGCAGCGCATGTCCGTGGGCGACCTTGGAGGTAGTATGCAAGCAGCAACTAGTGGCTACAGCCACAAGCGCCATGGAGGTAGCATGCGAGCTCGTCGGCCGATGCGGCCGGTGATGGGGATTGGCGGCGCTCGGAAGTGGATGGCCTTGTGGTTGGCGGCGACGATGCGAACAACGGCGGTGTTGTCGTCAACGTTGTCATTCATTTTCATTGATTTTTTTTTCTACAACATCATCCATGTTTTAGAAGTTTCTTCCGCAACAACACCCATGTTGCAGAAAAGTAAAGGCGAAAAAATTTCTGCAAGATCATTTATGTTGCAAAAGCTCCTTCCGCAACAACACCCATGTTGCATAAAAGTAAAGACTAATTTTTTTTGCAAAACTATCTATGTTGCAAAAATTCCTTCCATAACAACACCCATGTTGCAGAAGTTTGTATGTAACATGTTCTTTTGTTGCAAAAGTTTTTATGTAACATGATCTTTCTTTTTGAAAAAATTCTGCAACATGCTCTTTATTGCAAAAGTTTTTCTGCAACATAAACTCTATTGCAAAGGTTTCTGCAACCTCATCTATGTTGCAAAGTTATTCTGCAACAAAGCGCTTGTTTCTGCAACTCGACCGTTGCTTCAGGAATTAATGGGTCAGGGGAGGCGACCGAGCCGCGTGCCAGAAGTAGATCGGACGGCTGTGCGCGTGTACATCGAATGGCCGTCAAGGTGGCGGATGTTTCATACGGATTAGCCGGTGGACGCGTAGCAGTCCCCATTGGAAATCCATGTTACCGCAACCCAACACGAATTCCCCAATCCATCCATCCACCATCGTAGCTTTCGAACACGCAAGAGAGCCTTTCTCCACACGACAGAAAAATGTACAAGGATATTGTGTCTCGTTGTCGAATGTCGATAATAGCTCACCATTAACATTCACCTGGAAACTTAGTTGTTGTGTAATTCCTTGTAGATAGACCTACTCCATATGATCATATAAGTGTAAAAAAACTCAATATGATTGTATGCCTTGTCATTTTTTTCCGGGGTCATCATGTCAATTTTCGTTGCACACCAGCCTTGCTTGCCTTTATTTCTCCCCCATAGAGTGAATAGGCTCATATGTTGTTAGCGTTGTGTCGATTGTGTACAAGGTAGGTTACAGTTATACTCTGAGTAGTATTGTGTTTAGATAGGATATGGAGTCGTGTCCTACTAGGACACTTGTATTCTAGGCCTCTCATATGTAGCGAGGGTAGACACCCGATGTAACATATGCCAACATAATAGCACATGAACGCAGGGGAAGCCGGCGGCATGTGCCGGCGTCCAGGGCGACCGGGTGCGGTATTGTAGCGGTGTCATGGGGAGGAGCGCCCATAGTCAGGCCCCGGGGATGTAGCCATATCGGTGAACCTCGTTAACAAATCTCGGTGTCGTGCTCGTGTGATTGCTTGGTCCTCGGATGATCAACTATGCGCCTTGGATTTATTCTAACAAATGGTATCATGAGTAAGGTTCGAAGAGGCCACGAGTTGTTGATCTAGAGAAAGTATCAAGTTTGAGATGCAGCCGGCTATGGCGTGGTTCTCAGCGAGATGGGAAAAAGCATATCAATAGGAGGTACGTGTGTGCAGCAAGCTTGACGTGCGGCGATGGATCAGGAGGATCGATCAGGCGAGCGTACAGCGGTCAGATCGCATGCAAGCGGCGGCGAAGGAATCGTGTAGCTGCAGGTGTTCTTGGCGTCTCGAAGCCGACGAAGTCAATTGAATCGATCCTAGCGGCGGTGGGGAAAGTCATTTTGAGCGTTTCCGTGATGTACCGGTAACAAATCCATCGTTCCTGCATGCATTAAGATTCGTGCCGCTGTGAATATTCTATTCTCACTTTTTTGCTATACCGGAGTTATACTTCATCAAATACAGCTAGTAGCCCCCACCTTTGTCAGTGATATGACATGCATGGCAGCATGTGACAGCCCACTCTCTCCCTTCTCTCACACATAAATCCACCCTTTTATTTCACCTTAGCTAAATTAAACCGTCCATATCATTTAAACTATAAGTTCATTTTTGAAATAATTCATATATTTGAATTCCTGACGCTAAGACCTTTAGAACTAGATCAATCTTGGATACATTTCAAACACGTTCAAATTTCAATGTTTCACATTTCACATGTGAAACAAACCCATTTCACTAGAAAATTATGAAAAACTCATATTTCAATAGAAATATGTGAACCAACCTATTCCACAAAAAAAAATCTTACCCAAATATGAAACTGAAATGTCAACTTGTGAAACTGGTTATTTCAAAATGTATAATGGTTTATTTCAAAAGAGTGAAATATATTATTCTCAAAAATGTGCAATTGAAATATATGTTATTTTTGTGAAGCAAGCTAGTGGAAAGTGAAATGTAGGTTCTGAATTGTGAAACAGTAAATACAGAAAGTGAAATTGCAATGTATCATTGTGAAACTGATTTTTTGGAAATGTGTAATAATTTGTTTCAAAAGAGTGAAATAGGTTATTTGCAAAAAGTGCAACTGAAATATATGTCATTTTTGTGAAACAAGGTAGTAAAAAGTGAATTGTAGGCTTCGAATTATGAAAGAGTAACTATAGAAAGTAAAATTCTATTGTACCGTTTGTGAAACTGATTATTTGAACATGTGTAGTAGTTTACTTCAAAAGAGTGAAATATGTTATTTAAAAAATGTGCAATTTAAATAGGTGTTTTCTTTTGTGAAGCAAGCTAGTGAAAAGTGAAATGTAGGTTCTGAACTGTGTAATAGTCACTATGAAAAGTGAAATTGTAATGTATCATTGTGAAACTGATTATTTTGACATGTGAAATATACGTTCGAATTTAAACGTGCTCAAAACATATCCAAGATTGATCTCATTTTAAAGATTTTGACACAAGGAATTCAAATATAAAAAAAGTTTCAAAAAGGAATATATGGTTTAAAAGATATGGATGTTTTAAATTCGCTAAGGCGAAAGAAATGATTGGATTTATTGTGCGGGAGAAGAAAAAGTGTTTCTGCCACACTGTCATGCATGCATGTGAAGTACACTGGTTGGGCCTAAGTGCTAAAGAGAGAGTGTGATAATAAGAAGATGAATAATCTAGAAAATAAGTGCAATACAATGATAATTGGCCCACATAGTGTGAGATGGCAGCTCCCAATTGAACACCAACTTGCCGGCAAGTCACGGAACCGCGCAATTTTCCGCTTCGAGCGGCGGTGGAGTAAGATGCACGGTCCAGCACGGAACACGTGAGGCAGGAGGTCCAAGTGTGCGGGCGTGCGCGGCCCGTACGGGCGTGGCCCACGCGGGGTAGGCAACGCTGTCCCAAGGCAGGGCGCAGTGGGGGGCTGCGTGTGCTAAGAGCATCTCCAACAGTGGCTGCAAAAAACGCGCGCGCACGGTAAAATGTGATTTTAGCGCGGGGGACGGTTTCGCGCGCTCCAGCGGAGGCGGGAAACTCAGGCGCACGGGAAACGATTGCGCGCGGGGGGGGGGGGGGGGGGGGGGGGGGGGGGGAAAGCGGCCGGTTGCGCCCTACTTTTGGCGCGCCGCTTCCGACGCGCCTATAAAATGTAGCGCCCGCCACGCGCCCTCCATCGCTCTCCACCTCGCCACGCGCCCTCTGCCGCTCTCTCATCGCTCCCTCTGCCGCTTTCTCACCTCGCCGCCGACGCGCCACCACCGCGCCACCATGCCGTCGTGCCGCCGGGGAGTTTCGGGCTACCGCGGCATCCACGCGCGCCCGTCCGGCGCCTTCTCCGTCGAGATTCGGTCCGTCGATGTGCGCCTCGGCCTCGGCACCTTCGAGACCGCCCACGAGGCCGCCCGCGCGTACGACGCGGCGACGTGGCGCCTCCGGCGGTCTCGCCGGGACATGAACTTCCCGGAGGTGCTGACGCAGGAGATGGCGCAGGAGCTGGCGCCTCCCCCGCGGCTTTTCACCAACGAGGATCGTCGCGAGAACCGGGGGCGGGAGCGCCGTCTCAGCCTCGCCGAGATGGACGAGGAAGCCATGGCGCTGTGGTGCCAACGCTTCCCGCAGGACATCATGAACGAGCAGCAGTTCTTCGCGCAAAGTAGGGCGGAGAGGGAGGAAAAGAGGGCGGAGCGAGCCGCCTATCGCTAGGACCGGCGTATGCGGAAGGAGGCCGCTGAGTTCAACATCAAGCTAGGAGCAGCGTCATCCTGGGACTTCGAAGACGAGCGGTACCTTGACGCATTCATTGTGACGTCGGAGGAGGACATCACCGAGGTGGAGTCTGAGTCGGAGGAGGAGGACGACGAGTAGTTTTTTTATTTATCGTTTTATCTATCGTAGGAGGAGGCTATGAACTATCTACGCACTATATATGTATCGTTTTTTATCTATGGTTATCTATCTATGTACTATCTATCTATCTATCTATCTATCTATCTATTATTTTTATCTATCGATGCCTATATGTGTATCGAGTCGTAGTAGAAAAGAGAACAAATATAACGCGTCTGCTGGAGCGGCTCGCGCGCGCTCTATTTTGCAGCGGCCGCTGGAGCCAGCGCTCCACGGCACGCAAAAACTCATGTAAACGGCGCTGTAAACGTTTTTTTTTACGCGCATGTTGGAGATACTCTAAAGGCTATGGACAAGTGATGTTGATCCGGACGCGTGCATGTGTAGAGGAGCCGTGCACCAGGCAAAGAGATTTGTTTGTAAATAAAAAAAGACGTGTTCTCCTGGTGGCCGACGTGCAACATCAAGACTGCCTCTAAACGAAGTGCATCGGAAAGGAAAAGGCATTGACAAAGCAAGAGCTACGCAAGGGAGTTGAGCCAAGACAGGAGCTACATCATGAGAAGACCAGCTAGTTGAATCGCTAGTAGTACGCGGAGGTTCGTTCGTGTACTTGGGGATCATCGGAAGACCGCTCGGTTGTTTTTTCACAAGGTCAGTCATACAAAGAACTATGGTGTCAACGGATGCTAGGTTTGAGGTGGAGAAGTTCAACGTAACTGAAAACATTGGATTATGGCAGATAAGGATGAAAATTTTGTTGGCACAACAGGGATGCTTGAAGGCGTTGCGGGGTGTCAAGCCAGTTAAGATGGACGATGATGGCTATGAGGAGTTGCAGATGGTTGCAGTCAGGAAAGTTCGGCTCGGGTCAGACACATAGGGCAGTTGGCCTGGACAGTCTGACGGATCGACGCAAGTCGGTTGGTACAGAAGATGGTGGTGGGATTGGCAATGACGACATAAGAGCGTGATGCTGATGGTGACCAACTTCTGGACGTGGAAACACGTGGCGCAGGCTCGAGGGCTTGTGTGGCTTCGACAAGACTATGGCGCGGGGTTGATTCAAGGTGATGTACACCTGGAGTTTGAAGTCGACGGGGCGCGAGGGTGGACTGATCATCTACCATGGAGTCATGTTGAAGGTGGAGCTGGATTGGGGGGCTACGTCGTAAGTGCACAGAGAGTCGAAGCCTATGTAGCGGGAGGAAAAAAGCGAGTGACACGTAATTCGGACTGGAGCCCAGTGGTCTGATGGAAGCGTGAAACTCGTCATCGGTCGGTGATGATCGGTGGTACTCTGCAGTGGGGGTTGAGTGGTGTGGGTTCGCGACCCTTAAGACTCGACCGGGACAGCGGAGGCTCGACGCGGTAATAGCGGCGAGGCGTGCGGCACGCACGGGGCATGGAGACGGGCCAGGTCTCTGGTGGTCATACATGTGGTGAGACAACTGCGAATTTGACTTGAGATGACTACAAGCAACAGTGAAATTCCTTCAAGTTTCAGATAGGCGGTCAAGAAAGGAGCAGTGATGTTGAGTTCAGGTAACTCTTATGTGTGACAACCAATATGTGAGTTGTTCACTTTCACGCAGGTCAGTGATCAGTGTGTGATGGCATTGGACGGATACTCTGAAAGTTGGGAGCACAAACTAGAGTAACAAGGAACTTAATTGTGCTCGAGTGTTGACTGTGGTCAAGAAAAGGAGGGACTACAAGTTGCAGGTGGAGTCACATGGAGTCTTTGGAGTAGCAGCAGTTCTCATGGGATAAGCTCAAGTCCAATGTACATGAAAGTTTAACGCATGGACAAATTCAAGGTGGTGGAGAATATTCTTCAATGTGGAGTTTGTTAGAGTTGTGTCGAATATTGTTTACAAGGTAGGTTACAGTTGGAGTCTGAGTAGTATTGTGTTTAGATGAGATATGGAGTCGTGTCCTAGTAGGACACTTGTATCCTAGGCCTCTCACATATAGCGAGGGTAGACACACGATGTAACCTATGCCAACATAATAGCACAGGAACGCAGGGGGAGCCGGCGACATGTGTCGGTGTCCATGACGACCGGGTGCGGTATTGTAGCGGTGTCATGAGGAAGAGCGTCCATAGTCAGGTCCCGGGGATGTAGCCATATCGGTGAACCTCGTTAACAATCTTGATGTCGTGCTCGTGTGATTGCTTGGTCCTCAAATGATCGACTATGCGCCTCGGATTTATTCTAACATATGTCATCAATACATTGTCTGTAATAAGTCTCCCTGGCACAAAACGCACTATGCTCTTCGGTTATAATCTCATCAAGAATTCCATGTAACCGATTATCAAAGACCTTCAGTCATAGCTTATACTCTCTCCGTACCAAAATAATTGTCTTAACTTTGTACTAACTCTAGTACAAAGTTATACTAAGTTTGAGACACTTATTTTGAGACAGAGGGAGTAAATACCATTACATATCGAAATAGGTTTACAACGAGTTTTATTGTTGGGTTTCTTCACCATCGGGATTAACAGAGTTACCATCTTGTTCACAACATCCGACATGTGTCCCCCTTGATAGGAAACCAAGGATTGTCATTGTTACATTGTCCTCAACCAGTGCCCAATGACACTGGTAAAAAAAACAACGTTGAAGCCATCGACTCCTAGAGCCTTAGACGAGCTCATAGCAAACATGGCTTGCTCTACTTCTAGGGTTGTAAAAGGCCTCGTCAGGGACTTGTTCATATTCATCGCAATCTTGCTAGGTACATGGTGGAGCACCGCGTCCACATCGGTCTCCTCATATAGAAACCCTACATTCGGTCATGCACATATTGCTTACTTTCACACATATCTCCACTTGCATTTTTTCGGCGAAATAATTATGTTTGACTTTGTCGAGTCGATGCTCGCGCATGAAAGAACTTGGTACTACAGTCTCCTGCACATAACCAATCCACCTAAGACCATTCTGTAGACATCACCTTTCTTTATGCACTGGGTCGCTCGAAAATTCGAAGGAGTGCTCGTCCTCGCATGCTCCCTGAACAGTGCTACAACAAGTCTATTACAACCTATTAATGGCTTGCTCGTATTTAACAGTGCTACAACAAGTCAAATCGAAACATAACAACAGAGCTACCGAAGGTCGTTATATCACAAGCTCGTTTGCATAATTATTACTCGAACAATTCATAAGAGTATCTACGCCCCGGCACCCCAAATCCTCCTGAAACGTCCGGACGAACCGCCCGGTCACAAAATTTCAACTCAGACGAACGTCTCAAACGGGCCTCAAACGCCCGGGCTGACCGATACCCCTCATATACAGCCCAAATATGGAGCGAATATGGGCGCGCCCACGCCCGCCACGTCGGACCCGGCCCACGTTGGCCCACCCGACCCATATATATTCCTCCCCATTCACTTGCTGGACCAACCCTAGCCACTTCACTCCACTCCCCTCCACCACCCAAGCTCATCTCCGGCGCCATCCGGCTGTCTCCGGCATGGCGGGCAGCGGATCCGAGTCCTTCACCTCCAGATCTGTCAACCCCGAGCTCATCCCACGCGGCCCCGAGGAGATGGCCGTCCGGCTAGCGCTCCGCCGCTCCCGGGAGGAGGCCCGTGCCCGCCAGCGCTCAGACTCCTTCCGTCGGAAATCCATTGCGTCCGCCCAAATGGCGCATGGATCCGACACTAGGTGTGCTATCGCTGCCTCGCGAGAGGCGGTGCGGTCCGTCTGGCGTCCGAACACGGTGGCAGACGCGCAACCCCTCCGTTGGCGCGCCGAGCATCGGGACGCACCATGGGCCTCGTCCGACGAGAACATGGCACGGCGTGCCCGCCGTGCAAGGCAGCGGGCGCGGGAGGCGGCGGCAACTCTCGCGGCGGTGGACGTTGGCGAGGCGGAGTCGCATTCTCTGGCGCCCCGTATGGTGCAGCAGTCCGGATTCCGCAACCGCATCATGGTGGACGTCGGCGGCACATCCCAGAACGGATCCATCATCGATGTGACGTCCACCGGCACCCAACGGGTTTCGGGCTCCGACGAGGAAGAGTAGGGCATGGGAGACGGCGACGCCTTGAGTCCTGTGAGTCGGCTCGTGTCCCATGCCCTACTCTACCTTGCCAGCGACCGGGCCAACACTCTAGGGAGCGGAGCCGGCCGCCGGACATGGTCACGACGATCGGACGAGCTCCGCTTAAAGATCGCTATGTTGCAAGTAATAATATGGATTTGAGGTATTCAGATGTGGATTGCATTATTTAAAGCACGACCGGCCAGTGTCCGCGGACGCGCCTGGGCGCGTCCGCGGGCGTTTGAGGGGCCGGATTTGCAAAATCCGGCTGTAGATGCTCTAATTTTTTTGACCTCAAATAACTTCTTTATTCATTAGAAAATAACGTTACAACGTTCATCATAAAAAGTACAATAGAGGAGGGAGGATCATCAAGCCAGACCCTATAGACTTGGAACTTTGCCAACTGGGCCAGTTCATGGGCTACATAATTTGTTTCCCTAATGGCTTGCTCGTATTTAAACCTAAAAAATTCATGCTCCATAGAAAAACAATCATGGAAGATCGCTGCAGCAATACCCGTAGGTGGACTCTCATTCTTCGTGACTTCTATTAATTCTAGATTGTCAGAGCTCACAACAAGTCTATTACAACCTATTAATTCCACTAAGGGCAATCCATTCTTGAGAGTCAAAGCTTCAGCAAAAATAACATCTTGAACCAAATCCATCTGTACATTACTCGCAGCGATAAACTTTCCTTTTTTATCTCAAACGAGCATCAATAGTTCCCCTCAAATAATCTGGATCAAATGAAGCATCACGTTTATCTTAACGCAATCACCTGTTGGTGGAGTCCAAATTTCCTTTGTCACTCTTGCATTAGGAACCGCAGCAGACCTAAAATTAGAACACAACACTCGGATTGCCATTGCAGATTTTTCAGGGGACTGCACCTGAATATCACGAGTAATTTGCCTTCTTTCCCATCATAAATACCAACAGGCCACCGCAACAAGCTCTGTAGATGCTCTAATTCAGTTACCGACTACCGAGCCCCCAACATATAAGGAAAAAATGGTCGGATCACAACGAAACCCTCAAAGCTGCGGTCTCTCCGGGTTTCTTGTATATAACATGTTTAACATAACATTTTTTGTTGCATGTAAGAAAAATAGGTAAATTTGTTTTTGCGACCTGAAAATTTTAAGAAAATTTTTTTAGTGACATGGCAATTTCAGATTTTTTTTGCCATCTAGTACAAATTTTCTTACATTTTCCATTCATGTTTTTATGTCTGAATTTGGCATGACACTAGTCCAATTTTTTATTGATTTTTTGCATATCGAAGTATAAAATCTTCTACATTTTTCCTACATATAGGCATCTAAAATCTATTAATTTGTCGTGTCACTCATACATGCTTTTTTTGCCATGAATTAGAGGACATCTTTTCTAATATTTGCCATGACTTTTGTATAGGCCTTCATATAGTTTTTGTCATGGGTCACGACAAATTTGCTACTCCCTCCGATCCAAAATAAGTGTCGTTACAAATTTGTCATGGGTCACGACACTTACTTTGAATCGGAGGGAGTACTTGTTTGTGTTTATTTTTTATTTTAAATAATGCCAAATTGGTTATGTTCTTATGATCACTTTTTTATATATTTTTTGCCATGGATCATGGCAAATTTGTTAACATGTGTACCATGCATTTTTTTGGCATCAAAGGGCATCTCCAACGCTGACCCGCAAACTGGACACCACATCCGTCCACGGACCGAAGGGGGGGGGGGGGGGCACCAGTCCATGGACACTGATGCGGGAGGCACCCATTCAAAGCTATCCGCACACATTTCAAAGAGTATTTGAACAGGCTGGACAATATTTAATCAAACACGGCAAAATTCATTCAAGTTCGATCATAATTTACAGAAATGACCGATATCTTGGCGGTTTTATTGAAAACAAAGAAGCTACAACTTGTATCAGACGACCACCTCGTACGCGTGGGCGCCCTTCCTGGCCGCGCCATCGTTGCCGTTGTGTAATCGTCGCCATCGTCCCTCCAACGGTAGTATGGCGCCGGTCCGTCGTGACAGCATTTTCTTTCCGTTGCCTACCGCTCGCGAAGGAGTCACTCTGCTTCCTCCTGCGTGGTGTGGAGGGCCGCCGCGTCCAATGCCGATGGCGCCCGTAGAGCTCTGCCGGCGGCCTTGCCCCTGCCGGCATTGGCGGAAGAGTCGGTAAGCGACCACTCCTCGCCGTTAAGGCGGCGGCGCCCCCTGGTGGCCGTCTGCGCTGTGGTGACAGAGCAGTCGATGGTCCAGGCGGCGGCGAGGTCTGGGTCATTGCTGACCCATTCAGCATCGTGTCAGACTTGGCGAACGCGAAACGACGGGTGGCGTTGCGCTGCTCATAGCATGCATGTTGCCCCGTCGCCCGCTCCTCCTCGGACACGAAGGCCCTCAAGCCTAAGGGACCGCTGTCACCATCGCCTCCGAGGTAGCGGAGGATGTGGCCTCGTGCCTTGGTGATCGCGGACGGCAGCTCGACCTTGACAAACTTCCCTCGGTGGTTGCGGCAGGGCAGGGACGCAGGCCCGTCAATACGGGTGTAGCGGCTATGCACCGGCGGCGACGCCTGCTCTTCCTTCACGCGGCGCCCGATTTGGATGCCACGGTTGCGTGGCGGGGACTGCGGCTCCTCATTGACCGCACGCAACCGCAAGGGTGGCGCCAGGCCCATCTGACGGAGCGATCGCTCCGTCATAAGTTTCATCTAACGGATGAGTTCCTCGTCTGTCAGAGAGGCCTCTACGAGGAGGCACGACTACTACTCCTGCGGTGGTGCTTGGTCCTCCTCGTCGCCGGAGGAGATGACGATCTCCTTTTTGCAGAAGGAGCCGACCGCCGTGGATGCCGAGGGGCCCGGAGAGCGAGTGCGGTGGCACCATGAGCCTCCTGACGAAGAACTGCCACCGCCTCCGCCTACCTGTACGGAGAACCATGACTTTGACATCGTCAGAGTTGGAGATGCTCGTGGAGGAGGAGGGGCTCGAAGAGGACTGGCTCGGAGAGGATGAAGTGTGGATGTGTGCATTGCCGGTGCACGACTTAAATAACCTCGGCCAGGCCATGTGAAGGGCTTCTAGCCAACATAATGCGGCGCAGCGGTCTGAGTTGGCTTCTCGGGACGTGGCGACACCCAAGACGTCGCGTCCGTCAGCGCCGCCCTCTCGTCCAGTCACGTAGCTCGGCATCAAAGCGGGCCGATGCATGCTCTGGACGGGCCACGGTTGTCAGACGCAGGCGTGGCAGCGGTCCAGACCGATCGGCGGACCGATACAGCACCGCGTTGGAGGGCAAAACACATCCGAACAGCACGGTTCGACTGTTGCCGGCGGTTTGAGGGTCGACGTTGGAGATGCCCCAAGAAAAATGTAGTGTTTTGCGACATGGCAAATTTAAGAATGATTGCTGTAGTGGCATGGCATTTTCAGAAGAAAAAAAATCTAAGAATGATTGATCTAGTGACAACCTTTTTAGCTAAGTTTCCCATGATCTTTTAGAACATTTTTCAGTCAAACTTGCCATGGACCATGACAAAATTTAACTCTGCATGTTTTCTCATACAAATACGATGACAATTTTATCTTGCATATGTTTTTTTATGTATTGTACCACATGAAATTTACTGTATATACCACAGAAAAATTAGCCAGCTTGAGTCGCGCTGAAACCCCGTTTGAGGGAGGGATTTAGGTTTGCTTGATCAAACCTACCCTAGCGAATGAATCGTTCGCTCTAGTCGGCTTTCCACCTGATGAGTGACGATCACGTGTTATGCGTGTCCGTTGATTAACACGTAATAGTTTGGCTGATGTAATTTAATGGATCGTTATGAAAGGAAGTTCCATTGCACTAAATCATATTTTCTCTGCAGGTACTGCTACTGGTGCGGACCGAAGTTTTTGAGTTGTGCAGCCCATGGTCAAAGCAAGTCGTCTTTCAGTCGCTCGGTGAATGCCGATTACATGGATGGTTGGCAAGATGAGTGTGTATTACAATCTTCATCGACAGCAACCGGGAAATAATGTTTACCGACACGATGCAGTCATACCAATTTAAATGCTGAATTACCTCGTCCTGTACCAACGGAACATATAAGCAGTGCACCGTCAAGCCGTCAACATTCAGGCAGCGAATTCACCGTATGCTACTGTTGGACGCTCCGTACCTTTCCCTCCTCTCTACGATAGCATTGAATGCACGTACACAACACGTCGTTGTCCCATTGGCTCATGTAGCGTGAGCAGGCGAGCTCGTCTGCTCTATCGCCACAATCCTTGGTCGCTCGACTATCTTGCCAACTCCCGCTCTCGACAAGGGATGCCTTTGCACAACGAACTAGCACGCTCATGCTCGAACTCCCGGAAAACCCTATAGGACGCACGTTGCGTCAAACTGCTGAGGCTTCGCACAGGAGCTAGCCACGAGCGAACAAGGTGGGCCGGCCCAGTTACGAGATAAAACGCACTAGAGTTCTAGTTTTGGGAACCTCCTAGAAGTTTCCTGATCGGTTTTGGGAAGCTTCTAGAAGGTTCCTGAACCGGTTTTTTATTGGTTTTCGCTTTTTTATTTACAGTTTTTTATTAATCTGTTTTTCTCTTTTTCTTATCTTCCTTTTTCTTTTTTCATATTTCTCTTTCTTTTTTCTGTTTTCTATTTATTTTGTAATTCCCTTTTCTACTAGTGTTTTCGTTCCTATTTTTCTTTCTTTCCCTTTTTTCTGTTTTCTGTCTGTTTTTTCGTTTCTTTTGAAAGTTGTTCGGAAAGTTCAAAATTTGTTCGTCTCAAAATGTTCAAAATTCTAAAAAATGTTCGTGTTTTAAAAAATTATTCATAAATACAAAAAATGTTCGCATTTTTCAAAAAAAAATCGGGCATTTCGGAAAATGTTCTTGTTTTACAAAAATTGTTTGGAATGTTTTTGTTCAACTTTTCTACAATTTTTGAAAAATGTTCCCGTTTTCAAAAATTGTTCACAAATTCCAAAAATTGTTCTTGTTTTCATTTTCAGGAGTTTCAAAAAATGTTCCAGTTTAAAAAATTGTTCACAATTTTTATAAAATCGTGTTTTCAAATTTTGTTCAGGAATTTCAAAATATGTTCACGTTTCCAAATTTTGTTTTGAAATTTGAAAAAATGTTCTCGTTTCAAAAAAATTGTTCAAGATTTTTAAAAAATGTACTTGTTTTTTAAAAATGTTATAGTTTTTAAAATTTTGTTCACAAATTTGGAAAGTGTTTGCGTTTCACAGAACATTCCATTTTTTGAAAACAATATTGCTTCCGAAATTCCTAAACTGATTCGGAGTTGCGCAGCATTTCTGGTTCTTTAGGTCTGATGCTACACTTCAATCAGCTACACCTGCCAGCTCAGCTGGTAGGAACTCGTCATGTATAGCGGTGCGTCATGTGTTCGAATCCCCGCTACCGCATATATATTTTTTTAGCCTCAGTGCGTCATGTGTTTGCTGTCTTCATGGGCCGGCCCAGTCGAAGCCCCGCCTGTGCGAAACGGCAGCAATTTGACGCAGATAGCGTCACATAGGAGGTCTCCGAACTCCCTTCATACCTTCTTAATTTTTCGCTTGACATCACCAATTTTTTGGGCCTTCCAATCTGTCATGTGCACTTGCATATTCATTAAGACATTATTTAGGCCCATAAGGCCTTCGCTACCTGAACTAGTGGTCCATCCTCGCACCACCACATAATCATATGATTCTTCCCTCTTCTAGGCTTCTTCATACACGAGCCTTCTTTGTCCACTCTCTCTGGTATCCTCTGCTAACCTCCACACTTTCGTGACAATATAAAGTCACAAGCTGCATATTGTAATAGTGCCAATTATGCAATATTTCACTTCTACGGATAAGAAGAGATGGTTTCAAATAGCTGCGACATATGTTCCAAAATGATCATGGGCTCATTGCGATAACAACTATATCATATCATCACCTATTCTACACACGCATAGACAATGTAAAACTTGTAAATAAAAAAATGCAAGTCATTATCATTTTGCCCCCACCAGAGGTACGGGTGGACCATGGCCCTCTCGACTATACACTTAACTTTCATTTTATCTTTCTAAAGATCCCAATCCATCGATTCCTTATGATACCTCTTTCCCCGACACTTGCTCTTCTCGATTGCAAGAAGGGCCGGATAAATTACTGTGAAATGCTAGAAGAATGTTTTGTTATGGGGAAGGATGTTGTTCATGTTGTTATTACACGAACTCAATCCTTCAAGGAATGATAGAAGGGGAGAAAGCTCCTTCGCCGCCACGCGTTGGAGCGCTCGATCGAGCATCACGCCTTGGAAAGCTCCTTCCATGTATTGACCATCCAAAATTCTCTCTCCCCGTGAATTCTAGTGGTGGAGCCAACGTGTACTTCCATAAATCTCTCCTCCTACTAAAATCAACGCGTGGTGCGGGCATCCCCTTCCATAAATCTCTCTCGTCCCCCTAATTTCAAAGGGTGGGGCCCGTCGCATCATTTAATTTTCTCTCACCCTGATTATGTGTAAACAGAAAGTTAACTTCTGAAGTTTCCTGTCGGAAATCGGCCGCTGCAACACGCGAGCGCGAAATAGCATCTTCCGATAGAAGGATTGCACATTTCGGTTAACAGATAGATTCATAATGTTTAGATGCTGAGAGATACCTTTTCAAATAGACTAGCAATCTTTTTTTTTTGCTTCAATATTTTTTTTTCACCCCTTTCCCGATTTCTTAGAGACATCCCTATTTGCCAGTGGTCAGTTGTTAGACACATATTAGAGTTGTCAAACTTTTACTCTCGCATAATCACACACATGATATTCAAGAACAAACATGTCAAGAGTGCACCATAGCTATGCCGTTGATACTCTTCACCATTGCTTTAAAAGAGTGGAGTGAGCATGATAAGATCGATGTTAGCATGATAAGCCCGAGCATGTGTGCAATTGTTTTACATATCACAAAACAAGACATTATTAACTAAAGAAAATGGATGATATAACTCGCCATATGTTGCCTTGGTTCAAGAGGCAAAGTTCTTAGTTTTTGTTTGGATTATTACATTTCATTTCGCCCTCAGACATGTAACAAGATGGCGCATGCTTTGATTACGTTAGGTCAGGTGAAAATAGTTATGTGGTGATGTAGGGTAGAAACCCTAGGGCCGATCTTTCACGATTTGAGCGGATCCTACGAAGAACACGAGGGGAAAACATGAGGGGAAACACGAGAGAAATCACTCAAACCAACAAGATTCGATTACACATGTGCTAGATCCTCGAAACACAAAGAGATACACGATCCACAATCAACAAGGGACGATACAAGTAGCTAGTTCATCTCCGTGAGGAGGTCTTGAGGATATCCTAGACGGATCTTCCCGTGAGGGGTCTTGAATCCAAGATGGATCTTCTCCGTAGAGGCAGCGGTCTCTCTCGGTGGAGTAGATCCGGATGGATGAGCAAAGCTCTATCTCTAATGAGCTACTACTTTGCTAACCCTAACTAGGAGGAGGTGGAGGAGTATATATAGTGCTAGTACAAGTTGGGACGAGTTGGAGGGGTACATGGGCCCTTGGCCCATTCACTGTGCGCAGACAGGCGCCGGATGTCCGGCGGCTCACGAGGAGCCGGATGTCCGGGCCTCGGGCTGGATGTCCAGGCTGGACTTGCCTGTTTCCTGTGCTCTCTGGTCAGGCAGGGCCGGATATCCGGGCGGTGACGCCGGATGTCCGGGGTGTCGGGAAGAGCCGGATGTCCGGGGTGTCGGGAAGAGCCGGATGTCCGGGGCGCGGGGCTGGATGTCCGGGCTGTCGGGGTCGCTTCCAGATGCATTCGGTGATGGAGGGCCAGATTTCCGGGGACACGGGCCGGATGTCCGGGCTGGGCCAGATGTCCGGGCTAGGGCCGGATGTCCGGGCTAGGGCCGGATGTCCGGCCGCTGTAGCAGCTGGCTCTTCTTCCTTCTCCTTCCTTCGCTTCCGCGCACACTTGGCCTTGGTCCTTGGGCTCTCCTTGGTCTCCTCGGGTGTACCTGAGTATGCACAAGGTCCGCGCTTGAAGTAGCATCCATGTCTTACATGCGGAAAGGGAAGATTCGAAAAGGAGCGAGTTCACCTTAGGTCCAATGACGTATGCTCGAGGTCTCATCGTATGGACACTTGGGGCTCGGGGAGTAGTCGTAGTGTACATGGGGATGATCGTAGGATGCTCCGCATCATGTCCCCTCCCTTGGGAAAGATCCGACCTCGGATCGAAAACCTCATCACCATGGAAACGGTTGTCGTGGACGAAATTGTAGTTGGACGGAGTTGAAGACATGGCGCAATCCAAGTACTCGAAGGTGTTGCCGGAGAGGTACACATGCAAAAAGAGCAAACACAAACGACACTCGGAAATACAATGGTTAGCGCACACTAGTTGTCCATCAAGTAAGCATGTGTTCGTCCGATAAGATTGATCATGACAAGGTGCATGAAGCTTAGCCAAATGATATAGAATGATATGTAAAGCATCCATGTGAACAAAAGCATTTGATGTATGCACAAAGGTGTTGGGAATGTGATTAATGCGACCATTGTGCAAAATGATGTCATAATGGGACGGTGTATCAAAAGCATGAATATGGTAATTGGTGCTCAATATGACTATGTGATCATGCAATTGATGGTGAGCAATATGATCATGATGTATGAATATGCCATCAAGAAAGATCACAACAAATTTGCTTAGGAAGTGCATAAGCTCATATATCATGGATGACATAGAAATGGAAGATGCAACAAGGCAATCATAATGTGAGTCCATCCATGCATAAGATGCAAACTTGTCATGGGTAGTGTTGTACCATGGCTCGATGTCGTGGTAGAAGTGGTGGTCCGGTGGTGCTTCCAATAAGTCCGAGCACTCCTCAACTTGAAGGTCCATGGAGTCCATCTCCAATGTCGCTCCTCCGTTCGCGAGATGTATCATGTAGACAACAAAAAGAAAACAACAATGAAAGAGTGACCCATCCAATATGCGTACTTGAGGATGGCTCAAAGGGAAGGAGTTCACCTCATGAATGTTCCCGAAGATGTTGGAGTTGCACATCATGTATGCCTTCACATACCCAATATGTCTCATGACGGTAATGCCTTGTGAATCCTTCAAAATGAAAGAACATGACAAACACTCGGAAAAACAAATGAGGTTAGCGGAAGTGCAAAACCTATCATTCGTGTGGTAAGATACCCAACAAGTGTATGCATCATGCTCATCATAAGAAAGGACAAGGGAGCATTTCATAGTATGGAGGCATATGATGCGAGAACAACCAAATACAATAGGGTCAATCAAACAAGCATGCATCACAAGTAAGTTATCCATGTCGCCAAGATCAATAAGCATAGCAAGTTGGCACTCAATACAAGGTGATATGAGAGATGCAACTAATGGAGACTAGAGACAATGATCAAAACAAATCATGTGAGAGGCATGAATATATATGTCATCAACCCAAGAAAGCGAGTAAGAATGGAACATGGGTGATGCGACAAAGCAATCAATCATAGTGATCAAGTCAAGCAAGCTAGTAGTGCGAAGATGCAACGTACTAGAAGGAATCATGGCAAGCATGTCATGTGTGCAAATAGTGGTCATGAATAATGCACATGACATATCACAAGCATGAAAGCAATATATGAGCAAAATATTATCAATGTATTGGCAAGAGGTTCTATGTAAATAGCAATGCAACAGCATGACTCTCCCAACACAAGAATCAACAATAGCATGTGGCGCATGGTAAACATGGCAAATGCAACAAGGATCTCCACCAAGCATGCAAATACACATAGAAGGAGTATAATGGTGAATCACATTTAAGTGCAAGCAAGGGTCACAATTGCATGGCAAAGTCATGTAAAGAGGCATAACATGCAAAGTGAACACGTAGAATGGGCATAAGGTGATAAATGGTATATGGCCCATAGCCGTGTGAGAGCCAAGTAGAAGAGAAGCGCGTAGTCCTTGCGCGAAGGGAACAGTGGTAAGGATAG
Organism: Thinopyrum elongatum; assembly: GCA_011799875.1. Lineage (NCBI taxonomy): Eukaryota > Viridiplantae > Streptophyta > Magnoliopsida > Poales > Poaceae > Thinopyrum > Thinopyrum elongatum. Next base: position 152,692,698 of record CM022302.1, on the reverse strand, counting down.
TCCACGGGATCCCAAGTCATCGTTGCTCTCAAGAGCTCATTTCGTCAACTCATGGGATTGTGAGGTTGACGAGTGTTCATAAGTACCTACACAAAACAAAGGCAAAGGGAAAATTGTGTGTGCGTGGTAGATGTACACATCATCCATCATGATGCGCACGTGCATGTGTTGGTTAGCACAAAATATCCAATGCTCAAATAAATGAGATGCGTGATATAGAAACATGTCATCCATCATGAGAGGTTTGTTATTATGTATAGCATAATGGAGACTCAAATTGTGCAATGCATCATGAGAAATATGTAGAGCATTGTTATTCATGGAATGCATATGGTGTACGCAATTATGGGAATCATGCAAAGTATGGAATGCATCAAAATCTCCTAATATGTATGAGGAAACTATGGGGGTCTCCTCATGATCATTAGTGGAAACATCACATGGAGAATATTGACAACATCCAAAACAATGCATAACCGAAGCAATGTGTTCATGGCATGGCATAGTAGATGAATTGCGTAAATCATGTAAAGGAAGCATGGCAATATCATCACATGAAAAACAAAAGCCAATGACCATCATCTCATCATCTATGCCATAAGTGCAAATGGGATTTATTTTAATGGGGCATGCATAGTTACTATGTTGAGATTGAAATGATGCAATATGGGAGATCTCACTCATAGCATATGACAAGTTCAATAGATTGTCAAACATGAAGTAACCAATAGAATTTTCACATGATATCCTATGGAGCATAGCATCACAACTAGGCAATTCAACATGCTCATCATCATATTCATCATAAATAGGTGGCATATCTAAGCATGTAGAAGACATAGTATGTGGTGAATCCATAAGGTGATCATCATCATGCAAGCAATCATTGTCAAGATAGTCCACTAGTGGGACAAGTGAAGCACCATCACCTATGTTACCTTTGGAGCATCGCTCATGTGTTGTAGGTGAGGTGTTGAAGACCAAGTCGAGGTCATCTTCATCGTGATGGAACCATGTGGGGGGTGCATCATCGTCCATCATGGCCATCGGTTTGCCCATTGGAGGTATGTACTTGTCGAGGATTGGCGCTTCGTCTTGTTGGAGATCTAGCACCAAAAAGGAAAACACACTAGGAGTAGAGGTTAAGTCGTTAGAAATCATAGTGGCCTCACATGCCCTATCAACTACCTCGCTCACTAAGTGTTGTGGATCACTCACTCCCTCTTGGATGCTCTCACTCGTATGGTTGGTGGAGTCACTCAAATGGCTCTCAACCTCACATAGGATGTGTGGCATGCTCTCATGTGTGGGGCTAGTGGTGGTCACACTCATCCTCTCAGAGGAAATGCTCTCAATGTCACATATGGTGGAGTCACACATCTCACTCATGGGGTGGTGGCTCTCCTCACATGGCAATTGGGGCATCTCTTCATATGTGGGTGTCGGAGAGATGTTGGTGCAAATGTCTCCATGCTCAACTCCTATCGCCGCCTTGGTTGAAGGGATAGTCCCATGCTCAACCTCCTCATCCATAATGCCTCCAAAGATGAATGCCGTAGGAAGTGGCAAAGCATCACTCTCCTCCGAGACCAAAGAGAGGGTCTCATGTGCGCTCGCGTAGCTTGACTCGGAGTATGAGTTCAATATGGGCGCCGTCTTGTCGTCGTCTTGTATGAGGCCCATATGATGTGGCACCTTGTAGCTCGTCTCCGTGACCGAAGGGAATTTCCCATGCTCGGCCTTCTTCCTGGAGGGGCTTCCGAAGATGGAAGTGTCGCCCTCGCTCGTAGTTTGTCGCCTTTTTGTTGAAGATGTCGATGTAGGCGAACTCGTGGGAAGTAGGCGAAGATGCCGTACGTCCATAGGCGAAGATGCCTTGATAGCACTTGGCGAAGATGCCGAAGTGTTGGTGGTAGCCGTAGCGTCCTCTTGGTGGTGCTTGTCTCGCGGTCTTTTCTTGTGCTCATGAAGGTTGGCCGTAGCTTGATGTAGAGCTTGTTGGGACTTGTAGGTAGGTGCATCTCGAGCATCTTCATGTTGATGGTGTCGTTGTCGTACTTGAGCTCGTAGTAGATGTCGTTCGTCGTCGTCGTGCACATGTTGCTTGGAGGTGACTTGCTCTTCATGACGATGTGGATCACGAACGTGATGATGGTCGCCATGTAGATGTGGATGTGGACGACTTGCGCTTGTATCACTTGGGCGCTCCGAAGATGATCGACTTGCTCATCGCCGCCTTGAGGATGATGAAGGGGAAGAACGGTTGATCAACAAGGTCCGAATCTCCTCCATCCTTGCATCTTGCTCCTCCTTTTGTGTGGAGAGCTTGTGGTCAAGGTAGTCTCTTGTACGTAGCTCGGAGTGTCGCATGTCGATGGCGAGGTTGTCGATGCGCTCTCGCAATCTTGATTGTGCGCCTTGCATTTGTCGTTATAGATCGAAGATTGATGATTTGGTGATGTAGTTGTTCGCGCCGTCGTTGTCGTGGAAGACCGGAGATGAAATGCCTTGCCTATCCATCACAAGACTCGAGCAAATATGAGTGGAAGAAAGGAGAGAACTATACCAAATGTACCTTGACCGATGTTGAAGATGGATCAATGATCACTCAATGATGTAACAAGAAAATAGCACAATTGGTACCGATCTCATCAATTTCTCACACCTACACAAGTAAGGCTTATGGTGGAGCTCGGTGAGGATAGTGGCACAAAAATTTGATGCAAATGTTAGCAAGAGTCAATAATGTTGAAAGAGATTCACAAATTCGCAAGTGAAACAAGTAGACCAATAGCAATGAATGGCACACGGAAACACACACACGGATAGATAAATGGGGTCGTGCAACCAAGGAATAAGCTCAAAATGCGGAATCCACGGAAAATGCTCTTGTTGCACAACTCTAGAGAGACGCTAGCATGATTGCTCAATAGGCGGATACGACACTTGTGCACAACCTATAGGAGACAAAAATGGAACGACTTCTATCCCAAGTATACTATGTATGTATGGTTCTTGGTGTTCCTCTCAAGATGATCCAAGATGATCTTATATGCAATGTGGTATGATGCTATGGCTATTGCTTACAAGCTTCTTTGCTCTTTCACTTTTGCTTAAAAGCTTTATTCTTGTTTTTTTTATATGGCCACTATGCGAAATGCACAAACCAAGATAGCAATTGTGTATATGCGGGAACAAGCTTGTGGCACACGAGATGATATGATGATACCAATATGATATGGTATGTATGCAATGGAAGGGCGGATCGATGATCACTAATGTGCACAAGTAGCGTGGCCCGGCAATACTCAAATGGCTAGTCTCGATAGGCAAGTGACGCAAAATGGGCTAGGGGTTATCAATGCAATTGCAAGGGGAATATAAAATGGTGTCGTCGAGGTTACCGTCCGTGTCGATGATGAGTGGCAGTGTTCTTGATGTCGAACCATTCCTAATTAGCCGAAACACCTTAGGAAACGGAAAAACCGCTAACTCAAAATCTCCAAAGGCAAATGTCAAAAGATGATAGCAGGAATGCGGTGGTGGTTGCGGGAGTATTGGTGGAAACCAGGTCAAAATGGGTTATGGTGGTGGACAGGTATGGTGGGGCTATACACGTTATCGGAGTTGAAGTCACGGTCCCTAAGTAGCCGAAACACCTTAGGAGACACAAGCCACAACTCAAACAAAATTGGGTTAAGTTGGGGTGGTGGAAGTGTATGGTGGGTAAGCCTATGCAGAAGTTATGGTGGTGGTTGATGAAGAAGCAACCGTCCTTAAGTAGCCGAAACATCTTAGGAAACTTGAATCACTCCTCAAGCAACCACTAATTCTATATGGATCAAAATGGGTTAGGTTGCGGAAGTCAGTGGTGGTTATGCGGATGATATGGTGGAAGCCCTAGGCAAATATGCCAAAGTTCCAAAAATTTGATGGAGTCAAATGGTGATTGTGGTATTTTTATGTGATGGGGTATGTCAATAGCTTCAAAACGAGCTAAAGAATGTCAAAAACGGACTCCGGATGAATTAGTTATGGCCGAAACGGTAAAACACCGGAGGCTGAATTCCCAGGGGCCGGATATCCGGGGTGTGGGGCCGGATTTCCGGGGGTCAGTGTCTAGAACCATGTAGATTTGGCGCTCCAGGAGCCGGATGTCCGGCTTGGGGCCCGGATGTCCGGCCCGACGATTTCAGATCGGGATTTGGACTTCGAAACTCGATTTGGGGCGGAAATTGATGATTTTGGGGGCAAAATTTGACGGATTTTGTGGATGGAAAGTGGGGAAACTTGGGGAGATGCTAGATCCACTCGAAACCAAGCAAATCCATGGATCAAAATCAACAAAACATCATCAAACCAACAAATCACAAAAAAAATTGGGGGCTATTTTTGGTGGGGAATTTTCGAAATTTGGACGAAATCAAACAAAAGAAGGCTAGAAACGAAGGGGGGAGGCTCCGAAATCGTGATCAACGTGGCTCATGATACCAAGATGATGTAGGGTAGAAACCCTAGGGCCGATCTTTCACGATTGGAGCGGATCCTACGAAGAACACGAAGAACACGAGGGGAAAACATGAGGGGAAACACGAGAGAAATCACTCAAACCAACAAGATTCGATTACACATGTGCTAGATCCTCGAAACACAAAGAGATACACGATCCACGATCAACAAGGGATGATACAAGTAGCTAGTTCATCTCCGTGAGGAGGTCTTGAGGATATCCTAGACGGATCTTCCCGTGAGGGGTCTTGAATCCAAGATGGATCTTCTCCGTAGAGGCCGCGGTCTCTCTCGGTGGAGTAGATCCGGATGGATGAGCAAAGCTCTATCTCTAATGAGCTACTACTTTGCTAACCCTAACTAGGAGGAGGTGGAGGAGTATATATAGTGCTAGTACAAGTTGGGACGAGTTGGAGGGGTACATGGGCCCTTGGCCCGTTCACTGTGCGCAGACAGGCGCCGGATGTCCGGCGGCTCACGAGGAGCCGGATGTTCGGGCCTCGGGCCGGATGTTCGGGCCTCGGGCCGGATGTCCGGGCTGGACTTGCCTGTTTCCTGTGCTCTCTGGTCAGGCGGGGCCGGATATCCGGGCGGTGAGGCCGGATGTCCAGGGTGTCGGGAAGAGCCGGATGTCCGGGGTGCGGGGCCGGATGTCCGGGCTGTCGGGGTCGCTTCCAGATGCATTCGGTGATGGAGGGCCGGATTTTCGAGGACACGGGCCGGATGTCCGGGCTGGGGCCGGATGTCCGGCCGCTATAGCAGCTGGCTCTTCTTCCTTCTCCTTCCTTCGCTCCCGCGCACACTTGGCCTTGGTCCTTGGGCTCTCCTTGGTCTCCTCGGGTGTACCTGAGTATGCACAAGGTCCGCGCTTGAAGTAGCATCCATGTCTTACATGCGGAAAGGGAAGATTCGAAAAGGAGCGAGTTCACCTTAGGTCCAATGATGTATGCTCGAGGTCTCATCGTATGGACACTTGGGGCTCGGGGAGTAGTCGTAGTGTACATGGGGATGATCGTAGGATGCTCCGCATCATGTGGTCAGCGATTCTGCTACGTCAATTATCTAATGGCATTGAGACGTTCCATGTCAAAAAGAGAAAATAGATGATAATCTGCGCATGCTCTCCTTGCAAAAGGGAACAAAAAAATGAACTTCGACGTCGTAAGCCTAGCCTAATGCTTTTCTATCCCCATGATGCTTTCTTAAGTTGGTATTCAATTATTAAGGGATGGTGATTTTATTGTGAAGTCTAGGGAATCTTTTTTTTCGGAAAGCTTCCAATCTATTCATTTTCAATCGTGACAGTACAACGAACACTAGAAATAATAAAAATTACATTCAGATCCGTAGACCACATAGCGACGACTATAAACACTGATGCAAGGCGAAGGCGCGCTGCCGTCTTTGCCCCTCCCTAGCGGGAGCCGGGCAAACCTTGTTGTAGTAAACAGTCGGGAAGTCTTTCTATTAAGGCCCCATACGACCAGCGCACCAGAACAGCAATCACCGTCAATGAAGAGTTGCGTAGATCGGAAAGATCCAACATGAAGACACACGAACATAAACGAACGATGAACAAATTCGAGCATATCCACCAAAGACACACCTCCACACGCCCACCGAAGATGCTAGACGCACCACCGGGACGGGGGTTAGGCGGGGAGAACCTTATTCTATCTTCAAAGAGCCACCGTCGTCTCATCTTCCTGAGCAGGACACAAAACCTAACAAAATTAAAAAAAGCATCTAAAATCGAAGCCCTCCCGCCGGCAAGGGTCGGGATCCACCATGCCCCATGGCCCTAAGGCCACCGGAGAAGAGGCAGACCGGCGACGGCGGGAGGCAGGAACCCTAAGTCTTTTCTTGAGAGGAGGCGGCGGCGGCTGAAGCGGTGTCTAACTAAAACATGTTTTTTCCAGTCCGAGGGTTCTCTTTGTAATAGTTTTTCACCTTGCATAGCATTTGCTGTATCGAATGATTGTAATAACTTCTTAATTACTCCCTCCATCCCATAATATAAGAGCGCTTTTTACACTTATTATGGGACGGAGCGACTAGTTAATAGTATATGGGTGGAGTTTTTCAATAATCAATAGAAGAAGGACGCATCTAGCGGGCGCCCAGCCGCCCTGGGATCGCTAGTGAGCGCCCGCCCAAAAAGGAAACCACCCGGTCCCCCGAACCAAAAAAGGAACCCACCCGCCCGCCCGCACGAAACTGTCGCTATCGAACAGGAAACCACCCGAAACCGCTCGCGGGGACAGATGGCCGCGGGATCATGTGCACCCACGACCGAACCCACCCTCCCCACCCCTTTCGTGCGTTGGATCGAGGCCAACTGCCCCCAGGCTACTTCTTCCCCACGAAAGAAGGATCTGCTCAGGGGTGAAATCATTCATCGCCAGGAGGAAGAACATGGCGGCTCCTAGGAACAAAGAAAGAGAAGAGAAGAGGGCTTAGAGATCAGAAGGAAGACCAAGAAAAAACCAGATCAAAAAGGAGGGAAAAAGAGGAAAAACGTACCTGGAGGAAAAGAGAGGGAATTCAGAGGTGAGTATCCTCCCTTCAGCTGATTTGTATTCAACTTCCTGATTCCTCTTGTAGACTTGCCCTTCTACGATTTTCTTTCACACATATTTGATTCATGTGTTTGATCGTCAAAAATCAAATGAATCCTGCATAGTGTGCTTGCAGAGAAACTGTGCAACTAGTAGGTTGCTTCCATGCAACTAAACCAGATAAAGAAGCCAACTGAACGAGTGCTGTGTGCCAACTCAGTAGATTATGCAAGTCTAAAAATTGTTTTGTGCAACTAACCCAGTTGTAGCATCCAACTATAGGCAGAAACTGTGCAAAGGAAAAAGGCATGAATAAAAAACTTGGCAGAAACTTGACAAATCAGGAAGAAAACATCCAATATACGGTATGTTCTGGTAAAAAAATCTGCAAACATAGGTCTTAAAATAGGTTCACACACTGCCATCACAATCTGCAACACACTGCCATCCAACCATTGTTCTAACTATGCAATCTAACTAATAGCTATACAAATATAGTTGAAATCTGTTCTTGCTTCTATCTTTGAAATTTTTGTAGCAGACCTTGCTTGATATGTTCACTTGCGTTGATCCGCAAAAAATCATGCCCTCCCCTTCTTGTCAGACCTGCACATGGTACATACAAAACAAAAAGATAGTTTAAAATGTAGCTACTGCCTGACTATTCTTATATTGTGCAACTACTATGATGCATATGTGCATCTGGAAATGATGCTTTGTGCAACTTGGATACTACTTGTGTGCAGCTTGTATGAAACTTTTGTGAAAATTGTGTTTGTGTGACTGGTATGCTCACAATTTGTCCAACTTGTATGAAAAAATTGTGCAATTTGTGTGACACTTTTGTGCAACTGGTGTGCTACCTTTCTGCAACCTTCTAATTTTATGAAATATAACCAGCTAACTATAGATGCTAGTTATTGCTAGAATGTGCAAGCTTGATATTTTGGAGAAACATAACAATGAGTTCAAATTTCTTGTTCCTCTGTACAAACTGACTACTTGCGGTTTCCAAAACAGAAAAATGAGTCAAATGATGTTAAATACATGCTTCATTTGGCTCGCAACTATGCGCCAATACAGGTTGTTGATGACTTTGTTTCACATTCGTTTATTGAAAAAATGATGGTTGGACCAGCTTTCAAGGATGATAGACCTCAATGCGTTGCCTCCCGATCTCAATGAGTTGCCCAATGATGATGTTGAGTTTGTACAACCGGGGATCTTCACACAGCCAAATCAAGACCATGGTTTGATGGATGATGTTGATGTTAATATGCAATCAGAAAGCCATACACTTGAGGAAACAAACACTACAGTAGCAGGACCTACTGAAACAGAACTAAGGGCAGGGGCAGTTGGCGGTGATCGAAATGTTGTGGAGGAAGATGAGGCTGGTTCTCAGCCAATGGAGCCATTTGTTGGGATGAGATTTGATAGTCTCCAAGGTGCTAAGGATCATTACAATGATTATGCCCTAAAGATGGGTTTCTCTGTTAAAATGAACACTTCAAGGAGGAATGCTTATACCAACATATTGGAGAAACAGCAATTTGCATGTAACAAGTTTAGGAAGCCAAAAGAGGATGATGTAGAAGCTGAGTTGCCACCTGTGCTAGATCCTATACCAGACCCCAAAACTTTGGGTGAAGAAGATGAAATGGAAGAAGTGCCAATATTCGATGGAGAAGAGAGTGGACAAAAGAAGAAGAAGAAGAAGAAGAATAAGAAGCGCAAGAGAGAAAGGATAAAGCAAACACAATGTAAGGCAAAAATGCTGGTTAAATTGAAGGATGAGCGGTGGGAAGTAACCCACTTTGTCCATGATCATAATCATCCTTTGGTCGCCAAGCCTTCGCTATCCAAATACTTGCGATCTCACCAGGGTATACTGCCGGAGGAAAATAGGTTCCTAGAGATACTACACAACTGCAACCTGACTTCAAGTGTGTTCTCATTCACCTCCTGTGGACTGAACTATATTGCTTAATTCTGCTCTGTTAAGTGTGCAACTAGCAGCAGGGGGGTTGTGCAAGTACATCCACTATGTTGTGCAACCAGGTTTGAGTATTTGTTAAAAAATTACTCCCAACAAAACAAAAAGTTGGAACTACTTGCTGATTGAATAAGATATAGATTTACAAAATGGTCATAGTTTACATGGCAACTCCATAATGTTCATTCTGCAAACTAGTGCTCCTTATCAAATGCAAAATAAAACCTTCTTTTGTGCAACTAGTGTACATATCTCTGCAACTGATGATAGATAAAAATAACTAAATTGTTTTGCATCATGGAATAAAAAGGGGGTAAACAATGAAAAGAATGTCTATGGCAACCACATGTTGATAGTTGTGCAACTATTGTTACTTAATCTGCAACTGTTGTGTGTACAGAGTGCAAAATTAACTAACAAACTCGATAAAATGTTGGTTCTGCAATTTGTGCACCTAAACCTTCTTTTGTGCAACTGTTATGTGTACAGAGTGCAAAGTTAAGTGATGGAATTTAGTGCTCCTTATCAATGCAACAAAACCTTCTTTTGTGCAACTAGTGTTCATATCTCTGCAACTGATGATAGATAAAAATAACTAAATTGTTTTGCATCATGGAATAAAAAGGGGGTAAACAATGAAAAAGAATTTCTATGGCAACCACATGTTGATTCTTGTGCAACTATTGTTCTTTAGTCTGCAACTGTTATGTGTGAAGTGTGCAACTATCTAACAAATTCCATCACTTAACTTTGTTTCCTGCTGATGTCTACTACACAACTTGTTCTTGTAGACTCGTGTTGGGCCTCCAAGCACAGAGTTTTGTAGGACAGTAGTAATTTTCACTCAAGTGGATGACCTAAGGTTTATCAATTCGTGGGAGGCGTAGGATGAAGATGGTCTCTCTCAAACAACCCTGCAACCAAATAACAAAAAGTCTCTTGTGTCCCCAACACACCAAATACAATGGTAATTTGTATAGGTGCACTAGTTCGGCTAAGAGATGGTAATAAAAGCATAGTAATAATAGTAGATATTGATTTTTGTAATAGGATCAATAAAAAACAACAATGTAGCAATTGATAAAACGGAGCACAAACGGTATTGCAATGCTTGAAAATGAGGCCTAGGATCCGTACTTTCGCTAGTGCAATCTCTCAACAATGCTAATATAATTGGATCATATAACCATCCCTCATGTGCGATGAAGAATCACTCCAAAGTTCTTATCTAGCGGAGAACATAAGAAGAAATTGTTTGTAGGGTACGAAACCACCTCAAAGCTATTCTTTCCGATCAATCTATCCTAGAGTTCGTACTAAAATAACACCAAGCTATTCTTTCCGATTGATCTAACCAAGAGTTCGTACTAAAATAACACCATATGATACACATCAACCAACTCTAATGTCACCTAGATACTCCAATGTCATCGTGAGTATCCGTGAGTTGATTATACGATATGCATCAAACAATTTCAGATTCATAATACTCAATCCAACACAAAGAACCTCAAAGAGAGCCCCAAGATTTTATCGGAGAAACAAGGACGAAAACATGCATCAACCCCTATGCATAGATTACCCCAATGTCACCTCGGGAATCCATGAGTTGAGTGCCAAAACATAGATCAAGTGCTCTCAAATCCATAAAAGTATTCAATCCGATAAAAAATGAAATCTCAAAGGGAAAACTCAATTCATCACAACAAGATAGAGAGGAGAAAACACCATATGATCCAACTATATTAACAAAGCCCGCGATACATCAAGATCGTGCCATCTCAAGAACACGAGAGAGAGAGAGAGATTAAACACATAGCTACTGGTACAAACCCTTAGCCCCGAGGGTGGACTACTCCCTCCTCATCATGGTGGCCGCCGAGATGATGAAGATGGCCATCGGTGATGATTTCCCCCTCTGGCCGGGTACTAGAACGGGGTCTAGATTGGTTTTTCGTGGCTACAGAGGCTTGCGGCGGCAGAACTTCTGATCTAGGGTTACCCCGAGGGTTTTTGGAATATTTGGCAATTTATAGGGCGAAGAGGCGGTGCGGGAGGTCACCGAGGGGGGCACAACCCCCGTGGGCGCGCCCAAGTGGGTTGTGCCCACCTCGGGCCTCCCCTCTGATACTTTTTTAGCCCATCCTGGGTCTTCTGGTCCAAAAAAATTCTCCAAAAATTTTCGCTGCGTTTGGACTCCGTTTGATATTGATTTCCTGCGATGTAAAAAACAAGCAAAAAACAGCAACTGGCACTGGGCACTATGTCAATAGGTTAGTCCCAAAAAATGATATAAAGTTGCTATAAAATGATTGTAAAACATCCAAGAATGATAGTATAACAGCATGAATACTTCATAAATTATAGATACATTGGAGACGTATCAGCATCCCCGAGCTTAATTCCTACTCGTCCTCGGGTAGGTAAATGATAAAAGAAATAATTTATGAAGTGTGAATGCTAGCAAAGTGCAAAAGTTTGATCAATAATAATTTCAATCACTTTTCCTAGCATCATACAACAATTATTTCTCGTAAAACTTCTCGTGTTAAAGTAGCAACCAATTCACATGTTAAGGTTCAAACAATGAATTCTCTTGAAACTCAACAACCTATTCTTAGTCACCAAACAATTCCAATTCAAATTATTCAACAGACTCTAAGTAAGAGCTCCACATACTCAATCATCATATAGTTTTCTATGATTGCTAGTACTCAAAGCATATTCTTAGAACAAATGGCATCCATCGAACGCAGAGAAAGATAGGGGCTTAATATTTTGCCTCCCAACTCATTTATCATAGAGATAATTGTCAACAATAATAAATCATGATCAAATATATTTGACTGGTCATATGTGCCTAGATCTTTCCCCACCACATGATGCTTGCCAACTAGAGAATAATTGAGGTTGAAATGAGAATGCATTCTATTGACTCTTGCATAAAAGTAAAAGATAGGCCCTTCGCAGAGGGAAGCAGAGGTTGTCATGCGCTTTTTATTTGGATGCCCAAGCTCTTAATGCAAAGGAACGTCATGTTATATTGCCCCTTATGATAGCAACCTTTATTATGCAGTCCGTCGCTTTTATTACTTTGCCATCACAAGTTCGTACAACGCTTAATTTTCCCTTACAATAAAAGATCAAACATATTTAGGAGCAATTTTTATTGCTTTATGCACCGATGACAACTTACTTGAAGGATCTTATTCAATCCATAGGTAGGTATGGTGGACACTCATGGCAAGAAACTGGGTTTAAGGGTTTTTGGATGCACAAGTAGTATCTCTACTTAGTACTAATTTTTGGCTAGCAAAAGATCCTAGGCAAACACCACATGTTGGAGGATCCATGACAATATAACTTCTATGCAAATATACCCAAACATAACTCATTACGTTGTCTTCCTTGTCCAACTTCAACTAATTTACTCAAGTTTGAAAATAATTAATGAGTATTCACAATCATAGAAGATGTCCAGGATAATATATTTGTATGTGAAAGTTCTCTTCCTTATACTAATCATTCATGATTGCTTGTATGACCAATATTGTGATTGTCAAGCTTCAAAAGATTTCACTTTCTAAACCCAATGTGAAGCTACCACTATGCATTATATGAACATATAATTTCAACTTCATGATATTCAATTCATTCAACAATTTACTCATAGGATATAAGTGAAGCACAAGAGTAAATGACAAACTACTCCAAAAAGATATAAGTGAAGATCAAGCGAGTAGTTAAGTAAATGGGTGGCTATTTGAGGACTTTCTCTTATTTAAAATCTTCAGATCTAATTATTTTATTAAAACAGCAAGCAAAACAAAATAAAATGACATTCTAAGAAAAGCACAACTCATGTGAAGAAGCAAAAACTTAGGCTCAACCGATACTAACTGATAGTTGTTCATGAAGAAAGTTGGGATGCCTACCGGGGCATCCCCAAGCTTAGATGATTGAGACTTCTAGGATTATTAACTTGGGATGCCTTGGGCATCCCCAAGCTTGAGCTTTTGTGTCTCCTTAATTCCTTTTATATCACGGTTTCCCTAAATCTTAAAAACTTCATCCACACAAAAACTCAACAAGAACTCATGAGATAAGTTAGTATAAATCAATGCAAAAACCTTATAATTATCTACTGTAGCAAATCGCTAAAATTATTATTAAACATTGCATACTAAATGCCTCTGCATATTTAATACTCCTGTCCTCAAATAGAATCATTAAACAAGCAAACATATGCAAACATTTTAAAACAGCAATCTGTCTAAACAGAACATTCTGTAAAGAGTGCAATATACATCATACTTACCTAACTCTAAAAATTCTGAAAAATTACCTCACTGTAGAAATTTTATTATATATTACTTTGCAAAAAATTTCAACCTTTTATCACATTCTTATTTTTCTAGAGAATTTTTGCAACAGCGATAAACTTTCTGTTTTGAAACAGCAACTCATATACTTGCAAAATAAGCATGGTGAAGGATATCCTTGCCACTTTTATTGAAGTAAGAGATCCAAAACATTATTATAAATAACAGCAAGAAAATACTAATAAAAGTAAATAACTCTCCAAGCAAAACTCATATCATGTGACGAATACAAATATGGTCCCAAGTGAGGTTACCGATAATGTTGAAGACGAAAGAGGGATGCCTTCCGGGGCATCCCCAAGCTTAGTTGCTTGGATATTACTTGAATATTACCTTGGGGTGCCTTGGTCATCCCCAAACTTAGGGTCTTGTCACTCCTTATTCTCCTCATATCGATATCTCACCCGAAACTTGAAAACTTCAATCACACAAAACTTAACGGAACTTCGTGAGATCGGTTAGTATGATAAAGAGCAAATCATTCACTTTGGTAGTGTCAAGACAAGATTTATAATTGTTCTCACACAATGCCTACTGTATCCTACAATTTATATTAAGCAATATAAGCCATAGAAACCATAAAACAAGCAAACTATGCATTAAAAACAGAATGTGTCAAAAACAGAATAGTACGTAAAGATCTGAATTAACGTCATACTTATGTAACCCCAAAAATTCTTAAAAATTAGGAAAACGAATAAAATTGGTATACCCATCAACTGTAAAAAAATCAGAATTTTTCCGAGTTTCAGTAAAATATAGGAATTTCTGTACTGGACGCAAAAGTTTCTGTTTTTGCACATAATCAAGTCAACTATTATCCACACTATCCCAAAGGCTTTACTTGGCACTTTATTGAAACAAAAGCTATAAAACATGATTACTACAGTAGCCTAATCATGTGAACACACAAAAACAGTAGGTAAAAGTGTTGGGTTGTCTCCCAACAAGCGATTTTCTTTAATGCCTTTTAGCTAGGCATGATGATTTCAATGATGCTCGCATGAAAGATAAGAATTGAAACATAACAAGAGCATCATGAATCATAAGTTCCTCTCTCATAATAATTTTCAGTAGCATCATGAATAGATTCATCAATATAACCATCACATAAAGTATTCTTTTCATGATCCAAAAGCATAGAAAATTTATTACTCTCCATATAAGCAATTTTATTCTCATTCACAATAGTGGGAGTATCATATGAAACTCGAATACTAAAAATTGCTTCCACATTAAAAGAGTAATGTTCAGTAAAAGGATATTCAAAATTATGACAATAATTATCACTACTTTTTATAACATAAGTATCATCACAATAATCATCATAAGTAGCAACTTTGTTCTCATCATAGATAGGAGGCATGCAATCATCATAGCAAATTTGATCATTCAAAGTAGGGGGACTAAAAAGATCATCTTCATTGAGCATATCATCCCCAAGCTTGGGACAAACATTAATTGCAGCAAATAAATTCTCAAACATGTCATTCTCATCAAACATAGCATCCCCAAGCTTGTGGCTTGGCATATCATAAGCATAATTACTCTCATCATTAATAGTATGAATAGCACCAATGGTATAACAGCTGCTATCATCATAATTTCCCAAGTTGGTGCAAAAAAGATTTTCAAGACTATAAGAAGTATCATTATCTTCCCAATCATAATCATCACAACAAGAAAGAGGCATAACAAAATCATCATCAATAGTTCTTTCGGACATTGTGCCATAAGACAAAGAAGCAATATCATCATCAAGTGCGTCATCTTCCACAATTATTTTTGATTCATTCTCATGAGGCACAACAATAATAGGAGCAACATTATTTGGGAGAGATGCCTTTTTACCTCTACTCTTTCTTCTTTTCTTCTTCTTCACCACATCATGTGTGGGTTTAATTAATTTTTCCGAGCTTCTTTTTGATTAGATTGGTTGAATAGGGAGCTCCTTCTCGTCATCTATTTCATCATGAGAGACAATAGGAGGGAAAGTAGAAATCTTTACCCTTTCATTAGTACTCCTTTTATATTCTATTGGTTTTCCCGTCTTTCTATAGTTGGCAATATAAGCATTTTCATTGCAATTTACCATGCAAAACATATGGATTTATTTCAAATTAGTTTCAGCGTGGTATGTGAATATGAATGCTTCAAACCAACCATTTTTATGTGACAATTCTTCACACCCCAAAAATAAACAAAGTTCATTATAAAGTTCAAGGGTGATCAAGTTATTGCAATATTTGGACACAATTCGATCATGAAAAAGCATGCATTGGAAATTAAGGTGACCAACTTTATTGCAAAGTTCACAAGTAATAGGATAAAGAGAGCATAATTTTGTAGCAAATTTATTTATCACCTTGAGTAAAAAATTGGTTCTATCATGTTTATGCTTCTTACAAAATCTATCATCCCTATAAGGCATGTCTTCACAAAGTCTTTCCACTCCACAAAAATTAACATGCTTATAAGAAACATTTTTTTCATGACTAGTGCAATCATCATTAGCATTTTGGATATTTATAGAATTCATACTAACAACATTGCAATCATGCTCATTATTCATGCCAAACATTTTATTGAATTCTTCTTCTATCAATTGAGCACAATTTTCTTTTCCATCATTTTCAAGAAAGACATGATAAAGACGAATAATATGAGGCCATCTCAATTCCATTTTTTTGTAGTTTTATTTTACGAACCAAAATAGTGATAAAACAAGAAACTAAAAGATTCAATTGCAAGATCTAAAGATATACCTTCAAGCACTCACCTCCCCGGAAACGGCGCCAGAAAAGAGCTTGATGTCTACTACACAACTTGTTCTTGTAGACTCGTGTTGGGCCTCCAAGCGCAGAGTTTTGTAGGACAGTAGCAATTTTCCCTCAAGTGGATGACCTAAGGTTTATCAATCCGTGGGAGGCGTAGGATGAAGATGGTCTCTCTCAAACAACCCTGTAACCAAATAACAAAAAGTCTCTTGTGTCCCCAACACACCAAATACAATGGTAATTTGTATAGGTGCACTAGTTCGGTGAAGAGATGGTAATAAAAGCGTAGTAATAATAGTAGATATTGATTTTTGTAATAGGAACAATAAAAAACAGCAAGGTAGCAATTGATAAAACAGAGCACAAACGGTATTGCAATGCTTGAAAATGAGGCCTAGGATCCGTACTTTCGCTAGTGCAATCTCTCAACAATGCTAATATAATTGGATCATATAACCATCCCTCACGTGCGATGAAGAATCACTCCAAAGTTCTTATCTAGCGGAGAACATAAGAAGAAATTGTTTGTACGGTATGAAACCACCTCAAAGCTATTCTTTCCGATCAATCTATCCTAGAGTTCGTACTAAAATAACACCAAGCTATTCTTTCCGATCGATCTAACCAAGAGTTCGTACTAAAAGAACACCATATGATACACATCAACCAACTCTAATGTCACCTAGATACTCCAATGTCACCGTGAGTATCCGTGAGTTGATTATACGATATGAATCAAACAATTTCAGATTCATAATACTCAATCCAACACAAAGAACCTCAAAGAGTGCCCCAAGATTTCTACCGGAGAAACAAGGACGAAAACATGCATCAACCCCTATGCATAGATTACCCCAATGTCACCTCGGGAATCAACAAGTTGAGTGCCAAAACATAGATCAAGTGCTCTCAAATCCATAAAAGTATTCAATCCGATAAAAAACGAAATCTCAAAGGGAAAACTCAATTCATCACAACAAGATAGAGAGGGGAAAACACCATATGATCCAACTATATTAACAAAGCCCGCGATACATCAAGATCGTGCCATCTCAAGAACACGAGAGAGAGAGAGAGAGATTAAAAACATAGCTACTGGTACAAACCCTCAGCCCCGAGGGTGGACTACTCCCTCCTCATCAAGGTGGGCGCCGGGATGATGAAGATGGCCACCGGTGATGATTTCCCCCTCCGGCAGGGTACCGGAACGGGGTCTAGATTGGTTTTTCATGGCTACAGAGGCTTGCGGTGGCAGAACTTCTGATATAGGGTTACCCCGAGGGTTTTTGGAATATTTGGCAATTTATAGGGTGAAGAGGCGGTGTGGGAGGTCACCGAGGGGGCACAACCCCCCTGGGCGCGCCCAGGTGGGTTGTGCCCACCTCGGGCCTCCCCTCCGGTACTTTTTAGCCCATCCTGGGTCTTCTGGTCCAAAAAAATTCTCCAAAAATTTTCGCTGCGTTTGGACTCCGTTTGATATTGATTTCCTGCGATGTAAAAAACAAGCAAAAAACAGCAACTGGCACTGGGCACTATGTCAATAGGTTAGTCCCAAAAAATGATATAAAGTTGCTATAAAATGATTGTAAAACATCCAAGAATGATAGTATAACAGCATGAATACTTCATAAATTATAGATACGTTGGAGACGTATCGCCTGCAGGCCGTATGATGCATATCATGTCAGAGTTTTATGGCTCGGAGCTAAATGTACCGTATGGGCCCAAGGCAATAACAAACCTCTGTGCTGGCTTCCGCAAGGACTCAACAAAAGAGGGGGACATTATTGAGACAATTGCGCATTTTAAAGACTTGCAAAAGGATGATCCAGATTTTTTCTATAAGATAAAATATGATGTTGAAGGGAGGGCAGAAAACATTTTTTGGGTGGATGGCTTGGCACGGAAAGCTTATACGGAGGCATATCATGATTGTGTCTCCTTTGAAACAACCTACATGACCAATATGTACAACATGCCTTTTGCTCCGTTCATTGGGATCAACCGTCATGGGCAATCTTTCATGTTGGGGTGCGTGTTTGTGAGGCAAGAAATGGAGACCAGCTTTGATTGGGTTTTTGGAGCTTTCCTAGAGGCTATGAATGGAAGGGCACCGGATAACATCATTACTGATCAGGATGTGGCAATGAAAGAGCCCATAAAGAACATATTTCCAACAAGTGTGCACCGATGTTGTCGGTGGCACATCATGAAAAAAGCTCAAGAGAAAGTTGGATGGTTGCTAGGACGGAACCCGGGATTGTCTGAAGATTTCAACCTTTGCGTTGATTTCAGTTTCACACCAGATGAGTTTGAACAGAATTGGGCTGCGTTGATGATGAAATATGAGGCAATTACACACATGCATTTTGAGAAGCTTTATGAATATAGGAACACTTGGGTGCCATGTTACTTCAAGCATAGATTTTTCCCCTTCTTGCAGTCTACACAACGAAGTGAGGGGTTCAATGCAGTCTTGAAGCGGTATGTAAACCCTCACAAGTCAATTCTGAACTTTGTGAAGCAGTATGAGAAAATACAGACGCACATCCTCGTCAAGGAAGGTTGCAATGACTACAGGACAGAACATCTGGATGTTGACATGTGGTCACCGTTCCCAATAGAGAAGCAGGCATACAAGACATACACTAGAGATCTTTACTGCAAGTTTCGTGATGAGTTTGAGATGATTGGACGCTACAATGCATTCCAAATTGGTGTGGAAATGTTTGAGCTAAGACCAAATACAGATTGGGTTGTGAAGTATGGTTCCAGGAACTACTTAGTGATGGCAAAAATAACCGAGGGACACTATTCGTGCGAGTGTTGCAAAATGGATAGGGATGGCATCCTTTGTTGCCACATACTCAAAGTGTTCACACATATTGGGCTTGATGTCATCCCGGAGCAGTACATGTTGCAGCGTTGGACGCTAATTGCTGTTCCAAGTGTACCAAGTGCCACTAGCCAGCAGCCTGATGTAATGCCTCCTCAATCTCTAAAGGAAATCAGGCATGCAAACCTAACTGCAGATTTCCAGAAACTAGCAAAGTTTGCTAGTGGTTCTGATGCAGCAAAAGGCATTGTTGATAAGCACGTGCGTGCGGCGCGGACAGAGATTGTGCAACTGAACAAGTCTAGGAGGAAAAAAAGGGCTGCAAGAGAGGCAGGTTCGTCCGCTGGTGATAACAACCAGGATCCTCCCGTGCCGCCAACATCTGCAGGGCCTACTGCAGCACCTGCCCCTACTAGTCGTGCTTCACCGCCTACTCCCATGGGCCGTGGTGGACCGCCTCCTCCCATGGGCCGTGGTGGACCCCCTCCTCCCATGGGTCGTGGTGGTTTTGGTGGAGCACCTCCTCCAATGGGCCATGGTGGTTGTGGTCCATCACCTGGTCCCAAGGGCCATGGTAGTTGTGGTCCACCATGTCCTCCCATGGGTCATGCTGCTCATGGTCCAGCGCCTCCTCCCATGGGTGGTGCTGAACCGCCTCCTCCGATGGGTCATGCTGGGCCATGTGTGGGTAATGCTTCAGCACCTCTTCCTATGGGTAACACAACACAAGGCCATCCTAACTGCACTGAGCAGATGTCGCCTACGAGCAACGACAATGACGATGCAACTCCTAGGGATCCGCCAAAGTCAACTACAAAAGGGAGGGCAAGGAGTAGACACTATCATTCAGCTCTTGAGCTGCACCCGAAAAGGAAAAACAAGTGCAGCTACTGCAACTCAGATAAGCACAATGCCACTAGCTGCTCTATGAAGTTGGTGTGACAACTTGGTGAGATAGAAGCAATAGAGAAATGGGGAAACCATCAAAAAATGTTTTGGGTTGCACTGTTAGGGCATGGATGGAGCTATGAAGATCCAGCAACAGAAAACTGCTTTGGAAAGTTCTTCTTTGTGTTCTTTAAGCTTATAGTTGGCATCTCATTTGTATTCATGTTAAAAAGTGGCAGACTATCACTTGGCTATGTGTGAGACTACCTATTTATGCCTCTGTTGGCAAATTTGCACATTTACGCGTGTTGCTTGGTAAAAGAATGTTACTATGTTTATTGTCCTTTGGTGATTGATTTTTTGATGGTTTACCAGAAGCAAAGAAACTGTGCAAGTTAATTAGAACCAATGTGCGAGTGTTTTCCTTGTATGTGCAACTGTAACATCTCCAAGTACTATGCCATGTAAAAAGAAAAGAAAAAGGACTAAAATTCTACCGCTCTTAGGATTAAAACAGCTACAGTACTCAAGAAAAAGAATGTGCAACCTGGGCAAAAAAAGCCCAGGTTAAATTGTACAACTGAACTGGTATTAGGTGTGCAACTGATTGGGTATCATTGTGCAACTATCATGTAGACAGATGGCAGGGGAGAAAAAAGAGCAAAAACAAAACTTACTCTTTGTATCGTAGAATATCCTTCCACGGGGCTTTGTTGTGAACACTGTCAACCATCTTGTGGGTCATTATCCTTCTCATGCTTAGGCTCTCTTTTGGCTCGTAATTCGGCAATTGTCTCCCATTCCAGGTGCTAGTATTGAACACCATGAACACACCACATTCATTGCTGCGCAAAAAAAAGGAAAAACACATTGTTATTCGTTGTGAGTTGGGGCCATGCTCGTGCAATTGAAAACATACTAAGAAATAATAAAAATTACAACTAGTAGCCTTGCTTATGCAAACCATGTTCTGCACCATGCAACTTTCCCCCTAAACTGCTGTTGTTTCAAAATCCAAGAAGAAAAAAGGTGGACAAACATACATTATACATGCTCTTTGCATCATGCAACTATCCTCAAATGTGCAACTACCCACTGACCTGTGTGCAACTATATGAAGACTCTGTGCAACTAGGTGGTATGCTTGGTGCAAAAAAAACAAAATCTGAGGATCATGCACCCCCCACCCCCCTAGTGGAATTTTCTCTTGATCAGAAGCCAACTATAAAAAATGAAAGAGGAACATGGTACAAAGCCAAAAAAATGAAAGAGGAAAATGGCGTGTGTGCATGACTTACTTCCCGATTTGTTTGGGTACATCAATGTCAACGACCTCATAGTGACTGATACTATGCTTTGGGTAATGCTGCTTCCATAAAAACCTCACTGTCCCCGCTATAGTTGAAGCACAGTTCATTAATTTAGGGTTGTCGAGCTTCCTCCATGAATCTAGCACCTCGAAACGTTGATCCCTTAAGTTGATGTTAAACACCCAGTAGTGCCTGCCTCCTTCTCGATCATTGGGATCAGCGAACTCGAGCACAGGGAGCATCACCTGCACATATGGACAGCACAGAAAAAAGGGCAAAATTAAAAATAATTATGAGTTGTGAAGAACTGCCCAGTGAAAAACAAGAACTATGCAACAACAAAAATGAAAAATGAAAAGTTTGTGTGGCCAGAAAAAACTGACCATATCTTGACGGTCTAGGCGTTTAGTCTTCTCAAATTTAGAATGTATCTCGGCAATGTTGTATATTCCTTGTTGCAACCGTGCCTGCATTGGAAAAGATGAGTCTCAAAAAACACACTATAAAAGAAAGGGAGAAGAAAGTTGTGTGAAACAAGAACAAAAGTTCTCATTCAACTTACAGCAACCCTCAATGGCATGATGACCTTCTTCGAGTTGCTAGGTAGGGTTTTTCTGATTTGGATAAGTGCAGCTTCGACAACAGTGTTTGATAGCCATTTGGTAGGCTTCATTGAGTCAGCCAGCTCCTTTAGGGTCACAAAGTACCCATCATAGTCAATCATGTCAGGGTTGTTCGCAAAAAATACTATGGCAAAGAAAAGAACAAACATGATTAAATGGTTGCCTTAAACGCATGAAAAGTGAATTAAAAAATGAGTAACTACTGTTAAGGTGTGCAGGCCTGATGTGCCAACTGTATTACTCCTGTTGTGCAAGTGATGTTACATGAAACTGGAAGTACAAAAACTGACTGTTCCAATTATAAAAATCTGAATTACTATTGTTGTGCTACTATTACATATGTCTAGGACAAAGATGTTCACCTGTATTACTATTGTTGTGCAATTACTAAAACATGAAACTGCAACTGTAAAGACTGATTGGGCAACTAAAAAACATATTTCACTGTACAATATCATCACCTAAGAAAAAAAAGGAGTACAGATTTACCACAATGTAGTAGTTTTACCTCTTTTCTGAATCGTTTGCTCCAGATATATTCCTTACATAATAGAGGACTGCCACATAAAGCTTGTTGACTTGTTCACCGCAAGTGAACGTCCTTATTTTATTGTAGTCGATGTAGGGAGACCTCTGGATAGCAGCTGGCTTGATTATCCTCCTGCCGCGTTTTTGCACTGGTGGGCCAGATGTGGTACTGCCGGACCCACTTGCACCCCCTAGAGCAGCTGTCACATCTGGGGTGTGAAACTCACCTGGAGAAGCCGAAAGGGAGGTCTGAATTGGTGCCTTCCCACTGACAACCATATATGTAGCAGCACAAACCTCTCGCATAGTTGCCGAATCCCAATCATCTTGCTCGCTGCTTTTAGGTAACCCTGCCTCTTGTGGTGTCACTTGTGATTTGTTAAGCTCATCAACTGTGGCAACTGGGGAGTCATCATCAAAATCCAAACCCAAATCAAATGGTGGAGCGTCGCATAACCCATCGCTGTGATATGATCTTGCTGACGATGCTCTACGAATGGGATGCACATTGTTGTTCTTGTTGGGAAACGTTGCATGGAAAAACAAAAAAATTCTACGCACACGCAATGATCTATCCATGAAGATGCATAGCAACGAGGGGGAGAGTGTGTCTACGTACCCTCGTAGACCGTAAGTGGAAGCGTTTCACAATGTGGTTGATGTAGTCGAACTTCTTCGCGCTTCAACCGATCAAGTACCGAACGCACGGCACCTCCGCGTTCTGCACACGTTCAGCTCGGTGACGTCCCTCGCCTTCTTGATCCAGCAAGACGTCGAGGTAGTAGATGAGTTCCGTCAGCACGACGGCATGGTGACGGTGATGGTGAAGTGATCTCCACAGGGCTTCGCCTAAGCACTACGAAAATATGACCGGGGGTGTAAACGGTGGAGGGGGGCGCCGCACATGGCTAGGCAATTGTCTGGTGTGTGCTAGGCGCCCCCCTCCCACATATATATAGGTGGGAGGGGGAGGGGAGAGGCCAGGAGGCTCCCCAAGTAGGACCGAATCCTACTTGGGCTCCTCCCAAGCCGCGCACCCTCCCTGCCATATATATTAGAGGGGGAAGGAAAGGGGGGAGCGGTGGAAGGAAGGGAGAATCCCATTCCCTTTCTTTCCTTTCCTCCTTCCCCTTTCCTTATCCACCTTGGACGGCCCATATGGGGGGTGCACCAGCCCCTTGTGGCTAGTGTGTTTCCCCTCTTGGCCCATAAGGCCCATATCTTTTGCCGGGGGTGCCCGGAACCCCTTCCGGTGACCCGATAAGTACCCGGTGACCCCCGAAACACTTCCGGTGTTCGAATACCATCGTCCTATATATCAATCTTTACCTCTCGACCATTTCAAGACTCCTCGTCATGTCCGTGATCTCATCCGGGACTCCGAACAACATTCGGTCACCAAATCACATAACTCATATAATACTATATTGTCAATGAACGTTAAGCGTGCGGACCTGACGGGTTCGAGAACTATGTAGACATGACCGAGACACCTCTCCGGTCAATAACCAATAGCGGAACCTGGATGCCCATATTGGCTCCTACATATTCTATGAAGATCTGTATCGGTTGAACCGTTATGACAACATACGTAATTCCCTTTGTCCATCGGTATGTTACTTGCCCGAGATTCGATCGTCGGTATCTTCATACCTAGTTCAATCTTGTTACCGGCAAGTCTCTTTACTCGTTCCGTAATACATCACCTTGTGACCAACTCCTTAGTCGTATGCTTGCAAGCTTATGATGTGTATTACCGAGAGGGCCCAGAGATACCTCTCCGAAACTCGGAGTGACAAATCCTAATCTCGATCTATGCCAACTCAACAAATACCTTCGGAGATACCTGTAGAGCATCTTTATAATCACCCAGTTACGTTGTGACGTTTGATAGCACCCAAGGCACTCCTCCGGTATCCGGGAGTTGCATAATCTCATAGTCGAAGGAATATGTATTTGACATGAAGAAAGCAATAGCAATAAAACTGAACGATCATTATGCTAAGCTAACGGATGGGTCTTGTCCATCACATCATTCTCCTAATGATGTGATCCCGTTATCAAATGATAACTCATGTCCATGGTCAGGAAACCTTAACCATCTTTGATCAATGAGCTAGTCTAGTAGAGGCTTACTAGGGACACGATGTTTTGTCTATGTATTCACACATGTATTATGGTTTCCGATTAATACAATTCTAGCATGAATAATAAACCTTTATCATGAATAAGGAAATATAAAATAACAACTTTATTATCGCCTCTAGGGCATATTTCCTTCAGTCTCCCACTTGCACTAGAGTCAATAATTTAGATTACATTGTAATGATTCTAACACCCATGGAGTCTTGGTGTTGATCATGTTTTGCTCGTGGAAGAGGCTTAGTCAATGGGTCTGCTACATTCAGATCCGTATGTATCTTGCAAATTTCTATGTCTCCATCCTTGTCTTGTTCACGAATGGAGTTGAAGCGTCTCTTGATGTGTTTGGTTCTCTTGTGAAACCTGGATTCCTTCGCCAAGGCAATTGCTCCAGTGTTGTCACAAAAGATTTTCATTGGATCCGATGCACTAGGTATTACACCTAGATCGCATATGAACTCCTTCATCCAGACTCCTTCATTTGCTGCTTCCGAAGCAGCTATGTACTCTGCTTCACACGTAGATCCCGCCACGACGCTCTGCTTGGAACTGCACCAACTGACAGCTCCACCATTCAATATAAAAAAACGTATCCGGTTTGTGACTTAGAGTCATCCGGATCAGTGTCAAAGCTAGCATCGACGTAACCATCTACGACAAGCTCTTTGTCACCTCCATAAATGAGAAACATATCCTTGGTCCTTTTCAGGTACTTCAGGATGTTCTTGACCGTTGTCCAGTGATCCACTCCTGGATTACTTTGGTACCTCCCTGCCAGACTTATGGCAAGGCACACATCAGGTCTGGTACACAGCATAGCATACATGATAGAACCTATGGCTGAAGCATAGGGAATGACTTTCATTTTCTCTCTATCTTCTGCAGTGGTCGGGCATTGAGTCTTACTCAACTTCACACCTTGCAACACAGGCAAGAACCCTTTCTTTGACTGATCCATTTTGAACTTCTTCAAAACTTTATCAAGGTATGTGCTTTGTGAAATTCCTATTAAGCGTCTCGATCTATCCCTATAGATCTTGATGCCCAATATATAAGCAGCTTCACCAAGGTCTTTCATTGAAAAATTCTTATTCAAGTATCCTTTTATGCTATCCAGAAATTCTATATCATTTCCAATCAACAATATGTCATCCACATATAATATCAGAAATGCTACAGAGCTCCCACTCACTTTCTTGTAAATATAGGCTTCACTGAAAGTCTGTATAAAACCATATGCTTTGATCACCTCATCAAAGCGTATATTCCAACTCCGAGATGCTTGCACCAGTCCATAGATGGATCGCTGGAGCTTGCACACTTTGTTAGCACCTTTAGGATCGACAAAACCTTCTGGTTGTATCATATACAATTCTTCCTTAAGAAATTCATTAAGGAATGCAGTTTTGACGTCCATTTGCCAGATTTCATAATCATAAAATGCAGCAATTGCTAACATGATTCGTACGGACTTAAGCATCACTACGGGTGAGAAAGTCTCATCATAGTCAACCCCTTGAACTTGTCAAAAACCTTTTGCGACAAGTCGAGCTTTATAGACAGTAACATTACCATCAGCGTCAGTCTTCTTCTTGAAGATCCATTTATTTTCTATGGCTTGCCGATCATTGGGCAAATCCACCAAGTCCATACTTTGTTCTCATACATGGATCCTATCTCAGATTTCATGGCCTCAAGCCATCTGTCGGAATCTGGGCTCATCATAGCTTCTTCATAGTTCGTAGGTTCGCGTTGGTCTAGTAACATGACTTCCAGTACAGGATTCCCGTACCACTCTGGTGCGGATCATGTTCTGGTTGACCTACGAAGTTTTGTAGTAACTTGATCCGAAGTTTCATGATCATCATCATTAGCTTCCTCTCTAGTTGGTGTAGGCATCACAGGAACGGTTTTCTCTGATGTGCTACTTTCCAATTCGAGAGAAGGTACAATTACCTCATCAAGTTCTACTTTCCTCCCACTCACTTCTTTCGAGAGAAACTCCTTCTCTAGAAAGGTTCCATTCTTGGCAACAAAGATCTTGCCTTCGGATATGTGGTAGAAGGTGTACCCAACTGTTTCTTTAGGGTATCCTATGAAGACGCACTTCTCCGATTTAGGTTCGAGCTTATCAGGCTGGAGCCTTTTGACATAAGCGTCGCACCCCAAACTTTAAGAAACGACAGCTTAGGTTTCTTGCCAAACCATTGTTCATACGGTGTCGTCTCAACGGATTTAGACGGTGCCCTGTTTAACGTGAATGCAGCTGTCTCTAATGCATAACCCCAAAATGATAGTGGTAAATCGGTAAGAGACATCATAGATTGCACCATATCTAATAAAGTACGGTTATGATGTTCGGACACACCATTACGCTGTGGTGTTCCAGGTGGCGTGAGTTGTGAAACTATTCCACATTGTTTTAAATGAAGGCCAAACTCGTAACTCAAATATTCGCCTCCGCGATCAGATCGCAGAAACTTTATTTTCTTGTTACGATGATTCTCCACTTCACTCTGAAATTCTTTGAACTTTTCAAATGTTTCAGACTTGTGTTTCATTAAGTAGATATACCCATATCTGCTCAAATCATCTGTGAAGGTCAGAAAATAACGATACCCGCCGCGTGCCTCAACACTCATCGGACCGCATACATCGGTATGTATTATTTCCAATAAGTCATTAGCGAGAACGGAGTTTTAGTCATCTTGCCCATGAGGCATGGTTCGCAAGTATCAAATGATTCATAATCAAGTGATTCCAAAAGCCCATCTGCATGGAGTTTCTTCATGAGCTTTACACCAATATGACCTAAACGATAGTGCCACAAATATGTTGCACTATCATTATCAACTTTGCATCTTTTGGCATCAATATTATGAATATGTGTATCACTACAATCGAGATTCAACAAAAATAGACCACTCTTCAAGGGTGCATGACCATAAAAGATATTACTCATATAAATAGAACAGCCATTATTCTCTGATTTAAATGAATAATTGGCTCGCACTAAACAAGATCCAGATATAATGTTCATGCTCAACGCTGGCACCAAATAACAATTATTCAGGTCTAAAACTAATCCCGAAGGTAGATGTAGAGGTAGCGTGCCGACGGCGATCACATCGACCTTGGAACCATTCCCGACGCGCATCGTCACCTCGTCCTTAGCCAATCTTCGTTTAATCCGTAGCTCCTGTTTCAAGTTACAAATATGAGCAACCGAACCAGTATCAAATACCCAGGCGCTACTACGAGCATTAGTAAGGTACACATCAATAACATGTATATCAAATATACCTTTGTTCACTTTGCCATCCTTCTTATCCGCCAAATACTTGGGGCAGTTCCGCTTCCAGTGACCATTTCCCTTGCATTAGAAGCACTCAGTTTCAGGCTTGGGTCCAGCTTTGGGCTTCTTCACGGGAGCGGCAACTTGCTTGCCATTCTTCTTGAAGTTCCCTTTCTTTCCCTTGCCTTTTTTCTTGAAACTAGTGGTCTTGTTAACCATCAACACTTGATGCTCCTTCTTGATTTCTACCTCCGCAGCCTTAAGCATTGCGAAGAGCTCGGGAATTGTTTTGTTCATCCCTTGCATATTATAGTTCATCACGAAGCCTTTGTAGCTTGGTGGCAGTGATTGAAGAACTCAGTCAATGACACAATCAACTAGAAGATCAACTCCCAGCTGAGTCAAGTGATTATAATACCCAGACATTTTGAGTATGTGTTCACTGACAGAACTGTTCTCCTCCATCTTGCAGCTATAGAACTTGTTGGAGACTTCATATCTCTCAACCCGGGCATTTGGTTGAAATATTAACTTCAACTCTTGGAACATCTCATATGCTCCATGATATTCAAAACGTCTTTGAAGTCCCGGTTCTAAGCCGTAAAGCATGGCACACTGAACTATAGAGTAGTCATCAGACCACGTCTGCCAGACATTCAAAGCATCTACATTAGCGGGAGGGGGCTTGTCACCTAGCGGTGCATCAAGGACATAATTCTTCTGTGCAGCAATGAGGATAATCCTCAAGTTACGGACCCAGTCTGTGTAGTTGCTACCATCATCTTTCAACTTAGCTTTCTCTAGGAACGCATTAAAATTCAAGGGAACGGTAGCACGGGCCATTGATCTACAACATTGATATGCAAATACTATCAGGACTAAGTTCATGATAAATTAAGTTCAATTAATCAAATTACTTAAGAACTCCCACTTAAATAGACATCCCTCAAGTCATCTAAGTGATACGTGATCCAAATCAACTAACCCATGTCCGATCATCATGTGAGATGGGGTAGTCATCAATGGTGAACATCTCTATGTTGATCATATCTACTATATGATTCACGTTCGATCTTTCAATCACCAGTGTTCCGAGGCCATGTCTGTACATGCTAGGCTCGTCAAGTTTAACCCAAGTATTCCGCATGTGCAAAACTGTCTTGCACCCGTTGTATGTGAACATAGAGTCTATCACACCCGATCATCACGTGGTGTCTCAACACGACGAACTGTAGCAACGGTGCATACTTAGGGAGAACACTTTTACCTTGAAATTTAGTGAAGGGATCATCTTATAATGCTACCGCCGTACTAAGCAAAATAAGATGCATAAAAGATAAATATCACATGCAATCAAAATATGTGACATGATATGGCCATCATCATATCGTGCTTTTGATCTCCATCTCCAAAGCATCGTCATGATCTCCATCGTCACCGGCTCGACACCTTGATCTCCATTGTTGCGTCGTGGTCGTCTCGCCAACTATTGCTTCTACAACTATCACTAATGCATAGTGATAAAGTAAAGCAATTACATGGCGTTTGTATTTCATACAATAAAGCGACAACCATAAGGCTCCTGCCAGTTGCCGATAACTTACAAAACATGATCATCTCATACAAAAACGTATATCACATCATGTCTTGACCATATCACATCACAACATGCCCTGCAAAAACAAGTTAGACGTCCTCTACTTTGTTGTTGCAAGTTTTACGTGGCTGCTACGGGCTTCTAGCAAGAACTGTTCTTACCTACGGCAAAAACCACAACGGTGATTCGTTAAGTTTGCTGTTTTA
The DNA here is from genome assembly GCA_011799875.1 of Thinopyrum elongatum. NCBI lineage: Eukaryota > Viridiplantae > Streptophyta > Magnoliopsida > Poales > Poaceae > Thinopyrum > Thinopyrum elongatum. The sequence goes on along the minus strand of CM022302.1, from coordinate 152,663,051 downwards.
ACCTTCTTCAAGGACCGGCCGCAGTCAAATTCGATTCAACTAAAGTAGGAGAAACAGACACCCGTCAGCCACCTTTATGCAAAACTAGTTGCATGTCAGTCAGTGGAACCGGTCTCATGTGCGTGGACATGTAAGGTTGGTCCGGGCCGCTTCATCCCACAATACTGCCGAATCAAAAAAGACGTTGGTGGTAAGCAGTATGACTATCACCGCCCACAACTCTTTGTGTTCTACTCGTGCATATCATCTACGCATAGACCTGGCTCATGATGCCACTGTTGGGAAACATTGCATGGAAAACAAAAAAAATTCTACGCACACGCAATGATCTATCCATGAAGATGCATAGCAACGAGGGGGAGAGTGTGCCTACATACCCTCATAGACCGTAAGCGTTTCACAACGCGGTTGATGTAGTCAAACTTCTTCGCGCTTCAACCGATCAAGTACCAAACGCACGGCACCTCCGCGTTTTGCACACGTTCAGCTCGGTGAAGTCCCTCGCCTTCTTGATCCAGCAAGACGTCGAGGTAGTAGATGAGTTCCGTGAGCACGACGGCATGGTGACGGTGATGGTGAAGTGATCTCCGCAGGGCTTCACCTAAGCACTACGAAAATATGACCGGGGGTGTAAACGGTGGAGGAGGGCGCCGCACACGGCTAGGCAATTGTCTGGTGTGTGCTAGGCACTCCCCTCCCACATATATATAGGTGGGAGGGGGAGGGAAGAGGCCAGGAGGCTCCCCAAGTAGGAACGAATCCTACTTGGGCTCCTCCCAAGCCGCCCCCCCCCCCTCGCCATATATATCGGAGGGGGAAGGAAAGGGGGGAGAGGTGAAAGGAAGGGGGAATCCTATTCCCTTTCTTTCCTTTCCTCCTTCCCCTTTCCTTCTCCACCTTGGCCGACCCATATGGGGGCGCACCAGCCCCTTGTGGCTGGTGTGTTTCCCCTCTTGGCCCATAAGGCCCACATCTTTTGCCGGGGGTGCCTGGAACCCCTTTCGGTGACCCGATAAGTACCCAGTGACCCCCGAAACACTTCCGGTGTCCGAATACCATCGTCCTATATATCAATCTTTACCTCTCGACCATTTCGAGACTCCTCGTCATGTCCGTGATCTCATCCAGGACTCCGAACAACATTCGGTCACCAAATCACATAACTCATATAATACTATATCGTCAATGAACGTTAAGCGTGCAGACCCTACGGGTTCGAGAACTATGTAGACATGACCGAGACACCTCTCTGGTCAATAACCAATAGCGTAACCTAGATGCTCATATTGGCTCCTACATATTCTACGAAGATCTTTATCGGTCGAACCGTTATGACAACATACGTAATTCCCTTTGTCCATCGGTATGTCACTTGCCCGAGATTCGATCGTCGGTATCTTCATACCTAGTTCAATCTCGTTACCGGCAAGTCTCTTTACTCGTCCCATAATACATCACCTCGTGGCCAACTCCTTAGTCATTTGCTTGCAAGCTTATGATGTGTATTACCGAGAGGGCCCAGAGATACCTCTCCGAAACTCGGAGTGACAAATCCTAATCTCGATCTATGCCAACTCAACAAATACCTTCAGAGATACCTGTAGAGCATCTTTATAATCACCCAGTTACGTTGTGATGTTTGATAGCACCCAAGGCACTCCTCCGGTATCCAGGAGTTGCATAATTTCATAGTCGAAGGAATATGTATTTGACATGAAGAAAGCAATAGCAATAAAACTGAACAATCATTATGCTAAACTAACGGATGGGTCTTGTCCATCACATCATTCTCCTAATGATGTTATCCCATTATCAAATGACAACTCATGTCCATGGTAAGGAAACCTTAACCATCTTTGATCAACGAGCTAGTCTAGTAGAGGCTTACTAGGGACACGATGTTTTGTCTATGTATTCACACATGTATTATGGTTTCCGATTAATACAATTCTAGCATGAATAATAAACCTTTATCATGAATAAGGAAATATAAAATAACAACTTTATTATTGCCTCTAGGGCTTATTTCTTTCAGTTCTCTCCTTGGAGATCCTTGGGTGCATCACCCGCTGACTTGGTCCGTGCAATTATGCTTGGCGGCGGTCTTGGAAACAAGGTTGTACACTTGCTCTTGTGTAAGGGTGTGCTGTTGATCAACAGCACGAAATGTAGGCAAATGTGGTTGCTGAGCCTGCACAACATTACTAACAGCTGGGGGTTACATGTTGACTGATTGGGTTGGAGTTGGAGTTGGCACACTGACTGATGGGGTTGGCACAGTGACTGCTTGGGTTGGCAAGATAGCTTCTGGGATTGGCACACTAACGGCTAGGGGTTCTGTGTTGACTGATGGGGGTAGGACAGATAGGGATGCCTCACTTCCTCTTGCTGTTGGCACAGTGGTTGCTACACTTTCCTTAATTGTTGATGTACCATGCGCGGTGGATGTTGTAGTTGGCATATTTGGACAAGCAGTTGGCTCACTTGAAGCTGGAGTTGCCACAGAAGCTGTTGGGATTGCCGACTTGCTACACGGCATACTGACAGACTCCTTTTGACTGTTTGTTGCAATCTTAACAGCATGGCTTAGCACCTTTGTTCCCATATCTGCAACCTTTGTGTCCTTTACAAAAGACACTGTTTTGTTGCATTTTTTATCAGGGAGTTTGCGCGTTGTAGAGGGCAGCTTAGCATCTACATGCCCAGCGGTTGGCTCCTGTAGAACAACACTTGCCTTCTTGGGCTCTCATACGTCTCCAATCTAGACACCATCACGGAGGGGTTCATCATCCTCATTGGTGCCTCTCCGATGATGCGTGGGTAGTTCATTGTAGACCTTCGGGTCCGTAGTTAGTAGCTAGATGGCTTCCTCTCTCTCTTTTGATTCTCAATACAATGGTCTCTTGGAGATCTATTTGATGTAACTCTTTTTGCGGTGTGTTTGTTGGGATCCGATGAACTTTGAGTTTATGATCAGATCTATATTTTTATCCATGAAAGTTATTTGAGTTTCTTTGATCTCTTATATGCATGATTACTTATAGCCTCGTATTTCTTCTTCCAATCTTTAGTTTAGTTAGGCCGACTAGATCGATTTTTCTTGCCATGGGAAGAGGTGCTTTGTGATGGGTTCGATCTTACGGTGCTCAATCCCAGTGACAGAAGGGGAAATGGCACGTATGTATTGTTGCTATTAAGGATAACAAGATGGGGTCTATTCCTACATGAATAGATCTTGTCTATATCATGTCATCATTCTTATTGCATTACTCCGTTTCTCCATGAACTTAATACACTAGATGCATGCTGGATAGCGGTCTACGTGTGGAGTAATAGTAGTAGATGCAGGCAGGAGTCGGTCTACTAATCTTTAACGTGATGCCTATATAATGATCATTGCCTAATATCATCATAATTATTTGAAGTTCTATCAATTGCCCAACAGTAATTTGTTTACCCGCCATATGCTATTTTTCTCGAGAGAAGCCACTAGTGAAATCTACGGCCCCCGGGTCTATTCTTTATCATATTTGCCTTTGAGATCTATTTTTATTCGCTTTTATTTTCAGATCTATATTTATAAAAACCCAAAAATACCTTGCTACACTTTTTGTTATTTATTTTATTTCGCGTTTATTCGAGATCTATTTATCCAATCTATCATAATTTTTCTCCCGTCAACTCGACAATTTCTGGCACCGTTACCCGAAAGGGATTGACAACCCCTTTAACACGTCGGGTTGCAAGTATTTGTTCTTTGTGTGCAGGTACCGTTTACATAGTGTTGCGTGGTTCTCCTACTGGTTCGATAACCTTGGTCTCATCACTGAGGGAAATACCTACCATAGCTGTGTTGCATCATCCCTTCCTCTTTGGGGAAATACCGACGTAGTTCAAGCCACATCAGGCTCTGGAGTTGGCACCTCCTTTCCCTTTGACTTACTTCCGTTCTTCGAATTTTTCTCTGCCATACAAGGAATCTTATCTTTTGGTTGACCCAACACCAAGTTCTTGCTAAGTGTCTGATACGTCTCCAACGTATCTATAATTTTGATTGTTCCATGCTATTATATTATATGTTTTGGATGTTTTATGTGCATTAATATGCTATTTTATATTATTTTTGGGACTAACTTATTAACCTAGAGCCCAGTGCCAGTTTCTGTTTTTTCCTTGTTTTTGAGTTTTACAGAAAAGGAATATCAAACGTAGTCCAAACGGAATAAAACTTTCGCGATGATTTTTCTTGGATCAGAAGACACGCGTAGGACTTGGAGAGGAAGGCAGAAGAGTCCCGAGGGCTCCACAAGCCCTCAGGGCGCGCCCTAGGGGGGACGCCCCTGGCTTGTGCCCCCCAAGAGTCTTCCAACCCTAATTCTTGGCCTATAAATTCAGAAATATTCCCAAACAACCAGAAGCGTCCGCCAAAATACTTTTCCGCCGCCGTAACCTTCTGTACCCGTGAGATCCCATCTTGGGGCCTTTTTCAGCATCCTGCCGGAGGGGGATTCGATCATGAAGGGCTTCTACATCAACTCTATTGCCCTTCCGATGAAGCGTGAGTAGTTTACCTCAGACCTACGGGTCCATAGCTAGTAGCTAGATGGCTTCTTCTCTCTCTTTGATCTTCAATACAAGGTTCTCCTCGATGTTCTTGGAGATCTATCCGATGTAATATTCTTTTGCGGTGTGTTTGTCGAGATCCGATGAATTGTGGATTTATGATAAGATTATCTATGAATATTATTTGAATCTTCTCTGAATTCTTATATGCATGATTTGATATCTTTGTATTTCTCTTCGAATTATCGGTTTGGTTTGGCCAACTAGATTGGTTTTTCTTGCAATGGGAGAGGTGCTTAGTTTTGGGTTCAATCTTGCGGTGTCCTCACCCAGTGACATAGTAGGCGTAGCGAGGCATGTATTTGTATTGTTGCCATCAAGGGTAAAAAGATGGGGTTTTCATCATATTGCTTGAGTTTATCCCTCTACATCATGTCATCTTGCTTAAAGCGTTACTCTGTTCTCTTGAACTTAATACTCTAGATGCAGGCAGGAGTCGGTCGATGTGTGGAGTAATAGTAGTATATGCAGAATCGTTTCGGTCTACTTGACACGGACGTGATGCCTATATTCATAATCATTGCCTTGGATATCGTCATAACTTTGCGTTTTTCTATCAATTGCTCGACAGTAATTTGTTCACCCACCGTATGTTTTCTTTCAAGAGAGAAGCCTCTAGTGAAACCTATGGCCCCCGGGTCTATTTTTCATCATATATTTTCAGATCAATACACCAAAAAACCCAAAAATACCTTGCTGCAATTTATTTGTTTTTACTTTGTTTTACGTTTTAGAAATCTTTTATATCTATCTCTATCAGATCTCATCTTTGCAATTGACCGTGAAGGGATTGACAACCCCTTTATCGCGTGGGGTGCAAGTGTTTGATGTTTGTGCAGGTGCATAGATTGGAGACTTGCTTGTACCTCCTACTGGATTGATACCTTGGTTCTCAAACTGAGGGAAATACTTATCTCTACTTTGCAGCATCACCCTTTCCTCTTCAAGGGAAAAACCAACGCAAGCTCAAGAAGTAGCAAGAAGAATTTCTGGCGCCGTTGCCAGGGAGGTTCTACATCAAGCCTACCAAGTACCCACCATAAACTCTCATCTCTTGCATTACATTATTCGCCATTTGCCTCTCGCTTTCCTCTCCCCCACTTCTAAAACGATTTTCAGAAAAATACAAAAAGATTTGCCTTTTTATTCGCCCTTCTTCCGTTCATCTTTTCGTTTGCTCTTTGTTCGCTCATTTGCTAGATCGGTTTGTTGCCACCATGTCTGAATCTGAGGAGTTTATCATTGAAAAAGATAGCAATATTCATGAGGAAGGTTTTAATGATTTTGCCAATAGTGATCCTCATGAAAAACCCACTATTATCCACACTAAAAAACTCCGTGTGGGTAGCGGTAATATTATTGGAAAAGGGGCGATTCAAGATTTCTTTACTTATGCCGGTACGTTACCTACGCTAGGTGGATCTATTCTTAATAAAACTAATAGCCTTGTGGATGCAATAACTTTGCTTATAATTGAACTTGAAAGACAATTTGTTCATATGCATCCATGCATACAAATGATTTTTCTAGAGTTCTCTAATATTCAGCATTCTTCTGTTAAGCGTGCCGCCACTATATTTCTAGCTCGTGAGTTTAGATTCATTATGAAATAAGCTAGTGAAATTTTTGCGCATTATAAAATAAATGGTGGTTGTCCTCCCATAGAGGAGATCCTTTTTAATCAAGAGGAAATAATGCGATTGCAATCTCCCAATTATGCTGCCTATAATGAAAATTTGAGAAAAAGGGTTCCTACCGATGTTTTGGTTGATAAGATTTCTGAACTCAATGATAATTTTTCTATACAAAACAACGGACTAGGGTTCATATTAAGGGATAGGCTTATGACGTTCCACCAAAGGAACGCTTACAATGATGAGTTGATTATACAATACAAGGGGCCGAAGGAGGAACCAATTCCTCCCAAACTTGATCTTAGGGATCCTTATCCTATTAAATTTAGCCCTTTTGATTATTTTTGCTTACCACAAAGGAAACTTGCCGCTGAAAGAAGGGAGTATGAGATGAGCATGGGTGATCTCCCCTATTATTATGACAATACCTAGATCCATGTTTTATGCCTAGCTAGGGGCGTTAAACGATATCGCTTGTTGGGAGGCAACCCAATTTTATTTTTATGTTTTTTGTTTTTGGTTCTGTTTTTCAATAAATACACATTATTACCTCTGTAGTAATTGTGTTTTGGAGTTTCAATTAGTGTTTGAGCCAAGTAAGACCTTTGGGATGGCTTACGGTGATAGTTGATTTGATCTTGCTGAAAAACAGAAAATTTTGCGCCCAGTAAAATAATTTTAGTAAATCGCAGACGGGTGTTTTTGATCTGAATTTTTTACACAAGATTTATATACAAATTTCCCAGGTTTTCCTAATTTTTCATAATTTTTTGAGTTACATAAGTATACTAAGTTTACAGATTTCTACAGACTGTTCTGTTTTTGACAGATTCTGTTTTCTATGTGTTGTTTGCTTATTTTGATGAATCTATGGGTAGTATCGGGGGGTATGAACCATGGAAAAGTTGGAATATGGTAGATATTACACCAATATAAATAAATAATGAGTTCACAACAGTAACAAAAGGTGGTGATTTATTTTCTTATACTAACGAATCTCATGAGTTTTCTGTTGAGTTTTGTGTTGTGAAATTTTCAAGTTTTGGGTAAAGATTTGATGGACTATGGAATAAGGAGTGTCAAGAGCCTAAGCTTGGGGATGCCCAAGGCACCCCAAGGTAATATTCAAGGACAAACAAGCATCTAAGCTTGGGGATGCCCCGGATGGCATCCCCTCTTTCGTCTTCAATCCATCGGTAAATTTACTTGAGGCTATATTTTTATTCACCACATGATATGTGTTTTGCTTGCAGCGTCTTGTATGATATGAGTCTTTGCTTTTTAGTTTGCCAAAATCATCCTTGCTGTGCACACCTTTTGAGAGGGACACGCATGAATCGTGAATTTATTAGAATACTCTTTGTGCTTCACTTATATCTTTTGAGCTAGGCAATTTGCTCTAGTGCTTCACTTATATTTTTTTAGAGCACGGCGGTGACTTTATTTTATAGAAATTGTTGAACTCTCATGCTTCACTTATATTATTTTGAGAGTCTCTAAACAGCATGGTAATTTGCTTAGGTTATGAATTTAGTCCTAATATGATGGGCATCCAAGAGGGATATAATAAAAACTTTCATATAAAGAGCGTTGAATACTATGAGAAGTTTGTTTCCTTGCATTTGTTTTGAGATATAAAGATGGTGATATTAGAGTCATGCTAGTGAGTAATTGTGGATTGGTAGAAATACTTGTGTTAAAGTTTGTTATTCCTGTAGCATGCACGTATGGTGAACCGTTATGTGATGAAGTCGGGGCATGATTTATTTATTGATTGTCTTCCTTATGAGTGGCGGTCGGGGACGAGTGATGGTCTTTTCCTACAAATCTATCCCCTAGGAGCATGCGTGTAGTACTTTGTTTCGATAGCTAATAGACTTTTGCAATAAGTATGTGAGTTCTTTATGACTAATGTTGAGTCCATGGATTATACGCACTCTCACCCTTCCACCATTGCTAGCCTTTCTAGTACCGCGCAATTCTCGCTGGTGCATTAAACCCACCATATACCTTCCTCAAAACAGCCACCATACCTACCTATTATGGCATTTCCATAGCCATTCCGAGATATATTGTCATGCAACTTCCACCATTCCGTTTATTATGACACGCTTCATCATTGTCATATTGCTCTGCATGATCATGTAGTTGGCATAGTATTTGTGGCAAGGCCACCGTTCATATTTTTTATACATGTCACTCTTGATCATTGCACATCCCGGTACACCGCCAGAGGCATTCATATAGAGTCATATTTTGTTCTAGAATTGAGTTGTAATTCTTGAGTTGTAAGTAAATAAAAGTGTGATGATCATGATTATTAGAGCATTGTCCCATGTGAGGAAAGGATGAAGGAAGCTATGATTCCCTGACAAGTTGGGATGAGTCTCCAGACTTTACAAAAAATAAAAGAGACCAAAAGAAGCCCAAATAAAAAAAGAGAGAAAAGAGAGAAGGGGCAATGCTACTATCCTTTTACCACACTTGTGCTTCAAAGTAGCACCATGATCTTCATGATAGAGAGTCTCCTATGTTGTCACTTTCATATACTAGTGGGAATTTTTTATTATGGAACTTGGCTTGTATATTCCAACGATGGGCTTCCTCAAATTGCCCTAGGTCTTCGTGAGCAAGCAAATTGGATGCACACCCACTTAGTTTCCTTTTGAGCTTTCATACACTTATAGCTCTAGTGCATCCGTTGCATGGCAATCCCTACTCACTCGCATTGATATCTATTGATGGGCATCTTCATAGCCCATTGATACGCCTAGTTGATGTGAGACTATCTCCTTCTTTTTTTATTCTCCACAACCACCATATTCTATTCCACCTATAGTGCTATATCCATGGCTCACGCTCATGTATTGCGTGAAAGTTGAAAAAGTTTGAGAACATCAAAAGTACGAAACAATTGCTTGGCTTGTCATCGGGGTTGTAAATGATTTAATACTTTGTGTGATGAAGATGGAGCATAGCCAGACTATATGATTTTGTAGGGATAACTTTCTTTGGCCATGTTATTTTGAGAAGACATGATTGCTTTATTAGTATGCTTGAAGTATTATGGTTTTTATGTCAATATTAAAATTTTCTTTTGAATCTTATGGATCTGAATATTCATGCCACAATAAAGAAAATTGCATGGATAAATATGTTAGGTAGCATTCCACATCAAAAATTCTGTTTTTATCATTTACCTACTCGAGGACGAGCAGGAATTAAGCTTGGGGATGCTTGATACGTCTCCAACGTATCTATAATTTTTTATTGTTCCATGCTATTGTATTATCTGTTTCGGATGTTTTATATGCATTAATATGCTATTTTATATTATTTTTGGGACTAACTTATTAACCTAGAGCCCAGTGCCAGTTTCTGTTTTTTCCTTGTTTTTGAGTTTTACAGAAAAGGAATATCAAACGGAGTCCAAACGGAATAAAACTTTCGCGATGATTTTTCTTGGACTATAAGACACACGTAGGACTTAGAGAGGAAGACCGAAGAGTCCCGAGGGCTCCACAAGCCCTCAGGGCATGCCCTAGGGGGGCGCCCCTGGCTTGTGGGCCACCCGGGAGTCTTCCAACCCTAATTCTTGGCCAATAACTTTAGAAATATTCCCAAACAAACAAAAGCGTCCACCAAAATACTTTTCCACCGCCGTAACCTTCTGTACCCGTGAGATCCCATCTTGGGGCCTTTTCCGGCATCCTGCCGGAGGGGGATTCGATCACGAAGGCCTTCTACATCAACTCTATTGCCCTTCCGATGAAGCGTGAGTAGTTTACCTCAGACCTACGGGTCCATAGCTAGTAGCTAGATGGCTTCTTCTCTCTCTTTGATCTTCAATACAAGGTTCTCCTCAATGTTCTTGGAGATCTATCCGATGTAATATTCTTTTGCGGTGTGTTTGTCGAGATCCGATGAATTGTGGATTTATGATAAGATTATCTATGAATATTATTTGAATCTTCTCTGAATTCTTATATGCATGATTTGATATCTTTGTATTTCTCTTCGAATTATCGGTTTGGTTTGGCCAACTAGATTGGTTTTTCTTGCAATGGGAGAGGTGCTTAGTTTTGGGTTCAATCTTGCGGTGTCCTCACCCAGTGACATAGTAGGGGTAGCGAGGCACGTATTTGTATTGTTTCCATCAAGGGTAAAAAGATGGGGTTTTCATCATATTGCTTGAGTTTATCCCTCTACATCATGTCATCTTGCTTAAAGCGTTACTCTGTTCTCTTGAACTTAATACTCTAGATGTAGGCAGGAGTCGGTCGATGTGTGGAGTAATAGTAGTAGATGCAGAATCATTTCGGTCTACTTGACACGGACGTGATGCCTATATTCATAATCATTGCCTTGGATATTGTCATAACTTTGCGCTTTTCTATCAGTTGCTCGATAGTAATTTGTTCACCCACCGTATGTTTTCTTTCAAGAGGGAAGCCTCTAGTGAAACCTATGGCCCCCGGGTCTATTTTCCATCATATATTTTCAGATCTATACAACAAAAAATCCAAAAATACCTTGCTGCAATTTATTTGTTTTTACTTTGTTTTACGTTTTAGAAATCTTTTATATCTATCTCTATCAGATCTCATCTTTGTAATTGACCGTGAAGGGATTGACAACCCCTTTATCACGTTGGGTGCAAGTGTCTGATTGTTTGTGCCGGTGCATAGATTGGAGACTTGCTTGTACCTCCTACTGGATTGATACCTTGGTTCTCAAACTGAGGGAAATACTTATATCTACTTTGTTGCATCACCCTTTCCTCTTCAAGGGAAAAAACAACGCAAGCTCAAGAAGTAGCAGCGTCACAAGCTTCTTGCGCTTTGGGACAGGGGGTGGGCGCGGTGGGGATGCTGCCATCCTCTTGCTACCGCCTGACAGTGAACCATCTTCAAACACAACATCTTCCTTCATTATCTTGTCAACCATTGTTTTTGAGCCAATCTAGTCGAAACCCTTTCCTGCCTCTTTCATTTCTTCCTTAGTGCTTTGTAGCCCATCCTTGATTATTTCTTCAAAGGTATTATCCTTCTCTTTCATGTCAAAGATTGCATGAGTTTCCAGCAAAGGGATTCCAAATCTGTTGGGGATTGCTGGCTCTGATCTACACAAGTCAAAAAGTGAGAAACTTTCCTCTGGCACAGCTGCTTTGGTTCCAACTCATTTGGGATCTTCACCTTTGCGATGAATGTCCTTTTTGATGAATAACTGTAGAGTTACACTATCCTCAATTGAGCTCATGCTGCTGCTGTTTCGTCCATATCCAGCACTGTTTGCCCTCTTTGAACTGATGTCACCGCCACCCATGCCATCATCATCGTCATCATCCTTCCCACTGTCACTGCCTCCATCAAAGCCCCCCTATCATCGTCGTGTGTCTCCTCGCTGTCATCATCACTGTCCCCATCCTTTCCTTGTTCAGCTTCATCAACCTTGTCAACATCCTCACCTGCCCCCTGGTCTGTTTCATATCCCTCCTCTTCCTCTTCCTCATCGTCATTCCCGGTTTCTCCTTTGTTTTCAGTGTTGTCATCATCATCCTCGCTGTCATCATCATCATCATCATTGTCATTGTCGTCATCATGTTCTTCAACATTCCTTCCCTCTTCATCCTCATCTTCTTCTTCGGACTCATCACTTTCTTTAGAATCATTGCCAACTCCCAAGTCAACATCTTCTTCCTCTGACTCATTTTCCCCCAAATTCATCTTCTTCACTTCCCTCCACCTCTTCTGTTTGCTTGGCAGCAGAATGACGCTTCCGTCGCCCAGTGTGCGAGCTTTCAGCCTTTGTTCGACCACTTGACGGCCCCTTGAGAGGAGACAAATCTGGTTCCTCTTCATCAAGCTTTGCAAATCCTTCGATGAAGTTGCCAAGATTGTCAGATATTCCTTTGCATAGATCATGGACCATGCTTGCTAGCTTGAACTTTTTCTGCATAACATTAGAAAAACAAAAAACAAAAATTAAAAAAGGAAAAATGGACAAAAATATATTTGGTGCAACTGAAGCATAAGTTTGGTGCAGGTGATAAAGATGCTAGGTGCAACTGCAAACCTAAGTTTGGTGCAAGTATATCAAAGTAGTGTGCAACTGAGATAATAAATGTGTGCAACTGAACCATAGGTTTGTTTCAAAACTAAGGGAAAAAAAGGTGCTTGGCGCAACTGAAAAGGCGTAAGTTTGCTGCAAGTAAAAAAAAACCTAGTTTGTAACTGAGTTATGAACTCTGTGTAACTGAAAGCATAAGTTTGATTCAAGTAAAAAAAAGAAGGTGACTGGTGCAACTAAAGTGTAAGTTTGGTGCAAGTAAATAAAAGCTATATTGCAACTGACATAATAACTCTGTGCAACTGATGCATACATTGGGTGCGAAAAGTAACAAAAAGGGTGATTAGTACAACTAAGACATCACAAATTCAAAACATGATTTTTGAGCTAGAAAAAAAATGGGTCAGCAAAAAGGATAACTCACATGGGGATTGTAGCTCAATGGAACCTTTGACACCACAAACGCTTCTGCCTGCAACAATCATCCGAAAAGTGATGAATCCTCTTTGCTTCTATACTGCTCCTTGAGCTGATGCACAAAAAGAAAATTCATTTAGCAACAAAAACAAGTTATTATGTGGACCTATAAAGAAAAAAGCGCACATGTGAGCAACTACCATATGCCTAGAAGCAAAAAAGCTGTCAAGAATTACTATGTGAAGTCCCCAAAAAAGAATGAAAGTGTTACCGTAACAGAAATATGAAACAAGCATGTGTGCAACTGTCATAAGTCTGTGTGCCAACTATCAATATGGACTTGTGCAACTACACACAGAAAAATGTGGGAAAAAGTGCAATTACAGAAATAGTAAATTGTATACAGAAAACCTAAACATAAACATATCATATTATGCAAAAATGACACCAAAAAAATTCAAGAAGGTATCATTTGATTTTGAGCAAAATGTCCAACTCACTTTAAGTTTGCCAAAGATGCCAGGCGAAATCAAATCCTTTTTCATAATCTTGCTGATTAGATTCTTATCATAGGCATTGGCTCGAACCTCACATTGGCTTACTCGCACATCAACATCAAGCGCATCAATGTAAAGAATCTGTTCGCGCACCATCCCCAAGAGACAAACAAAAGGAAAAAACAACATGTGAGCGCATTGGTGATAAAGCACAACCTGTAGAAAACTACGTCTAACAGATACAAAATTTAGTTACAGCTCACCATCAAATGATACAGACAGCAATAGACTGTTTGTTTGTCCTCACCCATGTTGCGGAATGCTTCATTTATGTGCTCAGCAACAAATAAGCTCACATTGCTCTTCAACAGAACATCAGGTTCTAGGGCAGCACTGTAGCAACGTGGGCTCAGAGAAAGACTTGTGGTAGGAGCTAAAAAGGTGCTGAAAGCAAGTGCAAGCCAGCCAGTGAGGAACTTGTTATCAGTTGTTCCCTTTATAGTTTTTATCGTCTTGCTGAATTGGGTGACCGTGGGGTGTTTGGGTGGCTCGGTGTGGTTGAACATGTCATTGAATCTCTTCACAGCCTCCTTTTCAACAATGTATTTCAGACGTGGCCTTCTGTTGGGTAAACCAAAATTCATGTGCACACTAGCAGCATCTACTTGAATAGTGCCCCTGCCTGGAAATACCAAAGTTGAACTGCCTGGGTCGTACGACTAGACTAGGAACTTCGTCAAGTCAGAAGACAGTGTGTCGGCTAAGTTTACCAAGCCTCCTAACATCTTCTCGTACAAGAAAGACCTTTGAACAGGTGCCAGTTCCACGTTCACCTTCACAAAACCTCCCTGGTGAGGCCCTAATCCTTCCAGCTTGTGAACGTCGCCGAGGAATGTTTCCTTCATTCCCTTCAACTCCAACTTCACCCACCAGAGACAAAAAAAAGGGAACTGAATACGGACAAAATGTGCAACTAGTGTACATATGTCTGCAACTGATCATACATAATAACTGAAATATTTCACATAAGGGGGGAGGGGGGGGAGAAAGAAAATGTATGGCAACCATAAGTTGATTGTTGTGCAACTATTATCCCTTATTTTGCAACTGACATGTAAACACTGTGCAATTAAAAAAACTGTCAAATGTATACATGTTTGGGTGCAGCTGTGTGTTGAATGGGTGCCAACTTTCAAATTTGACAAAGTAGGTAAGGGGATTCAAAAATCTATCTTAAAACAGTTATGCACACATAAAAGAACAACTGCCAAGTGTATACTTTTCATGTGCAACACTAAACAGCAGAGGTGCCAACTGGTACCAACAGAATGTACAACTGAAAAAAATGTACAATAGGTACCTCAGCAGCTTCTGCAGACGTTGGGCCACTCCCATCAGAGGATTTGCCTTTTCCTTTTGGTCTGGCTCGCTTTGCCACACGGGATTCAGTATCATCCTCCAACTACAAAAAAAATGACACCTCATATAAAAATTCATGAAAAAAGAAAACAAAAAATAAAGATTGAATTTCTTTTACATATACTCAAAATTGTACATTGCCTTTTCAAAAATACAGAAATAAAGAAATGTTAAAGTCTGCGCTAAAAACTTACCCCTACTTCCTCACCATCATCGGGAACAACGCGACTACGAACACCCCGCTCAGCAGCCCTTTTCCTGTTCCGCCGTTTATCCTGCGATACAATCCTCTGCATGGGTCGAAAGAACAAAAACCAAAAATAAAAAACAAAGGGAAAAAATGAGAAAAAACAACACATATATTCGATCATGTTTTTTACGGGCATATATTCGATCATGTTTGCTCCCTTTGAGCTAAAAAAAACTCTTCCCCACTTCCATCGGCATCTCCCTCTTCAACCATTGTCACTGCAAAAAAACAGGTTCCAAAAAATCATTCTAATTGCCCGCTCAATTTTTTTTTTGTAGTTGAACACTAACAAAAACTTGATAAACAATGCATAAAAAACCAGGACCCCTCCACTAGGACATTTGAAAATCCTGTGGCAACTGGACCCTGGGTCTGCCAACTGGACCCTGGATCTGCCAACTGGGATATGGGTAATGCCAAGTAGAAAATGCAGGGAACACAGATCCCAGCTGTGTGCAACTATTGAACCTAGATCTGCCAACTGGGAACTGATCCAATGGCAAGTATAAAAACAACAGAACAGAGACCCCAGAATGCGTGCAACTATTGTACCTGGAACTACTAACTGGGGATTGGGCTAATGGAAATTACAAAATCCACAGAAAACATATACACCAAAAATGTGTGCAACTGATGCATCTGGAACTGCCAAAATTGGGATCTGGACAAATGTCAAGTAAAAAAAATGCACAAACACATATGTCAATGGTGTGCAAAACATATGCCCAGGTTGCACACAGAAACATGTCCAGGTTGCACACACACATACTACTCACTTTACCAAAAACACACGTAAGAGAACCACATAATATTCCCTGTGCAACTATTATTGTGCAACTGCCAACTGCAAACAACTCATTGTGCAAGTGGGCATGAAAAATAAAACAGTAAACAGACATAGATCGAAGGGATTCAATGACTATGATGAATTATCTACCAACTAAAAAAAGTACCTAGGGTTTCGATCACACATGCAAAAAATCGCACTGCATCTAATGAAGGTCTAATGAATACAACAGGGAGAGGGACAGTGTGCAAAACAACAGGGACAGGCTATGGCGCCCGACCTTCCCTGCTACAGGCACGGCGAGAGCGCTGCGGGCGCGGCCTCCCCCGTCGCGGGCGCGGCGAGAGCGCTGCGGGCGCGTCCTCTCCTGCTACGGGCACGTCGGGAGCACTACGACGCGCGGCCTCTCCCGCTACGAGCGCGGCGAGAGCACTACGGCCACGGCCTACCCCGCTACGGGCGTGGCGAGAGCGCTACGGGCGCGGCCTCTCCTGCTACGAGCGCGGCGGGAGCACTACGGCGCGGTCTCCCCCTGCTACGGGCGCGCCGAGAAGCACTACGGCGGCGGCCTCCCTCGGTACGGCGCGGCGAGAGCGGTACGGAGGCGGGGAGTATGAGCGAGTGGATGAGCGGCTTGAGACGGTGACCGGCGACCGTACCCGAGCCGGCGATGAGCAGCGGGTGACTCCCCCCCGCTACGCCTCCACCTCCTGCGCAAGCTTCAAGGAACGGCGGATCCGGCGGCGAGCCCGGCGAATCTGGAGGGGAGAGGGGAATGAGGCGAGCGACGGGAGGCTAGAGGGGGGGGGGGGAAGGGAAGTGGCACGAAATTCGAAACTGCCCACCGCCCACTACTTGGTCTACGCTCACAAACGGCCGTACCTATGCAGTCTATGACATGGCGGGCCCACGGGGGGGGGGGGGGGGGGTGCGAGTCGCGCGCCTCGGCTCGACCGGGCCAGGTGTGCGGGAGATGCGGGCGTGGCGAAAACCGACCAGGGGGCACCTGGACACGCGCGACCGCACGATGCAACAGGATCGAACGGTGCGACGCCGGCCGCTTGAGGCGAGTTGCGAACTTGCGAGCGCACGCGCACTATCATGTACTAGTTTAATACCCGTGCGTTGCCACGAGCCAACAAATGGATTTATCATGAGCTTCTCGTTTCGGCTCTTCTCCCGTCATTGTGTCGTTTGCTTCACTATATATGTTGTCACCCGTCTCCAAATTCATCTGTGTTTTTTTCAAGTCTACCAAATTGTTCGTCATCGTTCTAAGCCGCTCGACTTCAGCTCCACAGTCATTATGTCGCCATACTACTACATTGTCACCCACTCCCAGGTTCGCCATATTGCCATACTCATTTTCACCGTCCCTAAGTTCAAATGACTTGCATAATTCTTCATCCACTCCCTCCTCAAAGTTCTGGTAAATAAAAAAATTGCCCAAAACAAATTTGTAATGTTGTGCATTATAAATATCAAAGTCGCTTCCTTTTATTTTTTTATCATTGCATGATAACTGGTAGCTCCACTTGTACGAACCCTCCTATCCTACCCGACAATTAAAATCACCCATACAAAAGAATAGGCTAACACTTTTCGTCATATTAATAATTTGTTGCTATATCACTAACCCTTTAACATAGCCCAATATCACTGTAGTTACACCAAGGACACCTACACGCCAGTGCCTTCATCTTGGCTCTCCCTTTCTCCCTACCACTTGATCCATTTTTAGTCATGTTAGTGTGTTCGTTATAAGAGGAAGCTTCACAAGATAGTGTATGCACTGCAGTTTAAAAGGGCCCGTCGACATTAAGTTTGAAAAACATGTGGTTGCCTCATGTATTAAGTGGGTCCATTAGGCCTAATAGGAGATCGCAGGATCCCTAGCCAGACACAAATGACATTTTCTCTTACATCACAAAATGTCATCAGAACAAACTATGTAAGACTTAGTACAAAGTCTTTTCCGGGTCTGAGTGATAGAAGGTAGAAATCCTGAAGGCAAGAAGGCGAATGTACCAACTCCCTTTAATAGTAAAGATTAGGAGTTTACTTCTCCTTGGTGTGTTGCAACGCGGGATACATATTTTTGTGGTTCAACACTAATCGTGCCTAACATATACCTTGTTCGTGCATATCACATGATATTGTCATCGTCTTCTTCTCCCATGGTTGTGGTCGTCCTCCTCATTCCCATTGAATAGATCGATCAACAGGTGCGGCGTTTCAGCACCCGGGCTCAGATGAGCCCGGGCAAAATAAAAAAACACAAAAAATAGTAAAAAAAATTAAAAAAATCTGATTTTTTTTTCAAGCAAGATTCTTGTGTGCGTGATGTTCGTGCAAAATTTGGTGAAGTTTGGACATTCGAGGAGCGCGCGACAAAAAAGACAAAATTCGGCTCTGTGAGTAAGGTTACTGTTCACGCATTGTTCTGACCGAATTTCTCTTTTCTGCCACGAGCTCCGCAGAAGTCCAAACGGAATGAAATTTTGCAGGGACATCATGCACTCAAACATCTTCCCAGCAAAAAAAATCAAATTTTTTGAATTTTTTTCCTACTTTTAATAGCGATACTGTTCACCCGGGCTCCTCTGAGCCCGGGCACCGGAGTGGATTATCGGATCAACGTGTATTTGTCTGCATACAAAAGCACTTTCCTTTTCCCAGAAAGAAGATCAAGTATTATGGAACCAAATTTCACCATGTTCGTAAATTACCAAATGACATACTTTATTGCAGGCTTTCATGTTGTGAAGAGCACCAACTATATGTCTGCCTTCTTTCTCTTTCTCCATTCGCTCCCTTGAGTTCCTCCTCTTAACATCAACAAGACTGTATATTCATAAAATACTCATCATGCAAATTTCAGTATAAGTAGTTCAGTTTTGGAATCGACACCATACAAACTGTAATCCACATTACTCATGTAAATTATAATCCACATCAAAGAAATTCTCAACAAACTGAAAGACGGTAATCTGCGTAGCCTCCCCAGGCGCACATGCCACCCCTACAATCATGCTCCACACATCAATAGCCCTTTAGAAAATTGGAATGTCTAACAAACCATGATTTATTTCCATGTAGATGCTTATAATCCATGTCTACTGACAACATGCTTATCTTGAGTTCAGAGGCTTCAACTGTTTTTTTCCTCCGCACTTCTGTTTTGTTGTGTACATCAGGTTCTAACAGATTTATCATACTTGAGAACATGCATAACCACTAAGCATATTTGCATTCACCAGTAAAGCAGGAAGAACAACATTTAGCTCATATGAGCCGGTGACTACCAGTCGGCATCTCCCCCTACTCCCAAGCTTGTGCTTCTTCTCTCCTTTTATCCCATTGTCCCTGTTATTCTCATCAAACAAACATGAAGGACAAAAACAATCAAGCAAACAACAAAGGGAAACAAAAATATAAAAAGATGAACAAAACATCTCACCTCGGTGCAATTCAAGGATGCTTGTGAAGTTCGCCGACGTTACAGCTACTCCCTCCGTTCCAAATTACTCGTCGTGGTTTTAGTTCAAATTTGAACTAAAACCACGACGAGTAATTTGGAACGGAGGGAGTAGTTGGTCAGTGCTCAACCTGCGAGTTGGATAAAATTACCTAGAGTTCTTAGCTTTGGTGGTTCTGTGAGCAAATATTCTGGCTTGATAAAATATTTCTAGGGAGAAACCTCAAAATCTTTCTTGGATGCCTCTGACGCAATATAAACCAGTTATCAACCTGAAAATATGGAGGAAGATGGTATCAACCAGGGATACGTCTGAAGAAGAAATTTTATTTAGTAGATGTTGCAAGTCTAGAAATCTAGAAATATTTTAAATACAACAAGATAATATATTCAGTCATATTAAACTGGTGGCATCTATATATTATATTATTTTACAAATAGTAAGATATTTGGTCAAGACACACATTGACCCACGAAACCAAGTCCCTAAAAGTGAGGTCACTTGTTCGGCATATTTGTATGTCAGTGCACTGTACAGAAACATATGGGAAATATATTTGGGCTCCTTTCGTTCAGACTATTATTTTCTTACAAAAAGTAATAACCTTCTTTCAGTCGTTCACAGACGTGCTGTTTCTGTGGCTACTTTGTCCTGCAATTCAGAAAAGGAAATCCCTTAAGCAGATTTCTTACCTATTAAGGCGGAAGAGGGAAAGATTGGCTTTAGTAATACTCTAGACAGGGTTAGTTGAAGATTCCACTTGTGAATGAACTGTATGTTCTGAAAGAAAACTCAAATGTGCAGTATGCAATATGCCTAGCCCGGGAAATAAATATTCTATGAAATTGTGATACATGGAAATGAGCAAAGGCTAGCCAAAAATTGTCATCCTGCTCATCCTCCAGCTGCTTTCCCTCCTCTGCCATACCCTACATCTTGCTCCACAGACAACAACGAAACTAGGGCATGGGTGGCGCAGACCATGACTAAAGGCGTTACCGTAGCGATGGCAACCAAGTGATGGCAACCAACTCGGCGTGCGGCTAGAGAGCCGAGTTTAGTAGGAGATACAGGGTGGGAAGGGGCACGAGCAACACCTTGATCTTCTTCTGGGGATGGATTGTGATGGCCATGGTGGTGGCGTCCGTGGAGACCGTGGGGCGGCGGCATAGCAGGGGGTGAGGAACCAGCACGGACGAGTGGTAGCCAAAGGATGATGGCTAGCTGCAATACGTGCGGGCGTGTACAATGGCAGTCCATGTAGGCTCGATTCAATCGAAGACGCAGCTGGGCGTTGACCTGCAGGCGGACCAGCGAACCGGAGCGAACAGAGGAGCCGGCCGAGTGCCGAGCACGGGAGGCCAGGTGCCATCGTAATCTGGTACAGCGGGCGTCGCGGCCTGGTCCAGCGGGAGACCTGCAGCACCGAGGCGTGCAGCTGGGTGGCGGCTTGAGCTCCTACAGGGCGGCCGAGATCCATTCGGGCGGCGGCATTCCCTGCTGAACCCGCGGGCAGCAGTTGCATGGACCAATTGGGATGGTGGCGGAGTGCTCCTGTAGGTGGGACGTCTGCGGGATCTGCATAGGTACATGCGGCGGTGCGTATAGAGGATCGGGGAGGCTGCGGGATCTACATAAACAATGCATCTGATATGCATAAAAGATAAAACGAACAGAAGGACGAATAGATCGTAAATACTACCTGTTTTCCTCCTTAATGTTGACGTAGGGCACGACCAGCATGGCCTTGCGCTGCTCCTCGCTAGCCGCAACGTGACCATGCCCTGCCCGGGGGTTCCTCGATGGCGGCGGCAACGGCGTCGTCCCACAGCCACGCATTTCCTTGAGTCCCACCCCTGACCTGGGGTTCCTGCTATGGCAACGGCGGCGGTGGTCTCTGAGGGCGGTGGAGGACGAGGATGAGCACGACATTGGGCGACGGAGACTGGGAACCTTGGTTCTGCGATGGCGGCGTCAGCGGTGTTGGATCGAGGGAGGATTGGGTCGAGATCAGAGTTGGATCGTGTACAGTTTTTTAATATGGCGGACCTGATCCGTGGCGGCCTCCATGAGATCGGCGACGGCCTCCCTGGGATCGGCGGAGGCGGAGGCGTCCGTGGGGTTCTGTGGCGACGGATCCGCGAAAGCGACGACGGCGGCGGCGGCGTCCCTGGGATCGTACAGAAGGGATGCAAGGCCGGTGGTGGGAGGAGTGACTGAACGTTTTTTTTTTACTTTTGTGATTTGTAAAGAGATAAAACCAGTACAAGGGATGGTGGGAGGGGGGAAATAAAACCGGACGAAAATAAACTGGAGTACCAGGCTACCAACTGCTCCGTTAGCAGTACAGATTCCGGATCCAACTCCAAGCTGCGTCCTAGATCTCGACATCAGCAAACTAGGGTCAACTCTCAGGAGGGGAATCCAAGAATCCACAGGGTCACCCATGCAAAAGCGCAGAACGCAAGGAAGCCCACACTGGCTCACCATACTGTACACTCCCTTTTGCGGAAAAGGCCCTATAGAAATTCACATTTTTATCCAATCGCCCCCCTGAGCTCCCCCCACATCTCCCCGTTGCTTCCTTCCAGAATTAATCCAGATCCCTCTCTCCTCTCGCACTCCTCCTCGATCCGACTAATAAACCAAAAAAGGCTTCGCACGCACGCTAGCGACCAAAACATTTCCCCGAATTCCGATCCCCCCTCACGCGATCTCCCCCCACCCCGTCTCCACTCCTGTCACTACCCGGGGATCGGGGCCGGGCTGGGTTGGATCCGGAGCGAATCCCGCGGGCTCGTCGTCTTCCCCGCGAGCGCGCGCGCAGGAGGCGGTGATGCGCTGCTCGAACTGCTGCTGCTGCTGCTGCTAGCCGCGTCCGATCGGGGGCGATGAACATCGTGAAGGGCGTCGCTGATCTCCTCCGCAAGTCGACGCCCTCCTCGCCGGCCTCCGGCGGGGGCGGCGCCGGTGCCGGTGGAGGCGGCCCCGGCGGAGGCGGGGGCGGCACCGGCTCCCCCTCCGCCGACAAGTTCGCCGCCGCGCCCTCCCCCAGAGTCCGCTTCAGGTACACAGCCCTACTCCCGAACACTCGCGAATTGCCATTGGCTCGTTTGCGGTGGGGAAACGCGGCTTGCTCGTGTGAACTGCATGGGTGGATGCTCAAGTTACATTGCCTAATTTCGAGCTACTGTTGGATGGTGACGGATGGGTTTTTGATTTTCTAGTTTATTACTTCAGTCTGTTAAGTTGTTCATGCTTTTGTTTGGATGAAGCCTCCAGGTGGAAGTAGCTAATTGGAAGTAGCTACACCTGTTAATTTGTTAACTCATAGTAGAACGGTAACACTATGATCCTAGAGATTTAAAATATTGATTAATTTATTCATCCTTTTCCATTTCACTAGGTCTGCTCAGCATTTTGCTGGAGACACACTAAATCATTGGCAATTGGGTAGTTGAATGGATTACCCTGGTTCCTTATACCTAATTTCACCAATTGTAAGCTCATAACGTACCGTGATGTTACAATGTAGAAAAACAACTAAACTCTGTCGACGTTTTCATTCGCCATTACTGTTTCTTAATGAAATGTACCAGAAGCTGGTGCAGTATTGCTAGTTTTACGATCGAATGTAGGCATTTTATCCTAATCCTGTGTTATATGGTTCCAGTGACACTGGTGAGGAAGGAATCTTAAACACACTCTGGCAGAGGTACGAGAATGCCATCGACAAGGTACTCACCCCTTTACAGAAATTTTCACTACTATATCTAAGATAGTGTCACTGGGTCCTTCAGTTATATCACAAAAAACCTCGCGTAGTGCAGATAGTGTCACTCATTCCTTCGATTAGTAGCGGCAAAAACCTGGCGAAAATGCAGACGGTAGCCTCAAACTTGAAGTTGTCAGCATACATCTCCTGATTTTGGTGCAACATGAAATATTTCCTAATACTTGAGTATCTCTTGTTGAATTTACTGAGTGAGTAATTGGACTAATATCCTCAATAAGAATCCTGTATTATTGTGGAACTTGGTTGGGTAAGTCTCTGAGGGCAGAGCCTTGAGAGATTGTCCTCATCTTGCTGCTGGCAAGGCTCTTCACTGTCGTGTAGAGTTGCTTTAAGACTGAAAGAAGGGTATATGGAGAGACTATAGAGAACTTATGCATATTCTTTGTTTATTCAAAAATAGCTGGCAATGCCGTGCCTATACTGACGGTGACCTGAAAAGGATAGCTAGTACAACCAAAACACAAGATCAAATCTGAACTATCTTCTTAACATAAATATACACTTCTAACTAATTAGGATACCTTATGCTGGTCATTCCTATATCTTAACGAACATAACCCCTTCTAAACCAATAGTGCTTCACACTTATGCACTGATTATTGCCCCTTGCACGCACGCCGCTGCACAGAAATCATAAATGTATAAAGAGAGGAGATGTCCAAGTTCATGAATGAATCAACGTATTTATATTCTAAATCATGTAAATTAGTTTAAGAATGGATCTGTACACATTTGTATTTTTTCAACTAGATAATTATATTGAGGAGGTACTTATGATTTATAACAGTATTTAAACCCTATAATTTCTCTATAGCACGTTTCCTATTTATTTTATGACAATGTCCATTTCTCATGTCAACAATTTCATAGGCTGAAAAGAAGAAGTCCCTGCAAATATTTGTCCTGCATTTTATACAAGCATTTAAAGACTGGGAGCCACACCATATTGATCAATCAGTTGACCGGAGATCAGTATCAGATGATACAGTTATAGGATGTTCTGGTGGGCATCCTTCTGAAGTCATCCTTATTCTCGTTCAGGAGATTTCTCATTTAACTTCATTTGTTACTGAGAGTAAGTGGGCCCACTGAACAAAATATATCTTTCTTTACTGCGGATTCTTGGCCCCTTTGTTTACCATTCTTATACCTTAGCATACAATGTTTTTTCAAGTTTCCACTCACTACTGATACCTTCTCAAGCTGCCATATGTCTATAAGGACATGGTTGTATGTCATTCTCACTGAATGATCTAAGACCAAGACTGGTGAAAAGGAGCAAAACAATTGCTAGACCTGGGAATTGAGATAATATACGACTTAGGAAGCAGTTAGTTCACTAATCAAATAATGTTAAACACAGTTCTAAATTTGTAATGTTCGCTAGATGCTCTCAAGCAGGTAGAAATTGGAAGGTTCAATTTAAGTACACCGAAAGGCTGTGTGGCGTAAATTCCTGAGTCAGTTATTTATTCCCTGAACTCTCTCTTGAACATTTTCAGCTTCTTTTATTGTGGAAGTTCATTGTACTACACTAAAATGAGCACTTGCATTCTACATACCAGATTAACAATGACCAATTGTTATACCGTGCCAACTGTTAATTATAGTGGTTTATTAGGTTTAGCAACTGCAGTGATTCGGTGATAATTGGATCTTACTTGTTTCCTGTATTCGCAGGCAGCAGCTGTCCAGAATCCTCGGCTAATCTCTCAGAGCAATCCACAGACCTGGGATTAAGCACTGAAGTATTGCCTGTTTTGGAGTGTTTCACCATTGTTACTCGCTCAGTGCATAACTGTAGAGTATTTAGTTATTATGGAGGTGTGCAAAAGGTTACTGCTTTTTTGAAAGGTAGATTCTTTCTTTAGTTGGGTATTTATTATCCTAGATTCATGTTGATTCTTTACTCCTTTCTCCATGTTATGAATCTCCTTGTAGCATAGGTTATGATAGCGGTGATATATATGTTAATTCTGTAATGAATCTAATTTAACTGGCCTTTCTTTTGTATATTCAGCCGCAGTTGTAAAGCTCAAGACCTTGACAAGTTTGCTTGCCACAGATGAACAACTGTCAAATAGAACTGTAGAAAATATGAGGATGATGCAAAAGATTCTTGTACACATTGTTACGATAATTTCAAACTTCATGGATTTGGAGCCAGCTGCAACAAGAATTTCACGGGTTGTCAATAGCACTGATCATACCCCATCAAACAACTTAGCCACAGTTACTCCCAATACTATAAGAAGATTTGTTTCTGATAGAAATTGGCAGCAAAAAGCCATTGTTTCAGTTATGGAAGCTGGCGGCGTCAATTGGTTAGTAGGTAAAGTTGGTTTTTCAATGTTTGTACTTTGTATATATTTGATTATATCTTTAACTATTTTGCTTCATTACTTGCTTAGGACAGGGAATCTTAGTCTCTACATTGCGTAACTATTACAGTTCTAGCATGGTCCACAACTCCACTTTACTTATAAGAGTTTGCTAGTAGCTTGAAGTGCAATGCGTAATTTCCGCTCTGGAGAAATATTCTGCAGGAAATATCAAAACAAAGATTAGATGGCATGTAGGTTCCACTCTTGATATTAGGCTGTGGATATTATTGATGCAATTAAGACATGTTTTGGTATAATTGTAGATGGAAGTGAGCAACTTGTGGATCATCCCTGAATGTGGGATAAACAAAGTACTACTCCCTCCGATCCATATTACTTGTCGCTCAAATGGATGTATGTAGCACTAAAATACGTCTAGATACATCCGTTTGAGCGACAAGTAATATGGATTGGAGGGAGTACCTTCATTCGGAATAGACTGCATGCAGTCAAACTTCTCTTATTTTGACCATCGATATGTCAACTACTATTTGAATTTCTCATGGGAAAAATATTATAACTACATTTTTTATGAAAAAATACACTCATAATTTTATAAATTTTACTAATATATTCATATGGAAAATAATGGTCAACGTTGTGGGCCAGAGACTGTATCAAAACCTGAAATGTCATTTATTATTTTAAGAGAGAGAGAGAGAGAGAGAGAGAGAGAGAGAGAGCATAAGCGTTCACATTTTAGCAAATACTCCCTCCGTTCCTAAATATAAGTCTTTCTAGAGATTTGAACATAAACTACATACGGATGTATATAGACATATTTTAGAGTTTAGATTCGCTCATTTTGCTCCGTATGTAGTCCATTTTGAAATCTCTAAAAAGACTTATATTTAGGAACGGAGGGAGTATATCTGTAGTTGTGGTAAAACAGTGCATGTTGATTAGCTTTTCCATACTCCCTCTGTCCGAAAAAGCTTGTCCCTCAAATGGATGTATCTAGCACCAAGTTAGTGCTAGATACATCCATTTGAGGGACAAACTTGGGACAAGCTTTTTTGGACGGAGGGAGTACATTGTACTTCCTTTTAGCTCCTGAACTTGAATGAGCTCTCTATTTTGCAAACTATAAAAATACAATTACAAGTTTTGGATTTTTTTCTTTTCTTATGAGTAGATGTAGAATAAGCAACGTTTAACGAAAAATGTTCTTTTAGGTGAACTGCACAGGAAGAACACATGATCTATAATTGTGAATACGCTGTCACTATTTGCTACTCCCTCCGTATCAAAATATAAGACGCTTTTTGACACTGTCATAGTGTAAAAAAAATCTTATATTTTGATACAGAGGGAGTATTTTTTTTATCATCATATTTGTCTTTATGTGGGCCCCAAGTTTAGAAATATTTCTCTGTGAAATCTTGCAGACTTAAAGTGCACTCTAACATGTACTCCCTCCGTCCGGAAATACTTGTCGGAGAAATGGATGTATCTAGACGTATTTTAGTTCTAGATACATCCATTTTTATTCAATTTACCGACGAGTATTTCCGAACGGAGGGAGTAGATATTAGTTTAAAAAAAAATTTAATAACTACACTGTGACTTTTCTAAGACAAGAACTCACTGGAGCTTGGTATAAAAAAAACCCGCACTCTTCCGTACATAGGTAGTGTATATACGTTGTTTTGTACTCCCTCCGTTTCTAAATATAAGTCTTTTTAGAGATTTCAATGCGGACTACATACGGATGTATATAGACATATTTTAGAGTGTAGATTCACTCATTTTGCTCCGTATGTAGTCTGTATTGGAATCTCTAAAAACTTATTTAGGAACGGAGGGAGTACATATCAGCTGGTAGCACATCCATGAATGCATTGTTAGTGAACTCTTTCAGAAGCCTCTGATATTATAGTAAGTAACCTATGCTTTTCCATCGTTATTATGTTACTTATCTGAAATTGTTTGTTGCAGAACTCTTAAGGGTCATTCGAAGACTAAATTTGAAAGATCAGTGGACTGACTTGTCACTTCACTTTATAACTTTGTATGCTCTGAGATCAACAATATCTGAGAATACTCGTGCACAGAATCATTTCAGAAGCATCGGAGGACTGGAGGTTCTATTAGATGGACTGGGACTACCATCAAGCAAATTTTCAGTCTCAAAGCATTCTTTTGTCCCCAGTGATGAAAGGTAAGTGTTTCACTGTTTCAGCAGTGGCATATTGCTTTGTTCGGTGCCATAGAATTTAGTTCTGCGACCATTTATTTCATCTGTTCCACCGAGCATCAATATTAATAAATGTACTTCTGTAAAAAAGGTTAACAAGTGTACAATTGATACATGTTCCGTAGCTTGTACTTTACAACAGCTAGTGCTGCCAACTTTCATGCATTGCCATTGAAGAGCAATATCTTACATCTCCCTTTCTACTAGAGGAGACAGCTTTATAGTAATGTTAGTGTCTTCTTAGCCACTCCCTCCATTCCATAATCAAAGAGATTCTAGTTTTGTCCTAAGTTAAACTTAGACATCTACAACACCAAATTAATACAGTATGGAAATATATTTCATGATGGATCTAATGAAACTAACTTGGTTTTGTAGATGTTGATATATTTTTCTATAGGTTTGGTCAAACTTAAAGAAGTTTAACTTAGGACAAAACTAGATCACTTACATTTTGGAATGTAAGGAGTACCTGCTATCAAGTGTTCAATAGGACCAGTTTTACCATTATAAACTGAAGGCACATTTTAACAACAATCTGCGATAGCAAAGATACATTTATCTGATCGTGTTTTGTGTGTTTGCCGTTCAGTTCCGTTCTTGTGTTCTAACATGACATGCTTTTGCAGGAGTGACATTCTGCAGCTCCAGATACTATCTTTGGAAATTCTGAGGGAAGCGGTGTATCCTGTTGCATAACTTTTCCTGTAGATAGATCATTGCATTCCTTATAATACTTTGTTCTATTTCTAGATTCTGCCTTTCTGGAGCAATGATAACACATGGGTACTTCATATGCTGACCTCTTATGTAGCAAACAAGTTATAGTTAGATCATCGGCATAGATTGATAGTGCTAACTTTACCTATGAGGTCGTTGCTCACCATTTTGGTCAGAATTTTGTTTTCTGTTTCGACTTAGATGACATATAATGTTTGCAGTCTCTCTTGGTTCCTTGACTGTTTATTCAGTTTCGGTAATGTTAACAATTTGCAGTTCCTATGTGAAAATGGACGGATACATAAATTTGCGAACAGCATCTGTTGGCCCGCATTTATGTTTCAGGAGTTTCATCAGCAGAAATTTCTTGATCCCGAGGTGCCCAACTGGAAACTTGATAGACAAAGTACCGGGAATTCACCTACATTAGAATCATTCCCAAGTCCTGTTGATATTCTTAATACGACGGAATGGAATGAGTATTCTGTAAAGTTAAGCAAGGCACTTTGTTCTTTCCTTCTTCCTCCTAATGAGATCAGGTACTGTCCTGGTTCAACTGTTACCAAAATTTCTCTACCCATCTCGTTGGCATACTGGGAGCAATGTGCAAGGTGGATCATAAAGATTCTTTCAACTGTTTTCCCGTGCATCAAAGCATGTGCTAGTGAAACGGAATTGCCTAACCATATAAGGTAAGTTCTTATTCCCCATTGGTTTGGTGTACGTCTTTGTTAATTAGATTAGTTAATTATCACTCACTGTTTCAAAATTTCCAGTCTATGAAGATGATGTATTGGCAAGAGGGCACCTCCTGCACCCATGGGCATATGCACCCACTTTTCAAAAAATGCACTTTAAGCACGTTTCAAAATGTTAAAAAATTCAAAAGAAAATTTCACGCATACATGTTCGCAAATGTGTGTGTGTGGCACAAAGTTTTGTGAAAAAATGTCTTTTTGTTTTGTCTCCGCAAAAAAGACAAATTTCAGTGCTTCTAAATAGCGTTCCACGGCACATTTTTTTGTCTTTTTTGCACAGGCCACAAAAAGTTATTTTTTCGTGAAACTTTATGCACACACATAGAACATGGAGACGTATCCGTGCAACCTTTTTCAGATTTTTTTAGCATTTAGAAATGTGTTTTCCGAAGTGGGTTCATATGTACCCGGGTTCATCCATGAACTTCCCATGTATTGGCTTCATATAAGATACTGTCCAAGCTAAGATTTAGAGGAAAAAAGTTCTGTTGCATAGTTAATTCTACCATATTGCATTATTGCCAATTCCAACAATCTTTTAGATACTATCCAACATATGAGTAATTTTCCGTAGCGCGGCTAGTCTCGTAGTATCTATTGTCGCTCCTTTTTTCATTCTTCTTGCAATTTTTCATTGTTCTGTTTATAATTTTTCCCTTTGTGGTCAACACCTTTGTCTGTATCTGTATGCAAATACCATGTTTCCTAAGTTCCTTCAAGTGATTGAATTTCTAATTGTCTATGTATTTTAACTGCATTGTTCTGTTCTGTAAATTTCCTTTGTTGATAAATTATTTTGGTGTATTCAGGATTTTATCAAATATCCTACAACATTACATGCTCAGCACATTTAGGAAAGTTCTCATTTCAGCACCAGTTCTACTCAAATCTTTTCGAGAGGAGGGTTTGTGGGATCTGATATTCTCAGAGAAAATTTTCTATTTCGGATCATCCCTGGAGTGCATTCATCAGATTGTTGGTGAGACTGAGACACAAACTGATCATTTCACTGATGCTGCCGAATCAATTGGCTACAAAAGTAATCTACCTGATGTCAACATCCTTCAGTCAGAAGCTATTTCCTTCTTGGAGTTTGCTGCAACACTGAATGAAAACACAAATAACCTGGTATCTGAAATTTCTCCTTCCCCGCATAATATGTTGCTCATACATAATTTTGAATACTGTCATGTTTTTTTTGCATTCATGTCTTTAAAATAGTTTTGTTCTGTTTGTAGCCAGAATGCTCAGCATTGTTAAGTGCACTGGAACACTGCACCAATGGTCCTGGATTGGTTGTTACCATTCTTAAGAGCTTTCATGTTATCCTGAAACTTGCCACTGAGCAAACTCTAGTTTCTTTCAAGTCATTGGACGTGCTTACCAGAGTCCTGAAGGTTGCATGCCTTCAAGCACAAGAACTAAGGAAGGCACATCCAAGCGATGACTTCAGGGGAAATGGTTCTCAATCAAACAATGTTCAGATGGATTCTCTAGATGAGAGAATTAAGAATGCTCTTACATGTGTCGAATTGGCTTTCAACCTTTTCAAGGAATATGTCACAATATCTGACCTTGGAAGGATGATAATTTTACATAATGCCAATTGTATTGGGTGCCTATTTGATTTATTCCAAGAAGAGAACCTCCGGAAACATGTACTGGAGCAAGTTCTTGCCTTATATAGGGTATAACCATGTTTACTATTCTCTCATTTTTATCACACTTGATATTACTTCTAGAATTAACTTTCTCCTCCCTTGTTCTTTGTTCTTTCTTACAATCAGTTGCCTCCATCATCAGCACAAGATCATACAGCAAAGTTGCAACTATGCTCCAAATATTTAGAGACCTTCACTCGTGCAAAAGAGCATGAAAAGAACTTTGCAGAAATGTCGATTGATTTATTAGTTACCATGAGAGAGATCATTTTGATAGATCGCGCGGTATGTTTTTTTTTATAGATGGGGACAGTAATTGCATATTATTGGCTTGTTTCTTCCCAATTTTAGTAGCACTCCATGCCTGATGAATCCCTAATATCTTTTGCTAGTATTACCAAAATCTGTTTCGCAATGGGGAGTGCTTCCTGCATATAGTCTCTTTATTGAATGGAACTTTTGATGAAGCAGTTGGGGAGCAATTGGTCCTTAATGTCCTTCAGACGTTGACCTCATTACTTGCTGAAAATGATGTATCCAAGGTAATCATATACTGCTTTAGTTTGCTTCACATGTTCTCTGTATGAGCTATATGGGGCCAATAATAGTTTTTGGTCTTTTCTGGATGGCCACCTGTGCTGTCCTCTTGTTACAAGGTATTCATCCAAAATTATAAAGGTTTACTTTGTTGTGGAACCAGCTGATTTCTGGTGAAACCAGGTTATCTAGCAATAAAAAAATTCTCCTATTTCTCAATGGTCACACAATTTTTTTTCTTTCATTCTTTGTAACGATTAATTGAAAACGTCAATTAGAATAAAAGTTGCCATAATCAACGAGCGGATTTACTCTGGTTCATGTAACTTACTTGCTTAATGCTCTTTTTTTTTCCTGATTTATCTTATCCAGGCTGCTTTTAGAATGTTGGTTGGTGTGGGCTACCAAACACTGCAAAGCTTGCTATTGGACTTCTGTAAATGGCTGCCAAGTCGGAAACTCTTGGATGCCCTACTTGGTATGCTTGTCGATGGGACTTTTGAGATAAATGAAAAGACAACAATAAAGGTATGCAATCTTCATGATCTTTGAAGCAATGAGATCCTTGTATATTCAGTTGCTTCACTCAATTGTACCTGCATTGTAACTTGATTCTTTACCCTGATGTTTTCTTTTTCTCCACAGAATGAAGATGTAATTATACTTTTCTTAAATGTTTTACAAAAGGTTCGCCCCTCTCTCTCTCATACACACACACACTGTTGTTTTGCATTCATATGTTTTATGTAACAATGGTGTTTCTGATTGGCAGAGCAGTACTTCGCTTCAACATTATGGGCTTGTGGTCTTACAGCAATTGCTCAAAGGGTCCATTACAAATAGAACTTATTGTTTCAAAGCAGGATTACTTAGCTTTCTTCTTGACTGGTTTTCTGTTGAGGAATGGGAGGACACAGTTATAAAAATTGCAGAGTTAATTCAGATTATTGGAGGACATAGTATTTCCGGGAAAGATATCCGGAAAATGTTTGCTCTCTTGCGTGGTGAGAAAATTAGTGTCAAGCAGAAGCATAGCTCATTGCTTTTGACAAGTCTTAGTCATATGCTCAAGGAAAAGGGACCTGAAGCTTTCTTTGAGTTCAGTGGTCATGATTCTGTGAGTTATTTTCATTTCAGTACTTTAATTGTTTTCTATAATCTGTTTCCCGACAAAACTTTAATGATCATTTTAAGTATATTTGCCTCAGTTGCCATTATGGTATACAAGTTTATATTTTGAAGCAATGCCATATTGTTCTCTTCATGGTTCTGAATAAAAGCTGCCGAACAGTTACTTTGTTTTATTCAAGTAATATTTATGTGGTGAATTTCTTCCCCTCAACAGGGTATTGAAGTAAAATCACCTGTTCAATGGCCTTACAGTAAAGGTTTATCTTTCTGCTGTTGGCTTAGAGTGGAAAGCTTCCCTGAGAATGGTATGATGGGCCTTTTCTCCTTTTTCACGGAAAATGGAAAAGGATGTTTAGCTATGCTTGGGAAAAATACTCTAGTCTATGAGGTAATGGTGGTTGCTGCCTTCATCTTTTCCAAGAACTTTCGGTAAATTAGTCTTGTATTTCTTTTTCATTGGTTAAATTATATCCTGACAAATAAATTCTTTGGTCAGTAAAATTGGGAAATATTTATTCAAGACAAAATTACTTTCTGAAGTAGGTTATTCGATCGCTAAGTTGGCTATATAATTGCGTGAAATCCAACATAGTGGCTGACTTACGTTTTTTCATGAAAATCCTAGTTTGGTTTTACATATATTTCAATAAATTTCTTTGTTTCCTCAAAAGAAGATTTTTCTCCATTTCACTGACTAATCTTTGATCATGTAATGCTGGTTTCACCATAGATTAATCCACTCTAACAGAAGTATGATTTTATCCATGTTTCTATTTGAGTGAAATACACCATTGTTCCGTAAACTTTGAGGAAGTGAGTACTTCAGTCCATGAACTCCAGAGATGCACACATATCACCATAAATTCGTTTAAGTGATGCAGTTTAGTCCAAAAATGGTTTGGTGGGGAAGATGACGCGCAATTGGACCGATTGCGCGCACCCCAGCGAGAATGCGCGACGGTGCTCCTACACCTGCGTCTCCTGCTTGTACTTCCGCCGGGACCTGGCCTCCTGCCGCAAGGGAGACACATGCAAGTAGTGCATAACGTCTTCGAGTCCTGGCTCCACCTGACGGCGATATGGTGTTGAGGTGGAAGGCGCAGTCGGTCTGAGAAATTTGCAGAAAACTCCCTTGCTGAAACTCCCCTCGGCCGAGGTCCTCCACTCGCACACATGTTGCGTCACCAAATCGTTTTTTGGACTAAAATGACTGAAACAAGTTTATGGTGCTATCTGTGTGTTTCTTGAGTTTGTGGACAGTTGTTTAGTAGCCATTACCAAGATGGTTTTAAAAACTCAGCCATTTTGCAGATAAGAACTCTATATGTTACTTAGCTATACATATAAATCCACATGGCATGAGCTCGTTATTTGACTTCAGTTGTCGAATAACAAAGTTTGGTTTAGTATTAATGTCAAATTTAATCACCCTACCTACCTTATGCAGTCTGTCAGTCAAAAGAATCAGTGTGTTTTGTTGCCTTTAAGCCTCCCAACGAAGCAATGGAAATTCCTTTCTGTTACTCATACAGTAGGGAGAGCTTTTTCTGGAGGAAGCCAGCTGAGATGCTATGTAGATGGCGATTTAGTATCAACTGAGAAATGCAGGTGAGTTAGCACACCATTTGATTGAGCCTGTTCTGTTTCTGTAATAATATCTAAGGATTTCAAATAGTCCCTAGTATTTTCGTGTTTAATATTTGAAATTTCTTTTCTTTGTCCATGGTTTTTATCACTATTAGTTCTTACATGTGTGTGTGTGTGTGTGTGTGTGTGTGTGTGTGTGTACCTAATAAGGACTCCTAGACCAATACAAATACTCCTTAACACCCCCCTCAAATGCAATGTGTATGCAATAGCATTGCATTTGAAGAAGTGTAACACTAAAAAATAAATGATAACCCAAAATCCGCGTCTTGAGAGTGTAGCATGAAGATTCTTCAAAACCTGTTGAGTCAAGCCAAAGGAGATAACGAGAAGATGGCGCATGAGAGGAAGACACCGCATCAGTAGAAGATACAAGAGATCAAGAGAAGTTGGCACATCAAGAGGATGAAGCATTGCACACAAAATCATAGCCCAAGAAAACTGGCGGCAAAAGAAGCTCGGCAGCATGAGAATGGACGTAGATTGACAATGCAAAAGAGGCCACAAAAATCCTATAGAAAGGACAAGGTTCAGAAAGAGGCTGACGGATAAAGATATGGTGGACTCGCATGACATGAGAAACACGAAAAAGAGCAATGGACTTGGTGGACACAGCGGAAAACATAGAGAGCTAGAAGCTAGAAAGCATACACTAGACGAAGATGCAAAAGCCATGTAGTCAGAAGAGGCTGCGGAGGAGACCGTGCAGGTGAGATGCCGGCGAGAAGCAGAAAAGAAGAGCAACTAGTGGAACAGCACAACGCCGATGAAAGGTGTATGTGCGAGACGGAGTCGACAAAGAACATCGTCGAGAATCACCAAACATCAAGGGAAAGAAGAGATGATAGATGACATTGTACTCCCCCCCCCTCTTCTTTTACTTGAAAAATCTAATCTGCGAAGAAGGAACACCCGTATGGGCACTTAAGGTAGAAGCAGATCAACAGATGTAGGAGAGCAGCACGCAAGCAGCAGCACAAGGACAGTAGCGTACAAGCAGCAGCACAAGGAGGACAGCAGCATGTAAGCAGCAAACAGCCAGGCATGCGCGCTAGCAGAGGAGAGCTGCGTGCGGGGAAGCAGGCTAGCAGGCCTGCAATGCGAGAGCCAGCCTGGAGGCGGAGGGCAGACGTGGCTGCTGGAGTTGGGCGGCGGAGAGCAGGCCGGCGGGAGTGTCGATCTGAACGGTGCCGCCATGCGGGGATCTGCAGGTGTGGAGGAGATAGCGTCGGCCCGATCCAATTGGGCCCTAGTCGATGCGGGATGGAACGAGGCGGGAGGCCGAAAAAAAATTGATCGAGAGGAGGACGAGTTGTGGCGTTCGGGGAAGAAATCCCTAAACCTGGGCTCATGATGCCATGTCATGGATGCAACTTATCTCTATTGCAAGGGGCGTATATATATTAGTACATAAGACTTGGGGTACAAGGAAAGAGACATAGCCTAATAAGGACTCATAGACCAATACTAATACTCCTTAACAGGTGCAAATTTGCTAAAACTTCGAATAGAAAACTGACATCTACATGCCCTAACTGCAAAAGATAGCGATTGGATCCTGTGAGCTCATATATGGCTAAGAGATCAAGGATTTTTTGTCTGTTGTTTTGATTTCCAGTATATTAGTTAAGATGTTTTATACCACTTTTTCCGGTTCTCAGGTATGCAAAAGTCAATGAAGTGATGACTCGCTGCAGTCTTGGAACAGAATTAATGCCCATTGGTGAAGAACCAACTTCTCTTGGTTTTGAGGGCACTTTTACTTTTACTGGTCAAATGGGCCCAGTTTATGCATTTTCTGATGCTCTCTCTGCCGAACAAATAAGAGGCATATACAATCTTGGACCAAGTTACATGTACTCTTTCCTTGGTGATCAAAACTTGCTTATGAATAATGACTCACTTTACAAGGGAATTTTGGATGCAAGGGATGGTATTTCATCGAAGATGATTTTTGGCTTGAATGCACAGGTACGAACTGGCCTCCAAATAACATGTTATATTTTCTTGATCAATTGCTGGAACCAGAGAATTGAATATTTTGTTCTTTTTTCTCTCTCCTAGGCTAGCAATAATAGGACTTTGTTCAATGTGTCTTCTGTACTTGATAGTCTTGACAAGAGCAAGCTTGAGGCAACCATCATGGGTGGTACAAAGTTATGCTCGAGGCGCTTGCTGCAGGACATAATTTATTGCGTTGGAGGTGTCTCTGTTTTGTTTCCTCTTCTGATACATTTTGATGATGCCATCACTCATAGTGGAGAATCTCCCACTGGTGATCAGTTGGCAGGTCAAGTCATTGAGCTTGTTGCATCTGTTCTGGATGGAAATGTAGCAAATCAGCAACAGATGCATCTTCTTTCTGGATTCTCTATTTTAGGCTTCTTGTTTCAATCTGTTTCACCACAGCTGCTAAATTTCAAGACTCTTTCAGCACTGAAGCACTTGTTTAATATTTTGACAAACTGTGGTGACGTCTCTCTCTCTCCCCACACAGTCGGCCACATTTTTCTGCCTGCTTGAAACTATGTATATCACTAACATATCTGTTCTTTCAGGTATGTCAGAAATTCTATTGAAAGATGCTCTTTCACAAATTTATCTGAACCCGCATATCTGGGCATATTCAAGTTATGAAGTACAAAGAGAACTTTATCTTTTTCTGATACAGTATTTTGAAACTGACGGGAAATTGTTACCAATGTTATGTGGACTCCCTAGGATCATTGATATTGTACGCCAGTTTTATTCAGAAAAGTTAGATTCTAGGTCTTCTAAGCCTTTGCTGCATTTGGTTACTGAACAAGTGATTGGAGAGAGACCACATATAGAAGAAATTCGCAAGATTCGTCTTCTCCTCTTGAGTCTGGCAGAAATGAGCTTAAAGTAAGTACTTTCAACTTTACATTCAGAGATGCAATGTTGTGTTTTTTTTTCTCAATCCGTACTTCCATATTTTTCTTTGTTCTGCTATCATTGTTTTATTATCATTCAATGCTGCCATATACTCAAGTCTAAAAGATATATTCCTTGGATTCATATGCTAACAATTCAACTAACTTCTGTTGTAGGCTGAAGGTCTCTTCACATGATATAAGAGCTCTTGTGTCCTTTTTCGAGAAAAGTCAAGATGTTGCATGTATCGAGGATGTACTTTACATGATTATCCGTGCTCTTTCACAGAATTCACTTCTATCATCTTTTCTGGAGCAAGTAAATTCTGTTGGAGGTTGTTACATTTTCATCAATCTTCTTAAGAGGTAATGCACACCTAGTTATTTATGAGTCATATTTTGGACCTAAGTCATGCAGTGCTTATGTTTTATGCACTTTACTGAGTGATAGACTGATAGGGGCTGTTTGGATTAGAGCCCCGAGCTGCCGTGCCAAAAAATAGGCGTTGACTAAGGGGTTTGTTGCTTGTTTGGTTCGCCGCCGATAAATTGGCGTGCCCACGTTCGCTTTGGCTCCTTGGTTCATTTCACGCCAACATTTTGGCGAGAAGCAGGCGCCCGATTCCTTCGCCAATTTTTTGGCGCACCCGCAAATTGGCAGGGCTAGCCCTGGCGGCATCCAAACAGCCCCATAGTCTCCGAGTGTAAAGTTACTATGGATCAAATTCCACTTTGACAGGGAGCTTGAGCTTTAGCCACCCGTTTAGTCAGTGATAATGCTATTTTTTGTGCATATTGCATTTTGATCTTTGAAATAGGTTCTGTGCCCATTTTTTCTGGACTAATTCTTCTGAGAATGATAGGTCTACGCTACCATAGTTTTGCCTCATTTCCTGACATTCCTTGTTTATATGTGTAAATCATGGGCATTATGTAGTGTGGAAGATGACTGTTCTGATTCTGTATTACACTTTGCAATCCGTGTTTCTTTTAACTTCTCAATCAGTATTATTGAGGATGTGTATTTATAACATCACCTGCTGTTCAGGGAATTCGAACCAATTCGTCTACTGGGTCTTCAACTTCTTGGAAAGCTTCTGGTTGGAGTTCCATCTGAGAAAAAAGGACCAAAACTTTTTGGCCTTCCTGTAGGACGACCTAGATCTATGTCCGAAAATCTACGGAAAGGAATAGCAGCAACGCCCCAACTGTTTTTCTATTCAATATCTGAAAGACTTTTCAAATTTCCACTTTCAGATCATTTATGTGCTACTTTTTTTGATGTTCTTCTTGGTGGAGCCAGCCCTAAGCAGGTAAATTTTGTCAAAACTTCACATTGAATATGGTGATACTATGCTGTTTATCCTCTGATGTTAAACTTCTGTAAACAAATGATCTGATTTGTTCGTTATATTTTTTGTTCAGGTCTTACAGAAACGGTCCCAATCTAATGAGCTAAAAGATAGAAGCAGTACGTCAGTAGTGAGCTTGGCTCCATTTTATGTTCCTCAGATTTTGGTCTGCATTTTTAAATATATGCACTCTTGCCAAGATGCTTCAGCACGTGCAAAGATCTTGAGTGATCTTCTTGATTTGCTTGATTCAAACCCCTCAAATGTTGAAGCCATCATGGTAATTACCACTCGCTGTATTTCTAGGCCTATATAAATTACTTCTATGTTATCATAATTCATAAATCAATTTCATCAGGAGTATGGTTGGAGCTCTTGGCTTGAGACATCTGTGAAGCTTGATGTCTTCAGGGACTACAGATCAATTTCGAAAGCTAATTATGCCAGTTTGGAGACCAATGAGCTAATTCTTGTGAGGAACATGTATTCATTAGTCCTTTCTTATTTTTTGTGCTACGTGAAAGGTGGCTGGCATCAGCTGGAGGACACAACAAATTTTCTTCTCTTAAAAATTGAGGAGGTTGGAATGCTAACTCGTTTGTTTATGTTACAGCAATCTAGTAGCCTTTTCCATGTCCTAGTAACTCTTTGAGTATTGCTTAATCCACAGGGACAGTTAACAAATTTCTGTCTGCTGCGAGACATTTTTGAAGATATCATTGGAAGCCTGCTTGAGACTTCTCCTGATGAGGACATATTCATTTCACAGCCATGCCGTGATAATATCTTGTACCTTTTGAAGCTGAGTGATGAATTGCTTGTTGATCAAATTGGAATTAAGCTCCTGGTATCCTCTGAGCAACATGTCTTATAGAACAGAAAAACATGCTACACTTTTCTTTTTGTATAGTGCGTCGTTCACTCATTCTGCCCCTTTTCTCTCACAGTTTCATCCACCTGATATGTGTGCCTCTTCATCCGATGGCTCACAGAAAGATGACATTGGCTCTGCATTTGTGGAAATTATAAATGCTGAGAGCAATAGCCAACCTGCAAGGTAATATATACTCCCTCCGTCCCATAATATAAGAGCGTTTTTTACACTAGTGTAGTGACAAAAACGTTCTTATATTATGGGACGGAGGGAGTACCATACAAAGCTCGTACCTCATGATGTGTACCATCAATAGGATCCTGACTATTGTAGAGGAGGGGGCGGGGTGTGTTTTTGTGGGTGTGGGGGGGCGGGGGGGGCTAAAACAGGTTTTGAGCCAATTGAGGAAAATAGGTTTTGCACAAATCAGGATGTAGATGCAATCCTTAGGGTGAGCAAGCAATCAGTATTTCTCTAAGAAAAGTAAACGCACAAGTGTAAGATCAAGAGAAGAAAACCACAGATGACCTCGATGAATGCATAGAGCCTTAGATGCAAACCACGGGATCAACATATATTAGCAAGGGATGATAAATGCATTGTAACCCTTATTGAGCAATGTGGTATTTGATAGGTATCAAGCTACTAGGCAACACTAAAAGTAAGCTTAGCAACCCGGTCTTCAACCTAACGACAAAGATCGCGCATTGCTATAGAAATGCCCTCAGTCTTTATTTTTAACTTTGCCTTGAGACACTTTACTCAAATCCGGGATTATTTCTCCTTCATTAATCACAATGAAAATGTTCATACAATAGGATTGTTTAATCATCAAAACTAATTTATGAGATTAGATATGCTTTCGCAATGCAACCATATGGAAAAATATCTCTAATAGGTAATGATGTAATGTGCACATGTTAAAGATCAAAAAGTGCTGAAAATATCCACTACTTGTACTGAATTGCACACTGGAGGCCATCATGTATTCCTGTGCAGAACCTTATCCTGATGTCGTGAGTGCCCGATGTGTCACATCATGGTTCTTTTTTTACAGCTCATTTAATCATTTATATTTTACTCAGTTTAGTAGAGATTGTTTCACAATCACCACACACAGGCAGGACAGAGACAAGCTTAGAGAAGAACAAAGATCTGTTTGGTTCATTGGGGGAACATGCTATAATAAAGCATGATTGGGATTTTGCTGCTTAAGTTGCTGATATTACCATTTCTTC
The DNA here is from genome assembly GCA_011799875.1 of Thinopyrum elongatum. Lineage (NCBI taxonomy): Eukaryota > Viridiplantae > Streptophyta > Magnoliopsida > Poales > Poaceae > Thinopyrum > Thinopyrum elongatum. The sequence goes on along the minus strand of CM022302.1, from coordinate 152,622,687 downwards.
GTATATGCCTGTTAGAGATATATAGTTGTGTTATAGTAGAACTCTTTGTATTTCCTGTTGTATGTCCGTTTCCTACTCTTTCTTATACATGTATTTGTATATTATGGGCCTAAGGCCACGGAGTAGAACAAGTTGCTTCCCTCATATAATAGAATAAGGTTTCCAAACCTTTTTTTCCTCCACATGTCTGGCTGCTGACAAGGCTGCTGCTCGGTATTTTATATTTCCTTTTTGTATGTACGTTTCCTACTCTATCCCATGTATTTGTATATATTTGATCCTTAGGCCATGGGAATGGAACAAGTTGCTTCCCTCATGACAATGTTAAGTGGCATACCTTAGGATTAGTGACTGCTGCTGCATTACAAGTTACATTTTTGTGGTATCTGGTAGTTAGGCAATTCAGTATCGGTAATTTGACACCGAACTTCCTCTAGTAACTCTTGTTCCCATTTCTGTTCACTTGCTTACCTTCTGTTTGATGATATGTAAGAGTAGAACTTCTGATAAATTTATATTTACCATCTGTAAATATGTTCATTTTGCACTTTTGCAGTCTTCCTTGGAGTAGCAACATATTTACTGATGGTGAAAAACTGAGTGATGACTGGTGGAGCTTTTATGACAAAATCTGGACTCTTGTTTGGAACTTGAATGGCAAGGGACAAAACAGATTGACACCAAAGGGTTCAAGTGCCTCTGTTCCATCTATTGGGCAAAGGGCACGTGGGTTGGTAGAATCGCTAAATATCCCGGCTGCGGAAATGGCTGCTGTAGTTGTAACTGGAGGCATTGGTACGGCATTAAGTGCAAAGACGAACAAAATTACTGACAAAGCCATGATGCTACGAGGAGAAAGGTTCCCAAGAATCATCTTCCACCTTGTAATTATGTATCTCTGCAAAGCTGGCTTAGAAAATGCATCCAAGTGTGTCCAGCAATTTATAACAATGCTTCCTAATCTTATTTCCGAAGAAGATCAATGCAAAAACAGACTGCATTTCATAATTTGGTATGGCTATCACCCTTAAGACCCATGGGAATATCCCCTTGATTATCGTGGCTGTTCTAGTAAATTCCTTTTTGCTGCAGGTCTTTACTAAGGGTTAGATCCCACTACGGGGAACTTGATGATGGTGCACGTTTCCATGTTATTTCACATTTGATTCTTGAGACTGTCATATATGGAAAGTCCATGCTAGCCAATAGCATCTTGGGCAAAGATGATTCTGCTGAAGCAAATAGCAATAAAGAGTCCGGCTTCATTCTTAATCTTGTACAGAAGGATCGTGTTCTTGCTGCGGTTTGTCTCTCTTCATTTTTAGTTTAATTCAAAAGTATTGTGCTTTGGCATGAAAAAATTAGATGCCTTACATTGTCGCTCCCATTTTTTTTCTTTTTACCATGCTCTTTATGATTTTTTTTCCAAACACCACAGCAAGAAATAAACAGTTTGTTACTTGCCAGGCTTCTGATGAAGTAAAATACATGAAGGACGCAAAGGCTGATCGCCTGAGGCAACTCCAGGACCTAAATTCTAAACTTGACGAGCGCTTGATTGAAGATATAGAACAACTCCAAAGCTTGGAGGATGATATACAGTTTGCAAAGACTGCCGCAATTTCTGGGGATGACAATAGGAAAGCAGCTTTCAAGCTTGCATTTGATGAGGATCAGCAAATTGTTGCAGTAAGTTGTGGTCACAGTAAATTTTACCAAATATTTCAATGTTTAGAATTGCATATAAAACTGACATGTTTTATATCAGGATAAATGGATACATATTTTCCGCGCTTTGAGTGACGAAAGAGGACCATGGTCTGCTAGTCCCTTTCCAAATAATTTGGTGACATACTGGAAACATGACAAGACAGAGGATAAATGGCGGCGGCGAATGAAGCTGAAGCGTAATTATAAGTTTGATGAACGCCTTTGTCAACCACTGTCCACCAAATCTACTAATGAAAATACCGCCCCGTCTGTTGATCCTTTCGTTAGTGCCAAGATTCCAGAAAAAATGAAGCGCTTCCTTCTGAAAGGAGTGCGTGGAATCACAGGGGATGTTGGTTCTGAATCATGCGAGGATAACAATGATACTAGTGAGCCTTCCCAAAATAAACCATCAGAGAATCAGGTGTCAAGTGATGCTGCAAATTCTGCAGACTCTTCAGATTATCCTACTAGTAGCGTGCAAAATAGGAAAGAACAATCATCTACTGGTGGAGATAATGATTATGCTGAGGTAAACAGGCTTCATTATATGCGTTCAACATTTGGCGGATTTATTGTTGTATCCTCAGACCCTTGGTTTTCCTTTCCAATTCCCAGGTGCTATCTTCTGTTCACTGTGTTCTTGTTACACCAAAAAGAAAACTAGCTGGACAATTTACTATCACTCGAAATGCCCTGCATTTTTCTTTTGAGTTTTTGGTCGAAGGCACAGGGGGCTCATCTGTTTTCAACAAGTTTCAAGATAACAAAGAATCAGATGCCAAGAGTGAGCTGGGAAGTGTGGAAAAGCTGAAGGGTAATTCTGATGTAGGACGAGGCAATGAGGCTGGATCTGGTGATGCTCTGATGAAAAGTCAGTCTAACAAAATAAAACACCATAGAAGGTGGAAAATAACCAGGGTGCGTTAGTCCCCCCTCTCCCCCCCTCCCCCCCCTCCCCGCCCTCTCATTGTGTCTGCATTCGTGCATGTGTGTCAAAGATCTGACTCCACTTTTCTTTGTTGACAGATAAGAGCAGTTTACTGGACACGTTACCTACTACAATATACTGCAACGGAGATATTTTTTGATGATGCAAATGCACCTATATTTCTTAATTTTTCCTCCCAAAATGATGCTAAAAATGTTGGGTCTCTTTTAGTTTCCTTGAGGAATGATGCTTTGTTCCCCAAAGGAAGTACAAAAGACAAAAATAGTGTAATTTCGTTTGTTGACAGAAAAGTTGCCCTTGAAATGGCTGAGAGTGCCAGGGAAAGTTGGAGAAAAAGGGAGATCAGCAACTTTGAGTATCTAATGATTCTGAATACTCTTTCTGGACGATCTTACAACGATTTAACTCAATACCCTATATTTCCTTGGATATTGGCTGACTATTCATCAGAAAAACTTGATTTCAACAAGTCATCTACTTTCAGGGACCTGTCAAAGCCAGTTGGTGCATTGGATGCAAAACGCTTTAAGGTATTTCCCGTAGCTATGGGGTATGGCCTACTGTCTCTCCCAGTTATCATCTCTGATAAATAATAAACAATGTGCAGGTTTTCGAAGATAGATATCTTAATTTCTGTGATCCTGATATACCAAGGTTTGACCTAAATATTTATGAGTTGCATTCCTAAACTTCTCTTGTGTCCCAAGTTTTCTCTAGACGCTCATTGCATCAAAATTGTGTATTTTCCTTCTGCAGTTTTTATTATGGATCGCACTACTCTAGCATGGGAATTGTTCTTTACTACCTTCTAAGGCTCGAGCCTTTTACTGCTCTGCATCGCAATCTTCAGGTCCTTTATCTGAGTAATTCTGTACTAGCTTGAATATTAGTCTCTTACTCCCTGCGATCCATAATAAGTGCCGCAGTTTTATACAAGGTTGAACTAACCTTAGTTCAAACCTGTGACACTTATTTTGGATCGGAGGGAGTACTAAATAAGTGAATTTGTTTAGGATGTGTATATATTCTTTCATGGCATATCTTTTCACTGAACAGCAAATAGTACTATAGCTAATTAGCTAATACTACATTACTTTATATGTTTATTTATGCAGGGTGGTAAATTTGACCATGCAGACCGTCTCTTTCAGAGCATTGAAAGCACATATAGGAACTGCCTATCAAATACAAGTGATGTCAAGGAGCTTACACCTGAATTTTTTTACATGCCTGAGTTTCTTGAAAATTTGAATTCATATCACTTTGGGGTAAAGCAGGACGGTGAACCTTTAGGCCATGTAGGTCTCCCTCCATGGGCAAAGGTAATGATTGATAATTTCTGCAGTTTTTTAGATTAACTTTGTGCGAATGTACTCATATAACCAATCTAAATATTTGAAAGAGTTACGAATCTAAATGTTTGGAAGAGTTATTATTGGTTAAAGGTACAAAATATTTAGTGCACACGAGGGCAGAAGAATTCATGATCAAAGGAAATATGTCTTGTGCAGGGTTCACCAGAAGAATTCATTCATATCAATCGTGAGGCCCTTGAAAGTGAATATGTAAGCTCTAATCTTCATCACTGGATTGACCTCATATTTGGTTACAAGCAGCGTGGCAAGCCTGCCGTTGAGGTACATGATTTATCACCCTTTTGCAGCATACTTGAGTTAGTAGATCACACAATTTGACTTTACTAATCAAATACCAATTATCTGGAGCAGGCAGCAAATATATTCTACTATTTGACATATGAGGGTGCTGTTGATTTGGAAAACATGGATGATATGTTGCAGAAGTCTGCTATCGAAGATCAGATTGCAAATTTTGGACAGACACCCATTCAAATTTTTCGGAAGAAACACCCAAGAAGAGGACCTCCTATACCAATTGCGCACCCACTATATTTTGCTCCACAGTCGATAACAGTGACTTCTGTTGTTCCTAGTGCAATCAGCTCTTCATCATCTGCATTGTTCATTGGCTTGTTGGATTCAAACATTGTCTTGATGAGCGAGGGGCTCATACTGTCAGTAAAACTTTGGCTAACAACGCAATTACAGTCTGGTGGAAACTTCACATTTTCTGGATCACTGGTCTCTTCCTAATGACAACTATATCTAATAGGGTAAAATTATTAGTCCATAAGTGTATGTACTTTTATTTATTATGTATGTTCTTTTCTTGTAGGAGCCTTTCTTTGGAATTGGTTCTGATGTTATTTCTCCCCGAAAAGTTGCCACTTCCTTGGCTGAAAATGTTGAGTTCGGAAGACAATGCCTGGCAGCTGTCCAAATTCATGGCGACAATTATTTAATTTTATGTGGTAATTGGGAGAACAGTTTCCAGATCATTTCCCTTAGTGATGGAAGAATTGTGCAGAGCATCCGACAGCATAAAGATGTTGTCAGCTGTGTTGCAGGTAGTTAATCCTTTCTGATGTGTATGGTATTACATTTACTCTTTAAGATCCAGCATTAAGCAATTATAGTTGCATAAACTGCAATAATATACTCCCTCCGTTCCTAAATATAAGTCCTTTTAGAGATTCCAATGTGGACTACATACGGAGCAAAATGAGTGAATCTACACTTTAAACTCTGTCTATATACATCCGTATGTAGTTCATATTGAAATCTCTAAAAAGACTTATATTTAGGAACGGAGGGAGTATAATGGAATCTAACTTACTTGCTTCCATTAATTAATTTGATTAGTTTTAGTCTTAATTAATTTGGTCAAACATGGTCTAATTCTATCAAATACTCCCTCCGTCCCAGAATAAGTGTCGTTGATTTAATACAACTTTTTACTAAATCAGCTACACTTATTTTGGGACGGAGGGAGTATTACTTGAGTTCTGAGCCATCTTGGGTATGCACTCTTAACCGGAGGGAGAGACCAGTTAGTGCTAGCAACTAAGCAGACCTCATAGATGCTTTCTTCTATTCAATTTTGCCATAACATCTTGGGAGCACACTTTTTGTGCAGTTTCATCTGATGGAAGTGTAATTGCAACTGGAAGTTATGACACGACTATTATGATTTGGCATGCATTCCGAGGAAGATCAAATGACAAAAGATCAAAGAGTGCAAGTAATGACCTATCAACTAAGGACCATGTTATCATCGAAAACCCTTTTCACATCTTGTGTGGTCATGATGATATTATCACATGCTTATTTGTTAGTACGGAACTTGATATTGTTATCAGTGGATCAAAGGATGGAACTTGTATATTTCATACGTTGCGTGAGGGGACTTATGTTCGATCCATTCGACATCCATCAGGTGCTGGCCTGTCAAAGCTGGTGGCATCACAGCATGGTAGGATAGTATTTTATTCTGACAGTGATCTCTCCTTGCATATGTATTCCATAAATGGAAAACATATCGCTTCATCAGAATCCAATGGCCGCCTGAATTGCATGGAACTAAGTTGTTGTGGAGAGTTTATGGTATGTGCTGGTGATCATGGACAAATCGTTCTGCGGTCTATGCATTCTCTCGGAGTTGTTTGGAGGTATGACGGATCTGGGAAGACAATAACTTCTTTAGCTGTGACTCCCGAGGAGTGCTTTTTGGCTGGAACCAAGGATGGCAGCTTGATTGTATTTTCAATAGAAAACCCATTACTTCGCAAAGGTGGCATACAACGAAACAAAGTAAAATCTTCTGTAGGTTAGTGGTGTGTCATTAAGCAGCGCTCCTTGCAGCAAGTTCGGAACAAAGGTGAGTCAGTGGCCACAATCAATGCTGCTTGTCATGTCATTGTTTTCTTGTTTATACCTTTTTTTATCACTTCAATCCATCCTTCTTAATGTCTTTGTGCTAATCCCTTGGACCATTTTGTTTGTTCTCATCTCCAAGCTTGCAGAATGCTCAAATTGCATAGTCAATCTGCCCTTCGGGATCTTTCCAGGGGAGGAGATTGTTGTGATGCTCGTCAATGGGGGTATTTACTGTACCTAGTCATTTATGCTTCTCATTGTACCTACAATATTCACTGTAGTTAGACATGCTACTAGTTTTTTACTTATCATAGGATTGATGGAAGAGGAATACTCCCTCCATTTCTAAATATAAGCCTTTTTAGAGATTTCAATACGGATTACATACGGATGTATATAGACGTATTTTAGAGTGTAGATTCACTCATTTTGCTCCGTATTTAGTCCATATTGAAATATCTAAAAAGCCTTATATTTAGGAATGGAGGGATTATATTTTATTGTAGTTAGCCGGCATACCTTTCTAGGTTTCCAGTTGCATGCATTGGCTAATAATTAAACATTGTAGTGCACTTTCTGTGTTCTTCAGGATATTTTTAGGGTAGGATGCTACTTACTTTGACCTGTCGCATGTTTCAAGGAAGAAGACTATTTTTTAATTGTAGTTGGCCTACTGTTATGTTTTTTTTTGGTTTCACAAATTGCATGCCTATCTATTTTTTTTCTGGGAATATTGATGTTTCTATTTTGAACTCTTCAGGTCACCGGCAGTAAATGTAAAAGAGAACAGTTTGTTGCTCTTGTGTACATACAGCTTTAGATTGAGGAGTTAGACTCTACAGAACGCCTGAGCTGATCAAGGTTCACAAGCAGATAATTCTTCTAACTGTGAAATGGATACATGGTAACTAATACCACAGTACGTTCTCATTCTGATTTTCAAGACGAGCTTGGAATACAGACACGGACATTCTTCCTTGAGTGATGTGTCTGATCCATCACAGTTTGCCGTGGTGCTGTACTGCTAGTTGCATAGCTAGTGCATGCGAGTGTAACATAATCTCCTGCGGTGTTCTTACTAGTTAGGGCGAGCAACTTCCTCTCCCAATATAATTTATCTGTATGTATTAGATGCCAGTGTGACAGTGCCCTTTAGTTATGAAATCGTACATTGTACATGAAGCTCATCTTCTCAGTGGGAAAGTAAACGGCACGTGATTGTGCCATTAGTCTCTTGAGACTCGGAACCTTTTTGTTTATCAGCTTCGGGGCTAGCTATTCTTTTTAATGAAAAATTTCGGCAGTAGCAATTTCCCCCCGAAAAGGATGATAACCCTCGGTCATTGTATGGATTGAGTATTTGTTAAATGTTCTCTAGATAGCTGTAATACTTTGCCGAGCTCTCATGTGCGTACCATTATTTTGTCGCCGACAACACGTGGAGAGGCGAAGGTTAGACATGGTGACATGGATCGTGAGTGGAGATGGTATGATTTGAAGGGAGAGAAGTCTAGTGGCAGCGGAAGAGAGACCCGAGTGAATAGAAGGGTGACCTGAGTCGCTTAATCGCATTAGACCTCTTGTAGTTGGTAGTATCATAGTACTAGTGCCTGTTCGGTTCCTCTCCGCTCCCGGAGCGGAGCAGGCTGCAGCTCATTTTCACGGAGAGCTCCACGGAGTGGAGCGGCATGGAGAGATTCCAAACAGGGACCTAGTCTATGATATTACTTTCAAAATGCATAATATCAACAAGAATTTGTCTGAAATCCAATTCGGCTCTTGGCAGTAAACTTAACAATAACAATCTCACTGCACATTACCAATCTCAAATCACAAAAATTGTTTGGTCCAGACAGCAAGAACCATACAGCAAAAATTGAGTCAAGAGTCAGTGCATGATTTAGAGTTGGGCATAGTTGTTGATTCAGACTTCCGGGACAACAGAAATGGAAAGACAAGTTCACAAATTATCTTGCAAGTTCATCAGCGGTCAGGAGAGGAGTATGAATGAGCGGGCATTTTCTGTGTGCGTTCTCATGGGGTTGGAACAAATGATGAACAAATGTATATACCTGATGTAAAATTTATGTATACATCTACGTTCGTGTGTCTTCATATTGGATCATTCTGATCTACGCTATTCTTCAACGACGGTGGTCCTACGGGGTCTTAGCACGACGACTTCCCGACTGTCTACTATAATAAGTTTTTCCCGGCTCCGGTGAGAGAGGGGCGATGACGGTGGCGCACCTTCGGGTTGCTCCAGTGCTTGTAGTCGTCGTTAGGTGATCTACGGATATGGATGTAATTTTTATTATTTCTGATGTTTGTTATACTGCCATTGAAAATGAATAGGTTGAAAGTTTTCTCGCAAAAAAAAAAGTTTTCATTCTTCATGCAAGGAAATAAATAAAAGAGAATTAGTTGCATTTATCCCTTTCCTACACAACGCATGATATTATGGCACATAAATCATACATTTATTGGCACTTTCCATTATTTCTATGTCAAGCATATATGGAAGGCTCCTAAGGCCCTTCCCAGTGCTCCACGGTGTATAGTTGCTAAGGGTGCTACATAGGCAAAAAAAGTGATGTGGCAAGGCAATCAAAGAGGAGAGAGAGCATTATGGTGACCTCAAGAGGAAACGATGCTAAGCACGTGGACATATGCAAAATGCCTACCAAGCAATGCATGAAGGAGTTTAGTTGTAAAACAATTAAACACCTATGCATTGAGGAGAATAGTTGCTAAGGTTTTTAATGCACTTAGCACCTCAACTAAGCACCAATGCATTGGAAGAGACCTAATACTCCCACCCGCTATAATTTGCATGCATCAATCTAAGATCCAATGGTGACGAGGTAAGACAAACTGATTATTGGCTTGAGGGCTCTGAAAAATAGTCATGAATCACATTCCTTCGAGCTGTCCAAATCGACAATAGCATGACCATCATCCAGGGCCAGTCCTGAGTTTTCAAACGCACGGGGCGTACTTAAAAAGTGGAGCCCAATAGTGACTCTTTTTCAATTATATCGATACTAAGCACACATTTTTTGGGCTTAAAAGCATCTAATTAAACAAAAGTACAAGGAAATTTCATTACCAAATAACGCCTCATAATAGAACGGAAATACTAACGCCCACACGTGTGGGCGTTTGCATCTCGTCCACACGCGTGGATCCACGTCCGTTTGTGGTTGCACAAATCTTGGCATGTTTGTGATGCCACATAGGACTGGGCTGGTGTGTGGGCATTCATCCGGTCGCCCACACGTCCGTTTTCACCACACGGAGGGACGGGTGTGTGGGCGTTTAGCAGTTCGCCCACACGTCAGTTTTTCCTCACGCACAGGGGCTGGTGTGTGGGCATTTATTAGTTCGCCCACACGCCCGTCTCCTCTCCCACACCCAAAGCTGCCAGTTGCCATGTGTTTTGCAGGGTACATGGCAACTGCCCTAGTGTGCTTGTAAGCAGATGGCAACTCTCTCTTTTACCCGAACATGTCAGTTGTCATGTGTTTTGCAGGGTACATGGCAACTGCCCTGTGTGCTTGTAAGCAGATGGCAACTCTCTCTTTACCCGAACATTTTATTTTGCCATGTCTTTTTGTAGCGCTACACGGCAATTGCCTAGTGTTAGTAGGTGGCAACTCCTAAAGTTTTCAAATCATGGCAACTATAGTAAACCAGACCATACATGGCAACTGCCTAGTGTTAGTAGGTGGCAACCCCTAAAGTTTTCAAATCATGGCAACTATAGTAAACCAGACCATACATGGCAACAACTGCAGTTGTCCAAAAATGGCATCTGGCACTTGACCTGAGATGGCAACTGCAGTTGAGCAACCATGGCGACTGTAGTTGTCCGACATGGCAACTGTAGTTCAGCGACATGGCAACTGCAGTTAAACGAACATGGAAGAGGGTCCGGACCATGGCAACTGCGGGACGCGTGGTGACTGTCACGCGGGGCGTGCGGGACCATGAGATAGGAGGCCTCACGTACGGGCGTGTGGGCGTTATCTATTTTTGCCCACACGTAGGAGTGTGAGAGGGACCGCGAGGAAAAAAAAGACGTGTGGGCATTACTTGTTTTGCCCACACGTAGGCGTGTGGCTGATCCTCTTAGACACCACACAAAACGTGTGGGCAGACCCCCTAGATGCCACACGTGTGGTAGTTATCGTCGTCCTAACAGAAATACTAGAAAATCCACCTATCCGATTCCAGGCATCATATTAGAGCTTGCTAGGGTCCTTGTATCCTCAAATAAGGAACCTGAGAAGATCAATCAGGGAATTGCTAGAAGAAAAATAGTACAAAGAGCAAGCTGAAAAGAACTTTGGATGTATTTACAAGAATTTTATAAGCCGTTGACCCAAAAATCTGTCCAGCCAGGACCGGCCCTGCCACCATCCTTGAATATTTATCGTGGGAAACGGTGCCATGCATCTCAAATAGCCACTGTTTGGTGCATGGTTCATGATTGACACTTATGCATTCAACAAAATCATCATCAGAAAGCGTCCAGACGCACTATGACATTGTAAAATTGACTAGAGAATGGCGCCATGAATCTTCAGCTCCACAAAGTGTGCATTTGCTCATCGGAACCATGTTATGGTGGTGTTGGACATCCTTAGTTGACAGTGATTGTCTCGCAAGTCTCCACATGAAAATTTGTAGCTTCAAAGGGATCAATATCTTTCAAAGTGAAATCCACCCATTAGCATCAGCTTATTCAATGAGCCCGCTCTGTTGTCCAGAAAGTTTTCATGATTCAACTTGGTAGTGACCAACATCCTACAAGCAGAGTGAACAGAAAAAGTCCTTTTCGGTTTGAAATCCAAGCCCCCAAGTCCTCCAAATTGCGCGTACATAGAGGGATTGACAGAATTGCCTCCACGCCAGTCGACAAAAAATGGATCTGATTAGTTCCTCATTCCACACTGCCGAGACCGGGATCATCAACCCATAAATAGTCTATGGGGGATTTGTGACTAAATAAGTAATCAACCTTGGTAAGGACTCCCTTGGAATCCAGTTATGTACCTAAATATAATTAGTGTTCTCTCCATTGCCGATCCTTCGCAATAAACCTCGCTTCAATACATCCCACCATCTAGGATCACTAATACAAAGTTGAATAGCTTTGACCGGCCAAATCATATCACTGTTTATGCATTTCTGGCCCATCTGTGGTTCGGGGACAGTGATGACATTCTAATCATAGACGGGCCAACTGACTAGTCAGTGATGACATCGTGCATACTATAGAAGTCATATGAGATAAACTTGGCTTGTAGTAGTTTCCATAAAAGAGGAAAAATCTGGACCAAGTGGCAGTTTCCATAAAAGAGGGAAGATCTGGACCAAGTGGCTGCAAGGGTTATTTCTACGGTTGGTGCACAGAAACCTTCTAGTTAAACAGATTACATGATTTGTGTATGATTGTTTGCTAGGCTCGTTCTAGTTTTGCAACTGCTTTTGAGGATTTTAGCAACCCGAAGGCTTTATACTTGGTATGTTGTATAATTCAGAGAACTATGCGAAATAAGGCTCTCGTGTGAGTTTTTGATGATGTGGTATGGAATATTGCATTAGGGCATCACCAACGCCGCAAATTTGCTCCCGCATCCGTTCGCGGACCGCGGCCGGGGGGGGGGGGGGGGGGGGGGGGGGGGTGACCAGTTCACGGACGTGGATGCGGGAGCCGGCCATCCAATGCTGCCCGCATACATTTCAAACCGGGTTTCAACTAACCTGACGAAATTCATGCAAACACGACAGATTTCATCAAAGTTCAGATAGAAAATAGCACAAATCATCCATACATAGCATGCAAATAAGTCTAGTACAACAATAGTTCAAATTCAACGAGATTAACAAGATGTTCAACAAGTTTTTCATGAACGGATCATGTCGTCCCACAGATACTGCCCCTCCAGCTTCATCCAACAGTGTATGTGCGTAAATGACCGTCCCTCTATCCCATGGTATGCCACGACAGCACGTACAGGCTACACAATGTGTAGAGCACCATGTCATATCCTGGATGAGGCACACATGTTAAGACCAAAACTTTGGTCATAGACATCTAAGACCAAAACTTTAGAAAGGCCATGTTTTTTCATTCTTGATGGTGAACTGTTGACCTTCTCATTTCCGTCATAAGAAGGTCATAAATCATAAATAATGATGATTCTATGATCAAAATGGTGGGTCATTATCGATCATATTTCTTGTAGTGGCAGTCCCATGTACACACATTAAGGGATCACTGGTGTACCTTTGATGTTAACCTTATTTCTATGTGTTGCACCAAAATCTTGTTGCTTGTCTCTACCCCGATACTAGGACTTGCAGCACCCAAGATACCAAAAATCAAACAAGGAAAGCTTAAAGGCAGAGAGGAGTCGAAGGCTATGCGAAACGCTGGTGATAGTAAGATTAGTACAATAGCTGGAAGTAAGTCTATGGGGTAGATAAGGTGCAGTAATGAAACACCCAATGCATTGTCAGGTTATTTCTTAATAATAACTGAGGTAACCTGGTGAGTCAAAAGGTCCTTGGTTGGACAATAGAACCTCGGTTCGATGATAGTTGGTCGTGGGGTTATTTGGTCGCATCTCCCGCAACAATTCGTAGGCAAATATATGTAACGGTGTTTACTAGTGCCATGTTGATTATCTAGATAGGATCCCAAGCGCAAGTACACGGCTGCAGGTAAAACCTTTAGCCCTAGCCTATTTGTTTTATAGCTTTAATTCACCTATGAGATTTGGTCCACAAAACTAGAACTATTTGAGATATCAAGTTCTTGCAGAAATCTCCTTGCTAAGCATCACTTCCCCTGGGTTCCATAAACTTAGAGTCTCAAGGGAAAATGCTTTATCTACAACTAAAACCGGATCGAAGGTATATATATATATATATATATATATATATAGAGAGAGAGAGAGAGAGAGAGAGAGAGAGAGAGAGAGGAGAGAGAGAGGAGAGAGAGAGAGAGAGAGGACGGTGGGAGGCTCCATCAAGAGAGAGAGAGAGATGATAGAGAGGCTGGCGGGAGAGGTCAGGAGATGTGCGTCACATTAGACGTTGGCTTTTGGGCCTGTGAAGAGGCACACACATACCAGTGGTGAGCTTTAAAATGAGTTACCAGTGGCATGCATGACTTTGCGACTGCCGTCACTGGTATTTTGCCATGTTAGTGGTGGGTACATAGGTGTACAAGTCATTGGTAAGGTTTCAGTGGTAAGCAGTTCTGGAGTAGTGAAAATTAGTGTTTTAGTCACTCGAATTTAGTGTGTGACTGTTGAGTTGATGCAAAAAAAAGAAAAAAAAGAAAAAAAGAAAAGATATGAAGGCAGCCAATACGGAGACTGTAAGTTATCGCGTTGTTTGGCTAGCCTACATATCATGCATTATGGCGACTGCCAGCTAGAGTTGCTCTTTGAGAAGATCGGAGGACGATAAGGGTTCTCATAAAGTTCATCTTTTTTATTTAAGTCAAGAGATTAACTTCCTCTTTATTAAGTAACGCTTCATATAACTTTCGCCTTTATGATTCACCCCGTATATACCTCCGTCTCACGTTATCCTGAGTTGATACACATATCGATATGCATTCCATAAATGTCACGCACATACCACATTAATTATGGAATGCATATCCAGATCCATATAGAATCACCCCTCATTTGCATTATTATCCTCCGGGAAGTTCTATAAAAGGATACCAAATTGCAAATCGATGTCGCAGCAGAACGTATTTGTTTCTCAGACATGGGGAGTCGCAGGTGCTCCTCTGCCATTTCCGGCGTGTCCGCCGTCGTCCACGCCATCTCCATCGTGGCGCTTCTCAACGCGGACATGGTGCTGTGCGGCTGCAGCTACAAGCGCATCTTCGCGTTCGGTGACTCCCTCATCGACACCGGCAACTTGTTGTACTCCATCGGCAACAGCGCGTCTCCAATCAAGGAGCTCCCCTACGGCATGACCTTCTTCAAGCACCCCAACGGCCGCGTCACCGACGGCCGTGTCGTTGTCGACTTCTACGGTGAGCCGCCGACGCCATCTTCGATTATTATTCTGGTTATTAAAATGAGGGTTGCATATGTTATGCGTGTATATTTTCAGCTGGAGCGTTCGGCCTGCCGCTGCTGCCGCCGAGCATCCCGGAGGAGGCGTCGGGGCAGTTCCCCAATGGTGCCAACTTCGCCGTGGCAGGCGCCATCGCGCTTCCGCCGGAGTACTACAAGACCAATTACAACTTCACGATGAACGCGCCTTCCAACCTGGACCGACAGCTTGCCTCCTTCAAGAAGGTCCTTGCGGGCATCGCTCCCGGGGACGGTAAGCAACATATATACACGTGCATGCATATGCATGGTGGTCAATTTCATGGGGTTCAGCAGATCTGTACATTATTTCTCGTCTTGACACAGGCGCCACGAGGGCTGTCCTGAACGAGTCCCTGGTGCTGATGGGCGAGATCGGCGGGAACGACTATAATTTCTGGTTCATCGACCCCAGGAACCTCCGCGAGACACCGGAGAAGTACCTACCCGACGTGGTCGCCTGCATCGGCGCCACCGTGCAGGAGGTGATCAACCTCGGCGCCAGGACGATCGTCGTCCCTGGCAACATCCCGATGGGATGCTTGCCGGCGTACCTGAGCGCCCACTAGAGCAATGTCACGGACGACTACGACGAGCTCCACTGCCTCAAGTGGTACAACGAATTCTCTCAGAAGCACAACCAGGCGCTGCGGCAGGAGGTTGTGCGGCTCCGGTCGCAGAACCCTGGCGTCAAGGTCGTCTACGCCGACTACTACGCCGCCGCCATGCAGTTCGTCCAGAAGCCGCAGGCTTACGGCATCGACGACCCGCTCCTGGCGTGCTGCGGCGGCAATGGGCCGTACCACAGCGGGGCGTGCAACAACAAGACGAAACTCTGGGGCAGCCCCGACCACTTTGCCATCTGGGACGGTCTGCACATGACGGAGAAGGCGTACAAGATTGTTGCCGACGGTGTGCTGGACGGGCCGTTCGCGGACACCCCGCTGCGCCATCTTTGCTAGTTGGAATTTTTAGGATGTTTATTGTGATTGATTCATGTAAATGAATAAAAATAATAATTGGACCCCCGATATTCGGTACTAGAAGCCCCACAGCCCGAACGGCCTCCCCATCACCCTTACAGGCTTTTTCTATGTGAAAACGAAAAGGAAAAAAAGCCCAGTTGCGAAACAAATAAAAATGCTGTGACAAATAAAATACAGCTTTTGCCATGCTAAATAAAATCCCAGTCTTTAAAAGCAGAAAATTGCCAGGGATTTTTTTTTTGCAATTTCTCAAAAGAAAAAAGTCATCGCAATTTTCATCTGTACATACATGGTAGTGAAAAAATGTGTTTAAATTGCCATTAACGATTATATTGACATGTATGTAAATGTTAGAAAGTAATTGCCAAGGCAAATTAAGAAGTAAAAAAATCGTAGCAAAAGAAAGAGGTAAAAAGAATTTGCCAGGGCATTATAGGTAAATTTGCCATGTCAATAAAGGGAAAATTGCCATGGCAACAAACTTTCAGAAAATGTTGTGGCAAAAAAAAGGTAATTAACATGTCATTATAATTAACATGTCCTGGCAAAAAAAATAATGGAATTTTCCGGATGAATGAATATGAATTTGCCATGTGGCAATAATGGAATTTGCCATGAAAAATAAATGAATTTGCTATCTTCTGAAGGCACAAAAGAATAATTTACCATTATACATGGCAAAACCTTAATGAAATCCTATGCAAATCATGGCAAAAATGCAATTGGTGAAAAAACTGACGTGGAGCACAAATTTGTCATGGCAACAATCCTCAGTAGTTGATGTTGTGTCATTTTTTTTTCTAGAATTGCCATGGCAACAAAATTATGTTCACAAAATGTCATGACAAAGAAATACAATGAATAGAATGAACATTACACAAACTAAATTTTGCCATCTATGTTAAAGAAAGATTGCCATGTCAATAAAAAGTAAAATTTTGCCATGCTAGAAAGTAGGTTTTGTACGTCTTTATAGGACCGGAATATGCAATGCGACAAATGTAAAAGTTGCCATGCTAAAGTAAATTTAACATGGTACCATGAAAGCAAAAAAATCCCATGAAAAAGATGAAAGTAAAAATTGCCATGGATCTAAAGTAAAATTTGCCATGGCAATGAAAGTAAATTTGGCATGGAAAATAAAAAGTGAAAAATGCCATGGCAATAAAAGTTAAAAATTTGCCATGGCGATATAGGTAAATTTGCCATGGCAAAATGAAAATTCAGTTTTGCCGTGGCAATAAAGTTTAAAAAACATGCTAGAATGTAAAATTAGCCATGTTCTTAAAAGGAAAAAGTTATGATGACCAGATTTTCATACATTTATCGTGTGACTATTCCCCAAAAAATGTTTCGAATTTTGCTATGATGTATGAGACATAATTTTAGAATGAACGCAATTTTTTGCAAACTATATGGTCAATGAACTAGAACTTGAAAGTGCATAGTTAAAAAAGGAACAAAATTTGCCATGGCAAATGCCCATGGCATTGTATCTTTATTGAAATTCTCATGCTTTGTACAAAGGAAAATTGCCATTTATGTTAAATATAACTTTGCGATGACACAAAAATAAACTTGCCATGGTAATTCAATTAAAATTGCCATGGTCCATAAAGTTAGTTTGCCATACTCCATACATTAGATTTTGCCATGTCAGAGAAAAATAAAAAATAATTTACAAATGATTCTTTAGTAAAACTTGCCATGGAGCATGAAGAAGTATTACCATGATATGGAAAAAGAGTTTTTCATGGTCCATGAATTAATTTTTCCATGATACTTGAAGTAAATCTTCCATGGTGTGTGAAAACTAAACATGCCATGTTCGGAAAAAATGTTATGGTGAATAATTTTGCCATGGCCCATAACATAAATTTGCCATCATTTAGAAAACAAATTTGCCACGACCCATGAAACTAAATGTTCCATGGTTAGTGAGAAAAAAATTCATAAAACTTGCCATGGGACAAGAACTAAAATTGCCATGTTTGGAAGACAAAAAAATGTTATGAATTTGCCATGTGAAAACTTAGATAAAATTATAAGTTTACCATTGGTAGAAAAACATGATTCTTCCATTGTTGCAAAAAGAAAAAGAAGTTGGCATGAACCGTAAATTCATTTCAAAGATGCCATGGCAAAATTCTTCAAGTACATATGACAAACGCATAGACAAAAAGTTGCCATCATGGTAACATATTCTTTAGTTGCCATGGAAACACATCTATAAAAATGAACAAAAGTACTTAAGATTTTAGTTGCCATGTTCATATATAGAATGAACAGTTCAAGCACAAAGTATGAACAAAAAATTGCCATGGAAGATTCTTATCAAAATTTCTCATTGTATTTTAATTAAAATCGTCGTGTTTTGTATGAGAAAGTGCCTTGTATGTAAAGTAAACACAAACTATGAACAAAATTGCCATGGCAGATGTATGATAATATTTTCCATGGTCTTTTAACTATAATTGATATGCCTTGTATAAAAAAATGCCATGTATGTGTTCATATAGTAAAAAAATGCCATGACCCAAACACAATATTTGTCGTGGCCCATGAATTTAAATTTCCATGGTTACATAAGAAAATTATTATTTTTCCATTGATGGAAAATGATTTTTCTGCCAACATTCAGAGGCGGCTGAGCCAAAAACTGCCTCTAGCGAGCCTGGACTTCATCAGCAGCCTCCCCGATGACATGCTGCTCGTCGTCATCGCCTTCCTCCCCACCAAATTTAGTGTGCGCACCACCGTGCTCTCCCGGTGGTGGCGCCCCCTCTGGCGCTGCATCCCCCTTAACCTCACCGTTGACAGCTGGCTCTGCACTGGGGATTTCAAACGCATGGCCGCGGTCTCCAAGATCCTTGAATCACACCCTGAGCCAGCTAGGCGCATTGACATCGGCATGTTTAGTACTAACTGCAAGGTCCAAGCCAAGTTAGATGAGTAGTTCTTATCCCTCGTCCCAGATCAGCTCGAGGAGCTCAGTTTTGCAGGTGGACGAGGTTTCTCTCTACCGCCATCCGCGCTCCGCCTCGCGCAACGCTGCACCGCGCCAGGTTCATCTCCTGCTATTTTCCCCAGATTAATGTCGTGCCCGCTCTTCTTCTCCCTCAACTCAAGCAGCTCGAGCTCTGTGACATCGGCATCTAGAAGAGGCTATGGAGCGCCTACTCCGCGACTGTACTATGCTCGAGTACGTTCATCTTCATGGGATCCACGGTTCATTAGCCTCCACACCGCCCTGACGAATCTCCGAATGATTTATGTGTCTTGCTTCACTAAAAAAACACTTCCATGATGATACGTGTTTGTCATAGTAGGTCACATTTTCTGTCACGCAGGTACATCCGTGATGATTTTATGGCAGAATCAAGATAGTCATACATGTGCTGCCGTAGAAGTGTTCTATGACAATACTCAAATTATCATCACGGAAGTGTCCACTTCCATGACGATAAATGTCGCGTCATGGAAGTGTTTTCGTCAAAGGTAACCGACACGTGGCATCCACCGTAACGGATCGCCGTTAAGCTACCGGGCCCGGTTTTGGATCCGATAGACAGTTATGAGCCCCGACCAACGGCGATTTTCCATGTGTAAAATTCTCATTCATCGACGGTACCACGTGTCAGCTTGGCGTGGCGACAGATGTCTACCGTCCAATGGACAGGAGTTGCCAATGAAACATGGACACGTGGAACAACCCAGCAGTGGCCCATTTAGGGTAAAAGGGCCGGCCCACTAGAAGGCCCATAAGATTTCGTCAGATACTAATGTGCCAGCCCATTAACAGCCTGTCATCTTTTAGGCCAAATTATGGCTCATATAAGATCTGACCCCTTAACAGCCTGCCATGTTTTGGGCCAAATTATGGCCCATATCAGATCTGGCCTGTTAACAGCCTGCACTGTTTTGGGCCAAATTACGGCCCATATCAGATCCGGCCCATTAACAGCCTGCCATGGTTTGGGCCAAATTACGACCCATATCAGATCCGACCTGTTAACAAACACTGTGCTTTTTGGCCCATTGAGGGCCCGATTTACACTTCGGCCTTTTAAGGCCCGTTTAACAGTTTGGCCGAATATTAGTTTCGGCCTGTTAGCGGCCCTTGGTACATATGGGCCATTGTTGGCCTAGTTTCACTTTCGGCCATTTAACGGCCCTTGCTGCATCTGGGACTATTTCTGGTTCGAAGTGACTTCCGCCCTCTTAAAGGCCGCCCGTAATCTTCGTGGATACATTTTAGCCCAACCTGCCTATCGGTCTGTTAAAGGCCCGTGATATAGTTGGGCCTAATTATGACCCGCTTTGCATCCGGCCTGCTTATAGCCCATAATGTGATTGGGCCAACCAAGGCCTGACATATATTTTGGCCTGTTAATGGTCCGTCATGTCATTGGGCCAATCATGGGCCGAAGTCTCCCGTCGGCCCGTGAATTGTTTGGCACAATTCAGGTCCAATCTGCTTCTTAGCCTGTTAAAAGCCCATTTTATTTCTGGCCCAACTAAGGCAAGAAAACATAAGTTAGGGAGTAGAAAGCATGTAGTAAAACATGATGCTCAAGTGCTCTTGAAACTCCCACAACTGTCTCCTCCTCCAGGCTCTTAAACACTTTGTTTCAATCATTGTTTACTGGAACTTTGATTGTCACGTGAAGGGGATTATGCCAAATAAGTGATCATGCATAGGTTTTCAATGTGGCTTAATGTTTGGGAACAATGGACCTTTATCAATAATGTCACTTTCGAGCTCTTTTCATCAGTCCCCTTTATTTACCACATACACACCCGTTCAAGAGAAAGCCGAATAATATTCCTTTGTAGTGTTGCCACTACATACGGTAAAAAACTCATAGCCGAAATCCGAGCTATCGCTCTTGGTGGATCGTTCATTGGCCAGCGGAGTCCTCAGCATAACATCAAGATGGGTGACGAAGCCACATTTACACACGTAAACGCGTATATAGTAGCAAACATTACTGCAGGATGCTGCTAACGCGATACTACGATCAGAGACCCTTTGACGAAACTGTGTGCAATGCATTAATTACAAACGGTGATGTAAAAAAACCGTCAAAAAAGGTGCAAAATGTTTGTGATGAAGGATACATGAAAAACGGTTCAGATTTTAGTTGCGTGTGCGATGAGGGGCATACGGTTGATCCATACAAACTGTTTGCGATGAGACACAACAACAGAAACGGGCAGCCAGATCAAGGTGTGTGCGATGTACGGCATACAATTCGCTCGGATGAACCGTTTGCGATGATCGAGTTGAAAACAAATGATTCGGCGTAACAAGATGTGTGTGATACCCGGCAAACAGGTCGGTAATCAGAATTGTGTGCGATCATTATATACAGCCCATACGATCTTTTTTTGTGAATTGTGTGCTCGTCAGGGCACACAGTTCAAGAAACCAACCTGTGGCCGATAATGTAGAAGATCTCTATCAAATACGTATTACTAACCGTCTGCGATGAGATTGACAGGATAAACAGAGATAACGAATTAATATGAGTGAACGGAAACAGAGATATATACAGTCTGCTTAATTTAGTCCTTCTTCTTCTTGTTGTTGTTGTTGGATGACCCCGCGACATCCTCTTGGTGAGGACGCTTCTTGCCGCTGACCGTTGGCTTTTCATCGCCACCGCCATCGTCATCGTCGTTGCTGTCGTCGTCGTCCTCCTCCTCGTTCGACCATTCCTCCTCATTATCATCGTCGTCCTCCGACGGCTCCTCGTCCGTCTGGTCGTCGTCTGACGACTCCGGAGGCGGCGTCTCTTCCATGATCCAGATATAATCGAGGTCTGGGCTCGACGCCGGACTCATGGAAGACGAGCGGGATGATTCCGGTGTTGACCTATCATCGGGCGCCAGACTGCTGACCGAACGGCCGTCCTCGCTGTCGCTCGACATGGCTGCGGTCGTATGCAAGTGTGTAGCGCGGCCTGCCGGGGACGATGAAGATGGTGGACACTTAAGCGGGGTATGCAGAGAAGAGGAATGCCAATTGAAGCAGGGGTTGACGTCTAACCGCTGATATAATTAACCGCAATTATTTGTACCCAGTCGCTCCAAATTTCCGGGGTTGCGCAGTTCTCAATGTGATAATTAATTACGCACACGCATTGGACGGTGTATTATTTTCAGCACGGTGACCAAGGCAAATAATTATAGACAAGTTAGGATGAAATTAACCTTAGCAAATTTGTTTATTAGTGGCAAGTAAATCAATTAGTCATGAAAAGTAAGAGATACATGCAATCGACAGAGAGATACTTTCCTTCTTCTTCTTCTACAAGTAAAGATATAGACAATCAGGAGAAAGATAATTTCCTTTTTTTTGGAGGGTTAACAAAGGAATTATAAAGAATTAGAAGCAATGCACCTTACATTCTGGAATTTTATCAAAAAATAAATACACCTTATAAAGGAACGGAGGGAGTATGAAACAAGCATTTTTCGTAGTACTTCTACTCCCTCCGTACCGGCGACCTAGGTGGGGGAAAACAAGAGAACTTGATGATTATTTGGTAATCAATACCATTGCGTGTAGAGTTTTTTTTTCAACACAGAGTTGCGTGCAGAGAATTGACCATTGCATGCATGTTATGCTAAGTAGTCTGAAGTCATTGAATGCATACTAGCCGCAGGAGTCCTATTGGCTGATTTCTTTTTTCAGGACAAAAACAAGGAACGAGTTTTGGGATTATGCACCGGTACCGGTACGAACGGAGTAGGACAGTTGGCAAGCAATACATTGAGCTCTTCTTATTGATGAAGCCAGTAATAATCAAACTAGAAAGGAAAAGAAAGAAAGACAAAGGAAAATATTTGCATGAATCTTCGCGTAACATCAATGGCATAGGACCTAGATGTGCATTACTTAGAGCACATCTAGATGTGCTTTAGCAATACTATCAAACAAAAACCCTAATCATCATTGCAAACAGCGCATAGAACATGGCTAATGCGACAACCAGAACTACACTTGCTAGTTACTTCTTGTCTCTTGCTTTCATCTGTTGCCTGTGATTGATTCTTTCTTGCTTCATCGTACTGATTGTACATTCCAGATCAGCTAGTTTCTTCTTCAGCTTTACGTTATCTTCTGCGAGCTTGGTGATAACACTCCGAGCCCTGCCATGCCATTCTTCATCCAGCCAGTTAACAAAGGCATAAGTCTCATATCCCTGACAATGTTAAATAGTATTCAGGATGAGTGGTGGCATTAACTCAAGTAAAATGATGAACTTAGCACTAACCTCTAAGGGGCAACTGAGAAACCGCCTGCCAATGTCGAATCCCTCCGTGCATACACGTCGAGCGGGAGTGTGTCCATGCATACAACTCAGCTTTTGGTACTTCTCGGTGGCGCAAAACTCGGAGTCGAACTCGTGTTGCCGGAGTCTGGAGTCATGCTCCAGATCCGGCGGCAGATCGCTTTCCTGGTGGGTGGGTGGGGGGGGGTGGGTGGGGGGGGGGTGGGGGGGGGGCGAATGATCCGGTGCACCCGCACTTGTGGTGCTACCGGTGCACCGATGCCATAGAATGTTTTAAAAATTCTGAAAAAAATTCAGCATGTTAAGCAACATCATGAATGATGTCAAAAATTTTGTTTAAAAATTTGAAATATTTTTTTGAGATACAAAAATGAAAAATTTGACATCAGTGTGATACTGGGCCAATTTAAAGCCCAAGTTATGTTATGAATATTCAGTGTTGAATTGTTGCATTTTTGTATTTCGAGGTATGTTTCGAATTTTGACTTGAAATTTTGTGACAACCTACATTGATGTTGTCTGAGTGTGCTAATTTTTTTCAGAATTTTTTGAACATTTAAAAGCACAATGTGAGCTCGGTGCACCGAGACACCACAAGCTCGTGCAAGATATTTTGGGGGGGGGGGGGGGGGAGGGGAGGGGGGTAATTCAGGACGGATTTAGCAAGGAGATACTTTGGACATGCTAAAAAAGATGGGGATAGATTGGAACCTGACAGGATGATTCGGATCCGTAGTACACCTGCCTTCTGATGAGCTTAGGCAAGTGCTCGGCGGCGACCGCCGTCGTGGCGGCGATACGAGCAGGAGCAACCGCACCGAAACCATCAGCACCACTTGTTCGCATTCCCCCAATGTTAGCGCCACGTGAGGGAATTTGGAGGCTATCTAGGGATTTGGGGGAAATGGGGAAACTGTGGGGATAAGCTAACGGTCAGGAACTACTTATGGCACTATATGTTATATACGGCACACTGTTTATACATGTCGTTTGTGTTAGGTATTACAACTTCACACACGATTTCCGCACCAAACCGTGTGAGAAGACAACGTAGGTGAGACACGGTTGCCATTACATAACCATATGTGATGTACTACCCTGTACATATAATTGAGTTACAGTGATACCGTATAAACAGCCGCTCTGCGGATATCCGTCAAAAAATAAAACAGCCGCTCTGCATATAGAGATGGCGGCGGCGGCCTAGGCAGCAGCTACCGGAGAAGAGATCAATCCTCGGTCGGTGGGCGGTGGCGGCATCATAGGAGGTCAATCCTCAGTCTGCGGCGGGAGATAGGAGGAGCTCAACCATCGAGGTCGGCGGCGGTGTGATTTGAGCACATCCATCGCGGTCGATGGCGGGATAGTGGAGGTCGAACTTCAGGCGATAGCCGCACTAAGCTTTGCTTTTCGACCCTGCTGTCTCGGCGTGCCGCCGCATCGCGCTTCTCTGTCTGCTGGGTGGAGGTCGCCACGCGGCTAATTAATTAAGGTATTCTTTTCATGAGTGGCTTAATTAAGGTATTCAATTCCTAAGGGTAGTGCTGTACTAGTACTCTGCGTGTAAATTGACTAGACATTAATTTTTGTCATTGCACGTCTGGATAATAATATGGAGCGCCCTCAGTAATTATGAAAATAAAACCTTGTGATTTATGCAAGCATCTTTGGGCAGCAGTTAATCCGTGTATTAATGTTGTTGGTTTATTTTTAATTACGATTTGTGTGGTGCAGATGGAACGATCTGAATGGATGAAGAATCGGAGAACCGCAGATTTTATCAGTGGCGTGAAAGAGTTCATGAATTTGGCTGAAAGTACAAAGAGGAGAATTGGTGATGCGGATTACATCCTGTGTCCATGTACTGATTGTGCCAATACAGAGTCACGTGAAGTTGCAGATGTCCAGTGGCACTTAGTCTCTCAGGGATTCATGGATGGATATACACGTTGGACCAGACACGGTGAAGAGCAGGTCATGGATGAATATACCCAGGGCTGCGAGATGCCAAACCCCGATCAGTGTCACATGGATGTTGAATCTAACATCGGGGCAGAGGCGTCAAGCTACCAATGGAACACCGGAAAGCCGAAACGCCCACTGGAAAACCAAGACGTCGACGCAGATGACGACGATCTTGATATGCCAGATTTTGCTGCTATGATTGCAGATTTCAAGGGCCCAAAAAAGGATATGATTGGGTACAAGGATCTGCCAACCATTGATGCGGACTCCAAGAAATAATTGTATCCAGGTTGCAAAAAGAAATATTCCAAGTTGAGTGCCACCCTGGCGCTTCTCAGATTTAAAGCAGCAAACGGTCTATCAAACAAGGGCTTCACAGAGATGTTAGGTATTTTCAAAGAAATTATTCCGGAAGATAATGTGCTTCCCAGAAGCACGAACGAAGCGAAGAAAATTGTTTGCCCATTGGAACTTGAAGTACAGAAGATACACGCTTGTGTGAATGATTGTATATTGTACCGTGGTGAGTACAAAGATTTGCATGCATGTCCCACATGCAAGCTTGCACGATACAAGCGCAAGAGAGCAAAGGACAAGTACAAATTGGACGATGAGATCAAGACAGGAATCCCGTTCAAGGTTGTTTGGTACTTGCCTTTAATTCCAAGGTTGAGGCGTTTGTTTGTAAACCCTAGAGAGGCAAAGAGGTTGCGGTGGCATCATGATGAGTGAACTGCGGATAAATATATGAGGCACCCGAAAGATGGGGCTCAGCGGGAATTAACCGACAACAAGTTTGAAGACTTTGCCAAGGATCCTAGAAGTATAAGGCTCGGGGAGTGTACTGACGGGATGAATCCTTTTGGCGATATGAGCACCAATCACAGCACATGGCCGGTGCTTCTGTGCATATATAACCTAGCTCCTTGGTTGTGTATGAAGAAAAAATACATTATGATGTCAATGATTATCCAAGGCCCGAAGCAACCTAGAAATGACATCGACATTTACTTTCAGCTACTGGTAGAAGAACTGCTGACAGTGTGGATAGATGCGCTTGCTATAAAATGTTATGATGCTTACAGAAAGGAGATTTTTGATCTACATGCGATGCTGGTGCACACCATTCAAGATATGCCGACATTAGGCAACACATCAGGGCAGAAAACAAAGGGAGATGTAGGGAGTGTCACATGCATGTATAGGACAGCTAGCAGATTTCTTCCCAACTCACGCAAAACCGTGTATTTGCGTCATCGTAGGTTCTTACGGAGAAATCACCCATACCGAAAGATGAAAGCTGAATTTGATGGTACGACAGAGGTAGATGTGGGCCCAAGACCCTATGATGGGGAGGTGGTCCACAACATGGCTAAACAAATTAATGTTGTGCTTGGCATGAAGCACGCTTTGACGGTGAAACAAACACCCAAGGGTTAAGTGTTTAAGAAGAAATCGGTGTTCTGGAAATTACCTTACTGGGAGATCCTACGTGTACGTCACTGCATCGATGTCATGCACGTAGAGAAGAACATATGTGAAAGCATCCTTGGTACTCTGCTCAAGATTAAAGGTAAAACAAAGGATGGTGATGGTGCATGGCTCGATATGCTTGCTGATCAATCAAAACGCAAGAGTGAAGCAGAAGATGATGACAAATTCATCAAAGCTCGCCAGAGTTACAATTTTAGTACAAAAGAAGCAACACAGTTCTTCACCTATTTGTTGTCAGTTAAGACACCCTCTTCCTACTCCGCAAACATCAGAAGTCTCATGGATATGAGCTTAGGTAAAATGAAGTTGGGACACATGAAGTCACATGATTGCCATGTAATGTTGACACAAATCCTCCCGGTGGCCATCAGGAATCTGATGGACAAAGATATAAGAAACACACTCATTGAGCTCTGTTATTTCTTCAACCAACTATGGCAGAAAGTTGTAGATCCTGAAGAGTTGGATCATATGCAAGATGATATTGCAAGAATATTGTCCAACCTAGAGATGTTTTTCCCACCGTCATTCTTTGATGTCATGGTCCATCTCACTGTGCACCTTGTCGACGAGATAAAGTATTGTGGTCCTATGTTTCTTCGCAACATGTATCCCTTCGAGCGGTTCATGGGAATACTGAAGCGCTATTGTCGGAATCGAAACCATCCAGAGGCAAGCATCCTACAAGGTTATACCGCGGAGGAGGTGGTTGAGTTTTGCACCGAATACATGAAATAAAGACCTATAGGTTTGTCCCTCTCTCGCCACGAGGGAAGGCTGAAAGGTAAGCTGGTCCTTGCTGGCACGCAAATGGCTGCACCCGGAGAATTGGCAGAGAAAGCCCATTTGACGGTACTGCTTAACAGCCTAGTTCTCAGCGCTTATGTCGAAGAACACTTGGCGGAGATACGCCAAAGCTTCTTACCAATGGTGCCTTCGTCAGATGTGGAGATGAAAGAGCACACTAAGAACTACGCCGAATGGCTGAAGAATCGTTTGGCACAAGGATCCATTGATGACATTGCTACGTGGTTGGCACAAAAGCCATCACCTACGATGTTGACGTACCAAGCATATGACATAAATGGATACACATTCTACACTAAGGAACGTGATGAGAAGACCTCATATCAGAACAACTCTGTTTGAATAGAATGCATGACCGTAGATGAAGCTTATAAAAGGGTATACTATGGAACCATCAAAGAGATCTGGGAGCTTAACTATGTGAAAGTTAAGGTGGCATTATTCAGGTGCGCATGGATCCCTCTTGGTCATGTAAAGGTTGATGATTACAGGAAGACCTGTGTTAACAGGACAACGATGGCATATCACGCGGACCCGTTCATTCTTGCCAGCGATGCTACCCAGATTTTCTATGCAGAAGACCCCTTGCATAAGAACTGCCATGTAGTGATGCATGGGAAGAGGAGGGTACTGGGTGTCGAGGATATTGCCGATGAGGGCGAGTACGATGAATTTGCTGAGTTGCCAGCCAAGGGATCACGCACCCATGTAACAGAGAAGCGTAAAATCATCAGAAAACCCAAGTTCATTCGGGGTCAACGTAATGATCCCAGTTCCCCCATGTACATGGGAATTAAGTCGTAAGACTAGTCTTTATGCCTACCCTGCAACTTAATTCGTTCAATTTAGAACTGTCGCGTGTACTGAATTTGTGAGTTATGCCCGGTTTTCTGTTGATGTAAGAACCATTAATATGTTGACCTTGATATGCTGTCAGCTCAGGCAATGAATATGAACTGTTTATTATTATTATTATTATTATTATTATTATTATATCATAGAGGTAGCACACTCAATTGATCTCACTACAGTATGTGTGAACAAAAGATATGCAGTCTGGTTTGCGAATAGCACACGGTTCGTTCATGAAAGCCGTGTGCCGACCAAACCCCGCGCGTGATCTGAGTCGTGCTTTCTGATTGGCCAGAACCCAAACCCCACGGATTATATGTCTGCACCGTTGGATGCTCCCAGATCGAACGGCAATCCTCATCCCTTTCGACAGCAAATGCAGTTCTGGTTGTAATTTTATTTTTATGCACAAAATGCACGTTAAACTCCAAAAATGTCTTAAATATAGCTAACGATACCTGAAATGCGCCAGAAAATCAAACCCGTGGTATAATGGTGATTGCGTACCGTGAAAATTTTTATGAGGCCAAACGATGAAGTCATCGGCCACTAGAGTTTGAATTGACACGTCTCCTTTTGGAAACCATGATCCTTCATGTGAGATGCTCTGGTTTGGAAGGAGCGATCATCAAAACTTGTGCCAAACTTTACCAAATTTTTTCCATGGGGTCGTGAGAGCACGCCACGGGCACACATCGATTTTGATGATGTCCGGACTCCATCTGAATTTCCTGTAATTAAAATACCAACTAGGCCTACGCAAGTGGCCGCACCTCGCGGCCGAAATGTTTGAAAGTTCTCCCCGCTTCTCGGACAAACGGATGAAAACTCGCAAAGCGACGCACAAATGATTTGTACACCTTCTTTGCTAAGGGTGGCCATAGTGGGGGTATCATAGCCGGTATCATGCACTCGGGAATAGCAAATATGATGATGTGGCAAGGAATTAAGGAAGGGAGAGTGGGTTAGAGTAACATAGGTAGATACCGTAACATAATAAATGCTATACTACTTTGTGTCATGCATGGCCATAAATACGGTCATCTATGATACTACTCTATGATACTATGCACTATGAAGGTACGTAGTATGATACACTAGTATCATACTCCCTCCGTCCGGTGAAGAGTGTACATCTAGAAATTTTAGGACAAATTATGGAGTTAAGTAAAAAATGCATTGGAAAGGTGCAAGCCACCATCTCTCTCCTCTTTAATTACCCAACCTCCAATGAGCTAAGTGCATGTAGAAATTAAGAAGACCATGTGTAGATTGCTATTGGTCTTGGTTACCGTGTGATGAGAGAGAAGTATTTTTTTCTACTTTAAAGTGCATTGGGAAGATAGAAGTACACTCTTTTGTGGACAAATTTTGAACCTAGATGTACACTCTTCACCGGACGAAGGGAGTATGCATGATACTAGTATATGGTACTCCCCACTGACGATGTAGTCACTGACGATTGGAGGTTTGATTTTTTTCACGGTAAACAATCACGTATATACCCTAGGTTTGATTTTTTTGAGGCGGAACGATGTAGTCATTGACGATTGGAGTCCGAAGTGCCGCGTCTCCTTTTGGAAACTATGATCCTTCTTGTGAGATACTCCGATTTGGAAGGTGTGAGTATGAAAACTTGTGCCATCTTTACCAAAAAATTTCCATGGGATCCTGAGAGCACGCCACGGTTATGCACCAATTTTCGTTATTTCCGGACTCTATATGCATTTCCTGTAATTAGAATACCAACAAGGCTTATGCCTCTGGCCGCACCCTGCGGCCGAACTGTTTGAATTTTTTTCCCGTTTCTCGAACAATGAATGAAAACTTCCAAAGCGACACACAAATGATCTTACTAGCTAGCACCCACGTGTAGTTGCGACTATATCAAACGACTCAAATATAGCAAACGATACCTCAAATGCACGAGAAAATCGAACCATAGGGTACAATGGTGATTGCTTACTGTGGAAAACAATTTGGAGGCGAAACGATGAACTCTTGTTTTCATTCAAACAAAAATATGTTGTTAGTTCATGTAAATGTTTTCAAATAGCACATGGTTCACTCACGAAAGCCGTGTGCCTACCAAACTGTGGCCGATGCCCCCCCCTTGCTGTGCGCGCGATCTGAGTCGTGCATTCTGATTGGCCAGAACCCAAACCCCACGGATCGTACGTCTGCACCGTTGGATGCTCCCAGATCGAACGACAATCCTCATCCCTTTCGACAGCAAATGCAGTCCGGCTAGGATTTGATTTATATGCCAAAATGCATGGTAAATGCCAAAAAATGTCTTAAATATAGCACACGAGACCTGAAATGCGCCAGCAAATCAAACCCGTGGTATAATGGTGATTGCTTAACGTGGGAAAAATTTAGAGGCGAAACGATGAACTCACGTCTTCATTTCAAAATTAGTACGTCTTCATTTCAAACGAAATTATTCTCTTTGTGCACACGAGCGCTTAGAGGCAACCGTTTGCATAGGCCTTTCCGTGCGGCGACCGGGGATATTTTTTCACCCTTTTCACCTAGGCCGCCAACAGCCCCCCACCGCCCGCCCGCGTTTCACTCAACTAGTCCACCCAATCTCCATCGCCAGCTCCCCCCTCCCCCAGATCCATAGCAGAACCCTCTCTGGCGCCGGCGTGCTCACCCCGGCCATGTGCCCGCTCTTCGGCGTCAACCCTACCTCCACTGCCGTTCCCAACACGCGGCTGCCCGCGCCTCGCCGTCTTCGTTTGCTCGCCAGCCACCCTCAAGCATATCGATCCTGTAACCCTCGCCTCTCCTGTGGTCCGGCCGGGTTTGCATTAAGAAACCTGTTAGTTACTGCTCTCCATCGCGGTGAGGCATATTTCCTCGCAATCCCTCTTCCTATTTCGTTCCGTATGTTCCCAAATTGGCTATAAAATAACGGAGAGCGTATATAAGTTCATTATCTACCTTCCTAACTAGTACATATAAGCTGTATTTGTTCCAATAAGTTACTGCCGATTTACAGATCGTGGGCGCCCGAGTCACACAAACTTAACAAATAAGCCGTACATTTTCTAAATTATTGCATGACATGTTTAGACAGCTTGATACCAAGTTGTTAGTTTTATGCTTATCCTCCTTTCTTGAGTTTCGCATGTGTTAATTTTTTTCACGGTAAACAATCACGTATATACCCTAGGTTTGATTTTTTTGAGGCGGAACGATGTAGTCACTGATGATTGGAGTCCGAAGTGCCGCGTCTCCTTTTGGAAACTATGATCCTTCTTGTGAGATACTCCGATTTGGAAGGTGTGAGTATGAAAACTTGTGCCATCTTTACCAAAAAATTTCCATGGGATCCTGAGAGCACGCCACGGTTATGCACCAATTTTCGTTATTTCCGGACTCTATATGCATTTCCTGTAATTAGAATACCAACAAGGCTTATGCCTCTGGCCGCACCCTGCGGCCGAACTGTTTGAATTTTTTTCCCGTTTCTCGAACAATGAATGAAAACTTCCAAAGCGACACACAAATGATCTTACTAGCTAGCACCCACGTGTAGTTGCGACTATATCAAACGACTCAAATATAGCAAACGATACCTCAAATGCACGAGAAAATCGAACCATAGGGTACAATGGTGATTGCTTACTGTGGAAAACAATTTGGAGGCGAAACGATGAACTCTTGTTTTCATTCAAACAAAAATATGTTGTTAGTTCATGTAAATGTTTTCAAATAGCACATGGTTCACTCACGAAAGCCGTGTGCCTACCAAACTGTGGCCGATGCCCCCCCTTGCTGTGCGCGCGATCTGAGTCGTGCATTCTGATTGGCCAGAACCCAAACCCCACGGATTGTACGTCTGCACCGTTGGATGCTCCCAGATCGAACGACAATCCTCATCCCTTTCGACAGCAAATGCAGTCCGGCTAGGATTTGATTTATATGCCAAAATGCATGGTAAATGCCAAAAAATGTCTTAAATATAGCACACGAGACCTGAAATGCGCCAGCAAATCAAACCCGTGGTATAATGGTGATTGCTTAACGTGGGAAAAATTTAGAGGCGAAACGATGAACTCACGTCTTCATTTCAAAATTAGTACGTCTTCATTTCAAACGAAATTATTCTCTTTGTGCACACGAGCGCTTAGAGGCAACCGTTTGCATAGGCCTTTCCGTGCGGCGACCGGGGATATTTTTTCACCCTTTTCACCTAGGCCGCCAACAGCCCCCCACCGCCCGCCCGCGTTTCACTCAACTAGTCCACCCAATCTCCATCGCCAGCTCCCCCCTCCCCCAGATCCATAGCAGAACCCTCTCTGGCGCCGGCGTGCTCACCCCGGCCATGTGCCCGCTCTTCGGCGTCAACCCTACCTCCACTGCCGTTCCCAACACGCGGCTGCCCGCGCCTCGCCGTCTTCGTTTGCTCGCCAGCCACCCTCAAGCATATCGATCCTGTAACCCTCGCCTCTCCTGTGGTCCGGCCGGGTTTGCATTAAGAAACCTGTTAGTTACTGCTCTCCATCGCGGTGAGGCATATTTCCTCGCAATCCCTCTTCCTATTTCGTTCCGTATGTTCCCAAATTGGCTATAAAATAACGGAGAGCGTATATAAGTTCATTATCTACCTTCCTAACTAGTACATATAAGCTGTATTTGTTCCAATAAGTTACTGCCGATTTACAGATCGTGGGCGCCCGAGTCACACAAACTTAACAAATAAGCCGTACATTTTCTAAATTATTGCATGACATGTTTAGACAGCTTGATACCAAGTTGTTAGTTTTATGCTTATCCTCCTTTCTTGAGTTTCGCATGTGTTCTCTGTAGATGCCGAGTAGCAGCGACAACACTCATGCTTCAGGCGATGTATCTTCATCTGATTCCGACAACCCTAGGTCTTCAGCAGATGGTGAGGGATCAAGTGATCTTGAACGGGATAGAGCTGCAGCAATTACCCTTTTGGTCAGGACACGGAGGAACGCTCCAAGGAAGTCCACACACCAGCCTAAAGGTGTATATGAAGTAACCGAGATCGATTTAAAGTCTTGGGCTCCAACTAAACCAGATAAAGCACGCACGAGGTTCAGGAGTGTGTGTGGATTTGTTGGCAGGGCAAGGATCAACATTAATCTGCCGGGGTTTTGGAAGGCTGGCACAGAAACACGGCAAAGGATAGTCCGGGAGATCATGGATCACTTCAATGTTCCAGAGCAGTGGAGAATGCAGGTGGAACACGCTGCACTGAAGAAGGCTAGGGATGCTTGGAGAAACTGGAAGCACGTGCTGTACAAGAAGTACTTGAGTGAAGGCAAGGACCCAATCCCCGCATACCCCCAAATTACAAAGGTAGACTAGGCAGAATTCAAAAGGGTCAGGGCAACTACAGAGTTTGCTGAGAAGAGTGCCAAGCAATCGGAACTTCAGAAGAGGAACACACACCCCCACCGTATGGGTGTGACAGGATACTACGGCATGAAACCGATATGGGACCAGGAGGACAAAGAAGCAGTAGCGGCGGGTGGGAAACCGGCCTTTAGTGAAATCAGGGGTGAACGCGCTAGAGACTACTTGCGGGCACGTGCAAGGAGGCGTGATGACGGAACTTATTACTTTGAAAACTCACATGACGAAGGACTGTATCACGTGATGTTAAAGGCTTCCAGGATCCCTGGAAGGTTCTATAGGAACTCAAGGCCATGTGACATTCTGTCCGATGCTCTGGAAACAAGAGAGCCCCCTGGCCGTGCAAGGGGTATATGTGTTAATGTCCCGCACAAGAGGGCTTTCACACTCAGCAAAGAAGAAAGGCTCAGCATGAAAAAAGCGAGGAGTGAAATGAAGCAGAATGAATTGTATGAAAGGTTGAGGAAGGACATATATCCGGCTGTTCAAAAGGATATTGAGGAGTCAATGATGATGCAGAAGACTCTAACACTGATAGATAGCCAGCAGATGGGAGGGGAGGCGGGCATGGAGGATGCTGGTTATTGCGCGACAACACGGCACAAGAGTAGCTGTGCATCAGCTGACCCCATCAACACTGAGACTGCAA
The DNA here is from genome assembly GCA_011799875.1 of Thinopyrum elongatum. Lineage (NCBI taxonomy): Eukaryota > Viridiplantae > Streptophyta > Magnoliopsida > Poales > Poaceae > Thinopyrum > Thinopyrum elongatum. Next base: position 152,588,711 of record CM022302.1, on the reverse strand, counting down.
CTGCTCATGATGATGCTATATCTGATCTATCTGGAATGAAAGACAGACTGAAGGGCATGCTTACACATTATGAAGGTACATTAAAATGTGCAACAGCCTGGGTTTGCCCACCCTTCTTGGAAGAGGGCCTCTTGTTGGACAATGTGCCATTGAAGCCGGGCTGTGTGAAGTGCTACGTGACTGAAGTTAAGTCTAGATTCAATGAATTTGCCCTGAAGAATGTCCTAGGAGACTTTGATGAGCAAAGGACCTTGGGAGAAACACTGTTACATCACATCCAGTGGCCACAAAAGTAAATAGAGTTCATGGATGAGATTCCTGAAGCCCCGCCAAGAGCAACCAATGTCGCCCCTCAACCGGTGACGCTCTCCTTGCCACAGCAGCTCTCGCGTGCTTCCCCCAAAGAACCTAATACTGGTAATCCGATGGCTGATGCATCAACCTGTTATCAGCCGACCCGACTTTGTGCCGTACAGGCCATGTCATCGTCCGCCCCAGAGCAGCCAGTGGCAAGGTCTACAACTGCTGAAGACGCACCATCGGTTCAGATGCCGGCCACTGAAGTAGTGGGGGGAGACCCAGCTGCAGCACATGCTCAGCCGACCAACCTGGTGAAACGGATTGCTAAGCAGTCTGATGCTTCGGAACCGCCTGCTAAGTAGTCTGTAGGTCCAGAACCGACTGCTCATCAGTCCGTCGGTCCGCAGCCGCGTGATCCTCATACCAATGCGTCAGCACTTCCTGCTCAGCAAACCAACGCGTTGGCACGGCCTCCTCGGCACACCGACAAGTTGGCACCACCTACGCAGAAACCCGACATAGCTTCAACGCATGGTCAGCAGTCCGATGCCTCTGCTCCTACAGACCAGCAGTCCGTCACAGCAGCACCACCAGCTCCGCGGTCCGGCATAGCTAAACCGTCTGCTAAGCAATCCGTCAAAGCTTCATCGTCTGCTCGGCAGTCTACCTTTCAGCCAACCAAACGTTCTACCAGAAATGCTTCAAGAACTAAGAAGGAAGCGGCCAAAAAGGCTGGACCCGCGAGGAAGCGCGCCGGGAGAGCAAAGAGGAAAGAGAACGATTGCCTCTTACTTAAAGCACTCATCGCCCAGAACCAAATTAACAGCAGGTTGTTCGAATCGGGGAGTAATATTATTTCTGACAGCATGGATGATGAAGAAATAGATTTGCAGCTTGCTAAAAATAAAGCAGACGTACTTGAAGCACGCAATTACGTCCATGGCCAGCCATTTCTTGTTGGCGAATACTTTCATGAGTGTAGCTCCAGTTGCCGCGAGTTACATAAATATTAGATGGATCAAATGTCAGCAGGTCATCATGTTCTGCTAGTCCACTACAACAGAGATCATTTTCGACACGATGCTGGTTCCATCAATGTGAGTTTCGAGGACTTACATCTCTTCTTCAACATCAACAAGCTCGATGTCACTCTTGTTAGATGCCTGATTTTGTAAGTACTTAACAAACTCTGATCAACTTCTCCATCCAAGGCTGTAAATGATAAACAGCTAACTGCATTTTATTAAAGGGTTGAGGAAATAGAACCGGTAGCTCGGTGAAGACAATGATTTGGTAGACCAGTTCCAACTGCCGTGACAGTTGTACGTCTGGTTGGAGCGGCTTGGTATTTAAACCAAAGGACACACAGTCCTTACCGTATTCTCCTTGAGCCAAGGTCACATAGACCTCACCCAATCACTCGTGGTAAGTCTTCAGGTGACTTCCAAACCTTCACAGACTTGGTCACTCGGCAATCCACAATTCCTCTTGGATGCTCTAGACCTTGACGCCTAACCGTCTGGAAGATGCACAGTCTTCAAAGGTAACAAGCGTCGGTTCCACACTGGAACAATCTCTTCAGTGATGCTCAATCACTTTGGGTTGTAGGTGTTGGGGTTTTGGGTTTTTTCCTCACTGATGATTTTCTCTCAAAGTCCTCGGAGGATGGGATGCTCTAAATGACAAGTGTCAGTTTCTCACGGAGCAGCCAACCAGCTAGTTGTTGTAGGGGGAAGCTATTTATAGCCGGGGAGCAGCCCGACATGATAAGACATAAATGCCCTTCAATGATATGACCGTTAGGTGGATAGGATATTTTGGACAGCTGGCGCATAGCACAGCAACGGTCGGAAATTTGAGCTCTCAAATTCCTCAGGGCTATCATGTTCCTCACTTGTAGGCAATCCGCACTTGCGAATTCCTAACTCCTCAGTCAGAACAAATTCCTCAGAGAACAGAAGATCTTTGTCTCTGTCACTGATGAAATTGACTGAACTGTATGAGATTTCCAATGGCTTCACTCGAAAGGATTGGGTATGTGTAATCTTTGAGATGAGCATCACTTGGAAACTTTTCCTTAGTTTTACCTCGACCCCCTTTAACAGTACGGTGTTTCCTATGACTCAAGAAAGAGAAAACAAAACTACGAAAACAAAATTCTTCATGCTTCATAATCCTCTCATCAATATCAAAGTCTTCAAGGTCACACCAATTTCCTCATTTTCAAAGTCTTCAAGAGAACCAAAGTCTTCAACTGAAGACATTCATTTTTAGGGGTCGACTTTCATCATAAATATCAAACTCCTCATAGACTTATAGAACCTGTGTACACTCGCAAACACATTAGTCCCTTAACCTATAAGTCTTCAATACACCAAAATCACTAAGGGGCACTAGATGCACTTACAATCTCCCCCTTTTTGGTGATTGATGACAAATAGGTTAAGTTTTCAATGGGGATAAACATGTGAAGTGTAAGTACTGATATTGAGGAATTTGATTGCAAGATATAGAAGAGCTCCCCCTGAAGATATGCATATTTGAGGAATTTGCTTTGGATTGCAAATGCACATTGTAGAGTAAAATCATGGAGATCTCCCCCTATATCTTGTAATCCATACATGCATTTAACATATAATATGAAGAATTTGAAATGCATGCTGAAATATGGCGTCTGACGAAATTCAGCATGCGTGCATTAAAGTACTTGAGGAAATAAGCATGCAGAAAACAGTTCAAAAGTATCATACCACCATAGGACTTAAGTTTACAACTCGACCAACAAACACTTCAGAAGAGCGAGAGTTGTAACTTAACAAAAAAACAACCCATATATAAGACCCGCTTGAAGACTAACTCAAATTTCTCCCCCTTTGTCGTCGAATGACCAAAAGGGACGAAAAATGAGGACTAACGCCCCTGAAGAATATCATCATGAAGTCGATGGAGGAGCGCCAGCGTTGTTGGGGTCATCCGTTGAGGTAGGGCCTGCCGCAGTGTCGTTGAGATCTTCAGCTTCATCCGTCTCACGCGATGAAGAATATGAACTTGTGACCAGCTGAGGAACTTTGACCTTCTTGAATTTCTTCGAAGGTGGCTGAGACCAGGCAAAGTCCTGTTGAAATCCCATCTGCTTGAGGTCTTCATCACCGTAGAGGTGAGACAATATGGCACAAGTGCGATCGAAGATTTCATGAGCATAGTAGTGATTCTTCTTCACAGTGTTTTGTGTGACGGTCATGTTCTGAAGAATTGAGCCAAATTGACGCTTAACCCACTTGTGATTGCGATCAACCTTCTAATGAAGACTTAGTAGAAGTTCACGATCAGTCATCACTCGTGGAGCAGTTGCTTGAGGATTTTGCTTGGAGGCTTTTGCGGCAGAATCTTGAGTTGCAGAGTCATCATTGGTGGAATAAGATGCAGCTTTGCGAAACTAACCATCCAATGGACGAGTGCCCTCATCAATAACAACCGCTTTGCCTTTTCCATCGACTGAGGAAATGGTCCGCTTGAGGACTTCAATAGGAGGCAAATAGCTGAGATGATTCTGACAATCTGCCTGGTAGTGAATTGAAGACCTGGTTCTGATGAACTTCATGATCCATGGAGCATAAGGCTTCAACTCAAACAGTAACAGTGCAACATTCGCCAAAGTCCTCATGAAGAAATCATGGTAGTTAATGGGAATGCCATGTATCATGTTGAACAACAGATTCTTCATGATGCCAATAGCCTCTTCTTCTTCAGAGTTGTGGCCTTTGATCGGACTAAGGGTTTTGGTCAGAATGTGATAGATTGTCCTAGGCACATAAAGCAAATCCTTCACTAGGAAGGTAGTTCTTGGAGCTTGGCCTGCCTTCAAAGGCTTCATCAGCACTTGCATCATATGATTTGGAAGCTCAGGTGCTTCATACATGAGCCTGGCGCCTTCAGCAGGAGGATTGACTGGTACGACATGAAGTAATTCAGAGGCCGGGGCTTTGTAATGACTGTTCTCAGTCATCCAGTCAAGCACCCATGAGTTCACATCAGCCACATTTCCAGTGAGGTGCAGTGTGGCATAGAATTGAAGAATTAGCTCTTCATTCCAATCGCAGATGTCAGTGCAGAAATTCAGAAGCCCAACTTCATGAAAAACATTCAAGGCTGGCTGGAAGCAAGGAATGGACTCCATGTCAACATGAGGAATTTGACGATGCTCAAATACATTGTCCTTGTCAAACAGGAGTGAAGAATAGAAGTTTATCTGACTTGCTGTCCAGAATCGCTTGCGTAGAAGTCTTGCTGAGTCATATGGATTGAAATCCGTGAAGAAATGGTGCTCAGCGAAGAAATCGTCAGCCTTGAATTTTGGCCTTTTAGCATGAGGGTTTTGCTGCTTGGGCTGAAGATTAACAGTTGATGTTTTCACAGCCTCTTGGATCAGAATCTCTGGAGCTGCTGACTGAGGAATTGAGGGTTCAGGTTCTTCAGCAGCGGTTTGTGTCTCCATTTATTCAGCTATAGTAGCTGGAATTTCCTCAGGTATGGAAAGGAGAGATGTTTGACGTTCTTCAGATCCCGTGTGAATTTCTTCAGTTTGTACAGGGGACTGAGGAATTGGATGCAGAGGTGTGGTCAATGGTGAATTGGGGTAAAGTCTTTCCCAATAATCATCATTAAGCACAGGAGTTGTATAATCGATATCCACGTCTTCTTCTTCCATTTCCTCAATGCCTGCCTCTTCAGCTGTGAACTGAGGCATGGGCGATGATACCAGTGGGGTTGAAGGGATATCTTCCACATCAATTTCTTCATCCAACTGCTCTGAAGAAGCAGCAGAAGGATTCTCTTCATCAATGTCATCTGGAATGATATAATCCTCACCATAAGGAATGAGCTCCTTGGATGGTACAATAGAGATTGGAACAACATCAATTGGGTTAGTGAAGGAACTTGTCAAAGTCCTCACTTTCTTGGGAGCTGAAAACTCTGCAGTCGTTGATGCTTTCCTCTTTTTTATAGCTGCCTTCTCTGCAGCTTTGGTTTTCTTCACTTCTGATGCAGAAGGAAGAGTGACATTCTTCATCATTGAGGACTTGGTAGCAGGAGCAGATGAAATGGGTTCAGTTTCTTCAGGCACAACTCATGCAGTTGCCCTGGTATGTTCAGTTTCTTCAGGCGCAGTAAATGCTTCAGCTGGCCTGGGTTGTTCTTCAGGCGCAACATTAGAGGTTGCCCTGGCAATTTCTTCAGGAGCTGGAATTTCTTTGGCTGCCTTGGAATTCTCAGTTTCATCAGCAGTCTGACTTTCATCAGCTGCGCTTGCAGTTTCTTCAACAGACTGAACAGAAACATCAGTCTGAGGAAGTTGTTGCGATGGTGCTGCAATGTTGGTCTTGAGGTTCTTGGCCAACTTGACAAATCTGACTTTGGCACCCAGCCAATCGGCATAATATCTGTCAAATTCATAACTGAGGCCTTTGATCTCCTTTTGCAAAGATACAAGTTCTTCAGGAGACATGTTTAGAACATTGTTCTTCAGAAAGCGCTCCTTCTTGTACTGAGCCTTCTTGACTTGCCTCCCCTTTTCAAATTTCCACTTTTCTTCACTTATGAATGCCGTCAACATATGACTTTGACCAGGAGTGAGGTTCAAGTCAGGCAGTGGAGTGTTGGGGTCTTTGTGCCAGAGGTCGATGAAATCAAGGATCTTCTTTGGATCCAGCATGAGAGGCACTGAACTGCCTTTGGCTCTAGCGGCCCTTTCTTGCCTGTCCCTGATGATTTCAGCAAGTTCTTCATCATCAGCTTCATCGTCATCAGACGGAACTTGGAATGCCACATGTTTCTTATGAGGACTTGGCCTCATTCCATGTCCAGCAGTGGCCTTTTTCTTCAGCAGAGTTGGACCTGTTGAGGACAGTGGTGGAGCTGAGGAACTTGCAGATGCTCCTGCAGCAATTGAAAATCCTGTAGTCCATTGACATGTTGCAAGATGCACTGGTGTTGAGGACTTTTTAGCAGCAACTGAGGATTTTGTGGCAACTGAGGGAATTGGCACTGCCCTGGAAGAAGTTGCCTGAGGAATTTGCCTTGAGGACTTTGAAGAACTTGGCTATGAGGGCATTGCTGTTGAGGAACTCGGCTTCACACATATTTCTTCTGCATAGCCTTCTTAGGCGTAGAGGCCTCAGCAGCAGCAGCTTGAGAATCCTCATTGAATTTCTTCACTGCTTCTTTTGCCACTTTAGCCAATTTGGTTTGGTGCTTGGCCCATTCCTTTGGAAATTCCTCTCCACGCCTGATGCTGGTGGGATCAGCTTCTTGGCCAGCAGCCAATGGAGGTCTTGGACATGGAGGGTTTACGGAGAATTTCTTCATGTACTTTGGAGTGACATAGCGGTATTCCCTCCATTCCTTAGCCCATCTCCTCTCAATTCTCTGAATGCGCACTTTGCACTGAGTCTTGGTTTCTTTGCCATGAGTGGCTTCATCAGGTGTGCAATATTCATCATAGATATCCTCAGGGATTTCAAATGCAGTGTTTGTCTCATGCCTCTTGCCTCCCTTCTGAGGTCTTTTCCCATCTGCCATTTTCCTCACTTGAGGACTTTGAACTTTGGATGTTTCTGAGGAAGTGTGCGAATTTTCTTCGAGGAACGCTGCAAATGAGTTAAGTTGATGAGAACCTAGAGATTCAGCAGCAGACATTTTGTACCTGTGAACAGAGTATAGGTGCGAAGAATTTGAAGAGGTCATATGCGTTCTCAGAATTTTTTCAAAAGTATCAAGTTTGAGGAATTTGACCATAGGTGTCTTGAAGAATTTCACTAAGTGTTCTTGACTTAGGTTCCAAAGTTGTATAGATTTGAAAAATCCACACAATTGAGGAATCTTGAAGAAAAACATATCTTAGAGAAACAAATCAAGATACATAAGCATTCGGGTGTTTAAGGAGTGGAAAGTTGAAGAATAAACACCTTTTGAAGATTTTGTGGAAATCATAAGAATCAAAGTAGGGCAGTAAAATAAGATTTTAATTACCCTTGATGAAGAACACGACGAACTGGGAGTGGAGTTGGAGAAGTTCGTCCGTTCAGATCCCCCACGCCCTAACTTGGCAGTGGAAGTCAGCTACGGCGGCGGCGGAGTGAAGATTTCCGCGGCCGGCGCGAGTATGACGGCGATGAGGTCGAGGCAGTGAAGCTCTTCCTCACCGGCGAAGATGGAGAGTAGTGACGGCGCTAGGTCTGAGAGCTCAAGCGAGATGGAGGTCGAGCGAAGTAAATGAGGTCTGAGGAAGGGGAGGGGTATTTATAGCCACGGTGAAAAACTGCCCGTCCGAAGTTTTTGGACGAACATGCCCCTGGCCCTTACTCTTCTAACGGCATGTTCACCCACGTACAGAGTGGTGGAAATTGTGGGTGATCGTGGGTGAATATTTTAATCCATCGTGGGATGCGGAACGGTTTGAGCGGCAAAAGCCGAAAATTCAGATATGAAAATTTTAATGTTTCGTTCGTAAATTCTTCAGCTGTCAAGGACACAGTGAAGACTTTGAACGGGTTTCAAACAGAACACACATAAAGAATTTGTGAATAGACTGGGTTGAGTTTAGCATAGAGGGGGAACGGGTCCGATCACATTCACTTAGAAGAAAATCAACTTGAAGAATTAGCAATAAGTGAATGCTGTTGAGGACATGAAAACTCATATATATATATATATATATATATATATATATATATATATATAGTCAATGAAGAACACCAGTCGAAAAGTTTGAGGACTTTGCAAAGTTGAAGAATTTGCAAAATGAAGAAAAACTCAATTTTGAAGATTTTCAACTTTTTGTTGGTGGCGTGACCCACAGTATAAGAATGATGATTTCAGACACCGTGTACAATTATCATAGGGCTCTGAGAATCAAATTCTTCATTAATTTCTTCACACTTAGACGGTTAGTCTTCATTGATTGAAGAAAAACGTTACTTCGTGTGTTGCACATCTAAGTCATCAATTTTGCATAAGAGTTAGGATGTGTGTCCTTTCAAAGAACATTCGAAGATTCTAAGATATTTAGCTCACACCGCAACTTGCTAAATCTCTTCTCATCCAAGGGCTTTGTGAAGATATCCACTAGCTGTTCTTCAGTCTTCACGTGATCAATAGAGATGTCGCCCTTCAACACATGATCCCGAAGAAAATGATGACGAATCTGGATGTGCTTTGTCTTCGAGTGCTGAACTGGGTTATGAGCAATCTTGATGGCACTCTCGTTGTCGCAGTAGAGTGGCACATTCTTCATGTTGATGCCATAGTCCTTAAGGGTTTGCTTCATCCATAGCAATTGAGCACAGCAAGAACCAATAGCAATGTACTTAGCTTCAGCAGTGGAGAGTGATACGCAGTTCTGCTTCTTCGAGGACCAACATACGAAGGACCGTCCAAGGAAATGGCATGTGCCTGATGTTGACTTGCGATCCACTCGATCACCAGCATAGTCAGAGTCAGAATATCCAATGAGATCAAAAGCCGAGCCCTTGGGATGCCATAATCCAAGTGTTGGAGTGTGAGCTAGATATCGAAGAATATGTTTCACAGCCTTATGGTGTGATTCCTTCGGTGTAGCTTGAAAACGGGCACACATGCAAACACTAAGCATAATATCTGGCCTAGATGCACATAGGTACAATAAAGAGCCAATCATGGAGCGGTATACCTTTTGATCGAAGTCTATACCATTTTCATCGGTGCATAGATGGCCATTTGTGGGCATAGGGATTTTGACGCCTTTGCAATCTTACATGCCGAATTTCCTCAGAACGTCCTTGAGGTATTTCTCTTGAGAAATGAAAATGCCATTGCGTTGTTGACGAATTTGAAGACCTAAGAAGAATTTCAATTCTCCCATCATAGACATTTGATATTCCTCACTCATCATATAGGCAAATTCGTCATTGTAACGTTGTTTAGTATAGCCAAAGATAATATCATCAACATATATTTGGCACACGAATAATTCATCATCATAAGTTTTGGTGAAAAGAGTCGAATCAAGTGAACCGGGTTTGAAGCCTTTCTTCATGAGGAATTCCTTCAGTGTATCATATCACGCTTGAGGGGCCTGAAAGTGCGTTATATCGACTAGAGGGGGGGTGAATAGGCGATTTTTATGAATTCGTTGTTGAGGAATTTCAAGGTGAGGAAATTCCTAAGCAACGAACTACTTAGCAGCGGAATAAGTACTCAGATGCAAACATAACATGGCATAAGCACAGTCATCATGATGAAATGAAATAGGCACAGAGTACATGTAGCGTGAAACACAGAATAAGCAGGCTGAAGACTAAGTGACTAAAGAAATAGGAATGAGGAAATTGAGAAAGTCTTCAGTCAAAGTCTTCAAACAGTAACTATCAAGTACACAGCAAGTATGCGAGGAAATGAAAGGGTTGAGGAAATAGAACCAGTAGCTCGGTGAAGATAGTGATTTGGTAGACCAGTTCCAACTGCTGTGACAGTTGTACGTCTGGTTGGAGCGGCTAGGTATTTAAACCTGAGGACACACAGTCCCAGACACACAGTCCTCACCGTATTCTCCTTGAGATAAGGTCACACAGACCTCGCCCAATCACTCGTGGTAAGTCTTTAGGTGACTTCCAAACCTTCACAGACTCGGTCACTCGGCGATCCACAATTCCTCTTGGATGCTCTAGACCATGACGCCTAACCGTCTGGAGGATGCACAGTCCTCAAAGGTAACAAGCATCGGTTCCACACAGGAACAATCTCTTCAGTGATGCTGAATCACTTTGGGTTTGTAGGTGTTTGGGTTTTTCCTCACTTGATGATTTTCGCTCAAAGTCCTCGGAGGATGGGATGCTCTCAATGACAAGTGTTAGTTTCTCTCGGAGCAGCCAACCAGCTAGTGGTTGTAGGGGGCAGCTATTTATAGCCTAGGGAGCAGCCTGACATGATAAGACATAAATGCCCTTCAATGATATGACCGTTAGGTGGATAGGATATTTGGACAGCTGGCGCGTAGCACAGCAACGGCCGGAAATTTGAGCTCTCAAATTCCTCAGGGCTATCATGTTCCTCACTTGTAGGCAATCCGCACTGGCGAATTCCTAACTCCTCAGTCAGAACAAATTCCTCAGAGAACAGAAGGACTTCGTCTCTGTCACTGAAGAAATTGACTGAACTGTATGAGATTTCCAATGGCTTCACTCGAAAGGATTGGGTAGGTGTAGGATTTTGAGATGAGCATCACTTGGAAACTTTTCCTTAGTTTTACCTCGACCCCCTTTAACAGTACGGTGTTTCCTATGACTCAAGAAAGGGAAAACAAAACTATGAAAACAAAAATCTTCACGCTTCATAATCCTCGCATCAATATCAAGTCTTCAAGGTCACACCAATTTCCTCATTTTCAAAGTCTTAAAGAAAACCAAAGTCTTCAACTGAAGACATTCATTTTTAGGGGTCGACTTTCATCGTAAATAACAAACTCCTCATAGACTTATAGACTGGTGTACACTCATAAACATATTAGTCCCTTAACCTATAAGTCTTCAATACACCAAAATCACTAAGGGGCACTAGATGCACTTACAATCTCCCCCTTTTTGGTGATTGATGACAATATAGGTTAAGTTTTCAACGGGGATAAACATATGAAGTGTAAATACTGATATTGAGGAATTTGATTGCAAGATATAGAAGAACTCCCCCTGAAGATGTGCATATTTGAGGAATTTGCTTTGAATAGAAAATGCACATTGTAGAGTAATATCATGGAGATCTCCCCCTATATCTTGTAATTCATACACACATTTAACATATGATATGAAGAATTTGAAATGCATGATGAAATATGGTGTCTGACAAATTCAGCATGCGTGCATTAAGGTACTTGAGAAATAAGCATGCAGAACAGCAGTTCAAAAGAGTTAGAGCACCATAGGACTTAAGTTTACAACTCATCAGAGCAAACACCTCAGAAAAGCAAGAGTTGTAACTTATAAAAAAAACGCCCATATATATAGACCCGCTTGAAGACTAACTCAAGTTTCTCCCCCTTTGTCATCGAATGACCAAAAGGGACGAAAAATGAGGACTAACGCCCCAGAAGAATATCATCATGATGTCGATGGAGGAGCACCAGCGTTGTTGGGGTCGTCCGTTAGAGTAGGGCCTGCCGCAGTGTCGTTCAAGTCTTCAGCTTCATCCGTCTCGCGCGATGAAGAATATGAACTGGCAACAATCTGAGGAACTTTGACCTTCTTGAATTTCTTCGAAGGTGGCTGAGACCAGTCAAAGTCCTATTGGAAGCCCATCTCCTTGAGATCTTCAGCACTATAAAGATTCGACAGAATAGCCCAAGTGCGGTCAAAGACTTCATGCAAGTAGTAGTGATTCTTCTTCACAGTATTTTGAGTGACTGTCATGTTTTGAAGAATTGCACCAAACTGACGCTTGACCCACTTGTGATTTCGATCAACTTTCTGATGAAGACTAAGGAGAAGTTCACGATCAGTCATCACACACGGAGCTGTGGCTTGAGGATTTTGTTCTGAAGCTTTGGCGGCAGAATCTTGTATTGTAGAGTCATCATTGGTGGAATAGGATGCAGCTTTGCAAAACTGTCCATCCAATGGACGAGTGCCTTCATTAATAACTGCAGCCTTGCCCTTCTCATCAGCTGAGGAAATAGTCCGTTTGAGGACTTCAATAGGGGGCAAATAGCTGAGATGATTTTGAAAGTCAGCCTTATAATGAATTGAAGACCTTGATCTCATGAATTTCATGATCTAGGGAGCGTAAGGCTTCAACTCAAAAGGTGACAGAGCAGCATTGGCCAAAGTCCTCATGAAGAAATCATGGTAGTTGATAGGAATACCATGAATGATATTGAACAGCAGATTCTTCATAATGCCAACAACCTCTTCGTCATCAGAGTTGTGGCCCTTGATTGGACTGAGGGTTTTGGTCAATATGCGATAAACTGTCCTTGGCACATAAAGCAATTCCTTGACGAGGAATGTGGTCCTTGGAATTTGGCCCGCCTTCAAATGCTTCATCAGTACTTGCATCAAATGATTTGAGAGTTCAGGTTCCTCATAGATGAGCCTAGCACCTTCAGTGGGAGGACTGACTGGGACGGCGTGAAGCAATTCAGAGGCCGGTGCTTTGAAATGAGTATTTTCGGTTATCCAGTCTAGCACCCATGAATTTACATCTTCAACTTTTCCAGTGATATGCAGTGTGGCGTAGAATTGAAGAATGAGTTCTTCGTTCCAGTCATAGATGTTGGTGCAGAAGTTGAGCAGCCCAGCGTCATGAAGAACACTGAGGACTGGGGTGAAGCACGGAAGAGACTCCATATCCACATGAGGAATTTGCTCATGTTCAAAAATCTTGTCTTTATCAAACAACAGTGAGGAATAGAAATTCATTTGACTGGTCGTCCAGAAATGCTTGCGACGAAGTCGAGCAGAGTCATAAGGATTGTAGTCAGAGAAGAATTGATGCTCAGTAAAGAAGTCATCAGCCTTGAACTTCTGCTTCTTGCTATGAGGATTCTGTGGCTTGGGCTGAAGATTGACAGTTGAAGTCTTCACAGCCTCTTGATGCACAACCTCTGGAGCCACAGGCTGAGGAATTTCAGTAGCTGTATCAGCAGCAGCCTTGGCCTCCATTTCTTCAGCACTAGCGGCTGGAACTACTTCAGGAATAGAATGAAGTGAAGATTGAGGTCCATCAGAGCCCGTATGAATTTCTTCAGTTGGCACAGGGGACCGAGGAACTTGATGTAGTGGGGTTGTCAGAGGTGAATTGGGGTGATGACTTTCCCAAAAGTCATCATTCAGAATAGGAGTTGTAGACCCAATGCCCACATCCTCATCTTCTTCATCAATTTCTTCGACGCCTGCCTCTTCAGCTGTGAACTGAGGCATGGGTGATGATACCAGCGGGGTTGAAGGGATATCATCCACTTCAATGTCTTCATCCAACTGCTCTGATGAAGCAGCAGAAGGATTTTCTTTATCACTGTCATCAGGTATGACATATTCCTTACCAAAGGGAACAATCTCCTTTGATGGCATGCTTGATATTGGAACATCATCAATTGGGTTTTCAGTCGAGCTCATCAAAGTCTTCACTTTCTTGGGAGCTAAAGACTCTGAAGATGCTGATGCTTTCCTTTTCTTCACCGCAGCCTTCTCTGTGGCTTTGGTCTTCTTCGCTTCCGATGCAGAAGGTGGACATCCTTCATCTGTGATGACTTTGCAAGAGGAGCAGATGAAATTGGTTGAATTTCTTCAGGCACAACTGATGCAGTTGCCCTGGCATGTTCAGATTCCTCAAGCGCAGTTGCAGATGCATCAACTGGCCTGGTTTGCTCTTCAGGCGCAACATTGGAGGTTGCCCTGGCATTTTCTTCAGAGACTGGAATTTCTTCATCAGCCCTGGTGCTTTCATTTTCTTTAACAGTCTGATTTTCATCAGTTGTGCTTGCATGCTCTTCAGTAGGCTGAGCAGATGTTTCAGTCTGAGGAATTTCGGGTTGCGATGAAGCTGCAACATTTGGAGTGAATCCCTTTGCCATTCTGACGAATCTGACTTTGGCACCTAGCCAATCTGCACGGTATGCGTTAAATTCATCACTGAGTGTTTTGATCTCAGCCTGCATAGTCACAAGTTCTTCAGGAGACATTTTCACAACATTTTTCTTCAGAAAACGCTCCTTGTACTGAGCCTTCTTCACCTGCCTGGCCTTCTCAAATTTCCATTTTTCTTCGGCTATGAAGGCCGTCAACATGTGGCTTTGACCAGGAGTGAGGTTTAATTCAGGCAAAGGTGTGTTAGGGTTCTTGTGCCATAGATCGATGAAATCAAGGATCCTCCTTGGATCCAGCATGAGGGGCACAACACTGCCTTTGGCACTAGCGGCCCTTTGTTGTCGATCTCTGATGATCTCAGCTAATTCTTCATCATCAGCTTCGTCTTCGCTTGACGGAACCTGAAAGGCGACCTGCTTCTTGTGAGGACTTGGCCTTGTGCCTCATCCAGCAGTGGCCTTTTTCTTCAGCAAGGTTGGAGCTGTTGAAGACTGAGGATGGAGCTGAGGAACTTGCAGAGACTCCTAAAGCAATTGAGATTCCAGTAGTCCTTTGGCACGTGGCAAGATGCATAGGTGCTGAGGACTTTGCAGGAGCAGTTGAGGATTTTGCAACTGAGGGAGTTGGAGCTGCTTTTAAAGAAGTTGCTTGAGGATCAGGCCGTGAGGGCTTTGAAGAGCTTGGCCGTGAGGGCATTGCAGCTGAGGAACTTGGCTTGACAGCTAGTTTCTTTGACATAGCCTTCTTAGCCTTGCTAGCAGAGGCCTCAACAGCAGTAACAGCAAAATCTTCGTTGAATTTCTTCACTGCCTCTTTAACCATTTTGGCCAGCTTGGCTTGACGCTTAGCCCACTCCTTGGGAAATTCCTCACCTCTTCTGATGCTTGTGGGATCAGCTTCTTGGCCTGGAGCCAAAGGAGGTCTTGGACATGGAGGGTTAACATCGAATTTCTTCATGTACTTTGGAGTAACATAACGATATTCCCTCCATTCTCTTGCCCATCTCCTCTCAATCTTCTGAATGCGCACTTTGCGCTAATTTTTGTTCTCCTTGCCATGAGTTGCTTCATCAGGAGTACAATATTCATCATAGATGTCTTCAGGGATCTCAAAAGCAGTATTTGTCTCTGGCCTCTTTCCTCCCTTCTGAGGTCTTTTACCATCAGCCATCTTCTTTACTTGAGGATTTTGAACAATCGAATTTTCTGACGAGGTATGCAATTTTTCTTCAAGGAACGCTGCAAATGAGTTAAGTGATGAGAACCTAGTGATTCAGCAGCGGACATGTGTACCTGTGAATAGAATATAGGTGCGAAGAATTTGGAGAGGTCATATGCGTTCTCAGAAGTTTTTCAAAAGTATCAAGTTTGAGGAATTTGACCAGGGGTGTCTTGAGGAATTTCACTAAGCGTTCTTTGACTTAGGTTCCAGAGTTGTATAGATTGAAAATCCACACAATTGAGGAATCTTGAAGAAAAATGTTGCTTAGAGAAACAGATCAAGAACAGAAGCAAATTGGTGTTTAAGAACATGAAAGTTGAAGAATAAACACCTTTTGAAGATTTTGTGGAAATCATCAGAATCAACAAGGGCAGTAAAAATAGATTTTATTTACCCTTGACGAAGAACATGACGAACTAAGAGTAGCAGTGGAGAAGCTCGTCCGTTCAGATCTTCCACGCCCTAACTTGGCGATGGAAAACAACTACGGCGGCGGCGGAGAGAAGATTTCCGCGGCCGGCGTGAGTGCGACGGTGACGAGGTTGAGGCAGTGAAGCTCTTCCTCACCGGCGATGATGGAGTGTAGCGGCGGCGCTAGGTCTGAGAGCTCGAGCGAGGGGAGTGAGATCGAGCGGAGTAAATGAGATCTTGAGGAGGGCGAGGGGTATTTATAGCCGAGGTGAAAAACCGTTCGTCCGAAGAAAATGGACGAACCTGCCCCTGACCCTTCTCATCCTAGCGACATGTGTCACCCACGTACTGTGAAGTGGAGATCGTGGGTGAATAGATAAATCTTATCGAGGGATGTGGAACGGTTTGAGCGGCAAAAGCCAAAAATTTAGATAAGAATATTTTAATGTTTCGTTCGCAAATTCTTCAGCTGTCAAGGACACAGTGAAGACTTTGAACAGGTTTCAAATAGAATGCACATGAAGAATTTGTGAACAGACTGGGTTGAGTTTAGCATAGAGGGGGAAGGGTCCGATCACATTCACTTAGGTAAAAGTCAACTTGAAGAATTAGCAATAAGTGAATGCTGTTGAGGACTGAAAACTCAAATATATATAGTCAATGAAGAACACAGTCGGAAAGAGTGAATACTTTGCAAAGTTGAAGAATTTGAACAACTGAAGAATTTCAATCAGAAGAAAAACTCAAATTGAAGATTTTCAACTTTTGTTGGTGGCGTGTCCCACCGTGTAAGAATGGTGATTTCAGACGCCGCATACAATTGTCGTAGGGCTCTGAGAATCAAATTCTTCGTTAATTTCTTCACACTTAGAGGGTTAGTCTTCATTGATTGAAGAAAAATGTTACTTCGTGTGTTGCACATCTAAGTCATCAATTTTGCATAAGTGTTAGGATGTGTGTTGTTTTCAAAGAACATTCAAAGATTCTAAGATATTTAGCTCACACCGCAACTTGCTAAATCTCTTCTCATCCAAGGGCTTTGTGAAGATATCGGCTAGCAGTTCTTCAGTCTTCATGTGCTCGATTGAGATGTCGCCCTTCAACACATGATCACGAAGAAAGTGATGACGAATCTGGATGTGCTTTTTCTTTGAGTGTTGAACTAGGTTATGAGCAATCTTGATGGCACTCTCGTTGTCACAGTAGAGTGGCACATTCTTCATGTTGATGCCATAATCCTTGAGGGTTTGCTTCATCCACAGCAATTGAGCACAGCAAGAACCAGCAGCAATATACTCAGCTTCAGCAGTAAAGAGTGATACGCAGTTCTGCTTCTTCGAGGACCAACATACTAAGGATCGTCCGAGGAAATGGCATGTGCCTGATGTTGACTTGCGGTCCACACGATCACCAGCATAGTCAGAGTCAGAATATCCAATGAGATCAAAAGCCGAGCCCTTGGGATACCATAATCCAAGTGTTGGAGTGTGAGCTAGATATTGAAGAATATGTTTCACAGCCTTATGGTGTGATTCCTTCGGTGTAGCTTGAAAACGGGCACACATGCAAACACTAAGCATATTATCTGGCCTAGATGCACATAGGTACAATAAAGAGCCAATCATGGAGCGGTATACCTTTTGATCGAAGTCTATACCATTTTCATCAGTGCATAGATGGCCATTTGTGGGCATAGGGATTTTGACGCCTTTGCAATCTTGCATACCGAATTTCCTCAGAACGTCCTTGAGGTATTTCTCTTGAGAAATGAAGATGCCATTGCGTTGTTGACGAATTTGAAGACCTAAGAAGAATTTCAATTCTCCCATCATGGACATTTGATATTCCTCACTCATCATATAAGCAAATTCGTCACACGCCCGAGGGGCCTGCTTGAGGCCATAGAGGGCCTTATTGAGTCTGAAGACTTGATCAGGATGCTTAGGATCTTCAAAACTTGGGGGTTGAGCAACATATACTTCTTCCTCAAGCTTACCATTGAGGAATGCACTTTTCACATCCATTTGATATAAGATGATATTATGATGGTTAGCATATGCAAGCAATATGCGAATAGCCTCAAGTCTAGCAACAGGTGCAAAGGTTTCATCGAAATCAATTCCTTCAACCTGTGTGTAGCCTTAAGCTACAAGACGAGCCTTGTTCCTCACCACTAGGCCATTTTCATCTTGTTTGTTGCAGTAGATCCATTTGGTGCCGATGATATTGTGCTTGCGTGGGTCTGGTCGCTTGACAAGCTCCCACACCTTGTTCAGCTCGAATTGATGTAATTCCTCTTGCATCGCTTGAATCCATTCAGGCTCCAGAAATGCCTCATCAACTTTGGTGGGCTCTGTGATAGAGACGAAAGCAAAATGCCCACAAAAGTTAGATAAATGTGAAGCTTTTGAGTGAGTAAGAGGACCTAGTGCGTTGATGTCGTTGATGATTCTCTCAATCTGTACTTCATTTGCAATGCGAGGATGAGCAGGTTGACGACTTTGACTTGGCTCAACATTTTCTTCAGAGCCATTTTCTTCAGATGCACCAGCATAATTTTCTTCACGATCAGGAATGACTTGTTCAGCAGATTCTTCAATGGGTATGACATCCTCAGTAGCCTTTAGCTTGATGGATTCCTCAGGAGTCATTTCATCTAGCACAGGAGGTAGGTGCTCTCTTTGCGAGCCATTAGTTTCATCGAACCGCACATCTACAGTTTCAAAAACCTTGTTGTGATAGGTGTTGAAGACCCTGTAGGTGTGCGAGTCCTTTCCGTAACCAAGAATAAAACCTTCATGTGCTTTTGGTGCAAATTTAGAATTGTGATGAGGATCTCTAATCCAGCATTTAGCACTGAAGACTTTGAAATAACTCACATTGGGTTTCTTGTCAGTGAGGAGTTCATATGAGGTCTTCTTGAAGAATTTGTGAAGATATACCCTGTTGATAATGTGGCATGCAGTATCAATTGCCTCAGGCCAGAAGCGACGAGGTGTCTTGTATTCGTCAAGCATGGTGCGAGCCATCTCATCAAGAGTCCCGTTCTTGCGCTCCACAACGCCATTCTGCTGAGGAGTGTATGCGGCAGATAACTCATGAGTAATACCAAGTTCATCAAGATAGTCGTCAAGACCAGTATTCTTGAACTCGGTCCAATTGTCACTCCGAATATGCTTGATCTTCACAACGAAATTCGTCGAAGCCCTTGAGGAAAATCGTCTGAAGACTTCCTGCACTTCAGTTTTGTAAGTAATGACATGCACCCATGTGTAACGAGAATAATCATCAACAATAACAAAGCCATATAGAGATGCTGCATTTGTTAGTGTGGCATAATGAGTAGGGCCAAAGAGATCCATATGAAGCAATTCAAAAGGACGAGAGGTGGTCATGATAGTCTTTGAGGGGTGCTTGGCTCTGGTCATCTTTCCAGCCTCACAAGCCCCACAAAGATGATCTTTGAGGAATTTGACACCCTCAATGCCAATGACGTGCTTTTTGTTCATGAGCGTGTGTAAGTTCCTCATGCCAGCATGACCCAGTCGTCGATGCCATAGCCAGCCTTCTGAAGCTTTTGCAAGTAGACATGTGGCAGGCTGTGGTCCTGCAGAGAAATCAACAATATACAAGTCTCCTCTCCTAAAGCCTTCGAAGACTTTGGAATTGTTAGATTCCATGAGCACTAAGCAACGATATTTGCCAAAGACAACAACCATATCAAGATCACAAAGCATTGAGACAGACATGAGGTTGAATCCGAGGGACTCGACAAGCATGACTTTGTCCATGTGTCGATCCTTTGAGATTGCAACCCTACCTAGACCCAATACCTTGCTTTTGCCTTTGTCTGCATAGGTGATATGCTTCAAATGTAATGGAGATAAAGGAGTGTTCATCAGTAAGCTCTTGTCACCGGTCATGTGATTAGTACATCCACTGTCGAGGACCCACTTAGTAGCTTTGGGTAAATCATCCTGCAGATGAATTAGTGCATCTTACGAACTCATATACTTCATCAGTGAAGAATATGACATCAATTTCATCAGACAGAAATGCATCAATTAATGCAACATATTTATATATAGCAGTATGAGGACGTGAGAAATGAATGAATCATTTCTTCATGATTAGCTTGCGTCCTTTCAAGCATTTTAGGTCTCCAGAAAATTCTTCAGACGATTTAGTTCGTCTGGAGACCTGACCCTGCATAAGAGGTTAGTTCTTTTTCTTCACCACCCACATCTGGAGGGGTGGCAAAGAGTTCATCATTCTGTGAGCTCCATAAGAGAAAGGTGGCATTGAAGCCAAAGCGCTTCGTTTCACAGGAGAGGGATTAGTATAGACATATGAGTAAGCAGAGAAATTCTTCAAGGACTTATGAACATAATGATTTGAAGAATAATGCACATAATCAGAACTCTTAGATTTTCCCTGCGAAACAGAAGCATTAGCATGATGATGATCATATGAGGACTTGGATCCACGTGAAGACTTTGATCCATAAGAGGACTTGGATTCATATGAAGACTTTGGTCCATATGAAGAATTTGATCTGGGGTTCCTATTCTTCACAGGTGGTGTCATGAGGACATTCACCTGAAGACTTTCAAGGCACCTTTTGGGAACCCATATTTTCTTCATAGGGGGACCATTCCTACAGTTAGTTCCAACATATCTAGCAAATACTTCACCATTCTGATTTTTGAACAGTTTATAGTTGGAGTCAAATGACTCATCAGATGAATATGAGGATTCACAAGTAAAGCCAGATAAAGTGGATGGATCTACGGGAGGTCCCTTCGCAGCAACCCATGAGGTTTTGGTATACTACTCAGGTTTCCAGTAGGTTCCATCAGCATTGAGTTTCCTCTCAAAGGCAATACCCTCTTTCCTAGGGTTCCTGTTCAAGATCTGCTTTTTGAGCACATCACAAAGAGTCTAATGCCCTTTGAGGCTTTTGTACATGCCTGTCACATACAATTCCTTCAACCCTGCATTTTCGTCAGTGATACTAGTGGTATCCTCAGATGAGGAATTTGTGACCACAGAGATAGTTGAAGAATTTACTGCAATAGAAGCATTTGAACTTTCAGGTGAGGAATTAGCAGTTTCACGTTCAATGCATTTCAAACATGGTGGAATAAATTCTTCCTGAGCGGAACTGATCTGTTGAGCAAGCAATGAATCGTTTTCCTTCTGAAGATCTTCATAACTCACCCTTAGCTTCTCAAGATCTTGCTTTCTTTGAAGAAATTCATAAGAGAGCTTCTCATGATCAGCTAAGAGAGTGTTATGATGACTTTGAAGATTATCAAACTTAGACTGTAGTCGCTGAAGATTAGCAGTCAGAGTTTGAGTTCGATCCATTTCTTCACCCAACAGGTCATCGCTTTCATCTAGCATGTTTTGAACTTTTTCCAAAACTCTTTGTTGTTTAGTGGCAAGGGAAACAAGCTTGGTACAGCTGGGTCCAAATTGATCACCAGATTCATCATCACTAGACTCAGATAGGAAGCATTCAGTTACCTTGGCACCTTTTGCCATAAGGCATGGTGCAGAGGATGATGATTCAGGATCGAAAGTCATCGTTTTGAGCGATTCCTTGAACTCCTCAAACCAGGGATCATGACAAGTTCGATGACCTTCATAGACATCAGAGAGTCGGTCCCAGATAAGCTTCGCATGGCAGAGATGCATAATGTTCCTGAACTGATTTTGGGATAAGCAGGAGCAGATGACATCCTTCGCTATGGTGTCAAGACGAGTGTACTTGCGAATATCATCAGCCTCCGCCATCTTGCAAAGATCAGTAACACCAATCTCAGTGACGGTCCACAACTCGCTGTCCATCGCCATGAGACGCTTCTTCATCATGGCCTTCCACTTGGGATAATCATGACCGTCAAAGATGGGGCATGTCACTTTCTTCATTCCTGCGGTCGACATAACTAAAACTCCAGGTGGTTAAACCAAAATCACACAGAACAAGGGAGTACCTTGCTCTGATACCAATTGGAAGTGCGTTATATCGACTAGAGGGGGGGTGAATAGGCGATTTTATGAATTCGTCGCTGAGGAATTTCAAGGTGAGGAAATTCCTAAGCAACGAACTACTTAGCAGCGGAATAAGTACTCAGATGCAAACATAACATGGCATAAGCACAGTCATCATGATGAAATGAAATAGGCACAGAGTTCAGGTAGCATGGAACACAGAATAAGCAGGCTGAAGACTAAGTGACTGAAGAAATAGGAATGAGGAAATTGAGAAAGTCTTCAGTCAAAGTCTTCAAACAGTAACGATCAAGTACATAGCAAGTATGCGAGGAAATGAAAGGGTTGAGGAAATAGAACCAGTAGCTCGGTGAAGACAGTGATTTGGTAGACCAGTTTCAACTGCTGTGACAGTTGTACGTCTGGTTGGAGCGGCTAGGTATTTAAACCTGAGGACACACAGTCCTCACCGTATTCTCCTTGAGCTAAGGTCACACAGCCCTCGACCAATCACTCGTGGTAAGTCTTCAGGTGACTTCCAAACCTTCATAGACTCGGTCACTTGGCGATCCACAATTCCTCTTGGATGCTCTAGACAATGACGCCTAACCGTCTGGAGGATGCATAGTCCTCAAAGGTAACAAGCATCGGTTCCACACAGGAACAATCTCTTCAGTGATGCTCAATCATTTTGGGTTTGTAGGTGTTTGGGTTTTTGGGGTTTTCCTCACTTGATGATTTTCGCTCAAAGTCCTCGGAGGATGGGATGCTCTCAATGACAAGTGCCAGTTTCTCTCGAAGCAGCCAACCAGCTAGTGGTTGTAGGGGGCGTCTATTTATAGCCTAGGGAGCAGCCCGACATGATAAGACATAAATGCCCTTCAATGATATGACCGTTAGGTGGATAGGATATTTGGACAGCTGGCGCGTAGCACAGCAACGGTCGGAAATTTGAGCTCTCAAATTCCTCAGGGCTATCATGTTCCTCACTTGTAGGCAATCCGCACTGGCGAATTCCTAACTCCTCAGTCAAAACAAATTCCTCAGAGAATAGAAGAACTTCGTCTCTGTCACTGAAGAAATTGACTGAACTGTATGAGATTTCCAATGGCTTCACTCGAAAGGATTGGGTAGGTGTAGGATTTTGAGATGAGCATCACTTGGAAACTTTTCCTTAGTTTTACCTCGACCCCCTTTAACAGTACAGTGTTTCCTATGACTCAAGAAAGGGAAAACAAAACTATGAAAACAAAAGTCTTCACGCGTCATAATCCTCGCATCAATATCAAGTCTTCAAGGTCACACCAATTTCCTCATTTTCAAAGTCTTCAAGAAAACCAAAGTCTTCAACTGAAGACATTCATTTTTTGGGGTCGACTTTTATCGTAAATAACAAACTCCTCATAGACTTATAGACCTGTGTACACTCATAAACACATTAGTCCCTTAACCTATAAGTCTTCAATACACCAAAATCACTAAGGTGCACTAGATGCACTTACAGGGCCTGCTTGAGGCCATAGAGGGCCTTATTGAGCCTGAAGACTTTGTCAGGATGCTTAGGATCTTCAAAACCTGGGGGTTGAGCAACATATACTTCTTCCTCAAGCTTACCATTAAGGAATGCACTTTTCACATCTATTTGATATAAGATGATATTATGATGGTTAGCATAAGCAAGCAATATGCGAATAGCCTCAAGTCTAGCAACAGGTGCAAAAGTTTCATTGAAATCAATTCCTTCAACCTGTGTGTAGCCTTGAGCTACAAGACGAGCCTTGTTCCTTACCACTAGGCCATTTTCATCTTGCTTGTTGCGGTAGATCCATTTGGTACCAATGACATTGTGCTTGCGAGGATCAGGTCACTTGATAAGTTCCCACACATTGTTGAGGTCAAATTGATGCAATTCCTCTTGCATAGCTTGAATCCACTCAGGCTCTAGAAATGCCTCATCAACTTTGGTGTGCTCTGTGATAGAGACGAAAGCAAAATGCCCACAAAAGTTAGATAAATGTGAAGCTTTTGAGCGTGTGAGAGGACCTGGTGCGTTGATGTCGTTGATGATTCTCTCGATCTGTACTTCATTTGCAACGCGAGGATGAGCAGGTTGACGACTTTGATTTGGCTCAGCATTTTCTTCAGAGCCATTTTCTTCAGATGCACCAGCATGATTTTCTTCATGATCTGGAATGACTTCTTCAACAGATTCCTCAGTAGGTATGACATCCACAGTAGCCTTTAGCTTGATGGATTCCTCAGGAGACATTTCATCTAGCACAGGAGGTAGGTGCTCTCTTTGCGAGCCGTTAGTTTCATCGAACCGCACATCTACAGTTTCAACAACCTTGTGGTGATGGGTGTTGAAGACTCTGTAGGTGTGCGAGTCCTTTCCGTAACCATGCATAAAACCTTCATGTGCTTTCGGTGCAAATTTAGAATTGTGATGAGGATCTCTAATCCAACATTTAGCATCGAAGACTTTGAAATAACTCACATTGGGTTTCTTGTCAATGAGGAGTTCATATGAGGTCTTCTTGAAGAATTTGTGAAGATATACCCTGTTGATGATGTGGCATGCAGTATCAATTGCCTCAGGCCAGAAGCGATGAGGCGTCTTGTATTCATCAAGCATAGTGTGAGCCATCTCAACAAGAGTCCTGTTCTTGCGCTCCACAACGCCATTTTGCTGAGGAGTGTATGGGACAGATAACTCATGAGTAATACCAAGTTCATCAAGATAGTCATCAAGACCAGTATTCTTGAACTCGATCCCATTGTCACTACGTATATGCTTGATCTTCACACCGAAATTCGTCGAAGCCCTTGAGGAAAATCGTCTGAAGACTTCCTGCACTTCAGTTTTGTAAGTAATGACATGCACCCATGTGTAACAAGAATAATCATCAACAATGACAAAGCCATATAGAGATGCTGCATTTGTTAGTGTGGCATAATGAGTAGGGCCAAAGAGGTCCATATGAAGCAATTCAAAAGGACGAGAGGTAGTCATGATAGTCTTTGAGGGGTGCTTGGCTCTGGTCATCTTTCCAGCATCACAAGCCCCACAAAGATGATCTTTGAGGAATTTGACACCCTCAATGCCAATGACGTGCTTCTTCTTCACAAGCGTGTGTAAGTTCCTCATGCCAGCATGACCCAGTCGTCGATGCCATAGCCAGCCTTCTGAAGCTTTTGCAAGTAGACATGTGGCAGGCTGTGGTCCTGCAGAGAAATCAACAATATACAAGTCTCCTCTCCTAAAGCCTTCGAAGACTTTGGAATTTTCAGATTCCATGAGCACTGAGCAGCGATATTTGCCAAAGACAACAACCATATCAAGATCACAAAGTATTGAGACAGACATGAGGTTGAATCCGAGGGACTCGACAAGCATGACTTTGTCCATGTGTCGATCCTTTGAGATTGCAACCCTACCTAGACCCAATACCTTGCTTTTGCCTTTGTCAGCGTAGGTGATATGCTTCAGATGCGATGGAGATAAAGGAGAGTCCATCAGTAAGTTCTTGTCACCGGTCATGTGATTTGTACATCCACTGTCGAGGACCCACTCAATATCTTTGGGTAAATCATCCTGCAGATGAATTAGTGCTTCTTATGAACTCATATACTTCAGAGTGAAGAATATGACATCAAATTCATCAGACATAATTTCATCAATTAATGCAACATATGTATATATAGCAGTATGAGGACGTGAGAAATGAATGAATCATTTCTTCATAATTAGCTTGCGTCCTTTCAAGCAATTTCAGGTCTCCAGCAAATTCTTCAGACGATTAAGTTCGTCTGGAGACCTGACCCTGCATAAGAGATTAGTTCTTTTTCTTCACCACCCACATCTGGAGGGGTGGCAAAGAGTTCATCATTCTGCGAGCTCCATAAGAGAAAGGTGGCATTGAAGCCAATGCGCTTCGTTTCATAGAAGAGGGGTTAGAATAGGCATATGAATAAGCAGAGAAATTCTTCGAGGACTTATGAACATAATGATTTGAAGAATAATGCACATATTCATGACCCTTAGATTTTGCCTGCGAAAAAGAAGTGTTAGCACAATGATGTTCATATGAGGATTTGGATCCACGTGAGGAATTTGATCCCTATGAGGAATTTGGTCCGTATGAGGACTTGGATCCATTTGAAGCCTTTGGTCCATATGAAGAAGTTGATCTGGGATTCCTATTCTTCACAGGTGGTGTCATGATGACATTCACCTGAAGACTTTCAAGGCACCTTTTGGGAACCCATATTTTCTTCATAGGGGGACCGTTCCTGCAGTTAGTTCCAACATATCTAGCAAATACTTCACCATTCTGATTTTTGAACAGTTTATAGTTGGAGTCAAATGACTCATCAGATGAATATGAGGATTCACAAGTAAAGCCAGATAAAGTGGATGGATCTACGGGAGGTCCCTTCGCAGCAACCCATGAGGTTTTGGGATACTGCTCAGGTTTCCAGTAGGTTCCATCAGCATTGAGTTTCCTCTCAAAGGCAATACCCTCTTTCCTAGGGTTCCTATTCAAGATCTGCTTTTTGAGCACATCACAAAGAGTCTAATGCCCTTTGAGGCTTTTGTACATGCCTGTCACATACAATTCCTTCAACCCTGCATTTTCGTCAGTGATACTAGTGGTATCCTCAGATGAGGAATTTGTGACCACAGAGATAGTTGAAGAATTTGCTGCAATAGAAGCATTTGAACTTTTAGGTGAGGAATTAGCAGTTTCACGTTCAATGCATTTCAAACATGGTGGAATAAATTCTTCCTGAGCGGAACTGATCTGTTGAGCAAGCAATGAATCGTTTTCCTTCTGAAGATCTTCATAACTCACCCTTAGCTTCTCAAGATCTTGCTTTCTTTGAAGAAATTCATAAGAGAGCTTCTCATGATCAGCTAAGAGAGTGTTATGATGACTTTGAAGATTATCAAACTTAGACTGTAGTCGCTGAAGATTAGCAGTCAGAGTTTGAGTTCGATCCATTTCTTCACCCAACAGGTCATCGCTTTCATCTAGCATGTTTTGAACTTTTTCCAAAGCCTTTTGTTGTTTAACAACAATATTAGCAAGTTTGGAATAGCTGGGTTTGAGATTTTCATCAGATTCATCCTCACTTGATTCAGAGGGGGGATATTTGAGTACCTTGGCACCTTTTGCTATGTAGCAATAGGTGGGAGCATAGTCATCGTTGCTGTCATCATCAGTGTTGGGGAAGCCATTTCCCTCAGTGTTGAAGATGGACTTGCTGACGAAAGCAGTAGCGAGGGCTAGGCTCGCCACACCAGAGTCTAACTCCTCAGATGCCTCCTCTTCCTCATTTTCCTCAGATTCAGCTTCAGAGTCCATTTCCTTGCCAATGAATGCCCGAGCCTTCTTGGAACTGCTCTTCTTGTGAGATGAAGACTTTGAAGATTTTGATGATGAGGACTTTGAAGATTTCTTCTTCTTCTTTGAGTCATCTGAACTATCATCCTTGTATTTCTTCTTCTGATTCCTTTGCCCACTGAGGACAGTCAGTTATGTAGTGACCAGGTTTCTTGCATTTGTGGCAAGTCCTCTTCTTGTAATCACGGGATGAGGAATCTAATCTCATGTCATCACCTTTTGAAGATTTTACAAAGCGACCACGCCTTGAGAACTTCTGGAATTTCCTCACGAGCATTGCTAGCTCCTGGCTTAGTTCTTCAGGGTCACTAAGGCTGCTATCAGAATCTTCTCTTTCAGATGAGGAAACTGCCTTGGCCTTCAGTGTGCGTGATCTTCCATAGCTTGGCCCGTAGAGATCTCTCTTCTCAGCTTGTTGGAATTCATGAGTGTTCAGCCTCTCAAGGATATCAGCAGGACCTAGTGACTTGTTGTCTCCACGTTCTTGAATCATCAGTGCCAGTGTATCGCATGAAGAATCGAGTGACCTCAGCAATTTCTTCACCACTTCATGGTTGGTGATGTCAGTGGCACAAAGTGCTTGAAACTTGTTTGAAATGTCAGTGAGGCGATCAAAGGTTTGCTGGACATTCTCATTATCGAGTCTTTTGAAGCGGTTGAAGAGATTGCGAAGAACGTCAACTCGAGAATCACGTTGAGTTGAGATTCCTTCGTTGACCTTGGACAGCCTGTCCCAGATAAGCTTTGCAGACTCCAAAGCACTCACTCTGCCGTACTGTCCTTTGCTCAGATGGCCACATATGATATTCTTCGCTTGAGAGTCGAGTTGCTTAAATCTCTTCACATCAGCAGCATTCACGGAAGGAGTGACAAAGGGAACACCATTTTCCACATCGTACCAGAGATCGTTGTCAATTGCCTCAAGATGCATGCACATCTTATTCTTCCAGTAGGGGTAGTTTGTCCCATCAAAGGTAGGACACCCAGCCGAGACCTTGATCATGCCTGCAGTCGACATAACTAAAACTCCAGGTGGTTAAACCAAAATCACATAGAACAAGGGACTACCTTGCTCTGATACCAATTGAAAGTGCATTATATCGACTAGAGGGGGGTGAATAGGCAATTTTTACAAATTTGTCACTGAGGAAATACTACTTGAGGAATTTGCTAAGTGACGAACTACAAGCAGCGGAATAAGTACTCAGGTGCATGCATAACAAGACAGTAGCATAGGCATCATGATGAAATGAAACATACACAGAGCACATGTAGCGTGTAAACAAGATAAGCAGGCGGAAGACAAAGTGACTGAAGAAATTTGATTGAGGAAATTGAGAAAGTCTTCAGTCAAAGTCTTCAAACAGTAACGATCAATTTCATCAACACATGAATGAGGAAATTAAAGGGTTGAGGAAATAAAACCAGTAGCTCGGTGAAGACAATGATTTGGTAGATCAGTTCCAACTGCTGTGACAGTTGTACATCTGGTTGGAGCGGCTTGGTATTTAAACCAAAGGACACATAGTCCCAGGACACACAGTCCTTACCGTATTCTCCTTGAGCCAAGGTCACACAGATCTCGCCCAATCACTCGTGGTAAGTCTTCAAGTGACTTCCAAATCTTCACAGACTTGGTCACTCGGCGATCCACAATTCCTCTTGGATGCTCTAGACCTTGACACCTAACCGTCTGGAAGATGCACAGTCTTCAAAGGTAACAAGCGTCGGTTCCACACACGAACAATCTCTTCAGTGATGCTCAATCACTTTGGGTTGTAGGTGTTGGGGTTTTGGGTTTTTTCCTCACTGATGATTTTCTCTCAAAGTCCTCGGAGGATGGGATGCTCTAAATGACAAGTGTCAGTTTCTCACGGAGCAGCCAACCAGCTAGTGGTTGTAGCGGGCGGCTATTTATAGCCAGGGAGCAGCCCGACATGATAAGACATAAATGCCCTTCAATGATATGACCGTTAGGTGGATATGATATTTTGGACAGCTGGTGCATAGCACAGCAACGGTCGGAAATTTGAGCTCTCAAATTCCTCAGGGCTATCATGTTCCTCACTTGTAGGCAATCCACACTGGCGAATTCCTAACTCTCAGTCAGAACAAATTCCTCAGAGAATAGAAGATCTTCATCTCTGTCACTGAAGAAATTGACTGAACTGTATGAGATTTCCAATGACTTCACTCGAAATGATTGGGTATGTGTAATCTTTGAGATGAGCATCACTTGGAAACTTTTCCTTAGTTTTACCTCGACCCCCTTTAACAGTACGGTGTTTCCGATGACTCAAGAAAGAGAAAAAAAACTACGGAAACAAAAGTCTTCATGCTTCACAATCGTCGCATCAATATGAAAGTCTTCAAGGTCACACCAATTTCCTCATTTTCAAAGTCTTCAAGAGAACCAAAGTCTTCAACTGAAGACATTCATTTTTAGGGGTCGATTTTCATCGTAAATATCAAACTCGTCATAGACTTATAGAACCTGTGTACACTCGCAAACACATTAGTCCCTTAACCTATAAGTCTTCAATACACCAAAATCACTAAGGGGCACTAGATGCACTTACACTCACGAAGACCTAGGGCAATTTGAGGAAGCCCATCATTGGAATATACAAGCCAAGTTCTATAATGAAAAATTCCCACTAGTATATGAAAGTGACAAAATAGGAGACTCTCTATCATGAAGATCATGGTGCTACTTTGAAGCAAAAGTGTGGAAAAAGGATAGTAGCATTGCCCCTTCTCTCTTTTCTCTCATTTTTTTTATTTTGGGCTCTTTGGGCTCTTTTATTTTTTATTTTTTATTATTCATCTGGAGTCTCATCCCGACTTGTGGGGGTATCATAGTCTCCATCATCCTTTCCTCACATGGGACAATGCTCTAATAATGATGATCATCACACTTTTATTTACTTTACAACTCGATACTTAGAACAAATATATGACTCTATATGAATGCCTCCGGCAGTGTACCGAGATGTGCAATGACTCAAGAGTGACATGTATAAAAAAATATGAATGGTGGCTTTGCCACAAATACGATGTCAACTACATGATCATGCAAAGCAATATGACAATGATGAAGCGTGTCATAATAAACGGAACAGTGGAAGTTGCATGGCAATATATCTCGGAATGGTTATGGAAATGCCATAATAGGTAGGTATGGTGGCTGTTTTGAGGAAGGTATATGGTGGGTGTAATGCACCGGCGAAAGTTGTGCGGTACTAGAGAGGCTAGCAATGGTGGAAGGGTGAGAGTGCGTATAATCCATGGACTCAACATTAGTCATAAAGAACTCACATACTTATTGCAAAAGTCTATTAGCTATCAAAACAAAGTACTACACACATGCTCCTAGGGGGATAGATTGGTAGGAAAAGACCATCGCTCGTCCCCGACCGCCACTTATAAGGAAGACAATCAATAAATAAATCATGCTCCGACTCCATCACATAACGGTTCACCATACGTGCATGCTACGGGAATCACAAACTTTAACACAAGTATTTCTACCAATCCACAATTACTCACTAGCATGACTCTAATATCGCCATCTTTATATCTCAAAACAATCATAAGGAATCAAACTTCACATAGTATTCAATGCACTTTCTATGAAAGTTTTTATTATATCCCTCTTGGATGCCCATCATATTAGGACTAAATTCATAACCTAAGCAAATTACCATGCTGTTTAGAGACTCTCAAAATAATATAAGTGAAGCAAGAGAGTTAAACAAATTATATAAAATAAAGCCACCGCCGTGCTCTAAAAAGATATAGGTGAAGCACTAGAGCATATTGCCTAGCTCAAAAGATATAAGTGAAGCACATAGAGTATTCTAATAAATTCACGATTAATGCGTGTCCCTATCAAAAGGTGTGTACAGCAAGGATGATTGTGGCAAACTAAAAATAAAAGACTCATATCATACAAGACGCTCCAAGCAAAACACATATCATGTGGTGAATAAAAATATAGGCTCAAGTAAATTTACCGATGGATTGAAGACGAAAGAGGGGATGCCTTCTGGGGCATCCCCAAGCTTAGGCTCTTGGTTGTCCTTGAATATTACCTTGGGGTGCCTTGGGCATCCCCATGCTTAGGCTCTTTCCACTCCTTATTCCATAGTCCATCAAATCTTTACCAAAAACTTGAAAACTTCACAACAGAAAACTCAACAGAAAACTCATGAGATCCGTTAGTATAAGAAAAATAAATCACCACTTTGGTACTGTTTTGAACTCATTCTTTATTTATATTGGTGTAATATCTACTGTATTCCAACTTCTCCATGGTTCATACCCCCCGATACTACCCATAGATTCATCAAAATAAGCAAACAACACATAGAAAACAGAATCTGTCAAAAACAGAACAGTCTGTGAAGGTCATAATTGTTATAATACTTCTATAACTCGAAAAATTCTTAAAAATTAGGAAAGAATAGGCAGTTTGTATATCAATCTTGTGTAAAAAATGCAGAGTTTTTGGTTGCTTTCGTGAATTAATAAAATTCTACAACTGGACGCAAATGTTTCTGTTTTTCAGAAAGATCAAATCAACTATCACCGTAAGCCATCCCAATGGTCTTACTTGGTTCAAACACTAATTAAAACACCAAAACACAATTACTACAGAGGTAATAATGTGTATTTTATTCAAGAATAGTAGCAAAACAAAAACATAAAAAAAATTGGGTTGCCTACCAACAAGCACTATTGTTTAACGCCCCTAGCTAGGCATAATGCATAGATCTAAGTATTATAATAGAAGTGAGGGAGATCGTCCATGCTCATCTCATATTCCCTCCTCTCGGCAGCAAACTTTCTTTGTGGAAAAAAATAATAATCAAAAGGGCTAAATTTGATAGGGTACGGATCTATAAGATCAAGTTTGGGAGGAATTGGTTCCTCCTTTGGCCCTTTGTATTTGATAATTATTTCTTCATTGTAAATGTTCCTTTGATTAAAAGCCCTAAGTCTATCCCTAAGCACAAACCCTAATTCATTATTTTGTATAGAAAATTTATCGTTGAGCTCAGAAATTTTATCAATCAAAACATCGGTAGGAACTTTCTTTCTTAGGTTTTCATTGTAAGCAGCATAATCCGGAGATTGCAATCTCCTAGTTTCTTCTTGATTAAAAAGGATCTCTTATATAGGGGGACAACCACCATTAATATTATAATGAGCAAATATTTCGCCGGCCTCTTTCATGATAAACCTAAACTCATGAGCTAGAAATATAGTGGTGACACGTTTAACAGAGGGATCATGAATATTGGAAAATTCTAGTAAAAGCCTTTGTATGCATGGATGCATGTGAACAAATTGTCTTTCCAATTCAACTATAAGCAAAGATATTGCATCCGCAAGACTAATTGTTTTATTCAGAATTGACCCTCCAAGCATAGGCAAAGTACCAGCACAAGTAAAGAAATCTTGAATAACCCCTTTTCCAATAATGTTACCACTACCTACACGGAGTTTTTTAGTATGAATAATAGTGGGTTCTTCTCCATGAGGATCATTGTTGGCGACATCATTAAAACTTCCATCCAGATTATTGCTATCTTTTTCAACGATAAACTCCCCAGATTCAGACATGGTGGCAACAAACTGATCTAGCACACAAGCAAACAAAAAGACGAACGAAAGAAGGGCGAATAAAAAGGCAAATCTTTTTGTATTTTTCTGAAAATCATTTTAGAAGTGGGGGAGAGGAAAATGAGAGGCAAAGGGCGAATAATGTAATGCAAGAGATGAGAGTGTATGATGGGTACTTGGTAGGCTTGATGTAGACCTCCTCGGCAACGGCGCCAGAAATTCTTCCTGCTACTTCTTGAGCTTGCGTTGGTTTTTCCCTTGAAGAGGAAAGGGTGATGCAACAAAGTAGAGATAAGTATTTCCCTTAGTTAGAGAACCAAGGTATCACTCCAGTAGGAGGTACAAGCAAGTCTCCAATCTATGCACCTGCACAAACAATCAAACACTTGCACCCAACGCGATAAAGGGGTTGTCAATCCCTTCACGGTCAATTGCAATGGTGAGATCTGATAGAGATAGGTATAAAAGATTACTAAAATGCAAAATAAAATAAAAGTAAATAAATTGCAGCAAGGTATTTTTGGGTTTTTTGGTTTATAGATCTGAAAATATATGATGCAAAATAGACCCGGGGGCCATAGGTTTCACTAGAGGCTTCTCTCTTGAAGGAAAATAATACGGTGGGTGAACAAATTACTGTCGAGCAATTGATAGAAAAGCACAAAGTTATGACGATATCCAAGGCAATGATTATGCATATAGGCATCACGTCCGTGTCAAGTAGACCGAAACGATTCTGCATCTACTACTATTACTCCACACATCGACCGCTATCCAGCATGCATCTAGAGTATTAAGTTCATAAAGAACGGAGTAACGTCTTAAGTAAGATGACATGATGTAGAGGGATAAACTCAAGCAATATGATGAAAACCCCATCTTTTTATCCTTGATGGCAACAATACAATACGTGCCTCGCTACCCCTACTATGTCACTGGGTGAGGACACCGCAAGATTGAACCCAAAACTAAGCACCTCTCCCATTGCAAGAAAAACCAATCTAGTTGGCCAAACCAAACCGATAATTCGAAGAGAAATACAAAGATATAAAATCATGCATATAAGAATTCAGAGAAGATTCAAATAATATTCATAGATAATCTGATCATAAATCCACAATTCATCGGATCTTGACAAACACACTGCAAAAGAATATTACATCGGATAGAACTCCAAGAACATCGAGGAGAACATGGTATTGAAGATCATAGAGAGAGAAGAAGCCATCTAGCTACTAGCTATGGACTCGTAGGTCTGAGGTAAAGTACTCACGCTTCATCGGAAGGGCAATAGGGTTGATGTAGATGCCCTCCGTGATCGAATCCCCCTCCGGCAGATCACCGAAAAAGGCCCCAAGATGGGATCTCACGGGAACAGAAGGTTGCGGCGGCGGAAAATTATTTTCGTGGATGCTTCTCTTGATAATGGAATATTTGAGGGTTTATAGAGCTGAGAGGGAGGTCGGTGGACTCCCGAGGGGCCCACAAGCCAGGGGGCGCCCCCCTAGGGTGCGCCCCTACGGCTTTTCGTCGCCTCGTGGGTCTTCTGACTTCATCTCCAAGTCTCGTAGGTGTCTTCTGGTCCAAGAAAAATCATCGTAAAGTTTTATTCCGTTTGGACTCCGTTTGATATTCCTTTTCTGCGAAACTCAAAAACAAGGAAAAAACAGAAACTAGCACTGGGCTCTGGGTTAATAAGTTAGTCCCAAAAATAATATAAAATAGCATATTAATGCATATAAAACATCCAAAACAGATAATATAATAGCATGGAACAATAAAAAATTATAGATACGTTGGAGACGTATCACTCGCTACCCCTTCTGTCACTGGGTGAGGACACCACAAGATTGAACCCAAAACTAAGCTCCTCTCCCATTGCAAGAAAAACCAATCTAGTTGGCCAAACCAAACCGATAGTTCGAAGAGAAATACAAAGATATCTTAATCATGCATAAAAGAGTTCAGAGAAGACTCAAATAATATTCATAGATAATCTGATCAAAAATCCACAATTCATCGGATCTCAACAAACACACCGCAAAAAATTATTACATCGAATAGATCACCAAGAAAATCGAGGAGAACTTTGTATTGAAGATCAAAGAGAGAGAAGAAGCCATCTAGCTACTAGCTATGGACCCGTAGGTCTGTGGTAAACTACTCACGCATCATCGCTAGGGCAGCAAGGTTGATGTAGTGGCCCTCCGTGATCAAATCCCCCTCCGGCAGATCACCGAAAAAGGCCCCAAGATGGGATCTCACATGAACAGAGGCTTGCGGCAGCAGAAAAGTATTTTGGTGGACGCTTCTGGTGGTTTGGGAATATTTGGGAATTTATAGCGCAAGAATTAGGGTTGGAGGACTCCCGAGGGGCCCACAAGCCCTCAGGGCGCGCCTGGCAGGCTTGTGGCCTCCTCGGGCATCTTCTGACCCCCTCTCCAAGCTCCGTGGATGTCTTCTGGTCCAAGAAAAATCATCATAAAGCTTTATTCCATTTGGACTCCGTTTGATATTCCTTTTCTGTAAAACTCAAAAACAAGGAAAAAACAGAAACTGGCACTAGGCTCTAGGTTAATAGGTTAGTCTCAAAAATAATATAAAATAGCATATTAATGCATATAAAACATCCAAAACAGATAATATAATAGCATGGAATAATAAAAAATTATAGATACGTTGGAGACGTATCAAGCATCCCGAAGCTTAATTCCTGCTCGTCCTTGTGTAGGTAAATGATAAAAACAGAATTTTTGATGTGGAATGCTACCTAACATATTTATCAATGTACTCTTCTTTATTGTGGCATGAATATTCAGATCCATAAGATTCAAAACAAATGTTTAATATTGACATAAAAACAATAATACTTCAAGCATACTAATAAAGCAATCATGTCTTCTCAAAATAACATGGCCAAAGAAAGTTATCCCTACAAAATCATATAGTCTGGCTATGCCCCATCTTCATCACACAAAATATTTCATCATGCACAACCCCGATGACAAGCCAAGCAATTGTTTCATACTTTTGGTGTTCTCAAACTTTTTCAACTTTCACGCAATACATGAGCGTGAGCCATGGATATAGCACTATAGGTGGAATAGAATACGGTGGTTGTGGAGAAGACAAAAAGAAGGAGAAAGTCTCACATCAACTAGGAAAATTAATGGGCTATGGAGATGCCCATCAATTGATATCGATGCAAGTGAGTAGGGATTGCCATGCAACGGATGCACTAGAGCTACAAGTGTATGAAAGCTCAAAAAGAAACTAAGTGGGTGTGCATCCAACTAGCTTGCTCACGAGGACCTAGGGCAATTTTGAGGAATCCCATCATTGGAATATACAAGACAAGCTCTATAATGAAAAATTCCCACTAGTATATGAAAGTGACAAAATAGGAGACTCTCTATCATGAAGATCAAGATGCTACTTTGAAGCACAAGTGTGGAAAAATGATAGTAACATTGTCCCTTCTCTCTTTTCTCTCTTTTTTTTCTCTCTTTTTTTTGTTTGGGCTTCTTTGGCCTCTTTTATTTTTTATAAAGTCAGGAGACTCATCCCAACTTTTGAGGGAATCATAGCTTCCATCATCCTTTCCTCACATGGGACAATGCTCTAATAATGATGATCATCACACTTTTATTTACTTACAACTCAAAAATTACAACTCGATACTAGAACAAGATATGACTCTCTATGAATGCCTCCGGTGGTGTACCGGGATGTGCTATGATCAAGAGTGACATGTATAAAAATATGAACGGTGGCCTTGCCACAAATACTATGCCAACTACATGATCATGCAAAGCAATATGACAATGATGGTGCGTGTCATAATAAACGGAACAGTGGAAGTTGCATGGCAATATATCTCGGAATGGCTATGGAAATGCCATAATAGGTAGGTATGGTGGCTGTTTTGAGGAAAATATATGGTGGGTTTAATGTACCGGCGAAAGTTGCGTGGTACTAGAGAGGCTAGCAATGGTGGAAGGGTGAGAGTGCGTATAATCCATGGACTCAACATTAGTCATAAAGAACTCACATACTTATTGCAAAAATTTATTAGTAATTGAAACAAAGTACTACACGCATGCTCCTAGGGGGATATATAGATTGGTAGGAAAAGACCATCGCTCGTCCCCGACCGCCACTCATAAGGAAGACAATCAAAAAATAAATCATGCTCCAACTTCATCACATAACGATTCACCATACGTGCATGCTATAGGAATCACAAACTTTAACACAAGTATTTCTACCAATCCATAATTGCTCACTAGCATGACTCTAATATCACCATCTTTATATCTCAAAACAAATGCAAGGAATCAAACTTCTCATCTTGTTCAATGCTCTTTATATGAAAGTTTTTATTATATCCCTCTTGGATGCCCATCATATTAGGACTAAATTCATAACCTAAGAAAATTACCATGATATTTAAGACTCTCAAAATAATATAAGGGAAGCATGAGAGTTCAACAATTTCTATAAAATAAATCCACTACCGTGCTCTAAAAAGATATAAGTGAAGCACTTAGAGCAAACTGCCTAGCTCAAAAGATATAAGTGAAGCACATAGAGTATTCTAATAAATTCACGATTAATGTGTGTCCCTCTCAAAAGGTGTGTACAGAAAGGATGATTGTGTCAAACTAAAAATCAAAGACTCATATCATACAAGACACTCCAAGCAAAACACATATCATGTGGTGAATAAAAATATAGCCTCAAGTAAATTTACCGATGGATTGAAGACAAAAGAGGGGATGCCATCCGGGGCATCCCCAAGCTTAGATGCTTGGTTGTCCTTGAATATTAGCTTGGGGTGCCTTGGGATACCCAAGCTTAGGCTCTTGACACTCCTTATTCCGTTGTCCATCAAATCTTTACCAAAAACTTGAAAACTTCACAACACAAAACTCAACAGAAAAATCATAAGATCCGTTAGTATAATAAAATAAATCACCACTTTAGGTACTGTTGTGAACTCATTATTTATTTATATTGGTGTAATATATACTGTATTCCAACTTCTCCATGGTTCATACCCCCCGATACTACCCATAGATTCATCAAAATAAGCAAACAACACATAGAAAACAGAATCTGTCAAAAACAGAACAGTCTGTAGTAATCTGGAAATTTCGTATACTTCTGTAACTCTAAAAATTCTGAAAAATTTGGAAAATTTAGGAAATTTGTATATAAATCTTGTGTAAAAAATTCAGATGAAAAGCACATTTATGTTATTTTTTAAATTTCTGGCAATGAGCGCAAAAGTTTCTGTTTTTCAGCAAGATCAAATCAACTATCACCGTAGACCATCCCAAAGGTCTTACTTGGCTCAAACACTAATTAAAACACCAAAACACAATTACTACAGAGGTAATAATGTGTATACTCATAAAAACAGAAAATAAAAATATTGGGTTGTCTCCCAACAAGCGCTTTTCTTTAAAGCCTTTTAGCTAGGCATCGATAATTTTAATGATGCTCACATGAAAGATAGCAATTGAAACACGAAGAGAGCATCATGTAGCATGTGAAAAGAAAGTTTAAGTCTAACATAATTCCTATGCATAGGCATTTTGTAAGCAAACAAATTATCGAGACTAGCAAAAACTAGAATATGCAAGGAATAAGAAAGAAACAATAGCAATCTCAACATAACGAGAGGTAATTTAGTAACATGAAAATTTCTACAACCATATTTTCCTTTCTCATAATAATTGCATGTGGGATCATATTCTAATTCAACAATATAGCTATCACATAACCTATTCTCTTCATGATCCACATGCATGCAAAGTTGACACTCTTCCAAAATAGTGGGATTAACATAAAATAAAGTCATTACTTCTCCAAGCCCACTTTTATCAAAAATTTCATAAGATTGATCAATCTCCAAAGTTGTGGGATCATTATTTTCTAAAGTTGACACTCTTCCAAACCCACTTTCAATATTATTGCAAACATTATTATCAATATCATATTCATCATGAGGCTTAAACAAAATTTCAAGATCATAAGAAACATTATCACCCCAATCATGATCATTGCAATAAGTGGTGGACATAGCAAAATTAGCATCCCCAAGCTTAGGGTTTTGCATATCATTAACACAATTGACATTAATAGAATTTATAATAACATCATGGCAATCATGCTTTTCATTCAAGGAGCTATCATGAATCACTTCCTAAATTTCTTCTTTGAACACTTCATCCCAATTTTCAGATTCACGAATTTCAAGCAAAACTTCATAAAGATAATCTAGTGCACTCAACTCACTAGCAATTGGTTCATCATAGTTGGATCTTTTAAAAAGATTAGCAAGTGGATGAGGATCCATAA
Organism: Thinopyrum elongatum; assembly: GCA_011799875.1. Taxonomy (NCBI): domain Eukaryota; kingdom Viridiplantae; phylum Streptophyta; class Magnoliopsida; order Poales; family Poaceae; genus Thinopyrum; species Thinopyrum elongatum. The sequence goes on along the minus strand of CM022302.1, from coordinate 152,549,767 downwards.
GCTTTTTGCTTTCTGATTTTCAATAAATACACAATTATTCCAAGCGAACAAGCAAACAAACCAAGTAAGACATAAAAGGCAAATGAAAAGAAGGCAAATATTTTTGTATTTTTTCTAAAAATGTTTTAGAAGTGGTGGAGAGGAAAACAAGAGGCAAATGGCAAATAATGTAATGCAAGAGATGAGAGTTTATGATGGGTACTTGGTAGGCTTGATGTAGAACCTCCCCGGCAAGGGCGCCAGAAATTCTTCCTGCTACTTCTTGATCTTGCGTTGATTTTTCCCTTGAAGAGGAAAGGGTGAAAGGATCGAGAAGAGGGGTCTAGAGGGGGGGGGGTGATTAGACCCTCAACAAGTAAAAGTGACAATTTTTAAGTTGTTCAAGTTAAGGTGGAGTTTTAGCACAAGTTTAAGCATTCACAATACATTTCAAGCAAGCATGACAAGAGTATGAGCAGCGGAAAGAGTAAAGCATGCTAATTGCAAGAAAGTAAAGGGATGGGATTGGAGTGTGCAAACGCAATGAAGACATAGATTTTTGGCGTGGTTCCTATAGGTGGTGCTATCGTACATCCACGTTGATGGAGACTTCAACCCACGAAGGGTAACGGTTGCGCGAGTCCACGGAGGGCTCCACCCACGAAGGGTCTACGAAGAAGCAACCTTGTCTATCCCACCATGGCCATCGGCCACGAAGGACTTGCCTCACTCGGGTAGATCTTCACAAAGTAGGCGATCTCCTTGCCCTTACAAACTTCTTGGTTCAACTCCACAATCTTGTCGGAGGCTCCCAAGCGACACCTAACCAATCTAGGAGACACCACTCTCCAAAAGGTAATAGATGTTGTGTTGATGATGAACTCCTTGCTATTGTGCTTGAAATGATAGTCTCCCCAACACTCAACTCTCTCTCACAGATTTGGATATGGTGGAAAGATGATTTGAGTGGAAAGCAACTTGGGGAAGGCTAGAATTCAAGATTCTTGTGGTAGGATTGGTATATCTTGATCTCAACACATGAGTAGGGGGTTTTCTCTCAGAAAATGTAAGCTGGAAGTGTAGGCACATTCTGATGGCTCTCTCACATATGGAGAAGGGGGTGGAGGGGTATATATAGCCTCCACACAAAATCCAACCATTACACACATCTGAGCCAACTCGGTCAGACCGAATAGAGGAACTCGGTGAGACCGATTCAGTTCAAAATATGAACGTTAGGAATTTCGGTGGGACCGACTGGAACAACTCGGTGGGACTGATGTGCTAGGGCTAGGGCAAAACCTCATCTCGGTGCCGCCGATTGCGTGAACTCGGTGAGACCAATTTCAGCAAAGAGCAAACAGAGAGTTGGTCAAGCAAACTCGGTGTGACCGATCGCTCATTTCGGTGAGACCGAAATGTTACAAAGGGAGGCAGAGAGTTTGCAGGGCCATCTCGGTGAGACAGAGATCCGTATCGGTGTGACCGAGGTGTTAGGGTTTTTGGCAGTGGCTATGTCAAATGAACTCGGTGGCGCCGGATAGGAAAATTTGGTGGGCCGAGTTTGACTTTAGGTTTTGGACATATTTAGAATGAGAAAGTGGTTGAGGGCTTTGGAGCAATATCACTAAGCATTTTGAGCAAGTAGACCATTAAGCAACACCTCATCCCCTTTGAATAGTATTGGCTTTCCTATGGACTCAATGTGACCTTGGATCACTAAAATAGAAATGAAGAGTCTTGAGCTTTTGCCAATATGTGTCCTTAGCATTTTGAAGGGGTTCCACATCCTCTTGTCCTTACCACGCCATTGTTGAACTTATCTGAAATACACTAGATAAAAGCATTAGTCCAACAAAAGATATGTTGACATTAATTACCAAAATCACCCCGGGAGCACTTGTGCTTTCAATCTCCCCCTTTTGGTAATTGATGACAACATACATCAAAGCTTTAGAAAAAGGATATGCAGAGTAATAGGTAAAGCTTTGGAGAAACATGTAACATGCATAAGCTCCCCCTACATGTATGCAATCATGTGAAGTTAGAATATAAGAACATGTGAATGCATAATCATGATAGAGAAAGCAAAGAGTTACATGTATCTTGGCTATATGTTGTTGGGAAACGTTGCATGGAAAACAAAAAATTTTCTATGCACCCGCAAGATCTATCAAGGAGATGCATAGCAACGAGAGGGGGAGAGTGTGTCTATGTACCCTCGTAGACCGTAAGCGGAAGCATTCAACAGCGCGGTTGATGTAGTCGAACTTCTTCGTGTTCCAACCGATCGAGCACTGAACGTACGGCACCTCCGCGTTCAGCACACGTTCAGCTCGATAACGTCCTCCGCCTTCTTGATCCAGCAAGATGGCAAGGTAGTGGATGAGTTCCGACAGCACGACGGCGTGGTGAAGCTATCTCCGCAGGGCTTCGCCTGAGCACTACGAAAATATTACCGGGAGTGTAAACGGTGGAGGGGGCGCCGCACACGGCTAGGCAATTGTCTGTTGTGTGCTAGGCGCCCCCCTCCCACATATATATAGGTGGGAGGGAGGGAGGAGCAGCCAAGGGGGGCTCCCAAGTAGGAGGAATCCTACTTGGGGTCTCTCCCAAGCCGCGCCCCCCTTTCCTTATTTGGAGCGCAGGAGGAAGGAAGGAGGAGGTGGCGCCCCCCCTTTCCTTTCTCTCATGAGGAGGGAAAGGAAGAAGGGGCCACTCCTCCCCTTTCCTTTCCCTTAGGGCTGGCCAGTCATGGGAGGGGTGCGCCAGCCCCCTTGTGGGCTGGTCTATCCCCTCCTTTGCCCCATAAGGCCCATATCTTCCCGGGAGGGGGGGGGGGGCCCGGAACCCCTTCTAGTGACCCGATTCCTTCCCGGTACGTCCCGAAACACTTTCGGTGTCCAAATACCATCGTCCTATATATCAATCTTTACCTCTCGAACATTTTGATACTCCTCGTCATGTCCGTGATCTCATCCGGGACTCCGAACAACATTCGGTCACCAAAACATATAACTCATATAACACTATATCGTCAACGAACGTTAAGCGTGCGGACCCTACGGGTTCGAGAACTATGTAGACATAACCGAGACACCTCTTCGGTCAATAACCAATAGAGGAACATGGATGCCCATATTGGCTCCTACATATTCTATGAAGATCTTTATCGGTCGAACCGTTATGACAACATACGTAATTCCCTTTGTCCATCGGTATGTTACTTGCCCGAGATTTGATCGTCGGTATCTTCATACCTAGTTCAATCTCGTTACTGGCAAGTCTCTTTACTTGTTCCGTAATACATCATTCTGTAACTAACTCATTAGTCACTTTGCTTTCAAGGCTTCTTATGATGTGTATTACCGAGTGGGCCCAGAGATACCTCTCCGATACTCGGAGTGACAAATCCTAATCTCGTTCTATGCTAACTCAACAAACACCTTCGGAGATACCTGTAGAGCATCTTTATGATCACCCAGTTACAGTGTGACGTTTGATAGCACATAAGGTATTCCTCCGGTATACGGGAGTTGCATAATCTCATAGTCGAAGGAATATGTATTTGACATGAAAAAAGCAATAGCAATAAACTGAATGATCATTATGCTGAGCTAACGGATGGGTCTTGTCCATCACATCATTCTCCTAATGATGTTATCCCATTATCAAATGACAACACATGTCTATGGTTAGGAAACCTTAATCATCTTTGATCAACGAGCTAGTCTAGTAGAGGCTTACTAGGGACACGGTATTTGTTTATGTAGTCACACATGTATTTAAGTTTCCGATCAATACAATTCTAGCATGAATAATAAACCTTTATCATGAATAAGGAAATATAAAATAACAACTTTATTATTGCCTCTAGGGCATATTTCCTTCAGTCTCCCACTTGCACTAGTTTCAATAATCTAGATTACATAGTAATGAATCTAACACCCATGGAGTCTTGGTGCTGATCATGTTTTGCTCGCGGAAGAGGCTTAGTCAATGGGTCTGCCACATTCAGATCCGTATGTATTTTGCAAATCTCTATGTCTCCATCCTTAACCTTTTCATGAATGGAGTTGAAGCGTCTCTTGATGTGTTTGTTTCTCTTGTGAAACCTGGATTCCTTCGCCAAGGCAATTGCTCCAGTGTTGTCACAAAAGATTTTCGTTGGACCCGATGCATTATGTATTACACCTAGATCGGATATGAACTCCTTCATCCAGACTCCTTCATGTGCTACTTTCGAAGCAGCTATGTACTTCGCTTCATACGTAGATCCCGCCACGACGCTCTGCTTGGAACTGCACCAACCGACAGCTCCACCATTCAATATAAACACGTATCCGGTTTATGACTTAGAGTCATTCGGATCAGTGTCGAAGCTAGCATCGACGTAACCATTTACGATGAGCTCTTCGTCGCCTCCATAAACGAGAAACATATCCTTGATCCTTTTCAGGTACTTCAGGATATTCTTGACCGCTGTCTAGTGACCCACTCCTGGATTACTTTGGTACCTCCCTGCCAGACTTATGGCAAGGCACACATCAGGTCTGGTACACAACATAGCATACATGATAGAACCTATGGCTGAGGCATAGGGAATGCCTTTCATTTTCTCTCTATCTTCTACAGTGGTCGGGCTTTGAGTATGACTCAACTTCACACCCTGTAACACAGGCAAGAACCCTTTCTTTGACTGATCCATTTTGAACTTCTTAAAAACTTTATCAAGGTATGTGCTTTGTGGAAGTCCTATTAAGCGTCTCGATCTATCTCTATAGATCTTGATGCCCAATATATAAGCAGCTTCACCGAGGTCTTTCATTGAAAAATTCTTATTCAAGTATCCTTTTGTGCTATCCAGAAATTCTATATCATTTCCAATCAACAATATGTCATCCACATATAATATTAGAAATGCTACAGAGCTCCCACTCACTTTCTTGTAAATATAGGATTCACCGTAAGTCTGTATAAAACCATATGCTTTGATTACCTCATCAAAGTGTATATTCCAACTCCGAGATGCTTGCACCAGTCCATAGATGGATCGCTGGAGCTTGCACACTTTGTTAGCACCTTTAGGATCGACAAAACCTTCTGGTTGCATCATATACAACTCTTCTTTAAGATATCCATTAAGGAACGCAGTTTTGACGTCCATTTGCCAGATTTCATATTCATAAAATGCGGCAATTGCTAACATGATTCGGGCAGACTTAAGCATCGCTACGGGTGAGAAAGTCTCATCGTAGTCAACTCCTTGAACTTGTCGAAAACCTTTCGCGACAAGTCGAGCTTTGTAGACAGTAACATTACCATCAGAGTTAGTCTTCTTCTTGAATATCCATTTATTTTCTATGGCTTGCCAATCATCAGGCAAGTCCACCAAACTCCATACTTTGTTTTCATACATGGATCCTATCTCAAATTTCATGGCCTCAAGCCATCTGTCAGAATTTGGGTTCATCATAGCTTCTTCATAGTTCGTAGGTTCGCCTTGGTCTTGTAACATGACTTCCAGGACAGGATTACTGTACCACTCTGGTGCGGATCATGCTCTGGTCGACCTACGAGGTTCAGTAGCAACTTGATCTGGAGTTTTATGATCATTATCATTTGCTTCCTCTCTAGTTGGTGTAGACATCACGGGAACGGGTTTCTCTGATGTGCTACTTTCCAATTCGAGAGAAGGTATAATTACCTCATCAAGTTCTACTTTCCTCCTACTCACTTCTTTCGAGAGAAACTCCTCTAGAAAGGATCCATTCTTGGCAACAAAGATCTTGCCTTCGGATCTGTGGTAGAAGGTGTACCCAATTGTTTTCTTAGGGTATCCTATGAAGACGCACTTCTCCGATTTGGGTTTGAGCTTATCAGGCTGAAGCCTTTTGACATAAGTGTCGCAATCCCAAACTTTAAGAAACGACAGCTTAGGTTTCTTGCCAAACCACAGTCGGTGTCGTCTCAACGGATTTAGACGGTTCCCTATTTAACGTGAATGCGGCTGTCTCTAATGCATAACCCCAAAATGATAGTGGTAAATCGGTAAGAGACATCATAGATCGCACCATATCTAATAAAGTATGGTTACGATGTTCGGACACACCATTACACTGTGGTGTTCCAGGTGGCGTGAGTTGTGAAACAATTCCACATTGTTTTAAATGAAGGCCTAACTCGTAACTCAAATATTCGCCTCCGCGATCAGATCGTAGAAACTTTATTTTCTTGTTACGATGATTCTCCACTTCACTCTGAAATTCTTAGAACTTTTCAAATGTTTCAGACTTGTGTTTCATCAAATAGATATACCCATATCTACTCAAATAATCTGTGAAGGTCAGAAAATAACGATACCCACCGCGTGCCTCAACACTCATCGGACCGCACATCGGTATGTATTATTTCCAATAAGTCATTAGCTCGCTCTATTGTTCCGGAGAACATAGTTTTTGTCATCTTGCCCATGAGGCATGGTTCGCAAGTATCAAATGGTTCATAATCAAGTGATTCCAAAAGTCCATCTGCATGGAGTTTCTTCATGCGCTTTACACCAATATGACCTAAACGGCAGTGCCAGAAGTATGTTGCACTATCATTATCAACTTTGCATCTTTTGGCATCAATATTATGAATATGTGTATCACTACGATCGAGATTGAACAAGAATATACCACTCATCAAGGGTGCATGACCATAAAAGATATTACTCATATAAATAGAACAACCATTATTCTCCTATTTAAATGAATAACCGTCTCGCAATAAACAAGATCAAGATATAATGTTCATGCTCAACGCGGGCACCAAATAACAATTATTAAGGTCTAAAACTAATCCCGAAGGGAGATGTAGAGGTAGCGTGCCGACGGCGATCACATCGACCTTGGAACCATTTCCGACGCGCATCGTCACCTCGTCCTTAGCCAATCTTCGTTTATTCCGCAGCTCTTGTTTTGAGTTACAAATATGAGCAACCGAACTAGTATCAAATACCCAGGCACTGCTACGAGCATTAGTAAGGTACACGTCAATAACATGTATATCAAATATATCTTTGTTCACTTTGCCATCCTTCTTATCTGCCAAGTATTTGGGGCAGTTCCGCTTCCAGTGACCAGTCCCTTTGCAGTAGAAGCACTCAGTTTCAGGCTTGGGTCCAGCTTTGGACTTCTTCCTGGTTGTGGCAACTTGCTTGCCATTCTTCTTGAAGTTCCCTTTCTTTCCCTTGCCCTTTTTCTTGAAACTAGTGGTCTTGTTAACCATCAACACTTGATGCTCCTTCTTGATTTCTACCTCCGTGGCCTTAAGCATTGCGAAGAGCTCAGGAATCATTTTATTCATCCCTTGCATATTATAGTTCATCACGAAGCCTTTGTAGCTTGGTGGCTGTGATTGAAGAACTCTGTCAATAACACTATCAACTGGAAGATCAACTCCTAGCTGAGTCAAGTGGTTATGATACCCAGACATTTTGAGTATGTGTTCACTGACAGAACTGTTCTCCTCCATCTTGCAGCTATAGAACTTGTTGGAGACTTCATATCTCTCAACCCGGGCATTTTCTTGAAATATTAACTTCAACTCTTGGAACATCTCATATGCTCCATGACGTTCAAAATGTCTTTGAAGTCCCGGTTCTAAGCCGTAAAGCATGGCACACTGAACTATTGAGTAGTCATCAGATCAAGCTTGCCAGAACTTCATAACATCAGCTTCAGCTTCTGCAGCAGGCCTTTCACCTAGCGGTGCATCAAGGACATAATTCTTCTGTGCAGCAATGAGGATAATCCTTAAGTTACGGACCCAGTCTGTGTAGTTGCTACCATCATCTTTCAACTTAGCTTTCTCTAGGAACGCATTAAAATTCAGGGGAACGGTAGCTCGGGCCATTGATCTACAACATAGATATGCAAAACTATAAGACTAAGTTCATGATAAATTAAGTTCAATTAATCAAATTACTAATGAAATCCCACTTAAACAAACATCCCTCAAGTTATCTAAGTGATACGTGATCCAAATCAACTAACCCATGTCCGATCATCACGTGAGATGGGGTAGTCATCAATGGTGAACATCTGTATGTTGATCATATCTGCTATATGACTTACGTTCGACCTTTCGGTCTCCAGTGTTCCGAGACCATGTCTGTACATGCTAGGCTCGTCAAGTTTAACCCAAGTATTCTGCATGTGCAAAACTTTCTTACACCGGTTGTATGTGAACGTAGAGTCTATCACACCCGATCATCATGTGGTGCTTCGAAACAACGAACTTTGGCAATGGTGCATACTCGGGGAGAACACTTTTATCTTGAAATTTAGTGAAGGGATCATCTTATAATGCTATCGCCGTTCTAAGCAAAATAAGATGCATAAAGGATAAACATCACTTGCAATCAAAATATGTGACATGATATGGCCATCATCATCTTGTGCTTTTGATCTTCATCTCCAAAGCATCGTCATGATATCCATCATCACCAGCTCGACACCTTGATCTCCATCATTGGGTCGGGGTCATCTCACCAACTATTGCTTCTACAACTATCGCTAACGCATAGTGATAAAATAAAGCAATTACATGGCGTTTGCACTTCATACAATAAAGAGACAACCATAAGGCTCCTGCCGGTTGCCGATAATTTACAAAACATGATCATCTCATACAATAACGTATATCACATCATGTCTTGACCATATCACATCACAACATGCCCTGCAAAAACAAGTTAGACGTCCTCTACTTTGTTGTTGCAAGTTTTACGTGGCTGCTACAGGCTTCTAGCAAGAACCGTTCTTACCTACGGCAAAAACCACAACGGTGTTTCATCAAGTTTATTGTTTTAACCTTCTTCAAGGACCGGCTGATACGTCTCCAACATATCTATAGTTTTTGATTGTTCCATGCTGTTATATTATCATTCTTGGATGTTTTACAATCATTTTATAGCAAATTTATATCATTTTTTTGGGACTAACCTATTGACATAGTGCCCAGTGCCAGTTGCTGTTTTTGCTTGTTTTTTACTTCGTAGAAAATCAATACTAAACGGAGTCCAAACGCAGCAAAACTTTTTGGTGATTTTTTTGGACCAGAAGACACCTATTGGGCCAAAGAAGTACCAGAGGGGGGCTCCGAGGGGAGCACAACCCACCTGGGTGCGCCTGGGGGCCTAGGCGTGGCCTGGTGGGTTGTGCCCACCTCGGCTGCCTCCCGCACCGCCTCTTTGCTCTATAAATACCACAATATTCCAGAAACCCTAGGGGAGTCGACGAAAATCAATTCCAGCCGCCGCAAGTTCCAGAAACCACAGATCCAATCTAGACACCATCACGGAGGGGTTCATCATCCTCATTGGTGCCTCTCCGATGATGCGTGAGTAGTTCATTGTAGACCTACGGGTCCGTAGGCAATAGCTAGATGGCTTCCTCTCTCTCTTTTGATTCTCAATACAATGGTCTCTTGGAGATCTATTTGATGTAACTCTTTTTTGCGGTGTGTTTGTTGGGATCCGATGAACTTTGAGTTTATGATCAGATCTATGTTTTTATCCATGAAAGTTATTTGAGTCTTTTGATCTCTTATATGCATGATTACTTATAGCCTCGTATTTCTTCTTCGAATCTTTAGTTTAGTTAGGCCAACTAGATCGATTTTTCTTGCCATGGGAAGAGGTGCTTTGTGATGGGTTCAATCTTACGGTGCTTGATCCTAGTGACAGAAGGGGAACCGACACGTATGTATCGTTGCTATTAAGGATAACAAGATGGGGTCTATTTCTACATAAATAGATCTTGTCTACATCATGTCATTGTTCTTATTGCATTACTCCATTTTTCCATGAACTTAATACACTAGATGCATGCTGGATAACGGTCGATGTGTGGATTAATAGTAGTAGATGCAGGCAGGAGTCGGTCTACTAATCTTGGACGTGATGCCTATATAATGATCATTGCCTGGATATCGTCATGATTATTTGAAGTTCTATCAATTGCCCAACAGTAATTTGTTTACCCACCGTATGCTATTTTTCTCGAGAGAAGCCACTAGTGAAATCTACGGCTCCCGGGTCTATTTTCTCATCATATATTTTCAGATCTATTTTGCTATTTGCCTTTTTATTTATTTGCCACTTTTATTTTCAGATCTATATTTCTAAAAACCCCAAAATATTTTGCTGCACTTTATTTTATTCACGATCGATTTATCCAATCTACTACAATTTATCTCCCGTCAACTTGCCAATTTCTGGCTCCGTTACCCGAAAGGGATTGACAACCCCTTTAACACGTCGTGTCGGGGATATACCCCGCGATATGACCCGGCCGGAAGTATGACCCGGCCGGACTTTTCGACTCACTAAGTGACCCGTCCAGATCTCTCCACTCACTGATGACCCGGCCAGGCCAGGTGACTCATTGGTGACCCGGCAGGTGGGTCAGCGGAGCGACAAGACCCGGAGGCCCAAGGCCTAGAGGGCGGCTTATGAGAAGACCGGCACAAGGTGCGTGTCTGGTGGGCCGGCTTAAGGAGAAAAGCATAAGGAATATTCCCTTACAAAGGAAGCAAGACTAGGACTCCACTTGTAGTAGAGTAATCCTAATCCTACTAGGACTAGTCATGTAACCCGCCCCTTCAACTTATATAAGGAGGGGCAGGGCACCCCAAGAGGGGCATGTTTTACAAGTTAAGACAGACAAGTCAATAGCTCTCGAGATAGAGGTAGCGAAAGAGCACCCATGTAATCGTGAGCATCACCATGATCAATATCAATGAAGCAGGATGTAGGCTCTTACCTCCATCGTGAGGGGCCGAACCTGGGTAAAATCTCGCGTCTCTCGTCACACTCAACCCTCTCAAGCTACCACATAGATGCGTTGGCCTCACGACTAAGTCATTTTTCACGAGGACATCTGCCGTGACAAATCCACGACAGTTGGCGCCCACCGTGGTGCCCGCGCACGGTGGTGTTGAGATCTTGAAGGGATCTTTCTCGGGGATCGAGAAGTTCGCAGTTTTTCGGATGAAGTAGAACCGGTTCGGAAAGATTAGCATCAGCCTCAAGATTTACGATGTGAAAGAGAAATTAGGGTTACTGGCCGCCTGCCGCCGCCGTCCTGAGATTCATCTGAAGAGTTTTTTTGAGCCGCCGAGACCAACGGGGATCAAGTCTCTGCGGTGACTTACCAACAGAACGGCCCGGCGAAGCTGCCGATTCGTTTTTTAAAGGACAGGGACTCACCAAGCACTTTCAATCAAACCAGAAGATTCCATGGTGGATTGCCGGCTGCGCGAGTTGGTAAAAGTATTAATATGAGACATCTGATGAGCGATTCAGAGATCAAGGTTTCAAACAATTACAGTCAGCAAAATTCATTAGGCTGCTCGGTGTGAACATCAGTATTGCAACGTCTGTCCGCCATCGCTATTGTGACATCAATCTGATTGAGATTAATTCTGCTGAAAAGCGGCCGCGTATGGTTACTACCACCGCACGTCATCGAGACCGACAGGGTTTAGGTTTGAACGCATGGAAATTACTCAAGTTACAGCTGTTCTGTCCGAGGACCGTCTTTTTTCTTTGCTGCAGTTTTTTATGCCAATTGGACACGCCTGGAGATACTAACTGTAGTTGCTGTCACGTTTTCCTCCTGGTGAAGACCAAAGTCAATTCGTCAACAGAGCATTACCTTTTGCTCCTTGCATGTTGAAGCGAATAAAGCAAAGAGAGAAGAGGACATCAATGGGGACGAGGATACAAAAACAGTTATGAGGCGAACAGGGACGTGTCCGTGCAACCGCGACCTCCCCTCACACTGACTCCGTCGGGCCCTGCGGCGGAGGCCTCACTGAGGTACTTCGACTGACGTTCTACCACAACCGGTTACTTATGCTCAAAATCGTTCCGAGCCGCCCGGCCTCGAGGCGCCTCTGCTCCGCTTCTGTGCCTTGTCAGCCTCCGCCGTGAGCCGCGCCTCACCGCTGTGGGTTCGCCGGCGCGACTGCGCCGCCCTCCTCCGCAGCCTCTTCAAGTGCTGCGTATGAGAGCCGCTCCTACTTCAGGTCTGTGAGCCGCTCATTTTTCTGCCTCGAGCACTTCCGCTGCTGCTGGGCTTCGCCATCGCGTTTCACCCTGACGGCTCCTGCTGCCGCCTTACTCCACGCTCACGCGCCCAGCCAGTCCACCACCGCTGAACCTCCCCCTTCGCTTCCGCCTTGACCGCGACGCAGCTGCGCCCTGCCTGAGCCACCGTGCGGACCTCCCCTCGCATGGCCGCCTCTGGGTTACTGCGCCGCGACGGCCGCTTCAGCCGTTGCGTTCCGGCTTTGAGCCTCCGCTTGCCGCTCCCGATCCGGTCTCCTCCTCTGCTGGCTGCGCGTCGAGCCGCCACCAAGTCGCCCTGCGGCCACGGCCTCGCTCTGCCACCTCGACGCCATTCCAAACCGCCTTGCGGGCCGCCGTCTTTGCCAAGCCGCCGAACCATTGCCGTGACCCACATGGTCGTGGGCCTCCTCAGCCATTCGCTTCCGCTCCGCCTTGAGCATCCTTGCCGCCCCGCCATTGCTCGGCCTCCATCGCTGAGTTGCCGCGCGTGGGCCGCCGCTAGCAGCAAGAAGCCGCCCGCTCAAGCCGCCGCGTTTCCCTTGCCTCCGGGCCAGTCTGCCCTCCCGCTGAGCTGCTGTGCCTCGCGGCGAGCCGCTGCAGCACCGCGTTCATGCTCGCTGGTCTCCGCCTGGTCGCGGATGAGCCGCCACCGCTGTCGCGGGTCCATCTTGAGCACCCGCGCCCTCTCACTCCTCCTCTGCTCAAAGCCGTGCTGCTGCACCAACGCTTGATGAATGCATGGGTAGATATGAAGGCCCATTAAAATTGCACGAGGAGTTTTGTTTCGATCGCTACGTCCGACGAAAAAACCAGGTGCTCTCAACACTAATTTTTTCTGTCCATACATGTTAATTCTTTCAGAAAATATTTAATTCTTTTCTAGCCTGTACTGTTTGATACAGGAGGATCAGGGATGCGTTTCAACGCACCAGAAGCACCTGCGTCTGTCCGTGCCGTGTTGTGCAAGGGACAATCGCGCAGATTACCGCTTCCGTCATCCGGTTTACATCAGCTTATCGGGACCGCACCTACGGTCAACCCGTCTTTCCGCACCGGCTTACAACGCTGCGGCCGATTCATCTTTTTGCTCCTGCGGCCGACTCGCCTGTGATTGATTTCAGCTTCACCGTCGTGATCATCAACTCCGCGGCGGATAATTTCTGGCCTAACGTATCATTTGAAATCCATCCAGTATGTTTTTATATTACTCTGGTTTGCAATCTCTTTAACGCAGGGCAATTGTCTACTGCAAAAGTGACCGTCATGTCATGGGGTTTGTTAATGATTTATGCTGGAAATATACATTGAGTATTGCGAGGATTGTCAATTTGCCGCAAGCCTCTGGTTTACATCAAATTTCAGCATTACGCTGCTCAAATTATATGGCGGTTTATATCATGGTCAAGTATGAAGAATCTCAAGCCAACTCCTCGAGTCGTCTTAAGATTCGGGGGCTACGATGACATGACTTAGCAAATTTTGCCAGATTCAAGAACCCCGGGTCATTTGAAGGGAAGATAACCCGGTCCCAGAGGCTACTGCCATATTGATGAAAATTTAAGGGCCGTCAGAAAATGTCCGGCTTAAAAAGAGGGATTTCGGTTTAAAATCCGGCTCAAGGGAAATTTATCTCTCGCAAAGTTGTGAGCTCTCAATATCCGGCTTAACTTCCGGTTCAGGAGGAGGACATCTCTCGCAAGTTCAAGTTCTCAGAAAAAATTAAAGGTTGCCAAAGAGAACTTGCTGCAGTGCGCGGTTCAAACATGGGTATCCTGCCTTATTGGCTTATCATATTATGGATCGCTTGGGGGCTTCCTGCTCACTGAGCATAGCTATGACTACCCGCTTGATCCGGCTTACACGCCTTATTACAAAATTACTTGGGGGCTTCCTGCTCATTGAGCATAGCTGTGACTACCCTCTTGATACGGCTTGCATGCCTTGTTTAAAAAATTACTTGGGGGCTTCCTGCTCATTGAGCATAGCTATGACTACCCTATTGATCCAGCTTATACGCCTTGATGCAAATTGCTTGGGGGCTTATTGACCAAATTGAACGGGTACCAAAGAGAACCTGCTACAATGAGCAGTTCAAACATAGGTATCCTGCCTTGAAGGCTCATTATTTGTCACTTGGGGGCTTATTGTTCAATGAACATAGCTTTATTGACCCTTTTGATCGGCTTGGATGCCAGGTGTAAAACACCAAAAACTCCGGGTTATCCTGCCTATATGTCTGCCACTCCGCCCAGGTTATCTGGAATGACCCGCCAAACTCTTGACAGTCAATCTTATAAAGACCCTGAACTTGTCAAGGTTAAAACGGCGGTTGGTCATGTGAGGCCCGGCTTATAGGTTTAAATGAAGGATTAACTCAGTGGCTGTGCGGCCCATGAACATCACTTGATATTGAGGCTTGGCAGCCTATGGAAGCCTTGGTTTTTCTGATTTGTTATTTTCTTTGAACATTGTTCGGGTTCATACCCTTGTACCATATTGATATATGGTTTAACACGATTCAGGCCATGTAGCCTTAATCCTTATGACTCATACTTGAGCTTATTTGGGGTTTTGATAACCCCGACTGGCTTTGGACAATAAGTTGCCAGCATATTTTGATTGCACATTTGGAGTTATGTACTTCTAGTTTTGGGCTGTTACCCTTGCTGCATACGGCACTGCAAGCCGACGGTATGAACCAATCTCACAGGATGATTTGCCTTGAATAAATTCAAGTCATGATTTTTTACGGGTTAATACCCATGCTGGATTACAACCTTGTTATGACGTCAGTCTACAGGTATGACTTTTCGTATTTGAATAAATACTTTGGGTTTTTCGTAACCCGCCCTGGTTATGGACTTTAAGTCGTCAGTATACTTTGGATTGCGCAAATTGGAATCATGCGCTTATAAATCTTTGGATTGTCACCCACACTGGATATGGCGATGTAAGCCGGCAGTATGAGCCAATTTTCCAGGTATGTTTTTGATTGTTATAAGAATATGCGAGGTTTGATAACCCGCCCTGGCTTTTGACTTTAAGTCGCTAGTATATTTTGGCTTTGATGGCCTTAATTCTAGTCTTTTCTATAATTGCATAAGACTATATTATGTTTGGGTTGTTACCCGCCCTGGTTTTTGACGTTAAGTCGCCAGGGCATATGTTGTTTAAACTTTGTGTAGGACATGCAGAGCTATGGCTTACACAAATGAGTAAGTTTAAGCCCATCATCAAAGATTAAAATTGGTGTTTCAAAAGGGTTATCAGTTCTTGTTTTTTACAAAGGCTACAAGCCGCCAAGTTGCACAAATCCCGGATAACAATGAATGCGCATTAAGTTGCCATTGGCCAAGAGCCACTGAGTATTTAAACTCTGGATTTACTTGTCAACAGACAAGATCTTGTGATTGAGGTTTTCATACCAGATTATATTGTTCAAATCTTGAATAGCCAACATGGCTGGATTTTTATTATGGTTATAACCAGTATTGTGATTGAGGTTTTCAAGAGCCGTTTCATAGCAATGGCTATTATTTATTTATCCAAGAATACCGGCTCGCAGCAGAGAGCATGGTTCAATATTGAATATGCAAAGGCTTTCAGCAACATCATCCGGACAATGGATATGGTTTTATTTTACAATGGAAGGAATAGTCCCGAGTCGCTGCAGGCACACGACCCGGCACTTGGGGGCTACATTATTCAAATCATGATTATATCAAGTATGCAAGTCCCATGTCACTGCAAGCATGCACCATGGCACTTGGGGGCTAATGCAAGGTCATTTTTAACTCGCCTCATTGAAGACCCGACCCATCACATGGTGATGAGCCGGCCCTTGGGGGCTACTAATTGCTCCTGTCAAAGGTAACCCGAAACTTGGGAGCTACATCATATGGTGTTATTTTTTGAAGTACATATATAGTCCCAGCTCAGTGTTATCTTACTGAGCCGGCCCTTGGGGGCTACACGTTGCTGCTCAAATCTGCATGATCATATCTACAAAGTCCCTGCTCATTATTGCATAATGACCCGACACTTGGGGGCTACACATGTGAGGTGCAAAATATTCAGTTTATGATTGGCGACTTACATGAACAATCCGGATTTCTCCAAAGTTGCAGCATTTATATTGAAGCAAGTCTTAAGCTATCACTATGTTTTCCTCTTAAGACTTGGGGGCTACAGATGATATGCATATCAGGGAGTAATATCTTCAAATTCTCAGTTTTTTGAGCAAACCAGGTATTATATTCTCAGTTTTGGCCTGGATAACTCAAGAAAGTCATTTACATGACCCGGTGTCAGCAATGATAATGATCCGGTATCATCAGTTTTTATAACCCGGCAATTTTGGTAATCATAAATCGGCAAGATTTACATCTTCAAGCCGGCTGAACATCAGTTGAATATTTCAAGACCAATATTTTTGTCAAGTCAGAGCATTGGAGGCCGACTCAAATGGATTCTTTTTTACAATATTTTTCTACAAGGAAATTGACTATGAAGTTGGCCTATTGACCCAGACTTTCCAGAAGAAGGAAAGGACAAGGACTTAAGGATGATCAGGTGCCGGCTCAGAAAAACCTTTAACCCAGAGCACAACCTATCAAATTTGTTCTTGTGTTTATTTTGCAGGATCAGTTTAACATGGATAAATCAAAATTAAACTGGGGGCTAATGTCGGGGATATACCCCACGATATGACCCGGCCGGAAGTATGACCCGGCCGGACTTGGTGACTCACTAAGTGACCCGTCCGGATCTCTCCACTCACTGATGACCCGGCCGGGACAGGTGACTCATTGGTGACCCGGCAGGCGGGTCAGAGGAGCGACAAGACCCGGAGGCCCAAGGCCTAGAGGGCGGCTTATGAGAAGACCGGCTCAAGGTGCGTGTCCGGTGGGCCGGCTTAAGGGGAAAAGCATAAGGAATATTCCCTTACAAAGGAAGCAAGACTAGGACTCCACTTGTAGTAGAGTAATCCTAATCCTACTAGGACTAGTCATGTAACCCGCCCCTTCAACTTATATAAGGAGGGGCAGGGCACCCCAAGAGGGACAGGTTTTACAAGTTAAGACAGACAAGTCAATAGCTCTCGAGATAGAGGTAGCAAAAGAGCACCCATGTAATCGTGAGAATCACCATGATCAATATCAATGAAGCAGGATGTAGGCTCTTACCTCCATCATGAGGGGCCGAACCTGGGTAAAATCTCGCATCTCTCATCCCACTCAACCCCTCTCAAGCTACCACATAGATGCGTTGGCCTCACGACTAAGTCATTTTTCACGAGGACATCTGCCGTGACAAATCCACGCCACGTCGGGTTGCAAGTATTTGTTCTTTGTGTGCAGGTGCTGTTTACGTAGTGTTGCTTGGTTCTCCTACTGGTTCGATAACCTTGGTCTCATCACTGAGGGAAATACCTACCGTTGCTGTGCTGCATCATCCCTTCCTCTTTGGGGAAATACCGACGTAGTTCAAGCAAACATCAAAAGGAATTTCTGGCGCCGTTGCCGGGGAGACATCATCAATATCTATCAGGTTCCTAATCACATATCACATCTCCTTGCAATTTACATTATTTGCCATTTGCCTCTCATTTTTATCTCCCCCACTTCACAAAAATTTGCCATTTTATTCGCCCTCTTTTTCGTTCGTTTTTTTCTCGTCAGATCTTTTATTTGCTATCTCTACTTGTGTTACCATGTGCCTTCTATTTGCTTGCTAATAATCTATTGATATGGATCCTCATCCATTTGCTAATCTTTTCAAAAGATCCAATTATGATGAACCAATTGCTAGTGAATTAAGTTCACTAGATTATCTTTATGAAGTTTTGCTTGAGATCTATGAATCTGAAAATTGTGACGAAGTATTAAACGAAGGAATTTATAAAGTGATTCATGACAGCTCCTTGAATGAAAAGCATGATTGCAATGATGTTATTATAAATTCTATTAATGTCAATTGTGTTAATGATATGCAAAACCCCAAGCTTGGGGATGCTTGTTTTGTTATGTCCTCTACTTTTTGCAATGATCATGATTGGGGTGATAATGATTCTTATGATCTTGAAAATTTATTTAAGCCTCATGATGAATATGATATTGATAATAGTGCTTGCAATAATATTAAAAGTGGGTTTGGAAGAGTGTCAACTTTAGCTGAAAATAATCCCACATATTTGGAGAGTGTTCAATCTTACGAAATTATTGATAAAAGTGGGCTTGGAGAGGTCATGACTTTATTTGATGATAATCCCACTATTTTGGAAGAGTGTCAACTTTGCATGCATGTGGATCATGAAGAGAATATTTTATGTGATAGTTATATTGTTGAATTTGATTATGATCCTTCATGTAATTATTATGAGAGAGGAAAATATGGTTGGAGGAATTTTCATGTTATTAAATTTCCTCTCGTTATGTTGAGATTGCTATTGTTTCTTTCTTCTTCCTGGCATATGTTAGATATATCTTGTCTTGACAATTTGTTTGCTTATAAAATGCCTATGCATAGGAAGTATGTTAGACTTAAAGTTGTTTTTCACATGCTATATGATGCCCTCTTCATGTTTCAATTGCTATCTTTCATGTGAGCATCATTAAAATTATCAATGCCTAGCTAGGGGCATAAAACGATAGCGCTTGTTGGGAGGCAACCCAATGAATAAAATTTATTTTCACATTTTTATTTCTGTTCTTGAGTGTTTGCACAATTATGCTACTGTTATGATTGTGTTTTTTGTGTTTTAATTAGTGTTTGTGCCAAGTAAAGCCTTTAGGATAGCTTTGGTGATAGTTGATTTGATCTTGTTGGAAAAAAGAAACTTTTGTGTCCAATAAAACAATTCTTAATTTTTTACACAAAATTTATATACAAATTGCCTCTGTTGTCTTAATTTTTTAGAAATTTTGGAGTTACAGAAGTATGAGAATAATTCGCATCTTTACAGACTGTTCTGTTTTTAACAGATTCTGTTTTCTTTGCATTGTGTGCTTATTTTGATGAATCTATGGTTTTTATCGGGGGGTATGAGCCATGGTAAAATTAGAATATAGTAGATATAATGCAAGAACAAAATTTGAATGGGTTTTCTATAGTACTTAAAGTAAAGATTGGTTTTCTTATACTAAGGGATCTCACGAAGGTTTTGTTGAGTTTTGTGTGATTGAAGTTTTCAAGTTTCGGGTGAGATTACGATGGATGAAGGAATAAGGAGTAAGAAGAGCCTAAGCTTGGGGATGCCCCATGGCACCCCAAGCCATTATCCAAAGATAAGGAAGCAACTAAGCTTGGGGATGCCCGAGTGGCATCCCCTCTTTCTTCTAACGACCATCGGTATTTTACTTGGAGCTATATTTTTATTCATCACATATCATGAGTTTTGCTTGGAGCGTCTTGTATGATATGAGTCTTTCCTTATTTTGCCTTTTATTTTAAGTCATGAATCCTTGCTAGACACACCTATTTGAGGGTCTACCGAGAGAGAAGAGGGGGAAGAAACAGTAAATATAAAGCAAACAAGAGCATATCATGACACTACGCAGAGCTAGGGGTGTTCTGACGTGGTGTTACACGATTTAGGTGAAGAGGGAAAACATCCGGGAGTGTTTTCCCGGTTCCGGACAGTTGTCAGACAGATGACCGGAGGGGAACGGTTCCATGTTCGGGTAGCTAGGGACGTGTGATGGACGAACGGACCACGCATTCGGATCAGTCTTGAAATTCTGAGCATTTTTCATATATAAATTATTTTCATCGGAGTTACGGTTTAAAAGATATGATTTTCTAAAGATTAAACCATTTCCTGAAATTTTGTATTTATTTAAATCCGAATTGACCAAGTCAAAATGACTGGTCAAAATGGGAGGTGGTGGCCCACATGTCACTGATTTAATAATTTCCAAAAGGATTTATCTAAACTAATTAGATGGGACCCACATGTCATTTGCTAATAGGCTAAATTAGCACTAAATAATACTAAGCTACACCTAACCTAATTAAACAAGGGCCGGCCATTACTGGGCATAGCCTAGCCGGCTACACGCACGGCGCGCACACACACAGAGCACACACACCTCACGTACACACACACACGGCACTCTACACATGCTAGCCATGGCTAAGACAGGAGGTGCAGGACAGCGGCGACGACTGCAGCGAGCTGCTGGGCGAGCGCGCATCAACAACAACAGCAGAGCAAAGCAGTAGCAGCACGAAGTAGTAGCAATACAGAGCAGCAGCAAGCGGTGCTAGCAGCATAAGCAGCGGCAGAGCAGGGCCAACGAAAAATAGCAGAAGTAGACAGCAGCGGCTACAACGGAGCAGCGCGATAGGAACGGGCGGCGAGCGCGGCAGCGGGCTGGCGCACGGGTGGGGAGTGGGCGCACACGCTGTAGGGCGAGACCGGGGCGTGGCGGAGCACGGGTGGGCGGGCGCGGAGACGCGGTCAATGGCGCGGTGAGCGCTAGGGTGCACGGACGCGGGCGCGAGCGCCGGCCATGGCGGCCTCGGCGAGCACGACTACAATGGCGACGGATCGAGGGGGCTACAGGGGGGATCCGAAGGAGGGGCTCACCGCGGAGCCGGGGACGAGGTCAGGAGGTCGGGGGCGCTTGGGAGGCGGCGCATCTGACGACGAACTTCGGTGGCCGTGGCGAAGAAGACAGGCGATGGCGAGCTTCCGGTGCTCCCCTACTCGAATCGAAGCAAGCAGACGAAGGAGTCGTCCATGCTGAAGCTCCTGGACATCCTCGGGCGCCGGGGAGGCCAGTGGCCGCGAGGACGATGATGGTGCGGCAGCAACGGCTCGGGCACGATCTAAACAGAGAAGAGGAGGGCGAGCGATGGGGATATGGCGTGCTAGGGTTTGTCTACAGCGACGAGGGGGCTCTTATCCTACTCAGGGGTGTCGGCGGATGATCGACACGATGACATCCGCGGCCATGGAGGCGTGGATGTGCGCCATGGCGCGCCCCTGTCTCCTCCTCTGTACTGTACAGGAAGGGGAATGCCTCAAGGTGGGCTGGCCCATGTACTGTAGCACTCTCAGCCCACGCGCCCAGTAGGATTTAGTATTTTCACCTTTCTTTTCTATTTTCTTTTCTAGCCTCTGTTTTGCATTTAGTCAGACCTCCAAATGACTTTTACAAAATTAGTGACCTAGCTCATAATTAGCAGTGCGGTATACCCTAACACCAAAAACTAATTTGGGCAAAATATAATTTCATATTTAATTTAGATTAAATAAAAGGTTAATAAATATTGTCTTTAGTCACTGTTTGAGGATGTTTGAGTCACTTATCCAATTCCAATGATGCTGGTTTCAATTTTTGGATTGTCTCTAATTTACTTGCTATTTAATAAACAATTTAGTTTCTGATTTGAATAACTTTTATTTTCCACTTTT
The DNA here is from genome assembly GCA_011799875.1 of Thinopyrum elongatum. NCBI lineage: Eukaryota > Viridiplantae > Streptophyta > Magnoliopsida > Poales > Poaceae > Thinopyrum > Thinopyrum elongatum. The sequence continues at coordinate 152,528,246 of CM022302.1, read as the reverse complement.
AGTTCGAATTTCCATTTGAGTTTGAATTTGAAAAGGGATTTATTACTAATGTTGATTAAGCACTGTTGATCATGATGACATGGCATTATCAACAGGGTGATTACTGTAGCTAACCACTGGGGGTGTTACAGTGGGTCATCCCAAAAATAATGTCTTAAATCATAGAAGAATTTTTTCTTTTGTTGGTATGTGAAACTAGGTGGTATATATTTAGCAACAATGTAATTAGCATAATCAGCATACCAAGGAGTGTTATGAGAAACATTTATTGTAGCTAACTGCTCATCAGGAAAGCTATCATTAATAGGTTGTGGGTCATAAAGAATATTTTCAAGCCTAGACAAGTTATCAGCCACGGGGTTCTCAGCTCCCTTTCTATCAGTGATATGTAAGTCAAATTCTTGTAGCAAGAGAACCCACCTAATGAGTCTAGGTTTAGCATCTTTCTTTTCCATAAGATATTTTATAGCAGCATGATCGGTGTGAACAATTACTTTTGAATCTACAATATAGGATCTGAATTTATCACAAGCAAACACCACTGCTAGAAATTCCTTTTCAGTAGTAGCATAATTCCTTTGCGCACTGTCTAGAGTTTTACTAGCATAATGAATAACATTTAGTTTCTTATCAACTCTTTGTCCTAGAACAGCACCAACAGTATAATCACTGGCATCACACATAATTTCAAAAGGCAAGTTCCAATCAGGTGGTTGAACAATAGGTGCAGAAATTAAGGCTTTCTTGAGTGTTTCGAAGGCTTCTAAACAATCATCATCAAAATCAAAAGGAATATCCGTTTGCAAAAGATTTGTAAGAGGCCTAGAAATTTTAGAAAAGTCTTTGATAAATCTCCTATAGAAACCAGCATGACCAAGGAAACTACGAATACCTTTGGTATCTTTAGGACATGGCATTTTCTCAATTGCATCAACCATAGCTTTGTCCACCTCAATACCTCTTTCAAAAATTTTATGGCCCAAAACAATACCTTCGTTAACCATAAGGTGGCACTTCTCCCAATTCAAGACAAGATTTGTTTGCTCACATCTCTGCAAATCTCGATCAAGATTGCTTAAGCAATCATCAAAAGACTTCCCATAAACAGAAAAGTCATCCATGAAGACCTCAACAATCTTTTCACAAAAGTTAGAGAATATAGCAGTCATACATCTTTGAAAGGTAGCAGGTGCATTGCATAAACCAAAAGGCATACTTCTATAAGCATAAGTTCCAAAAGGATAAGTAAAAGTGGTCTTTTCTTGATCAGGTTGAGAAACATGTATTTGTGAAAAACCAGAATATCCATCAAGGAAGCAAAAATGTGTGTGCTTAGATAATATTTCTAGCATTTGATCAATAAAAGGCAGAGGGTAATGATCTTTTCTAGTTGCTTTGTTTAATTTTCTAAAATCGATTACCATTCTATAGCCTGTAACAATTCTTTGTGGAATAAGTTCATTCTTATCATTAGGAACAACAGTGATACCTCCTTTCTTAGGGACACAATGAACAGGACTTACCCATCTACTATCAGCTATAGGATAGATTATACCTGCTTCCAGAAGTTTTAATATTTCCGTTCTTACCACTTCTTTCATCTTCGGATTTAACCGATGTTGGTGATCAACAACGGGTTTAGCATCAGGTTCCATATTAATCTTGTGCTGACATAGAGTGGGACTAAGGCCCTTAAGATCATCAAGAGTATATGCAATAGCAGCTCGGTGCTTCCTTAGAACTTTCAATAATCTTTCTTCTTCATGTTCTGAAAGGTTAGCACTAATAATAACAGGATATATCTTCTTCTCATCAAGATAAGCATATTTCAAAGTGTCTGGCAATTGTTTTAATTCAAACACAGGATCACCTTTGGGTGGAGGAGGACCTCCTAAAGTTTCAATAGGCAAATTGTGCTTAAGCAGAGGTTGTTGTTCGAAGAAAATCTTATCTATTTCATTTCTTTCATGCATATGCAAATCATTTTCATGGTCAAGCAGATATTGTTCTAAAGGATCAGTAGGAGGTACAGCAATAGAAGCAAGACCAATAATCTCATCCTTACTAGGCAATTCTTTTTTATGCGGTTTTCTACTAAACTTGGAAAAATTAAACTCATGAGACTCATCACCAAAACTAACACCTACAGTTTGTTTCTCACAATCTATTTTAGCTTCAACGGTGTTCAAGAAAGGTCTACCAAAGATAATGGGACAAATTCATCTTGTGGGGAACCAAGAACTAGAAAATCAGTAGGATATTTTATTTTCCCACACAAGACTTCAACATCTCTAACAATCCCAAGTGGTGTGATGGTGTCTCTATTAGCAAGTTTAATAGTAACATCTATGTCTTCTATCTCAGCAGGTGCTATGTCATTCATAATTTCTTGATATAAGGTAAAAGGAATAGCACTCACGCTAGCACCTATGTCACATAAACCATGATAACAGTGATCTCCTATTTTAACTGAGACAACAGGCATGCCAACAATAGGTCTATGTTTATCTTTTTCATCAGGTTTGGCGATTCTAGCAGCTTCATCACATAAGTAAATAACATGCCCATCAATATTATCGGCCAGGAGATCCTTAACCATAGCAACACTAGGTTCTACCTTGATTTGTTCATCTGGTTTAGGTGTTCTAATATAACTTTTATTGACCACAGTTGAAACTTTAGCACGTTCCTTTATCCTAACAGGGAAAGGTGGTTTTTCAATATAAGCAGTAGGAACAACTGGATCAACATTATAAATAATAGTTTCATCTTTAGCTATTACCGGTTCTTTAATTTCTTCTTTAATAGGTGGGTGATATTTAAACCACTTCTCCTTAGGGAGATCAACATGAGTAGCAAAAGATTCACAAAAGGAGGCTATTATCTCAGAGTCAAGTCCATATTTAGTGCTGAACTTTTGAAAAGCATCGGTATTCATATAAGATTTAACACAATCAAACTTAAGCTTAATACCTGACTCTTTACCTTCGTCGAGTTCCCAATCTTCAGAGTTGCATTGAATTCTTTCTAAAAGATCCCACCGGAATTCAATAGTCTTCTTCATAAAGGAACCAGTACAAGAAGTATCGAGCATGGATCGATCATTATGAGAAAGCCGAGCATAAAAGTTCTAAATAATAATTTCTCTTAAGAGCTCATGATTGGGGCATGAATATAACATTGAATTAAGCCTCCCCCAAGCTAGAGCGATACTTTCTCCTTCACGAGTCCAAAAATTATATATATAATTACGATCACGATGAACTAGATGCATAGGATAATTTTTTTGATGGAACTCCAATTTCAATCGATTCCAATTCCAAGATCCAATATCATCGCATAGCCTATACCATGTCAATGCCTTTCACTTCAATGATAAAGGGAAAACCTTCTTCTTAGCTTCATCTCCGGGTAAACCTGCAAGCTTAAACAATCCACAAATTTCATCCACATATATCAAGTGCATATCAGGATGTTCGGTTCCATCTCCTGCATAAGGATTAGCTAGCAGTTGTTCTATCATACCCGAAGGAATTTCATATTCAATATTTTCAGTAGGTGCAGTAGGTTGAGGGTTGACTAATTGTGGTTCCGGTCGAGGTGAATATACCCCGAACAAACCCCTCAAAGGATTGTTCTCCATAGTAACAAGTGACAGTAAATTTCAGCACGTAGTAATAATTTTTCCTTACCGATTTCCACTTACCAAGAGCGCTTCACTCCCCGGCAACGGCGCCAGAAAAGAGCCTTGATGACCCACAAGTATAGGGGATCAATCATAGTCCTTTCGATAAGTAAGAGTGTCGAACCCAACAAGGAGCAGAAGGAAATGGCAAGCGGTTTTCAGCAAGGTAATGTCTGCAAGCACTGAAATTATAAGTAGCAAGTAGTTTGATAGCAAGATAATTTGTAACGGGCAAGTAGCAATGATAGTAACAAAAGTGCAGCAAGGTAGCCCAATCCTTTTGAGGCAAAGGACATGCCAAAACAGTCTCTTATGATAAGCAAAGTGTTCTTGAGGGTACATGGGAATTTCATCTAGTCACTTTCATCATGTTGGCTTGATTTGTGTTCACTACTTTGATAGTTGGATCGGTGCTTAGGTGCTGTTCTTATTTGAACAAACATCCTACTTATGATTAACCCCCTCGCAAGCATCCGCAACTACGAGAAAAGCATTAAGAATAAATTCTAACCATAGCATTAAACTTTTGGATCCAATCGGTCCGTTACGGAATAGCGCATAAACTAGGGTTTAAGCTTTTGTCACTCTCGCAACCCATCATCTAATAACTACTCCACAATGCATTCCCTTAGGCCCAAATATGGTGAAGTGTCATGTAATCGACGTTCACATGACACCACTAAGGGAATCACAACATACATATCATCAAAATATCGAACACTTATCAAGTCACATGACTACTTGCAACATGATTTCTCCCGTGACCTCAAGAGCAAAAGTAACTACTCACAAATAATAATCATGCTTAAGATAAGAGGGGTGTTAAATAGCATAATGAATCTGAACATATAATCTTCCACCAAATAAACCATATAGTAATCAACTACAAGATGTAATCAACACTACTAGTCACCCACAATTACCAATCTATAGTTCCGGTACAAAGATTGAACACGAGAGATGAACTAGGGTTTGGGAGGAGATGGTGCTGTTGAAGATGTTGATGGAGATTGCTCTCCCCAAGATGGGAGAGTTGTTGGTGATGATGATGACGATGATTTCCCCCTCCGGGAGGGAAGTTCCCCCGGCGGAATTGCTCCGCCGGAGGAAAAAAATGCTCCTGCCCAAGTTCCGCCTCGAGACGGCGGCGCTCCATCCCGAAAGTCCTCTCCTGATTTTTTCTAGGTCAAAATGACTTATATACCAGAAGATGGGCACCGGAGGTGGGCTGGGCTGAGCACAACCCACCAGGGTGCGCCTGGGGGGGCCTGGCGCGCCCTAGTGTCTTGTGCACACCAGGTGGCCCCCCTCCGGTAGTTATTTGCTCCAGTATTTCTTATTTATTCCATAAAAATTCCTCGTGAAGTTTCAGCTCATTTGGAGTTGTGCAGAATAGGTAGCCTGACGTAGCTTTTTCAGGTCCAGATTTCCAGCTGCCGGAATTCTCCCTCTTTGTGTGAACCTTGCATATTATGAGAGAAAAGGCATTAGAATTACTCCAAAAAGCATTATTATGCATAAAAACATTATAAATAATAGTAGGAAAACATGATGCAAAATGGACGTATCAGAGGACTCCCGAGGGGCCCACAAGCCATCATGGCGCCCTCCCTCTAAGGCGTGCCTGGCAGGCTTGTGGCCTCCTCGGGCATCTTTTGATCCCCTCTCCAAGCTCCGTGGATGTCTTCTGGTCCAAGAAAAATCATCGTAACATTTTATTCCGTTTGGACTCCATTTGATGTTCCTTTTTTGTAAAACTCAAAAACAAGGAAAAAACAGATACTCGCACTAGGCTCTAGGTTACTAGGTTAGTCCCAAAAATAATATAAAATAGCATATTTGTGACGCCCCGGCTTAATCGTGCACTAATCATACACACAAATGTATACAATCAAGCCTAAGGACTCACTTGAAGATATCATAACACAACTCTAGACACAAATTAAAATAATGCAAGCTTTATATTACAAGCCAGGGGCCTCGAGGGCTCGAATACATAAGCTCGCTTACAAGCATTAGCGGAAGCATCAGATATCTGAGTACAGATATAAAACAGAAATAGATAAGCCTATAGAAAGGCAGGGAAAAACAAAAACTACGATCGAAAGGCGCAGGCCTCCTGCCTGGGACCCTCCGAACCTACTCCTGGTCGTCTCGCCAGCTCGTAGTAGTATCCATCCTTGGTGTAGTAGTAGTAGTCATCGGCGGGGCAGCTGTCTCAGGGGCTCCGTCATCTGGTTGCATCAAATGGATATGGGGAAAAAGAGGAAGCAAAGCAACCGTGAGTACTCATCCGAAGTACTCAACAAGCAAGGATCTATACTACATATGCAACATTATCAAAGAAAGGCTGTATATGTGGACTGGGCTGCAGAAATGCCAAAATAGAGAGAAGGCCTAGTCCTATCGAAGACTAGCATCTTTAGCGGTCTTGCAGCATTAGAAGAGTGTAGATTAGTACAGTATAAAGTAGTAGCAGTAATCAGTATCAACCTCGGCCAGAGATCCTTCCTCGACTCCCTGCGAGAAAGCAATCCCAGAGCCCTAGAATCCATTTCTATCCAGTTCTAGTTGTATCGATCGGGATACAACTCCGAGCGTCCGTTACCAAGGATCCGGCTATGCATAGATTAGTTCTTCCCTGCAGGGGTGCACCAACTTACCCACCACACTCGCTTAACTCCGGCCGGACACGCTTTTGATGGTCACGCCCGGCCTCGGCCAAACGACACACCGCAGCCCTACCTAAATCTCAGCAGAGAGGTCCCCGTCTGTCTATATCCTAAGCACTCAGGGGTCTTGGGCCATCGCCCTGTGCACTCCGGGTCATTGCGAGCAGGGCGGGTCCAGGCTCCACCACTACAGGATGGTGCCGGCCCAGCCCGGCCACCATGCTGAACTGGACGTCTGACAAAGCTTTCGGCTGATGCATACGATGCAGAGTGCCCATAACTATTCCCGCGTGATGGTTAGTGCTATCGGGCCAGAGGCCCACTCAGATCACATATCCAAATCTTTAGTGTATTGGTAGTGCGGTAGCGAGCAGAGAATCACGATCGATGTGACCCCGTCGCCCCGTATCGAGGACTTGCAGCAAGGGCTAAGAATGCCCGGCCACACCTCGTATTTATCTCTCGGGTACCGTCCAGGACAACCCATCTCCACATCACTTGCGGGTACCCCTCAGGGTCGACCCGCCTTTCCAAGTAACAGTTGTAAAGTCCAAGTATCGTGTGTCCATAACATCTGGGGAATCCGAGGTATCACCCTCGTTGGATTCCTACTCGATGTATCCGTCAAGGTGAACTCGGAGGAATTACCCTCGATGGGTTCACACTTGAGATGTTGCACGACAGCGTCGTTATCGAAAGTGGTGAAGGAGGAATCACCCTCGAGGACCACGACCGACTAGCTACTCTACAGAGTTAACATCAGAAGTGCTAAACGAGGTATCACCCTCGGTACTCGATAGTAACGCTGTAGTGTCGTACAACTAAGGGGGTGATGTGCGGTGCTGGGGCCTGGTTGTCGAGTCTTCCGATAATCCAGCGGGGCAATCGGGACAAGTGGGGTCACTGGGGTCTCTATCCAGCCTATACTAATCAGTCTAGGATAAGCAGGTAAGGTATCAATAGTAGGTTACAATAAACAGGCTATGCATCAGAATGGGATAAACAGTAGCAGCAGCAATTTCTAATGCAAGCATAAGAGAGAAGAGAATAGGCGATATAGGCATGCTCAAAAGGGGGGTGCTTGCCTGGTTGCTCGGCGGCAGAGGCAGGGTCGTCGGTAATGTAGCCAGTCTCCGGAGCTGTGTCGGTCTCGGGGGCTATCGGAATAGAAGAGGGGGAAGAAACAGATAAATACACGGCAATAAAAGCAATCACAAAGCATGACATGGCAATAAGCGGTGCTAGGGGTGACCTAACGCAGTGCTACACGTCGCAGATGAAGCGGGAAAATATCTGGGATATTTTCCCGGCGTTTAGCTCGATCTAGGTATACTGAACCAGAGGGGAAGGTTCCATGTTCAGGTAGTTAGAGGCACCTGACAGGCATGTGGTTAGCATATCCGGATTCGTCTCGTCGTTCTGAGCAACTTTCATATATAAAGTTTTTCGATCTGAGCTACGGTTTATTTTCTATGATTTTCTAAAGTTTTAATAGTTTTTTGGAATTATTTAAATTAATTAAATTTGAATTATCCAGAATAGTGAAAGGTGACATCAGCATGACCTCAATATGAAATCAGCAGGTCAACCCTGGCTGACTAGAGTCAAACCTGACATGTGGGGTCACTGGGACCCACATGTCAGCCTCTGTTAGTGTTAAACATAGTTAAATTTAAACTAATTAGCTAATTAAGCTAGTGGGCCCTGTTAGTCAGAGATGAAATAGGTAACTACTTAACTTAATTAGTATTAACAGATTTATTAACTTATTATATATTTATTTTAAATCATTTAATCTCGCGGGACCCACATGTCAGTGACATGGGGCCAGCCCAGTCAGTGTTGACTGGGTCAATGGGCCCAGTGGGACCCAGGGTCAGTGGCTGAGCGGTGGGGCCCGCGACATCACATCGGCGATGAGTTAGCACCGGCCACTGGAGTGCGCCGGCGAGCTCGCGCGACGGCAACGAACTCCGGCGAGCTCTGGATCCGCGTATAGGGGCTCATTTGGCATGCGGCTACCGGCGTTCGAACGAGCACTTCACCCCGCGTCGATCTTTGGCATCGGTTGGCGCGGGGGTAGCCGGAATCGTCGCCGGTGTCGAGGTCCGCGGCGGCGAAGTTTCGGGCTCCGATGAAAACGATGGAACGGCACGCGAACGAGCGAACTAGCTAACTGGGGAGGCCCTACGTGGCACGGCGAGCACGTTGGTCACACGCGGGTGACCAAATGGTCACCGGAGAAGCCCCGGCGACCAGCGAAGGCATGCAAGAGCACAAAATGGACCGCGCGAGAGAGAGGGGGTCAGAGAGGAGCAAACATCGTAGCCGTAGGGAGAGGCAGTGGGCTCGGGGAGGCTCGGAGTGGACGGCACGACGGCGATGGCGACGGCGATGCAGAGAAGGGGATCGGCTCAATCCCGTGGCTGTGCTGCTCCCCGGCTCGTGCTAGCTACAGCAGGCGAAGTAGACGAACGCGACGGTCCTTGAAGACAAGGTCTCAGGCCGTGGGATGGACAGAGAGCGCGAACACGATGGTGGTCATGGTGGTCGCAGCTCGGTCCAGAGAGGGGATCTGTTGGGCCCCTTTCTGGGAATAAATCTCAGAAAGGCCCTAAGTCACACCAGCCCCAAGATCAACACAACTGGTGGACTTCCTTGATACAGATAACCAGTACAAATAATATTACACAGGGTTGAGTCTGAAGGCTCAACAAAATTATTACAAACTCGCCAAATATATGGCGGTGGCGGAATATGACAGTGGTGTGGTGGTGATACATCTCTGATACAATAACGTAAAGCCAAGTGTCAGAGTGAGGCTTGACTATTTTATTTGTGTAGTGGAAGCTCAACGGATGATACATGTGGTAGACTCCTATCTCACAGGTTGACTGACTGGGACTCCTCTAAGCGTCGGGCTCGCTAGCGCAATCCTCCTCCACAAGCTCGTCCTCCTCCAAGTCTGGCCAAGTAAATAGCCAGGGACAAGCCAGTGAGTACGTTGGAATGTACTCGCAAACATTATGGACAAAAGATAAAATGAGTGCATATGCTCAAGTAGGATCATGTTAACATGCTCATGCTGACTATAATCATGGTCATGACGTAATTATAAAATGATGCGGGAGTAAATAAAACATGTTAGCCATAACCAGTCTTTTGAAAATAAAAGCAAGTGAATGCCACGGGTAGTCTAGCCAGCCCAAGTGACATTCAGAAAATTAAGAGAAATGCCAGTCGGGTGTCTACAAGAGTAGTGGCGAGATAAACCGCCTGTTAACTCGAGAGACGCCACGAGAGGTCTTGAAAAGAAATGCCTGTCGGGCGTCAAGTGACGCCACGGTCGGACTTGAAGAGAAATGCCAATCGGGTGTCTACAAGAGTAGTGGCAAGATAAACCGCCTGTTAACTCGAGAGACGCCACGAGAGATCTTGAAAAGAAATGCCTGTCGGGCGTCAAGTGACGCCACGGTCGGACTTGAAGAGAAATGCCAATCGGGTGTCTACAAGAGTAGTGGCGAGATAAACCGCCTGTTAACTCGAGAGACGCCACGAAAGGTCTTGAAAATAAAAATTGAGTGCCCGGGGTAGTCTAGCCAGCCCCTGAGACACTCAGGAAGAATAAAAAAATGAGAGAAACGGGTTAGTCCTCAATATTATGCATAGCCATAATAATATTTAATAAGCATAAAATATTCATGGTAGCAACAGGGTATCAATAATTATCCTGCAAAAATAAGTCAGACACATTTTAATTATTTCCTCCGGAGACCGACACCGGGACCGACACTTGACCCACCCAGCTATGCCCTTTGACCGAGGACACGGCTATTCGAATAGGTTTAACTCTGCAGAGGGTGTACTCTTTACCCACAAGTAAAGGATTTCTTTAGTCAGTCTGTGACACTGACTAATTCCCATTACGGTCTTTGGGTTGAAAACACACCTGACAAGCACACACCAGATTAACATTCCGGATGCCAGGAATCACCCAAAGCATCGTTCAAGAAAAACTCTAAGACGGAGAGACCAACGTCCTGCATGGGATCGCTATTAATACGCGTGGATTCCAAGGGGTGCCCCCCTCTCAGTCACAACCGGAAACACCCATGCCCCCTGACCCGATGACAGGATTTAGTCCAAGGCCTTTGGAAACCCTCATCGTGGCCCTCTGTATGGTGTGTACCTGGACAGGGGTTAACAACTTACTCAGCTGCACCTTCCTTGCGGAAGGACCCGTGGCAGCACGGTATCCAGCTAGGTGTAACGGAACAAGACTCGATCTAGGCCGACTCAGGAGGTGTTAATTAACATCATTGGAATATTCCACTTAAGTCACATGACACCACCGTGTCAAACATAATGGCCCGTACCCACTGGCACGTCCAAGGCAGGAGACACTCTCCTGAATACTCACAGCTTTACCATGTTAGAAAGATTCGTTACTTGAGTGAAGTGCAAGACATGAGCAAGAAAGTGATATGACCGAACATGCATGCACTTGTGATATATGCGGTGCAATACCAACGGATGCAAACATGCAAAATGCAATCACCATATCCCAAATTCAATAATGCTTGCCTTGTCCAAAGTAGTCAGGTGAAAACCCTTCAAAATTCTCGGCAAAGTTTCCCTCTTCTTTTTCTGAAAATTCAAATTCAACTTAAATAAAAAATTTTGACAATAGCACAAAAAGTTGTCTCAAAACATTTTTAAATAAATACTAAAAAAACTAGAGAGAAAAATAAGAATTTCAAAAAAAAGTTCAACTCAAACAGAGTTGTGGTTTAAAAGTTATTAAACTTTCAAATCCAGTGGCTTTTCTGTAAAACAACAGTCCCTGTGCAGTTAAAACAGAAAACGCTTCGGCTGAAATACGTTTTCCAACGGAGAAGGTGGAAAAATCAGAATATGCCTTCACCTTAAATAGAGAAAAAAAATAAAAGGACCGCGCGGGGTGGGGGCCCACCCGTCAGGTTCAAATTTGAACCTGATCGCGCGCTAGGCAGAGAAGTGACGGCGGGCGCCGGCGACGATCGGCGGGGTTCCTGCGGCTGGCGATGGTCGGAACGTGACCAGGGCGGAGTGCCGCGTCGGAGGAAGGTGGTGGTCACCGGAGAGCACCTGAACGCCGGCGAGATCGACGGTGGCGGACGGTGGCTCGGGTGACTTTGGAACTCGCCGGAGAGGGCTCGGGTAATGAAATTGAAGCGCGGGATTGATGATTTGGTGGATAAGATGGCTACTGGCAAGGTTTGGGTGAAGGTGGTGGCGTAGTGGCGTCGAACTGATCGGTGACAGAGGCGGCGGAGCGGTGGCCGGGGGGAAGAAGAAGACCTCCCCGAGGTCGGGTGAGTGCATGGGAGGGCGATTGGGAGGTGGTGGAGGCGATGGATGGAGCGAGTGGAGCTCGGGATGGCCTTTTATAGGCGGTCCGGCGAGGTTCGGATCACGCTGGAGTTACGGCGGTCGGCGAGGTAGGTTTGGGGCGGTGGTCAGGGACGGTGAGGGTTAATGAGGGCGGCGGAGTCTTCTGGAGATGCCAGCGCGATCGAGGTCGAGCGCTTTGGCCTCATCCACGGGACGAGTCCCGTATGGGTGCGGCGGCGAGGACAAACTCCGGCGACTGCCAGGAGGGGTCCAGGGACTTGGGCGGTGCGGCGATGGCGCAGAGAGGAGCGACGCGTGGAGCTGGTAGATGGAGAGGGCGTTGACGGCAGTGATGGTGGCCGGTGGTCGAGCTAATCCGCTTGGCCTGCCGTGGCCGAGCGTGGTGGCCGTTGCACCGGCCAGCCTCCGGCTCATTGACGGCGAGGGGCTGACGAGGAGGCCCCGCGGCTGCTCATTTATGGATGAGGAGGCGTGGACGAGGAGGGAATGAGTTGGAGTGGAGTGCACGGCGGCGATCGCCTCTGCCACTGAAGACAAGTTCATTTAACTGAATTTCTCCGACGGTGCTACAGTATGCATATAAGGTGTATGATAGAATGCCAGGAGGTGCTAGGCATTTTAGGAATTTCTGTAAATTTTTGTGGTGATGTGTTGATGCTCAAAAATGAGTTTGACAAAGTTTCAGAATTTTTGGAGAAATTTAGATTTGGTTTTGAGCAAGAAATTGGTTTCTGGTCCAAATTTGAACTGTGTGAATCTTGAAAAATCTGAACTGTGGCACCCCATGTTTTTGGAGAAATGGGTTGTGGGTACCATGTATTTGTTGGGATAATTTTGGTGGAGGTGGAATCCTTGTAGAAATGGTGGTTCCTTTGTAAACCATAGGAATGATGGATAATATAGATCCCAACCTTGGAATTTATAAAATATTGAGAGAATATTTTAGTGAGGTGGAAAGGAGTTGGATACTACCCTAGAAGTTGTGAGTGACTTGTGGGATGAATTTGGAGTGGGAGGAAAAGTGTTGGATGGATTTTAGAAGGGTTAGAGAGAGAAATAAAAAGGGCCATTTCCTTTTAAAAGAATTTTAAATCACTCCCATAAACTTTTCTAAATGAAACTATTCAAAACCTCCAAATTAATTATCCAAATAATTTTTTTAAACCTCACAAAACAGAACTACTAAAGAAAATTTGAAATCCCATTAAAATTGAAAATAATTTTCAGAATAAAAGAACTATAAAGAGAATAATGACAAGAATAATTCAAAAATATTTTATTTTAAGGGAAAGATTTTGAAAATCCAAAAGAAATATTTTTGGGGTGTTACAGGATCGAGCGAGCGCGCGTGGGGGAGAGAGGAGAGGAGGAACTGGGGGTTAGGGTTCGGGGGGGGGGGGGGGGGTGAGGTGGTACTTATCTACCTCCATACGCCGGCGGATGCCCGACGCGTGTGGCGTCGTCGGCGTGTCAGCGCGGGCGGCCGACAGCGTGCGAGATAGGGGACGAGCGCGGTGGTGGGCTGGGCTGGTTACTGTAGACTAGAGCCCACATACACAGTAGACTATAGGCCTTTTCTATTTCTATTTTCTGTTTTCATTTATTCTTTTCTGTTGCATTTTCTTTTAGCTAGCAATTGTATTTTGTAAAATATGGTACTTGCCAAATCTAATACTAGGCAATGACTAGCACTGCCACAAAAAGTTTGGAGGCAAAAAGAAAAAGGTTAGGTATTATTAGAAATTGGAAAGACCAGTTTAATTGCTGTTGGACCTCTGAATTAATTTCCAGGGAAATTTGGGAATTTTCTTAATGTTGGTTTTATTTTTATAATTGTTCTGGGATTATTTGAAATACTATGAACATTTTAGTTTTGCAATTTGAAGAAATAATTATTTGACATCCAATTTGAATTGGAAAATGACTTTGATTTTGGACAAGTGGCAGATTAGCTTAGTGATCAAGATGACAAGGCAACTTAATTAGCTTAATGACAGGGTTAAGATCTGGGGATGTTACAAATCTCCTCCACTACAAGAAATCTTGTCTCGAGATTTAAGTGGGGAAGTAAAGGGTAACTTCGGGAGAACTGACCCTTATAGTGTTAATTATTTGATGGACAATTCAGGGAGTGTGGCAGAAGTATCTCTCGAGTTCAAACTTAATAAACACATCGAGAGCGGAATATGAAGGTACAATAGGAAGTTTCAGGCGAATGGACATCCTATCGATACCTGAACAGAGCATGAGGAGGGGTTCAGAGCATCAGGAATAGATCATCTCTCAGAGGGTGGCTCGTGATAACACCCAAAGTCAAGTGCAAAGGATACTTCGGAATCAAGGATATACAGGAGAGTCAGGTTCCGATCCTGTGGAGCTGTGGGGGGTGTCGATCGAGAGTAGGGAGCACAGTGTCATCTTACCGGCCACGACATCAAGGTATGCCAGAGGGTAGTCTATCAGTTATGTCGGTGACAACATCGGTACCAAGGGCGAGGGACGAAGAGAACCATTTTCCTGCTCGTTAAAATGAGGCGGACCAATAGGCAAAGTTCTCCTCCATCGGGGGTTACCAGAATGTCATCAATAATAGTAATAGGGTCTCACTGACAAGGTTGTACATCGGGGTGTTTTATAAGCAGGGAATTATTTCTGCTTATATCATATAGATCACAAGAAAGGTTAAACAAACCAATGGAAAGGAAAATGTGTTTATACACAAGAATTTGGAATGTAACTTTTCCCAAGGAAAAGTAGAGCATGATATACATGTCAGATCAACAAGTACATCACCATTTTGATAAAGGGGCAAGGGAATTCATGATGTTATCCATACAATGGTGTTTGGATAATACAGCATGAAACATTTGGCAATGCACTTCCAATGTTCTTGTTGATATCCGGAATACCACTATCATGCTTCGAGGTAGCATTGATATGGTGTTTCAAGTAAGGGTTGGATCTGAAGATCACAAGAGATATGAAGGAACAATTTCAAGAATAACAAGGAACTCAATGTATGAGCAAAACATCATCAGGTGAGTGTTGGAGGAAGTCAAGGATGTGGTCATTGATAACATAGATCATCGAGGGGCAATAATGGTATTTCTCACCATGAATTCGATCTATATCTTAGAACAAGGCAGTATGTTGATGGTGATCATGACAAATTTTGTCGAGAGGCTCTATGAAGATGCAATCGAACATCGACAGCATCCAGCAAAAGGAATTGATGAAGCGAAAGGTTATTGAAACCACTGATACAACACAAGCTCGAAATCAAGCTTGTTGTTCAGGGTGGAATGATAAGATGAGGAAGATCGACGTAAGCTTCGCTCATCATCGGAATTTGTGCTCCAGGAATAAGGACCAGGTAGCATGGTTAAAAATTGGTACGATATTGATATAGCCGAGCAGGCTAGGAATGACGTGATGGAGTATCATTCCAAGAAAAATAATTCACAAGAGGTAGTGCAATGACGCAATATCCTCGATATAACATAGGGCAATTCTTGAAGGTAGATCAGAATAGAGGTTGGACAGGTGAAATGATCTACAGAAGAGAAGTACTTTAACTTATCCGGGAAAGGAATCAAGAGATAATAATATGGCCGGAACCATGATTACAAAAGATCAATACACAGATGCAAGATGAGTTAGTACCAAGGAAATAATTATTTTTACGAGCAGCTTCCATGATAAGTTCTACATCGGGTCCATGGGCATGAACACAAAGGTTCAAGGTCAACTCCCACTTCTTCAATGTATCACCTGCCATTCACTTCTCGCATTCGGGGAAGCTGTAGTGTTGAAATTTTATCTGGCGAAATGCCAGAAGAGTATGACTCGTGAAAACTCTCGGGTTCACACAGACTAAAGAAGGCATAGGTTCAACCCATCGGGGCATCTTAGGAACATATACCACGAACTTCAGGAGTAATTAACACAAGCTCGACAGTAGAGCATGGCTGACAAAAACAGAGGATACAATTTACCAAAGGCACTATGTATCAGAGGAGACTCACAAGATTTTTTTTAATAGAAAGGACATTGTCGGATATTAATCCAACAAAAGATCAGGTGGTCGGCAAAGGATCAGATGGGAGTATCGGTAATCAATCAGAGGGAGAAGGGATGCAAAAGCATTGGCTTATAGAAACATCAGAATAATCCGATGCTTAAATACAAAGAAATTTTTTGATTTCTAGATCGGTGTATCAGAATCAGATGCTCTGATCGAAGATGGAAAGGTTGAACAGACTTAGAGGCACACCCGATCAAATCTTGATTGGGCAAGAACCAGCTCATATCCTGAACGATGTCTGAGCCAGAAAGAAAATTTCTAAGGAATAATTGATGATTGTGAGTATTCGCACACACGTTGAATCCATATGAACAGAATGACAATCTCAAAGGATTTTAATAAATATTGCTAGACGTGTGGAATTAACCATAATGTAAGCAGGCAAGGAAAATCAAGAGCAGTAGACTGCAGAGGATTTTTGGGAGATCAGATAGCATTTCCAAGTATTTTGGAAAGCATAGGTACAACTGGGGATGAACGGACCCGGGTAAGTGAATTATCCGCAGTGCAAAAAGAATCTGCAAAGCAGAAGGCACAAAGGATTCTCGGAATAACGGAGAGTATTAGGGGTTACTTGTAACAACAAGAGCAACTGGGGATGAAGGTACAAACGATAACGATGTTATTCAAAGGGATTATCGGTGGTCAGGAACTATGAAGCAGTGGGCACAGGGTCTCCGGAAACATCGAGGAGTATCTGCAGAATCTTCTGGCGAAGCAAGCGATCATCTGTGGTGAAGGAGCTTGTGACACCCTGGTTTTCGCTCCTGTTTTTTTTCCTTTGCGGGAATTTAACTCCCGCCTTTTTTTTCTCAGTGTTATCGGATTTCTCTAGCTCTTGGGTAGGTGAAGATGGTCATCTAGCCTTGCCTTTCCTATCCAACCTGAGATTCTCTCTAGATCAACCTTGCCACCCAAGAGCTTTCTCAAGGTTTTGCCGTCGAAACCCTACCTTCCGAGTTGCCGGATGGGAAACCCTGATTCTTTCAGTTACAAAGGAACCCCAATTTCCTTTGATCTATTGCCTCCCAAACTTTTCCCAGTGATCATACTATATCTATAAAACCTGGATATGTAAAAATATTGCCAAGTCATTTGCAATATTTTTCATTTATAATTATTTCCTTTTTCTGCCAGTTAAAGGAATTAAATCCAGGAAAATATCTATCCATCTCCAAAGTTCATGAAAACTTGTGGAGATATTCTTTGTGATAATATTGAGCTCCCATAAAAATATTGGCCATAATTAAATAAGGGAAATTGTATTTTCCTATTTAATGCCAATATTGCATTTTGGGCAGTTTCTAAAGGAACTACCATTTTGGTAGCCAGGAAAAATCCCAAATAAATTGTGGAGCTTCTCCTATCCATATCCTCACCATTTCCATCAAAACCCAAGTCCCATAGTTCAAAGTTTAAGCACAGCATCCATTTGCAAATTCTGTCCAGATTTTCAGTTTGCAAAGGAAGTGCTTGAACCCTTGATCTTTTTGATCTGAAATTTTTCATGGTGGTTAACATTGACAAATCACCCATGGATACCAAAAACCAGCTCAATTCATCTATCTATTCTTCCACATCATTTTTCTCAAGTTTCTGTCCATTTGAAACCTCTATGAAGGAAGTACCATTTTGGTGTATCCAAATGGTATGAAACTTTTACAGTGGCTTCATATATCCAAATCACCTCCCTCCACCAAAATTCAGCTCATTTCATCAAGCCATTTGAGCACAGCTTCAAATTCCAGTTTCTTGACCAATTTGGCAGTTGTGAAGGAAGTGTATGCAAATGGGGTCCAAATGACTTGAAATTTTACCATAATATACTCCTTCCTACCCCATTTCATTGTGACAAATATTCAGTCCCATTTACCCAGCCATTTCATATCAGTAACTGCTGCAAGATCTTATCTAGGAATTGTTTTGGACCCCCTCGATCAACCTAGACTCTTCCTGGTTCACCCAGAGCCATATCCTATCTATTTGAGCAGTGAGCTATGTGTTGGACAAGGTATGACAGCTCCGGGACGGCCTGGACACGTGGTACCCGTGGTGACCACGTGGTTGCAGTGCCAAATAGGCGCTCTGCGCTCTGTCCTTGCCGGGCAAGCCAGCTCCGGCGACTGTACCTTGCCATTTTGTGCCGACCTGACTCCCCGTCATCCACACCCTCATCTCCGATCATTTCCCCCTCCGTTCCTTTCCCCGCCACGCCGCGACCATCGCCATTACTCTGCCACTGTTCACACACTGTCGCTGCCATATGCAGCCACGACCGAGCCCTCCCAAAGCTGCTGCTGCCTTCTCCACTCCTAGGGGAACCTTGCCGACATCGCTGCCTCCCTCCATGTGGCCTCTGAGCTCCAGTGCGGAGATAAAAAGGCCACGCGGCCATCCTTATCCTTCCTCGCCAGCCGGTTATAAAAGCCGAGGCCCGGGGCCTCCCCGAGCATCCCCAACCATCCCAGCGGCCCCCTCTCCCTCCTAGCTACCTCCCCGACCTCTCAATGTAGCTCCAGGAGCTCTCCTCGACCACCACAGCCGCCATGGCCCTGTCGAGCCCCTCCTAAATTGGCTCGATGCAGAGCCTCTCTCTCCTTCTCCTCACCACCAGAGAACTCACCCGAGCCCCCTAGTACTTCCCCGCCCTTTCCCTCCTTCTCCGGTGTACTAGGGCACCGTGCCCAAACTCCGCCGAGCCGCCGTCCACCGTGGGTCAAGTCACCGCCGTTCCGTAGCTCTTCGGCGTCCGTGCTATGCGGGGACGTGTGCGGCTCGGTCACACGAGCTCGCCGGTGATCGGAGCGCGGCGGATGGTGGCCAGAGCCGCCGGCAACCATCGTCGGAACCCACCCCTGCCTCGGCCACTCACGGGCGAGAGGGAGGTAGGCGATGACCCTGCAGGCAGGGCCCCTCGCTAGAGTCACGCGCCCCCTCTATTTTTTTAAAAGAGGCAGCAGTGCAGTGGGCCGGCCCAGTGGGGCAGCAGTAGTTCGGCCCAGGAGCAACAGCAGCAGCGGCGGTGGGATTCAGCCCGAGCCGGCCCAGTCAAACAGTGCCATTTATTCATTTCCCAGGAAAAAAACTGTTGAGGGCCTCTGTGTAATTATTTATATTACAAATTCGTCCCTGGCAGTCAAGTCTCCATAACTTTTTGCTCACAGCTCCAAATCAGGTGAAACCAATGCCCATGTCTTCAGTTCATCGTGCCCGTTCCGATGGAATCATTTTCATAATGTTTACACATTCTAAAAATGACCATTTTACCCTCGCCTCTAATCAGCCCCTTCGAGAGAGAACAATTTCCGGCGATCCTTTCCGAGGACTCTCCACACTTCTTCCGGAGTATTTCTTCACCTCCAGGCAAGCCGACCATCTGATATATGCCCTAAAGCATTGCTCTGTGATATTTATTGCATGTTTAAATTAATATGCTTGTGCTTGTGTGTGTAGTAGTGAGCTGTATGTGACTCCGATGAACCCTTGCTTGCACTTTCTTCGGTGATGGCACCACGCCTGTGTTCTGAGCTGTTTCCGGCCGTCCGTGATGGATGCCGACTTTTATTTCTCTTGTCAGCAACTATTCATGTTCTGAGCTACTTTTCGGCCGTTGCAGGAAGCTGTTGAATTTCTTTTCGTAGCAGTGACCCTATGCTCTGAGCTGTTTTTCGGCCGTCTTAGGGAACTGCTACATTCTTCTTATCAACACCGTCTCATGTTCTGAGCTGCTTTCCAGCCGTCTTGAGCCGGGGTTGAGCTATTCCGGTAATGTCCCAGATCTGAGTTGTAAAGACCGTTCTGGTGGCTACTGGTTTCTTTGCCGGTTTTGTGCAAGGGTTCCGATGGCCGTCACTTACAGCTAGAACTTGTAAACTGATAACTTGCCATTTAAATATTGTTTCACTAATGACTCATTGTGATATTATATGGAGATAGGTGGTTATGTTTCCACAGTTGTTATCTCACACATAGTTACCACCATGTTAAGTTATTGTGATGAATCACTAAGCTTGCTAAATGAACTTAGTCGCTTGATCTTGAGTCACCTGTCCGGGCTTATCCGTGCAACCACATTTGCCGGTATGGGATGGCTTTGACTTGGTTTGGCTCTGTGCTCTTTCACCGGTACCACCCAACAGGGAAGGTTATGCGTGCGCGCTACCCTGGCCTGGTAGGCGGTGATAACCTTGTGAGCCCAGTTGTTTGTTTGTGCGCGGTCACCATTTGGGACAGTTTAGTTTGGCCACGACGGTGGCAGGTGTCACGAGGTGACACAGGGGCCACCCAGGGCTTGACTCTGGGGGAGAATGATTGCCGGTGGTACGGTGGAGGAGTCACGGGTTAGGCGGGTTTCGTTGGAGCAACGCTGGTCCACCCGAATGGGATCACGAGGTCAGGTGCTCCATAGTGTGGGTAAAGTGCGCAACCTCTGCAGAGTGTAAAATCTATTCGAATAGCCGCATCCACGGTATTGGACAGCCCGTCCAGACCTCACTAGGTGGTCAACCATAATAAGGATGGAAGAACTCGTCTTGTGTAGACATCAGATGATGTCAGGAATGTGATATGTTAGCCATGGGATGGCTATAAGAGGAGTGGTCGGATGACCACATGATTTGGGTCGGATTGGATCATGAGAATGTCCGGAGTATGGATTATTTGCTGGATATGCTTTGCTTTACTACATTTACTTCAGTAGTTATCATGCTAAATAACCCTGCTATGACATGATAATCAATATTGCTACCTAGTTACGCCATGTCATGATAATTAATGATGCTCTAATGATTAATGCATGCTTGAATGCCATGGATTACTTTGCTTGATGTATATGTTGGTTTGGTTTGCTTGCGAGTACATTCAAAAGTACTCAGCGGCCTTCAATGTGGCCAGGTTCACCTAAGGATCCGTCGTCCGTCGATGAGGAGCCGGAGCGTTCGCGGGCTAGGAGCGTAACCCAGTCAGATCCCTGTGGATTGGAGCCGTATCAGGACCATGCTGCCTTAGATAGAGCCTTTCCGCTACCATCACCATTGTAATATCTCATGTAAGACTTATATATATTCATTAATAGAAATGCCTGTGTTCTTGATACTTGTTGTAAACACGCATGCCAGAGTGATTTCCTGGGCTGGTATGCGCGGCGACCGTCTGGCTACAGTGTTAATCAGGCGGGGCGCCACAATGGATGGTATCAGAGCAGCCAGGCTGACTATAGGTTACCCTAGCCAGACTTCATTGTCTTGTGCTCAGTAGAAAGCCTAGATGGATTTCAGCCATCTTTGCCAAGCAGGCACGGCTACTATTGAACATAAGGCAACCCCATAGGTCTTTGGCTCCATCAGACCCAACTCTCGTGGCCTTTGCCTCCGGTGTGAAATGCCTGCACCCGGCAACGACCCGTGAGCCCTGAACCCCTAGGTAAACCAGATATCCTTACCCTGCTTGCTAGCCATGGCATTTCTCTCCTTAACTCTAGTTTCCTTTGGGAAACGCCTATAATTCTATCTCTCCCCGACAACCTTAGAATCTTTGACTAAGCCACTTTGGCTATGGTCCTGCATCGAGAGTGTGATGTTCCCTAAGGAAGTAGTAGGAGCTTGACACCAGTGCTACCAGGAGTATTGTGTGGCTTCGCTTCTAAATCCTTAGAGGTGCATCGAGTGCGCTATACTAGTTATACTAGTGGATCCTCGGCCACGTGTGTAAGGTCCGCAATATTTGAGCTTTATTTGCTTTTTGGTTTTCGCGGTTTTTGTTCCTTTTATCGGTTCCGTTCCTTCGCTCCGACTGGATCCATCCGCAAGTGCCATCAAGAAGACTAGCACACGACCTGGATAATGCCCAATAATCCAATTCAGCAAGAGTAAAGCCAAGTCAACTGCCAATATTCAGAACATCATCTTTGGATTTGTCAAGGATGAAGAATGGGTCAGAAGAAGAATCTGTGTGGAACAGACAAGACCAGAATATACCTGAGCGAATTGGCCTCAGAACGGATCACATCTGAGAAGCAGTCAGATGAGTTACCAAGAATGAACACCAGTAAGGACAAATAATTCTGTCCTCGACACAAGGATTATTTCAGTCAGCGAGGTGAACCGAGTCTTTTCTCAACGGACTCAAGAATCATCTATTACCCACTGGAGACATATTTAAAAAATGTGAATGTGCCAAGAGCAGTAACAAAACTCCGGTACGTTGGTACAAATTGCAAAGCATATCTTGAAGTTCACCGGTGCAAATACAACATCTTCCAGTCACTGTGAACAAGGTTTGCAAGGAATATGGATGAGCTCACGGTTGCCCAGAATCACTGAGCTTCCAAGCATCCAGAATCAAGGAGCACCTAACATGATTGGAAACTCAGCTGAACCGAATGGAATTATCCGTCAACTGCCTATTATTGGCAACACATGGTTTGAACGCAAAGGGGATTCCAAATTAATTAACAACATGAGGTCTGCACCGGTCTTGCAAGCTTTACAGCAACAATGAGCAGACCAGCAGAAGGACAAATGATGTGCATGACCAATGGAATATATTCAGACAAGGTATGGCCTATACCAAGTTTTGGCTCCGCTATGGGTAAATTTCGGGTATTCCGGAAGGAAGCCAGAATCGGCCATGGATCCAATTGCGTACACAAGGCTTCTGGTATAAGGAACCCAGCCTTCCACCGCAAGCTACCGAGAAGAGCTGACGACACCAGACTGCCAATTTTCCTTGATACGCCACTTGGTGAGAAAATCTTCGGGGGTACAACACTCCAATCTTTTTCAGCGTGCTACCGTGGGAAACTTCCGGGATAAGGCACCTGACCTTCCGCCGCAAGCCACATGAAGGTAAATTTCTGAGGTACGATACCCAGCCTTCTGCAGCACATTACCCTGGCAAAAGCTTCGAGCATAAGAAATTCAGCCTTCTTCAACACGCTATCGTGCCCACAACAAGCTTGTCAGAAGCAAGAACTAGTCTGGACACACATCCGCCTCAGAACTCAGTGGTTATAAAAGGATTTATCCTACACCTGCATATGTTGTGAGCATGCAGTCCAGTAAATCAGTTCATGCGAGCCACTCGTACACGGGAATGACTGTGTTCAGAGAAACATTGGCCCCGTAGTTCAAGGAAGAATATGAGCACAACAACCCCTACGAGATATGCAAGAGTAAGTTGTGAGAACAAGCCCGACAAACCGGAAAAGGAAAAAAAATCAATGAGCCGTGTTGGCAGGTCGTTACAGGTCCATCAAAGGAATCTTCAAGAACAAAGAAGTTGTGGACAAACAACCTCTGTGACGTTCAACCAGATACAACTTCACAGACAGAGTGGTATTACCAATCCGTGTCGGACTCTTGCATGTACGGCCACGACAATGCAGCCAACATGCCATACTCACCTGAAAATGGGCCATCAACCAAGGTAAGAGGCTATACTCCAAAGATACACCGATGGTAGCGAAACTATGTTCAGTTCAGTAGTCATCGCAAGGACTACAGAAGCTATATATATGACAGAGCCATCTCCACGAGCGACAAAGTTTGAAACAGGGCATTCAGATAGAATGGCCCAAAGCACGTCAGCACCAACAGCTCGTAAACATCATGACATCATTGGAATAAGAGGTTACTGTCTATGATTACTTTGTGATCATGCCTGACATTTCAGTTGGGGATATAGCAGCAATAGTTCGGTCATGTTGTTCCTTGAACTGTTGATCACCTAAGGACAAAGTCTGAAGACATCAGCCAAAAGGAAATGTCAGTACGGAATCCACAGCCAGACTGAGTATTCTGACACGGCAAAAACAAAGCCACTCCCACTCACTCGAGGCCATACGAGCATGTAAGCTTTGTACAAGGAAAGGAGGTCTTACCCATGTCAGTCAGGGTACGAAGCATCGCAATAAAACCCGAGGCAGTTGCTTCCAGGCCATGTAAATCAAGCTGTCTGATGGCATTACCCGCTACCCCACCCAGCAACACCACTGCCAGGAAAAAGGTACACCTGAGAGGAAAGAGAAGGATTCAAGGAAAGCTCTGTGCAAAGACAACACATGGTCCATCAAAAGAGGCAGTTAAAAAGGCAGTGAACCAACAAAGACGAGATCGCTGATGGATCCAAGTCGCACACAGGTATGTCCCCCTTCACCGGGAGGTAAGCCCAAAAATCTCGAGGACGAGATTTTCTTAAGGGGCGTAGGTTTGTGACACCCTGGTTTTCGCTCCTGTTTTTTTTCCTTTGCGGGAATTTAACTCCCGTCTTTTTTTCTCGGTGTTATCAGATTTCTCTAGCTCTTGGGTATGTGAAGATGGTCATCTAGCCTTGCCTTTCCTATCCAACCAGAGATTCTCTCCAGATCAACCTTGCCACCCAAGATCTTTCTCAAGGTTTTGCCATCGAAACCCTACCTTCCGAGTTGCCGGAAGGGAAACCCTGATTCTTTCAGTTACAAAGGAACCCCAATTTCCTTTGATCTTTTGCCTCCCAAACTTTTCCCAGTGATCATACTATATCTATAAACCCTGGATATGTAAAAATATTGCCAAGTCATTTGCAATATTTTTCATTTATAATTAATTCCTTTTTCTGCTAGTTAAAGGAATTAAATCCAGGAAAATATCTATCCATCTCCAAAGTTCATGAAAACTTGTGGAGATATTCTTTGTGATAATATTGAGCTCCCATAAAAATATTGGCCATAATTAAATAAGGGAAATTGTATTTTCCTATTTAATGCCAATATTGCATTTTGGGCAGTTTCTAAAGGAACTACCATTTTGGTAGCCAGGAAAAATCCCAAATAAATTGTGGAGCTTCTCCTACCCATATCCTCACCATTTCCATCAAAACCCAAGTCCCATAGTTCAAAGTTTGAGCACAGCATCCATTTGCAAATTCTGCCTAGATTTTCAGTTTGCAAAGGAAGTGCTTGAACCCTTAATCTTTTTGAGCTGAAATTTTTCATGGTGGTTAACATTGACAAATCACCCATGGATACCAAAAACCAGCTCAATTCATCTATCCATTCTTCCACATTATTTTTCTCAAGTTTTTGTCCATTTGAAACCTCTGTGAAGGAAGTACCATTTTGGTGTATCCAAATGGTATGAAACTTTTACAGTGGCTTCATATATCCAAATCACCTCCCTCCACCAAAATTCAGCTCATTTCATCAAGCCATTTGAGCACAATTTCAAATTCCAGTTTATGGACCAATTTGGCAGTTGTGAAGGAAGTGTATGCAAATGGGATCCAAATGACTTGAAATTTTACCAGAATATACTCCTTCCTACCCCATTTCATTGTGACAAATATTCAGTCCCATTTACCCAGCCATTTCATCTCAGTAACTACTGCAAGATCTTATCCAGGAATTGTTTTGGACCCCCTCGATCAACCTAGACTCTTCCTGGTTCACCCAGAGCCATATCCTATCTATTTGAGCAGTGAGCTATGTGTTGGCCAAGGTGTGACAGCTCCGGGACGGCCTGGACACGTGGTACCCGTGGTGACCACGCGGTTGCAGTGCCAAACAGGCGCTCTGCGCTCTGTCCTCGCCGGGCAGGCCAGCTCCGGCGACCGTACCTTGCCATTTTGTGCCGACCTGACTCCCCGTCATCCACACCCTCATCTTTGATCATTTCCCCCTCCATTCCTTTCCCCGCCGTGCTGTGACAATCACCATTACTCCGCCACTATTTGCACACTGTCGCTGCCGTATGCAGCCACGACCGAGCCCTCCCGAAGCTGCTGCTACCTTCTCCACTCCTCGGGGAACCTTGCCGACATCGCCGCCTCCCTCCACGTGGCCTCTGAGCTCCAGTGCGGAGATAAAAAGGCCACGGCGGCCATCCTTATCCTCCCTCGCCGGCCTGTTATAAAAGTCGAGGCCCGGGGCCTTCCCGAGCATCCCCAACCATCCCAGTGGCCCCCTCTCCCTCCTAGCTACCTCCCCGGCCTCTCGATGTAGCTCCAGGAGCTCTCCTCGACCACCACAGCCACCATGGCCGCTGTCGAGCCCCTCCTAAATTGGCTCGATGCAGAGCCTCTCTCTCCTTCTCCTCACCACCAGAGAACTCACCCGAGCCCCCTAGTGCTTCCCCGCCCTTTCCCTCCTCCGGTGCACTGGGGCACCATGCCCGAACTCCGCAGAGTCGCCGTCCGCCGTGGGTCAAGTCATCGCCGTTCCGTAGCTCTTCGGCGTCCGTGCTATGCGGGGACAAGTGCGGCTCGGTCCCACGAGCTCGTCGGTGGTCGGAGCGCGGCAGATGGTGGCCGGAGCCGCCGGCAACCATCGTCGGAACCCGCCCCTGCTTCGGCCACGCACGGGCGAGAGGGAGGTAGCGATGACCCTGCAGGCGGGGCCCCTCGCCAGCGTCATGAGCCCCCTCTATTTTTTTAAAAGAGGCAGCGGTGTAGTGGGCCGGCCCAGTGGGGCAGCAGCAGTTCGGCCCAGGAGCAACAGCAGTGGCGGCGGTGGGATTCAGCCCGAGCCGGCCCAGTCAAACAGTGCCATTTATTCATTTCCCAGGAAAAAACTACTGAGGGCCTCTATGTAATTATTTATATTACAAATTGGTCCCTGGCAGTCAAGTCTCCATAACTTTTTGCTCACAGCTCCAAATCAGGTGAAACCAACGCCCACGTCTTTAGTTCATCGAGACCGTTCCGATGGAATCATTTTCATAATGTTTACACATTCTAAAAATGTCCATTTTGCCCTCACCTCTAATCCGCCCCTCCGAGAGAGAACGATTTCCGGCGATCCTTTCCGAGGACTCTCCACACTTCTTCCGGAGTATTTCTTCACCTCCAGGCAAGCCGACCATCTGATATATGCCCTAAAGCATTGCTTTGTGATATTTCTTGCATGTTTAAATTAATATGCTTGTGCTTGTGTGTGTAGTAGTGAGCTGTATGTGACTCCGACGAACCCTTGCTTGCACTTTCTTCGGTGATGGCACCACGCCTGTGTTCTGAGCTGTTTCCGACCGTCCGGGGTGGATGCCGACTTTTATTTCTCTTGTCAGCAACTATCCGTGTTTTGAGATGCTTTTCGGCCATTGCGGGCAGCTGTTGAATTTCTTTTCATAGCAGTTACCCTATGCTCTGAGCTGTTTTTCGGACGTCTTAGGGAACTGCTACATTCTTCTTATCAACACCGTCTCATGTTCTGAGCTGCTTTCCAGCCGTCTTCAACCGGGGTTGAGCTATTCCGGCAATGTCCCAGATCTGAGTTGTAAAGACCGTTCTGGTGGCTACTGGTTTCTTTGCCGGTTTTGTGCAAGGGTTCCGATGGCCGTCACTTACAGCTAGAACTTGTAAACTGATAACTTGCCATTTAAATATTGTTTCACTAATGACTCATTGTAATATTATATGGAGATAGGTGGTTATGTTTCCACAGTTGTTATCTCACACATAGTTACCACTGTCGGTGTCAAAACCAGCGGATCTCGGGTAGGGGGTCCCGAACTGTGCGTCTAAGGTCGATGGTAACAGGAGACGGGGGACACGATCTTTACCCAGGTTCGGGCCCTCTCTATGGAGGTAATACCCTATGTCCTGCTTGATTGATCTTGATGAATATGAGTATTACAAGAGTTGATCTACCACGAGATCGTAATGGCTAAAACCCTAGAAGTCTAGCCCGTCTGATTATGATTGCCCCTACGGATTAAAACCCTCCGGTTTATATAGACACCAGAGGGGACTAGGGTTGTACAAAGTCGGTTACAGAGAAAGGAATTCTCATATCGAACGCCAAGCTTGCCATCCACGCCAAGGAGAGTCCCATCTGGACACGGGAGACAGCCTTCTGTCTTGTATCTTCATGGCCCATTAGTCCGGCCCATGTTACGTAGTCTGGACGCCCGAGGACCCCTTAATCCAGGACTCCCTCAGTAGCCCCTGAACCAGGCTTCAATGACGATGTGTCCGGCGCGCAGATTGTCTTCGGCATTGCAAGGCGGGTTCCTCCTCCGAATACTCCAGAACAGACTTCGAGCACAGAAAACGTGTCCGGCTCTGCAAAACAAGTACCACACACAACCGCAGAGAGTATAATATTTCATGAGTCCAATCCACTGACAACTTTTTGTAACGCGACACCATATTCCTGCACGGTCATTATTTCGAACCGTTTTCTTTTTAGCCTCCCGCTCCACGTTTCGAGAAGCGGTTTTATTGGCACGTCTTGTCGAAGCAGAGATCATGTCCCTTTATTACGGGATCCTCATCAATACGAGCGTGGGTAATCCAACCATCCCGTTGGTATGATTCCTTGGGAATAGGCAGGTTTTGTGGCCTAGGAGGAGGCGTTTTGATATTCATCGCCTTTATAAAGGGGCGCAGATCCGTCTTTCTCCTCTACGCCTTCCCTTTTCCTCATCCTTTCCAACCTCAAGTTCTAGCACCCAAGGTTCAATTTATTTGTTCCGAGCCTCCTAGTCATGTCCGAACCCAACCCTCAAGGCCGGTGGGTGGCCTCCTCCGTCACAGAGGAGGATATCGCGAAGCTCCGGGCGGCTAAATACCTGACCGCGGAAATCCCCCACAGGCTCCCTGCTCAAGGGCAGGTCATTCCTACTCCCAGATCCGGCGAGAGGGTCGTATTCATCTCTCACTTCCTCCGTGGGCTAGGGTTTGCTCTCCATCCCTTCGTCCGCGGACTCATGTTCTATTACAGGCTAGATTTTCATGATCTAGCTCCGGACTCCTTTCCTCACATCTCGGCGTTCATCGTCATGTGCGAGGCCTTTCTCCGTATTCCCCCACACTTCGGCTTATGGCTCAAGACCTTTAATATGAAGCAGAAGGTAGTCGATGGGAAGCAAGTGGAGTGCGGCGGTGCGATGGTGAGCAAACTCACCCACACACCTTGGCGAAAAGGCTCTTTCATGGAAACCTCCAACCTATGGCAACGGGAGTGGTTTTAAATCACTGAACCCCGTGGTACCAAGTGGGCAGCTACACCTGCGTTCCGGCCTGGCCCTCCATTACGGCTCACATCATGGATTAATAAGGGACTGGACTGGGGATCAATGGACGAAGTGTAGACGCTACAAAGCCGCATCCGGAGCCTCCTCGAGAAGGACGCCGGCCTCATCGACGTAATCCAGGTAATGCTAGTCCGCCGGGTCCTGCCGTGCCAGCGACGGCCCCTCCGCATGTGGGAGTTCCATCCGGAAGGACCACAGACTCTTCAGCACTTCTTTGGCACGACGCACAAAGGAATGTGGAAGTTATTCTTCGGGACACGAAAACAGTGGCCGGATACTACCAAGGACATCGGCCTCGACTGCAACCATCTGGATACCTCGGTAAGCCCTCGACTCCTGAACACAGCTTAGTTAGATATCTCGTAACAATATACTAAGAAAACTATCTTCGACCAGGGCTGGATCAAGAAGGCGGAAAGAATTAGGTGTTCGGCCCCTCTTCCCGAAGACTCAGCAGATCCTGTGTTAACAAGGATGCTGGCTCCGGCGCCATACCAAGTGTCGGCGAAGGGAGACAAAGAGGAGAGCAAGAAGGCCAAAGGTGACCTTTATTCTAAAGGTACACCAGACACTATGTCCAAGGAGATTGGAACTCCCTCTTCCGAAGACAAAAGAGAGGGAGAAACTGACATCCCCTCTCCCGATGGGAAGAAAAGGGCCGCCTCCGAAGATTTGGAAGCAAAGGCTCCTAAGCGAGGGAAGATGTCCCTGTCAGGTGGCTCGGGTTTAGAAGACGACGTTGTCGCGCAGTTCCTCCGTAAGGACAATCCTTTAGCCGAATCGTAAGTGAACAGGGGCGTCCGAAACATATCCCATTGCTTTCCGGTTACCAAGGTAACATTTAAAATATATGTTTGCAGTCTGGCACGCAGTCTTCCTCAATAGTCCTCCTCCTCGGGGGATCTTCTTCCGGAGATGATGGAAAGCAAGACGCCTCCACAGACCTTCTCGCCCGATAGGGCAGACGACTCCGAGGTGTCGTCCCGGAGGATCTCTCCCGACCAACAAGCGGTGCGAGGGATAATGAAAACTACGCCCGAAGGTGATACTTCGGCCGTCCAGAGTCCGGGGCATGCGGACCCAATGGGGATCAACAATAAAGGGCTCGGACTATCCGGTTTACAGCCGGGGACGACTCTAGAGCCGGGTAAACATATTCTTTCAAAGTGAGTCCGTACTCCCGCGGCCGCTCCCAGGGATCCGGGGGCGCCAGATACAATGACGGGCATGCTGCAACATGCGTCCGTTTCAGAGGAACATCGTACCTTAATGGGTACGGTAGTTGAGAGGATTCTGTCCGTGAGAAGCGGATTGAATGAATCCTTCATGAGCCTGCTAAGAGGCTTCGAGGTATGCAATGTAATATCTTTAATTGCACTTCTACGTGCAAAATATACCTATGTATAGATAGTAGCCCCTGAGACTCTGATTGGCGTCCGAAGGGAGGCGATCAGAGGATCAAAAAAGATATTCCCAGGAAATAATCTGATGGATTGGAACACAGGCTGTTTCATCCATGACGACTGCCCAAGCTACAAAGGTCGCAAGGCTGAAGCAGAAACTTGAAGTGGCGGATGACGACCTCACACTTATTAGCAGGCGGCTCGACGAGGCGCAAGGTATGTTTTTAGGGCAGTCAGTATATGTAAGTATGATAATATGAGCATGACGCTGAAAATTGTATACTGAGATATGCATAACTGTAGATAATGCTGCCGGAGTTGAGGCCCTATGGGCTGAACTTGCCTGGGCCAAGGAGCAAGCCAGGATTAGTGAGGCCCTATGGGCTGAACTTGCCTGGTCCAGCTGTGGCCGACTGAGCCAATTCCGAGTTTGGTGCAGCGACTTATTGATGCGGTGCCGCGTATCGACGCCGTTAAGCGGTCAACGTGCATTGAGGGTGCACGGATGGCCTTTGCCTGCGTCAAGACGTACTGGGCGAAGATGAAGGCCACTGATATTGCAGCGAAGAGTCCACCCGAGGGCCAGGACCATCACACGCCAGAGCATTATTTTGAGGACGTCCTAGAGGGTGCCCGCTTGATAGAGGGTCAGTGCTCGAAAGATATGATATTCGAGTGAATATACCAAATTTGTAAAAACAATATTATGATATATTAAGGCCATATTTTTATACTTTTGCCTGAAAGTTTTGGTTCCTCCTGTGCGGCCGTTCTTCGTATAATATGAAAGTTTGCCAGTTGTCAGCTTCAGCCCCCTCGCATATAATACGGGGGTGTTCGGAAAAGCACTTGATCACTCTTGACCCAACGTCTTGGTCCATGAAGGAGGTGTCAATGCGGCGAACTAGGCAATCGGACTATAGGGCTTTAACACTTTCACTTAGCCATAGGAGTTTGACGGCGGGTCTACGATATAGCCCCTGGTATGTACGCGTTTACCCGAATATGGTGCGTTACATAGGTGACCAGAAAAAGGGTCCTTCGTGTAATATGGAAAGAATCGCGAAGGATTCTGATGAGTCATCGAGTGGTTGACCAGCTCTCGCCGCATCATGACAGTCAGTTTTCGGCTTTCTCTACTGAGGTGCTCATCCGGATAAACCAGGACACAATCGCAGTAGTTCTCCCTTTACTACCCTAGCCGATATAGCGGAACATAAGGTAGTAAGCACAGGAGCCGGGCAACCCAACTATTGACCAAAGACATGATTCGGAGCTGATGCATATAAGGCCAAACTCGTGACGCCGAAGTGTGCTAAAAAGCTGTTTGGACTTGTCGGCAACTCATGTGTTGCCGTATCGAGCCCCTGGCAATTTGTGCCGAGGTGCGTTCGTGAAACAACCGAAGAAGCAAAATTCAGTACGTAGAAAAAGCGAATACTGAATATAGGTTATGTTCACTGGAATCTGATTGATACGTTAAACGCAATTTTACAGACTATAACGCCCCTACCCGGGCTATTTAACATGCCGGGGGCCGAAGGTTGAGGAAAAAGGCAATTTACAGGTTTAAAATAAAGAGTGCGGTCTTACAAAAATCGTTAGGACCTCTTGTCGCACGTCTGCGCTGCCTTGCCTCGGTTAAAGGACTCCTTAGTAGGAATAGCCTTTGGTTATTTATACAAAGCCGAACTTTAGAAAGAGTCCGTAAGAAGACCAGGCTTGGAATCACCTGTTGTAAAGGATAAAAAATAGTTAGAAAAAGTAAAAAGACTATGAGGGTGCGGACCGCATTGTAGGCCTGTCCGTACTGTGCCTCCGCCGATGACCATGGTATTTTAAGTGCATAACGATATATGCGCGGTATAAACTTCGCGGCTATATGGGGCGGACGATGGAGGCCGAACTGCTAAACCAACTCTGAGATTGATTGGTCCTGTTTAGTAGAGACCGGCGGCTTGACGGCCGATGAGATACGCGGCTTGATAAGGCCGCTTTGTACTTCGGCTGCAGCAGCCATAGTACGCTCCTCTGTACGGAGGGAGCATTCCGTATTTCCGTTTATCATGATGACACCATGTGGACCGGGCATCTTAAGATTGAAATAGGCGTAATGTGGGACCGCATTAAAACGAGTAAAAGCGGTACGCCCGAGTAGTGTGTGGTAGCTGCTGCGGAACGGTACAATATCGAAGGTCAAGCCTTCGCTTCTAAAGTTGTTCGGCGAGCTGAAAACGACTTCCAATGTAATTGAGCCCGTGCAGCGAGCTTCTACGCCGGACACTGCTCCTTTGAAGGTAGCTGTGGTGGGCTTGATTCGTGAAGGATCAATGCCCATTTTGCGGACAGTGTCTTGGTAGAGTAGATTAAGACTACTGCCGCTGTCCATAAGGACGTTTGTGAGATGGAACCCATCGATAATTGGATCAAGGATCAGAGCTGCCAAACTTTCGTGACAGATACTGGCTGGGTGGTTCTTGCGATCAAAAGTGATCGGGCAGGCCTCCCATTGGCTTAATTTTGGGGTGCCTGGCTCTATGGCATTGGCGTCCTGTAGTGCGCGCTTGCGCTCCTCTGTAGGGATGTGTGTCACGTATACCATGTTGACCATTTTTACTTCGGGGGGAAATTGCTTCTAACCGCCGGTGTTCGGTTGGCGAGTGTCTTCGTCATCGCTGTCACTGGGCGGCCCCTTCCCCTTGTGTTCGGCGTTAAGCTTGCCGGCTTGTTTGAAGACCCAACAGCTTCTGTTGGTGTGATTGGCTGGTTTATCGGGGGTGCCATGAATCTGGCAGGGCCGATCCAGTATCTTGTCTAAATTGTATGGTCCGTCTCTGTTTGCCTTGAATGGCTTTTTCCGTTGACCGGTTTTGGAGCCACTGAATCCGGCGTTTACCGCCGTGTCTTGCGTTCCTTCATTATTATTTCGACGCTTGTGTTTATTGCGTCGTGGCTTCCCGTTGCCGTCTCGAACTTCGGAAGTGCCCGGATCACTGGTGCTGTTGCTTCTACAAGCGAGCCAGCTATCTTCTCCCGCACAGAAGTGGGTCATCAGAGCGGTAAGGGCTGCCATGGATTTTGGTTTTTCTTGACCGAGGTGGCGGGCAAGCCATTCGTCTCGGACGCTCTGTTTAAAGGTCGTGAGGGCTTCGGCGTCCGGACAATCGACAATTTGGTTCTTTTTAATTAGGAACCTAGTCCAGAGCTTCCTGGCTGATTCCCCGGGCTGCTGGATGATGTGACTTAGGTCGTCGGCATCCGGAGGTCGGACATATGTACCTTGAAAGTTATCGTGGAAGGTGTCTTCCAAGTCTTCCCAGCTGCAAATGGAGTTCTCTGGGAGGCTGTTCAGCCAGTGCCGCACTGGTCCCTTTAATTTTAGTGGGAGGTATTTGATGGCGTGGAGGTCATCTCCGCAGGCCATGTGGATATGGAGAAGAATATCTTCAATCCATACTGCGGGATCTGTTGTTCCATCGTATGATTCGATATTCATGGGTTTAAACCCTTCCGGGAATTCGTGTTCCATTACTTCATGAGTGAAGCAAAGGGGGTGTGAAGCGCCTCTATATCGGGCCAAGTCGCGACGTAGTGCGAATGTAGTCCGTCTGTGGTTTTCGGCCCGGACGTGGTTATGCTCGTTACGTCTGGCTTGATAGCCGTCGTTGCGTGCCAGGGCATGCCCCCGCGATCCGTAGATCGATCTGGACTGACATGCTCTGTTCTCCAGGTCTTGCCGCAGGTCATATGTGTACTCCCGAGCTATAGTGTCTTTGCCTTTACGGCAAGGTAGTATGGGCAGGTGTTCGGCTTGGGTTGCCGCTTTGTCCCGGCCACGTGGTGGTCGGTCAGCCGCATTACGTGTTGATGGCATGGGCTCAAGTGCCTCGTCGTCGAATTGGGATGGCAGTTTACGCTTCGGGTAACTTTTAATGTGGCGCTCGAGTCCGTATTCCTCGGCTGCCAGGACATTAGTCCATCTGTTGTTAAGTAGATCTTGATCAGCTTGAAGCTGTTGCTGTTTCTTTTTCAGGCTCCTCGCAGTGGTTATTAGCCGGCGTTTAAAGCGCTCCTACTCGACGGGTTCCTCAGGCACGATAAAGTCTTCGTCGCCGAGGCTCACCTCATCCTCGGAGAGTGGAAGATAGCTGCTATCCTCCGAGTCTTCGTTTATGGCCTGTTCGTCAGGGCTGACTTGCCCATCTTCCCTATCGTCCTATTCGGAAGTTGGCTCGACGGGATCTTCTTTGTCTTCGGCATCGTCCGGAGTATTGTTTTCTCTCGTGCCGGTATTGCTGTCTTTTCCACGGCGTGATTTAGAGCGGTGCTGCTGACGTCGGCGCTTTGGCTATGTCTCAGGAGGTTTATGCTCGACTGGATCTTTCTCGTTATCGCTGTTATTCTCTTTGGGAGTATCCACCATGTACACGTCATACGAGAAGGTGGCTGTCCAGCGCCCAGTAAACGGCGGGTTTTGGGCCTGCTCCTCTCCGGCATCATCGTCCATACCGTCAATGTCTTCGGAGTCGTAATCAAGCATGTCGGTTAAGTCTTCGACAATGGCAATGAAGTGGGCGGTGGGTGGGAAGCGAAATTCTCCGTCATCAGCCTCCAGTTCAAACCGGATATAATTCAGCTGTGAGTCCCCGGCAAAGGAGAGGGTTTTTAATGAGTTTAGCACGTCACCCAAAGGTGAGTGTCGGAAGATGTCCGCGGAGCTGAACTCGATGATCAGCGCCCGATCGAGCTCGATGGGCGCGGACGCACGCAGTTCAGAACCTGTGGCCGGAGATGAATCCGAGGTTCTGGTGACACAGATCCTGTTCGAAGTTGGGTCTGTGTGCGGCTCCAGCGCCGCTGAGTCTGCGGCTTCCGTGGCGGGGTTGAGCTTCCCGTCCTCGGATGGTGCAATCTGCTCCGGATCTAGGGCCAGAGCAGTTACAAGCGCTATCTCCCGGATATGATCCGATGACAGATTTAGGTCATGTTCATCGCGGTGGCGGGGAGCGGCTGCCATGGGCTCGAATCCGTTGAAGATCAAGTCTCCGCGGATATCAGCAACGTAGTTCAAGCTTCCAAACCTGACCTGATGGCCAGGTGCGTAGCTGTCGATCTGCTCTAGATGGCCAAGCGAGTTGGCCTGCAGTATGAAGCCGCCGAATACGAAGATCTGGCCGGGGAGAAAGACCTCCCTCAAGGCAGCATCGTTGTGGATGATTGATGGAGCCATCGAGTCTTCTAGCGACGACACAGCGGAACTCTCAATGAAAGCACCAATGTCGGTGTCAAAACCGGCGGATCTCGGGTAGGGGGTCCCGAACTGTGCGTCTAAGGTCGATGGTAACAGGAGACGGGGGACACGATGTTTACCCAGGTTCGGGCCCTCTCTATGGAGGTAATACCCTACGTCCTGCTTGATTGATCTTGATGAATATGAGTATTACAAGAGTTGATCTACCACGAGATCGTAATGGCTAAAACCCTAGAAGTCTAGCCTGTCTGATTATGATTGCCCCTACGGACTAAAACCCTCTGGTTTATATAGACACCGGAGGGGACTAGGGTTGTACAAAGTCAGTTACAGAGAAAGGAATTCTCATATCGAATGCCAAGCTTGCCATCCACGCCAAGGAGAGTCCCATCTGGACACGGGAGAGAGCCTTCTATCTTGTATCTTCATGGCCCATCAGTCCGGCCCATGTCATGTAGTCTGGACGCCCGAGGACCCCTTAATCCAAGACTCCCTCAACCACCATGTTAAGTTATTGTGATGAATGACTAAGCTTGCTAAATGAACTTAGTCGGTTGATCTTGAGTCACCTATCCGGGCTTATCCGTGCAACCACATTTGCCGGTATGGGACGGCCTTGACTTGGTCTGGCTCTGTGCTCTTTCACCGGTACCACTCGACAGGGAAGGTTATGCGTGCGCGCTACCCTGGCCCGGTAGGCGGCGATAACCTTGTGAGCCCAGTTGTTTGTTTGCGCGCGGTCCCCGTTTGGGACAGTTTAGTTTGGCCACGACGGTGGCAGGTGTCACGAGGTGACACAGGGGCCACCCAGGGCTTGACTCCGGGGGAGAATGATTGCCGGTGGTATGGTGGAGGAGTCACGGGTTAGGCGGGTTTCGTTGGAGCAACGCTGGTCCACCCGAATGGGATCACGAGGTCAGGTGCTCCATAGTGTGGGTAAAGTGCGCAACCTCTGCAGAGTGTAAAATCTATTCGAATAGCCGCGTACACGGTATTGGACAGCCCGTCCAGACCTCACTAGGTGGTCAACCGTAATAAGGATAATAATGATGGAAGAACTCGTCTTGTGTAGACATCAGATGATGTCAGGAATGTGATATGTTAGCCATGGGATGGCTATAAGAGGAGTGGTCGGATGACCACATGATTTGGGTCGGATTGGATCATGAGAATGTCCGGAGTATGGATTATTTGCTGGATATGCTTTGCTTTACTACATTTACTTCAGTAGTTATCATGCTAAATAACCCTGCTATGACATGATAATCAATATTGCTACCTAGTTACGCCATGTCATGATAATTAATGATGCTCTAATGATTAATGCATGCTTGAATGCCATGGATTACTTTGCTTGGTGTATATGTTGGTTTGGTTTACTTGCGAGTACATTCAAAAGTACTCAGTGGCCTTCAATGTGTCCAGGTTCACCTAAGGATCTGTCGTTCGTCGATGAGGAGCCGGAGCGTTCGCGGGCTAGGAGCGTAACCCAGTCAGATCCCTGTGGATTGGAGCCACATCAGGACCATGCTGCCTTAGATAGAGCCTTTCCGCTGCCATCACCATTGTAATATCTCATGTAATACTTATATATATTCATTAATAGAAACGCCTGTGTTCTTGATACTTGTTGTAAACGCGCATGCCAGAGTGATTTCCTGGGCTGGTATGCGTGGCGACCGTCTGGCTACAGTGGTAATCAGGCGGGGCGCCACAGAGCTCTCCGGGATGAAGTGGTTACAAGAACCTAATGTCAGAGTTAGTAAAATCTTTAACCCGAATAGACGAGAGATCAGAGTCCCAGAGTATAGACGAGGAATAAAAGATCCTAATACCACCCAATTGGCGACGTGGGCCCGTAAGCCACATAGCCAAGTTAGCAAAACAGTTTTGGACGACTAGACTCAACTTCGGCCAAGTAGTTGGAAAGGGGGTTCCTACAGGCAGTCGGCTCTGATACCAACCTGTGACGCCCCGGCTTAATCGTGCACTAATCATACACACAAATGTACACGATCAAGCCTAAGGACTCACTTGAAGATATCACAACACAACTCTAGACACAAATAAAAATTATGCAAGCTTTATATTACAAGCCAGGGGCCTCGAGGGCTCGAATACATAAGCTCGCTTACAAGCGTTAGCGGAAGCATCAGATATTTGAGTACAGATATAAAACAGAAACAGATAAGCCTTTAGAAAGGGGGAAAAAACAAAAACTACGATCGAAATGCACAGGCCTCCTGCCTGGGACCCTCCAAACCTACTCCTGGTCGTCTTGCCAGCTCGTAGTAGTATCCATCCTCGATGTAGTAGTAGTAGTCTTCGGCGGGGCAGCTGTCTCAGGGGCTCCGTCATCTGGTTGCATCAAACGGATATGGGGAAAAAGAGGAAGCAAAGCAACTGTGAGTACTCATCCGAAGTACTCAGCAAGCAAGGATCTACAATACATATGCAACATTATCAAAGAAAGGATGTATATGAGGACTGGGCTGCAAAAATGCCAGAATAGAGAGAAGGCCTAGTCCTATCGAAGACTAGCATCTTCAGCGATCTTGCAGCATTAGAAGAGTGTAGATTAGTACAGTATAAAGTAGTAGCAGTAATCAGTATCAACCTCGGCCAGAGATCCTTCCTCGACTCCCTGCGAGAAAGCAATCCCAGAGCCCTAGAATCCATTTCTATCCAGTTCTAGTTGTATCGATCGGGATACAACTCCGAGCATCTGTTACCGAGGATCCGGCTATGCATAGATTAGTTCTTCCCTGCAGGGGTGCACCAACTTACCCACCACGCTCGCTTAACTCCGGCCGGACACGCTTTTCGTGGTCATGCCCGGCCTCGGCCAAACGACACACCGCAGCCCTACCTAAAGCTCAGTAGAGAGGTCCCCGTCGGTCTATATCCTAAGCGCTCAGGGGTCTTGGGCCATCGCCCTGTGCACTCCGGGTCATTGCGAGCAGGGCAGGTCCAGGCTCCACCACTACAGGATGGTGCCGGCCCAGCCCGGCCGCCATGCTGAACTGGACGTCTGACAAAGCTTTCGGCTGATGCATACGATGCAGAGTGCCCATAACTATTCCCGCGAGATGGTTAGTGCTATTGGGCCAGAGGCCCACTCAGATCACATATCCAAATCGTTAGTGTATTGGTAGTGCGGTAGCGAGTAGAGACTCACGATCGATGTGACCCCGTCGCCCCGTCTCGAGGACTTGCGGCAAAGGCTAAGAATGCCCGGCCATGCCTCGTATTTATCTCTCAGGTACCGTCCAGGACAACCCGTCTCCACATCACTCGCTGGTACCCCTCAGGGTTGACCCGCATTTCCAAGTAACAGTTGTAAAGTCCAAGTATCGGTGTGTCCATAACATCTGGGGAATCCGAGGTATCACCCTTGTTGGATTCCTACTCGATGTATCCATCAAGGTGAACTCGGAGGAATCACCCTCGATGGGTTCACACTTGAGATGTTGCACGACAGCGTCGTTATCGAAAGTGGCGAAGGAGGAATCACCCTCGAGGACCATGACTGAATAGCTACTCTACAGAGTTAACATCAAAAGTGCTAAACGAGGTATCACCCTCGGTACTCGATAGTAACACTGCAGTGTCGTACAACTAAGGGGGTGATGTGCGGTGCTGGGGCCTGGTTGTCGAGTCTTCCGATAATCCAGCGGGGCAATCGGGACAAGTGGGGTCACTGGGGTCTCTATCCAGCCTATACTAAGCAGTCTAGGATAAGCAGATAAGGTATTAATAGTAGGTTACAATAAACTGGCTATGCATCAGAATGGGATAAACAGTAGCAGCAGCAATTTCTAATGCAAGCATAAGAGAGAAGAGAATAGGTGATATAGGCATGCTCAAAAGGGGGGTGCTTGCCTGGTTGCTCGGCGGCAAAGGCAGGGTCATCGGTAGTGTAGCCAGTCTCCGGAGCTGCGTCGGTCTCGGGGGCTATCGGAATAGAAGAGGGGGAAGAAACAGATAAATACACGGCAATAAAAGCAATCACAAAGCATGACATGGCAATAAGCGGTGCTAGTGGTGACCTAACGCAGTGCTACACGTCGCAGACGAAGCGGGAAAATATATGGGATATTTTCCCGGCGTTTAGCTCGATCTCGGTATACTGAACTGGAGGGGAAGGTTCCATGTTCAGGTAGTTAGAGGCACCTGACAGGTGTGTGGTTAGCGTATCCGGATTCGTCTCATTGTTTTAAGCAACTTTCATATATAAAGTTTTTCGATCTGAGCTACGGTTTATTTTCTATGATTTTCTAAAGTTTTAATAGTTTTCTGGAATTATTTAAATTAATTAAATTCGAATTGTCCAGAATAGTGAAAGGTGACATCAGCATGACCTCAATATGATGTCAGCAGGTCAACCCTGGCTGACTAGAGTCAAACCTGACATGTGGGGTCACTGGGACCCACATGTCAGCCTCTGTTAGTGTTAAACAGAGTTAAATTTAAACTAATTAGCTAATTAAGCTAGTGGGCCCTGTTAGTCAGAGACTAAATAGGTAACTACTTAACTTAATTAGTATTAACAGATTTATTAACTTATTATATATTTATTTTAAATCATTTAATCTCGCGGGACCCACATGTCAGTGACATGGGGCCAGCCCAGTCAGCGTTGACTGGGTCAATGGGCCCAGTGGGACCCAGGGTCAGTGGCTGAGCGGTGGGGCCCGAGACGCCACGTCGGCGCTGAGTCAGCACCGACCACCGGAGTGCGCCGGCGAGCTCGCACGACGGCAACGAACTCCGGCAAGCTCGGGATCCGCGTATTGGGGCTCATTTGGCACGCAGCTACCGGCGTTCGAACGGGCACTTCACCCCGCGTCGATATGTGGCATCGGTTGACGTGGGGGTAGCCGGAATCGTCGCCGACGTCGAGGTCCGCGGCGGCGAAGTTTCGGGCTCCGATGAAAACGACGGAACGGCACGCGAACGAGTGAACTAGCTAACTAGGGAGGCCCTACGCGGCACGGCGAGCACGTTGGTCACGCGCGGGTGACCAAATTGTCAGCGGAGAAGCCCCGGTGACCAGCAGAGGCGGCGGCGAGTTCGGCCAGCACGGCAGCGCGTGCAAGAGCACAAAATGGACCGCGCGAGAGAGAGGGGGTCGGAGAGGAGCTCACATCAGAGCCGTAGGGAGAGGCAGTGGGCTAGGGGAGGCTCGGAGTGGATGGCACGGTGGCGATGGTGACGGTGATGCAGAGCAGGGGATCGGCTCGATCCCGTGGCTGTGCTGCTCCCCGGCTCGTGCTAGCTGCAGCCGGCGAAGTAGACGAACGCGACGGTCCTCGGAGACAAGGTCTCAGGCCGTGGGATGGACAAAGAGCACGAACATGACGGCGGTCATGGCGGTCGCAGCTCGGTCCAGAGAGGGGATCGAGCAAGCACACATGAGGGAGAGAGGAGAGGTGGAACTGGGGGTTAGGGTTCAAGGGGGGCGAGGTGGTACTTATCCACCTCCATACGCCGGCAGATGCCCGACGCGTGCGGCCGATAGCGCGCGAGATAGGGGACGAGCGTGGTGGTGGGCTGGGCTGGTTACTGTAGACTAGAGCCCACATACACAGTAGACTCTAGGCCTTTTCAATTTTTATTTCCTGTTTTCATTTATTCTTTTCTGTTGCATTTTCTTTTAGCTAGCAATTGTATTTTGTAAAATATGGGACTTGCCAAATCTAATACTAGGCAATGACTGGCACTGCCACAAAAAGTTTGGAGGCAAAAAGAAAAGGTTAGGTATTATTAGAAATTGGAAAGACCAGTTTAATTGCTGTTGGACCTCTGAATTAATTTCCAGGGAAAT
Source organism: Thinopyrum elongatum (assembly GCA_011799875.1). NCBI lineage: Eukaryota > Viridiplantae > Streptophyta > Magnoliopsida > Poales > Poaceae > Thinopyrum > Thinopyrum elongatum. The sequence continues at coordinate 152,486,923 of CM022302.1, read as the reverse complement.
TTGGGAATTTTCTTAATGTTGGTTTTATTTTTATAATTGTTCTGGGATTATTTGAAATACTATGAACATTTTAGTTTTGCAATTTGAAGAAATAATTATTTGACATGCAATTTGAATTGGAAAATGACTTTGATTTTGGACAAGTGGCAGATTAGCTTAGTGATCAAGATGACAAGGCAACTTAATTAGCTTAATGACAGGGTTAAGATCTGGGGATGTTGCAATATTAATGCGTATAAAACATCCAAAACAGATAATATAATAGCATGGAATAAAAAAAAAATTATAGATACGTTGGAGACGTATCATAGGCTTGCTGGACGGTGATGGGGTTGGATGAGATTTATCATGTAATCGGGTCAATTTGTTAGGGCTTGATCCCTAGTATCCACTATGTTCTGAGATTGATGTTGCTATGACTTGGCTATGCTTAATGCTTATCACTAGGGCCCGAATGCCATGATTTCAGATCTGAACCCTCTATGTTTTCATGAATATAGTTGAGTTCTTGATCCTATCTTGCAAGTTATATGAACCTATTACGTGTTATGATCTGCATACCCCAAGGTGACAATAATTGGGATTCTTTCCGGTGATTACCATAGTATGAGGAGTTCATGTATTCACTAAGTGCTAATGCTTTGTTCTGGTTCTCTATTAAATGGAGGCCTTAATATCCCTTAGAATTCCTAAAGGACCCCGCTGCCATGGGAGGGTAGGACAAAAGATGTCATGCAAGTCCTTATTATAAGGACGTATGACTATATACGAAATACATGCCTACATTACATTGATGAAATGGAGCTATTGTGTATCACTCTAGGTTGTGACTGTTATATGATGAATGCCATCCAACACAAATATCCATCACTGATCCAATGCCTACGCTTTTCGCTTATTGATCTTTGCTAAGTTAATTTTGTTGTTGATGTTGTTACAATCACTACAAAACTGCTATTGTTACTGTTACTACTGCTATTGTTATTACCGCTATCAAACTATCATACTACTGTGCTACTAAACACTTTGCTGCAGATATTTAGTTCTCTAGGAGTGGTTGAATTAACAACTCAACTGCTAATACCTGCAAATATTCTTTGGCTCCCCTTGTGTCGAATCAATAAATTTGGGTGAAATACTACCCTCGAAAACTATTGTGATCCCCTATACTTGTGGGTTATCAAGACCTTTTTATGGTGCCGTTGTCGAGGAGCATAGCTCTATTTATTGAGTCACTCAGGATTTATATCTGTTAACCACTATGAAGAATCTGAAAGATACTAGAACCACGATCGTACCCTCTAAGACGAGGGGAGGTAAGGAACTACCATCTAGCTCCGCACTTGATTCACCTTCTGTTTTGAGTAGGCTTGTGACACCATGATGTCTACTACACAACTTGTTCATGTAGACTCGTGTTGGGCCTCCAAGCGCAGAGTTTTGTAGGACAGTAGAAAATTTCCCTTAAGTGGATGACCTAAGGTTTATCAATCCGTGGGAGGCGTAGGATGAAGATGGTCTCTCTCAAACAACCCTGCAACCAAATAACAAAAAGTCTCTTGTGTCCCCAATACACCAAATATAATAGTAAATTGTATAGGGGCACTAGTTCAGCGAAGAGATGGTGATATAAGTGTAGTAATGATAGTAGATATTGATTTTTGTAATAGGAACAACAAAAACAAGCAAGGTAGCAAGTAACAAAAGTGAGCACAAACGGTATTGCAATGCTTAGAAACAAGGCCTAGGGTTCATACTTTCGCTAGTGCAATCTCTCAACAATGCAAATGTAATTGGATCATATAACAATCCGTGAACGTGCGACGAAGAATCACTCCAAAGTTCTTATCTAGCGGAGAACACAGGAAGAAATTGTTTGTAGGGTAGGAAACCACCTCAAAGTTATCCTTTCCGATCGATCTACAGAGCTATTCCTATAAGTGTCACAAATAGCCTAAGAGTTCGTACTAAAATAACACCATATGATACACATCAACCAACTCTAATGTCACCTAGATACTCCAATGTCACCATGACTATCCGTGAGTTGATTATATGATATGCATGAAACAATTTTAGATTCATAATACTCAATTGTGACGCCCCCGGCTCAATCATGCACTAATCATACACACAAACATGCATGATCAAGCACATGGACTCACGGGAAGATATCACAACACAACTCTAACACAAATAAACGGAGATCCACAATATTACAGACCAGGGATCACGAGGATCCGAATACACAAGTCATTCATACAAATAATATCTGAGTACAGACATAGTTAGACAAGGTTTGCCTTAAGAAGGCTAGCACAAACAAAAACTCTAGATCGAAAGGCGAAGGCCTCCTGCCTGGGAGCCTCCGATCCTACTCCTGGTCGGCTGGCTCGATCCAGTAGTAAGTACCGTCTGGACCCATCTGATAGTAAGCTCCTGCAGTGGCATCTGGCTCCTGGGCTCCATCGTCTGTTGTATCATCAAGTAGGGGAATATAGGGAAAAAGAGGAAGCAAAGCAACCGTGAGTACTCATCCGAAGTACTCAGCAAGCAAGGATCTACACTACATATGCAACATTATCAAAGGGGAAAGGCTGTATATGTGGACTGGGCTGCAGAAATGCCAGAATAGAGAGAAGGCCTAGTCCTATCGAAGACTAGCATCTTCAAACAACTTCACGAAGAAACCATCTTGCAGCAATAGAAGAGAGTAGAATAGCATTTTATTAAGCAAACATGTTGAAGTAAAGCCTAGAGATCCTTCCTCGACTCCCTGCGAGAAAGCGATCCCGAAGCTTCAATTAAGTAACAAGTATCCAGTTCAAGTAGTAGATCGGGATACACAAACTGAGCGTCCTTTACCGTAGGACCGGCTATCGATAGATTATTCTTCCCTGCAGGGGTGCACTACTATTACCCAACACGCTCAATCAACTCTGGTCGGACACACTTGCTGGGTAATGCCCGGCCTCGGAAGATCAACATGAAGCAGCGCCCTACCTAGGCTCAGCAGAGAGGTCAGCACGCCGGACTAACCTTTGCACCCAGAGGTCTTGGGCCATCGCCCTGGGCACCCTACGCGTTGTGAGATTGGCTGGGGTGCAGGCGCGACACTGAACTCGTCAGTGAAGTATCCAGCCCATTCCCGACAATCAGCCCACACGGTGAACCGTGACGTCTGAAGAGCTTTCGGGAGGAACGTACGACGTAGAGGGCCCCATAAACCATAATCCCGCGTGGTGGTAGTGCGTATAGGGCACGTCGACCCACTCAGATCAAATACCCAAATCCGATAGGCTGATTTAGTAACACGCGGAGACGATTAGAGTTTCTGAAGCTCCGCCACAATATCACACTCGAGTGCCCTTCCGGCACACCCGACATCATAGATCCCCTGCGGTTACCCATCAGGGTCGACCCGCCTGTAACAAAGGTCAAAGTAACCGTGTGGTCATAACATCAAGGGGGAAACCCCGAGGAATCACCCTCGGTGGATTCCACTCGATGAAATCATCAGGGTGAACGTATGAGGCATCACCCTCGAGGTTCACACTAAGGGGTTGCACGACAGAGTCGTATCGAAAGTGGAGAAGGAGGAATCACCCTCGATGACCATGACCGAACAGCTACACTGCAGAGTATTCATCAGGAGTGCGTTACGAGGTATCACCCTCGGCACTCGATAGTAACTATGCAGAGTCATACAACTAAGGGGGTGAAGTGATGTGTCGGTCTCTGGTCGACGATCACATTGATCGAGTCGTCGATGATCAAGCAGGGGCAACAAGGGTAAGGTGGTGGGGGTCACTGATGGTTCACTACCAACCTATACTAAGCAATTTAACATAGGCAGGTAAGGTAACAATAAACGTGTTACAAAAGCAGGCTATGCATCAGAATAGGAGCAAACATTAACAGTAGCAAAATCTAATGCAAGCAGGAGAAATGGAATGGGCGATATCTGGATGCTCAAGGGGGGGGGGGCTTGCCTGGTTGCTCTGGCAAGAAAGAGGGGTCGTCAACGGGCTGCTCGTCTGGAGCGTAGTCGTACTCAGCTGCAACGGCGTCGGTCTCGGCGTCTATCGAGAGAGAAGGAGGGGGAGAGAAACAATAAATTCACGGCAAAAATGCAAACAATATGTATGACATGCCTAAAAGCTATGCCGAGGTGTTCTACGGCCTATCTAAATGATTTAGTTAATTTAGGAATTTATTTGGATTTATTTTATTAAGTTTGAGCACTATTCATTTATTGAAACCAAGCAAAAAGTTCCATGTTTAGGTAGCTAGGGGCATCTGACAGGAATACAGAGGGCGTATTCAGATTCGTATCGTCGTTCTGAGCAAGTTTCATGTATAAAGTATTTTCATCTGAGCTACGGTTTATTTTATATTAAATTTTAAAGATTTAATCAATTCTTAAATTACTATTAATTAAATTAATTCAAAAATACAATTATGATGTCATCATGACATCAGCATGACGTCAGCAGTCAACTGTACTGTTGACTGGGTCAAACTGACGTGTGGGTCCCGGTTGTCACTAACTGTTTAGGTTAATTAGGGTTTAATTAAACTAATTACAGATTAATTAGACTATTAAACTAATTAGTTTAATTAAACAAAATTAATTAAGTTAATTAATTGTTTTTATTTATTTATTTACTTAATTGTTTTTCTTTTTTTTGTTCTGGGCTAGGCCCACCTGTCATTGGCACATGGGGGCGAGGCCAAGCTGTCATAGGCCCCAGGGCCTTAACGGGCACGGGCGAGCGGGCGCGGCTGCGGGCGAAGCCGCAGCCCGCCCATTAGCGCGGCGTGGCTGGAGCGGGGCCGAGCGGCGCGGCTGGTACAGCCAGCCGGCGCGGGCGACGGTCGGTGACGGCGGCAAGGGGCGGACCTGGACGATGCCACGGGAGGGAAGGCAGAGCGGCGGGTGGTGGCGGCCGCTGTAGGCGAAGCAGGTGCAGTGGGGGGCAGCAGGGCGGAGCAGGCGGCGACAGGCGAGGCCTGGCAGCAGTAGGACGCGGCCGGATGGCGTGGGTCACACGCGCGGGGGCGCACGGGAGCGCGTGGGCGCGCGCTGGGGCGAACAGGGGGAAACGGGGCGCGGGCGCGGTGGCTGCGCGAGGCCGCGGCGGGGCGAGCGGCGAGCGAGGTGGCCAAGGCGCACGAGCGAGCAGGGCGGCACGCGGCGAGCACGACCAGGGCAAGGAGGCGGGCGGCCGGGGTGCGGGCTCGACGCGGCGAGCGCGTGCACGGGTGTGGGGCGAGCAGGCACGGTCACGGGCGGCGCGGCGAGCGGCGACGTGTGGGAGACAGAGGAGAGAGGGGGGTTCTGCTCATGTTCATTGTAGGGGAACAAGCGGCGAGGCTCGGGGAGGCCGGTTGGGGAGGAGGACGGAGACGTCCGGCGAGGCGGCGGTGGTCGGCGACGGCGGGTTGGGCGCGAGCGACGGGATCGGGGCCGATCCCGATCCAGAACAAGGGGGGAGAAGGGGATCGTGGGGGGGGGGGGGGCGAGTGGGGCGATGGCTAGGGTTCCCGTCGGGGTGGGGGTTAAGGGGAGTGAGGGTGGGCCGGCTGGGCCGGTTCGGCTGGGCTGGTTGGCCCAGTTGGCCGGCAGGGTTTGCTTTTCTCTTTTTTTTTTAATTTTCTGTTTCATTTCTTTTTATTTATTTTCTCTTTATTGTTTTGTTTTAGTTTTGTTTTACAAAATATGTAACTAGTTCCTAATTTAGTTTTAATAATTATGCCACTGCCCCATAAGTTTTTGGCAATAAAATAAATAGTTTAATATTTTATTAATTTGAAAAATGTATTTAATTAAATGTTTTGCTGCTGTTTTAGGATGTTAGGGTCATATAAATATTCCAAACATTGTTGCTGTTAATTTTATAAATGCCTCTAGATTATTTGCAACATGATGAACAATTTAGTTTTCAACTTGGACAACTTTTATTTCCAATTTAATTTAACTTGAAGTTTGAATTAGGAGTTTGAAATGCAATGTGATGCAAATGATGACTAGGCACTGTTAAACTTGCTGACATGGCATTAGCTAAAGGTGATCACTGTTGTTAATTACATGGGATGTTACATCAATCCAACACAAAAAACTTCAAAGAGTGCCCCAAGATTTCTACTGGAGAAACAGTGATGAAAATGTGCATCAACCCCTATGCATAGATTACCCCAATGTCACCTCAGGAATCCGCGAGTTGAGTGCCAATACATACATGAAGTGCTCTCAAATCCATAAAAGTATTCAATCCGATAATAGTGAAATCTCAAAGGGAAAACTCAATTCATCACAACAAGATAGAGAGGGGAAAACACCATATGATCCAACTATATTAACAAAGCTCGCGATACATCAAGATCATGCCAAATCAAGAACATGAGAGAGAGAGAGAGATCAAACACATAGCTACTAGTACAAACCTCAGCCCCGGGGGTGGACTACTCCCTCCTCATCATGCGTGGCCATCGGGATGATGAAGATGGCCTCGGGTGATGATTTCCCCCTCCGGCAGGGCGTCGGAACAGGGTCTAGATTGGTTTTTCATGGCTACAGAGGCTTGCGGCGGCAGAACTTCTGATCTAGGGTTATTTATGCGGGTTTCTGTATTTATAGGATTTTTTGGCGTCGGTTTCACGCGAAGATGGGCCACGAGGTGCCCACTACCCACCAGCTCATGGCCAAGGCCTCTGGCGCACCCTGGTGGGCAGTGGGCACCTCCTTCACCTTCTGGTCCTCCCACGAAGCTTCTAGTGCCTCTTTTGTTCAAAAAAAACATCAAAAAGTTTTATTGCATTTGGAGAACTTTTATTTATGCACAAAGAAACAACACCACGGTAGTTTTGCTGAAAACAGCATCAGTCCGGGTTAGTTCCATTCAAATCATACCAAAACCATATAGAATTGTTCTAAACATGGCATGAATACTTCATAAACTATCGATACGTTGGAGACGTATCACACCACCACCTGCTATCCAATATGATATGTCGCAAGTTATTGAGGATGCTACTTCTGCTATGAATGATGCTATTGATGATGCTAGTACTCTGCTTAATAAAACTGTGCCACTAGGTGAATATCTTGATGAATAGCTTCCTAAAGCTAAAGAATTTGAAACTACTGAAACTAATGAAAATTATGATTCACCTATTAGGCCTAGCTCTTGTAGAATTGAAATGCCTAAGATACATGAGGGTTATGTTATGGATGGGGAGATAGCTAGAGAATTTCTTGCTTGTAATGATAGAGATGATGTTAAGAAACTAGTGAGTAAGCTGAAAGAAAAATCTATGATGTAGAGCATTAAATATGATCCTAAAATTTTCTACTCCTCCTATCTTTGTTACTGATAAGGATTATGAGTTCTTCGCCGATCCTGAGTTAATTACTTTGGTTGAATCTGATCCTTTTCATGGTTATGAAACTGAAACTGTTGTGGCACATCTTACTAAATGGAATGATATAGCCACCCTATTTGCTCATGAGGAAAAAATTCTCTATTACTATATTCTTAAGTTCTTTCCTTTCTCGTTAAAGGGTGATGATAAGAAATGGTTTAATACTCTTGCTCCTGGTTGTGTGCGTAGTCCCCAGGATATGATCTATTACTTCTCTGAAAATAATTTTCCTGCTCACAAAAAACAAGCTGCCTTACATGAAATATTTAACTTTGTGCAAATTAAAGAAGAGAATCTCCCTCAAGCTTGGGGGAGGCTTCTCCAATTACTTAATGCTTTGCCTGATCATCCTCTTAAGAGAAATGGAATACTTGATATCTTTTATAATGGACTAACGGATGCTTCTAGGGACTCCTAGATAGTTGTGCTGGTTGTGTTTTCAGGGAACAAACTGTTGAAAAGGCTGAAGAACTATTGAATAATATATTGAGAAATGAAAATGATTGGACACTTCCTGAACCACCACCTAAACCAACTCCGAAGAAGAGAGGTATTCTTTTTTTCAGTCCTGAAGATATGCAAGAGACAAAGAAATCTATGAAAGAAAATGGTATTAAAGCTCAAGTGTCAAGAAATTACCACCTATCGAAGAAATACATTGAATCGATATCCCGACACAGGTAGTGATGGTAAATTCTCTTTATAGATTTGATGAAGGTGATATTCCTTATAATAAAACTACTAGTCAATGCCTGGATGAATTTGATAATTACATTATTAAGCAAGAACACTTTAATATGTATGTTAAGAATCAATTGAAATGGAATGCTATTTTGATTGATCGCTTGAGTGACTTGATGTTTAGAATTGCCAATGATTTTAAAGGTTTAGGTAAACATGCATCCATGGTTCATGCTTATTTAGAACAAGTTGCTAAGTCACAAGATGATCTTCTTAATGAGATGAATAATAAAATGAATGATCATGCTATTAGAGTAATGACTAGAGGAGGTAGAATGACTCAGGAGCCACTATATCCTGAAGGTCATCCCAAGAGAATTGAGCAAGATTCTTAGAGAATTCATATCGATGCACCTAGTTCATCTAAGAAGAAAAGAAAAAAGAAAAATGATAGAACTTTGCATGCTTCTAGTGAACCTATGGTAGAAAAACCTTCTAAGGATAGTAATGATGTTCCTATTTCCTATGCCAAGACACAAGCTTGTAATGAACATCCATCTATTGATAATGAAAATGATGATGTTCATGTTGATGCTCAACTAGATAATGATAAAGAACCTGATAATGATGTAGAAATAGAACCTACTGTTGATCTTGATAACCCACCTCCTAAAAATAAAAGATACGATAAAAGAGATTTCATGGCTACAAAACATGGAAGAAAGAGAACCATGGGTTCAGAAACCCATGCCTTTTCCTACTAAGCCTCCGAAAAATAAGTATGAGGAGGACTTTGAGAGCTTTGTTGAAATGCTTAGACCTGTCCTTTTGCACACTTGCTTGACTGATATTTTGAAAATGCCTCCATATGCTAAGTATATGAAAGATATTGTCACTAATAAAAGAAAGATACCTGAAGCTGAAATTTCCACCATGCTTGCAAATTATTCTTTTAAGGGTGGGGTACCTAAGAAGCTAGGAGATCCAGGAACACCTACTATACCATGCTCCATTAAAAGAAGTTATTTCAAAACTGCTTTTATGTGATTTGGGAGCCGGTGTTAGTGTTATGCCTTTCTCTTTATATAGAGGACTTGATTAGAATAAACTCACACCTACTGAAATATCTTTGCAAATGGCTGATAAATCAACTAACATACATATTGGTATTTGTGAGGATGTGCGTATTGTAGTTGCAAATGTTACTATCTTAACAGACTTTGTTATACTTGGTATGCCCGAGGACGACAACATGTTGATTATCCTTGGTACACCCTTTTTGAATCCTGCAGGGGTGATGAGCCACAAGTATAGGGGATCATTCATAGTCCCTTCGATAAGTAAGAGTGTCGAACCCAACGAGGAGCAGAAGGAAATGACAAGTTGTTTTCAGCAAGGTATTTTCTGCAAGCACTGAAATAGTAGGTTACAGATAGTTTGATAGCGAGATAATTTGTAATGAGCAAGTAACGGTAACGGTAAATAATATGCAGCAAGGTAGCCCAATTCTTTTGTGGCAAAGGACAGGCCAAAACGGTCTCTTATGATAAGCAAAGCGTTCTTGAGGGTACACTTGAATTTCATCATATCACTTTCATCATGTTGGTTTGATTCGTGTTCGCTACATTGATAATTTGATATGTGGGTGGACCGGTGCTTAGGTGCTGTTCTTACTTGAACAAACCTCCTACTTATGATTAACCCCCTCGCAAGCATCCGCAACTACGAGAAAAGTATTAAGATAAAATCTAACCATAGCATTAAACTTTTGGATCCAAATCAGTCCCTTACGAAGTAGCGCATAAACTAGGGTTTAAGCTTCTGTCACTCTAGCAACCCATCATCTAATAACTACTCCACAATGCATTCCCTTAGGCCCAAATATGGTGAAGTGCCATGTAGTCGACGTTCACATGACACCACTAAGGGAATCACAACATACATATCATCAAAATATCGAACACATATCAAGTTCACATGATTACTTGCAACATGACTTCTCTCGTGACCTCAAGAACAAAAGAAACTACTCACAAATAATAATCATGCTCAAGATCAGAGGGGTATTAAATAGCATAATGGATCTAAACAAATAATCTTCCACCAAATAAACCATATAGTAATCAACTACAAGATGTAATCAACACTACTAGTCACCCACAAGCACCAATCTAAGGTTCCAGTACAAAGATTGTACACAAGAGATGAACTAGGGTTTGAGAGGAGATGGTGCTATTGAAGATGTTGATGAAGATTGCCCTCCCCAAGATGGGAGAGTTGTTGGTGATGATGATGACGATGATTTCCCCCTCCGGGAGGGAAGTTCCCCCGACGGAATCGCTCCGCCGGAGGGCAGAAGTGCTCCTGCCCAAGTTCTGCCTCGAGACGGCGGCCTTCATCCCGAAGGTCCTCTCCTTATTTTTTTCTAGGTCAAAATGACTTATATACCAGAAGAGGGGCACCAAAGGTGGGCCGAGGAGGGCACAACCCACCAGGGCGTGCCTAGGGGCCCTGGCACGCCCAAGTAGGTTGTGCCCACCTGGTGGGCCCCCCTGGTAGTTATTTGCTCCAATAATTCTTAAATAATCCATAAAAAATCTTCGTGAAGTTTCAACTTATTTGGAGATGTGCAGAATAGGTAACTCTGACGTAGCTTTTTCATGTCCAGAATTCTAGCTGCCGGTATTCTCCCTCTTTGTATAAACCTTGCATATTATGAGAGAAAAGGCATTAGAATTACTCCCAAAAGCATTATTATGCATAAAAACATTATAAATAACAGTAGGCAAATATGATGCAAAATGGACGTATCAACTCCCCCAAGCTTAGACCTCGCTTGTCCTGAAGCAAAAACCGAAATTGAAAAACATGCCCACATGCTTAGAGAGAGAGGTGTCAATAAAAACAAAATATGGACATAGAAGCATCATGCATATTATTATAACAGCAAGGAACTTTAACATAAAACTTTATCACACAACTTTTATCATATAGCTTCTCATGAACAATTAACAATTCATCACAACATCGAAGTATAAAGCATAAACCTTATTGAAAACCAACAAACTATGTTCTCAGTCAACTTTGCAACTACAATTCATCATATTTTCAGGAAGGGTCACGTATCGGAGCCTTTAGGCAAGTCCACATACTCAACCATCATTTAATTTTCTATGATTGCTAACACTCATAGCGTACCCATGAACAAAAAGTTTCAACCGTCCACATAGAAAGATAGGGGCTTATAGTTTTGCCCCCCAACGTACTCACCTCAAGGGTGATGTCAACAATAATAAATCATGCCTACTCATATCCAACTGGATATATGTTCCTAGATCATTCTTCACCACATGATGCTTGCAAAAAGAGAAAAATAAATAGGAATAGGGAAGAAAACTTTGACTCTTCATCAAAGTAAATGCATAAAAGTAAAAGATAGGCCCTTCGCAGAGGGAAGCAGAGGTTTTCATGCGTTTATTTGTTTGTATGACAAATCCCTTAATGCAAAAGAACGTCATGTTATATTGCCCCTTATGATAGCAACCTTTATTATGTAGTCCGTCGCTTTTATTACTTTGCCATCACAAGTTTGTACAATGCTCAATTTTCTCTTACACTAAATGATCCAACACATTTAGAAGCAATTTTTATTGCCTTATTGCACCGATGACAACTTACTTGAAGGATCTTTCTCAATCCATAGGTAGGTATGGTGGACTCTCAAAATAAGATTTGGGTTAAGGGTTTTGGATGCACAAGTAGTATCTCTACTTAGTGCAGAATTTTTGGCTAGAAAAGATATTGATCAAGCACCACATGTTAAAGGATCTATGACAATATAACTTCTATGTGAATATGAACAAACATAAATCATTACGTTGTCTTCTTGTCCAACGTCAACTATTTTGATACAAAATATTTAATGGGGGCTCACAATCATAAAAGATGTCCAAGATAGTGTATTTGCATGTGAATCTTCTCTTCCCTTATTAATTCTTTCATGAGTTGCATCATTGACTAATCTACGTTTGTCAATCTCCAACAAATTTTACCACTTATACTTTTCCTTGTGTGATGTCATTACTTACCATAAGATTAGCATATGATATTTTCATTTATTTTCCTCTCTTTTCATTAAGACATAAAAGTAAAGAAACAAAACTCGAACTACTCTTTATTATATATCTCGCACACAATTACATCGATTGATAGATCACTAAGCAAACACTCAAAAGGAAAGGATCGAACTAAAACTTTTATTCAACTAAATCATAGGAAACTAAAGATAGAACTAAAATAGATAAAGGCAAAGATAGTGGTGGTCATACGATACCGGGACACCTCCCCCAAGCTTGGCACAAGCCAAGGGGAGTGTCCATACCATGAACTCAAGTATCCTTTGGTGATGAAGAAGGTGGTGGTGGTGAAGAGGTAGCGAGCCTATCCTTTTTCTCCAGCTTGTGTCGGAGGTAAAAGTTATCTATCTTCAACTCATCGTTCTCTATCTAAAGCTTTATTATCCTCTTGCATAATGCCTCCTTGCTTTCTTGCTCGAACCGAGGAGGGACTGGCTCATCTTCATCTTCCTCATCAGTGAACCATATATAGGGATAGGTGTCCTTGAAGATATTTTTATCCAAAGGCTAGTAAGAAACAGGGCTCTCCTCCTCTGAATCTTGGGATGACATATTTTCAGATCTGCCAAAAAATAGCAAGAAAGAAGAACAGAAGATTTCTCCGCGATACGGTGGTCATTAGGTTCGGAGGGTATATAAAGATTTTTTATCTTGGGAGACAAGTAAACGAGAGAAAAACGGAGTCCGGAAGGTACCCGAGGTGGGCACAACCCACCTGGGCGCGCCTGGCTTGCCAAGCGCGCCCTGGTGTCTTGTGCCCACCAGGGTTGCCTTCCTGGTTGTTTCTTATTTTCCTAATTTTTGTTATATTCCAAAACTGACAGAAAATATTTTTGCGGATTTTTCGGAGTCCGTTTACTTACTGTATCACGTACCTCCTCTATTTTAATTATTCTGGAGTGTTCCGGAAGGTTTCTTTTATGTGTTCCTCCGGTGTCATGGTTTGAATAATATTGCTTTCAATATTAATAGGCGTACCTGAGATATAGTGTTTAATTCTTTTCCCATTGACAACCTTCGGGTTAGTACCTTCGGCATTATTTATTTTGATAGCTCTAGAACGATAAACTTCTTCGATAACAAAAGGTCCTTCCCATTTGGAGAGAAGCTTTCCTGCAAAGAATCTGAAACGAGAGTTGTACAAAAGGACATATTCACCCACTTTGAACTCATGCTTTTGGATTCTTTTATCATGCCATCTTTTAAGTTTTTCCTTAAACAAATTGGCATTTTCATAAGCTTGGGTTCTCCATTCATCTAGTGAGCTAATATCAAATAACCTCTTTTCACCGGCAAGTTTGAAGTCATAGTTGAGTTCTTTGATTGCCCAATATGCTTTATGTTCTAACTCAAGAGGCAAATGACAAGATTTTCCATAAACCATTTTATAGGGAGGCATACCCATAGGATTTTTATAAGCTGTTCTGTAAGCCCAAAGTGCATCATCTAATTTCTTAGACCAATTCTTTCGGGACCTATTAACAGTTTTTTGTAGAATTAATTTTATTTCTCTATTACTAAGTTCAACTTGACCACTAGATTGAGGATGATAGGGTGATGCAATTCTATGGTTAACATCATATTTAGCAAGCATTTTACGGAAGGCACCATGAATAAAGTGTGAACCACCATCGGTCATTAGGTACCTAGGGACTCCAAACCTTGGGAAAATAACTTCCTTAAGCATTTTAATGGAAGTGTTATGATCAGCACTACTAGTTGGAATAGCTTCTACCCACTTAGTAACGTAATCAACAACAACCAAAATATGTGTATACCCATTAGAGGAAGGAAAAGGTCCCATATAATCAAAACCCCAAACATCAAATGGTTCAACTGCAAGAGAATAATTCATAGGCATTTCCTGACACTTACCAATATTACCAATTCTTTGACATTCATCACAAGATAAAACAAACTTACGGGAATCCTTGAAGAGAGTAGGCCAATAAAAACCAGATTGCAATACCTTGTGAGCAGTTCTATCTCCCGCATGATGTCCTCCATAAGCTTCAGAGTAACATTTCCGTAGGATTTGTTCCTGTTCATGCTCAGGTACACAACGTCTAATAATACCATCTACTCCTTCTTTGTAAAGATGTGGGTCATCCCAAAAGTAATGTCTTAAATCGTAGAAGAGTTTTTTCTTTTGTTGGTATGTGAAACTAGGTGGTATATATTTTACAACAATGTAATTAGCATAATCAGCATACCAAGGAGTGTTATGAGAAACATTTATTGCAGCTAGTTGCTCATAAGGAAAGCTATCATTAATAGGTTGTGGGTCATCAAGAATATTTTCTAACCAAGACAAGTTATCAGCTACGGGGTTCTCAGCTCCTTTTCTATCAGTGATATGTAAATCAAATTCTTGTAACAGGAGAACCAACCTAATGAGTCTAGGTTTAGCATCTTTCTTTTCCATAAGATATTTTATAGAAGCATGATCAGTGTGAACAATCACTTTAGTATCAACAATATAAGATCTGAATTTATCACAAGCAAATACAACTGCTAAAAATTCTTTTTCAGTAGTAGCATAGTTTTGTTGAGCACTGTCTAGAGTTTTACTAGCATAATGGATAACATTTAACTTTTTTATCAACTCTTTGTCCTAGAACAGCACCAACAGCATAATCACTAGCATCACACATAATTTCTAAAGGCAAGTTCCAATCAGGTGGTTGAACAATAGGTGCAGAAGTTAAGACTTTCTTAAGTGTTTCAAAGGCTTCTACACAATCATCATAAAAAACAAATGGAAGATCCTTCTGTAAAAGATTTGTAAGAGGCCTAGAAATTTTAGAGAAGTCTTTAATAAACCTCCTATAGAAACCAGCATGACCGAGAAAACTACGAATACCTTTAATATCTTTAGGACATGGAATTTTCTCAATTGCATCAACTTTAGCTTTATCCACCTCAATACCTCATTCAGAAATTTTATGCCCCAAGACAATACCTTAACCATAAAGTGGCACTTCTCCCAATTCAAGACAAGATTAGTTTGCTCACATCTCTGCAAAACTCGATCAAGGTTGCTTAAGCAATCATCAAAAGAAGTTCCGTAAATGGAAAAGTCATCCATGAAAACCTCAACAATCTTTTCACAAAAATCAGAGAATATAGCAGTCGTACATCTTTGAAAGGTAGCAGGTGCATTGCATAAACCAAAAGGCATACGTCTATAAGCATAAGTTTGAAAAGGAGAATTAAAGGTTGTTTTCTCTTGATCAGGTTGTGAAATAGGTATTTGAGAAAAACCAGAATATCCATCAAGGAAGCAAAAATGTGTGTGATTTGATAATCTTTCTAGCATTTGATCAATAAAAGGCAAAGGGTAATGATCTTTTCTAGTTGCTTTATTTAATTTTCTAAAATCAATTACCATTCTATAGCCAGTAACAATTCTTTGTGGAATGAGTTCATTTTTATCATTAGGAACAACGGTAATACATCCCTTCTTAGGGACACAATGAACATGACTTACCCATCTACTATCAGCTATAGGATAGATTATACCTGCTTCCAGATGTTTTAATATTTCAGTTCTTACCACTTCTTTCATCTTAGGATTCAAACATCGTTGATGATCAACAACAGGTTAAGCATCAGGTTCCATATTAATGTTGTGCTGACAGAGAGTGGGACTAATGCCCTTAAGATCATCAAGAGTATATCCAATATCTGCTCGGTGCTTCTTCAAAACTTTCAATAATCTCTCTTCTTCATGTTCTGAAAGGTTAGCACTAATAATAACAGGATATATCTTTTTCTCATCAAGATAAGCATATTTCAAAGTGTCTAGAAATTGTTTTAGTTCAAACACAGGATCACCTTTAGGTGGAGGAGGACCTCCTAGTGTTTCAATAGGCAAATTATATTTAAGCAGAGGTCGTTGTTCAAAGATTTTTTTTATCTATTTCATTTCTTTCATGCATGTGCATATCATTTTCATGGTCTAGCAAATATTGTTCTAGTGGATCAGTAGGAGTCACGGCAATAGAAGCAAGACCAATTATTTCATCCTTGCTAGGCAATTCTTTCTTGTGAGGTTGTCTATTAAACTTGGAAAAATTAAACTCATGAGACGCATCACCAATGCGAACACTGACAGTTTGTTTATGACAATCTATAGTAGCATTGACAGTGTTCAAGAAAGGTCTACCAAAGATAATGGGACAAAAGTCATCTTCTGGGGAACCAAGAACTAGAAAATCAGTAGGGTATTTTATGTTCCCACACAAGACTTCAACATCTCTAACAATCCCAAGTGGTGTGATGGTGTCTCTATTGGCAAGTTTAATTGTAACATCTATGTCTTCTATTTCAGCGAGTGCTATATCATTCATAATTTCTTGGTATAAGGTAAAGGAATAGCACTCACGCTAGCACCTAAGTCACATATACTATGATAATAGTGATCTCCTATTTTAACTGAGACAACAGGCATGCCAACAACAGGTCTATGTTTATCTTTTTCATCGGGTTTGGCAATTCTAGCAGCTTCATCACAGAAGTAAATAACATGCCCATCAATATTTTCTACCAAGAGATCTTTAACCATTGCAATACTAGGTTCTACTTTGATTTGTTCAGAAGTTTTAGGTGCTCTAATATTACTTTTATTGACCACGGTTGAGACCTTAGCATGTTCCTTTATCCTAACAGGGAAAGGTGGGTTTTCAATATAAGCAGTAGGCACAACTGGATCAACATTGTAAATGATGGTTTCATTTTTAGCTATGTCGGGTTCTTTAATTTCTTCTTTGATAGGTGGGTGATATTTGAACCACTTCTCCTTAGGGAGTTCAATAGGAGTAGCAAATGATTCACTAAAGGAGGCTACTATACCAGAGTCAAGTCCATATTTAGTGCTAAACTTGTGAAAAGCATCAGTATTCATAAAAGATTTAACACAATCAAACTCAAGCTTAATACCTGACTTTTTACCTTCGTCGAGTTCCCAATCTTTAGAGTTGCATTTAATTCTTTCTAAAAGATCCCACCTAAATTCAATAGTCTTCTTCATAAAAGAATCAGTACAAGAAGTATCGAGCATGGTTTGATCATCACGAGAAAGCCGAGCATAAAAATTCTGAATGATAATTTCTCTTGAGAGCTCATGATCGGGGCATTAATATAACATTGACTTAAGCCTCCCCCAAGCTAGAGAAATACTTTATCCTTCACGAGGCCAAAAATTATATATATAATTCTGGTCACGATGAACTAGATGCATAGGATAATTTTTTTGGTGAAATTCCAATTTCAATCGATTCCAATTCCAAGATCCAATATCATCACATAGCCTATACCATGCCAATGCTTTTCCCTTCAAAGATAAAGGGAAAACCTTCTTCTTTGCTTCATCTCTGGGCAAACCTGCAAGCTTAAATAATCCACAGATTTTATCCACATATATCAAGTGCATATCAGGATGTTCAGTTCCATCTCCTGCATAAGGATTAGCTAGCAGTTGTTCTATCATACCTGAAGGAATTTCATAACAAATATTTTCAGTAGGTGCAGTAGGTTGAGGGGTAACTAATTGTGGTTCGGGTCGAGGCGAAGATACCCCGAAAAAACCCCTCAAAGGATTGTTCTCCATAGTAACAAGTGACAATAAATTTCAACACATAGTAATAATTTTCCCTTAACAATTTCCACTTACCAAGAGTGCTTCACTCCCCGGCAACGGCGCCAAAAAATAGCCTTGATGACCCAGAAGTATAGGGGATCAATCATAGTCCTTTCGATAAGTAAGAGTGTCAAACCCAACGAGGAGCAGAAGGAAATGACAAGTGGTTTTCAGCAAGGTATTTTCTGCAAGCACTGAAATAGTAGGTTACAGATAGTTTGATAGCGAGATAATTTGTAACGAGCAAGTAACGGTAACGGTAAATAATATGCAGCAAGGTAGCCCAATCCTTTTGTGGCAAAGGACAGGCCAAAACGGTCTCTTGTGATAAGCAAAGCGTTCTTGAGGGTACACGGGAATTTCATCAGATCACTTTCATCATGTTGGTTTGATTCGTGTTCGCTACTTTGATAATTTGATATGTGGGTGGACCGGTGCTTAGGTGCTGTTCTTACTTGAACAAACCTCCTACTTATGATTAACCCCCTCTCAAGCATCCGCAACTATGAGAAAAGTATTAAGATAAAATCTAACCATAGCATTAAACTTTTGGATCCAAATCTGTCCCTTATGAAGTAGCGCATAAACTAGGGTTTAAGCTTCTGTCACTCTAGCAACCCATCATCTAATAACTACTCCACAATGCATTCCTTTAGGCCCAAATATGGTGAAGTGCCATGTAGTCGACGCTCACATGACACCACTAAGGGAATCACAACATACATATCATCAAAATATCGAACACATATCAAGTTCACATGATTACTTGCAACATGACATCTCCCGTGACCTCAAGAACAAAAGTAACTACTCACAAATAATAATCATGCTCAATATCAGAGGGGTAATAAATAGCATAATGGATCTGAACATATAATCTTCCACCAAATAAACCATATAGTAATCAACTACAAGATGTAATCAACACTACTAGTCACCCACAAGCACCAATCTAAGGTTTCGGTACAAAGATTGAACACAAGAGATGAACTAGGGTTTGAGAGGAGATGGTGCTATTGAAGATGTTGATGAAGATTGCCCTCCCCAAGATGGGAGAGTTGTTGGTGATGATGATGACGATGATTTCCCCCTCCGGGAGGGAAGTTCCCCCGGGCGGAATCGCTCTGCCGGAGGGCAAAAGTGCTCCTGCCCAAGTTTCGCCTCGAGATGGTGGCGCTTTGTCCTGAAAGTCCTCTCCTTATTTTTTCTAGGTAAAAATGTCTTATATACTAGAAGAGGGCACCGGAGGTGGGCCGAGGAGGGCACAACCCACCAGGGCGCGCCTGGGGGCCCTGGCGCGCCCTGGTGGGTTGTGCCTACCTGGTGGGCCCCCTATGGTAGTTATTTGCTCCAATAATTCTTAAATAATCCATAAAAAATCTCCGTAGCATTTTCAGCTCCAGAATTCCAGCTGTCGGTATTCTCCCTCTTTGTATAAACCTTGCATATTATGAGAGAAAAGGCATTAGAATTACTCCCAAAAGCATTATTATGCATAAAAACATTACAAATAACAGTAGGAAAACATGATGCAAAATGGACGTATCAAGGGGTTGTTATTGATTGTAACAAAAGCAAGATGACTTTTCATGTTAATGGTAATGAGCATACAGGAAAAAACAACTCCAAGTGAATGGTATCAATTGTATTGAAAAGGTTTAAATAATCACTGTTGGAGGCTTCAAATTCCCTCTTCCTACTATCAAAAAGAAATATGAAATTCTTATTGTTGGGGAGATGCATATCCCCATTGAGGTAACCTAGTGTTATACGAAGATTCTTTGGTTTCATCTTACTCAAAAATAGTTTGTTAATAAGACTTGATCAACCTTATTAATGGATTCTTTTTTAGGGGCATGTGGTCGATAAATTTAGACACAACCTTCTGTAAGCTTAGTTTGTTCTCTGTTATTTTTAGTTTAATAAAGTGAAATGCCATGATTATCCTATTTTCTGAATTATCCGTGCAATAAAAAATGGCCCAAAAATAAAAGTGCTCAGAATGTCGTAAAATTTTAACATGATTTTTTCTTGAATATATAAGAATATTTGGCACTAAATACATCCCGGGGGTGCCCTTGTTTCTCACAAGGCAACAGGGTGCGACCACCCCCTGGGCGCGCCTAGATGCCTTGTGGGTCCCATAGGACCCCACTCACTTAGTACTTCAGCCCACTTCATCTCTTACCTCTAGGAAAAAATTCCTGGTTGCTCTCTCTCTCTCTCTCGTGTTCTTGCTCCTAAACCTGAGATTTTTGATCTCTTTGCTCGGAGCTCCATTTCCGAAACTGTTTTGAGGGATTACTCCTTGCTATGCGACTCCTCCATTGCTCCAATTAGTTTTTGTTTTAGTGGATTATATTTTGCATATTTTTGCTACTCTTGGTGCTACTGAAAATGAGCTTGCATGTTGAATTCTTTGAGTTCCAAGTAGTTTGAATGCCTGATATAGCCTCTAGACATCCATATGAGTAATTGCTATCAATCTTGTGAAGTTTTATTAACATCTTTTTGTGGTCCAAAAATTTCAGAAATTTGTACGTAGGAAAATGAACTTCTTCAGGAGGAATTCTTCGAGGAGGAGGTCCTCGGAGGGATCATCTAGTGAAAGCTCGATACGCCAAGCATATGTTGAACTAAGGGCAAGCTTGGTGCGAGTAGCCGAAGCAAAATCATGTCGATGGTCATGCAATGAGTTCATGCTAGGTGCGGGTATTAAGGAGGAATTTGATCAATACATTCATAATACTGAGCTCGCTCCCTTCATCACAGATAAATGTACACAACATTACAACCTTACCCATTCATTCACTAAAAAGTTTGAGTATCATTCTCGTAATTCTAGAGATTTATTCCATCTTTATGATAGATCCTATGGTATGTCTCTAAAAGAATTCTGTGATGCATGCAAAATTACATACTGGGGTTCACTTGGCGAACCAAAAAAATCTGACTATGATATGTTTCTTAGTAGTCTTTGCAATGGTGAAGATAGGGGAGTTACGCAAGCTAGAATAAAAAGCATTCAATTTCCTCTATTCGATACTTTGCACTGTTTAATGGGAAATGTATTGTTGGTAAGCAAGATTGTAGTGCGCTTTGTGCCCTTGACTTGAGCATTATTCATACCGCCTTAACAGGCACTAAACTTTATAATCTTGGGCAATTGTTGCACGTCGGCTGCACCACAATGCGGGCAATGGTGATTTATATGGAGGAATTTATGCCTCCCGCTTAGCTCCTAGGCTTGGTGTTACGCCTCGATTCGATGATCCTATATTGCCTAAGAAATATTTAGATTTTGAGGCAATGTGTGATGCCCCCGGCTCAATCGTGCACTAATCATACACGCAAATGCACACGATCAAGCCTAAGGACTCATGGGAAGATATCACAACACAACTCTAAAACATAAATAAAGTCATACAAGCTTTATATTACAAGCCAGGGCCTCGAGGGCTCAAATACCTAGCTCGATGGCATACAAGCGTCAGCGGAAGCATCAGATATCTGAGTAGAGGTATGAAACAGAAACAGAGAGGCCTTTAGAAAGGCGGGGCAAAATAAAACACTACGATCGAAAGGCGCAGGCCTCCTGCCTGGGACCCTCCGAACCTACTCCTGGTCGTCAGCCAACTCGTAGTAGTAACACACTCGAGGTAGTAGTAGTAGCGATCGTCGGCGGGGGCAGCTGTCTCAGGGGCTCCGTCATCTTGGTCACGACAAACTGATATGGGGAGAAAAAGAAAGCAAAGCAACCGTGAGTACTCATCCGAAGTACTCAGCAAGCAATGATCTACACTACATATGCAACATTATCAAGGGGAGGCTGTATATGTGGACTGGGCTGCAGAAATGCCAGAATAGAGAGAAGGCCTAGTCCTATCGAAGACTAGCATCTTCAGCGGTCTTGTAGCAATAGAAGAGAGTAGCACAGTACAATATAATGTAGCAGTAATGATATCAACCTCACCCAGAGATCCTTTCTCGACTCCCTGCAAGAAAGCAATCCCAGAGCCATAGTATCCAAGTATCCAATTCTAATTGTATCAATCAGGATACAACTCTGAGTGTTCTTTACTGTAGGACCGGCTATCGATAGATGTGTTCTTCCCTGCAGGGGTGCACCAACTTACCCAACACGCTCGATTAACTCCGGCCGGACACACTTTCCTGGGTCATGCCCGGCCTCGGCCAAACAACACACCGCAGCCCTACCTACAGCTCAGCAGAGAGGTCCCCGCCGGTCTACATCCTAAGCGCTCAGGGGTCTTGGGCCATCGCCCTGTGCACTCCGGATTGTTGCGAGCAGGGTGAAGCCAGGCACCAGGAGAGCGCCGGTCCATCCCGGCCGCAAGGCTGAACTAGACGTCTGACAGAGCTTTCGACTGATGCTACGATGCAGAACGCCCATACTATGCCCACGTGATGGTTAGTGCTATCAGACCAGAGGCCTGCTCGGATCAAATATCCAAATCGTTAGTGGACTAGGGCTTGCGGTAACGAGCAGAGACTCACGAAAGATGTGACCCCATCGCCCCGTCTCGAGGACTTGCGGCAAGGGCCAAGAATGCCCGGCCACGCCTCGTATTCATCCCTCGGGCACCATACAGGCAACCCGTCTTCACATCACACGCGAGTACCCCTCAGGGTCGACCCGCCTATCCAAGTAACAGTGTAAAGTCCAAGTATCCGTGTGTCCATAACATCAGAGGAATCCGAGGTATCACCCTCGTTGAATTCCCACTCGATGTATCCGTCAAGGTGAACTCGGAGGAATCACCCTCGCTGGGTTCACACTGGTGG
The DNA here is from genome assembly GCA_011799875.1 of Thinopyrum elongatum. Taxonomy (NCBI): domain Eukaryota; kingdom Viridiplantae; phylum Streptophyta; class Magnoliopsida; order Poales; family Poaceae; genus Thinopyrum; species Thinopyrum elongatum. Next base: position 152,464,234 of record CM022302.1, on the reverse strand, counting down.
TGTTGTACGACGGCGTCGTTATCGGAAGCGGTGAAGGAGGAATCACCCTCGATGACCACGACCGAACAGCTTCTCTACAGAGTTAACATCAGAAGTGCTACAAGAGGTTTCACCCTCGGCACTTGATAGTAACGCTGCAGTTTCGTTACAACTAAGGGGGGGGGGGTGATGTGCGGTGCCGGGGCCTGGTCTTCAATCCCGTTGATCGGGTCTTCTGATAATCCAGCGTGGCAGTCGGGACTAGTGGGGTCACTGATAGGTCTCTACCCAGCCTATACTAAGCAGTTTAGGATATGCAGGTAATTATCAACAGTAGGTTACAATAAACAGGCTATGCATCAGAATAGGTGAAGCAGTAGCAGCAGCAATTCTAATGCAAGCATGAGAAATTAGAATGGGCGATATCGGTGGGGTCGGGCTTGCCTGGTTGCTCGGCGGCAAAAGCAAAGGTCGTCAACGGTGGCGTCGGGCTCCGGAGCTGCGTCGGTCTCGGGGACGACGTCGGGGTCTAACGAGAGAGAAGAGGGGGAGGAAAAAGTATAAATACACAGCAAACATGAGCAACACAATGTACGACATGACAATATGCAGTGCCGGGTGTGTCCTAACGTATGGTTGCACGTCACCGAGGAAGGGGGAATCCATCCGGGAATGTTTTTCTGGTCCCGGACATTTGTCAGACAGATGACCGGAGGGGAACGGTTCCATGTTCGGATAGTTAGGGACATGTGACGGACGAACGGACCAAGTATTCAGATTCGTCTCGAAATTCTGAGCAACTTTCATGTATAAATTATTTTCATCTGACTTACCGTTGAATTTCTATGAATTTACAAAGTTTTAAACAATTTCTGGAATTTCTCTTATTTCGAAAATAAAAGAAAAAGAGCTATGGGTACACAGGGAATGTACCCAGAATGTTGCTTATCAGGCTGGCAGGTGGGGTCATTGACTGAATTGACCCGGTCAAAAGTTGACTGGTCAAAGGGTGAATAGCATTGTGGTCCCACTCGTCATTGTCACTGGCTTTAATAGATTAAACATGTTTGTTTAATTAACGGTGGGGCCCTTCTGTCATGGAATCATTAGACTACCTAGGCCCTAATTAATCTAACAAAATCCTAATTAGTCCTAAACTAATTTGGTCGGCCCCACATGTCATGGGCACCACGGCCACTACATTGTGTTCGTGCACACGCGCACGCACACGGCAGGGGGGGCTCCATGGCCGGACTTGGCCAGAGGAGGTGCGGCTGGGCGAGCGCCTGGGCGGGGTCAGCAGCAGCCGTAGCGGGCGGCGGGGCTGGAGGCGGGCGCTGCGGCGCCGGCGAGCGCCGGCGCAGGAGGCGGCGGCGGTGGCTAGCAGCAGCAGCCGGCATGGGAGCGGGCGAGCGGGCTAGGCGAGTGAGCGCGCTGCAGCGGTGCGAGGCAGGCAGGCGAGGGCACGACCGTGGAGCGGGAGGCGCGGGCGTAGCCGGCCAACAGGGGGCAAGGCAGCGTGCGGCGACGGCAGCAGCGCGGCAGGCGAGCGCACGTGGCCAGGAGGGGCGCAACCCTGGTCAGAGGCAGGCACGGGGGCGTGTAGACGGCAGCGGGCCACGATGGCGCGACGGATGCAGGGCGCGGCGCAGGGCGGCCAGGGTCGCGGGCGAGCGCAGGGTGAGGCAGGGGCGCGGTGAGTGCGCGAGGGTTACCGGAGCTCCGTCGTTTCGGCTATGGTGAGTTTCGGTCATGGCGGAACAACGGCGAAACGGAGGGGATTCGAGGGGGCGAGAAGGGGAATCGAAAGAGGAGCTCACATCGAGCCTGCAGAGGTGCTTAGTGGGCTCGGGGGAGGCTCGGAGGTGACTGATCGAAGCGGCGGAGGTCCGGTGGCCGAAGACGGAGTTGAGGCCGATCCGCTTGCGCTGATGCGGCTCCAGTCGATCTGCTCCTCGCAGGCGAAGTAGTCGACGTACGTAGACGAGGCACGCTCCTAGGCACCGGGGACCTCAATGGGCGCGAGGGCGACGGCGGCCATGGCGATGACGGCGTCGGTCGAGCGCTGCGGGGAAGAGAGCGGCGCGAAGGGGGAAAGAGTGAGGGCTAGGGTTCGTCGAGGGGGTCGGCCTAATACTCCAAGGGGACCAGGGGATGACCGGCACGCGCCACGGCGCGACCATAGCCGGTTGGATGGCCTCCACGATACCCTGTCTCCTGTAGCGGGAGGATGGGGATGAGGGAGGTGGGTTGGGCCTCCAGCCCCACTTGGGCCTCCCTCTCTCTTTCCTTTCCTTCTTTCTTTCTCTTTCATTTCTTTTTATTTATTTATTTCTTTTCTGTTTTGCAAATTGCTAGGCCACAAAAGACTTTTGTAAAAATATGGAATTGTGCCACATAAATACTTTGCAATATTTAGCACTGCCATAAAATGGTTTTGAAGCAAGATAATTTCATATGAATTTTGTTTAAATGAAATGATTTAATTTGGGGTTGTTTTGCTACTGTTTTGGATGCCAGGGGCATTTTAGGAATTTAGATGATGTTGTTTTCCTCAACATAATTACCTAGGAATTATTTGCAAAAGTATGAACTATTTTGTTTGCATTTTTGAAGGAGTAGATTTTGACTTGAAATTTAAACTTGAATTTGAGTTTGGTTTGAAACAAAGGGAGGATTAAGAACTTAACCACGTGACACGGCATCATTAGGCATGAGATTAAAGTAGCATGATTCTCGGGGTGTTACACAATGCAATGCCATGATTTTATTAAGGACAACACTCACAAATATGACTATAGTTTGATATTTCATAAATACCGTGTTGTCTCCATTATTCTGCCTACGCCTATTCTCTTTGACTTTCAGAGCAAACATAGATATTTTATCTATGAGAATGAGGCACATGAGTACAACGCAGCAGTAGAGGCTACTCGTCTGGCTGAGGAGGCAGCGTAGAATGCCCCCATGAGCTATCAGTTTGATTATTATCTAGACCAGCGATGGTGATTACCAAGCTAGGCCAAAAGCCTAAGCTTGGGAATGTTTTAAAAAAAATCCTAAGCTTGGGGGAGTACGTATTTCTCACCAACATTACATTCATGTTCACACATTTCGTTCCAGTTATCGGTGTTCATCCTTTTTCATTGTATATCCATGTTAGTTTTATTTTTGCTTTCTTCTTGTGACTTTGAAAAACTTTGAAAAATCCAAAAAATATTTCACGCTTCTTTTTGGTTTTTCTTTCTTGTTTAATAAGTTTGTAGTATTAAAAGAAAACCCAAAAATATTTCTCGTTTCTTCTTCTGCTTGTTGGGAGCTTTCTCATGTAAATAGTTTTTGTCGCTTTCATTTTTCTTATTTTAGTTTGTTCTCTTCAGAAAAACTAAAAGCTCCAAAAATATTTTAGTGTGTTTCTCTAAATTTCTTTTCTTTTCATTGAGTCATCGTAAGGAGAAGACCACGATGAAATTTTTGAGTGATCTTATATGCATTATTGTTGATCTAACGGAGAGCCAACATTACCTTGTCTTCTCCTTTGAATAAAATGTTTGCAGATTCCAGCTTAGTCCATGGCACGCTTGCACTATTATTATTTTCATATCATTCGGTCGTGCAAGTGAAAGGCAATAATGATGATGATTTGATGAAGTGACTGTGGCAAAGAAAAGTTGGTATGGACTCTGCTTGTTTTTATTTTTGTAAATACGTTTAACTCAGTATCCATGATTCAACATATTATGAGTAAACATGTTTGTGATGAAAATTAGAGATTATAGTTGCTCATGCCATGCTTAAGTAGCTAGGAGTGGATAATGATTTATCTTGAGTGTCAACATGCATTAAAATGGTTATGATGTCATATGATAGTTTGGTATCCTCCTCTGAATGTTTCAAGTGGCTTGACTTGGCACATGTTCACACATGTAGTTGATTCAAAACCAACAAAGCCTCCACGATATTTATGTTCGTGGTGTTTATATCCTACTCGTACTAGTATTCAATGTTAATTATTCCCAATGCATGATTATGACCGTTGTCGCTCTCTAGTTGGTCGCTTCTCAATCTATTTGCTAGCCTTCGCCTGTACTAAGCGGGAATGCTGCTTGCACATCCAAATCCATAAACCAAAGTGTTTCGATATGAGTCCACCATATCTACCTATATGCGGTATTACTCCGCCGTTCCAAGTAAATTTGCATGTGCCACCTCTAAACCTTCAAATAACCATCTGTTTTGTGTGCCTGTACCGCTCATGGAGCAACATGGGCGGTCAGTATCTTCCATGCTAAGCAGGTCATTCTCACGATGGGTGTTTATTCACTTGTCATTGCATGAGAGAGGCTGGTAATTGGGGTGCCCAGTCCCGTAATCACAATGGAAAAAATATACATAATGAAACAAAGTCCCCCAGAAAATTGTTGGTACGGAGGGCGCCCATGAATTCGGCTAGCCATGGCTTGTGTTTGTTGGTTGAGGGGGAGTAAACTTTACCTTTCTGCTTGGGAACCCCCGGTAATGTGTTTAGCATGGAAGATATTGAAAATTCTCAGTCGTGACGTTGACAGGAAAAGTACACCTCTCGAAATTATATTTATCTCTGATTTAAGCTCTAAGCTCTGGCACCTCTGCAAATCTCTGCTTCCCTCTAGGAAGGGCCTATCTATTTACTTTTATGTTATTTAATTTTATTGTTGAGTAATCACCTTCTCAATTAAAGCACCAGTCCTGAGAGCGCTACTGTCATTCTTATGCATTGTGTATAGTTAATATTGTGTGCATCATGACTGGATATTTTTTACCATGAATTACAATGTTTAGTCGCTGCTTGAACTTTGGAGGTGCTCTGCATTTATGTTTTGCGGTCTTAGAAAGGGCTAGCGAGATACCATGTTATCATATTATATCATGATTGTTTTGACAAATTGTTGGCATTTGAGATATGTTATTATTGCTCGCTAGTTGATTATGCCATTGATATGAGTAAATGTGATTTCTAAGTGTTATCATATGCATGGTTAGTTCATGATCTTTGCTAAAAACTTGGGTGCTATTTAAGCTTATATATGGATACAAGAACAAAAGAGTTCGTAAAAGTTTTTTTTATCACATTCAGTTTGTCAACTGAATTGCTTGAGGACAAGCAATGTGTTAAGCTTGGGGGAGTTGATACGTCTCCGTCGTATCTACTTTTCCAAACACTTCTGCTCTTGTTTTGGACTCTAATTTGCATGATTCGAATGAAACTAACCCGGACTGACGTTGTTTTCAGCAGAACTATCATGGTGTTGTTTTTGTGTAGAAATAAAAGTTCTCGAAATTGGACGAAACTTTCTGGAGATTTTTTATGGAATATATAAAAGATACTAGAGCGAAGATCCACCGCAGGGGGGCCACCAGTTGCCAACAAGGCAACAGGGTGCGGCCAACCTCCTGGGCGTGCCCTGATGCCTTGTGGGGCCCACGTGGCTCTACTGACCCTAATCTCAAGCCTATAAATTCCTTTTCCCCAAGAAAAAAATAGGAGAAGAAGTTTCATCATGTTTTATGATACGGAGCCGCCGCCACCTCCTGTTCTTCATTGGGAGGCTAGATCTGGAGTCCGTTTGGGGATCCGGAGAGGGGGATTCGTTTCCATCATCATCACCAACTCTTCATCATCACCAATTTCATGATGCTCACCACCGGGAGTGAGTAATTCCTTCGTAGGCTTGCTGGACGGTGATGGAGTTGGATGAGATTTATCATGTAATCGAGTCAATTTGTTAGGACTTGATCCCTAGTATCCACTATGTTCTGAGAATGATGTTGCTATGACTTTGCTATGCTTAATGCTTGTCACTAGGGCTCGAGTGCCATGATTTCAGATCTGAACCTCTTTGTTTACATGGATATATTTGAGTTCTTGATCCTATCTTGCAAAGTTATATGCACCTATTATGTGTTATGATCTGCATACCCGAAGGTGACAATAATTGGGATTCTTTTCGGTGATTACTGTTGTATAAGGAGTTCATGTGTTCAGTAAGTTCTAATGCTTTGTTATGGTTCTTTATTAAATGGAGGCCTTAATATCCCTTAGATTTCCTTATGGACCCCGCTGCCATGGGAGGGTAGGACAAAAGATGTCATGCAAGTTCTTATTATAAGCACATATGACTATATACAAAATACATGCCTACATTACATTGATGAAATGGAGCTATTGTGTATCGCTCTAGGTTGTCACTGTTATATGATGAATGTCATCCAGCACAAATATCCATCACTAATCCAATGCCTATGCTTTTCGCATATTGATCTTTGGTAAGTTACTTTTGTTGCTGCTATTACAATCACTACAAAACTGCTACTGTTGTTGTTCCTGTTACTACTGCTATTGTTATTGCTGCTATCAACTATCATACTACTGTGCTACTAAATACTTTGCTGTAGATATTTAGTTCTCCAGGTGTGGTTGAATTGACAACTCAACTACTAATACTTGCAAATATTCTTTGGCTCCCCTTGTGTCGAATCAATAAATTTTGGTGAAACACTACCCTCGAAAACTGTTATGATCCCCTATACTTGTGGGTTACCAGATATCATCTTGACAAAATCTGCAATGGTATAATTGTACTCTGGCACATGACTTGTGTCAAGTACCTCATCTTTCTCTTCATTGCTTCTTACCATTTTAACTTCTTCAACCGGGTTAGGTTCCGGTTTACCTGCAAACTTGGCCAAAATCAAGGTTTGGTTCTCTACTATCTTTGCCATTTGTGCCTCCATATTGTTGGATCTGGCTTCAAGTATCCGCACATCATTTGTTAGTCCAATAACCTTACCGGTCAATTGACCGAGTAAGTTATCATGATTCTTCAAGATATTCTTGAAATTTTCATTCTGCTCAATCTGGCTAGCAATAAAACTTTTAAGAGTTTCTTCAAGAGTATTTCTATTGCTACCATTAGCTCCATTAAAATTGTTTGATTCTCCTCCATTATTAGGATAACGAAGTTTATGAGCATAACTATTATTTTTCCAATTGGTATTATAGCTATTACGAGCAATGAAATTCACATCACTAGTATCTTCATCGGTGATGGCATTGACATTTACCTCTTCTTTAGCTTTCATCAAAGAGATAAGTTTTTCCAACTTGGTTGTTAACTCTGAGCTATTTTCTTCTATGACATTCACCTTCTTGGTGGTGGTTCTTTCAACATGCCATTGGGCAGGGTTCTCTTGCATATCATCTAGTATCTTCTTGGCATCTTATATGGGTTTTCCCATGAATATTCCTCATGCAGCTGTATCAAGCATAGTTTTTGACATGTTATTCAAGCCATTATAAAACATATGAAGGATTAACCACTCCTCCATTCCCTTATTCGGGCAATTTCTTATAGGTTCTTTCATTCTATCCCACATAGATAAAAATTTACTGCAACAAGCATCCCAAGAAGTAATACTGCCTTTAAGCAAAGTTAAAATCCATTCTTTAGCTTTTCCTCTCAAAGAGAAAGGAAATAAGCGAAGTTTCAAAGCATCTAGGTCATAATCCTTTATGCATGTCATGTTGCACAATTCAGTAAAATTATGTAAATGCATACCTGCATCTTTAGAAGCAGTGCCTCCAAATTGATCATGTTGAACCATGGAAACTAGGTTTGGTTTAATCTCATATTCTGCAGCTGCAACCTCTTTCTACAAAGCAGGTGCTTACGCGGTCCACCCCAACACTCAGACCGCATCTCTGAACTGTGACAACTGGATCGCTTTCGGAAGGAGCGTACGACGCCGAGTGCCCATAACTCATCTCGCATGGCGGTTAGTGCGAAAAGGCTAGCGGCCAACTCAGATCAAATACCCAATCTCGTTAAGCGTGTTATTAAGAAATAACTGCGGACATCGACCAGGTACCAGGCCCACCTCTCTCCTAGGTATCTCAACCTGCTCTATCGTTCCGCCACAAAGAATCACTCAGGGGGCCGTCGGGAACCCAGGCCGACCACTACCTGGATGGAACCACTTGTCCCTTCAGCCCCCACATTCGAATAGTATCATAAGTACTATAGTAGTATGTAGTAATATCCGTGATCACCGCCCGAAGGGATCATGACCCGATAATATAGCATGGTAGATGGACAAGAATGTAGGGCCACTGATGGAATACTAGCATACCTATACTAAGCATATAGGACAACAGGTAAGTATCAACAGTAGTAGCAAGGACATGCTATGCAGCAGTATAGGAGTAGCGGTAAGGCAGTAACAGTAACACTACTCTAATGCAAGAAGTAGAGGGAAAGAGTAGGCGGTATCAGAATGATCAAGGGGGTTTTGCTTTCCTGGAAGCCTTGTCGAGAGGGAAGGGTCGTGAACCTGAGAAAGGTTCGACGGCAGTTCCAATTGGTATGCCACTTTTCCACGTCTTTCGAGAATGTTGAAAGGACCAATGTAGCGAGGAGCTAGCTTGCCTTGATCCTGAAGCGGTGAGCACCTTTCATCGGTGTGACTTGAAGATAAGCCTTTTCGCTAGGTTGATAGACCATATCTTTGTGATGACGGTCATACTGACTCTTCTGACGAGACTGAGCAGTCTTCAGATTCTCGTGAATAACGTGGACTTGTTCTTCGGCATCTTGGATAATATCCGGACCGAAGAGTGACCGTTCCCCATTTTCTGACCAATTCAGAGAAGTTCGGCACTTGCGTCCATATAACACTTTGAAGGGGGCCATCTTCAAACTAGCTTGATAACTATTGTTGTAAGAGAACTCAGCATACGGGAGAGATTCCTCCCATTTCTTGCCGAAGGAAATGACACAAGCTCGAAGCATGTCTTCGAGAATTTGTCTGACTCATTCAACTTGTCCCTGAGATTGAGGGTGAAATGTGGTGCTAGAGGACATATGAGTTCCCATAGCTTCCTGGAAACTTGCCCAAAATCTTGGAGTGAAAAGACTGCCATGGTCTGAGCTGATTACCAATGGAATACCGTGGAGTGAAACAATTTGGGAAACATACATATCTGCCAGCTGACTAGCAGTGATGGTTTTTTTTACGGTCAGAAAATGTGCAACTTTGGAAAGTCAGTCAATGACGACAAGAATAGCATCATTACCCTTCTGTGATCTGGGAAAACCAATGACGAAGTCCATTTTGACATTGTCCCATTTCCATTAAGGAATAGTAATAGGTTGCAGAGTTCCAGTAGGTCTTTGGTGTTTTGCTTTGATACGACGACAAACTTCACACTCAGCAACATAGCGAGTAATGCCTTGCTTCATGTTTAGCCACTAGAATCTCCGACGAATGTCTTGGTACATCTTTGTACTACGAGGATGAATAGACAGAGGTGTATCATGAGCTTTTTTCATAATCTTCTGGGTCATATCCAGGTTTTTCTCTCTACTCGGAACCACTAGGCGACCCTTGAAGAACAAAAGCGCCATCATCATCAACGGTGAAGAATGAGGGCCTTCCTTCAGCGAGATAGCATTTAATCTTTTCGACTTGAGAGTCATGTTTCTGAATAGTTTTGATATCGCCCACAAGATCTGGTTCAGCAACCACGGTATTGAGTGAACCCTGGGAAACAACACGGAGGTTCATCTTTTGGAATTCCTCAAGAGGGGGAGCGAGAGAACCCGCAGGAACAATATGGAGGTTCGGCTTGCTGAATTCTTCATGAAGAAGGGGCTGAACTTTTCGAACCTTGAGGTGGTTGCAATATGACTTGTGGCTGAAGGCATCAGCCATCACGTTAGCCTTGCCTAGGGTATAAGAAATACCCAAGTTATAATCTGATATGGCCTCCATCCATCTTTGCTGACGAAGGTTCAGATCCGCCTGAGTGAATAAGTATTTCAGACTTTGATGATTTGTATAGACCTCGCAACGATTATCAAGGAGGTAATGTCGCCATAACTTCGGAGCATAGATAACTGCAGCAAGTTTGAGATCATGCGTTGGATAGTTCTCTTCATGAGGACGCAACTGGTGAGAGCCATAAGCAACCACTTTACGATCTTGCATCAGGACACAACCTAATCCTTGCCGAGAGGTGTCGCAATAGATCATGAAGTCTTTATGTGTATCAGGGGGAGCAAGCATTGGGGCAGAAGTCAGCTTGTCTTTCAGAGTTTGGAAACCTTCCTAACATTTGGATCTCCAATCATACTTCTTGCCTTTGTGGAGTAGGTCAGTCAACGGTTTAGCAATCTTTGAAAAGTTCTCGATAAAACGACAGCAATAGCTAGTGAGTCCGAGAAAACTTCCAATTTGCTTGACATTCTTAGGGGGGGGGCAGTCAAGAATAGCCTGAACTCATTCAGGGTTAACAGCAATGCCATCTACGGAGATCATATGGCCAAGATAGGTCACCTCAGGTAACCAGAACTCACGCTTGGAGTATTTAGCATAAATTTGGTGTTCACGAAGCTTCTCCAGTACAAGCCGAAGATGTTCGGCATGTTCTTCTTTATTCTTTAAATAGACCAGAATATCATCAAGGTAAACCACAACAAATTTGTCGAGGTAATCCATGAAGATGTAGTTCATTAATCGAGAGAAGGTGGCTGGAGCATTGGTTAGGCCAAAGGACATGACGGTGTACTCGTATGAACCACAACGAGTAACAAAGGCAGTCTTCGGAATGTCTTCTTCGCGGACCCTGATATGATGGTATCCTATCCTCAAATCAAGTTTAGAAAAGACCAATGATCCAACAAGTTGGTCATACAAGTCATTGATTCTGGGAAGTGGATATTTGTTCTGAATTGTCGCCTGATTAATAGGCCGATAATCTTGAACCAATCGGTTTGTTCCATCCTTCTTCTTAACGAAGAGAGAAGGGGAAACCCAAGCAGAAGAACTAGGGCGAATGAAGCCCTGGCGAAGTGATTCTTCGATTTTCTTCTTAAGCTCGAGAAGTTCATGTGGTGGCATCTTGTATGGGCGCTTGGCGATAGGAGTGGTGCCTGGTTTCAAGTCGATGACGAACTCGACAGCTCGAGCAGGGGATATTCCTGGAAGTTCTTCTGGAAAGACATCTTGGAATTCTTGAACGACCGGAATGTTCTCGATGTTAAGCAGCGGTGATGCATTCAAGGCATTCAACGCATATATCTGGGCTTTGGCATTTTGGATCTTTCGAGCTGAGTAGCTCACTATGTGGTCGGAGCGGTGTAAGAGTTGGACTGTTTTAGTGGCACAATCGATCAAAGCACAATGAGCTTTCAGCCAATCCATACCAAGGATGACATCGATGTTCGAAGATGGGAGAACGATGGGAGAGGCAAGGAACTCTAGTCCTTCAATCTCAATGGAGACATTAGGGGTCACATTGGTGGCATGACAGTGTGTTCCCAGGGTACTTATCACTAGTGGGGAAGGCATCTTCTCATAAGTTATGTCATGCATGAGTGCAAATGCTTCAGATATAAATGAATGTGATGCTCCTGTATCGAAAAGAATAGAAGTGGGTACTGAATTAACAGGAAGGGTACCCATCATGATGTTCAGTTCCTCCTGAGCTTCTGCAGCATCAACATGGTTGGCATAACTGCGACTGAATGCAGGTGGCCTGGTATTAGTGTTGTTGCCACGGCCATTACGACGACCCGTTGAAGAAAGTGCCAACTGTTTCTGGTTCAGAGTGCATTCTCTAGCACGGTGCCCTAGCTGTCCACACTTGAAGCATAGGCCATCATTGGGACGAGGAGCCATAGTATTGGGCTGTCCACCTTGAATTCTGGGCTGTCTTGGTGTGGGGGGGTAGACGAGGTGCAACATAGGAAGGCCTCGGTGTTGGGGGAGTGTGACGACCCCGTCTTAATCGTGCACTAATCATACACGCAAATGCACACGATCAAGCCTAAGGACTCACTTGAAGATATCACAACACAACTCTAAAACATAAATAAATTCATACAAGCTTAATATTACAAGCCAGGGCCTCGAGGGCTCGAATACATAGCTCGATGGCATACAAGTGTCAGCGGAAGCGTCAGATATCTGGGTACAGATATATTACAGAACATAGAGGTAAGCCTTCACAGAGGCGGGGCAAAATAAAAACTATGATCGAAAAGGCGTGGGCCTCCTGCCCTGGACCCTCCGATCCTACTCCTGGTCGTCAGACGGCTCCTCGTAGTAGTAGTACTCTCCGGGCTGGTAGTAGTAGTGGTCGTCGACTGGGGCATCTGGCTTCGGGGCTCCGTCGTCTGGACATGACAAAGGAATAAAGGGGGAAAAAGGAAAATAAAGCAAACGTGAGTACTCATCCGAAGTACTCAGCAAGCAAGGATCTACACTACATATGCAACATTTTCAAAGGGGGCTGTATATGTGGACTGGGCTGCAGAAATGCCAGAATAGCGGGGGAAAGCCTAGTCCTATCGAAGACTAGCATCTTCAGCATCTTCAACGGTCTCGCAGCATTAGAAGAGAGCAGACCAACATAATGTAAAGTATAGCAGTAATGTCATCAACCTCGGCTGGGGATTCTTCCTCGACTCCCTGCGAGAAAGCAATCCCAGAGCCGTACTATCCATTTCATCTCAAGTCATGTTCTAGTTGTACCGATCGGGATACAACTCCGAGTGTCCGTTACCGTAGGACAGGCTATCGATAGAAGTTTCTTCCCTGCAGGGGTGCACCAACTTACCCACCACGCTCGCTTAACTCCGGCCGGACACACTTTTCTGGGTCATGCCCGGCCTCGGCTAAGCAACACGCCGCAACCCGACCAAATACTTAACAGAGAGGTCAGCACGCCGGACTAACCTATGCCCCCAGGGGTCTTGGGCCATCGCCCCGGGAACTCCTGCACGTTACGTGCACCGCCGGTGAGCAGACCTAGCAACCCCTTATACAAGCGCGGTTGCGTTCCCAGTCCAACCCAGCGTGTGCCGCATCAGTTGCTAACGTCCATTAAGCTTCGGCTGAAGTATACAACGCAGAACGCCCATACTATGCCCACGTGATGGTTAGTGCTATCAGGCCAGAGGCCCCTCGGATCAAATATCCAAACCGTAGTGGATTAGGAGTGCGCGGTAACGAGCAGAGACTCACGATGGATGTGACCCCGTCGCCCCATCTCGAGGACTTGCGGCAAGGGCGAAGAATGCCCGGCCACGCCTCGTAGTTATCTCGCGGGCACCTCTCAGGTCAACCCGACTCCACATCACTTCGCATTTATGCTCGCGCGGGTACCCCTCAGGGCCGACCCATCTTTAGTATCATGGTTCATAGTCAAGTCATAATATCCAAGGTAACTGTGTGTCTGACACCGAAGCGGAACCCTGAGGAATCACCCTCGATGGAATTCCCGCCCGATGTTATCATCAAGGTGAACGAAGGAGGAATCACCCTCGAGGTCCACACTTGAGAGATTGCGCGACAGCGTCGGTATCGGGGGTGGTGTAGGAGGAATCACCCTCGCTTACCACGACCGATTAACTAACCTACAAGGTTATCATCATAAGTGCTGACGAGGTATCACCCTCGGCACTCGATAGTAACCCAGTAGTGTCGAGCATCTTAGGGGAAGTGACGTCGGTGCGAGGTTCTAATCTTCAATCCCATTGCTCGGGTCTTCTGAGAGTCCAGCGGGGCAGTCGGGACAAGTGGGTCTCTGATCAGGCTCTACCCATCCTATCTAAACAGTTTAGGATAATAGGCAGGTATCAATAGTAGGCTACAATTAAACAGGCTATGCAACAGATATAGGATGGTAATAGCAGCTGTAACATCTAATGCAAGCATAAGAGGGAGAGAATAGGTGATATCGGAATGCTCAAAATGGGGGTGCTTGCATGTCTGCTCGACGGCAAGGGCAGGGTCGTCGGGGACGTAGCCGTACTCCGGAGCGGCGTCTGCCTCAGGAGCTACGGCAATGTCGGGGTCTATCGAAAGAGAAGAGGGGGTGGAAACAAGTAAATATAATGCAACACAGTGCGTGCGATGCCATGATGCAGTGTAGGGTTGCCTAAAAATGCCTCTAAGTCATTTTGGTTATTTTTGGAATTAATCTGGGATTTATTAACCCGTGTGCGTGCACTATTCATTTACCGGATTCGGGCCCGGAGTTACGAGTTCTTCTATGTAGGGGGTTCCGACAAGGAAACAGACGGCACGATCAGACTCGTCTCGTCATTCTGAGCAACTTTCATGTTTTAACTTTTTCGATCTAAGCTACGATTTAAAAGTTATTAATTTTTAAAGATTTATTGATTTTCTGGAATTATTTTTATTTACAGAAAATGAATTATAACGTCAGCATGACATCACTGTGATGTCAGCGGTCAACAGGCGCTGACCAGAGTCAATCCTGACATGTGGGGTCCAGTGGGACCCACATGTCAGCCTCTGTTAGGCTAACAGTGGATTAAACTAAACTAATGGAATAATTAGAGGGGTGGGCCCCTGATGTCAGTGTCTAATCTAATTTCCAGATTAACTTAATTAACCAGAAATAGTAATTAAGCGCGTGGGTCCCACATGTCAGTTGCTGAGGTGAACAGTAACCATGTTGACCCAGGTCAGCATGGTCAAAGTGGGACCCCTGGGCCCACCAGTCAGTGGCCCAGGTGGTGCCACGTGGGTGCCACGCCAGCGGGGCTGCCGGAGTTGCGCCGGCGAGCTCTCCGCGGCGGCGTGCTCGCCGGAGAGCGTCGGAAAATCGATGTGGTGCGCCGCTTCGCATGTTTTCAGGTGTGTTCGAATGCGGAGACTGAGCCGCATCCAACTGGGCTAGTGTGGCGACTCGGGGATGGCCGGAGATGCGCCGGCGTTGAGCCGTTGCGGCGAGGAGCTTCGGGTGATATCGAGCGCGTGGCTACGGTGAGTTCTAGCGTGTGTTTTCGGTCGACTACGAACCAGCGTGAGGTGCGGCGTCGAACCGAGCTAAAGCACGGCCCCGGAGACGGCCGGAAGTGGCCGGATGGCGAGGTACCGCGGCGGTCGAAGCGCGGCTAGGCATCGAGCTCGCTATCGAGGAGCTCGGCGGCTCGGGAGAGAAGAGGAGGGGAGAGGAGGCTCACCGAGCGGTTACGGAAAACCCTCGACGGATTAGTAGCCACAGAGGAGCTTGAATTCGTCGGCGGGCACCGGAGTCAGAGAAGAAAAGGGGCGGCGGCGTCCGGCAGCTACAGGGCCTCCTAGCTCCAGCTGAGGCCACCGGTCAATGAAGAAGGCGAGGGCGGAGCTCTATGGCATCACGGTAGTCCGAGGCGATCGCGGTGGCCGCGGCATCAACGGAAACGCGGCGATGACGGCACTCGGCATTGGATCTGAGAGGAGAAGGGAGGGGTGGAGCAACCGAGAGGAGAAGGGGAGAATGACAAAGAGAGCCAGGGGGAGTGGAGGAGCTCGAGCTTATCCTCCCCCCGTCCCTGTTTCGTCGGTTGCGGCGACGTGTCGGCGCCGCGCCGGCGCGCGCGGGCTCGGCCAGCGGGAGGGCGACAGCGCGAGGGAGAGAGGTGAGGTGGGCCTGCTGGGCCGGGGTTCGGGGCACTGTGCACTAAGGCCCAGTGCACAGTGCCTCATTTTTATTTCTCTGTTTCTGTTTCTCTTTTTCTTTTATTCTTTTCTGTTTTGATTTAATTAGGGCACCTTTGCACTTTTTGTAAAATGTAGGACTTGGCCCAAATAATGTAATGCAATATTACCCTTCACCAAAAACTGGTTTGGACAGATTTGGATTCCATTTAAAATTGAAATGATTTTAATTGGATTTAATATTGCTGTTTTGGTACTGTTTCAATTTGTTTAAGTCGTTTAATTAGTCCAAGTGCTACTGGTGTTATTTTTATGTGTGCTCTTGGAATATTTGCTAATTAGTGAACATTTTTCCAAAGGTGCTTGAGCAAACTTATTTTGCACTTTTGAATTTGAGTTGATTTCCGTAATTGAATTTGAATTGGATCCTTAACCCATGTGACTTGGCACTGCAAATGGTCATGACTTGGCAAGATTAACAGAGTGTCACAGAGCTCATTACAAGGGGGTGTTACAAGTTCTCCTCCTCTAAAAGAAATTCTCGTCCCGAGAATTTAGGAGGTAGAAGGAAAGAGGTCGGGATATTTTTCCCGAAGATGATCCTCACGTTCCCAAGTGGCTTCATCTTCAGTGTGATTCGACCACTGCACTTTCAGGAACTTGGTCGTCTTCTGACGAGTTTGACGTTCAGCTTCATCAAGGATGCGGATCGGATGCTCCTTATAAGATAAGTCGTCTTGCAACAAAAGCATCTCGTGATCCACTGCTCGGTGCGGAGATTCCTTGAAGCATTTGCGAAGTTGTGACACGTGGAAGACATCATGGATATGGGAGAATTGTGGTGGCAACTCCAATTTATAAGCCACCTGTCCACATCTGGCAACAATGCGGAAGGGACCAATATAACGAGGAGCTAGCTTGCCCTTGATTCCGAAACGACGGGTGCCTTTCGTAGGAGTGACACGAAGATAAGCATGATCACTTGGTTGATAAGTCAGACCCCATCGTTTGCGATCATAATTGCTCTTCTGGCGGTCTTGGGCCGCTTTGAGATTCTCCCGGACAATTCTGACTTGTTCTTCAGCGTGTTGAATAATGTCCGGTCCAACAAGAGGTCGTTCCCCAGTTTCTGACCAGTTTAGAGGGGTTCGACACTTACGTCCATAAAGCACTTCGAAGGGGGCCATTTTCAAGCTGGCTTGATAGCTGTTGTTATAAGAGAACTCGGCATACGGGAGAGATTCCTCCCATTTCTTACCGAAGGATATAACACAGGCTCGAAGCATGTCTTCAAGCACTTGATTAACGCGCTCAACTTGGCCTTAGGATTGGGGATGATAAGCTGAACTCCAGGTAATATGAGTTCCCATAGCTTCTTGAAAACTTTCCCAGAACTTGGACATGAAAAGACCACCACGGTCCAAACTTATCTCCTTCGGAATACCATGGAGTGAAACAATTCTGGAGATGTAGAGTTCTGCTAACTGGCTAGCAGTAATAGTCTCCTTGATAGGTAGGAAATGAGCAACCTTGGAAAGTCGATCGACGACGACAAGAATAGCATCGTGACCTTTCTGAGACTTGGGAAGACCCGTAATGAAATCCATCTGCACTTTATCCCATTTCCATAGAGGAATAGGGAGTGGTTGCAGAATTCCAGCAGGTTTCTGATGTTCTGCCTTCACGCGACGACATACGTCACATTCGGCAACGTATCGAGCAATGTCCTGCTTCATTCTGGACCACCAGTACCTCTGTCGGAGATCGCGATACATCTTGGTGCTACCCGGATGGATAGACAGCGGTGTATCATGAGCCTCCTTCATGACTTTGTCAGTCATAAGCTCGAAGCGAGGTACTACGATGCGGTCTCGGAAATATAATGTTCCATCTTCAGCAACTGAGAAATCCCGATACTTATCTAGGTGAAGCTCTTTATTCATTAGGTCAATCTCAGCATCTTTGGCTTGCGCTTCCTTAACAGCCTTCTGAAGGTCTGGCTGTACCACAAGGTTATTAAGAGAACCTTGGGGAACAATTCGTAGATTCAGCTGATTCAATTCTGCATAGAGACGAGGTTGAGCTCGCCTAACCATGAGGTTGTTACAATATGACTTGCGGCTCAGGGCATCAGCCATTACATTAGCCTTGCCCGGGGTATATGAAATACCGCAGTCATAGTCCGTAATTGTTTCTAACCATCGCTGCTGACGGAGATTAAGATCTGGTTGAGTGAACAAATACTTCAGACTTTGCTGATCGGTATAAATCTCACACCGATTACCCAGAAGGTAATGACGCCATAACTTTAATGCATAGATCACTGCAGCAAGTTCAAGATCATGCACCGGATAATTTTCTTCATGCGGACGCAATTGACGTGAAGCATACGCAATCACTCTTCGTTCTTGCATTAGGACACAGCCTAATCCCTGACGAGAGGCGTTGCAGTATATGACAAAGTCCTTGAGGGAATCAGGAGGAGCAAGCACTGGAGAAGTAAGCTTGTCCTTGAGGGTCTGGAAACTTTCCTGATATTTATCTGTCCACTCAAACTTAACGGCTTTGTGGAGCAGATTAGTCAGGGGCTTGGCGATCTTGGAGAAGTTCTCGACGAATCGTCGACAATAACTGGCTAGACCGAGGAAGCTTCGGACTTGCTTGGCATTCTTCGGAGGAGTCCAGTCAAGGATAGCCTGAACACGCTCCGGGTTAACGGCAATACCGTCATTGGAAATCACATGTCCAAGGTAGGTCACTTCAGAAAGCCAGAATTCACATTTGGAATAATTGGCATATAACTTGTGCTCTCGAAGCCTCTCCAGAACAAGGCGAAGATGTTCGGCATGTTCTTCCTTATTCTTCGAATATACTAGGATATCGTCCAGATATACCACGACGAACTTGTCGAGGTAATCCATGAATATGTAATTCATCAGACGGGAGAACGTAGCTGGAGCATTCGTCAGGCCAAATGACATGACAGTGTATTCATAGGAGCCATATCGAGTAATGAATGCAGTCTTTGGAATATCCTCTTCACGGACACGGATCTGGTGATAACCCAACCTTAAGTCGAGTTTAGAGAACACCGAAGATCCAGCAAGTTGATCGTATAAGTCGTTGATCCGGGGAAGCGGATATTTATTCTGAATGGTTGCCTGGTTGATAGGACGGTAGTCTTGAACCAACCTATTCGTTCCATCTTTCTTCTTGACGAAAAGAGACGGTGCTCCCCAGGCAGAGGAACTAGGGCGAATGAAACCTTTCCTTAAGGATTTATCAATCTCTTCCTTAAGCTCGATAAGATGGTGCGGAGGCATCTTGTAGGGACGCTTCGCAATAGGAGTGGTGCCAGGCTTCAAGTCAATGACGAACTCGACAGCTCTAGCAGGGGGTACTCCTGGAAGTTCTTCTGGAAAAACATCCGGGAAGTCAGAGACAACTGGGATGTTCTCGATCCCCTCAAGCGGAGAAGCATTCAACGCGTTCAAGGCATAAATCTGAGCCTCGGCGTTCTGAGTGATATGAGCTTGATAATTCACTAACTCATCTGATGGATGAAGGAGGTGTACAACCTTAGTGGCGCAATTGATGGAGGCGTGATGAGCCTTCAACCAATCCATTCCCAGAATAAGGTCAATGTTGGAATTATTCAGAATTATGGGGAAGGCCTGAAACTTTCTCTCTTCAATGACAATAGTGACGTCGGGGCTGAATATGGTGGCTTGGCACCGACCCGCGGGAGTGTTTACAACTAATGGATGGTGTAGTGTTTCGCACTTAACGTCATGCAGGAGTGCAAAATGTTCTGACATGAATGAATGTGATGCTCCTGAATCAAATAAAACAGTTGCAGGAACTGAATTAACAAGAAGTGTACCCATCACGGTTGCTGGTTGTTCGGGGTCTTCATTCATGTTGACATGGAAGGCCTGCCCACGACCATAAGAAGGTCTGGCATTATAGTTGCGCTGCTGAGGAATACCACGGCCAATTCCACGGCCAGCAGAGGGAAGGGCCAACTGATTCTGACTCTGAGAGCAATCTCTGGCACGGTGACCTGGCTGGCCACACTTAAAGCAGAGTCCGTTGTCAGGACGTGGTGCAGGAGCTCGGGGTGCTGGAGCTTGCAGAGGTTGTCTTGGTGGTGGAGGAGGCAGACGTGGTGCAGCATAGGAAGGCCTGTGCACAGGTGCTGCTGGACGATACATACTCTGAGGGATCCAGATACGACACTTCTGGGAAGATGAGCCCGAAGATGAGCCCGTCTCACGAGTGCGTCGGGTAGCTTCCTTGTGCTTCTTCAATCTAGTCTCGACCATAATAGCCTTATACACCAAGGTGGCGAAATCAGGGTAGTCTTGAACAAGCAGGGCTAACTGAATGTCATGGTGCAGCCCTTCGCGGAATTTCTCCTGCCTTCGTTCATCAGTGGGAACGTCCTCTTCAGCGTAGCGAGACAAGTCAAGAAACTCGCACTGATAAACTTCCACAGATTTATTGCCCTGTACGAGACTACGGAACTCGGCCTTCTTTCGAGCTATGACAGCTTGAGGAATATAGCGGGCACGGAAAGCAATCTTGAATTCAGCCCAGGTGACGACGGTACCAGGTGGTAAGGTCTGACGGTGAGTAGCCCACCATTGTGATGCGGGACCCTTCAGAAGGTATGTCGCAAAGGTGACATAGTTGACCTGGGCGACACCAGCAGACTCCATCTCATGGGAGATGTCACGCAGCCAGTCATCTGCATCCAATGGGTTGACGGTGTTGCGAAAGAACGATGGGTTGAGCCGCATAAATTCTGGCAAGGTGATGGAAGGTAGCGGCTGGTCGGCATTGGGACGGGGGAATTGCTGCATAATCCCCGTCATGAATTGGCGGTTGAGTTCGAACTATTGCATCATTGCAGCCATATAGTCAGGTGGCGGCGGCGGAGGTGGATTGTTGTCAGCCATCCTGCTAAATCGACAGGGGTAGTTTAGCAGAAGCCAATGCGAGTGTAAAGCGTCATGCATGATGTAACATGACAGAATTTAAATAGTACAGCAGATGCTTAATAGTAGTCATTAAGTCATACAGATCCATACATCGTCGATTACATTCGGGCAGCATAACGGCGCAAATTCAAAAGCTAGACATGCTAGGCGGCGCGCAGGCACGCGGTAAGGAAGTACACAATGAGACATAGCAAAGGCTACATCAACGTCGGAGAAAACCACTGAAATGGGGTAGCTGCAAGTGCGGACGACGGACGTTCGTCGCAGAAGGATCCTGCGCTCCATGTGCACTCTGATGCAGAACCCGGTCTCGAACTGTAAGAAGAGGTCCACGTGCAGGCGTGTGACCTCCCACAGCAGGCCAATCGATCCCTAATGGCATCTCGGTCCTGCTCGGGTAAAGAATGTGCTCCGGATGTATCCCTGCACGAACAGCTGGTAGCAACTGCGTCATAGCCTCGTAGAGTCGTGCTCGAGTGGCGAACAACTCGACCGAAAGAGCCCGAACTGTTCGATCCAGAGCCTGAGTATAGTGAATCAGAACTCGCTGATCGTAGCGACGAGGCTCGTACGGGGCACAGACAGCTGTGTAGAATCCAGAAGCATCTCCAGCAGGGGCATACGGAATGTACCGATACTTAGAGGCATCCAAGTCAGCACTGAACTGCCCTCGAAGACGTGCGGCAGCAGAGTAGGCGGCATCATGGACTGCCATCTTAATCGTCACGCCGATACCGTGAAAATGGTGTAGCTCAGTGTCTGAGTCATCCTGCTGATCGTAGATGCGAACATCGGCATAGTACTGCTCTTGGTTGAACTCACGATAAATCTCGTAGACCATGTACTCGGGGCACCAGCGGTATCCCAGCCTGATCAAGAGGGCAATCAGAACAGCTGGAAACCCAGGGATGTCTCGAGCACAGGTGCGAAGCACAAGCTGTGTCGCAGGGCGAGGTGGAAACAGACGGTCCATCTGAAATAGAGAAGATTCAGGATTGTCATTCGACGACGAGAAACATAACAGATCTCGAATGGAAAGTTTAAACAAAACAATGGAAAGGAAATGATTATCAGACTAATCAGATCAAAGACAGGGAAATCGCACTGAATCCAGCTCTCCGGGTGGATAGGATTAACGAGATCCTAAGTGTCGGTGTTAGTAAATTTTATTAAACCCGAATAGATGAGAGATTAGAATCCCGGAGTAAAGACGAGGAATAAAAGATCCTAATACCACCCAGTTGGCGACGTGGGCCCGTAAGCCACACAACCAAGTTAGTAAAACAGTTTTTGACGTCTAGACTCAACTTCGGCCAAGGAATTGGAAAGGGGGACTCCTAGAGGCAGTCGGCTCTGATACCAACCTGTGACAACCCCGGCTTAATCGTGCACTAATCATACACGCAAATGCACACAATCAAGCCTAAGGACTCACTTGAAGATATCACAACACAACTCTAAAACATAAATAAATTCATCCAAGCTTAATATTACAAGCCAGGGCCTCGAGGGCTCGAATACATAGCTCGATGGCATACAAGTGTCAGCAGAAGCGACAGATATCTGGGTACAGATATATTACAGAACATAGAGGTAAGCCTTCATAGAGGCGGGGCAAAATAAAAACTATGATCGAAAAGGCGTGGGCCTCCTGCCCTGGACCCTCCGATCCTACTCCTGGTCGTCAGACGGCTCCTCGTAGTAGTAGTACTCTCCGGGCTGGTAGTAGTAGTGGTCGTCGACTGGGGCATCTGGCTCTGGGGCTCCGTCGTCTGGACGCGACAAAGGAATAAAGGGGGGAAAAGGAAAATAAAGCAAACGTGAGTACTCATCCGAAGTACTCAGCAAGCAAGGATCTACACTACATATGCAACATTTGCAAAGGGGGCTGTATATGTGGACTGGGCTGCAGAAATGCCAGAATAGCGGGGGAAAGCCTAGTCCTATCGAAGACTAGCATCTTCAGCATCTTCAACGGTCTCGCAGCATTAGAAGAGAGCAGACCAACATAATGTAAAGTATAGCAGTAATGTCATCAACCTCGGCCGGGGATTCTTCCTCGACTCCCTGCGAGAAAGCAATCCCAGAGCCGTACTATCCATTTCATCTCAAGTCATGTTCTAGTTGTACCGATCGGGATACAACTCCGAATGTCCGTTACCGTAGGACAGGCTATCGATAGAAGTTTCTTCTCTGCAGGGGTGCACCAACTTACCCACCACGCTCGCTTAACTCCGGCCGGACACACTTTTCTGGGTCATGCCCGGCCTCGGCTAAGCAACACGCCGCAACCCGACCAAATACTTAACAGAGAGGTCAGCACGCCGGACTAACCTATGCCCCCAGGGGTCTTGGGCCATCGCCCCGGGAACTGCTGCACGTTACATGCACCGCCGGTGAGCAGACCTAGCAACCCCTTATACAAGCGCGGTTGCGTTCCCAGTCCAACCCAGCGTGTGCCGCATCAGTTGCTGACGTCCATTAAGCTTCGGCTGAAGTATACGACGCAGAACGCCCATACTATGCCCACGTGATGGTTAGTGCTATCAGGCCAGAGGCCCCTCGGATCAAATATCCAAACCATAGTGGATTAGGAGCGCGCGGTAACGAGCAGAGACTCACGATCGATGTGACCCCGTCGCCCCGTCTCGAGGACTTGCGGCAAGGGCTAAGAATGCCCGGCCACGCCTCGTAGTTATCTCACGGGCACCTCTCAGGTCAACCCGACTCCACATCACTTCGCATTTATGCTCCCGCGGGTACCCCTCAGGGCCGACCCGTCTTTAGTATCATGGTTCATAGCCAACTCATAATATCCAAGGTAACTGTGTGTCTGACACCGAAGGGGAACCCTGAGGAATCACCCTCGATGGAATTCCCGCCCGATGTTATCATCAAGGTGAACGAAGGAGGAATCACCCTCGAGGTCCACACTTGAGAGATTGCGTGACAGCGTCGGTATCGGGGGTGGTGTAGGAGGAATCACCCTCACTTACCACGACCGATTAACTAACCTACAAGGTTATCATCATAAGTGCTGACGAGGTATCACCCTCGGCACTCGATAGTAACCTAGTAGTGTCGAGCATCTTAGGGGAAGTGACGTGCGGTGCCAGGTTCTAATCTTCAATCCCATTGCTCGGGTCTTCTGAGAGTCCAGCGGGGCAGTCGAGACAAGTGGGTCTCTGATCAGGCTCTACCCATCCTATCTAAACAGTTTAGGATAACATGCAGGTATCAACAGTAGGCTACAATTAAACAAGCTATGCAACAGATATAGGATGGTAATAGCAGCAGTAACATCTAATGCAAGCATAAGAGGGAGAGAATAGGTGATATCGGAATGCTCAAAATGGGGGTGCTTGCCTGTCTGCTCGACGGCAAGGGCAGGGTCGTCGGGGACGTAGTCGTACTCCGGAGCGGCGTCTGCCTCAGGAGCTACGGCAACGTCGGGGTCTACCGAAAGAGAAGAGGGGGAGGAAACAAGTAAATATAATGCAAACAGATGCAACACAGTGCGTGCGATGCCATGATGCAGTGCAGGGTTGCCTAAATATGCCTCTAAGTCATTTTGGTTATTTTTGGAATTAATCTGGGATTTATTAATCCGTGTGCATGCACTATTCATTTATAGGATTCGGGCCCGGAGTTACGAGTTCTTCTACGTAGGGGGTTCCGACAAGGAAACAGACGACACGATCAGACTAGTCTCGTCGTTCTGAGCAACTTTCATGTTTTAACTTTTTCGATCTAAGCTACGGTTTAAAAGTTATTAATTTTTAAAGATTTATTGATTTTCTGGAATTATTTTTATTTACAGAAAATGAATTATGACGTCAGCATGATGTCACTGTGACGTCAGCGATCAACAGGCGCTGACCAGAGTCAATCCTGACATGTGGGGTCCAGTGGGACCCACATGTCAGCCTCTGTTAGGCTAACAGTGGATTAAACTAAACTAATGGAATAATTAGAGGGGTGGGCCCCTGATGTCATTGTCTAATCTAATTTCCAGATTAACTTAATTAACCAGAAACAGTAATTAAGCGCGTGGGTCCCACATGTCAGTTGCTGAGGTGAACAGTAACCACGTTGACCCAGGTCAACGTGGTCAAAGTGGGACCCCTGGGCCCACCAGTCAGTGGCCCAGGTGGTGCCAAGTGGGTGCCACGCCAGCAGGGCTGCCGGAGTTGCGCCGGCGAGCTCTCCGCGGCGGCGTGCTCGCCGGAGAGCGTCGGAAAATCGCTGTGGTGCGCCGCTTCGCACGTTTTCAGGTGCGTTCGAATGCGGAGACTGAGCCGCATCCAACTGGGCTAGTGTGGCGACTCGGGGATGGCCGGAGATGCGCCGGCGTTGAGCCGTTGCGGCGAGGAGCTTCGGGTGATATCGAGCGCGTGGCTAGGGTGAGTTCTAGCATGTGTTTTCGGTCGATTACGAACCAGCGCGAGGTGCGGCGCCGAACCGAGTTAAAGCGCGGCCCCGGAGACGGCCGGAAGTGGCCGGATGGCGAGGTACCGCGGCGGTAGGAGTGCGGCTAGGCATCGAGCTCGCTATCGAGGAGCTCGGTGGCTCGGGAGAGAAGAGGAGGGGAGAGGAGGCTCACCGAGCGGTTACGGAAAACCCTCGACGGATTAGTAGCCGCAGAGGAGCTCGAATTCGTCGGCGGGCACCGGAGTCGGAGAAGAAAAGGGACAGATTTGTAAAATGTAGGACTTGGCCCAAATAATGTAATGCAATATTACCCTTCACCAAAAACTGGTTTGGACAGATTTGGATTCCATTTTAAATTGAAATGATTTTAATTGGATTTAATATTGCTGTTTTGGTGCTGTTTCAATTTGTTTAAGTCATTTAATTAGTCCAAGTGCTACTGGTGTTATTTTTATGTGTGTTGTTGGAATATTTGCTAATTAGTGAACATTTTTCCAAAGGTGCTTGAGCAAACTTATTTTGCACTTTTGAATTTGAGTTGATTTCCATAATTGAATTTGAATTGGATCCTTAACCCATGTGACTTGGCACTGCAAATGGTCTTGACTTGGCAAGATTAACAGAGTGTCACAGAGCTCATTACAAGGGGGTGTTATAGGGAGCTTGCGGGTAAACATTTTGAGGAATCCACACTCGGCGCTTCTGAGTAGATATGTCCAAAGATGAGCCAACGTCTTGAGTGCGCTTGAGGGTCTCCTAGTGCTCCATGCGACCGGTCTCAGCCTGAATGGCCTTACTGACAAGAGTGGCAAAGTCGTTGAACTCGTGGAGGCAGAGTGCGAGCTTCAAGTCAGGGTTCAATCCATCACGGAACTTCTCCTGTCTGTGTGCATCAGTGGAAACATCGTCTTCAGCATAGCGAGACAAGTTGAGAAATTCCCACTGATATGCATCAACAGTCATGCATCCTGCCCTGGACGAGGTTGCGGAACTTCTTCTTCTTCCTGTCCATTATTCCCTGGGGGATGTGACGTGCCGTGAAGGCAGCCTGGAATTGCTTCCAAGTGACGACGATACCGGCAGGCAGCGTATGCCTGTGGTTGTCCCATCATTGTGCCGCTGGACCCTTCAGATGGTACGCCACAAAGGTGACGTAGTTGGCAGGGGCAACACCGCTAGACTCCAGCTCAAAGGTGATGTCATGAAGCCAGTCATCAGCATCAAGTGGGTTCGTTGAGGTGCGGTAGATAGATGGGATTGCGACGTGAAAAGTCCTGAAGTGTGACTTGTCCCTGCTGGTGCTGGGTGTTCTGGTTCGGGAACTGGTTCATGATTCCTTCGATGAACTGATGGTTCAGCTCAAATTGTGCCATCATGGCGGCAACATATGGTGGAGGGGGAGGGTTCTCATCATCATGACCACGACCACGACCACAGTAACCTCTCCTGGCCATTCTGAATAGAACAACATGGATCGGTCAACAGTTGTAAAGGCAGGAAAGTAAGACAGAAAAGTACGGGGAAATGCAATGGATACATAGTAGTAGTCATATCTTACAAAAGGGGTCATACATAGAGTTTAGTACATGGACTAGTGACATCATAGGCGGCACGCAGGCATGCGAAGAAAGCATTTGATGCTAATAAGTAAGATTACATCAGCCCCAGAGGGTGCTGCGAAAGGTGTATCCTGACAACTGATGGTGACACGTCGGGAAATCCTCCACGAAAGGATCATGTGGTCCGTGGATACTCTGGTGTAGAAGCCGATGCTCAGGTGGCAAAAGAGGACCACGAGCGGGAGTATCGCCTCCAACCTCAGGCCATCCGACACCACGGGGCATCACGGTCCTAGCTGGGTAGATCACATAACTGTGCAGCTGCCAAGATACGACAAAGGGGTGCAACTGCGGCATAGCATCATAAAGGCGCACACGGGTGGCGTACAACTCACACCGAAGAGCTCGGTTAGCTCGATCTGGACTATCAACATGCCCAACAAAGTTCTGGTGGTAGAAGGGCTCGCGGGTGATGATGGTGTAGACAGCAGTGTAGTATCCCTGCTCACCCTCACTGGATGAAATAGCAATGTGCCTAAAAGGGGAGTTATCCAACTCCTGATACTCTCCACGAAGACGTGTCAGAGTAGCATAAGCAGCATCATGGACTGCCATATCGATGGTCACTCCAACACCATGAGCGGTGTGCAGCACAGTAGGGGAGTCATCATCACAAGAGTAGATGTGGACGATCGCGTGGTACCGCTCCTGGTTAAAGTCCCGGTACTGCTCGTACACGGTGTACTCAGGATGCCAACGATAACCTAGGTAGGTCATCATCTCAGCTAGCACAGCAGGTGATCCTGAGGCTCCAATAGCCATCGTGTGGCGCACGACCTGTCTCGTGGGATCCATCTGAAAGCAAAGATGTTTCAAAGGAGTCAAACTTCAGAAACTGAAGGCATAACATTACGAAGGGGGAACTAAAAGTAACCAGGGCTCCGAAAAGAAATCATTGCATGATCCTAGAGTTAGAGTTAGTAAAATTTAACCCAAAGAGAAGAGTGATCAGAATCCTAGAGTGAAGGAGCGGAGTAAAAGATCCTAATCCCATCCATAGGTGATGTGGGCCCGTAGGCCACGCAACACAGTTAGTAAAATAGTTTTTCTTTCAAGTCTAGACTCAACTCGACCAACGAGTGTGGAAGGGGTTCCTACAGGTAGTCGGCTCTGATACCAACTTGTGACACCCCTGATTCAATCATGCACTAATCATACACGCAAACATGCACGATCAAGATCAGAGACTCACGGGAAGATATCACAACACAACTCTACGACACAAAGGATAAACACAAGTCTTTATATTACAAGCCAGGGGCCACGAGGACCCAAATACATAAGTTATCAAGTAAATAGTATCTGAGTACAAACATAGTTAGACAAGTTTGCCATAAGAAGGTTGAGCAAAACAACGCCACTAGATCGAAAGGCGAGGCCTCCTGCTTGGGACCTCCGGACTACTCCTAGTCGTCGGTCTCCACGTAGTACGCTTCGCTTGGAAGAACTCCATCTACGGCGCCATCATCTATGGCGAACATCCGAGTTGAAGGAAAAGGGGGTAGCAAAGCAACCGTGAGTACTCATCCAAATTACTCACAAGACTTACATCAGATCTACACTACATATGCATCGGTATCAATAAAGGGGTAGTATCTGTGGACTAAACTGCAGAATGCCAGAATAAAGGGGAGAAGCTAATCCTATCGAAGACTACGTCTTCTGGCAGCCACCATCTTGAAGTAGTAGAAGAGAGTAGCTTGTATAGTAACATGTGTCAACGTATAGCAATAATCCTACCCGGAGATCATCTCCTCGTCTCCCTATGAGAGAGAGAGATCACCGGGTTGTATCTATCACTTAACTGGGTGTATTTGTTGGGGAACGTTGCTTGGAAAACAAAAAAAATTCTACGCACACGCAAGATCTATCCATGGAGATGCATAGTTACGAGATGGGGAAAGCATCTTCATACCCTTGAAGATTGCAAAGCGGAAGCGTTTATCAACGCGGTTGATGTAGTCGTACACCTTCACGATCCGTCCCGATCAAGTACCGAACGTACGGCACCTCCGCGTTCAGCACACATTCAGCTCAATGACATCCTCGCCTTCTTGATCCAGCAAGAGGGGCGAAGTAGTAGATGAGATCCGGTAGCACGACGGCATGGTGACGGTGTTGGTGAAGAACAATCTCCGCAGGGCTTCGCCAAGCACAACGGAAACTATGACGAAGGATAAACTAGAGGGACGGGGTTGCCGGCACACGGCTTGGTGATTCTTGATGTGTCTTGGGTGCTAGCCCTGCCCCTCTATTTATATGTTGAGCCCTGGGGTCGAAACTTGGAGTAAAAGCCTCCTCAAAGTCGGTTTTGCCCGAAAGGCAAGAGTCCTTCTCAGACTCCAGGGCCAGACGCCAGGGTTCCCGGCGTCTGGGCCCAGACGGCAGGGTCCCTGGCATCTGGCCTCTGGTCTCCGCAAAACTTCCTTTTGCTCTTTCCAAAACCCTCGTGGGCTTTCCCCTTTGGCCCAAACAAAGTGTTCTCGTACCAGATCATTTCGGGAAATATCCGAAACCCCTTCCGGAGACCAAACACTGTTATCCCATATATCAATCTTTACCTCCGGACCATTCCGGAGCTCCTCGTCATGTCCATGATCTCATCCGGGACTCCGAACAACAGTCGGTCACCAACATACATAACTCATATAATACTATATTGTCAACGAACGTTAAGTGTGCAGACCCTACGGGTTCGCGAACTATGTAGACATGACCGAGACACCTCTCCAGTCAGTAACCAACAGTGGAACCTGGATGCCCATATTGGCTCCTACATATTCTACGAAGATCTTTATCGGTCGAACCGTTATGACAACATACGTAATTCCCTTTGTCCATCGGTATGTTACTTGCCCGAGATTCGATCGTCGGTATCTTCATACCTAGTTCAATCTCGTTACCGGCAAGTCTCTTTACTCGTTCCATAATACATCATCCTGTAACTAACTCATTAGTCACTTTGCTTGCAAGGCTTCTTATGATGTGTATTACCGAGAGGGCCCAGAGATACCTCTCCGATACTCGGACTGACAAATCCTAATCTCGATCTATGCCAACTCAACAAACACCTTCGCAGATACCTATAGAGCATCTTTATGATCACCCAGTTACGTTGTGATGTTTGATAGCACACAAGGTATTCCTCCGGTATCCGGGAGTTGCATAATCTCATAGTCGAAGGAATATGTATTTGACATGAAGAAAGCAACAACAATAAACTGAACGATCAATATGCTAAGCTAACGGATGGGTCTTGTCCATCAGATCATTTTCCTAATGATGTGATCCCGTTATCAAATGACAACACATGTCTATGGTTAGGAAACCTTAACCATCTTTGATTAACGAGCTAGTCTAGTAGAGGCTTACTAGGGACACGGTATTTGTTTATGTATTCACACATGTATTTAAGTTTCCGATCAATACAATTCTAGCATGAATAATAAACCTTTATCATGAATAAGGAAATATAAAATAACAACTTTATTATTGCCTCTAGGGCATATTTCCTTCAGTCTCCCACTTGCACTAGTTTCAATAATCTAGATTACATAGTAATGAATCTAACACCCATGGAGTCTTGGTGCTGATCATGTTTTGCTCGTGGAAGAGGCTTAGTCAACGGGTCTGCCACATTCAGATCCGTATGTCTTTTGCAAATCTCTATGTCTCCATCCTTGACCTTTTCATGAATGGAGTTGAAGCATCTCTTGATGTGTTTGGTTCTCTTGTGAAACTTGGATTCCTTCGCCAAGGCAATTGCTCCAGTGTTGTCACAAAAGATTTTCATTGGACCCGATGCACTAGGTATTACACCTAGATTGGATATGAACTCCTTCATCCAGACTCCTTCATGTGCTTCTTCCAAAGCAGCTATGTACTCCGCTTCACACGTAGATCCCGCCACGACGCTCTGCTTGGAACTGCACCAATTGACAGCTCCACCATTCAATATAAACACGTATCCGGTTTGTGACTCAGATTCATCCGGATCAGTGTCGAAGCTAGCATCGACATAACCGTTTACGACGAGCTCTTCGTCACCTCCATAAATGAGAAACATATCCATGGTCCTTTTCAGGTACTTCAGGATGTTCTTGACCGTTGTCCAGTGATCCACTCCTGGATTACTTTGGCACCTCCCTGCCAGACTTATGGAAAGGCACACATAAGGTCTGGTACACAGCATAGCATACATGATAGAACCTATGGCTGAGGCATAGGGAATGACTTTCATTTTCTCTCTATCTTCTGCAGTGGTCGGGCTTTGAGTCTGACTCAACTTCACACCTTGTAACACAGGCAAGAACCCTTTCTTTGACTGATCCATTTTGAACTTCTTCAAAACTTTATCAAGGTATGTGCTTTGTGGAAGTCCTATTAAGCGTCTCGATCTATCTCTATCGATCTTGATGCCCAATATATAAGCAGCTTCACCAAGGTCTTTCATTGAAAAATTCTTATTCAAGTATCCTTTTATGCTATCCAGAAATTCTATATCTTTTCCAATCAACAATATGTCATCCACCTATAATATCAGAAATGCTATAGAGCTCCCACTCACTTTCTTGTAAATATAGGCTTCACCGTAAGTCTGTATAAAACCATATGCTTTGATCACCTCATCAAAGCATATATTCCAACTCTGAGATGCTTGCACCAGTCCATAGATGGATCACTGGAGCTTGCACACTTTGTTAGCACCTTTAGGATCGACAAAACCTTCTGGTTGCATCATATACATCTCTTCTTTAAGATATCCATTAAGGAATGCAGTTTTGACGTCCATTTGCCAGATTTCACAATTATAAAATGTGGCAATTGCTAACATGATTCGGACAGACTTAAGCATCGCTACGGGTGAGAAAGTCTCATCGTAGTCAACTCCTTGAACTTGTCGAAAACCTTTCGCGACAAGTCGAGCTTTGTAGACAGTAACATTACCATCAGCGTCAGTCTTCTTCTTGAAGATCCATTTATTCTCAATGGCTTGCCGATCATCGGGTAAGTCCACCAAAGTCCATACTTTGTTCTCATACATGGATCCTATCTCAGATTTCATGGCCTCAAGCCATTTATCGGAATCTGGGCTCATCATAGCTTCTTCATAGTTTGTAGGTTCACCTTGGTCTAGTAATATGAGTTCCAGGGCAGAATTACCGTACCACTCTGGTGCGGATCGTGCTCTGGTCGACCTACAAGGTTCAGTAGTAACTTGATCTGAAGTTTCATGATCATTATCATTTGCTTCCTCTCTAGTTGGTGTAGGCCTCACGGGAATGGTTTTCTGTGATGTGCTACTTTCCAATTCGAGAGAAGGTATAATTACCTCATCAAGTTCTACTTTCCTCCCACTCACTTCTTTCGAGAGAAACTCCTTCTCTAGAAAGGTTCTATTCTTGGTAACAAAGATCTTGCCTTCGGATCTGTGGTAGAAGGTGTACCCAATTGTTCCTTAGGGTATCCTATGAAGACGCACTCCTCCGATTTGGGTTCGAGCTTATCAGGCGGAAGCCTTTTGACATAAGTGTCGCAACCCCAAACTTTAAGAAACGACAGCTTAGGTTTCTTGCCAAACCACAGTTCATACGGTGTCGTCTCAACGGATTTAGACGGTGCCCTATTTAACGTGAATGCGGCTGTCTCTAATGCATAACCCCAAAACGATAGTGGTAAATAAGTAAGAGACATCATAGAACGCACCATACCTAATAAAGTACGGTTACGACGTTTGGACACACCATTACGCTGTGGTGTTCCAGGTGGCGTGAGTTGTGAAACAATTCCACATTATTTTAAATGAAGGCCAAACTCGTAATTCAAATATTCGCCTCTACGGTCAGATCGTAGAAACTTTATTTTCTTGTTACGATGATTCTCCACTTGACTCTGAATTTCTTTGAACTTTTCAAATGTTTCAGACTTGTGTTTCATTAAGTAGATATACCCATACCTAATCAAATCATCTGTGAAGGTCAAAAAATAACGATACCCGCCGCGTGCCTCAACACTCATCGGACCGCATACATCAGTATGTATTATTTCCAATAAGTCATTAGCTCGCTCCATTGTTCTAGAGAACGGAGTTTTAGTCATCTTGCCCATGAGGCATGGTTCGCAAATATCAAATGATTCATAATCAAGTGATTCCAAAAGTCCATCTGCATGGAGTTTCTTCATGCGCTTTACACCAATATGACCTAAACGGCAGTGCACAAGTATGTTGCACTATCATTATCAACTTTGCATCTTTTGGCATCAATATTATGAATATGTGTATCACTACGATCGAGATTCAATAAACCATTCACATTGGGTGTATGACCATAGAAGGTTTTATTCATGTAAGTAGGACAACAACTATTCTCTAACTTAAATGAATAACCGTATTGCAATAAACATGATCAAATTGTATTCATGCTCAATGCAAACACCAAATAACATTTATTTAGGTTCAACACTAATCCTGAAGGTAGAGGGAGTGTGCGATGGTGATCGTATCAACCTTGGAATCACTTCCAACACACATCGTCACCTCGCCCTTAACTAGTCTCTATTTATTCTGCAACTCTTGATTCAAGTTACTAATCTTAGCAACTGAACTGGTATCAAATACCCAGGGGCTACTGTGAATACTAGTAAGGAACACATCAATAACATGTATATCAAATATACCTTTGTTCACTTTGCCATCCTTCTTATCCGCCAAGTATTTGGGGCAGTTCCGCTTCTAGTGACCATTTCCTTTGCAGTAGAGGCACTTAGTTTTAGGCTTGGGTCCAGCTTTGGACTTCTTCATGGGAGCGACAACTTGCTTGCCATTCTTCTTGAAGTTCCCTTTCTTCCCCTTGCCCTTTTTCTTGAAACTAGTGGTCTTGTTAACCATCAACACTTGATGCTCTTTCTTGATTTCTACCATCGCCGATTTCAGCATCGCAAAGAGCTCGGGAATCATTTTCATCATCCCTCGCATATTATAGTTCATCACAAAGTTCTAGTAGCTTGGTGATAGTGACTAGAGAACTTTGTCAATCACTATCTTATCTGGAAGATTAACTCCCACTTGATTCAAGCAATTGTAGTACCCAGACATTCTGAGCACGTGCTCACTGGTTGAGCTATTCTCCTCCATCTTGTAGGCAAAGTACTTGCCAGAGGTCTCATACCTCTCGACACGGGCATGAGTCTGAAATACCAATTTCAGCTCTTGGAACATCTCATATGCTCCGTGGTGTTCAAAATGTTTTTGAAGTCCCGGTTCTAAGCCGTAAAGCATGGCACACTAAACTATTAAGTAGTCATCATATCAAGCTTGCCAAATGTTCATAATGTCAGCATCTGCTCCTGCAATCTGTCACCTAGCGGTGCATCAAGGACATAATTCTTCTGTGCAGCAATGAGGATAATCCTCATATCACGGACCCAGTTCGCATCATTGCTACTATCATCTTTCAACTTAGTTTTCTCTAGGAACATATCAAAATAAAACAGGGGAGCTATACGCGAGCTATTGATCTACAAAATAGATATGCAAAAACTATCAAGACTAAGTTCATGATAAATTAAGTTCAATTAATCAAATTACTAATGAACTCCCACTTAAATCAACATCCCTCAAGTTGTCTAAGTGATAAATGATCCATATCAACTAAACCAAGTCCGATCATCACGTGAGATGGAGTAGTCTTCAATGGTGAACATCTTCATGTTGATCATATCTACTATATGACTCATGTTCGACCTTTCGGTCTCCAGTGTTCCGAGACCATGTCTGTACATGCTAGGCTCGTCAAGTTTAACCCAAGTATTTTGCATGTGCAAAACTGTCTTACACCCGTTGTATATGAACGTAGAGTCTATCACACCCGATCATCACGTGGTGTCTCGAAACGACAAACTGTAGCAACGGTGCATACTCAGGGAGAACACTTTTACCTTGAAATTTAGTGAAGGGATCATCTTATAATGCTACCGCCGTACTAAGCAAAATAAGATGCATAAAAGATAAACATCACATGCAATCAAAATATGTGACATGATATGGCCATCATCATCTTGTGCTTTTGATCTCCATCTCCAAAGCATCGTCATGATCTCCATCGTCACCGGCTCGACACCTTGATCTCCATTATTGCGTCGTGGTCGTCTCGCCAACTATTGCTTCTACAACTATTGCTAACTCATAGCGATAAAGTAAAGCAATTACATGGCATTTGCATTTCATACAATAAAGAGACAACCATAAGGCTCCTGCCGATTGCCTCATATCTTACAAAACATGATCATCTCATACAATAACATATACTCCCTCCGTTCCGATATGTAGTGCGCATTAGCAGCTGCAGCCATTTCTGGACGAAAATGACCTTGCTTTATCCCCTTCCCCCCGCACGTCGCTATCTAAGCCACCAACCATGACCACGCCGTCGCCTCTCGTTCCCCTCCTCCCTCAGCTCGCCTGCCTCCGATGAGATCTGCGAGGACGATGGCGCTGGATCGAAACATCTCCTCACCTCGTCGCGGGCTTCCTCCACACACCACCTCCGCACACGCGGCCGTGCTCCGGTGTGCACAGGATCAGCCTTTCTTCATCTATGCCGGCCAGATCCAGAAGATTGGGATGATGAGCAGCTCCGCCTTGAGTCCAAGGTGGATGCCGACGCCACAACTGCTCCCCCATCTAGTTACCCATGCGTAGGCCATCTTCTTTATCCCTCTGGACGAATCGGCAGGCACACTGGTGAGCGCCAATGGAGGAGACAGGAAGACGGCAGCAGGGGGAACATGTTGCCGACGTGGCTGGGCGAGTTCTTGGACAGGGAGCGTCAGCACGCCGGCGTCGACTTCTTGTGCGGCAGCGGCGACCGCTCACAGGAGCCAGAGGCGCCGTCCGCGCCAATGGCTGGTGGCTCCTCGTCCGCCACGGCCGGCCTCTTCGCATCCAGCGCGTCCATGGCCGACGTCGCCGCGTCCATGGCCGGCGCCACCACGTCCTTGGCCCGCATCCCCTCTTCCTTGGCCGCGTCCATGGCCGGCGCCACCACGTCCTTGGCCCGCATCCCCTCTTCCTTGGCCGCGTCGATGGCCGACGCCGCCGCGTCCATGGCCGGCGTGGCCGTCAAGCTGACCTTCTTGGCGTCGTGGTGCTCGCGGAGGAGGTGGGAATGGGATGGCTGCGCCGGGCCTGCTAATCTCTCATGATGGAGGAGGGTGAGGAGGAGGAAGAATAGGGAGGGAGGAGCTGGGCGACGAACGACGGCGCTGGAGGAGGAGTCGCCTGAGGAACGGCGGGCGGGCGTCTCTGCGTCCAGTGAGATCAAGTCGCGAGGGCTCGCCGCCGGCAGGACCTATCCATGCCGCCATTTTCTTCTCTGCTCACGAGACCAAGTAGTACTCCAACTCTCAAGTAGTACTCCAAACCGTGCGAGGAGCTGGGGGCTTTCTCGTCCAAATTCTACTGCCAACACATACATTGGTATCTGGGCTATAATCTATGCGCACTACATATCGGAACAGAGGGAGTATCACATAATGTCTTGACCATATCACATCACAACATACCATGCAAAAACAAGTTAGACGTCCTCTACTTTGTTGTTGCAAGTTTTACGTGGCTGCTACGGGTTTCTAGCAAGAACCGTTCTTACCTACGGCAAAAACCACAATGGTGATTCATCAAGTTTTCTGTTTTAACCTTCTTCAAGGACCGGCCGTAGTCAAATTTGATTCAACTAAAGTAGGAGAAACAGACACCCGCCAGCCACCTTTATGCAAAACTAGTTGCACGTCTGTCGGTGGAACCGGTCTCATGTGCGTGGACATGTAAGGTTGGTCTGGGCCGCTTCATCCCACAATACCGCCGAATCAAAATAAGACGTTGGTGGTAAGCAGTATGACTATCACCGCCCACAACTCTTTGTGTTCTACTCGTGCATATCATCTACGCATAGACCTGGCTCGGATGCCACTGTTGGGGAGCGTTGCATGGAAAACAAAAAAATTCTACCCACATGCAAGATCTATCCATGGAGATGCATAGCTACAAGAGGGGGAGAGCATCATCATACCCTTGAAGATCGCAAAGCGGAAGCGTTTATCAATGTGGTTGATGTAGTCGTACACCTTCACGATCCGTCCCGGTCAAGTACCGAACATACGGCACCTCCGTGTTCAGCACACGTTCAGCTCAATGATGTCCTCGCCTTCTTGATCCAGCAAGAGGGGCGAAGTAGTAGACGAGTTCTGGTAGCACGACGGTGTGGTGACGGTGTTGGTGAAGAACAATCTCCGCAGGGCTTCGCCAAGCACAACGGAAACTATGATGGAGGATAAACTAGAGGGACGGGGTTGCCGGCACACGGATTGGTGATTCTTGATGTGTCTTGGGTGCTAGCCCTGCCCCTCTATTTATATGTTGAGCCCTGGGGCCGAAACTTGGAGTAAAAGCCTCCTCAAAGTCGGTTTTGCCCGAAAGGCAAGAGTCCTTCTCGGACTCCAGGGCCAGACGCCAGGGTTCCCGGCGTCTGGGCCCAGACGCCAGGGTCCCTGGTGTCTGGCCTCTGGTCTTCGCAAAACTTTCTTTTGCTCTTTCCAAAACCCTCGTGAGCTTTCCCCTTTGGCCCAAACAAAGTGTTCTCGTACCAGATCATTTTGGGAAACATCTGAAACCCCTTCCGGTGAATTCTGGAACCCTTCTGGAGACCAAACACTATTATCCCATATATCAATCTTTACCTCCGGACCATTCCGGAGCTCCTCGTCATGTCCGTGATCTCATCCGGGACTCCGAACAACATTCGGTCACTAACATACATAACTCATATAATACTATATCGTCAACGAATGTTAAGCGTGCGGACCCTACGGGTTCGAGAACTATGTAGACATGACTGAGACACCTCTCCGGTCAATAACCAATAGCGGAACCTGGATGCCCATATTGGCTCCTACATATTCTACGAAGATCTTTATTGGTCGAATCATTATGACAACATACGTAATTCCCTTTGTCCATCGGTATGTTACTTGCCCAAGATTCGATCGTCGGTATCTTCATACCTAGTTCAATCTTGCTACCGGCAAGTCTCTTTACTCGTTCTGTAATACATCATCATGTAACTAACACATTAGTCACTTTGCTTGCAAGGCTTCTTATGATGTGTATTACCGAGAGGGCCCAGAGATACCTCTCCGATACTCGGACTGACAAATCCTAATCTCGATCTATGCCAACTCAACAAACATCTTCGGAGATACCTGTAGAGCATCTTTATGATCACCTAGTTACGTTGTGATGTTTGATAGCACACAAGGTATTCCTCCGGTATCCGGGAGTTGCATAACTCATAGTCGAAGGAATATGTATTTGACATGAAGAAAGCAACAGCAATAAACTGAACGATCAATATTCTAAGCTAACGGATGGGTCTTGTCCATCACATCATTCTCCTAATGATGTGATCCCGTTATCAAATGACAACACATGTCTATGGTTAGGAATCCTTAAACATCTTTGATCAACGAGCTAGTCTAGTAGAGGCTTACTAGGGACACGGTATTTGTTTATGTATTCACACATGTATTTAAGTTTCTGATCAATACAATTCTAGCATGAATAATAAACATTTATCATGAATAAGGAAAATATAAAATAACAACTTTATTATTGCATCTAGGGCATATTTCCTTCAGTATTTTATCAAGCATCCAGTTTTAGTTGTAAGAGGTCGGAATACAACTCCAAGTCGTCCTGTTACCGTGGACACGGCTATTCGAATAGATAAACTTCCCCGTCGGGGTGCACCACATTACCCGATATGCTCAATCACCTCTGGCCGGACACACTTTCCTGGGTAATGCCCGGCCTCGGAAGATCAACACGTCGTAGTCCTACCTAGGCTCTCCAGAGAGGTCATCATGCTGGTCTACATCCTAAGTGCTCATGGGTCTTGGGCCCATCGCCCATTGCACTCCTGCACATATCCTGATTGGCCGGGGACCAGACCTGGCAACCTCTTTATACAAAGTAGGTGCTTACGTGGTCCACCCCAACACTCAGCCTGCATCTCTAAACTGTGACATCTGGATTGCTTTCAGAAGGAACGTACGACGCCGAGTGCCCATAACTCATCCCACATGGTGGTTAGTGCGAAAAGGCCAGCGGCCAACTCAGATCAAATACCCAATCTCGTTAAGCATGTTATTAAGAAATAACCGCAGACACCGACCAGGGACCAGGCCCACCTCTCTCCTAGGTGTCTCAACCTGCCCTGTCGTTCCACCACAAAGAATCACTCAGGGAGCCGTCGGGAACCCAGGCCCACCACTACCTGGATGGAACCACCTGTCCCTTCAGGCCCCACATCCAAACAGTATCATAAGTATTATAGTAGTATGTAGTAATATCCGTGATCATGGCCCGATAATATAGCATGGCAGACGGACAAGAATGTAGGGCCACTGATGGAATACTAGCATACCTATACTCAATGTTGAGGATATCGCTTATCGTTAGCATCTCACTCAGCTGGGGATTCGAGGTTAATCGGAAATCGGCTGATTAATCGATTTTATCGGTCGACTATTAATCAGTCATTCTTTTGCAAATCTCAGGTTCCCAACACTAAAATATTCTATATTCAACACCAAACCAATATTGGACAGAAGTGTTACCTTGATTCCTAGCCTTTGAATCCTCGTATAATGACAAACAAAATAGGACAACAGTACATATAGTGTAACAAGGTCCACAGAACACAAATAAACATAGTTTTTGCAAACATAGTGCTATGAATAGGCCTGATTTATCGGTAGATTCCCGATAATCACTTGTCATAGCGATAAATCGGCACAAGCAATAAACGGTGAAGATAAGGCATAATCTTATCAGTCACCCCAAGAGTAGCGATAAATCGGATGATAAATCGCTGAATCGGAAGATTTTTTGAACAGTGCCTATACTAAGCACATAGGACAACAGGTAAGTATCAATAGTAGTAGCAAGGACATGCTATGCAGTAGTATAGGAGTAATGGTAAGGCAGTAACAGTAACACTACTCTAATGCAAGCAGTAGAGGGAAAGAGTAGGCGGTATCGAAATGATCAAGGGGGTTTTGCTTGCCTGGAAGCTCTGCCGAGAGGGAAGGGTCGTCGATGTCGTAGTCGTACTGGGGGTCGTCGACAGTCTCGGGGTCTACCGAAAGAAGAGAGAAGAGGGGGGAAATAGATAAATAATGGAGCAAATAAATGCAGCACAATGTACGTCATGGCAGTATGTGATGGTGAAATGCTCTAACGCAACCCTAGGCATTTTAAAAGAAGAGGGAAAACATCCGGGAATGTTTTCCCAGCTCTAGGTGATTTTCGGTATTTTGGTCCAGAGGGGGAGTGTCGATGTTCTCTATGTTATAGGGGTGTGGCAGGCATGCGGATAGCGTAGATGTATTCGTTATATTTTTCTGAGCAACTTTCATATATAAATTATTTTAATCCGAGTTACGGTTTAATTTATATGATTTTTCGAAGTTTAAAACAATTTCTGGATTTATTTTAATTTGAAATTAAACAGAATATATATTTTGTCACCTAATACTACTCTAGTCAGAGTGTATGACAGATAGGGCCCAGGGGTCCAGTCAGAATGCATAGTCAGCAGTTGACCAGTCAACATTGACTCGTCAAGAGGGTCATCGGGGTCCACGTGTCATAGTTTGCTAGGTTAACTAATTTAGTTAATTAGGTTAATTAACTAATTAATTAATTCACTAATTATTTTTATTTAATATTATTTATTTTATTTCTTTAATTTTTTTATTTCTTTTTTTGAGGGGCGGGCCCCACTGGGCAGTGGCCCAGCCGACCGTAGGTGTGGTCGTGCACGCACGCGCGCACACGGCGAGGGCGAGGCTGTGGTCGTGCCTGGGGCACACACGGACACACTCCGGCGTCGGCGGCCTCGGCCACAGCCTGCAGTGGCGGCGGCTGGGCGGGCACGTTGGGGAGCCGCAGTCGGCGGCGATAGCGGGCGCGGGGTAGTGGCGGCAACAGCAGGCTGCGGGCGAGTGAGCGGTGGGCGGCGCGATGGGACGCGTGCTCACGCGGCTACGGTGGCGCAGCGGCAGAAGCAGCAGCCAGCGCAGGCAGCGACAGTAGGGGCAGGTGGTGGAGGCAATAACCAGCAACAACAGCAGGCGGGGGCGAGCACGGCGCCAGCGGTAGGTAGCAGCGGGCGACGACGGGCGTGGCCATGCACAGGCTGGCGTGCATGTGGGCGAGGCCAAGCGCGGCTGGCGCGGGCACGGGCTGGGGGAAGGCGAGGGCACGCGGCGAGCAGCGTCGCAGGAGCAGGAGGCGCGGCGGGGCGCACGGGCTCGCACGGCGACAAGACTAGGGGGAATCCGAGGACGTAACAAGGGGGGAACGGGCGTGGGGTGTGGGCTAGCTGGGCCGGCCCAGCCACTTGGGCCAAGTGGCCCAGGGGTTTCCCCCTTTTCTTTATCTTATTTTCTGTTTTCTTTCTTTATTCTTTTCTGTTTCTTTTCTCTATTTTCTATTTCATTTCAATTCCAAAATACTTTTGTTGCTTATGAAATGTGTCATATAAATATCGGGTAATATTTTGAACTAGCTCACAAAGTTTTAATTTATTTTGAACAATTTAAATATTTATCTTAAATTAAATTGATTTAACTAAAAGCTTATGGGTCAGCAATAAATAGCTTAGGGTCGTTTTATTATTTTGAAAAATGTTGATTCTCATATGACAATTTGTTAGTGAATATTTGCAACCTGCCCACATTTTTATTTTGCCATTTGGATGAAAGAGAGGTTTAGCAACAGTAATTGTGATGACATGGAACCATTAGCACGGTATTACTGTAGCTTAATTATCGGGGTGTTACAAGTTGTTATAAAGTTCTCTTCTCGAGTCGGTCCTGCTACTAACTCAGCACCTACCTGGTAAACTTGCTCTTGAAAGACCATGGCCGCTCTTTGTCCGCAAAAACTGTCAGATCACAAAATAATTCAAAACTCAAGGCAAGGCCCAAAAGCGCTCAGCTCC
Organism: Thinopyrum elongatum; assembly: GCA_011799875.1. Lineage (NCBI taxonomy): Eukaryota > Viridiplantae > Streptophyta > Magnoliopsida > Poales > Poaceae > Thinopyrum > Thinopyrum elongatum. The sequence goes on along the minus strand of CM022302.1, from coordinate 152,422,645 downwards.
CCGGCAATGGCGCTAGTAAAATTTTGATAGCCTGCAAGTGCACATGGTTTAGTTGTAGCCTTTTCGAAGTAAGAGTATCGATCCCACAGGGAGCACAGGAATCAGGCTTTTGTCCTTTGTAAGGAATTATGTGACTTTGCGCCTGCAGATAATTGTAGACTTGAAGCAAAGTGAGGGCGGATTTAAATAAGGATTGAGTAATATTGTGACTTGTAACTAAATAACATAAAAGTAAATTAAAAGCAAGGATGGTAAATAATGGTTAAACAACAGAATTAAAAAAGGCGTTCTCTGGGAGTCTGGAATCCCCATTGGTATGTTTCTAGTACTACTATGCATACACATAGCATGGAGCGGATACTTGAGCCACTGTTGACGATTATGCTGGGCGGAGCTGGGTACAGAAGACGTTCTACTCGTGGTAGACTTTGTGCCACGCACGCCACCATCATAGTCTCCCCCTGAGGGTTACAACTCATGATAATTAAGGGTTTCCACGTGGATGCGGCCTCACTAAGCAGGGTTCTCCGTGATCCCCGATCACTTGTAAAGGTTAGGAGCAGTAGGCTTTTACTATCACCTCGGATTACCTCCACATCCTAAACCTATGCAAAGACAGTGATATACTTTGTGCCCAATAAAGGCACAAATGCTGAGTGGGGCCCCTTCAAAACATTCACAAAGTTATTAAACTAAGCATTCAATAGGTTATCTTATATCCGCAATAAACATTAGAGATCCTATACATACCAAGGTTCATCCATATCCCCGAGAACTAGGGGTCTACTCACACATAAGAACAACAATCATCATGGTGATAGTAAATGAATACATGGATGGATGATTCAACCGATACACTGAAGGATCCACTAGGGTTCTTGATGTTCCAGATGATAAGGATGTGGATGATGATGATGATGATGATGATGATGATGAAGGCGGTGATGATGTGGGTGATGATGATGTCGTTCCTCGCGCGGTGAGAGGAATTTCCTTCTTCTCCCGGTCAATCCTCCCTATAGATGGGCTCTGGAGGCTAGGGTTCTACCTTCTGGATGAGTTTTTTGAGTCTCTATTCGTCCCCTCCCCAATCCATTTCAACGGGGTAAAATAGTTGATCCCCCTGCGGCGGCAGCACGCCAATGAACGCCAGCATTCGCTCTGGAAGCGCAACGACAGCCATTTCTTTGGCCTTCTTGCTTGGTTTTTCTATGGAATGTGTTTATCACCTTTAATACGTGATTCCACTGCCATTTCTGAGTGTTTTATCCATAAAATGAATATTGCTCCAAAAGACATCACCTGAAGGATCATCAACAAAAGAAGTGCGCGAACGCGGTAAAATTCCACAAAGCCCACCTTGTAGGCACAAAATATAAAGGAAAAACATCACGTAAATTGGACTCATCACCCCCACACAAGCACACCGTCGATGCTCGCACAAGATATCCCATGCTAGTGGGGAGGTATGAGCGAAGGGGAGAGGAGGACCCATCGCTGCGGATGTCGTCTGCAAATGCCCAACGATGTGTGCCGATGTCGGCGGTGAAGGAGAGGCGGGAGGGAGTTGGGTTGAGCGGCAGCGGCCATCACAGATCGACTTGAGGGCATCGGCGGCCATCTGCCCATCGATGGGAAAGACCAAATTGACCGTAGCCTACAGTCAAGAGAGCTCACCGTAAGGTCACCCCACACCGCTCGCCGTCGTCCAGGAGCCGGAGCCGGAAGGCCCAGATCAGATCTCGGCCAGCACGCACCACCACATCCAGATCTCATGAAGCCGCCAGACCACCAGCTGATGTCCAGGCCGCCATCGCGCCACCAAGACAGGTCACCACCGTCGGCCCAAACGCCTAACGCTGTGCTGGCGCCCCATGCAAGCATGGCGCCTCCGCTTGCACACGTTGTCTCGTGTCAGTTAGGAGGTCAAGCGAAGGGGAGAGGAGGACCTGCCGACGCTGACGCCGACCGGGCCTCGTCTGGCGGCGTGTGTCGGCAGCGGCGAGGATACCCCCCTATGGCGTGTGGGAGCGACTTGGGGCGCATTAATTATCATGTTCAAGCCATAAGCTAACCAATGCTCCAAGAGCATCTGTGGTACACAAATGTATTTTGTCCACGAACTTTATATATTTTCCTGCTCTCAAGAAATAAGCTAATATACTCCTACATATCTTCTCCCATGCACAAGAAGCTAGTATTCTTTGCCCCTATCTTGGGTCAAACATTTGTACACCGACCGTTCTATTTCTTAAACACAAAGGAGAGGCATTCTTACTTTTGCTTGGCCAGCTTCAACACTTTCCTTCCGATGTCCCACTTCCTCCTTACTATCCATCATCTTTCCCCTCGTCTAACACTTCAGATCTATGAGCTAACCAGGTCATATGATTTGGTGTGAACATTTTAGATTTATGATATTTCTTAAAATCATGAACTATAAATAATTCCGCTCAAACTTTAATGGCAATAACATTGTTGTAATGAAACTAATAGCAAATGATAATCCAATCGTCTCGCATACTATGACCAAAGTATACTATAGTACTAAATTTTGCATCCTAGCTAAGTCAACTTTCATTAATACCATTGTCCTGAATACTAAGCCTCACTCAATTATGTCAGTATGAAACATCCAATTGTCTAATAGATTAAAAATCAACTCACATCTTTCAGTCGTATATCAAGCAACATTGCCATCCATACATACATCTAAAATCGAAAGAAAGTGTCAGAACATAGTAGAATCTCTCACCCCCCCCCCCCCCCCCCCCCCGGTCGCTCCCTCCATCTCTCCCTTGATAACCACTACCAATAATTATTCCCCAAAAAACCAATACCAATTACGAAAGTAATCAAGAAAGTACATCCCAGACTACATACAACAAGCGAAAGGAGTGCTTACTTGGATTAATGGCAAGGCGGTGCAGAGAAAAGCGGCGATTGTGCCCCATCATTGCTGGCCTCTATGTCGAAAATGATATCTTCGAGCAGAGAAAGCTATTCAAGGCTATCAACATTGGCTGCTTGGTTGTACGGCAACCAATGAGGCACGCTGCAGCCGGTCGGACACGGGGAGGTGCGAGGAAGCCAAACACCTGCGTCGTTGGCTTCTTTGAGAAGTTGTATGTGGTGGGGTAGCGGGATTGATGAGGTGATGCGCAAGGTGAGGAAGGCGATCGATGATGCTGATATATCGACAGGATCCGGCCGTCAGAGGTTACCGGGTCCAAGTGAGTCAGCGAGTTGAGGCGGCGTGGTGTGGGGAGTAGGGATGTAGCCCGCAGCCGGCGGCAATGATAGAGCGTTCGAGGGAGGGCGGCGAGGTGACGTGCTAGCGAGATGGTGTGGCGGCCACGTGCGAGAGGATGGGTGGCGGCTGAGGAGGCATACTTGGACTTTTCGGCCTCATTGTGCTCGGGACCGCACTCGCCATCAATATGGAACACGACCATGGCGCCAGCAATGATGGGGGCAAGATCCGCCACAGGACAAGTGAGATCAATACTGACGTGTGCAAGCAAGGCATCCGACGCCGCACTTGCAGGGTGCAGGCAGGGGTCCAAGGGATGACGGAGGACCAGCGGCCGGGAGGCGGACTGCTTGTTGGCTTTGCAGGGATGCGATGACTTCCGCTGGAGAAGGCATCGTGAAGTCTGGTGGGGGGGGCTACCTTTAGGCAATGCATTGCATCATGCATTCAAAATCAGATCACGTCTTTATTTTCTAGGAGAAACTTTCTCACGGGAACACGATAGATTGAATGATGATTTTCTTACGGGCGGGGATGGATGAAAGAACCAACAAACGACATAGCGACATCATCACTATTGTGACTCCTTTTAATATTGAAGATGCCAAGCACAAAATAATAGGTTGGTCATGGAAAAAATAAAACAGAAAAAAGAAAAGCAAAAAACAAGACATAGAAAAAATAAAAATAAAAATGCGCCCACGCGTCGAATGGGCCGGCCAACTTTGGTTTAGGTATGATTAGTGGAATGCAAGGAAATTTTGGATTTAGTTGAGATTTTTTGAATATTTGATTTGAATAAGTTAATGCATTATGTTATTTTCGTAAAGTGTCGATTTGACTGAATTAATGCACGCATCAAATGGGCCGGTCCAAATTGGCCGCACTTGAGCGAAAGATCGTCTGTAAGACGTTCACGGGTGTAATATAGTCTTTGCCTAGGAGTTGGTCGGAGTGAGGCGAGACTACCAACTCCTCCTTTAGGAGTAGAGATATAAGTTCAAGCCAAAAGGCGCAAACGATCCCGACCAAGGTAATAGCGGCAACCATTGTGTACCGTGCGTGATGAATCATATACTTATATGGTTTTTTCAGACAGAGGTATGCAAATAATACAAAACTAGTAATATATAAGGTCAGGGCTAGGCCCCGGTCGACAGGCCGGCCGGTCACTATGCAACCACCCGATTCCCTTGTATACATCCGTTAGATTTGGCCCTTCCCCTCGCGTCATCTTCTTCCCTCCACCACTCACAAAAAAAGGAGAAATCCCGACTTTCCCATGCGCAGAGCACTACTCCTGGCACGCCGCTTCCATGCCCCCGCTGTCATGGCCGTAGCTGACGAGTTCCGGTGAGGTCTCTTCCATGGCCAGTGGGGCAGTATTGTAGTTGCTAGCAGCAAAAAAACATAGTCATCACCATGGATGGGGTTGCAGCAAAAAATGCCTCGTTCTTCTTTCCCAGCAAATCTCATGACACCCCCAATATCTCGGTTAAAAAAACACCCCCGCACCGCCGTTGCAGCTCGTCGGCGTTTTTGGTTGCAGCTCTTCTTCGCATGGGCATGAAAGCAGCAAACATTGACACCTTTAGTAGCAAAAAATCGACAACGCACTAGTAGAAAAACGACTTTACGTGAGCCCCATTAGTCCCGGTTTGGAAACGGACCGGTACTAATGTGACCATTAGTCCCGGTTCCAATGGCTAGGGGGGCGGGCATCATTAGTCCCGGTTCGTGTTGAACCTCTAGTACCGGTTCGTGACACGAATCGGGACTAAAGGGGTGGTGGCAGGCTGGTGTCAGGCCGGGGCCCCACGAGCCCCTTTAGTCCCGGTTCATGACATGAACCGGGACTAGAGGTGCACCTTTAGTCTCGGTTTGTATAACCAACCGGGACTAAAGATGCTCCTATATAAACCCTTCATCGAGCCCAAGCTCTCTGTTCTTCCCCATTCCTCTCCTCTCTGTTCTTCCCCTCTTGCTCGAGCTCATCCTCCATTTTTGCAAAAATTTGTCAAGATTTGAAGGCACCCCATCCATCCAAGTGTTCACAAAGGTTAGCAACTTTGTCCTTTCATCTCTCATTGCTAGATTAGCACTTGCAATGCTCTATAAGTATAGTGATTTGTGGGTTTTAGTTTGGGAGTATTTATATATGTGGTAGTTTATTTGATTTATATGCAATTTGAGCTCAAATTAACTTCTTAGTGTGCATGTGTAGGTGTGGTTTACTTAGTGCCTTCCCGTCCCCGTCCTAACCACCGTCGATCGCCCGCGCCGCCTCGTCGCCGGCACCACCTTGGTGAGCCTCTTGTTCTTATCCTTTTTATAAAAAGAAAATCATGTTTGTGTGATTTAGATAGTTACTTGTATAATTTCTTACCCGTACGTTCTTTGTTATACATAGTGGCATGGTTTTGATATCCGTCCCCGTCAGCCCTCGTTCGGTTTATGATTCGGATGTGGTATATTCTCTTTTATAACTATTTGTTGCATTTCATGTTTATGACAAATTATGCCCATCAAGTTGACATAGATATTTTTATCTAGGAGGTATGTGAACCAGAAATTGCAACCGACCTTGTCGAGAAGTTAAATTTAGTTGAAAAAGAAAACGAGTATTTGAAAGAAAAATTGAAAATAATTGAAGAAGAGAAGATGGAATTGGAGTTGTATGTTGCCGATGTCGTCGATGATCACAACATCAAGATAGATGCAATGCGCTTGAAGATTAGAAAGATTAGAAAATATGCCATTGATAGTGAGGCTTGGTATCATTATGCTGTTGGATCAATTGTTACCTTAGTTGCGATCTTGATCGCATTTGTTGTTGCATTTAAATGCTTTAGCTAGAGAGTTTGTATGTTGTTTTATGAGAATAACTATGTATGAACTTGTATTAATTTGGTCTTTTCGGTGTTGTGTAATGAAGATGAGCCAGCAATGGATGTACGATGACCGATGCTCTCCCTAGTTCATTAATGGCGTGCGTACTTTTCTGGTTGCGGCTGAGGCAAACAAGCGGGCGGATGGTTTTATGTATTGTCCATGTGCTGTCTGTAAGAATGATCGAAATTACTCTAACTCAAGAACCATTCACGTCCACCTGTTTGAGTCTGGTTTCATGTCCGGCTATAACTGTTGGACCAAGCACGGAGAAAGAGGGGTCCTAATGGAAGAGAATGAAGAAGAAGAGGATGACGATAGCTATCCTGGCCATGGGTTCCCTAAATACGATGGTACAACAATGGGGGAAGAAGCTGAGGCGGCAATGTGGGAAGAAGCTGAAGAAGAGGTATCAGATGAGCCCGCTGATGATCTTGGTCAGGCCATTGCCGATGGAAAGAGAAACTGCGCAAGTGAAAAGGAGAAGCTGAAGTTGCAGCGCATGTTAGAGGATCACAAGAAATTGTTGTACCCAAATTGCGAAGATGACAAGAAAAAACTGGGCACCACACTGGAATTGCTGCAATGGAAGGTAGAGAATGGTGTATCTGACAAGGGATTTGAAAAGTTGCTGATAAAGTTAAAGAAGATGCTTCCAAAGGACAACGAATTGCCCGACAAGTATGTACGAAGCAAAGAAGGTTGTCTGCCCTCTAGGATTAGAGGTGCAGAAGATACATGCATGCCCTAATGACTGCATCCTCTACCGCGGTGAGTACGAGGATTTGAATGCATGCCCAGTATGCAGTGCATTGCGCTATAAGATCAGCCGCAATGACCCTAGTGATGTTGAGGGCGAGTGCCCCAGGAAGAAGATTCCTGCCAAGGTGATGTGGTATGCTCCTATAATACCACGGTTGAAACGTTTGTTCCAAAACAAAGAGCATGCCAAGTTGATGCGATGGCACAAAGAAGACCGTAAGAAAGACGGGAAGTTGAGAGTACCCACTGACGGGTTGCAGTGGAGAAAAATCGAGAGAAAGTGGAAGGACTTTGCAAATGACGCAAGGAATGTATGGTTTGGTTTAAGTGCAGATGGCATTAATCCTTTTGGGGAGCAGAGCAGCAATCATAGCACCTGGCCTGTGACTCTATGTATCTATAACCTTCCTCCTTGGTTATGCATGAAGCGGAAGTTCATTATGATGCCAGTGCTCATCCAAGGCCCTAAGCAACCCGGCAACGATATTGATGTGTACCTAAGGCCTTTAGTTGAAGAACTCTTACAGCTGTAGAATGAAAAAGGTGTATGTGCATGGGATGAGCACAAACAGGAGGAATTTGACCTACATGCGTTGATGTATGTAACCATCAATGATTGGCCTGCTCTCAGTAACCTTTCAGGACAGACAAACAAGGGATACCACACATGCACGCACTGTTTAGATGATACCGATAGTATATATTTGGATAAATGCAAGAAGAATGTGTACCTGGGACATCGTTGATTTCTTCCGAGCAGGCATCCCTGTCGAAAGAAAGGCAAGCATTTCAAAGGTGAGGCAGATCACCGGAAGAAGCCTCGCCACCGTACTGGTGATGATATACTTGATATGGTCAAGGATTTAAAAGTAATCTTTGGAAAGGGTCCTGATGGACAATCTGTTCTGAATGACGTTGACGAACGCGCACCCATGTGGAAGAAGAAATCTATATTTTGGGACATACCCTATTGGAAAGACCTAGAGGTCCGCTCTGCAATCGACGTGATGCACGTGACGAAGAATCTTTGCGTGAACCTGCTAGGCTTCTTGGGCGTGTATGGGAAGACAAAAGATACACCGGAGGCATGGGAGGACCAGCAACGTATGCACGGAAAAGACGTCATACATCAGGGTCATGCCAGCTATGCTCTTACCAAAGAAGAGAAGGAAATCTTCTTTGAATGCCTGCTCGGTATGAAGGTCCCGTCTGGCTTCTCGTCGAATATAAAGGGAATAATAAATATGACAGAGAAAAAGTTCCAGAACCTAAAGTCTCATGACTGCCACGTGATTATGACGCAACTACTTCCGGTTGCATTGAGGGGGCTTCTACCGGAAAAAGTTCGATTAGCCATTGTGAAGCTATGTGCATTCCTCAATGCAATCTCTCAGAAGGTAATTTAGAGAATGATTTGGTGCAATGTCTTGTCAGTTTCGAGTTGGTGTTCCCACCATCCTTCTTCAATATCATGACGCACGTCCTAGTTCACCTAGTCGAAGAGATTGCCATTCTGGGTCCTGTATTTCTACACAATATGTTCCCCTTTGAGAGGTTCATGGGAGTCTTAAAGAAATATGTTCATAACCGTGCTAGGCCAGAAGGAAGCATCTCCAAGGGCCATGAAAATGAGGAGGTCATTGAGTTTTGTGTTGACTTTATTCCTGACCTTAAGCCGATTGGTGTTCCTGAATCGCGGCATGAGGGTAGACTGGGTGGAAAAGGCATGCTAGGACCGAAAGCAATAATATGTATGGACGAGCATTCTTGGGCACAAGCACACTACACAGTTCTACAAAATTCCTCCTTGGTGGCTCCGTATATTGAGGAACACAAGAATATTCTACGCTCCAAACACCCGGAGCAGTCTGACGACTGGATTACACGTGAACAAACGGGGACTTTCGCCGGTTGGTTGCGCACACGTCTCATGCATGACGACGCTGTTGAAGATGAGATGTACTTGCTGTCCCAGTTACCATCTTCGAATATATTGACTTTCTAAGGGTACGAGATAAATGGGAATACATTTTACACGATCGCCCAAGATAAAAAAAGCACCAACCAAAACAGTGGTGTCCGCTTTGATGCAGTAAACACCAATAGGCCAAAGGACACATATTATGGTTACATAGAGGAGATATGGGAACTTGACTATGGACGTGGTTTGAAGGTCCCTTTATTTCGGTGCAAATGGGTCAATCTGACAGGAGGCGGGGTAAAGGAAGACCCGCAGTACGGAATGACAACGGTGGATCTCAACAATCTTGCGTACACAGACAAACCATTCGTCCTAGCCAATGATGTCGCGCAGGTTTTCTATGTGAAGGACATGTCTACCAAGCCAAGAAAAAGAAAAGATAAGGAAGCGAATACATCATACGATGAGCCAAAGTGCCAGATAGTTCTTTCAGGGAAAAGAAACATCATGGGAGTGGAGGACAAGACAGACATGTCATAAGATTATGAAAAGTTTCATGAAATTGCTCCATTCACAGTGAATATTGACCCGAGCATCCAGTTAAATGATGAAGATTGTCCATGGTTACGGCGCAAAGGGACACACGCGAAGAAAAAGTTTTATACCCAAAGATCCCACTCTGGGATGTGACCGGCTTCACTGTCATCACTTTCTTCTCTAGTGAGTTTCCGGACTTATATATCTGGAAAGTCCCACTTCGGACAAACCGGAGGGAATCTTTGTAATAGTTAGGGTACTTATGTGTTTTGGCATTTGAAATGCGAAGAAATATTATGTACAAACAAATTATTTCATGCATTATATAGGACTTCATTTGCTATATAAAATGGACAATCTCTTTCGAAGTATCAGGCTTTCGGACGAAAACTCATCAGTTACAAAGGCATTTCATTTTTTAGAAATTATTTCAACTCCAGACTTTTTGTGCGTTCAGTATGCACCATTCAAAGCCATCTCATCAATTTTCAACCCTTTCTGACTTCATTTGCTATTTTTCATGCATTTACTGATTTTTTTTGAGCTAAACGACCCTGAAATTGAAAATCACTACAAATGAACTCTGAAAAGGTTGAAAGTTGGCATGGTATCATCATTTCACCCACATAGGATGTGCTAAAAAGTTGAGAGGGCTACGACAAAAACTGGATGCACTTCGTGTACAAAATGGACAATCTCTTTTGAAGTATCAGGGTTTCAGACGAAAACTCATCTGTTACAAAGGCATTTCATTTTTTAAAACTTATTTCAACTCCAGACTTTTTGTGCATTCAGTATGCACCATTCAAAGCCACGTCATCAATTTTCAACCCTTTCTGACTTCATTTGCTATTTTTCATGCATTTACTGATTTTTTTGAGCTAAACGACCCTGAAATTGAAAAGCACTACAAATGAACTCTGAAAAGGTTGAAAGTTGGCATGGTATCAACATTTCACACACATAGCATGTGCTAAAAAGTTGAGAGGGTTACGGCAAAAACTGGATGCACTTCGTGTACAAAATGGACAATCTCTTTCGAAGTATCAGGTTTTCGCACGAAAACTCATCTGTTACAAAGGCATTTCATTTTCAAAACTTATTTCAACTCCAAACTTTTTGTGCGTTCAGTATGCACCATTCAAAGCTACAACATCAATTTTCAACCCTTTCTGACTTCATTTGCTATTTTTCATGCATTTACCGATTTTTTTAAGCTAAATGACCCTGAAATTAAAAAGCACTACAAATGAACTCTGAAAAGGTTGAAAGTTGGCATGGTATCATCATTTCACCCACATAGCATGTGCTAAAAAGTTGAGAGGGTTACGGCAAAAACTGGATGCACTTCGTGTACAAAATGGACAATCTCTTTCGAAGTATCAGGTTTTCGGACGAAAACTCATCTGTTACAAAGGCATTTCAATTTTAAAACTTATTTCAACTCCAAACTTTTTGTGCATTCAGTATGCGCCATTCAAAGCTACATCATCAATTTTCAACCCTTTCTGACTTCATTTGCTATTTTTCATGCATTTACCGATTTTTTTGAGCTAAATGACCCTGAAATTAAAAAGCACTACAAATGAACTCTGAAAAGGTTGAAAGTTGGCATGGTATCATCATTTCACCCACATAGCATGTGCTAAAAAGTTGAGAAGGTTACGGCAAAAACTGGATGCACTTCGTGTACAAAATGGACAATCTCTTTCGAAGTATCAGGGTTTCAGACGCAAACTCATCTGTTACAAAGGCATTTCATTTTTTTAAACTTATTTCAACTCCAGACTTTTTGTGCATTCAGTATGCACCATTCAAAGGCACTTCATCAATTTTCAACCCTTTCTGACTTCATTTGCTATTTTTCATGCATTTACTGATTTTTTTTAGCTAAATGACCCTGAAATTGAAAAGCACTACAAATGAACTCTGAAAAGGTTGAAAGTTGGCATGGTATCATCATTTCACCCACATAGCATGTGCTAAAAATTCGAGAGGGTTACGGCAAAAACTGGATGCACTTCGTGTACAAAATGGACAATCTCTTTCGAAGTATCAGGGTTTCAGACGAAAACTCATCTGTTCCAAAGGCATTTCATTTTTTTAAATAACCTAAGAATTACCAAATTGAATATAATGATAAAACACACTAATATTAAACAGTAGAAAAAAGAATCACTGAAAAATCTATTTTTAAAGTAAAGTTATTCACAAACTAGTGATTCACACAAATTTCAAATAATTCAAATTTAAACTATTCAAATTTAAAAACTACTACCACTAACAGAAAGTTTATAATTTTTTTGACCTAACACAAAAAGATTCACTAAGAAACTCTAAATAAAGCAAAAAAACAACTCAGAAACAAAAGAAAATAAATAAAGCAGAAAACAAAAAAAACTAGAAAATCAATAAATTAAAAAAACCGCCTACTGGGCCGACGGCCTGCATACGACTAGAAACCCAACACCTAGTTGGGCCAGGATGCAGGCCCGCATGGCCCAGTAGGGACCACAGGGCAGACAGGTTCGGTAGGCCCACAAGGCCTGCATTAGAGAGGAGCTCGATGGAGAGGTTGCGGCGGGGCTTATAAACTGGTGCTGGTGCCTCTCGCCAAGCGAGGTCGGACTAAACTTGCCCTGCACCGCGGCTGTGGCAGCACAAGGCCTTTAGTCCCAGTTGGTGGCTCCAACCGTGACTAAAGGCCCCCCTTTAGTCACGGTTGGAGCCACCAACTGGGACTAAAGGCCTGGCTTTCCGCCGCTTGGCCTGGCCAAAATTCACCCTTTAGTCCCGGTTGGTGGCTCCAACCGGGACTAAAGGTGCCTCGTATATAAGCAACACTTACGAATTTTCCCCTCCACCCTCTCCATTCGTCCTCTCCGCTCCGCCGCTCACCTGGACGCGACGCCGTCAGGCTGCCCAACTGCGCCATTGTCGCCGCCGGCCTCCACGCGCAGCGCCCGAGCCTGCCCGCGCCGCTCTCCACGTGCGCTCCGTCGTCGCCTCCCACACGCGCCGCCGTCGTCGTCCTCCGAGCCCGCGCGCCGGCGCCTCCTCCGATCGATCCCCCGCCCCGATGAGCCCGCGCCGCTCCTCCACGCCGCCCGGCCCCCACCCCGACGGCCGAGCCGGCCCCCTGATCCTCGCGGTGAGCTCCGGCGGCGGCCATCTTTTTTTTTCATTTTTACTTGATATAGATGAGTAGGAATGTTAGATGTATATGTAGATGAATGTTAGATGTATATGTAGATTAAGTAGGAATTTTTGTGTGTAGAGTTTATTATGTATGTATGTATGTATGTATGTATGTATATGAATGAATAATGTTATGTATGTTAGATTGAGTAGGAATTTTTTATGTTTTAGATATATATATGTATGTTTTGATGTTTATTTTTATACAATGTATATGTATATATGTATATGTAGATGAACGGTGAAATTTGCATAGATTTTCTGTTTTTTAGTTTTTTATACTTATAGAAAAAATTTGCATAGAAAAAAGTTGACCATGTATTAAAAATATTTTAATGTTAATATATATCTTAATGTTGTACTTGCAAAAGTTTGTCATGTATTTGCAAAATCAAGTAAACAAGAATTACAAAAATCATAATCAAGCATTTAAAAAAAGACTCGTCGTCGACTCGTTGGCTAGGACGATGCCCGGCCCGCATCCTCGTCGTCGAGTCGTTGGCGACGACGTCCTGCTTCAGAGGCGCCATGTCCGGGACTGGGCTCCGCCGGGCTGGTACTGGGAGGTGCTACCTTCAGGGGCGCGCATCTTGGTGAGGAACCCGCCTCCCGTCGTCAACCCAGAGCTTCTTTGGTGGCGGGCGCGTGGGCCATATTCGGTGCGGAGGCTGGCGTCCCCTGCGGAGGTGGTACATCGCCTTGTCAGGGAGGAGGACGAGCACGTCCGTCGCTACATGGTTGCGTTGGACGTCAGGTTCTCCAATACCTGGCAGGTTCTTCAGGGATCTCACCCGAGCTATGATCCTGTGATCGTTCCTTCTCCTTGGGTGTCCACCGCGAGCAATGTTAGCTAGTGATGTTATATATATGATAATATTCAAGATGTATTAGTGATAATACTCGAGATGTATTCAAGATTATATTCGATAATATTCGAGACGATGTATTCGAGATTATATTATTCGATAATATTCGAGACGATGTATTCGAGATTATATTCGATGATGCATATTATCTGGATTATTCGAGATGTATATTATCTACTATGATTCAGTTTTTCCTTATTGATTGCATGCATTCTAATTTGAATACTAAATTATTTTATCTTTCTTCTGGATTAGTTAAATAAAAGCTATGGACAATACCGGCAGAGAAGGAGAAGAGACTATGTTCGACATCATACGCTCCCCGAGCCCAGATGAGAATGAAGAAGATGACGGCTCACAATATCTGAACAATACCGGTGAGGGTATGATATTTGATGAAGACGAACGAATAGATGAAGTCCACAACAATGATGACGAAGGAAATGTTGTTCTTCAAATAACAAAGACCGGCGAGGTATATTTATATAAGGCATCTGGTGATCATCACATATTTTAATTGATTTGTATATATATTAACGAATCGATCTTTCTTCTTTTAGCCCTCCGGATCGAGCAAATCTTCTACAAGCAGCAGGACAGTTTGAGGCCCGGCCAAAAAGTTGCAGGATGGCGTAAAGAACAACATCGATGCCATCAAACCAAATGGCGAACCGATTGAACCTAAGAAGAATGCGAACAAGTTCATTCGTCAATGCGGAGTTATTGTCAGGGACCAAATCCCGATCTCCGTTCAAGAATGGAAAAGGCCAGCAAAGGGAGATCCAGATGTTACTTTTGTCTCCGAAAGAGCAAAAGATCTGCTTTGGGAATCGCTCATGTCACATTTCACCCTACCAGATCGTTTGACAGATGCAGATCTGGAGAAAGTCAAGAAGAGTGCTCTTAAGAAGATGGCGATAGCATTCAACAACCACAAGAAAAATATATGGGCCGCGTACGTCAAAGCAGGAAAGCAGACTCCAAAATTCAAGGGAACACTGGAGAAGGCAAGAGATCACTGGGACGCTTTCGTGAAGTTCAAGGAATCGGAAACAGCTCAGGAATGGTCGAGAAAAAACAAGATTAATGCTGCGAAAAAGAAGTGGCACGATAATCTAGGGCCAGGTGGCTACGAGGTGGCCCGGCCTAAGTGGGATATCGCTGAGCAAGAGATGATTGCTGCAGGGGTCACTCCAGTTACATTGAGCTGGCCCGAAAGGTGCAGGACTTGGTTTTATGCGCATGGGGGGAAGTTGGACCCAAAGACAGGGCTGGTTTTGGAGCGGGCAAGTCTTAAAGAAGCCTCCGACGGTTTACTTCTTGCAATAGAACAGGCTCGAATGGGGGTGTTCACGCCCAACAAAGAGAACGATGAGCTTACGCGCGCCCTGAAGAATCCTAAACACCCGGGAAGAACACGAGGCAAAGGCGTTGTTCCGTGGTTTGAGGGGTTTGCGGGTTGGAACGCCGATTACAGAAGCTGTGCAAGAAAGAGGAAGCAGGAGGAGTAGAAGAGGAAGCTGCAGGAGGAGAAGATGAAGGAGGAAGCAGGCCGCCTTCAACTGGTAGAATCAAAGCACGCGGAGTTGGAACGCGCTTTCAGGCAGCAGCAGGAGCAGATCGACTCACTTAGCCAGGAAAGGGCGTCTCAGCTGCAGCAGCAAGCAGATCCAGCATTGGATAGCACCGTCCCATCTATGCCGAGAAGTAGTGTGGGTTCCACCCAGGCCGATGATGCACTGCTGGCTAGATACCCTGTGGATGATATCAAAGATAGGACTACTTGTGAGCTACACATGAAAGTGAAGAACATATCCATGAAGGTGGCGGACGGCTATGCTTTAACAAATCCCCCTGAAGCAACCTTCCATTGCAATCCGATTCCAACTGGCTATGCTCGTGTCGGGGTTGATGAAGTGATGTCAGGATATTACGAGCTAGAGCTTGACATTCCTGGAGGTGACGAGGAGCGCACACTGGGAGAGGCCATACATCGTATCATTATATGGAAAAAGGATTGCATCGTCTTTCAAAGGCTACCGACTCCTGCTGCAACAAGTCCGCCACCGCGTCAACCTCCTCCAAGTCCGACGCCGCATCAGTCGACTCCTGCTCCTCCAAGTCCGGCGCCGCGTCAGTCGACTCCTCCTCCTCCAAGTCCGGCATCGCGTCAGCCGACTCCTCCTCCTCCAAGTCTGGCACCGCGTCAGCCGACTCCTCCTCCTCCAAGTCCGGCACCGCGTCAGCCGTCTCCGCCGCCTCAGCGGGCTCCGCCACCTCAGCAATAGTGGAAGAGAGGCGCCGCAGCTACGGCGGCTACAACAGGCAAGAAATTCAAATATGGTCCAAGCCTCAAGCCTCTTCCGAAGTTGCCTTACCACCTGACTGACGAGGAAACCGACGCCAAAATGGCTGCCGAAGTGAATGCTCATTTTGCACCGAACCCCCCCCCCCCCCCCCCCCCCCCCCCCCGCCGCCAAAGGAGAAAGTACCTGAGAAAGTCATACAACACTTTATTGATAATGCTCAACCGGCTGTGAAGCATAGGGACTCAGACTATGTGCGCTCTATCAAGAAGTTATATCGTGCACAAAAAGAGAAGGAGTCGAGCTCGAGCTCGAGCCAAGCAGTTGGCAAAAAAAGCGGGAAAACTGTTCCCCAGCTGGGAGAACAGGCAGTGCAATCGACCCCCCCGCTCATTGTACAACCACATGGGAGTACCGCCAATCAGCTGGTAATAACCGACGATCATAGAAGGCAGGTTAAAGAGGCCGGTGTCACTGTTCAACAACTCCTAGGCATCGAGGAATTCCAAACGTTTACAGAGGAGGAATTAAAATGCAAATTTGTCCGCGGACAACCTCTGGTCAAGCCTGAGGAGATCCCGCTTCTATCAACGAGAATGTATCAATTGCATGAGTGGTACCTGAGAGAAGTAAAGAACGGGCGAGAGTCCCTCATGGTGAAAGTCAAGGAAGAGCATTACTTCCATGCAAAAGATTTGTGGGTTGAGTTTCAAGAAATGTTTCAGTTATTGAATCAAGACGCACTCGACAAATCTATCGTCAGTTGCTATTGTCTGTAAGTGATTTCTTTCTGTAATTTAAGTCTCTAGCTAGCTGTGCTCGTTCATTACCTGTAATTATCCTCACTATATTCTTTTCTGTGGTATTATGCAGAATGAAGATGTATGAAATGAAAAGAGGTGGACGCTATGGCATTGGGTTCATTGACCCAAATACCATTAATCAAGAGACATGGTCACAAGAATAGTCGAGAAAAGACACAGAGAAAAGCTTGCTACAGTTTTTGAAGCGACTAAACACCCAACCAGAAATACTACTTCCTTACAACTTCGGGTGAGTGACACTGTCTTGTACTACAAATTTTGTTTTTGCTTACTAGATGTTGATAAGTAGTGTAGTTGATGAGTTATGAACATGCCCGCTTGATTATACAAACGTGTGCGCATGCAGTTTTCACTAGATCCTGCTAATCATTGAAGTTGATGAGAGGAAAGTTCAAGTGCTAGACTCACTATATAAAGAAACATCCGAATATGCAATCGTGAGGGGGATGGTCGACAGGTAATTTCAATCATTATCGCACTATGTCGGCCTATTTAGCTCATTTTCCTGATATCAACTAATTAATAACTTCTTTATTCATTTTCTTTGCCGACGGGCAGGGCTTGGCAAAAGTTCATCAAAGAGGTTGAAGGCGAATGGAAACAATAGCTGAAATGGGCGCGATCCAAGATAATTAAGTAGTACTAGCTAGCTACGTCCGTGCATCTCTTTAATTCTATTTTCAATACCATTATCATGCTTGATTAATTATTATTTGATTGACTTTTATTCTCGTAAAGTGCCTGCGCCAGGCGCCGGGGAATAATTTATGTGCATACTACGTTTGCGAGAACATTCGCATTATGACATCCGAAAGGAACAAAGATGATAGACAACTTTGGGTACGTTTGGCAAAACACTATTCATAATTTTTATATCATTATCTAATATATATACACAAAACTAATACATTCTTATTGATCTCCTTCCTTTAAAGATGTCGGAGATGCGGGACAGGCTCCTACCAACGGATCTCGTACGAGCAATTCAAGAGAAAATAGCGGAATTTTTGCTTACCAAATGCCTCTATGTAATGATCCGCAAATTGTAGGAGAAATTGTATATACCAAATTGTATATATATATATATATATATATATATATATATATATATGTGTGTATATATATATATGTGTGTGTGTATGTGTGTGTGTGTGTGTGTGAATAGTCGTACGAGAAATTAGATGATATATATATGATCGGTTCTACGAGAAATTCTATTTATATATATATATGCATAACGTGTACAGTATATAGTAGCGTAAAATATGTTTCAAATGAAAAAGAATTAAATGGAAAACACAAAATTAAAAGGAAAAATAAACCATAATTCATAAACCCCTAATCCTTTACCAACCGGGACTAAAGGTCCCCCAGCCCCCGGCGCCGGCTCGTGCCACGTGATGGGCCTTTGGTCCCGGGTCGTGTTGAACCGGAAGTAAAGAGGAGTCCCCACCCTTTAGTGCCGGTTGCTGAACTGGCACTAAAGGCCCTTACGAACCGGCACTAAAGCCCTGTTTTCTAGTAGTGACGGTTCCAGCAAAAAACACATAATCGCGGGTCTCGGTAACCTCATGGAAAAATGGATGTAACAATCGGCAAAGCAGTAGTAGCAAAAACCAAAACGGTGGTAGCAAAAGTGGTACAATGGTTCCAACGAAAAGAATACATGGCAGCAAAACTTTGGTCTGTTCCAGCAAAAATCGAAGATGGTGGTAGCAAACTGGTACACTGGTTTCTTTTTTTTAGAGAAAATTTTCAATCTATTCATCTTCAATCATAGCAGTACAACAAATACCAGAAATAATAAAAATTACATCCAGATCCGTAGACCACCTAACGACGACTATAAGCACTGAAGCGAGCCGAAGGCGCGCCGCCATCATCGCCCCTCCATCGCCGGAGTCGGGCACAGCTTGTTGTAGTAGACAGTCGGGAAGTCGTCGTGCTAAGGCCCCGTAGAACTAGCGCACCAGAACAGCAACCGCCGCTGATGAAGAATAACGTAGATCAGAAGGATTCAACTCGAAGACACACGAACGTAGGCGAACAACGACGACATCCGAGCAAATCCACCAAAGATAGATCCGCCGAAAACACACCTCCACACGCCCAGCAACGGTGCTAGACGCACCGCCGGAATGGGGTCTAGGCGGGGAGACCTTTATTCCATCTTCAGGGAGCCGCCGCCGCCGTCTCGTCTCCCTGAGCAGGACACAAACCCTAGCAAAACTGAAAGAAACGACTAAAAACGGAGCCCTCCCGCCGGCTCTTGCCGAGATCCACTGCGCCCCCATGGCCCTAGAGCCACCGGAGAGGAGCGGATCTACGGCGGCACCGACGGGAGGCAGAAACCCTAACTCTTTTTATGGAGGAGGAGGAGGCAGAGGCTAGCACGGAAGGCTCCCACGCAAACGGTGGCAAACCTAAGAGGCTCGTGTTGCCAAGGGTGTGGCTAAACCGCTCGGCTTGAGCAGAGGGTAGAAGGCGGAGATGCTGGTTCCAGCAATTAAGCAAACGTGGTAGCAAAAAATTTGGTAGGTTCCAATAAAACACCGAAGACTATGGTGGCAAAATTTGAAGTTGGTTCTAGCAACAAAAAAAAAACCTTGGTTCCCGCAAATAAAAACCTCGCCCGGATCTCCTGCACTTTATCGGTGTAGCTCCAACATCCTGAACGCCTGTCGCCGCAGGTCTCCAACACTTGTATCCATCGTCTCCAGCACCGATGGATACTGGTTGCAGCACTTTGTTGCCACCGCCTCCAATCTTGTGGTCATCGTCTCCAACACGCGGCGTAGGAGGTACGTCGCCACCAGCACCGGTGTGAGCTCGTTGCAGCACACCCCCTTCCCTTCCTCCCCCGTGGTCATGGCTCATGGAGGAGACCGCTGCACAGGTGCCCCGAGGACGCCACTCCATGGTCGGATCCGCGTAGCCATCTATGTGTGTGTGCGTCGGCCGGTGCGTGGAAGAAGGAGCTGAGACAATAGAGGTGCTGGAGCGCGCGGCGAGAAAGCAGAGGTGCTAGAGCGCACAACAAGGAGAGGACTGTTTTTTGTGGTTGGCGACGCGCGTGAGAGAGATGTGGATGGAAGAGGGGAAAAGGAGGAGGGGATAAGGCTGTGTGTGGTTGAGCGGTGTGTTGGCCTCAATAGCCAGTGCACATGCGAGGGAGCCGACCGGCGCAGTTTTCCGTCGGTCGGTCGGCGTGAAACGTTTTCCAATATAGAAACACTTTTTTTTTAGGAAAATTTGAACACTTTCTTTGCCACCACTAAATAATTTGAAGAGCTAATAAGAGAACATTTTATTTTAGGCAAGAGATTAAGTTTCTCCTTTTTTGTCACCAAAAACTAGAGCCGGCCCATGCATGGACGATGGACCAATTATGCCATAAAAACTTCCCGCAAAAAAAATGCCATAAAAACCATATCTTCTCATATATAGAATTAAATCAACTTTTTATATGATTCACCTCATGTAGTATATACCTCCGCCTTACGTAATCCTTGATTGATTTTTTTTTTTTTTGCGAATCATGTAATCCTTGATTGATACACACACTGATATGCATTATTCATATATGTCACCCACATACCCCATGAAGTTCTATAAAAGGACACCAAAATTAACTGTAAATCGATGTAGGAGTACTCTAGTAAACATACTTGCTTTTCAGAGATGGGGAGTCGCAGGTGCTCCCCCGGCGTGTCTGCCGTCGTCCTCGCCATCTCTGTCGTGGCGCTTCTCAACGTCGACGTGGCGCTGTGCGGCTGCAGCTACAAGCGCATCTTCGCGTTCGGTGACTCCCTCATCGACACCGGCAACTTGTTGTACTCCATCGGCAACAGCGCGTCGCCAATCAAGGAGCTCCCCTACGGCATGACCTTCTTCAAGCACCCCAACGGCCGCATCACGGACGGCCGTGTCGTCGTCGACTTCTACGGTGAGCCGCCGCCGCCATCATCGATTATTATTGTAGTTAAAGAGAGTGTGAGCAGGAGGAGAATTGGAGCCAGGCACCTTAGGTGCTGCTGCTTCTATTGATCACGTATATATAGGTTACAGGCGCATGAGAGTGCGCAGTGTACAAGGCGGAGGTGGGGATCGTGCGCTAGAGCACGTCCAGTACATGCTACGTGGGTAGACTAGGCAGTTGCTTCTGACACCCCGCCACAGCTGAAGTGTCCGGAGGGCGGATGCACAAGCTGGATCGAAACTCCTGGAATGCTGGCGTCGGCAGCCCTTTCGTCATGACATCCGCAAACTACTGCGTCGTTGGGACATGGAGGACACGCAGCTCGCCCAGGGCAACCTTCTCGTGCACAAAGTGGATGTCGAGCTCGATATGCTTTGTGCGTCGATGGTGCACCGGGTTAGCCGCCATGTAGACCGAGGAAATGTTGTCGCAGTAGACCACGGTTGCTTTGGACAGTGGGGCTTGCAGTTCACCGAGGAGCTGGCGAAGCCAGCAGCATTCGGCGACGACGCGGTACTCGGCCTCCGCGCTGGACCGCGAGACAGTGGGCTATCGTTTCGATGACCAAGAGATGAGGGAGTCGCCGAGGAAGACAGCATAGCCCGACGTTGAGCGCCGCGTGTCCGGGCACCCGGCCCAGTCCGCGTCGGAGTAGGCGACTAGGTCGAGGGAGGACGAGCGGCTGATGTGCAGCCCATGCGTGGAGGAGCCGCGGACGTAGCGCAGGATGCGTTTGACAAGTGCCAGGTGCTGCGCGCGCGGGTCATGCATGGAGAGGCATGCCTGCCGCACCGCATACGCCAGGTCTGGCCTGGTCATGGTCAGGTACTGCAGCGCACCCACGATGCTGCGGTATTCCGAGGGGTCGTCCACCGGCGCCCCGGTATCGCCGGAGAGTTTGTTGTGCGTGTCCACGGGCGTGCTCACCGGCTTGCACTCAGTCATGTTGGCGCGGTCCAGGAGCTCGTCGGCGTACTTGCTCTGGGAGAGGAAGAAGCCCGTGCGATCGCATGTGACCTGGATGCCGAGGAAGTACTGCAGAGGGCCGAGATCCTTCATTGAGAACTCGGCGAAGAGCTGGCGCTGAAGGTGTTGCAGAAGCGTGGACGTCGAGGCCATGAGAACGATGTCGTCCACATACAGTAGTAGGTACGCCACCTGGTCACCGAGATGCAGCACGAACAAGGAGGGATCCGCCCGGGCCGCCACGAACCCGATCGACCTGAGGAAGGCGGCGAAGCGGTCGAACCAGGCGCGAGGCGCCTGCCGCAGTCCGTACAGGGACCAGTCGAGCAGGCAGACATGATCGGGCCGGCTCGCGTCGATGAAGCCAGCAGGTTGCTGGCAGTAGACCCGCTCGGTGAGGTAGCCCTGAAGAAACGCGTTGTTCACGTCCATTTGATGGACGGGCCAGTCCCGAGCGGCGGCGAGGGCGAGCACGACGCGGATGGTGGCGGACTTGACCACCGGCGAGAATGTCTCATCGAAGTCGACGTCGGGGCGCTGCGAGAAGCCGCGAACCACCCAGCACGCCTTGTACCTCTCTAGTGAGCCGTCAGCCTTGAACTTGTGGCGGAAGAGCCACTTGCCGGTGACGATGTTGGCGCCAGGCGGCCATGGCACGAGGGACCACGTCCGGTTCGCCATCAAGGCCTTGTACTCCTCCTGCATAGCAGTTAGCCAGTGGGGATCTCGCAGCACAGCGTTCACACTCTTAGGTAGGGGAGAGATGTCTGTGGTGGTGGTGGTAGCTAGGTTGGCATCGGCGTATTTAGGTTGGGGTAGAACTTGCCTAGTTTGCCACGAGTAAACATGGTGTGCGTGGGAATGAGGCTACGGGAGGAGCGGCTGACCAGAGCTGTAGGTGGGTTGGCGGGGGGCGAACGCGTGGGTGAGGGTGGAGAGGAGTTGGGTTTGGCTGCCATGACAGCAGAAGTGGGGTTGGGTGTTTTGGCTGCCATGGCAGCAGATTTGGGTGTGGTTGGTTTGGCTGCCATGGCAGCAGAATTTGGTGCGGGCGATTTGGCTGCCATGGCAGCCGAATCGGGGGTTGGTTGCGCTGCCATGGCAGCGGAATCAGGGGGCGCAGTTTCCTGGTTGGGCGCGGCAATAGGAGGGTGCGGCCGCTTGGAGCGAGGCTGGCGCGGGACATGGAGCGGAAAGGGTGGTGGCTGGTCGTCGTCGGTGGCCGAAGATGGGGGCGCGCGGGGCACGCCGTCGTCGAAGAAAGGAAAGTTGTGTTCATCAAACACAACATGCCGTGAAATGATGACACGACCAGGGCTGCGGTTCAGGCAGCGGTATCCTTTGTGCTCCGGTGAGTACCCGAGGAAAACACAGGGGTGAGAGCGCGGCGCAAGCTTGTGGGCGCTAGTGGCGGCAAGGTTGGGGTAACAGAGGCAGCCGAACACGCGGATGGCTGAGTATGTGGGATGAACGCCGTAGAGGAGATAGAAAGGTGTGTTGTTATGGCGAGCGCGGCATGGGCGTCGGTTGAGGAGAAAAGTGGCGGTGTTGAGGGCCTCAACCCAGAGCGTGTACGGCATGTAATCATGGACGAGGAGAGAGCGGGTGATGTCGTTAAGTGTGCGTAGGATACGCTCCACTCGCCCATTCTGTGGCGAGGTGTAGGGACACGACATGCGGAGTTGAATGCCTTCAGAGGAGAAGAACTCGCGGGAGGCATTGTTGTCAAACTCTTGGCCATTATCGGTTTGTATGGTTAGGATGTTTAGGTGGAAGTGGCACCGCACAAACGCATGGAAGTGTTTGATGGTGGGTAGCACGGCGGATTTGTGTCGTAGAGGGAAGGTCCAGGCGAAGTGACTGTAATCATCGAGAAGTACAAGATAATACTGATAGCCTGACATGCTGATTACAGGGGAAGTCCACACATCACAATGAACAAATTGAAAAGGAAAGTACGACACATGATCCGAATCGCTAAACGGTAGACGAACGTGTTTCCCTAACTGACAAGCTTGACACGAGGGCGACGGCGCGCCATGAGCTGTAATGGACGAGGAGCGAAGCAGGTGGGCGAGGGAGTCGTGCCCCGGATGACCAAGCCGTTGGTGCCAGACGCACGTGGCGACTGCGATGAGCGCATGGTGCTGGGTGGGCTTGGCTACGGGATAGAGCTCGTCACCGGAGTCGTTACATCGGAGGATCACCCGCCTCGTCCTTCGATCCTTAACAGAGCAACCAAAATCGTCAAATTCGACGTTAACAGGGTTTTCACGAGGAAAATTCTTGATAGAGGTAAGGTTTTTGATTAAGTGAGGGGAAACAAGACCTCGTTGAGTGTAAGGGGAGCTGTGGTGGTGGGAATGGTGGCTTGGCCGGTGTGTGTAACTGCAAGCGAGGTCCCATCACCAAATAAAATGCCGGAAGAGGTGTAGGGGCGAGATGAGGAGAGCATACCAGAGGTGGAGGCCATGTGCGTGGACGCGCCCGAGTCCAGGTACCACTCGGCGGACGGCGGCGGCTGCTGCTGCTGCTGCACATGCAGGTTGTTGAGGGCGTGCACTAGGGCAGACTGGTCCCACGCTGGGGTGGACGAGCTCGCGCCGGGCCCGGACGGGGCGCCGTACGGCGGGTGGACGGGGACGGCGCAAGGGTGCCACTGCAGAGGAGGGGCGCCGGCAGCGACGGGATAGGGCGCGCCGTAGTGCGTTGCAGCGCCAGCAAACGGAGCGGGCGCGCCCGGTCGCAGCCCGAGGACGCCAGCGCCCGGAGCATGTGGGCGCCACGGCATCGGCCAAGCATGCACCATGCCGGTCCAGGTCGTGGTGCTGATGGGTGGAGTCGGCGCGGGCGCGCGGGATGAAGATGCCCCGCCGTGCTGCGAACCGCCGGAGTTGTCCACCGCCTTGCCCTTGCCGCGGTTGCGGCCGCCGCCCCTGCCGGAGCCAGAGCCCCCGCGGTTGCCACCCCTGCGGTTGCCGGTGTTGCCAACGCTGTTGGGACTCGGTGGGGGAGGAGCGCGGGCGGCGTGGAGCACCGTCTTGTGGGTGATGTCGGTGGTCTGGCGACTCTCCTCAAGGAGCAGGAAGGCGAGGCAGCGGAGGAAGGAGGGGAACGGCGTCTGCATCGTGAGGATGGGGATGGTGTAGCGGAGGCGCGGATGGAGCCCGCGGAACATGTTGAGGACCTGCTCGCGGTCCGTCGCAGTTTCGCCCAGATCAGCAAGGCGATCCGCACACTCCTTGAGACGGCCGAAGTAGTTGATAACAGACGACCCGCCTTGCTCGATGCGGCGGAACTCCATGGCGAGGAAGACCGCCCGGTGCTCGGCGTTCTCCATGAACAGCGAGGTGATCGCAGCCCACACCTCGGCGGCAGAAGCACCGCGCTGGTGGACAAGGCGGAAGATCTCCGGGCTCATACGCATGTACAGCCAGGAGAGAATGTGCGCGTCGTCTTGGGCCCAAGCGGCGTCGCCGGGTCGGGCCTCGCCGATAATGTGGTCGACCACGGCGCTCTACTGGAACATGACCTCGAACAGGGTTCGCCACTGGGAGAAGTTGGGGGGATTGAGGGTGAGAGTGATGGGGACGTGCTGGTTGATGTAGATGCCGGCGAGAGGGGAGATGTTGGGTGCCGCCGTGGAGGAGGAGGTGGTGGGATCGGGCAGGAAGAGCGGCCCGCCGCGCGCGATCGCAGACGGCGTCAGCAGCGACAGCTGTGGGCGCACCGGCGTCTCAGGGGTGGTGGGAACGCCGGGGCCAGCAGGGCTGGGACGAGGAGGGGGTGGAGGAGGCGGTGGCGGTGGAGGAGGAGGAACCGCCATGGCTTGGTGCCGGCAGAGAGCTCGGCAGCGGAAGAGGGGTTACAGGCGAGGACTGGAACCTACGTCTGATACCATGTGAGCAGCAGAATTGGAGCCAGGCACCTTAGGTGTTGCTGCTTGTATTGATCACGTATATATAGGTTACAGGTGCATGAGAGTGCGCAGTGTACAAGGGCGATCGTGCGCCGGAGGTGGGGATCGTGCGCTAGAGCACGTCCAGTACATGCTACGTGGGTAGACTAGGTAGTTGCTTCTGACAGAGAGGGGTGCTTATGTTATGTGTGTGTGTTTTCAGCGGAGGCGTTCGGCCTGCCGCTGCTGCCGCCGAGCATCCCGGAGGAGGCGTCGGGGCAGTTCCCCAATGGCGCCAACTTCGCCGTGGGGGCGCCATCGCACTTCCGACGGAGTACTACAAGACCAAATACCGCTTTAGCTACTCTCCAGTCGCCTGAAAAACAATTTAGGGTCAGTCGATATTTTCCGCCACCGCTTCATGCATGTGACGAGCACTACCGCATGCATGCAGCATGCAGCCGATCTGCCGATGCATGCAAGCTTGCTTAATTAGCGTGAGTATTAATCATTAGACGTCTGACAGGCAGAGTATTTTTAATGGGTGTGTTTGTCGGGCCGTGTTAGTTTAAATCAAAGATAAAGTTTATGGTGCTTTTGCTATTTCTTTACCTAATAATAAAGAAAATTGGGTTTCTGCCCGTACGGCGTCGGCCTTTTTGCAGAAAAGTCCCTCCATTTATTAGAATTCAACCCGCCATCCTATTTTAAGTGGGTATATCAGAAAACGCTTCGTTTTTACAAAAACAACCCTGCATTAGTTACAATCCTACCCGCGATCCTTAATTAAACTGCTTCACCGCGTTCTCCACCGCCGGGTACCGGCCGCCGCTTGCCGTCGGCGTCCACGCCGTAGGAGACAGCGAAGGGGTGATGCGTCGCGGCGGAAAAAAAGGTAGGAGGCGGGGTCAGCCTGCTGGTTTGCCAGCGCCGGAGAGGCTCGTGGCAGGGAGCTCCTCTCCTCTGCTTCAGGCACAAGTCGGTTGAAGCGCTCGGGCTGCAGAGCTACGGGGCGGGGGCCGAAGGGTGGCGAAGACGCTGGATGGGACTTGGTGCAGGTCTCCGGCGAGATGGAGATGGCGTGGAGGGGGTCTGGATGCCGGCGGGTCCTTGGCCGGCGGCGCTCCGGCATCGGGCGGCCATGGCCATCTCTCTGCAGAAAAATAAAAGACAGAGAGAGCTCTTAGAGAAAAGAACGGGAGAGAGAAGAGAGATGGAGGAAGAAGGGGAGGGCTCACCGACGTCACGTCTTGGCTGGAGACGCTCGGCAGCCAGCTGAAGAAAGGGAAGCGGTCGTGGGGCTCCTGGTTCCTAGGAAGTGCGAGCATCGAAATGTTGCTCAGGGGCTGCCGTGCTCGCGCGCGAGACCGACCCATGTCTGATTTGGATTGAAACGAAGAACGATGGCATGCTTCACCAACCAAAAATGCGGAAGCAGACCTGGGAGGAAGGTCACGAACAGTTGAAGAGGAAAGAGAAGCGTGAAATCCAAAAAAGAGAGGGGAGAGAGCCAATTTGAAGATACAGAAAAAAAGGTCCGGGGTCAAGATACAGAGAAAAGGACTTGCGCCGGGACGGCATGTCGGCATGCCATGGCCGCCCATCCGATGGTGGGGTCGCAGTTGAATTACACGAGTACGAGCGTGGCTGTCGGTGCTGGAGCGCACGGCCGGAGCTAGAGGAGCCCTTCATGGCCGGAGGAGCGGGGATTCCCGGCGAGGGGAGCAGCCATCGCCATGGCCGGGTGGTGCGGGGATCCGGGGGAGCTGGGGGAGGGGGAGGCGGGTAGCCAGCGCCCATGGCCGGGGGTGGTGCGGCGTGCGGGGATCCAGTGGAGCGGGGAGGGTGGGGGTGGAGATCCAGCGGCGTGCGGCGCGGCAGTGGGTGTAGGCGGCAAGGGCGGCGTGACCCAGGGGAGGTCCGGTTGTGGACAACTGCCATCACGGAAGAGAAACCGAGGATTGCGAGCGACAAGTCCAAGGAGCGCTACCGACGCGGCTGCTGGTTTCTTCTAGACCAGCTAACGTGTGTGTGGCTAGCTTTATCTTTAGACTAGCGTGCACACATGTCACAATTCCTGTTTTTTTTTTCTTTTTGCCATTTAAAAAAAAACAATTCCTGCTTTTTGTAGTTTGGATCTTTTTCCTTTGCGAAATTAATACTTTGTATCCTTCACGCACCGATAAAAATCTTTGAGTCCATCACGCGAAAGTGTTAGAGCATTTACAGCCGAACATCTTCAATCCGTCTCAGGACGGTTGGTCACTGACAGGTCACGAAAATTCGACTCAGACGGGCGCCTGAAACGGGTCTCAAACGCCCGGGCCGACCGGCACCCTCATATAGCCTAAATATGGGCCGGACCGGATACGGGGGTGCCCGGGCGCGTCCTCCACGTCAGACCCGGCCCACGCTGTCTCACCCGACCCTTTATATATTCCTCCCCATCCACTCGCCGAACCAAGCCCTAACCACTTCACTCCACTCTCCTCTGTTGATGTCCCTCATGAACTCATAATGACTGGCTACTAAAAAAAACACCATACATACATGGAGAAGAATTAGATAATGTTACACTAACATCTATACACATGTTAGGGCACACGAGACGAAAACATATATGCCTGCACATCCAGTAAAGTAACATATAAAATAAATTGTCTCCAACTGATCCCGGTTCATACAGTGCATAATAAACCAGAAAGGAGCAATTAAGAGAATAGTAATATGGTGTGTCGTTAAGGAAGGAAAGAAATTAAGAGGAATAATATCAGGCTGGAAGGAATGGAATTAAGAGAAAGATTAAAACTCTCATGTCGGAGAAGGAAAGAATAAACTCCGTTCTTGCTAGGGACAAAAAGGAAATAGTACGATCAGAAATTGATATTTAAAATGTTTTTGCCTTCTGAAAAATGATGTGTAATTATTAGAAATCGTTCGTGCATTTTAGTTTATTTTGCGAAGTTTTAAGAAAAGTTGTCACGTGTTAAACTAATATTCATATAATTTTAAAATTGTTCACCCTTTTCTGCAAGAAAACGTTTCTGTTATTCTAAAAAGTGCTCACATGCTTAAAAATCGTAATTAAAAAATATACATCCTCTTTTAAGAAGTCCATGTGATTTAAAAAAATCGTAATTAAAAAATATCCATTCTCTTGTAAGAAGTCCATGTGATTTAAAAAGATTATATATTTTTTTAAAGAATATCGATGCATTTTGAAAACTAATATACTTTTTTAAAGTGCATGGGCGTAGGAGGGATAGTGTGTGACTAGGTGTAGGTTGCAACGGGAAGGGCGGACGTCACGTCCAGCTCACCGATTAGTTTTAAAACTATTAGAAATTCACTTTGTGATGGTGTGGTTCAGTGGCAAGTGTGAGTGGGTTTAGGGTTTAGGCGGTGGCCGAGATCGTCACCATGGGATTGGCCGCGTACGGACGCAATGTGATCAGATGGACACCACGATCATTGTTGATGAAGGCGGGAATGAGGATAAGCAATAACATGGATGAGGCGGTATGTTAAAATAGATATCATGGACATAAGTCGTGTTTATTATGCTAGAAGCATGTGTTTTATTCTCCCGTTGCAACGCACGGGCATGTTTGCTAGTACTAGTTTGACAGTAATATGAAGAAAACCGGTTCATGTTTTTTTTTTCTTTTTATGTGTCTTGTTTCTGTGTTTTTTTGTATCTTGAGTCATTTTTTTTTATGTGTATGTGTAAATGTTCGGTGCGATTTTTTCTTTTTATGTGTGTTTGTTTCTGTTTTTGTCTATCTTGAGTCATTTTTTATGTGTATGTGTATGTGTAAATGTCGGGTGTGTGTTAGTATATACATATGTATAATACAATCACTAGTAGAAAAATGCCCATTTGTCCCGGTTCATAAGACCCATTTGTCCCGGTTCGGGAACCGGGACTAAAGGGTCGGGACTAAAGCCCAACACATTTATTCCCGGTTCTTATACGAACCGGGACAGATGGGGCTCCAAGTGGCCGCTGCGGC
The DNA here is from genome assembly GCA_011799875.1 of Thinopyrum elongatum. Taxonomy (NCBI): domain Eukaryota; kingdom Viridiplantae; phylum Streptophyta; class Magnoliopsida; order Poales; family Poaceae; genus Thinopyrum; species Thinopyrum elongatum. The sequence continues at coordinate 152,393,233 of CM022302.1, read as the reverse complement.
GAGCCCAGAGAAGAGGGCCTTTAGTCCCGGTTGGTAACACCAACCGGGACCAAAGATCATCCACGTGTCAGCAGCTCAGGAGCTGGGGTTTTTTTTTTTTTTTTTTTGAAGGGGGAGGGGGATTGGGGGTTTTGTAGGGTTAATTTAGGGGTTTCATATATTGTGTTAGCTAGCTAATAGCTAGAGAGAAGTGTCCTCTCTTATCTCCGTGCTTGGTCGACACTACGTACTATACGTATAGAGAGGACTCGACACGCTAGCTAGTAAGCAAATGAAGGAAACCATTAAGTACACAAGATCGTCATGAACATATACAGAGAGAAGTGATCGACCTCCTCCTTCTCCGAGAGATTGGTCGAACAACAAGTTTTTGTATATCTATCCGACGCTACTAGCTACATATATACAATATAAGATTTCTTACAATCCCTAACATTTGATGTCAAGTTCCACATAGTATTCTCCGGCTGGATTGATGACGTGGTCAAGAAAGAATCCCGCCAATTCCTCTTGAATTGCTTTTATGCGATCTTGTGGTAGGAGTTCATCCCGCATCTGCCAAATCTAATTTGAAGAAGGGGGTCAATACATATATATGAATGAAACTCAACACAAATAATGGTAATAAAATAAAATTGTGAATATTATTGCTTACGCACTTCATATTGTTTTTCAGAGTAGCCCCGCTTAGAGGTCGTCGCGTTGTAGATGTACTCGCAAATGTAGTATCCACAAAAATTATTCCGCCTTCCTGCCACAACCACTTTACGAGAAATAAATGTCAATCAAACTAATAATTAAGCATTATAAATGGTATTGATGAAACTAGCTAGAATCAATGGGAGATGCGCGGAACTAGCTAGTAGTACTTACTTTCGGGTGTGTAAATCGCAGCTCCCCCGGCAGTCCCGGAGCTTCTGTGGTGAACACTTTTCAAACCCTGCGAGACAAAGAAAATAATTACTTGATATCAGGAAATGACCAAAGTTGCCGATATGATGCGATAATGATCAATTGAACTTACTTCTGGAGCATTTCAGTCATGGCCGCATACTCGTTGGGATCTTTTCGTCTTGAGTCTAAGACGGTTACTAGTCCCTGCTCAAGCTTAATCTCTAGGAGAATAAAGTGGAAGCTGCGCACGCATGCATAACTCATCAATTACATTACTATAACCTCGAGTAATAAGGAAAACCGAATATGCAGAAGACAGTAACACTCACTTGAAGTTGTAAGGAAAGAGTATTTTATCTTTGTTTTGATTTTTAAGCAACGATTGTAGCAAGTTGGCCTCGGTTTCTTTCGCATGATATGTAACCGTCCATTCATCTATGAGATTTGTGTTAATGAACCCAATATCATAGATTTGTGCATTTCTGCATTCGACGATCTTCAATCTGCATAATATAGTGAGGATAATTATATATACATGCAATGAAAGAGCTGAGCTATATATAGAGACTTAATTACAGAAGTATAGTACTTACAGACAGTAGCAAGTGATGATTATTTTATCGAGGTCCTTTTGATTGAAAAACTGGAAGAACTCCTCAAATGGAACAGACAACAGATCAATTCCAACGAGGTCGTACTCCTCTTTAACTGTCAGCGTCAAAATATCCTTCCCGGACATGCAGGTGTCCATGTACCACTTATGGAATCTTCGCATCATCGTTGTTAGAGGAGGATCACCAGGTCTGACGAGAGGCTTCCCGTACTGGTATTTGTGTTCGTCCACCTCCATTGTATCAAAATGTGCATCGTCGGGCAGGTAATCACCAGGATTGGTACCGGGCAGCATCCCCGGCAGATTTGCGACGATATCGCTAGACACCTTGAGCGGGGGGCACGATTGGTTTGCCTGTTCGCCGAGCTGTTCAATTTTTTTCCCTCTTCTTCGTTGTTGTAACCTTTTGTCACTTGAAGTAGTTCCCGACCGGCGCGCTCCTTCCACTGCCTTTTTTCAGAGCGCAGACATGGTTGTCATCCGGCGGAGGCGGTGGTGGTCGCTTCAGGTTCTTCAAAGTGCGCTTCAGGTTCGGGCTGGGCTGGCCCGAACCAAAGCCCTGTTTTCTACTAGTGAATATATGTCTAAATTATATTCAAGTGTGAAATGTACACTATTATATATTTATGTTTGTATTTATAAAAAAGTGCATTTTTCTACAAATTGTGTGCAAGATTTTTAATCATTTGTTTTTAATTTATTTTCTATTTTCTATCTTCTCTAAGGGTAATACCAATGTCACTGATTGATTTTTTTCTTAGATACTTCACTTTTTGAGAAAATTTTACTATTAGATGCTTGTTCTTGCATATTATCGAATGGTGTAATTTATGTAGAAATTGTGTGCAAGTTTTGTGATTATTTGTTTCATTTTCTTTCTTTTAAGTGTCATACCAGTGCCATCAATTCATTGTTTTTTCTTAGAAAAACTTTATTTTACTTTTAGTATTGAATTATATTTATTTATTTATCTATTCTTTATTCTTAAAGGATAATACCATTGCCACTAATTCATTCTTTCTTAAAAAACTTGTTAAAGGCATACAAAATACATAAATATATACATTTCAGTTTGATGCAACCGGTATGCAAATCATATTGTTATCTGAAGATCATGCTACGATAGAATTATTTTTGCTTATTGTGCAATAGTGTAATTCCTGCGCAAAATATGTGCAATTTTTTTTAACACGGTGATTCAAGTTTTTATTTATTTATTTATTTTTTGGGGTAAAACCAATGCCCCTAATTCGTTCTACCTAAGTGAAAACTCACTTGTTGTTATTTCAACTTTGTACTAGTTTTAGTCTTTATTATTGTTCATCAAGTGTTTTTAGTCGGTTTTTCCCTGTATGTGTATGTGTGAATATTAGGTGCGCGCGCGCGTGTGTGTGTGTGTGTAAATATACAAATAAGTAGTATATAATATGTGAGAAAACTATACTAGAGTGCAATTTGTGCAAAATTGTACTATTATATGCCTATTTTTGCGTTCATAAAATTATGCAATTTCAGTACATATTGTGTGCAAAAAAATCATCATTTGTTTTTAGTTTTGTTTTCATTTTCTTTCTCCTTTAATGGTAATACCAAAGCCACTAATTAATTCCTTCTTATGTCTATCATACGCTTATTCTTGCATATTATGAAAACGCAATTTCTGTGTAAATTATGTGCAAAAAAAATTATTCTGTGTTTTTTTATTTTCTTTCTTCTGGAAGGGTAATACCAATACCACAAATTCATTCTTACGTAGAAACCTTTATTATTTTGATTTTTTAATTTTAATTTTAATTTGTTTTTGCTTTAAGGGCAAAACCAATGCCACAAATCAAATTTTTTTCATAGAAAATTTTATTATTTTGATCTTTTTAGTTTTTATTTCATTTTTCCTGTTTTCAGGGCAATACCAATGCCACTAATCCATTCATTCTTAGAATTCTTTTTTCCAAAAAATCTACTATTATTTGCTTACTCGTGCATATTATGAAAAAGCGTAATTTCTATCTAAATTGTGTGCAAATTTGATCATTATTTATTTAAAAAATCTTATAGAAAATGATACCAATGCTACTAATTCATTCCATGAACACGCATTTTATGAATCTACTATGTATATTAGTGGTGTCGTATTTTCCATCTCTCACAGACTAGTACGCTTGCACACACACGTGCGCGCAAACACACTGCGCCGACACACAGCCACATACACGCACATGGAAAAAGAAAATAAACATGTATATGCTGAACTGGCTAGCGAACTAGCTAGCTATACTAACACGTAACACTAGTACTAGTTTGGATATAGCTAGGTGCCTAGGTGCAATGCGTGCGTTTCAAAAAAATAAAAATCGACTGACCCCTACTACTATTTTCAGGCGACTGGCATATAGCCACGCCCACCAAATACAACTTCACGATGAACGCGCCTTCCAACCTCGACCGACAGCTCGCGTCCTTCAAGAAGATCCTCGCGCGCATCGCTCCCGGGGACGGTAAGCAACATATATACAGTACATATATGCACGTGCATGCATGCATGCGTCGTGAATTTCATGGGGTTCAGCAGATCTGTACATCATTTCTCGTCTTGACACAGGCGCCACGAGGTCTCTGCTGAGCGAGTCCCTGGTGCTGATGGGCGAGATCGGCGGGAACGACTACAACTTCTGGTTCGGTGACCGCCGGCAACCCCGTGAAACGCCGGAGAAGTACCTGCCCGACGTGGTCGCCCGCATCGGCGCCGCCGTGCAGGAGGTGATCAACCTTGGCGCCAGGACGATCGTCGTCCCTGGCAACTTCCCCATCGGGTGCTTGCCGGCGTACCTGGGCGCCCACCAGAGCAACGTCACGGACGACTACGACGAGCTCCACTGCCTCAAGTGGTACAACGAATTCTCCAAGAAGCACAACCAGGCGCTGCGGCAGGAGATCGCGCGGCTCCGGTCGCAGAACCCTGGCGTCAAGGTCGTCTACGCTGACTACTACGGCGCCGCCATGCAGTTCATCCAGAAGCCTCAGGCGTACGGCATCGACGACCCGCTTCTGGCGTGCTGCGGCGGCAACGGGCCATACCACACCGGTGGGGCGTGCAATAACAAGACGAAACTCTGGGGCAGCCCCGACCGCTTCGCCATCTGGGACGGCCTCCACATGACGGAGAAGGTGTACAAGATTGTTGCCGACGGTGTGCTGGACGGGCCGTTCGCCGACACCCCTCTGCGCCATATTTGCTAGATGGAATTCTTAGGATGTTTATTGTGATCGACTGATGTAGCTTTAGTGGACGCCGATAAAAGAATAATTTTCAAATCAATGAAAAACAAATTCAAACAACAATGGACAATAGAGCAAGTTTTAAAAAACAATTTATGTAAGGGGCCAATCCATCACGCAATCGAATCATTACTTTGGACGTAGATAGATGAATCATGTATCCTAGCACTAGGGCATTCGCACTCATCTTTGAAGAGGTACTAGTGGCTGGGCGTTAATGGCACGCCCCTTGAGCGTTTATGTGCGCACTTATCTAGCTTACGCACGTCCGCGGGTCTAGGTTGATCATTGATGGCAAAGAGAGTTCCAAAGCAGCGACAAGTTGAAATGCAATAGATAGATAAATGAATTAGATTATGGAATCAGTTCTGAATACTGTAACTTTGTAACCATGTTTGCAATCAAATTTTCAGAAAAATGTGATGATGACCATAAAAATCAGACACCGTACTTGTTTCTCCGTGTCACACCCAAAAATCTCACTCTGCGGTACTCTATCTGTCAACCCTAAATAGGTTTAGGGGTCATCGGGTTTATATTCAGAGAAGAACACCCAATAAGAAATGTTATTTGGAAAATAAAGATTATTTACCACTAGATGCATGATGGGTTTTGCACCATTCATTCATATTATCTAAGCAAGCCTTGCTTTGACTTATAACCAAGTTAGGACCCTGCAAAATGACAGCAATGTTGAACTTCCTGGTGAGATGATGACAGACAAGTTATTTCACATTGAGATGAAACACCATTTGCCCTTATTGACACAATGAATAGAAAATGCACACACATTGCCAGGTTCAACAACTAACCAAAAAATCAGTAGTAATCAACACATACATGTTCTCTTACGAAACGTGGCAAAGCAATTGATGGGACTTGAGAATTCAATTATCTCTGTACACGGGTGGGAAGTGTCATCTTGTGCCCAAACATGAAGGGTTGTTTAAGAATATCATTTTCGTCATGACGTATCACACACACACACACACACACACACACACACACACACACAATAAGTGTCAAACACTATCTTCCAGGAGAGTGCAGCAAGGCAAGGGATGCGAAGCCCGACGAACCTGTTTGGAACAAGGATTCTGATGAACTCTGCAACATCGACGTCGTCCAGCAGCTTCAGCTCTCTCATCACCTGCACAGTCAAACACATATTCGTTGATCCACTTGCCCGAACTACTGCAATATCTCATCCTTGTGAGGTCCCCAGCCTACTCTTTGCTGCAACCATGTGTACACTCTGAGAAGGCAAGCATGTCCATCTCATACCGCAAGTGGAGAACCACAAAAGGGTCCATTCCGATGAAGAACTTGAACCACACGCCTGCACAACTCTTCTATTTCAGGGGTAAATCCCAATGCATCAAAACTGACACGGGACCTCAGTTTCTGAATCTCCATGGGTAGCCCATTATTTTCAAGCCGGGCACCTGTTTTATTCAGATGAAGGACCTTGTACAAAAAAGCATTCCATCACATATACCTGCACAAATCTAAAACCTACACAAACATCAGACATAATTAGTTCAAACAACACTCTTGAATTTGCCTCGCCAAATATGCACACAGCAAGTATGATTTATCTCCTTGAAAACAAAAATATACACCTATTTCCTCCTGTTTAGTATAGACCCTCACTATGGAATATGATCGAAAATTCAGATTTTGCATACTGGATGTTCATGCTAAAATCATCCGTTCAGATAATTTATAATTAACTAAACTGCAGAGATAATGTCAAAGTGGCCTATGAAAATATGAGTCAGCTAAGGATGGCTCATATGCTAGGACATTAGTATAAAATGATCTTCTATGGCTGAAGACTGATGTATGGTCTAAACAAAGCAGAAAAGTGAGTGAAACAAGTCGAAGGCATATCCTCCTGTTTAGTATAGACCCTCACTATGGAACATGATTATTTGCATACTGCATGTTCATGCTAAATCATCCATTCAGATAATTTGTAATTAACTAAACTGCAGAGATAATGTCAAAGTGGCCACTGGCAAGCTTTTGAAAAAATGGGTTAGCAAGGATGGTTCATATGCTAGGACACTAGTATAAAATGATAAGAAGTTAGTAGTGTGGGATCGGGAGGAAGTACATAGCACAGATCTATTAACCGTTGATGTATGAAAATTTTGGTCTGTTTCAGTGGAAGAACTAAACTGTTAGACAAACAAGGGACAATAACAAATCAACAATAGCCCGCTATAGTTGCGACCCTTGTACCGTAGCAAATATGTATCCACAGTATGGATAATATCATTCATGTATGATATCCAACTACAGTGATGGTAATTCTTTCATATCCTTGTTGAGACAGATCCGGAAACACGATTTAAGATCTTGCTTAGGATCTATAGTGTAGATAATATCCTGTATGATATCCAGCCACAATGATGGTAATTCTTTTCTTTTTTTTTGCGAAAGAATGATGGTAATTCTTTCATATTCTTGTTGAGACAGATCCAGAAACATGAATTAATATCTTGCTTAGGAAACATGTTCCAGTGGCTGGAATGTTCCGACAAGGAAAAACCTAGCAGTATATAAGTAAACTAAAATGGCAGTGCCAAATCAGACAGTACCACGCTAATCAAATATCAGTAGAAACTTGTGAAGAGAAAAAGAGCTAACCTCCTCACCGACATGACACATTGACACTGCACTTCGGTTTTCAAGAGTAATACTCAATAAATTAAGAAAAATCCAGGCACTTTCCGGTTGATTAACACAGAGAACAAAATGAAACTGCCTCCATTTCCAAACAGGTATGTGTCATGTCTGCAATACACACATGCCAATCATTATACTGGTATTGGAGGAAGTAGCTAGGTCTAGCTAATATTACTTTATCTTAGTTCTTAGAGCAGAAAATCAAATGGAAGGTGAAATTGCAAGATTGTCCTGCCATGACATCCCAGGTTGTGTTGAATATGTCCTTTGTACTACATAAATGAATCACTAGCGTGCATACGTACATACCGGTTAGAAATTTATGATTCACACATTGTATAAGGCAAGAAGAAAAGATAGTACAAATCAACACCTACTGGAGTGATCAAAGAAGAGGGATACGTAAAAGGGAAATAGAGAAGAAAGAAGACCGAATTGATCTCCTTTCTTAAAAATGATAAGAGCAGTGCTTGCCTACAATTAACCTCACTTTTCAGAAATCTGAAGGTTTTATTGTCCAAATAATTCACTCCATATTATCTCTTGAAGGAAGCCAACTTCAGTCATGAGAAGATGGTTCAGCAAGCCTATCAAACCTCCGAGCTGGACAAGAATAGTAGGAAAAATAAGTAAACATGAAAGAACAAATCAGCTCCAGACCTCCAGTATGGGTAAGGCAAGATTATTTAGTAAAACTGAGATATTCATCAATCAAATGCTAATACCCGTATGAGAAAACAGCAGTGTAAGAAATCGGGTCGTAGAGGAGCTCATCCAGAGTTTAGTACCATCGATCTGGCCGTGTGGATGCTGGATGTAGAGAGAAACGATGCCTTATCTTCTTGCTTCCAAATCACCACAACATAGGAGGGGTTGGAGCCGGCTGTGGGTGGGAGACAAAGGAGGCCGGTGGGGAGTCGGCGGTGCTGAGCCGCCTCCCTTGCTGGCATCAACTCCTACCCCCCCCCCCCCCCCCCCCCTCCCTGACCGGCGTGGTGGTCCTCCCCCTCTCCCTCGGCTTAGCCGACACAGGATGAATCAAAACAACCAAAATCAAAAGAGATGAAAAATTCCCATCCTTGTCGACGTGATCTCACCGGTGGAAGTGAGACTCGAATTGGTTCCTGACGACATTGTACATCAGCGTCGGGTAGAACAACATCGACCGCTGCGCGCTTCGCACCGAAAAACGTCCGCGCCCTCTTCCTCCTCCGCCGCCGCAACGAAACCGCCATCCTTGCCACACAGCTTCAGCTACCAACCGTCGACGCCAGTGGCGGAGCCAGGAATGAAGCAAACCCCGGGCCTAATTTTTTTTCTCGGCAACATGGAAAAACTTTGGCCTTAAAACTAACTCCTACCATTTCTAAAAAATACCTGATGTGAAAGCATACAAAATAAAGTTCATTTTATCAATAAATCTACAATTTAAACTTGATGCTCAATGATCCAAGAAAATAGATAAAACGGGACAGAAGTACAAATAGTAATATGGGAATACAAAAAAAGATACCAAATCAATTGAATAGTTCGTCAGCGCATTCCATAACTTGATCAATGGTAGAAGAACCAACACCTTCAAGGCATTTAAAAATATATAATTTGGTAAAAAGTTATAAACATCAATTGAAACAATTATCATTGAAACAAATCGAAATACTTACCACTTTGACGTGATAGAAGCCCTTTGCGAGACCTATATGATTGAAAGCGATATAGAATATCATCATCATCAATACTTGAAAATCAACTTCAAGACACCCCTGTTGCGGGCACCTGTGAAAAAAATATCTCTTCATCTTCCATTTCTACAACATAAATGGAATTGCAAATACATCAATTTGAGTTTGACAATACGTCAGTTTGAGTTCAACAACAGACAGTACAATACAGAGATTGCAATCGGCTTTCCTTCTTCCTCCATGACTAAGTACACCTTTTTTTCAATTAAATTTAGTTCAGTGCAGTTCATACACAGAGGTTACTAGGTTAAATTGTAGAACACGGTACAAGTAGAAACTGCAAAGAATCAAAGAAATTTATCAAGGGTAAGGCAGGGCAAGAGAAGAAAGGGATGGCGCACCGCAACGAACGGCGCACACAGGGGCAGCGCTGGGCCGCCGGGGAGGGACCAGGGTAGCAGGGGCCTGCATAGAGAAGTGGACGGCAGTGGCCGGTGTATGCCGGACGGCAACGACACCACGGCGACCGACGGACCGAGCAGGGAGGCGGGTAGGCGGCGGCTCGATCGCTGGAGACGCGCGAGTCATGTGCCTCTGTACGTCTGAGTTAGGTCGTGCACTCATGTAGCCGGTTTGCGGTCGTGGGCTCGTGGCTGGTAAGTGTGTAGTCCGTGCGTGCGCTGCTGCCTGGATCGCTGACTTCGGGCCTCCTTTCACTGGCTGTACCCCGGGCCCAAAACAAATTCTATATACATACCTAGCTGGGTAAAAATCCCACGCCCCAGGCCTGGGCCCTGGGTGCCCGGGGCCCAGCTCCGCCCCTGGTCGACGCCGTCATCCTCCCGACGCAGCTGCAGCTCCCCTGCCTATCGACCACCACACCTCCACCTCCGCCACCCGAATCACCGGGAAGCAGCAGGAGGGCGGGCGTGGGGAGGCTATGGCGTCGCGGGTCGACGATGAGGGCTCAAGGGAGGAGGGGTGAAGAGTTGAGGGCGAGGCGGCGGCGGGTGCGAAACTGGCCGGGGATTTGGCACGCGAAAGAATGAGGGAGGGGAAGGTTGTGTGCGTCGTCAGAGTTAAGGCGTAGGTGAGCGTCTGTCCTTTTCTTTCTGCTGGACGAAGTAACGAGGAAGGGATGGGGATGGAGCTCCTGCCCAAGCCGTTCGCTAGCTCGATCTGATTTTTTTGTCGTACATGTGATGACATGGACATCATGAGGAGGCGCTATAGCCGCGACGGTTAATGGGTTTGATTTACCTACAATGCTATCTAGTAAGGGAACCACTAGGCATCAGACTACTGATGCTTAGCCTCACGTCAGACCAGTCGATGGCCCTTAGATGGAATTCCACCCAACCGTCAGATGAGGAGAGAGTCGAGCTGTACCACCGGTCGGGAGTTGCCAAAACCGAAACCAATTCAAGATAATTACGTGCGATTTACTATTAATGACTCCCTAGAATTTAATCCTTCCAGATTTTTTGGAAATAAATTTTGGTTGTTAAGGAAACTAATTATCGCTAAAAGGGATATTCCCCGCTATACACTATTTTGTATCCTTATATGGCATACATTTCGCTTCCAAAAACATTCCAGTTTGCTTCCCATGGAACAGAAATCTGCTTCCATCTAAACGATTTTGTGTAGATGGTTTGTTTTGAACACAGTGAATTTATGCTTCCACCTATCGAAGCTTCAGCTTCTGTGTTTAATGAAATTTGCTTCCTTGTTTATTCTCAGCGCAGTAGACTTATGCTTCCGTCGACTCAAGAAGAGATTCCTTGTTTCATGAAATTTGCTTCAGTTTAATAGAATCTTGTGGTCTGCTTTCAACGCAAAAGATTTATGCTTCGCTGGTATAACAGAATTTTGTATTCCAAAAGCATGAAGAAGTTGATTCCATGGACTAGAGAGTTGCTTCAAATTAAACAGTAACTTGTTTCCGTCGAGAAGATTTTGTCTTTTACTTTCAAGATGATACATGCTTCTAACAAACTAGGATGAGTTTCCAATCAAATAAAAATTGCTTCTGTCGAACTGACAATTTGCTTTCATGGACTAACAACAAAGATAAGTAGAGTGATCAAATATGTTTTCACCGCTAGGGTTGGTTTCCACACAGGCCACGTTGTAGTTCCTCAAGGTGGGGTTAGCGAGCGCGAGCGCGGGGACCCGATGCCCATGACCACGTTGTGCGGCTAACTAGAATTTCCCAGCCCGTGACGAGCTCCGAGGTCCGAGCGTCCTGCTTGGACAGAGCTTCAACTGAAGGAGACGTGAGGCAGTGACCTGTGGTGACTGCCAATGGATCAGCTCAATGTGTCCATCTCCACGGAGGAGTGGTCCGTTGCAAAGAATATAATCTGGCAGCGCGGTGGATAGAGGGCTCAACGGCAGGTGGATCTGAATCGCGAGGCGTACAAGATTGAATCTGGGCGGCTCTGCTGGAGAAAACAGGGGCGGCCCATGGCAGCATGTGAATGACGTTTTCGGTGGTGAATTGGTCGCATGCAGGAGAGAACGAAGGTGGAAATTTTGGATCTTGGAGAAGAAACGTGCGAGAGATCAGTGGCTAGGTTTTATTAGAACGGGGCGAGATATTAGTGGCTACATTAAATTAGAATGGGGCGAGAGATTAGTGGCTGCATTAAACTAGAATGGGGCGAGAGATTTCCTGGTACATCTCGCCCGTGGGATGAAAACTGAAGGATGGCTCGCGAGTGGTCTGGCGATTTGTTCTTATAGGACTACTGATAGAAAGTGTTTCCCATCTAGTAAACGTTTACGGTTGCGATGGTACTACAGTTGACTTTCCTCCTGTACTAGTAGCTAAAAGCCACACTAAGCAGGGTAGTGAGGTTCCTTTGTGCCAGAGGCATATGAAGGCTAGGAGTGTTGCTACTAGAGTTCCTTGTGAACACGTAGTATATACTGTGCAGTGGCGGAGATAGGGGGACCAGCAGGGGCCTGGCCCCCCTAACATCTGGATTTTGCTGCTAATCTGCTATGAACAGTGACATAATCAGTAATCTTTTGCTGCTGAAAATCTATTTTCCTATAGTTTGGCCCTCCCTAACTTGTTTTAGCAGCACTTGGCCCCCTAATACATATTTCCTGGCTCCGCCACTGATACTGTGTACGTGGAAATCTCCGGTGTGGGTCCAAACATTGATCTTCATGGCTCTTGGCTACAGATGGTGAGGAGTAAATGGCATTGGTGATCAAGTGCGGTGCAGTGGAATCGAAATACTGGGGGTAAAGGAATGTAGTAAAAGAATCGAATTTGGGGAGAACTTATGTTCACGAAGAGGTAACTGGGTCCTAAATGTTGAATACAAAGATTTCAGGTGGAAAATAATGAACTTCAGAGAGCACTAGTTATCTTCCACAGAGATAACTAGCGGGGTACCAATCGATGTTCAGGGTGGTGTGTACGTTGTTGGAGCAGGTGGCTACGGAGGTTTTTCCCCAATATGGGTGGCAGCATAATCTCCGGATCGGTCAACCATCTCTTTCGACATAGGCATAGTGTCGGTCTATGGACTCTACTGTTGCCGAATTGTCGGTCTTTTATCTTTATGTTTAACAGACTACTGGTGTTTTGGTTGTGTGCATCCTAGTTATGCAAAGGCCGGGTGATACTCTTAATGCTTTGTATCCCTTTGATGCTACATTTTGAGATAATAAAAACGCCCTTTATCGAAAAAAAAATCTTCCACAGAGATGTGGCTTGGTACCATTCCTTTCTCCGCAGAGATATGGTTCACCTTGGCTCCGTTGAATGGACTAGGCTTGATACCATGCCCATTGTCATCCTCATTCTTCTGTGTAACATCCCAACTTTCATTTGTAATGTTAAACAGAAGCATATCTATTTGCATATCCTTTGGATCATAATCTTGAGTTGGGCATATTAAAATTAATTTCCATTTTGATTAGATAAATAAGAAAAACAGAAGAGGATAGATAACATGACTTCCTGAAATATATAAAATGAAGGTGATATTAATGTGCCACAAGTGCATATTTGGAGTTCAAAATTAATTATGGGAATTATTAAACCCTGCATATTTTTTAGGGAATTTATAAAACTTATACCACATTTATAAAAATAGAATGAATCTTCCAAAGCTGGCATTTGGGCTGGAAATATGTTTCCTAAGTCCTGAATAGTTGTTTTTATTTACTGGAGTTTTCTGCTATTTTGGGACAAGGTTTGATTTGTTATTTAAATCAAACTATTCCCACAATTTTAGAAAAGAATAAACCTCAACTAAACCCTAAGCCTAATAAGGCCAGGCCCAATCCTCCTTCCTATTCCTTGCACTCATGAGTGAGTCGAAGCGGCCCAAAGGGACCCAACCAGAGGAGACGTTCACGCTTTCCCTCTATCTCCCTTTCTCTCACTGATGCTGGGACCCACCTGGTCATCCCCTACCACACGACCACCAAGCCAAATCACCATGGTTCGTTGCGCCCTTCCAAAAACCACGCTCTCCCGCCCCTGAGTCTGCATCCAATTGCACGTTCGTAACCCCCACACCATTTCCTTCTCCCACGACGTGCCACAATGGCAAGTAACGGACCAGGGAATCAATCCAAATAAATGCCCTGAACACTTGTGTCGGCCATGGGCATATCCTCCTCTCTTGAGGACCCCTCCTCGCCCTATATAACTTAGCTCGAGCACCGCACTCCCCTCTGCCCCCATTTCCCCCCATCAGAGCACAAGCCCTAGCCCATTGGTCCTCTAGAAATTTCTCGCCGGAGTGCAACGGTTGTCGCGCCTTCGCTGGAAGATGTGGCTGCCGTTCTAGGGATTGGTGCCCTCCTTTTTCTCTTGCTTTTCGTATATCACCACCTTGCCTCATTGTTTTTTGTCTTACGTCGTGACTGGGCCGGCCCAATAATTCTGTTAGCCACAGTTTGGGGAAGCTTCTATAACCGGTTCGTGGAACCATCCATCGGTTTTGATAGGTTTTGGGAAGGTTCCACGTGGTTTTTTGCTCTCTTTTTTTCCTCTTCCCTGGTTTATCTTTGAAGGTATCATTGGTTTTTTGTTTTTTTTTACTTTTGGCTTTCCTTTTTTGTCTATTTTTTTTTTACGTTTTCCATTCCTTTCTTTTCAAATACATGTCGAATTTTATAAATACATGTTGAACATTTTTTGTATACATGCTGAACATCTTTTAGATGCACACTAAACAATTTTCAAATACACAATGAACATTTTATTTGAATACATGGTGAACATTTGTCAAATGCACATTGAACATTTGTTAAATATATGGTGATTTTTATAAAACACACACTGAACATTTTTTAAAGCGTGCGTGCATTTTTTTAGTGTTATGAAGTTTATTTTAATGTCAAGAATTTTTTTGAAAAATATGTGAATAAATTTTAACATTGAATGAACATTTTTGTACAATATCATAAAAATATTTTTAAATACATTAAAGATTTTATCTATTTTGTGAAGAACTTTTGAATGGTATGGGCAATTTTTACAAATTACAGAAACACATTTGTACATTTTTATGAACATTTTGAAAAAGTGTCAAGAACATAGTTTTATATGTGAGAACATTTTTTAAAATGGTAGAAACATTTATAAAAATTATGCAAGCATTTTTACATCCCATGAATATTTCTAAAAAATATTGTGATGAACATGTTTTTAAATGAGTAAACACTTTCTAAATGCCATGTACATTTTTTTGGATGGTTTGAACATTTTATTTTACCATTCATGAACATTTTATAATGTGTGGTGAACATTTTATATAGATTGGGTAAGTAAAATTTTAAAATCTTTCCTACTTCTAAAGATTGCAATTGGTGGTCATCCATTCACTTCCTCCCTCGGACAAGTGGGCCTATCGCCCTCCGACGCTCCCATCGTCCCGCAACCACTATCCCCTGCCCCTTCCACATCTATCTCCTCTGCGTCCCCCAATCACCTTCCTCTTGCCGCCTCATACCCACAATCCCTCTACTGTTGTCTATGTATGTGTTTTTCTCATAGCAACGCATGGGCAATTTACTAGTATATATAAATTTGGAATATATCAAGATATAAATATAACTAAAAAAATTAAAAATAGAAAAACAACAAACCAACATGTATGTAACAGTCTTTTTTAGGCAAACTCCGAAGCTTATTATTGCACCGGCACAATGTTTACATGAACGAATAAAAGACCATTGAGACATGACGGCCAACCCCTATGGATAAAGCAAGCTTTGCAAGTTTGTGAGCTTGGATATTCGAGCTCCTAAATTCATGAATAATATTACAAGTGGCAAAAGTAGACTTTCAATGTATGATTTCCTGTATGATCGGTCCATAGACAGCTGAACTCTTCTGGTGGATGTCTTCCACGACCAACTTGCAGTGAAAGGCCACATGTATCTTCCTCTCATAAGGATCATCTGCGAGAGCTAGGGCCTCCCTGATTGCAAGAGCTTCGAGTGTAACCGAATCAGATATGTTTGGCAAAACAACAGCTGATGCACCCAAAAATATACATGTTTGGTCCCTACAAACCGCGCCCACAGCTCCATGTGAGGCTCCTCTACCAACTGCGGCATCGACCTTAACCTTCACAAGATCCATCGGAGGGGCGATCCATATTGCTGGTCTGTTTGGTGATGAACTAGACACATGCGATCTCGGAGTGTGAATGGCCTTTAGCTCATGAAGATATGACTGCAGGAAGCCATAGATGGAAAACAGACTTTGATAATTTCCTCATGGGTCCCTTTCCGTCGTCCTCCCCATAACGCCCATAGAGTACAAAAGGGAAGGTCGTAGTGGACCGGCTTAGTCATGTTTGGTTCCTTTATTTTGTACCGTTCTTTATTTCTTGCTCGTATGTTTGCCTTTTTCTTTGTTAGTTCGTTATATCATTTTTTAATTATCTTTTTAATTATATTTTCGAATTTTCTAAATGCATATACTCCATGAATTAATTTACATTAATTTTGGAAAGCGTTCACCCCACTTTAAAAAAATGTTCATCCAGCGTAAAACATTTGTTCATGCAATTTTTGAAAATGAACATACCAATTAAAATTAAATTTCGATGCATATCAAAAATATGTTCTTGAAATTTCAAAAAGCAAATATACAATGTAAAAACTGTTTCATACCACTAAAAATGTTCATTTATATAAAAAAATATGTTCATGAGTTTTTTTTACGATCTTTATGCAATGTAAAAAATGTTCATGTAATTTTTTTTAAAAGTCTTTAATACCATTAAACAAAATGTTCGCAACACTTAGAGAATGTTCATGTGTTTCAAAATATATCTGTGACATTAAAAAATGTTCATTGAATGTAAACAGAAGTATGCGTAATTTTAGAAAGTATTTCATACCTTAAAATACTGTTTGTGAATTAAAAAATATTCTAACACTTAACAAATCTTTTCTTGTTTTTAATTTATTTATGATAATTTTATGAAAAAAATAAATATGTGTAAAAAACAATGTTTATGACAGTTAAAAAAATAAACGTGCACTTGAAAACTGTTCAACCAGTGTTTCAGAAAAAAAAATCAACGTGTGTTCATAAAATGTTCAACGTTTATCTGAAAAAACATCTACCTCTATGCGCAAAAGGTTCAGCGTGTATTTTTTTTCATCTTTTAATTACATGAAAAAGGGTACTGGAGAATCTTTTTTGAAATACATGATAACTTTTGTAAATTCACATTGAAAACTTTTTAAATACACAATGAATTTTTTTGTCATACAATGAATATTTTTTAAATATACTACCTTTTTAAAATACACATGTTTGTTTAAGATTGGCAAGAGGATGGCTGCCTCGACTCAAAGCTGTTAGTGAATGCGCCCTTATCACTACAGGGACGCGAGAGAAGTTCCTCGAAGGTAGTGTTAAAGGGATGGGGCATTACCGGTGTTAGCGACGAAGGGCGGGGAAAATAGGTTCAAACCCGTTTCTTCTGGCGTGATGGACGAGTACCCTAACCAACTAAGCTATTTTCCCCTTTCGTAACTACTGTCGATTCAACAATCACCTACCGATTAATTTTGTAACTATACCAAAGTAGCTAAACAACTAAATGCCCTTTGCCTTTAGTACTTTTTTCTTATATATATTATCTTATATACTAAATGTGTCAAAGCATTTTTTGAAATACATAATGAGCATTTCTTATTAAGCTGGGACTGATTTGTGCGCATGGAGAAGAAGAAAAAAGAGTAGATTGGGCTGGCCCAGATTTGAGCGGCCGTAGGCAAGCGTATACTCTTGTAATAAGCGATATATAGCATGTGGGTACACGAGGCCCCGTGAGTGGGACGTATAGAGTCTGTTGCGGCCTAGTTAGAGGTATGTATCCTTGCTGCTTGTTTTTTTTTTTAACACAATACAGACGCAAACGTTCATATACACGCACATACATTCACCCCTGTGAACGCACACACGCATACCCTATCCCTATGAGCACCTCCGAGAGACTGAGCCGGCATATCATCTTGAAATTTACGAAGTCACCGTAGGCACCTCGTCATCGACGGGAACGTCTCCTTCCACTGAATGCACATCGCCGAAAATCCTGAAATAAATCCAGGAATAAATGCGAGCACCAGGACTTGAACCCTCGTGAGCTGGGGATACCACAGTCCCTCTAACCATCCAACCACAGGTTGGTTCGCTCCTTGCTGCTTGTGGATTCGTCTTTGTGATACATGTACATGCACGCAGCCACAGATTGATTTACGAATTGATCTGACTCCCCCTCTCTCCCACATTAACTTCTTTCTGTATAAGCTTTAACTTTATTTAAACTCGACAAATTTAACGTATATTTCTTCAGATTAAACAGGTAGCTCCTATAAAAAAAAGGAACTGCAATGATCTGACTCCCTCTCTCTCCCATGCTATTTTTTTTTTCATTCTTGCAAACATTGTTTGCTATGATTTGCGTGGCTATGTGATTGCATAGACACCGATGGGAGAATATGGCAGAGTGAAGCACGCCGCACCGGTTTGACCATGGGGACCAAAAGGTAATGACATCACCCTGATTCTGTAAGGGCATGAACTATGGAGGCAATACCAACCTAGTGCCTCACACATGCCAAGTAGGAAAGTAGCAGCGAAACCACCGTCTCCAAAACTAGAACCCAATGCGGTAATAGCCTCAGCTGGCCACCTTTTCTAAAAAAAATAGCCTCAGCTGGCCTTCTCTTTCTTGCTTTGCCCGGATTCCAGCCCCACTCTTCCTAGCTTTTCCCTTCCTCTCTCTGGCCTTTTGTTGCCTGGTTTTCTTTTTGTCAGGGAGGAGACGGCCTCCTCTGCAAGATCCCCCTTTGTTCTGCAGGCAGCACATAAAGCAATTTGGGACCATCCGAGCCGACGTGGAGAGCTGAGGCATCTGTCCACGCTGTAGCGATGGCCATGCCCTAAGGATGCCCTACTTTGTGCAATTTAGTTAAGCGGGGTTCCGTGTGATTGATGAATGATTCGATGTCTCTAGAAAACTGCATGTCCGCCTACGGATGTAGTGCTCTACATTTTTTTCTTTTGTGAAACTTGAGGATATTTTGCAAGAGGAACTCCACACTCACCGAGTTGTGACAACTCAAAGGGCAAAACACTGAGGATCGAGATGCAGGATAGGAATGACGGCAATCGACTGCTGACAAACTCTTCATGTACGCACGCGGTCTGGCACCAGCTGCATCTGATGTCCTCATATGTCATGCGGAGTGCGCAACAGAACTGCTCAACCACGCGGCCAAAGAGGTGCCAGACATAGACTTCGCCTGACCGCCCTCATTTGCCATGAAAAATCCTCGAGCTCCTCGATCTAAACCCCAACTCAATTGCAAGTTCCTTTGCTCTAAATTTCCATGCCGGAAGCTTCTAATCTCATCGTTCCACCAACTTCGTCAGAACAGAAGGGCCTCGAGCCACTCAGTCGAAACCCCAACTCAATTATTGTAGCCCCTGAAGCTTCCAATCTCACCATTCCGCCGACTTCGCCACAGCACCGTCCGCCCGTGCTCCACCCGAGGTACGCCATCGTACAGTTTGCACCACCGGGACCACATGCCAAGCTAAGTGCAATTCTGTCATCAATTTTGCACTTTAAACTAATAACTTTGTGGTGAAAGGAAGATTGTAATTTTGGATATTGGTGCTGCAAACAAATAAGATTGATCCCGAAGAAAAAAGAAATAAGATTGAGAAATAAGTGGAGTGCTTTATTTTTCTTTTGAGAGGACTATCGTATAGTGGAATTACAGGACCACAATTGGGGTAAACCATAAAACCGAACAATAATTAGGATGAACCGTAAGATGTTTGAGTTTTAAATATATTTTTCGGTGTCTAAGCACATATCAATTTATTTTGCATCCAATCCAACACATGGGCCCTTTGCTAGTAAATAGTAATGATAAGAGAATGTACAATGGAATGATGCAATTTTTGTTGAGTTGGAAGATATAACATTGTTTCGCCGGTTTGATCAGTAACTTTTCACAAAAATGTTTTGTAATTAAATCTTAATCATCACATGTCTTGGAGACACATAAACACTTTTTTGGGGGAAATATAAACGTTTTGTTTGCCACCACTAAATAATTTTTGAAGAGCTAATAAGAGAAGGTTTTATTTTAGGCAATAGATTAGCTTCCTCTTTTTTTGTTTGTCCAAAAACACTAGAGCGCGAAACATTGGCCTTGCCGGCCGATGCATGGACGATGGACCAACAATTCCATAATTAAAAAACATATCTTCTCCTTAATAAGGAACAATGCATGCATATATATAGAAGTAAATCAACCTTTTATACTATGATTCACCTCATGTATAGGGCGATGCTATCTCGCGCGCGAGCGTCGGCACGCTCGGTTTCGGACAGGGTCCCTAATGCTAAAATGGAAAGTGTGCAGCGCATTCTTTATTGCTTAGGATTAGTTGTAGCATTAAGTTCAAGCGGCCCCCACCTCCTTGAAAATCAGGGGGGGCGATCAAATGTAGATTGAGTTGGGCAATTACCATAATAACCAGAACGTATTATGCATGTTGACCGCGGCATGCACGCACTAGTAATTGCTGTAGGTCTGCTCCTGACGCAAAAGGAAGTGGATCCTGGCATTTAACGCTACTGCTTGTCGGGATGGTACAACTTGCCTGCGGATTTCGTTCGAGCGTTGGCACGCGCGGCCGTAAAAGAGTCATTTCGTCATGTATATACCTCCGCCTTACAGAATCCTTAATTGATGCACATATTGATATGCATTATTCCATATATGTCACCCACGCATACCCCATGAAGTTGTATAAAAGGACACCAAAATTAACTGTAAATCGATGTAGTAAACGTCCTCGATTTTCAGAGATGGGTAGTCGCACGTGCTCCTCCGCCGTCGTCCTCGCCATGTCCGTCGTCGCAGTGCTTCTCAACGCGGACGTGGCGCTGTGCGGCTGCAGCTACAAGCGCTTCTTCGCGTTCGGTGACTCCCTCATCGACACCGGCAACTTCGTGTACACCATCGGCAACGGCCCGTCTCCACTCAAGGAGCTCCCCTTCGGCATGACCTTTTTCAAGCACCCCAGCGGCCGCATCTCCGACGGCCGTGTCGTCGTCGACTTCTATGGTGAGCCGCCGTCGCCATCATCGTTTATTATTCGCAATGTGATTTTCTCCTAAAGCGATGGGTTCATGTGTGATTTGTGCATGTTTCAGCGGAGGCGTTGGGCCTGCCGCTGCTGCCGCCGAGCATCCCGGAGGAGGCGACCGGGCAGTTCCCCACCGGCGCCAACTTCGCCGTGTTTGGAGCCACCGCGCTGCCGCCGGAGTACTTCAAGACCAAGTACAACTTCACGATGAACCCGCCTTCCACCCTCGACCGGCAGCTCGCCTCCTTCAAGAAGGTCCTCGCGCGCATCGCTCCCGGGGCTGGTAAGTAACATACTGTACATATATATGTTGATATGTGCACGTGCATGCAATGCATGCATGCGTCGTCTATTTCACGTACGTGTGGTTCAATGGATCTGGAGTACATTATTTCTCGTCTTGTGTCTTGCAGCCGCCGCGAGGTCTCTCCTGAGCGAGTCCCTGGTGCTGATGGGCGAGATTGGCGGGAACGACTACAACTTCTGGTTCGGCAACCCCAAGAACCCCCGCGAGACGCCGGAGGAGTACCTGCCCGACGTGGTCGCCCACATCGGCGCCGCCGTGCAGGAGGTGATCGACCTCGGCGCCAGGACGATCGTCGTGCCGGGCAACTTCCCCATCGGGTGCGTGCCGGCGTACCTGAGCGCCCACCAGAGCAACGTCGCGGCCGACTACGACGAGCTGCACTGCCTCAAGTGGTACAACGAGTTCTCCCAGAAGCACAACCAGGCGCTGCAGCAGGAGCTCGTCCGGCTCCGGTCGAAGAACCCCGGCGTCAAGGTCGTCTACGCCGACTACTACGGCGCCGCCATGCAGTTCGTCCAGAAGCCGCAGGAGTACGGCATCGCCGACCCGCTCGTGGCGTGCTGCGGCGGCAACGGGCCGTACCACACCGGGGGCGCGTGCAACAGCAGCACGAAACTCTGGGGCAGCCCCGACAGTTTCGCCAGCTGGGATGGCCTGCACATGACGGAGAAGGCGTACAAGATTGTCTCCGACGGCGTGCGGGACGGGCCGTTCGCCGACACCCCGCTGCGCCATATTTGCTAGATACTATAATATATGGGATTCTTTTGTCTTCCTAGGATGTACTCTTATTGGGATCGATTCGTATAGCTGCAGTACACGATAATAAAAGAGTTGTCATTATTCGAATTAATGGAAAACAAATACACACACAAAAGATCAAAGGACAATAGAGCAAATTTTACAAAGGATATACGGTTTCTTTTTTCGAGGGGAAACCAAGTGTTTATTCATCACAAGCCACAACGTGTGGGATACAACTTAGGTCGTGGGAATCATCAAACCAAAAGTGACGCCCCGGACCTAGCGACAAAGCAAACTTGGCTAAATTATGTGCCTCATAGTTAGACGGCACGACCTTCAAAACTAAAGTTACACGACACTAACATTAATCTCACTGATGATGGCCCCGTAGGTGCCACGGCTTCTTTATATCTTTCACCACTTGTTTCGAGTCTGAAGCAACAATGAATTGTTGAATGTGGAGATCCTCTGCTAAAGATATTGCTTCTCTACATGCGATAGCCTCCGGGCTGGCTAGATCCCTGAATGAGTAGAGCTAAGGTAATTGCCATCTCTATCACTACGCACCGCCATCTCTATCTCTACACACCGCAGCTGCAGAGCCTCCTCTTCCTTGTGTGACACCAGCGTCCACGTGAATCTTTGCGTAGCCCTGAGGGCTGAGGGGGAGCTCGTGATCGCTGGTTGACAGTTTGGGCAAGTGGCGCTCTCGCAACCGCAAACTTGGGCTGGCCCAACACGGGTCCTCGCTGCCTCGAAGCGTTGCTCAAGTGACTGAGCGGCTGTTGGTCGCTGCGCTCACTAGTGAATAGTCATGGTTGACCGGTCAACCATTTCATCGGTCAATTGTTAAGAATTGGAAAAAGGAAAAAAGAAATTAAAAAATCACAAAAAAATTCTCCATCAATTTTGAAAAAAGTTCACAAACTTCAAAAAGTTTACAAATTTAAAAAAATCATCAATTTTGAAAAAAAAGTTCATCAAAATTTTAAAAAATTCATCAAAAGTTGAAAAAAGTTCATCGATTATAAAAAAAATAATCAAAAAATGGGAAAAAGTTCATCAATTTGAAAAAATTTCATGGCATTTGGAAAAAGTTCATCGTATTTGAAAAAGTTCATCAATAACTGAAATAAGAAAATTCATCGATTTGAAAAAAACTTCATGAAAAATGAACAAAGTTCATCAAATTTAAATGAAGAAAAAAAGAGGGCTTCACAACTAGGGAAAAAAAATGAACTAACAAATTCAGTAGGCACATGTGGTGTGATGGCCTTGTGGTTGACGTGCTACTACCTCAAGGTCAAGGCAATGACGCCCCCACAGACCTCAAAGGCCACGAAAAATAACACAACACAAGAACTGAGCAACACAACAGCTGAAGATACAAGAATAGAGAAACAGGTAATCCGCCTCCGCTCAAGGCTCCTATTTAGCTCGTAGGTCGCTGGATAGGGCGGTTGCACAGACTCTCTATTCTGGTTTGGGAAGGTTTGGAATCTTCCCAGGCAAGTCTTTCTCTGTATTCTTTCTTTCTAGTTTTTTCATTTTCGTTCATTCTTTTCCTTTTGTTTTTCTTTATCTTTGTTATTTTCTTCTCTTTCATTTCGCAAAACATTTATCAAATTCCTGAATATTTTCCTGAACATAGTTTCGAATTAGAGAACAGTTTTTTAGAATATTTTCCAAACTCGGGAACATTTTTTCTAAAGTCATCGACATTTTTCAAACTCAGAAGCATTTTTTACTTCATGAACATATTTTGAATTCACAAACAATTTTTTCAAATTCTTGAAAAAAATTCAAACTGTCAAACATTGTTTGAAATCACAAAGTTTTTCTGAAATTCGTGAACATGTTTTAGAATTCTCCCAAACATTTTTTGAACTCATGAACATTTTCTAAATTCATGAGCTTTTTTATAATTTGGAAACAATTTTCGAAATTCGTTAAGATTTTTTGAATGTGTAAAAAAAATCGACGAACACCTTATGAAATTTGGGAACATATTTTGAAATGTATAACATTGTTTGAATTTACAAATATATTTTGAATTCGAATATTTATTAAATTTAAGAATTTTTTACTATTTGAACATTTTTTGAATCAACATACCTTTTATGAATTGATGAATACTTTTAAATTTTGGCAACGATTTTAAAATTTGTGAACATTTTTTGAATAAATGAACTTGTTTTTTTAGATTTGCTAACATATTTTAAATTAAGAAAAAATAAATATGAGGAAATTTATTAAAATTTAGAATATTTTTTTAAAATAGTGATTTTTTAAATCCTGAATTTTATGGGAAGAAGCAAAAAAAAGAGAAAAAACGAAAAAAGGGGCCCCGCCCTGCACGTGGGCGGCCCAAAATGGTGCCGGGGGGGGGGGGGGTGCGCATTTCACGCCTTCTCAGCATGCATTGCACGGAATAGTAGCTCCCTTCTCTTCTTAAGAGCAACTCCAGCCGTTCGCCTTTCCCCCCCGGGGCTTGCAAAAGCGCCGCCTGGGGGCGCGCCGGCGCAATTATCGGCGTGGGGGCGGTAAGTTTCCCAACCGCCGATCCCAGGTCGCCCCCAAACGCCGAACTTTTCAAAATATTTGAAATAGAAAAGTCGGCCAAACACAACACATTTTGGGCAAACTAGGCGATTTCATTAATGTTTGTACATAATAAAAGCTTAAAAATATAATTAAACATAAAAAATCGTCCCGCCGGCCCTACAGGCCGAAGAACGCGCCGAAGGCACCATAGCCGCCGCCGTCGTCGGCCTCCTTCTTCACGCCGCCGTCCCTGCTGCACCCCTGGCCTGCGTCGCCTTGGCGGACGGGCTTGGTTGGCGGCGGCGGCGGTGCGTCGTCGTCGCTATTGTCGAGGACAACGACGCTGCCCTCGTCGCGGCCGCGGCGCCGGGCGGCGATCTCCTCGAGGGCGCGGCGCTGGCGTTCCATCTCCATCTGGACGTAGTCCTCGCGCGCCCACTCGAGGGCGGCCTCGTCGTCGGCAGCCATGTCGTCGTACTCGTTCTTCATGGTGACGAGGCCCAGCTCCGGCTTGGGCTTGACGAGGCGCGAGGAGGAGGAGCCACGGCCGCCCTCGTTGATGACAAGGGCGCTGCCGCGGGTGCGCCGCCTGAGCGGCGTCTCCACGGGCTCGGGCTTGACGCTGGCCATCGCCGGCGAGTCGGAAGAGAGGGAGGAGGAGGAGGAGAGGGAGGACGAGGACGCAAGCGCCATTCGCCTCGGCAGCCAGATACCGCCGCTCCGGCGAGGGACAGGCGCCGGGGCCGCCGGGTACTGGAGCTTGCGTGGTTGTTGGCGGCTAAAGGAAATATGCCCTAGAGGCAATAATAAAGTTGTTATTTTATATTTCCTTATTCATGATAAAGATTTACTATTCATGCTAGAATTGTATTGATCGGAAACCTAAATACATGTGTGAATACATAAACAAACACCGTGTCCCTAGTGAGCCTCTACTTGACTAGCTCGTTGATCAAAGATGGTTATGGTTTCCTAACCATGGACATGAGTTGTCATTTGATAACGGGATCAAATCATTAGAAGAATGATGTGATGGACAAGACCCATCCGTTAGCTTAGCATAATGATCGTTCAGTTTTATTGCTATTGCTTTCTTCATGTCAAATACATATTCCTTCGACTATGAGATTATGCAACTCCCGGATACCGGAAGAATGCCTTGTGTGCTATCAAACGTCACAACGTAACTGGGTGATTATAAAGATGCTCTACAGGTATCTCCGAAGGTGTTTGTTGAGTTGGCATAGATCGAGATTAGGATTTGTCACTCCGAGTATCGGAGAGGTATCTCTGGGCCCTCTCGGTAATACACATCATAAGCTTGCAAGCAAACGACTAAGGAGTTAGTCACGAGGTGATGTATTACGGAACGAGTAAAGAGACTTGCCGGTAACGAGATTGAACTAGGTATGAAGATACCGACGATCGAATCTCGGGCAAATAACATACCGATGGACAAAGGGAATTACGTATGTTGTCATAACGGTTCGACCGATAAAGATCTTCGTAGAATATGTAGGAGCCAATATGGGCATCCAGGTTCCGCTATTGGTTATTGACCAGAGAGGTGTCTCGGTCATGTCTACATAGTTCTCGAACCCGTAGGGTCTGCACGCTTAACGTTCGTTGACGATATAGTATTATATGAGTTATGTGATTTGGTGACCGAATGTTGTTCAGAGTCCCGGATGAGATCACGGACATGACGAGGAGTCTCGAAATGGTCGAGAGGTAAATATTGATATATAGGACATCGGAAGTGTTTCGGGGGGTACCGGGTACTTATCGGGTCACCGGAAGGGGTTCCGGGCACCCCCAGCAAAAGATATGGGCCTTATGGGCCAAGAGGGGAAACACACCAGCCACAAGGGGCTGGTGCGCCCACCATATGGGCCGGCCTAGGAGGAGAAGGAAAGAGGGGAAGGGAAAGGAAAGAGTGGAATAGGATTCCCCCTTCCTTCCCTCTCCCCCCTCTTTCCTTCCCCCTCCGACAAATATGGCAGGGGGGCGCCACTTGGGGAGGAGCCCAAGTAGGATTCGGCCTACTTGGGGCGCCCTCCTGGCTGCTCCCTTCCCCCCCCACCTATATATATGTGGGAGGGGGGCACCTAGCATCTCCAGACAATTGCCTAGCCGTGTGCGGCGCCCCTCCACCGTTTACACCACCGGTCATATTTTCGTAGTGCTTAGGCGAAGCCCTGCGGAGATCAATTCACCATCACCGTCACCACGCCGTCGTGCTGACAGAACTCATCTACTACCTCGACGTCTTGCTGGATCAAGAAGGCGAGGGACGTCACCAAGCTGAACGTGTGCAGAACGCGGAGGTGCCGTGCGTTCGGTACTTGATCGGTTGAAGCGCGAAGAAGTTCGACTACATCAACCGCGTTGTGAAACGCTTCCGCTTACGGTCTACGAGGGTACGTAGACACACTCTCCCCCTCGTTGCTATGCATATCCATGGATAGATCATTGCGTGTGCGTAGAAATTTTTTTGTTTTCCATGCAACGTTTCCCAACAGTGGCATCATGAGGCAGGTCTATGCATAGATGATATGCGTAGAACACAAAGAGTTGCGGGCGGTGATAGTCATACTGCTTACCACCAACGTCTTATTTTGATTTGGCGGTATTGTGGGATGAAGCGGCCCACACGAACCTTACATGTCCATGCACATGAGACCAGTTCCACCGACTGACATGCAACTAGTTTTGCATAAAGGTGGCTAGCGGGTGTCTGTTTCTACTACTTTAGTTGAATCAAATTTGACTGCGGCCGGTCCTTGAAGAAGGTTAAAACAACAAACTTGATGAAACACCGTTGTGGTTTTTGCCGTAGGTAAGAACGGTTCTTGCTGGAAACCCGTAGCAGCCACGTAAAACTTGCAACAACAAAGTAGAGGACGTCTAACTTGTTTTTGCAGGGTATATTGTGATGTGATATGGTCAAGACATGATGTGATATATGTTATTGTATGAGATGATCATGTTTTGTAAGATATTAGGCAACCGGCAGGAGCCTTAGGGTTGTCTCTTTATTGTATGAAATGCAAACGCCATGTAATTGCTTTACTTTATCGCTATGAGTTAGCAATATTTGTAGAAGCAATAGTTGGCGAGACGACCACGACACAACGATGGAGATCAAGGTGTCGAGCCGGTGACGATGGAGATCATGACGATGCTTTGGTGATGGAGATCAAAAGCACAAGATGATGATGGCCATATCATGTCACATATTTTGATTGCATGTGATGTTTATCTTTTATGCATCTTATTTTGCTTAGTACGGCGGTAGCATTATAAGATGATCCCTTCACTAAATTTCAAGGTAAAAGTGTTCTCCCTAAGTATGCACCGTTGCTACAGTTCATCGTGTTGAGACACCACGTGATGATCGGGTGTGATAGACTCTACGTTCACATACAACGGGTGCAAGACAGTTTTGCACATGCGGAATACTTGGGTTAAACTTGACGAGCCTAGCATGTACAGACATGGCCTCGGAACACTGGAGATCGAAAGATCGAACATGAATCATATAATAGATATGATCAACATAGAGATGTTCACCATTGATGACTACCCCATCTCACGTGATGATCGGACATGGGTTAGTTGATTTGGATCATGTATCACTTAGATGACTTGAGGGATGTCTATTTAAGTGGGAGTTCTTAAGTAATATGATTAATTGAACTTAATTTATCATGAACTTAGTCCTAATAGTATTTGCATATCTATATTGTAGATCAATGGCCCGTGCTACCGTTCCCCTGAATTTTAATGCGTTCCTAGAGAAAGCTAAGTTGAAAGATGATGGTAGCAACTACACAGACTGGGTCCGTAACTTGAGGATTATCCTCATTGCTGCATAGAAGAATTATGTCCTTGATGCATCGCTAGGTGAAAGTCCTGCTGCAGGAGCAGATGCAGATGTTTTGAACGTCTGGCAAGCTCGATCTGATGACTACTCAATAGTTCAGTGTGCCATGCTTTACGGCTTAGAACCGGGACTTCAAAGACGTTTTGAACGTCATGGAGCATATGAGATGTTCCAAGAGTTGAAGTTAATATTTCAAGCAAATGCCCGGGTTGAGAGATATGAAGTCTCCAACAAGTTCTATAACTGCAAGATGGAGAAGAACAATTCTTGTCAGTGAACACATACTCAAAATGTCTGGGTATTATAATCAGTTGACTCAACTGGGAGTTAATCTTCCAGTTGATTGTGTCATTGACAGAGTTCTTCAATCACTGCCACCAAGCTACAAAGGCTTTGTGATGAACTATAATATGCAAGGGATGAACAAAACAATTCCCGTGCTCTTCACAATGCTTAAGGCCGCGGAGGTAGAAATCAGGAAGGAGCATCAAGTGTTGATGGTTAACAAGACCACTAGTTTCAAAAAAATGGCAAGGGAAAGAAAGGGAACTTCAAGAAGAATGGCAAACAAGTTGCCACTCCCGGGAAGAAACCCAAAGCTGGACCCAAGCCTAAAACTGAGTGCTTCTACTGCAAAGGAACTGGTCACTGGAAGCGGAACTGCCCCAAGTATTTGGCGGATAAGAAGGATGGCAAAGTGAACAAAGGTATATGTGATATACATGTTATTGATGTGTACCTTACTAATGCTCGTAGTAGCGCTTGGGTATTTGATACTGGTTCGGTTGCTCATATTTGTAACTCAAAACAGGAGCTACGGATTAAATGAAGATTGGCTAAGGACGAGGTAACGATGCGCGTCGGGAATGGTTCCAAGGTCGATGTGATCGCAGTTGGCACGCTACCTCTACATCTACCTTCGGGATTAGTTTTAGACCTGAATAATTGTTATTTGTTGCCAGCGTTGAGCATGAACATTATATCTGGATCTTGTTTATTGCGAGACGATTATTCATTTAAGTCAGAGAAAAATGGTTGTTCTATTTATATGAATAATATCTTTTATGGTCATGCACCCTTGAGGAATGGTCTGTTCTTGTTGAATCTCGATTGTGGTGATACACATATTCATAATATTGATGCCAAAAGATGCAAAGTTGATAATGATAGTGCAACATATTTGTCGCACTGCCGTTTAGGTCATATTGGTGTAAAGCGCATGAAGAAACTCCATACAGATGGACTTTTGGAATCACTTGATTATGAATTATTTGATACTTGCGAACCATGCCTCATGGGCAAGATGACTAAAACTCCGTTCTCCGGAACAATGGAGCGAGCCAATGACTTATTGGAAATAATTCATACCGATGTATGTGGTCCAATGAGTGTTGAGGCACGCGGCGGGTATCGTTATTTTCTGAACTTCACAGATAATTTGAGTAGATATGGATATGTCTACTTAATGAAACACAAGTCTGAAACATTTGAAAAGTTCAAAGAATTTCAGAGTGAAGTGGAGAATCATCGTAACAAGAAAATAAAGTTTATATGATCTGATCGCAGAGGTGAATATTTGAGTTACGAGTTTGGCCTTCATTTAAAACAATGTGGAATTGTTTCACAACTCATGCCACCTGAAACACCACAGCGTAATGGTGTGTCCGAACATCGTAACCGTATTTTATTATATATGGTGCGTTCAATGATGTCTCTTACCGATTTACCACTATCATTTTGGGGTTATGCATTAGAGACAACTGCATTCACGTTAAATAGGGCACCATCTAAATCCATTGAGACGGCACCGTATGAACTATGGTTTGGCAAGAAACCTAAGCTGTCATTTCTTAAAGTTTGGGGATGCGACGCTTATGTCAAAAGGCTCCAGCCTGATAAGCTCGAACCTAAATCGGAGAAGTGCGTATTCATAGGATACCCTAAAGAAACAATTGGGTACACCTTCTACCACAGATCCGAAGGCGAGATCTTTGTTGCCAAGAATGGAACCTTTCTAGAGAAGGAGTTTCTCTAGAAAGAAGTGAGTGGGAGGAAAGTAGAACTTGATGAGGTAATTGTACATTCTCTCGAATTGGAAAGTAGTACATCACAGAAAATTGTTCTCGTGATGCCTACACCAACTAGAGAGGAAGCTAATGATAATGATCATGAAACTTCAGATCAAGTTACTACTGAACCTCATAGGTCAACCAGAGCATGATCCATACCAGAGTGGTACGGGAATCCTGTATTGGAAGTCATGTTACTAGACTAAGGCGAACCTACGAACTATGAAGAAGCTATGATGAACCGAGATTCCGACAGATGGCTTGTGGCCATGAAATCTGAGATAGGATCCATGTATGAGAACAAAGTGTGGACTTTGGTGGACTTGCCCGATGATCGGCAAGCCATAGAAAATAAATGGATCTTCAAGCAGAAGACTGACGCTGATGGTAATATTACTGTCTACAAAGCTCGACTTGTCGCAAAAGGTTTTCGACAAGTTCAAGGGGTTGACTACGATGAGACTTTCTTACCCGTAGCGATGCTTAAGTCCGTCCGAATCATGTTAGCAATTGCCGCATTTTATGATTATGAAATCTGGCAAATGGACGTCAAAACTGCATTCCTTAATGGATTTCTCAAAGAAGAGTTGTATATGATGCAACCAGAAGGTTTTGTCGATCCTAAAGGTGCTAACAAAGTGTGCAAGCTCCAGCGATCCATATATGGACTGGTGCAAGCATCTCGGAGTTGGAATATACGCTTTGATGAGGTGATCAAAGCATATGGTTTTATACAGACTTTCGGTGAAGCCTGTATTTACAAGAAAGTGAGTGGGAGCTATGTAGCATTTCTGATATTATATGTGGATGACATATTGTTGATTGGAAATGATATAGAATTTCTGGATAGCATAAAAGGATAATTGAATAAGAATTTTTCAATGAAAGACCTCGGTGAAGATGCTTATATATTGGGCATCAAGATCTATAGGGATAGATCGAGACGCTTAATAGGACTTTCACAAAGCACATACCTTGATAAAGTTTTGAAGAAGGTCAAAATGGATCAGTTAAAGAAAGGGTTCTTGCATGTGTTACAAGGTGTGAATTTGAGTCAGACTCAATGTCCGACCACTACAGAAGATAGAGAGAAAATAAAAGTCATTCCCTATGCCTCAGCCATAGGTTCTATCATGTATGCTATGCTGTGTACCAGACCTGATGTGTGCCTTGCCATAAGTTTGGCAGGGAGGTACGAAAGTAATCCAGGAGTGGATCACTAGAAAGTGGTCAAGAATATCCTGAAGTACCTGAAAATGACCAAGGATACGTTTCTCGTTTATGGAGGTGATAAAGAGCTCGTCGTAAATGGTTACGTCGATGCAAGCTTTGACACTGATCCGGATGACTCTAAGTCACAAACCGGATACGTATTTATATTGAATGGTGGACCTGTCAGTTGGTGCAGTTCCAAGCAGAGCGTCGTGGCGGGATCTACGTGTGAAGCGGAATACATAGCTACTTCGGAAGCAGCAAATGAAGGAGTCTGGATGAAGGAGTTCATATCCGATTTGGGTGTAATACCTAGTACATCGGGTCCAATGAAAATCTTTTGTGACAACACTGGAGCAATTGCCTTGGCGAAGGAATTTAGGTTTTACAAGAGAACCAAACACATCAAGAGACGCTTCAACTCCATTCGTGAACAAGTCAAAGATGAAGACATAGAAATTTGCAAGATACATACGAATCTGAATGTAGCAGACCCGTTGACTAAGCCTCTTCCACGAGCAAAACATGATCAACACCAAGACTCCATGGATGTTAGATTCATTACAATGTAATCTAGATTATTGATTCTAGTGCAAGTGGGAGACTGAAGGAAATATGCCCTAGAGGCAATAATAAAGTTGTTATTTTATATTTCCTTATTCATAATAAAGGTTTATTATTCATGCTAGAATTGTATTGATCGGAAACCTAAATACATGTGTGAATACATAAACAAACACCGTGTCCCTAGTGAGCCTCTACTTGACTAGCTCGTTGATCAAATATGGTTATGGTTTCCTAACCATGGACATGAGTTGTCATTTGATAACGGGATCACATCATTAGGAGAATAATGTGATGGACAAGACCCATCCGTTAGCTTAGCATAATGATCGTTCAGTTTTATTGCTATTGCTTTCTTCATGTCGAATACATATTCCTTCGACTATGAGATTATGCAACTCCCGGATACCAGAAGAATGCCTTGTGTGCTATCAAATGTCACAACGTAACTGGGTGATTATAAAGATGCTCTATAGGTATCTCCGAAGGTGTTTGTTGAGTTGGCATAGATCGAGATTAGGATTTGTCACTCCGAGTATCGGAGAGGTATCTCTGGGCCCGCTCGGTAATACACATCATAAGCTTGCAAGCAAACGACTAAGGAGTTAGTCACGAGGTGATGTATTATGGAACGAGTAAAGAGACTTGCCGGTAACGAGATTGAACTAGGTATGAAGATACCGACGATCGAATCTCGGGCAAGTAACATACCGATGGACAAAGGGAATTACGTATGTTGTCATAACGGTTCGACCGATAAAGATCTTCGTAGAATATGTAGGAGCCAATATGGGCATCTAGGTTCCGCTATTGGTTATTGACCGGAGAGGTGTCTCGGTCATGTCTACATAGTTCTCGAACCCGTAGGGTCCGCACCCTTAACGTTCGTTGACGATATAGTATTATATGAGTTATGTGATTTGGTGACCGAATGTTGTTCGGAGTCCCGGATGAGATCACGGACATGACGAGGAGTCTCGAAATGGTCGAGAGGTAAATATTGATATATAGGACGATGGTATTCGGACACCGGAAGTGTTTCGGGGGGTACCGGGTACTTATCGGGTCACCGGAAGGGGTTCCGGGCACCCCCGGCAAAAGATATGGGCCTTATGGGCCAAGAGGGGAAACACACCAGTCACAAGGGGTTGGTGCGCCCCCCATATGGGCCGGCCTAGGAGGAGAAGGAAAGAGGGGAAGGGAAAGGAAAGAGTGGAATAGGATTCCCCCTTCCTTCCCTCTCCCCCCCTCTTTCCTTCCCCCTCCGGCAAATATGGCAGGGGGGCGCCACTTGGGGAGGAGCCCAAGTAGGATTCGACCTACTTGGGGCGCCCTCCTGGCTGCTCCCTCCTCCCCCACCTATATATATGTGGGAGGGGGGCGCCTAGCATATCCAGACAATTGCCTAGCCGTGTGCGGCGCCCCCCTCCACCGTTTACACCCCCGGTCATATTTTCATAGTGCTTAGGCGAAGCCCTGCGAAGATCACTTCACCATCACCGTCACCATGCCATCGTGCTAACAGAACTCATCTACTACCTCGACGTCTTGCTGGATCAAGAAGGCGAGGGTCGTCACCGAGCTGAACGTGTGCAGAACGCGGAGGTACCGTGCATTCGGTACTTGATCGGTTGAAGCACGAAGAAGTTCGACTACATCAACCGCGTTGTGAAACGCTTCCGCTTACGGTCTACGAGGGTACATAGACACACTCTCCCCCTCGTTGCTATGCATCTCCATGGATAGATCATTGCGTGTGCGTAGAATTTTTTTTGTTTTCCATGCAACGTTTCCCAGCAGCGGCGTACTCCGGGCGGCCGCGTACCTCCGCCGGCAGGGAGGTACGGACGCGCTCGATCTCCTCGAGGAAACGGTCGGGGTGCTCGGGGTCGGGCCGCGGGGGGATTGGGACGCCGCCTGCGCTGAGCCTCCACCTCCCCGGCGCGCGCATGTCCGGCGGCGCCGGGTAGTTGGCCTCGTGGAGGAGGTGCGCCTCCCACTCGTGCAGAGTGCGACGGCCAAATCCGTTGGCCGCTGCAGAGTCGCCGGGGTACCTTTCGCCCATTTGTAGAGGTTGGTGGCGGGCGGAGAGAGAGACGAGAAGGGCGCCGGCGACGAGAGAGAGAGAGAGGGCGACGGAGTGTGCGTCCACCCGGCGAGGAGAGGGGTTTTTTATAGCCGCCGGGCGTGTGTGTACGCGTGGCGGGATGGGACGGCGAGCCGCCGGGGCATTACTGCGCCGCCTGTGGGGAATCAGTGGAAGGCTGACCGGCGGCAGCCTTGGCATTGATTCCCCGTGGAAAAACGAGGCGCCGTGGGAGGACGACGATGCGCCGTGTCACTGACTCGGCGCCCCCCCCTCCCCCGGCTTTCGCGCCAAAAACACTCCCCCCGGCGCCCCCAGCGCGCCGGGTTTGGCCTAGGTCCGCCGGCGCCAATTTCGGGCCGAACCGGCGGAAAATGGGCTTCTGGGGGCGCGGCTGGGCCCTTTTTTTAGCGCCGGCGCAAAAAAATGGCCTGGGGGGGGGGGCCCTGTTGGGGACATGGCTGGAGATGCTCTTACACCCTTGAGGTAGGCTTAGGCGGGTGGGCTGGGGCTACCGACAATGATCCAACCCAATGCTCATTCTGTTTCTCGATACAAGCTTCCCCTTCCCTTCCTTTGTTCCCTTCATCAGGCCGACGCAGTGTGTTTCTTTAGTTTTGCGGATGTTGCTTCCTCTCGAAGGAGCAATGTATGGGTGAAGCCAACGTCATGTCCCGCCCCCGCCCCCCTCATTCTTCACCGCCATGGAGGCAGAAGGAATGGGCACGGGCCCCGGCCTTCCTACCGCCAGAACAGGCCCCTCATTCTTCTGCCAGAGCTGAGCTCCACCAAGCCTCATCTGCCTTGGCGCACGTGTTGGCGACCGCGAAGCTGCACGTGTCCACGACCGTGGTGGGGGGGGGGGGGGTGGATAGCAATGGCGACATACCAGTGATGTGGATGGAACGGAGATGACTAAGGGTGAAGGGTGGCGACGGCGATGTCTCTGGTGAGGAGCTTAGCGAGGGCAGCATAGGTCATGCGAGTGGCATGAACTGTGGACCTCAGCTTCGGTCCGGTTTACTGCTGCAAAAAGAAGATAGCCCAAAAATCCAGATGAAAAAAAAAACATCTACGTGGCACCTAGTCAGCACAAAATTGGAGAAAATGTGGCGCATGCGGGTACAATATGGTACAAAGTGCATCAATTGGATATAAATTGAGATTTTTTTTAAGAAATGGGTAAAATCTGTCACAAAAGTGAAACATGGGGTAAAAGGTGAAATTTACTCTAGTATTTATTACATGTTGTTTATTTTTTAAACTAGATAATTGTCCGTGCGTTGGAAGAGATATAAATATTCTAATACTAGTTCTTGATGTACCTCGCTATATTAATGTAATTGTAGCAATAAGAGTTTATTAAATGGAATTCGCCCGTGATTTACCTGCCTCAGATAAAATTTAGGATTTTATTATTTGATAAGGACTTATTTGCATACCAAAAAGAACATAATTTTATTTGAGAACCCATTAAAATGTGAGACAATTAAGTCAACTTTCAGTAAAAACCGATGAAAAACAAATCAAGGATGTGATAAAAATTCAAAACGAATGACGAGGACGATAGAACCTTATGTTCTTTTCAGGGAGAGATACTCATATACTCTGTTGTGTCCCCGTATGACAGTTTAAAAAAAATGCCAAATTCATTGTTTTTTAATACAATATAATTGTAGATTCTCGCATATGCATATGCACTCACCCCTATAATGCATCCACGGACATCCTAGGAGCACCTTCAAAATATTGAGTCAACATAGTATCTGTTGAGATTGACAAAGTCATTACAGACGTCTCGTAGCCGATGGGTCGTCTTCCACTAAACGAACATGGCTAGAAATCCGCGTAGTCACATCGAAGCTTAGCTACTACTACTATATTAGTCCTTCGAACGGGACAAGGGCACAGGAATGAGATCGATCGAGCTAACAAACAAACATGGATGGACGCCCAAGTTCAGCAGCAAGCCTTGTTCGTTAGCTTACTAATTTCCATGCATCCGGTGCGCAAACACGGCTCGTCGGCCGTGCCCTTTACTGCGTGTGCTCTCCCAGCCGCCACCGGCCCCCTGACCGTGGACGCCGTTGCCGGAGAAGCAGCTGCTGAGCTCCCTCATGAACCCGGCACCGCCAGCGCGCGCGCCGGCCGGCAACGCCCTCTTCATCGACGCAGCGGAGGCAGTAGCCTGATGATGATGGTCGCCGTAGGTCAGCTGCTGCACCTCCCTGTCGTCCTCGACGATCGTGTCGAGGCTCCTCGGCACCTTCCTCCGCCGCACGACCGACACGAGCTGCGGCGGCGCCACCTCCGTCACGAACCTCGCCCTCACCTGCACCTTCGCCATGACGTCGATCGATCACACCTTTAGAGTGTCAGTGCGTAGGCCTTTGCGTTGCGTGTGGCCACCTCAGGGCTCACGGCCGAGCGTATTTATACTGGCACGAAACCAGCTCTATGCCATGGGCCACACGGCAGGGCTAGAAGCGGACGGCGGCGTCGCC
The DNA here is from genome assembly GCA_011799875.1 of Thinopyrum elongatum. Taxonomy (NCBI): domain Eukaryota; kingdom Viridiplantae; phylum Streptophyta; class Magnoliopsida; order Poales; family Poaceae; genus Thinopyrum; species Thinopyrum elongatum. Next base: position 152,356,487 of record CM022302.1, on the reverse strand, counting down.
GTCGTCGCGGCCTCCGCGACAAGACGGGTCGCACAAGTGTACGGGTCCAGGAGCCATAGCTCGCTCTCCGGCCTCCCATGCACGCACGGTGCCGCGCACGCTCGCCGACGCAGCTTTCCGGGAAAAGGCGGCGTGATGGCGCCATGCATGTCCCGGTCGCGTCGGGCCAGCGTTCAGCGTGGAGTTAATGCGGCCCCTGCCGGCTAGCTAGCTACGCACATGCCGGAGCGCGCGCCCGCGACGGCGACGGCGGGCCGGCGACGTGTCGCGCGCACGGGCGGCGTAGAGGAACTTATTTCGTTTTCTGTTCATCTCTGCCATGCATGCATTTGTGTGGTTTTGCGGCTGGGGCTGGGTACGTGTACGTTGGCGACGCTCTTGTCCGGCAGGCCGGACGGTCGACGTTATCCATATACGGCGCTGGAGAAGCTCAGCAACGCCGTGCGCAGCCGGGCACGAAGATGTACGGTATATATACACATCTGAGAATTACGTTTTCGTCTCAACTTTTTTCCATATATGGCCGGTGACGAGACGGTGACCACTGGCCGTCCAAAGAGGTGACGCGTGGCCTTGATGCAAGTATCGCCTTGGCTGGAAACACTTGCTACTTTTAGGGCAACTCGGCCGGATCCAAATGAACAGCAAAACTATCTGTTTCGTATCCGATTGGGTGGTCAGGACTTCGAAGGAGCGGCGGCGTCCCTTGTCCGTCCTTTTTTGGACAGTGCACTCAACGGGGCGATCCATTTGGACCGCTCTGTCTGTTTTTATTAGTTTTGGCCATATGCATTTACAACCAAATAAGTAAATAAATGAATAAAACACTAGACATGATTAAACAAATAAGTTACATAGTTTACAACCCAATAAATAAAAATCACATAGTTTATAATCAAACAAATTTAAAATTATAGCAAATACATTTAAAGAAAAAGAGCATATACAACTATTGGTTTTCTATATGAGTCCACATATGCTCAATCAAATCATTTTGAAGTTGAATATGAGTTGCACGATCATGCATTTCATGATTAAATTAGATGAACTGTGCAAACGTTGTCGTTCCACTCTCAGGCTCAAAGTTTCACCATGGTAATCCCACCCTAAAAAATGGTGTCATCACGCTCATCCTCTACGATCATGTTGTGCATGATTACACAATCAACCATCACCTCACACAGTCTCAGTGCTCCATGTTCTAGCAGGGATTGGGGCACAACAAAATCCCACCCTAAAAAATAGCCCATCGAGATTGGGGCACAACAAAAGCATGCTCCACATCCTTCCTAGCACTCTCTTGTCCTTCGGCAAACCTAGTCCTCTTCTCTCCTTGGGGTTCAACTGGGTAGTATCCCTTGTTGTGTTGGTGGCCAGTGATCTCATAGTTAACCTCTGGGGCATTGCCTTCGAAAGCCTCAAGAACACCGGAGAGCGCTGAAGCACATTGATGTCATTGTGAGAACCTGCCATGCCAAAAAAAGAGTGCCAAATCAAGAGGTCTTGTGATGCCACAACTTCAAGTATGACCATGCAACCATCAACATGTCCCTTATATTGCCCCTGCCAAGCAAACTGTTCTTCCACTCCTAGTGCATACAATCGATGCTTCCAACCGTGAAGGTGGCGGTGGTGTGCCGCAGGGCAGCGACAACCCTTGGCAGGGTACTAGCCACGAGCTACACCATATGCAGCAAGAAGCGGAGCCAACGACGGCGGTGGATGTAGTGGCGGTTGGGTGGGGGCGCCGGAGGTGGCGAAGAGGCCGAAATCTGGGTGGCGGCGGCGGGGGCGACGAGGCTGGGGAGCCCAGGCTCGTTGTGGGAGGGGGTTGGAATGGCCTGTGTCTACCGACAAGTGGGTCGGTGGAGGACAAGAGGAGGACGTGATAGCTTGTATCTACGTTGGTATTTCCCCGAAGAGGAGGGGATGATACAGTACACCAACGGTAAGTATTTCCCTCAGTTATGAAACCAAGGTTATCAATCCAGTAGGAGAACCAAGCAACACTATGTCAACGGTACCTGCACACAAATAAGAAATACTTGCAACCCAACGCGTAAGAGGGGTTGTCAATCCCTCCTTGGTAAAAAGATAGATAAAATTGTATGAGATTGGATAAATAGATCTAGCGAAAACACAAAATAAAATAAAGAAATAAAAAGTGCATCAAGGTATTTTTGGGTTTTTGGAGTAATAGATCTGAAAACAATATGATAAAAGATAGACCCGGGGGCCGTAGATTTCACTAGTGGCTTCTCTCGAGAAAATAGCATACGGTGGGTAAACAAATTACTATTGGGCAATTGATAGAAAAGCAAATAATCATGACGATATCCAAGGCAATGATCATGTATATAGGCATCACGTCCAAGATTACTAGACCGACTCCTGCCTGCATCTACTACTATTACTCCACACATCGACCGCTATCCAGCATGCATCTAGTGTATTAAGTTCATGGAGAAACGGAGTAATGCAATAAGAACGATGATATGATGTAGACAAGATCTATTCATGTAGGAATATACCCCATCTTTTTATCCTTAATAGCAACGATACATGCGTACCTCGCTACCCCTTCTGTCACTGGGTGAGGACACCGCAAGATCGAACCCATCACAAAGCACCTCTTTTCATTGCAAAAAAAAATCAATCTAGTTTGCCAAACCAAACCAAAGTTTCGCAGAAGAAATACGAGGCTATAACAATGATGCATATAAGAGATCAAAGAAGACTCAAATAATATTCATAGATAGAACTGGTCATAAACTCGCAATTCATCGGATCCCAACAAACACACCGCAAAAATTCATTACATCAAATAGATCTCCAAGAACATCGAGGAGAACATTGTATTGAGAATCAAAAATAGAGAAGAAGCCATCTAGCTACTGCCTACGGACCCGTAGGTCTATGGTAAACTACTCACGCATCATCGGAGGAGCACCAATGAGGATGATGAACCCCTCCGTGATCGTGTTCCCCTCCGGTAAGGTGCCGGAATAGGGCTCTAGATTGGATCTTGTGGTTTCTGGAACTTGCGGCGGCTGGAATTGTGTTTCATTGACTCCCCTAGGGTTTCTGAAATATTTGGATATTTATAGAGCTGAGAGGCGGTGAAATGGACCTTCGTGGGCCCCACCACCCATCAGGGCGCGCCAGGGGCCTCTGGCGCGCCCAGGTGGGTGGTGGGGCCCACGGGCCTTCCCTCGTGCACTTCCTTGGCTCCTAAGTTGTCTTCTGGGCAAAAAAAATCTCCAGAAAGTTTCACTGCGTTTGGAATCCGTTTGATATGGATATTCTGCGAAGTAAAAAACAAGCAAACAATAGGAACTGGCACTGGGCACTATGTCAATAGGTTAGTACCCAAAAAATGATATAAAGTTGCTACAAAATGAATGTAAAACATCCAAAAATGATAATATAATAGCATGGAACAATCAAAATTTATAGATACATTGGAGACGTATCAGCATCCCCAAGCTTAATTCCTGCTCATCCTCGAGTAGGTAAATGATAAAAACAGAATTTTTGATGTGGAATGCTGCCTAACATGTTCATCACATGTTCTTTTCTTTTGTAGCATGGACATTTGGACTTTTAAATGATTCAAAGTAATAGCCTATAATTGACATGAAGACTTCAATACTCAAGCATATCAACAAGCAATCATGTCTTTCAAAATATCAACACTAAAGAAAGCTATCCCTAACCCATCATGCTCAATCATTGATCCATTCATGAAACACATTTGAATATTAGCTACATCCAATGCACAAGTATGATCATAGTGCTCCCTAGTTGGTGCTTTATAAAAGATGGAGAATCAAATAAAAATAAAAGTTTCATAAAGTAAATAGATAGGCCCTTCGCAGAGGGAAGCGGAGATTTGTAGAGGTGCCAGAGCTCAAAGCTTAATTGAGAGACAAATTTTTTGAGAGGCATGCTTTTCCTGTCAATAAAAACGACTGAGAATTGCCAATACTTTCCATGCTAGATACATCATAGGCGATTCCCAAACATAAAATAAAGTTTATTTCTTTTTCCACCATTCTTTCACAATCCATGGCTAGCCGTATCCACTGGTGCCTTCCATACCAACACTTTCCAAAGAATTTATTATTTGACAACATAAAGTAAATTTCTTTTTCATTTCGGGACTGGGCATCCCTATTACCGCCACACTCTCGTGCAATGACAAGTGAATAAACACTCATCTTGAGAATAACGCATCTAGCATGGAAAAATATTGACCACCCCCTGTCGCTTCATGAGCCGTACGGGCACACAAAAAGGAAATTCATTTTGAAAATTAGAGTTGGCACATACAAAGTTACTTAGAACGGCACTAAAATACCGCATATAGGTAGGTATGGTGGACTCATTTGGCATAAATGGGTTTAAGGATTTTGGTTATACAAGTAGTATTCCCACTTAGTACAAGGAAAGGCTAACAAATAGATTGAGAAGCAACCAACAAAGAAACAAAAATTCTCATAAACGAGCATTAAGCATAACTAACACCGAATAATGCACCACAAGTAGGATGTAATTTCATTACATAACTATTGACTTTCGTGCTTGCATAGGGAATCACAAACCTTAACACCAATATTCTTACTAAAGCATAATTACCCACCAACATGAATCACATATTACTATCATCATATCTCAAAACTATTACAAAGAATCAAGTTTATTTTGTCCAATGATCTTTCATGAAAGTTTTTATTATATACTTCTTGTATATCAATCACTTTGGGACTAGATTAATATATTACCTTTGCTTTTAACAGGCTCTCAAATAAATTTAAGTGAAGAACATGAGCATAAATAAATTTTTCGTATCTCAAAATAATATAAGTGAAGCATGAGAGAATTTCTTCAAAAATTTACAAACTCTCAAATTAATCTAAGTGAAGCATGAGAATATTTCTTCAAAAATTAAAGCACCACCGTGCTCAAAAAGATATAAGTGAAGCACTAGAGCAATTCCATAGCTCAAAAAATTTAAGTGAAGCACATAGAGCAATTCTAACAAATCATAGCATCATTATGACTCTCTCAAATAGGTGTGTCCAGCAAGGATGATTGCGACAAACTAAAAAGCAAAACAAGCAAAGACTCATATAATACAAGACGCTCCAAGCAAAACTCATGATATGTGATGAATAAAAATATAGCTCCAAGTAAAATTACCGATGGTTGTTAGAAGAAAGAGGGGATGCCTTCCGGGGCATCCCCAAGCTTAGTTGCTTGGTTCTCCTTGAATATCACGTTGGGGTGCCATGGGAATACCCAAGCGTAGGCTCTTTTCACTCCTTATTCCTTCATCCATCGAGATCTCACCCAAAACTTGAAAACTTCAATCACACAAAACTTAACAAAACCTTCGTGAGATCCGTTAGTATAAGAAAAACAATCTTTGCTTTAAGTACTGTTGCAAACCCATTCATATTTTGGTATTGCATTATACCTACTTTATTCTAACTTTACCATGGCTTACCCCCCCCCCCCCCGCATAAAAATAATAGATTCATCAAAATAAGCAGACCAACAGAAACAGAATCTGTTAAAAACAGAACAGTCTGTAAATACTCAAATTTTACTCATACTTATATTTCTCCAAAAATTCTGAAAACTTAGCACAACAAATGAAACTTGTATATCAATCTTGTGTAAAAAATTCAGAATTTTTCGTCGCTTCTGTGAATTTTAACAATTCTGTTACTGGACAGAAAAGTTTCTGTTTTTCAACATGATCAAATCAACTATCACCCAAAGCTATCCCAAAGGCTTAACTAGGCACAAACACTAACTAAAACATAAAACACAATCATAACAGTAGCATAATTGTGTGAACACACAAAAACAGAAAGAAAAAGGAAAAAATAAATTATATTCATTGGGTTGCCTCCCAACAACTATCGTTTTATGCCCCTAGCTAGGCATAATGCATAGATTCAAGTATTGCCATCTTTGGTTTCCAACTCCTCAATCACGCAACAAAAATTCTTTAAGGATTTAGCATGCATATTTTCAATAATAATACTCATAGGAATAAGATTGAAGGATTCATTCTTCCAAATAGGGTTTTTTATCACTTCAAGAAAGTTGGGGTGAATACTAATCATTTTAAGATCTTCATTATTGCTACTAGAAGTGGCACCCTTGTTTTTAGAAACTTGTGTAGTCTTGCAATTTTTAGGAGTTTTTTTCAATAACTTTAACAGAAGAAAAGGCCGAGCCCAAGTTACTAAAAGTTTCTTCCAACTTATCAATCCGAGCGGGGCTCTCTTCTACTCTTTTATTAACTACGAGTCCCTTTTCTTTTAGTAATTTAAGAGCGTCTCATGCCTTTGACCCTATTTTATTAGCAAGGTTATGGATTCTTTTGTCCAAATTTTCAACATGTTCTTCGGTAATCATCTTCTTTTCAATAGCATCTAACCTTTGCATAACATGCTCGAGAGTTAAGATCGTTTCATTATTAATGATAGGTGGTGCACCCACTAAATTTCCCATAGCATTAAAAGCATCAAAAAATGGACACATCAAGAAATTCCCACTGGTAATTATATCAACAACGAATCTATACCAACTGGTAATGCCCACATAAAAACTGCGAAGAAGAATAACGGTAGATTGCTTACGAATTGATCTATTATGAGCATTGCAAATCCGATACCAAGCATCTTTTAGATTCTCCCCTCCCCTTTGCTTAAAGTTAAGAACCTCATTCTCGGGGGTACATGCAATAGAGTAGGAACTAGCCATAATGACAAAGTAGGCAAGCAAGATAACACAAAAACAAAAGATTGGATGAGAAAAAGGCAAACAAAAATAAGGCAAATGTTTTTGTTAAGTGGGGGAGATGAAAACGAGAGGTAAATGGCAAATAATGTAAATTGCAAGGAGATGAGATTTGTGATTAGGAACCTAATAGATGTTGATGATGTCTCCCCGCCAACGGAGCCAGAAATTCTTTCCTGATAGCTTGTATTTGTTTTGGTATTTCCCCGAAGAGGGGGGGATGATGCAGCACAACAACGGTAAGTATTTCCCTCAGTTATGAAACCAAGGTTATCAATCCAGTAGGAGAACCAAGCAACACTATGTAAATGGAACTTGCACACAAATAACAAATACTTGCAACCCAACGCGTAAGAGGGGTTGTCAATCCCTCCTCGGTAAAAAGATAGATAAAATTGTATGAGATTGTATAAATAGATCTAGCGAAAACAAAAAATAAAATAAATAAATAAAGAAAAAGTGCAGCAAGATATTTTTGGGTTTTTGGAATAATATATGTGAAAACAATATGATAAAAGATAGACCCGGGGGCCGTAGATTTCACTAGTGGCTTCTCTCGAGAAAATAGCATACGGTGGGTAAACAAATTACTGTTGGGCAATTGATAGAAAAGCAAATAATCATGACGATATCCAAGGCAATGATCATGTATATAGGCATCACGTCCAAGATTAGTAGACCGACTCCTGCCTGCATCTACTACTATTACTCCACACATCGACCGCTATCCAGCATGCATCTAGTGTATTAAGTTCATGGAGAAACAGAGTAATGCAATAAGAACGATGACATGATGTAGACAAGATCTATTCATGTAGGAATAGACCCCATCTTTTTATCCTTAATAGCAACGGTACATGCGTGCCTCGCTACCCCTTCTGTCACTGGGTGAGGACACCGCAAGATCGAACCCATCACAAAGCACCTCTTCCCATTGCAAGAAAAATCAATCTAGTTGGCCAAACCAAACCAAAGTTTTGGAGAAGAAATACAAGGCTATAACAATCATGCATATAAGAGATCAAAGAAGACTCAAATAATATTCATAGATAGAACTGATCATAAACTCGCAATTCATCGGATCCCAACAAACACACCGCAAAAAGTCATTACATCAAATAGATCTCCAAGAACATCGAGGAGAACATTGTATTGAGAATCAAAAAGAGAGAAGAAGCAATCTAGCTACTGCCTATGGACCCGTAGGTCTATGGTAAACTAGTCACGCATCATCGGAGGAGCACCAATGAGGATGATGAACCCCTCCGTGATAGTGTTCCCCTCCGGCAAGGTGCCGGAATAGGGCTCTAGATTGGATCTCGTGCTTCTGGAACTTGCGGCGGCTGGAATTGTGTTTCGTCGACTCCCCTAGGGTTTTTGGAATATTTGGGTATTTATAGAGCTAAGAGGCGGTGGAAAGGACCTCCATGGGCCCCATCACCCATCAAGGCGCGCCAGGGGCCTCTGGCACGCCCAGGTGGGTGGTGGGCCCCACAGTCCTTCCCTCGTGCACTTCCTTGGCTCTCAAGTTGTCTTCTGGGTAGAAAAAAATCTCCAAAAAGTTTCGCTTCGTTTGGACTCCGTTTGATATGGATATTCTATGAAGTAAAAAAACAAGCAAAAAACAGCAACTGGCACTGGGCACTATGTCAATAGGTTAGTCCCAAAAAATGATATAAAGTTGCTATAAAATGAATGTAAAACATCCAAGAATGATAATATAACAGCATGGAACAATTAAAAATTATAGATACGTTGGAGACGTATCAGGACGCCGCGGACGTCCGAGGCGTGTCCACGCGGACCCAAAACTAGATCAAATTTGTGCTAGAAATGGATTGAAGTGGACATGAAAATGAACATCCATCCATTTGCGTCAGCGCGTTGGGCTGTGTTTTTTGTCCACACGGATCGAAACGGACGCGGGCAAATGAAATGTGTCGGCCCATTGGAGTTGCCCTTATGCATGCATGCTGTTGCGAGCAGCCTCAAGGTTCTCGAAAATTGTCAAAGAAAATAGAGTGAATTCTAGTTTTAAATCCACTACTTATGCGCTTCCGGGACATATTTGTACACCGTTTAAACAATGATGTTCAAGATCACCATAGGTGCCAAAACCTCGTGGTTGATGTAAACATTATCTCCCATTGAAGAGCATGGCCTGAAAATGTGGGATAACTCAAGACAAAATGAGCACCAGCACCAAGTCTAAGATTTGAATCCGGGGAAGTAGTTCCACAACAAGGAACCTAGCTAATTAAGCTCTCCAAAATACAAATGACATGCACATAAAGGTAATGTTTTTATTAATATTTTCATATTTTATTGGCATTTTTATGAGTTGATATAATTTGTTATGAATTTTTAAAGTATTGGTTAAACGATCAAAGGGCACACAGACAACCTTAGAGACAAATTAAAGGGGAAAACTGAGCAGGGCCAAAAAGTAAGTCAAAACCCACGGTGTTGTGGTTTTGTCACGACAGATGTCCTCATGAAAGGACTTAGTCGTGAGGCCATCGCCGCTAAGTGATTGCTTGAACAAGGTTGATCGAAATCGAGAGACAAGGGATTACCCAGGTTCCGCCCCTCACGATGGAGGTAAAAGCCTACTCCTACTTGATTGCTATTGATGATGATGATCTTGATTACAAGGGTGCGACTTGGCTAACCTAGTACTCGAGAGCTTGTAACCTGTCTTTCTGCCTCAGGGGCTCCCCTTTATATATAGGTGGAGGCCCTAAGTTTACAGCAGAGTCTGGGTCGTACTACGATCTGTGCCCTAGTATGTTTCCTACTTGTCTTGTTTCCTAAGTAAGAAACTTCCTTTGGCATTATGGCTTACACTGGCAGCTTGTGGTTCTGGGCCATGAGTCGGCCCACCTGGCAACTCATCCCCTAGGCTTTGAACTCATGATCATCTCAGCCCATCATAACCATGCCTTTGTCAAGACGCCAAAGAATGACCCGGCCCTAAACGGGCGGGTCATATCATGGGGTTATAGCCCCAACATTAGCCCCCAGATTGATTTGAATTTATTCATGTCAATCTCCTGATCAAGAACGATTCTGGGTCTTCTTCCTTTTCTTGAAACTGTATGTCGGCCGGGTCATAGATGTCGGCTTATGATACTTCACACTTGTCATTTTCTCCATCTCTTTGAATCATGACGTCATTCTCTGGATTTTCAGGAGCTCCAGCGTGACATCATAACGGATCTTTGTGTATATCTGTCAGGCCCAAAAATTGAGGCGTCCCTTACTCAAAAAGTTACTGCGTCTCCTCTATTTTTGCACCCGCCTCTTCTCCTTCTCCTCTTTATTTATAAATACGCCCGAGGGGACCCTTTCCTCTCTTTTACCTTTTCACCCCCTCACTTCTCCTTCCTCGCGCTCATCCGCCCGCGACCAGAGTGTGACGACCTCGGCTTAATCATGCACTAATCATACACGCAAATGCACACGACTAAGCCTAAGGACTCACTTGAAGATATCACAACACAACTCTAAAACATAAATAAAGTCATACAAGCTTTATATTACAAGCCAGGGGCCTCGAGGGCTCGAATACATAAGCTCGCATTCAAGCGTCAGTGGAAGCATCAGATATCTGAGTACAAATATAAAAGAAAACACAGATAAGCCTTTAAGAAGGTGGGGCAAAAGAAAACACTACGATCGAAAGGCGCAGGCCTCCTTCCTGGGACCCTACGATCCTACTCCTGGTCGTCGGCAAGCTCGTAGTAGTAACCACCCTCGGGGTGGTAGTAGTAGTCGTAGGCGGGGGCAGCTGGCTCCGGGGCTCCGTCATTTGGTCGCATGAAACGGATATATGGGGAAGAAGAGGAAGCAAAGCAACTATGAGTACTCATCTAAAGTACTCAGCAAGCAAGGATCTACACTACATATGCAACATTATCAAAGAAAGGCTGTATATGTGGACTGGGCTGCAGAAATGCCAGAATAGAGAGAAGGCCTAGTCCTATCGAAGACTAGCATCTTCAGCGGTCTTGCAGCATTAGAAGAGTGTGGATTAGTACAACATAAAGTAGTAGTAACATTAAGTATCAACCTCGGCCAGAGATCCTTTCTCGACTCCCTGCGAGAAAGCAATCCCAGAGCCCTAGTATCCATGTCTCATCTCAAGTATCCAGTTCTAGTTGTATCGATCAGGATACAACTCCGAGCATCCATTACCGAGGATCGGATATGCATAGATTAGTTCCCTGCAGGGGTGCACCAACTTACCCACCACGCTCGATTAACTTCGGCAGGACACACTTTTCTGGGTCATGCCCGGCCTCGGCCAAATGATACGCCGCAACCCGAACTAGGCTTAACAGAGAGGTCAGCACGCCGGACTAAACCTATGCGCCCAGGGGGCTGGGCCCCTCGCCCTGAGCGCTCCTGCACGTTATGTTCACGGCCGAGAGCAGACCTAGCAACCCACACTATCAAGGTAGTTGCTTAACGCGGTCCAACCCGGCGCGTGCCGCTCCTTGCTGACGTCCAGTAAGCTTCGGCTGATGCCACGACGCAGAGTGCCCATAACTGTTCCCACGTGATGGTTAGTGCTATCGGGCCAGAGGCCCACTCGGATCAAATATCCAAACCGTTAGTGAATTAGGAGCGTGCGATAACGAGCAGAGACTCACGATCGATGTGACCCCGTTGTCGGTGTCAAAACCGGCGGATCTCGGGTAGGGGGGCCCAAGCTGTGCGTCTAAGGATCGATGGTAACAATGGATAATGGGGACATGATGTTTACCCAGGTTCGGGCCCTCTTAATGGAGGTAAAACCCTACGTCCTGCTTGATTGTATTCGATGAGTATAGGGGTTACAAGAGTTGATCTACCTCGAGATCGTAATGGCTAAACCCTAGCTGTCTAGCCTATGATTATTCTGATGGCCTCTACGGACTAAACCCTCCAGTTTATATACACACTGGAGGGGCCCAGGGTCGTACAAAGTCGGTTTACAGAGGAAGGAAAGAGTACATCCGGACACCAAACTTGCCATCCACGCATACAGGAGTCCCACCCGGACACGGGGGATAGTCTTCTGCTTCATCTTCACGGCCCATCAGTCCGGCCCATATCGAATACACCGGACACCCGCGGACCCCCTAATCCAGGACTCCCTCAGTAGCCCTCGAACTTGCCTTCAAAGATGATATAGTATCCGGCTTATGTCTTTGGCTTTGCAAGGCGGGTTCTTCATCATACTCCGGATTGACGACAGTCCGGCTTTGACCTCCATGTTCTGCCTTTATGATTCCTCCCTGTCGTCGCCTGGATTTCCACACGTCAGGCGAATGTGAACAGTCCATAATTTTTTACAAATAAGCCCCTTATCATGCAAGGGCGGTATCTATATAAGGAGGTTAGATCTCTTAATGTCATCCCATATCATGCAAAGAGCATCAAAGCAAACCACGAAAAATCAAAACATGGCGAGCGCTCCTGGTTCTTCCTCGCGCCCTCAAACGGGTGATTGGTGAAGCTGCTCTATGTCTCACCTTCAGCTGAATCAACTTCAGACGCAGGGATATCTCCCTCCCGCAGATTTAGTCTCCGTGCGGGCGGGATTGGCTTCGATTGGCCACGACGTGCTAGCAGAGAACTTCCCCAATCCCAACAAGGAGGAGAGGGTGTGCTTCGTCTCGTTTCTTCTGAGGGGCTTAGGATTCCCAATCCACCCCTTCCTTAGAGGTCTATTGGAATTCTATGGGATCCAGCTGCACAACCTCACACCAGGTTCTATTCTGCACATTTCTGGTTTTGTCGCTCTCTGTGAACTACTCTTAGGCTACGAGGCTCATTTTGAACTATGGAGAAAGTTCTTCTGCCTCGTCCCCCGTCATAAAGGGGGTTCTATATTTGAAGTGGGCGGCGCCGAAGTATGGCGCATAGCCGGATCAGGTTACCTCGTCGGAACTCCCAAGAAGGCATCCGAAGAATGGGCTTCGGAATGGTTTTATATCAAGGATGTTCCCCTGCCAGACCCAGTTCGACGTGGACTCCCCAAATTCTCCAGTGCTCCTTTGAAGAAACGCCTCAACTGGCGCCCCCGGAGCCCCAAAGAAGAAGACAGTGCGGAAGTAAAGAGGTTGGTCAGCAAGGTCAGGTTACTTGCCCATTCCGGACTCTCGATAATCGAAGTCATGGCTATCGCGATAAAGCGATGCATCCAGCCCCTCCAGTCCAGAGTGACCCCTTTATGGTGTTACAACGGGGAGGACAACGCATCTCGCTATAGGCGCGAGGGCCCGGATACCCCCGCCGCTCTGGCCGCCATTCTGGAAGATCTTTATAAGGGGGAGAAAGAAGAATTCCTCCGTTTAAATTGTCGGGAAGGTTTATCCATGTATAACCCCATTGAATGGGTGAGTTTTCTGATTATCAGCATTGTCCTACCTCACTATCGAGGCATACTGATCGAATTGTTCTGGTCGTCTTTAAAACAGACATGGAGGAAGGTCGTCGAAAATGTGCACTACCCCTCTCCACAACCGGAGGACTATGCTCGCCACGAAGATCCCGGCCTCTGCGAGGATCCGGATATATTTATAGAGTTTGATGACGGAGTCTTTTATCAAGCAAGCCATGATGGTTCGGAAGTGGCCATTATAGCCGACTACCCCGGCCTCCTCCCTTTCTCTAAGGTAAGTATTCGGAAATCATCCTCAGAAAGAGGAGTCCCCACTTGCACCTCACCAATCACACTGAATCGTGCTTTATAGGATCGGCGCTCAGCGAGCCGTACTCCATCGAGGGCGGCCCCTAGGAAGGTAGCATCTGCGCAGGGTGAGCCTTTAAAACGAAAGGAAGCCGGGAGCGCCGTCGACCCCCCTCCTTCATCAAAGAGGTATAACCTTTAATATATGCCTAGGCATAAAACCAGATTATCATATTTCTCCTCCCATCTTATTCCAGGGGGAGCACACGGCGAATCGTGTCCAAAATCCCTGTTAGCCGATCATTAGCTAATCCGACGCCGGGATCATCAACCAGGACAAGAGCCAATACGGATGCAGCGCCAACTCATCCGCCTCATGAAGATTCGGATGACGTATCCGTCACAAATTCCGAATTAGTGAGCGTGATGAATCATCGACGACTGAAAGAGACCATGCGCACTCCAGCTTTTACGGAGCAAGAATTTAATGCCCTCAGCACCGTGGATGCATATATCCGGGCCGCCTAGGACGGACTTGCTGGAGTTGCCCACCTGTTTTCAGAAGATATACAGGTAATGGTTTTTGTAAATTTAATAGATATATGCCAGTAGCCCCCGAGACTTGAAGCGGTTTAGGCCAACCGATTTAAGGATCGTTATGACCGTAGGTCCTCAAAGAGAAGAACAACACACTGTCCCAGGAGCTTGAAGCGAGCCGGACAAAGCTAGACGCCACCAACACAGAGCTAGAAGAACTGAAGAAGGTCACGATGACCGTTGATCAAAAGAACAAACTGGAGGAGAAAAATGATAAGCAAGCCGAAGAGATAAAGAGCTTAAAGGCTCAATTATCGGACGCTCAAAAAGAGAATAAAAAGTTAAAAGGCGGCATATTCAGTATGACCTTTGAACCATCCAAGTTGCTCATATTATCCCATAATTCGGAGTGTTATAATGTTGCTAGTGCAGGTCTATTAACCGGGCGTCATGAAGAAGAAGTATCCGGATTCCAAGGCGACGCTTTAAAAGAGTTGTTTGTAGTGCATGAGCGAGCCCGGAAAGCCATGAGAAGTATGGCCAAGGCCTTGTGGCCATCCGATGCCCCTCCAGAAAGTATGGAGAGGTTGGCAAACCTGTTCAAAGGTGCCCGGCGCCATTTTTAGCTATGGAAGACGTCAGCATGCCGGGAAGGTGCACGAGAGGCATGGGCAATGGTGAAGACGCGCTATACCGGGTTTGATCCGAATCGTATGGCCCGAGTTGGACCGTAGGGACCGGACGGAAAAGAGATTCCCGTGAACTTGGTATATGACCAAGTGATGATAGCTACAAAATATTCACAAGAAGACTGTAGCTTAAGCAGTCTTATAGATGACATAGATAAAGAGTAGGCGTTCGATTCAATGTATCAATGTACTTTATCATCGAACTTATCTCCAACCGAACTTGTCAAAATTTGTCATCGCAGGCCTTCGGCTTCAACCTCCAAACCAAGAAGTAGGAGTGTTTCCGGATACCATGTTAGAATGTAATAAACATTCACTATGTCCAGAAACCAGGCAATCCGGTCATGTTGCTCAAACAGACAAAATTTGTTCGGGGAGTTATGTTATATTACTTTTTAACGTAAGAAACATCTTCCAGGGAAAATAGTTCCGTTAAGGGTTCCTTTCCTTGGGTCGGCACGCTTAAGGATGCATGCCTAGGCTTTGATCCGAGTTACGGGCAGCCTATCCCGTGTTTGTTAGAAGAATTACACAAATGTAAATAATCTGTCATTGTTTGCCGACCAATTATTCCCTTAAGAACGCTAGCTTTCGGCTTCACCCATCTGAGGTACAGGTCCGGAGTACCCGGTTGTAACAATCGCAGAGGTGCTCCCTTTACACCCTAGCCGAACAATCGGGAACGTAGGGTATAAACACAGGAGCGAGGCAACCCGACTTGGCAAAAACTTAAGTCATAGTGGTGCATATAATGGCAAAAAGATGTATAGAACAAACGACATAAACAATGTAAGCAACAACCTTTCAGTAATAAGCTTCGTCAAAGAAGCCCCCAGTTATAATGGGGTGTATACATTTAAAGATGTGTACCCCTAATAGTTCGGCATATCCGAACATACCCTGGGATAAAAGAAGGAAAAAATAAAAAAGAAGAGGAGAAAAAAAGGAACCTAATCAAAGAAAGAAAAAAGGATGCGACCGAACTATCCGTAGAATCGTCGGAGCCGAGCAGCGTTCCATGGATTTGGCTCAAGGCGATTATCCGATGCGTTACGAAGGTGATAGGCTCCTCCTGTGAGAACTTCATCGATAATGAAGGGGCCCTCCCATCTTGGTTTGAGCTTATCCTTCTTCTTCTCCGGGAGATGCAAGACGAGTTCACCAACGTTATAAGTCTTGGCCCGCACTTCTCTGCTTTGGTATCGCCTGGCCTATTGTTGATAAAGTGCGGAACGGGCTTGTGCAATGTCACGCTCCTCTTAGAGACCGTCTAGGTCGTCCTACCGATCGAGCTCGGCTTCTCGCTCTTCGTACATGCGCACTCGAGGTGAGTCATGAATGATGTAGCAGGGCAGAACAGCTTCCGCGCCGTACACCATGAAGAAAAGTGTGTATCCGGTTGTCCGATTAGGTGTAGTCCGCATCCCCCAGAGCACAGAATCGAGTTCCTCAACCCAGTGTTTATCTGACTCCTATAGGGAGCGCACCAGTCGGGGTTTGATGCCGCTCATTATCAGGCCATTGGCCTGTTCAACCTGACCGTTTGTTTGAGGGTGGTAGACGGATGCATAGTCGAGTTTAATGCCCAAATTAGCACACCAGTTTTTCACCTCATCAGCTGTGAAATTGGAGCCATTGTCAGTGATGATACTGTGCGGGACACCATAATGGTGTACCACGCTGGATATAAAGTCAATCACTGGTCCTGCTTCAACCGTGTTTACTGGTTTGGCCTCTATCCACTTAGTGAATTTATCCACCATAACCAGTAAATATTTCTTTTTATGGCTTCCCCCTCTAAGGGGTCCGACCATATCGAGCCCCCAGACCGCAAAGGGCCAAGTAATGGGGATTGTTCTTAAGGCGGTGGGAGGCATATGACTTTGATTGGCAAAAAGCTAACATCCCACACAATGCTGGACAAGGGATTGTGCGTCTGATCGGGCCGTTGGCCAGAAAAAACCCATCCGGAATGCTTTGCTTACGAGGGCCCGAGCTGCGGCGTGATGGCCGCCCATACCAGCATGTATTTCAGCCAAGAGTTGCCGTCCCTCCTCTTCAGAGATACACCTTTGGAGAACTCCGGTAGTGCTTTTCTTGTACAGTTCACCTTCGTGAACTTTATAGGCTTTAGAACGCCGAACTATGCGACGGGCCTCATTTTGATCATCAGGAAGCTCCTGCCTATTAAGGTAGGCTAGGAAGGGTTCAGTCCATGGAGCAATAACGGCCATGATCTCATGAGCAGAGGGTGTTATTTCGGTATCCGAACCCCCGTTGATACCTGTATCATGTTCGACAGATGGGGGTGTGATCAGGTCTGTACTTGCGTCTTCGCTCTCGTCCTGCCATACCACGGATGGCTTGAAGAGCCTTTCCATGAAGGTATTAGGCGGGACAGGGTCGCGCTTGGCGCCCATGCGAGCGAGTATATCCGCTGCCTGGTTACTGTCTCTAGCGACGTGATGAAATTCGAGCCCCTCGAACCGAGCTGATATTTTTAATACAACGTTTCGATATGCCGCCATTTTTGGATCTTTTGCATCGAACTGTCCATTTACCTGGGATATTGCGAGGTTCAAATCGCCACGCACCTCTAGGTGTTGTATGCCCATGGAGACAGCCATGCGGAGACCATGTAGAAGTGCCTCGTATTCGGCTGCGTTATTGGAGTCCGTATACATGATTTGCAACACGTAGCGGACTGTGTCCCCCGTAGGGGATGTCAAGATGACGCCAGCCCCCAGTCCGGCTAACATTTTAGAACCGTCGAAGTACATGATCCAATTGGAGTAGGAACTGTACTCTTTGGGGAGCTCGGCTTCCGTCCACTCTGCGATGAAGTCGGCCAGCACCTGAGATTTAATAGCTCGGCGTGGCTTGTATGTTATTTCAAACGGTAAGAGCTCAATGGCCCATTTAGCTATGCGGCCAGTGGCATCCCTGTTATTTATAATGTCGTTAAGTGGTACTTCGGATGCCACCGTGATCGAACACTCTTGAAAATAGTGTCGGAGTTTTCAGGATGCCATAAAGACCGCGTAAGCTATATTTTGGTAGTGAGGGTATCGGGATTTGCAGGGTGTAAGGACCTCTGATACGTAATACAGTGGCTTTTGGATGGGGAATTTATGTCCCTCTTCCCCTCGCTCGACGACGAGTATGGCGCTCACTACCTGGTGAGTTGCGGAGATATAAAGCAGCATAGGCTCGCCAACACTTGGGGTGGCTAGGATTGGATTGCCTGCTAATATGGTTTTTATTTCTTCCAATCCGGCTGTGGCCGCTTCCGTCCATTCAAAGTTGTCGATGCGTCTAAGCAGTCTATAAAGTGGTAATGCTTTTTCTCCTAATCTGGAGATAAAGCGGCTCAAGGCCGCTACGCACCCTGCTAGCTTTTGGACCTATTTTAGGTCTGTTGGCGTACCCAATTGTGACAAGGCTCGGATTTTGGGTGGGTTTGCTTCAGTTCCTCTATGGGAGACAATGAACCCTAATAGCTTTCCGGCTGGAATGCCGAAGACGCATTTTTCCGGGTTGAGCCGTATGTCGTATGCTCGGAGGTTGTCAAATGTGAGGCAGAGATCGTCCACCAATGATTCGACGTGCTTGGTCTTGATGACCACGTCGTCCACATATACTTCTACCGTCTTGCCGATTTGTTTTTCCAAGCATGTTTGAATCATGCGTTGGTAAGTGGCACCAGCGTTTTTGAGCCCAAAAGGCATAGTGTTGAAACAGAAAGGCCCATACGGGGTGATGAATGCCGTTGCGGCCTGGTCAGACTCCTTCATTTTAATTTGATGGTATCCGGAGTAAGCGTCGAGGAAACACAATGAGTCATGTCCTGCGGTCATGTCAATAATCTGGTCAATGCGGGGCAATGGGAAAGGGTCTTTAGGGCAAGCCTTATTGAGGTCTTTGAAATTGACACAAAGGCGCCAAGACTTGTCCTTCTTCGACACCATGACCAAGTTGGCTAGCCAATCCGGGTGTTTGATTTCTCTGATGAACCCGGCTTCGAGTAGTTTGGCTAGCTCCTCCCCCATAGCTTGTCGTTTGGGTTCAGAAAATCGCCGTAGCATTTGCTTGACTGGTTTGAACCACTTAATTATGTTGAGGCTGTGTTCGACCCATCTACGTGGGATACCGGGCATGTCCGAAGGGTGCCAGGCAAAGATATCCCAATTTTCACGTAGGAAAGCGCGTAAGGCGACATCTACCATCGAATCCAGCTGTGCTCCGATGGACGCTGTTTTGTTAGGATCCGTCGGGTGCACTTGAAATTTAACTATTTCATCTGCTGGCTTGAAAGAGGTGGATTTAGGTGTCTTATCGAGAATCACATCATCCCTGTCCACCATGGATTGTAGGGTGGTTAACTCTTCGGCCGCAAGGGCTTCGGAGAGTGCCCCAAGGGCCAAGGATGAGGTTTTGTTTTCGGCGCGGAGTGCTGTATCCGGATCACTTGTAACTGTGATTATTCCATTGGGCCCCGACATTTTAAGCTTCATGTACCCATAATGGGGTACGGCTTGGAAGCGTAAAAAAGCGCCCCACCCTAGAAGGGCGTGGTATCCTCTATTGAAGGGAGCGATGTGAAAGAGCAGCTCCTCCGACCTATAATTTTCAGGCGTGCTGAATACTATGTCGAGTTTAATTCTCCCCGAGCATCGTGCTCCTCGACTGGGGATGATACCTCGAAAGGTGGTACTGCTTTGCTCGATGCGTGTTCTATCGATCTGCATTTTGTCGAGCGTGTCCTCGTAGATGAGGTTAAGCCCGCTGCCGCCGTCCATGGGCACTTTGGTAAGTCGAAAGCCGTCCACAATTGGGTTTAGGAATAAAGCGGCGGGTGCTTAGACTGATCAGGCCCTTGGTTCGTCGTCAGCGGTGAAAGTTATTGCCGCGTCGTTCCATGGGCTTACTGCGGTTACTTGGTGGACTTCAGTGAGGTCGCAGAGTGCCCTCTTACACTGATTATTTGAGGAGAAAGTCTCGAAGACCGTAAGGACATTAAAATTGTCATCCTCCGGAGAATGCTTCTCTGGAGTGGTGGTGGTGAGGATGGCCTCGCCACTTTTAGCTACCTGCCGGATTACCCAACATGCTCGAAGGCTGTGGGTTGAGTCAGTGCTCGGCGTTGTATGTACCGGACAGGGCTTGTCGAGGAGTTAGTCAAGAACGGACCTGTATCCTTTAGAAGGTTTTTTCTTGCCGACGGGCTTATGGTCAGATGCCTCGTAAGGGTGTATCCGTTTTGCCCGGGCAGTGCACTGCTTAAAGGCAGCCGGTTCCAATTCGGTTTTCTGTGCTTTCCAAGTGCTTTCCATCGCGCAATACTTCCGTACTATGTGCGATAGCTCCGTGAAACTCTGTATGCGATGGCGGTTGAGGGCATTCCGAATTCCCTCGTCGGTACAATTGCGATGAAAGACCGAGACTGCGTCATCGTCGCATCAATCTTTAATCTTGTTTTTGACGAGTAGGAATCTAGCCCAGAAGTGATGGACCATTTCCCGAGGTTGCTGCCGTACATACATTAGGTCACATATGTCTGGAGGGCCAGAATTTCTTGGAGAGTATTGATTGTGGTGGGTGGGCGGGCAAAAACTCGAATCCCGACCCAGGATTGCATCCGAAGCCTGTAAAATCTCTGAAGTCACCAGTTCGGGTCCAGGGAGATCCAAGTGCTCCTCGGACCCAATGTCCGACCCTGAGTTCGGGGGACGCGAAGTCTCATCCAAAGGGAGGGTGTCCGAGCCAAGAGGTTCGGAGACCCGAACATAACTGGTCTTTAGTTTAGGGGAAGAATTGTTTTCGGCTTGTTCCTCGACGACCGCTGCCAGGTGGGTGATCGGCGGGGAATTAATTTCCCTCTGGTTGGGTTTGAGCCCAATCCAATCATAATCCGTTGAAAGCCCCAGGGCGGC
Organism: Thinopyrum elongatum; assembly: GCA_011799875.1. Taxonomy (NCBI): domain Eukaryota; kingdom Viridiplantae; phylum Streptophyta; class Magnoliopsida; order Poales; family Poaceae; genus Thinopyrum; species Thinopyrum elongatum. Next base: position 152,335,833 of record CM022302.1, on the reverse strand, counting down.
GATGCGATCTAGCAGCTCGTTTAAGGACGAGACGTCCGCCGGATCCATCTTTTGGGAGTATTTGAGACCGATGCGGGGGTGATGTTTGGCGATCACAGGGGGCACTGTAGGCTTGATGGCCATGCCAGCAACCACAGTAAAACTGCCAAGCTGGAGGACTTATCCTGAAGTTAGGCTCCTTCTAGAGGTGATATCATTGTTGATGACAAGGCAAGCCATAGATCGCTTCTCGCGACTACACAGCGGAGCTCTCAATGAAAGCACCAATGTCGGTGTCAAAACTGGCGGATCTCGGGTAGGGGGGCCCAAGTTGTGCGTCTAAGGATCGATGGTAACAATGGACAATGGGGACACAATGTTTACCCAGGTTCGGGCCCTCTTAATGGAGGTAAAACCCTACGTCCTGCTTGATTGTATTCGATGAGTATAGGGGTTACAAGAGTTGATCTACCTCGAGATCGTAATGGCAAAACCCTAGCTGTCTAGCCTATGATTATTCTGATGGCCTCTACGGACTAAACCCTCTGGTTTATATACACACCGGAGGGGCCCAGGGTCGTACAAACTCGGTTTATAGAGGAAGGAAAGAGTACATCCGGACACCAAACTTGCCATCCACGCATACAGGAGTCCCACCCGGACACGGGGGATAGTCTTCTGCTTTATCTTCACGGCCCATCAGTCCGGCCCATATCGAATAGATCGGACACCCGAGGACCCCTAATCCAGGACTCCCTCACCTGTCGCCCCGTCTCGAGGACTTGCGGCAAGGGCTGAGAATGCCCGGCCACGCCTCGTAATTATCTCGCGGGTACTCTCTCGGGTCACCCGACTACACATCAATTGCATCGCTTGCTCGAGCGGGTACCCCTCAGGGCCGACCCGAATTTATCATGGTTCATGGTAAAATTCATAGTAACTGTGTGTCCAAACACCAGGGGGAAACTAAGGAATCACCCTCGACGGATCCCACATGATGTAATCGTTAAGGTGAACTTAGGAGGAATCACCCTCGAGGTTCACATTTGAGGTGTTGCACGACGGCGTCATTATCGGAAGTGGTGAAGGAGGAATCACCCTCGATGACTACGACCGAATAGCTACTCTACAGAGTTAACATCAGAAGTGCTAAACAAGGTATCACCCTCGGCACTTGATAGTAACGCTGCAGTGTCGTACAACTAAGGGGGGTGATGTGCGGTGCCGGGGCCTCGTTGTTGAGTCTTCTGATGATCCAGCAGGGCAACTTGGGACAAAGTGGGGTCACTTGGGTCTCTAACTAGCCTATACTAAGCAGTTTAGGATAAGCAGGTAAGGTATCAATAGCAGGTTACAATAAATAGGCTATGCATCAGAATAGGTAAAGCAGTAGCAGCAGCAATTTTAATACAAGCACAAGAAAGAAGAGAATAGGCAATATAGGCATGCTCAAAGGGGGGGGGGGGTGCTTGCCTGGAAGCTTTGCAGCAAGAGAAGGGTCGTCAGGGGCGTAGTCGATCTCCGGAGCTACGTCGGTCTTGGGGACTATCTCGGTACCGGGATGTACCAAGAGAGAAGAGGGGGAGGAAAGAAATAAATACACAGCAATCAGATGCAACACAGAGCATGCTATGCTAACGTGCAGTGCAGGGTTGCCTAAAGATATGTCTAGGTCATTTTAGTTATTTTAGGATTTAAGTTGGATTTATTATCCGGTATATATGCACTATTCATCTACCGGAAACGGGCGGAAAGTTATGGGTTCACCTACGTAGAGGGTCCCGACATGGAAACAGAAGACGCGATCAAATTCGTCTCGTCGTTCTGATCAACTTTCATGTAGAAAGTTTTTTGATCTGAGCTATGGTTTAATTTCTATGAATTTTTAAAGATTAAAACATTTTCAGAAATTATTTGAATTAACAGGAATTTCCAGAAAAGGAATATGATGTCAGCATGACGTCAGGATGATGTCAGTGGTCAACAGACCCGCTGACTGGTCAAACTGACCAGTGGGTCCCATCTGTCATAGACAGAGGACTAACAGGGGTTTAAATTTAACTAAACTGAGTTAATTAGCTACTGGACCCCACCTGTCAGTGACTCATGATCTAATCTAATTACTTTTAATCATAAAAACAATTTAATTAGATTATTTAGGCTGTGGGGCCCGTGTGTCAGTGACACTGTGTGCCCAGTCAGCATAATTGACCACGGTCAACGTGGTCAACTGGGGCCAGGGGGCCCACTGGCAATGACCCAGGGGTGGGCCCCAGGTGTGCCATGCAGGCGGCGGCCGGCGGCACGCCGGCGGCAACGAAAAAACGCGGCGGAGGCCTCGGGACCTCGCCGGAAACGCGTTACACTGCACCGTTCAACGTGCGGCTGGTTCCATTCGAACGGGCGTTCGACGCCGCGTCGAACGGTAGCTGTGGCCGGAGCTGGGGTGGCCGGAAACGGCGCCGGCGGTGAGCAGAGGCAGTGGCGCATTCGGGCGCTCATCGGGATCGGTGCTAGGGGCACGGGAGCGGGCGTGCGTGTGTGCGGCGTGCTCCTGGGAGCACCAGGAGCTCGATGGTGAGCTCGAGCGAGCGTGGCAATGGCTGTGGCCACGGCGGCGAGGCGCATGGTGGCGACCAGAGCTCGGGCACGACGATGAGCTTGCTATGGCGTGAGCTAGAGGAGCTAGAGGGCAGAGGAGGGAGGCAGCTCACCTAGCGGCACGCACGGTGGCCTTTGATGGTTTAGTAGCTGCAGAGGGCGGCGCCGGAGACGACGAAGAACGGCGGCAATCGGAGATGGGGACGAAGGGAAGCCGGTGCTGCGGTGCCTCCCGGCTCCAGCTGAGGCCACCAGATGATGGAGTCAACCCCGACGGAGCTCGTGGACGACCTGGCGAGGCACGGGGAGCCCTGTGGCTATGCGGACGATGGCGAACGGCGGCCACCGCGCTCGGCCTCGACGGATCTGGAGGGAGAGAGGGGAAGAGCAAACGAGGGAGAGTGAATGGGGAGGACAGGGGCTTCGGCCTTATCCCCTGCATCGGTGTCCGTCGATGGGCGTCGCGCTGTCGACACCTCGTCGGCGCGGCGCGCGGCATCCACGGGCGCGTTGACACGCAGGGGAGAGGAAGAGGGAGATGGGCCTGGTGGGCTGCTTCAGGGCACTGTGCACTTAGGCCCAGTGCACAGTGTCTCTTTCCTATTTATTTTTCTGTTTCTACTTTTTCTTTTTACAGAGATGGTTTGGCATTATTTTGAGCTAACAAATGATTTTGCAAAAATGTGAAACTTGCTCACATAATTACTTTGCAATATCCAGCACTGTCATAAAAAGTTTGGGCATTTTTGGGATCCATTTGAATTTATTCAAAAATGAATAGGGCATTTTAGGTGTTGTGTCGGCACTGTTTTAAAAGCTTTGGCTCAATTTGAATTGATGTGTTTAACCAATATGATCAAGCTCTGCAAATGAAAATGACTTGGCAATATTAGCAGAGTGTCACAGTGATTATTACACAGGGGTGTTACAAATTCTCCTCCTCTAAAAGAAATTCTTGTCCCGAGAATTCAGGAGGTAGAAGGAAAAAGGTCGGGGTATTCTTCCCGAAGATGATCCTCGCGTTCCCAAGTGGCTTCATCTTCAGTATGATTCGACCACTGCACCTTCAGGAGCTTGGTCGTCTTCCGACGGGTCCGACGTTCAGCTTCATCGAGGATGCGGATCGGATGCTCCTTATATGAAAGGTCATCTTGCAATTCGAGCATTTCATGATCCACTGCTCGGTGCGGAGATTCCTTGAAGCAACGACGAAGTTGCGACACATGGAAGACGTCGTGGATATGAGAGAATTGCGGTGGCAACTCCAATTTATATGCCACCTGACCACATCTTGCAACATTGCGGAAAGGACCAATGTAGCACAGAGCTAACTTGCCCTTGATTCCGAAACGGTGAGTGCCCTTCATAGGAGTGACACGCAGATAAGCTTGCTCACCAGGTTGATAAGTCAAACCCCATCATTTGCGATCATAGTTGCTCTTCTAGCGGTCCTGAGCCGCCTTGAGATTTTCTCGAACGATACAGACTTGTTCTTCTGCGTGTTGGATAATATCCGGACCCACGAGCGGTCGTTCCCCAGTTTCTGACCAGTTCAGAGGGGTTCGACACTTACATCCATAAAGTACTTCGAAGGGGGCCATTTTTCAAGCTGGCTTGATAACTGTTGTTATATGAGAATTCCGCATAAGGAAGAGATTCTTCCCACTTCTTTCCGAAAGATATAACACAAGCTCGAAGCATGTCTTCAAGCACTTGATTAACTCGCTCGACTTGGCCTTGGGACTGGGGGTGATAAGCTGAACTCCAGGTAATATGAGTTCCCATAGCTTCTTGGAAACTTTCCCAGAACTTTGAGGTGAAAAGACCGCCACGGTCCGAACTGATCTCCTTCGGAATGCCGTGGAGTGAAACAATTCTGGATATATACAACTCTGCTAACTGACTAGCAGTGATAGTCTCCTTGACAGGTAGAAAGTGTGCAACCTTAGAGAGTTGGTCGACGACAACAAGAATAGCATCGTGACCCTTCTGTGACTTGGGAAGGCCAGTGATGAAATCCATTTGCACCTTATCCCATTTCCACAAAGGAATAGGAAGTGGTTGTAGAATTCTAGCAGGCTTCTGATGTTTTGCTTTAACGCGACGGCAAACGTCACATTCAGCAACGTATCGAGCAATATCCTGCTTCATTTTAGACCACCAGTACCTTTGACGGAGATCACGATACATCTTGGTACTACCCGGATGAATAGACAGTGGTGTATCATGTGCCTCCTTCATGACCTTGTCAGTCATAAGCTCGAAGCAAGGTACCACAATGCGGTCTCTGAAGTATAAGGTTCCATCTTCAGACAACGAGAAATCCTTGTACTTTTCCAGGTGAAGATCTTTCTTCATCAGATCCATTTCAGCATCTTTAGCTTGCGCATTCTTAACAGCTTTCTCAAGATCTGGTTGTAGCACAAGGTTATTAAGAGAACCCTGGGGAACAATACGCAGGTTCAACTTGTGCAGTTCTTCATAAAGACGAGGCTGAGCTCGCCTAACCACGAGGTTGTTACAATAGGACTTGCGGCTTAAGGCATCAGCCATCACATTAGCCTTGCCAGGGGTATAAGAAATACCACAGTCATAGTCCATAATTGTTTCCAACCATCGCTGTTGACGGAGATTAAGATCCGGCTGAGTAAACAAATACTTCAAGCATTGACGATCAGTATATACCTCACACCGGTTACCCAGAAGGTAATGCCGCCACAGCTTCAATGCATAAATCACAGCAGCAAGTTCAAGATCATGCACTGGATAATTTTCTTCATGTGGATGCAATTGACGTGAAGCATAAGCAATTACTCTTCATTCTTGCATTAGGACACAGCCTAATCCTTGACGAGAGGTGTCGCAATATATCACAAAGTCTTTGCGAGAATCCGGTGACGATGACATGTACCTGGGGTAGGGTAATAGGCCTGACCTAGACACCCTTCCCAAGGACATTACCTTAAAGTCAGGGATATTCAAAGGACAATACCATTCACTCGACCAGAAGCATTCCACTCAGAAAACCCAATTCCATTCGACTGGAGTGTACTCACTCGACCACATCAGAAATCACTAGGAAGACAGAAGATCTAAAGTCACTCAGAACGGCAATGGTCAGGCGTTCACTCCGGAGTCTTAATGATCATTTATATGCCTTTATTGCTGGCGTTACCAGTAACGTCCCATCTTTATGTACCTTAAATCCTGTGTAACTGAGGGCTGGAGGGGTCTGGCGAACTCTATATAAGCCACCCCCCTCCTCAGGCACAAGGGTTCGAACCCCCTGTAACCTCACGCATAATTCACTCGACCGAGCCTCCGGGCACCGAGACGTAGGGCTGTTACTTCCTCCGAGAAGGGCCTGAACTCGTAAATCTTGCGTGCACAACCTCATCGTAGCTAGGATCTTGCCTCCTCATACCTACCCCCTATTCTACTGTCAGACTTAGAACCACGACAGTTGGCGCCCACCGTGGGGCGGTGTCTTAGCGACTTTCCGGTGAGGTTGCGATTTTTTCCAATTTCCAGCATCATGGTTTCTGGTGGAGGTTCGGCTGAGGACCGCGAGATCCGTCTCGGCGCGCTCGTCTTCATCGCCGACGACTCCGCCTGGCTCCAGGAGGCCCCCCTCGACGTCGAGACACTCCCCGTCCGCGGGGCGACGCACTTTCGCGCGTGTGTCCGCGGCGTCCTCCTGCGGCAGCCGTCGACCCAGTATTGGTCGGCTCCCGCAGTAACTTCGTCCCCCGCTATTCATCATCGCAAGCGATCCGGTCGGTCGTGGCTTCAGCGGTGGGTGAAGCATGCGGTGGCGCGTCAGTCGGCCACCCCTCAAGTCGCGGCGATCGAGCCTGATGAATCTCTCTACGACCTGTTCGATCTGTCGACTGGCTCCGTCGAGACCCTGTCCGAGTGCGACAGCAGCGACCCTGCAGCGGAGGTCCTGATGGTCGACACACCGCGTGGCCTACCTGGCATGCGTCGCAACGGTGGCGGCGACGACGGTGGCGATCCATCGCATGTTCACGAGGAATATCACCCCGAAACCCTCTCTTCGCAGCGGAGGGAGGAACTCCACCGCCGCAACGAGGAGGCACTCCACACGCCCATCGTCGGAGAGACCTCTGAGGCTCGGGCCTTGGAGGCAGCGCGCTTGGCCACTTTGGCTGAATGCACTCGACTGGAGAACCTTCAGCATGCACTCGACGAACGTGCTCGACAGCAGATTCCTGAGTCCAGTCGACAGCGACAATTGTTCCTGCCTCAACCTCAGGTATACCGCACTCCTATTCAGAATCTGACGGCCGCAGCTCGTATAGCAGAGTCCATCCAACCATCCCAGTCGGAGGCTGGACGAGGTTTGATGCAGATCCGGGCTCTGCTCCGGGCAGCAGGAGAGCAAAGTACTGCAGTATCTCAGTCGCGTAACAGAATCCATAGCAGATCTGTGGTGGCCGACATAGTTCAATCGGCTCACAGCCCAAGATCGCCTCCGCGGCGTGAGGGACGTGGGCATCGCCAAGAACAGTACTTGGGTCGGAACCACGAGCAGTACGATCATCGGCTCGGCCGTGGTGACCACCGTCGAGTGCCTACGCCCCCTCTGAGAGGCGGATCATATGTGCCCCGGCGTTATGATGACAGGCGCCCGAACAGCGAAGAGCGGAGGGTGCTAGTTGACCCAAGAGGGCCAGGGTTTGATGCGAGGTCAATTTTGGTGCAAGGTTTGGTCGACAGGAACCGATCACACAGAGAAGGGCGAGACAGAGATCACCTGAGTGGAAGCAGAGTACATGTTTCAGGCCCCGAGTGTTTTAGCAGGGCCATCAGAGCTGCTGAGATCCCCCCCCCAACTTCAGGTTGGTGACTCGGGTTAGTAAGTTCACCAGTGAGTCGAAGCCTGACACTTGGCTGGAAGATTACCGGGTAGCTGTTTAGATCGGTGGTGGAAATGATGAGGTAGCTATGAAACATCTTCCTCTCATGTTGGAAGGATCGGCCAGAGCATGGCTGAATCAGTTGGCTCCAGGCAGTATATTCAGCTGGGAAGAGTTAGCTCGAGTGTTTGTCCGGACATTCGAGGGCACATGCAAACGACCTGCAGGGTTGACAGAATTGCAACATTGTGTACAGAAACCGAATGAAACTCTGAGGGATTACATCCAAAGATGGACCACTTTACATCACACAGTAGAAAATGTATCCCATCACCAAGCAGTTTACGCCTTCAAGGAGGGCGTTCGGTATCAAGAGCTTAACCTGAAATTCGGTCGGACAGGAGATATGTCTCTGACCCGAATGATGGAAATAGCCACTCGGTACACTAATGGTGAAGAAGAGGATCGACTCCGCAGTGGAAAGGGTAAGCCAGTCGCCCAAGACACCGGAGGAGGTCGGAAGCAGAAACGCAAAGCCGAGCCAGCAGGTCCTGGTGAAGCTGCAGTTGTAACTCAAGGAAAATTCAAGGGGAAGCCCAAAGGGCCCTGGATCCCCAAGAAGGTGAAAGATCAAGCAGGGAATGATGTGTTGGATTTGCCATGTCACATTCACACCAAGAAGGATGAAGAGGGTAATCTGATTTATCCCAAACATACCACTCGACAATGTCGGCTCCTAATCCAGCAGTTCCGAGAGAAACAGCCCAATGAGAAGGAAAAAGAGTCTGACAAGGATGAGGACAAGGAAGAAGATGATGACGGTTTTCCTAACATTAATTCCACTTTGGTGATTTTTGCTGACATTGAAAGCAAAAGTCGACTGAAAGTCATCAACAGAGAAGTAAACATGGTTGCTCTGGCAACGACGACATATTTGAAATGGTCAAAGACACCCATTACATTCGACCAATCTGACCACCCACCGCATGTTGCCACCCCCGGGAGGCAAGCGTTGGTGGTCGACCCAGTCGTCGGGGGCACCCGACTGACCAAAGTCCTGATGGATGTGGCAGCGGCTTGAACATTTTGTATGCTGAGACCCTCCGTGGGATGGGCATTCCGATGTCCAAGCTCAGTGAGAGCAACATGCGATTTCACGGTGTCATTCCAGTAAAGAAAGCTGATTCACTCGGCCAGATCGCTCTTGACGTGGTTTTCGGTGATTCAAAGAATTACCGTAAGGAGAAGTTGACATTTGAAGTTGTGGATTTTCACAGTGCCTATCATGCTATTCTGGGCAGAACTGCATATGCCCGTTTCATGGCTCGACCGTGTTACGTGTACCTCAAGCTGAAGATGCCTGGCCCCAGGGGCGTGATCACAGTCACTGGTAATCGGCAATGAGCAGAAGAGTGCCTCCAGAAGGGCTCTAAGATAGCCGATGAACAGATGGCAGCAGTAGAAATGGAAGAATATAAGAAGACTGCAGATCCGAGTGATTTGTTGCGTGCTAAGAAGCCTGCTTCAGAGTCTGCATTTCAGTTGTCCGGTGAAACAAAGCCTGTTCACATTCACCCGACCGATCCCAGTGCTGCTCCGACTCATATCTCAGCAGCACTCGACAACAAATAGGAAGAAGCACTTGTCAAGTTCCTCCGTGAGAACTGGGACATCTTTGCATGGAAGCCGTCTGACATGCCGGATGTACCCAGGGGACTGGCTGAGCACCGTTTGTGAGTTGATCCAAAGGCAAAACCTGTGAAAGAGCATCTCCGTCGGTCCGCTGTGGAGAAGAGAAAGGCAATCGGCGAAGAGGTGGCTCGGCTTCTGGCGGCTGAGTTCATCCGCGAAGTTTACCACTCCGAGTGGCTCGCCAATGTTGTCATGGTTCCCAAGAAGGACGATTCACTTCGTATGTGCATTGATTTCAAGCATATCAATCGGGCCTGCCCGAAAGATCATTTTCCTCTCCCCCGCATCGATCAGATAGTTGACTCGACTGCGGGATGTGAGCGATTGTCCTTCCTGGATGCATATTCCAGGTACCATCAGATCTGACTGTATGGACCTGATGAAATAAAAACAACTTTTATCACCCCATTCGGGTGCTTTTGCTACGTCACCATGCCCTTTGGTCTCAAGAGTGCTAGTGCCACATTCATGCGCATGATACAGAAGTGCCTGCTAACTCAAATCAGTCGGAATGTGGAAGCATACATGGATGACATCGTGGTTAAACCTACAAGGTTCAACGCCCAGTGTACTATATTTTTGAAGTCTTAACCCCATCCAAGCAGAGATATCCACATTATCAGAAGCTTGTATATGGAATTTACTTGACCACAAAGAAGGTTGCACGTTACTTCTCAGATCATTCGATTATAGTCATCAGCGACGCTCCGTTGTCAGAAATTTTGAACAACAGAGATGCAACTGGTCGAGTGGCAAAGTGGGCGATTGAACTCCTTCCGCTGGATATCAAGTTTGAGGCAAAGAAAGCGATCAAATCTCAAGCAATAGCGGATTTCCTCATCGAGTGGGTTGAACAGCAGCTACCGACCCAGATACAGTTGGAACATTGGACTATGTTCTTCGACGGGTCCAAGATGTTGAATGGTTCAGGCGCTGGAGTAGTCCTGGTATCTCCACGAGGCGACAACCTCAGATATGTTCTTCAGATTCACTTTGATTCCTCCAACAATGAAGCTGAATATGAGGCACTCTTGTATGGGTTGCGTATGGCCATTTCACTCGGCGTCTGTCGCCTAATGGTTTACGGCGACTCAGATTTAGTGGTTAATCAAGTGATGAAGGAGTGGGACGTCAGGAGCCCAGCTATGACTAGTTATTGCAATGCGGTGAGAAAGTTAGAAAAGAAGTTTGAAGGGCTAGAGCTCCACCATATACCCCGACTGAAGAATCAAGTAGCTGATGACTTGGCGAAAATAGGTTCCAAGCGGGAGCCTATTCCCAGCAATGTGTTTTTGGAGCATATTCACGCACCATCAGTTCAAGGAGATCCCTTCACTGAAGAGCCCCCATAGCCTAAGAGCTCCACTGATCCGACTGAAGTTGAAGTCCCAGCTGTGGTCGACTTGATCAGGGAGGTTTTAGTCATCATTCCCGATTGGACAGTGCCATATATTGCATATATTCTCAGGAAAGAGCTTCCAGAGGATGAAGAAGAGGCTCGTCAGATTATCCGTCGATCCAAAGCCTTCACGGTAATGGGTGGACGGCTCTACAGAGAGAGTGTTACTGGGGCCGTTCAGAAATGCATCACTCCAGAAGAAGGCCGAATGATCCTCAATGATATCCACTCAGGGACCTGTGGTCACCATGCGTCCTCTCGGACCATCGTGGCCAAAGTATACCGAGTAGGGTTTTACTGGCCACGGGCAAATGAGATGGCAAAGGAAATAGTTGACAAGTGCGAGGGCTGTCAGTTCTACTCCAACATGTCCCACAAACCTGCTTCAGCCTTGAAGACTATTCCACTCGTCTGGCCATTTGCTGTTTGGGGATTAGATATGGTCGGACCTCTAAGGACTGGCAGGAGTGGCTTCACCCATGTGCTTGTAGCAGTCGACAAGTTCACTAAATGGATTGAAGCTAAACCTATCAAAAACCTGGAAGCAAGTACTGCTGTCAGCTTCATCAGAGGGTTAACATTTAGATATGGAGTTCCGCACAGCATCATCACGGATAATGGGTCAAACTTTGATTCAGATGAGTTCCGAGCTTTCTGCGCTTCCCAAGGTACTCGTGTCGACTATGCTTCAGTCGCCCACCCTCAGTTGAATGGACAAGCAAAAAGAGCGAACGGTTTGATTCTCAAAGGGCTGAAACCTCGATTGATGCGCGACCTCAAGCATGCAGCCGGCCCTTGGGTAGATGAGCTACCGTCAGTCCTTTGGGGATTAAGAACAACACCAAATTGGTCGACCGGTTGAACCCCCTTCTTCATGGTCTATGGGGCTGAGGCTGTGCTGTCGAGTGACTTGCTTCACAATGCACCCCGAGTAGAACTTTTTTCAGAAGCCGAAGCAGAACGGGCTTGAGAAGACGCTGTTGATCTTCTGGAAGAAGAAAGAGAGATGGCCTTGATCCGATCGACCATTTATCAGCAAGACCTTCATCGATTATATGCCAGAAATGTGAAGGGTCGAGCATTTCAGGAAGGGGACCTTGTGCTCCGAGTGGACCAGCAACGGCCTCACAAACTTGCCCCCGCTTGGGAAGGTCCCTTCATCGTCACCAAAGTGCTCCACAATGGAGCGTATTACCTCTACAATGTGGAGCAGAATAAAGACGAGGCACACGCTTGGAATGCGGAGTTACTCCGCCGTTTTTATACTTAAGTGTTTAGACTGATGTAATAAGGAGTACCTTTCAGTTCGTTTATCAAAGACATGGTTTTACAGTCTCCTAAATGATTGTTGTTACTAATACATGTGTCCAAAATCCCCCAGTGGGTGGCTTAGCCGCGAATCCGATTCGCCTAAGTTTAAAAAATCCTACCGAGTGATGAGCAACCCTCTCACTCGGGGGCTTAGCTGCAGTCCTGTACTTGCCTAAGTTTAAAAAATCCTACCGAGTGATGAACAACCCTCTCACTCGAGGGCTTAGCTGCAGTCCTGTACTTGCCTAAGTTTGAAAAATCCCACCGAGTGAAGAGCAACCTCTCACTCAGGGGCTTAGCTGCAGTCCTGTACTCGCCTAAGTTTAACAAAATTGCCTACAGTGATGAGCAACCCTCTCACTCAGGGGCTTAGCTGCAGTCCTGTACTCGCCTAGTTTAAAAAATCCTACCGAGTGATGAGCAACCCTCTCACTCGGGGGCTTAGCTGCCAGGCCGTAATACTGCGCTAAATTTAAAAACTCCTACCGAGTGATGAGCAACCCTCTCACTCGGGGGCTTAGCTGTAGTCCTGTACTCGCCTAAGTTTTAAAAAATCCTACCGAGTGATGAGCAACCCTCTCACTCGGGGGCTTAGCTGCAGTCCTGTACTCGCCTAAGTTTAAAAAATCCTACCGAGTGATGAGCAACCCTCTCACTCGGGGGCTTAGCTGCAGTCCTGTACTTGCCTAAGTTTGAAAAATCCCACCGAGTGAAGAGCAACCCTCTCACTCGGGGGCTTAGCTGCAGTCCAGTACTCGCCTAAGTTTAAAACACGCTCCATCCTGATCCATCAGGTCAATGAAGTGCAGGTCGACTGCGACCTTCTCTTCAGAGCTATGCCACAAGTACAATGTGTGCTCCATCCTGATCTGCAAGAATGACGAGGTGCAGGTCGTCCGCGATCCTCTCCTCAGAATTGCATCACAACAACAAAAGTCTGTTCCGAGTGAAGCTACAAGTTCCACTCGGAAATAAAAACAAGCATATTTAAGGGAAAACTAAGTTCGGACAAATCCCCATGAGGTTCCAGACCACAGATTAAAGTACTCGGGTATCCGGCCCGAAGGAGTTTAACGGTTACAAAACCACTCGGCATACCGAGGCAAATTTAATCAGATCACAAAATTTTTGTTCACTCCGCAAGAGGGCTGGCAGGCTCGACAAACTCATCCAGGTCGATTCCATCTGCAATTCGAGTAGCAGCACAGATAAAAGTCTCCATGAAGGACTGGAAGTCAAGTTTCTTGGTATTGGCAACCTTGATTGCTGCTAGCTTCTCTTCTTTGGCTTCCTTTCAATGAACATGAACCAGGGACAGAGCTACGTCGGCACCACATCGAGCAGAGGACTTTTTCCATTCCTGCACTCGACCAGGAATCTCATTGAGTCGAGTCATCAAAGACTCGAGATCATTTTGGAGCATTTCCCTTGGCCAGAGCGCCGTGTCGATCCGCGACACCGCAACCTTCAGTCGAGCAAGGTAATTCATGGCGCTGGCAAGGCGAGACTCCAGTCGGAGCACGTTCATGGCAGCTTCATCTTTAACAAGGGAGTTGATGGGGTCCAAGCTTGTCCCGACTCGTCCAGTCTCTTCCTCGAGGTTTTGACAGAATTCTGCACTCACAGAGAAATAATGAGTCAACAGTTATATGACGAGTCAACGAAAGCAAATCAATCGGACAGGGAAAAATACCTTCAAGCATGAGGAATAACTTCTTGGCGAGTCCCCCCAGATAATTCTCTAGCTCGTTCCTCTTGCGGGTGATGTCTTCCACTTTGTCAGTCAGGGTCCCTTTATCCTTCTTCAGTCGAGTTACCTCTTTGTTGGCGTCATCGAGAGCAGTCTTCAGCTTGGTATTCTCTTCCTCCAACTTTCCGACTGAGGCCAACTTTTGGTCAGCGAGTGTCGTTTTGTCTTCTGCTGTTTTCTTCGCAGCCACAAGGTCAAGGTCCTTCTTCTCCAAAGCCCATCTCATTGTTTCTAGAAAGAATAACATTCGAATCAGAAAAAGGAGGAGAAAAGATGGCAAGAGAACCAGTCTACAAGCTTTCCTTACCAGCAGCGTCATCCTTAGCCTTCTGCAAGTTATTCTGAGCCAACTCCAGATCAAGATTGAGCTGGATCTACTTCTGCTCCAAGTCAGCGAACCGGGCTCCAAGATCACAAGATTTCTATGTTCAGAAGATAGTCAGTCGGCAAACACAAAGATTGGTTGCTTCCGAGCAATAAAGTAACAAGTTCAAAGAGTTCTAAGACTACTACCGAATCAAACATTCAACAATAGTCTCGGGGACTACACCCAGTGGGTGCACTCAGCGTGCCCCCACTGGTTCGACTTTTCAATTGACTTGGTCCGTCCAGTCAAAAAAAACTCAAACCATAGCCGACTGCCCGCAGTCGACTATGATCTCGGGGACTACACCCAGTGGGTGCACTCAGCGTGCCCCCACTAGTCCAGGTTCCACTCGACATGATCTGCTCAGACCGAGTGGAAAAGTTCTTTTCAAAGACCCCCGCCGAATCAAACATTCGACGGCGGTCTCGGGGACTACACCCACTACACCCAGTGGGTGCACTCAGCGTGCCCCCACTGGTCCAGGTTCCACTCGACATGATCTGCTCAGACCGAGTGGAAAAGTTCTTTTCAAAGACCCCCGCCGAATCAAACATTCGATGGCGGTCTCGGGGACTACACCCAGTGGGTGCACTCAGCGTGCCCCCACTGGTTCAGAGATTCAATCGACACAACCTAGTCGACTCAAGTGGAAAAACTACTCAACAGAAATTAAAACACCCAGTGGGTGTACAGACTGACAATGAGTGTGCAATTAAGGTTCCAAAACGCTCATCCACGGACGTCTTGCAGATAATAAAGCAGCAGTTTCTAAATATCATATCCTAACAGAACAGGCGTCAAGATGGAGTGCAGTCAGAAGTAAGTTAACCTAGACATTGGCCTGGAGTGCTGAGCTGGCATCATAGGCAGCTTGACTGGCCTCGCGCACCACTTTCATCTAATCCATCATAATGCCTGCCTGGCGTATGGCTTCCTTGGCAGCACTCACTTGGTCTTCTGGGACGTGAAGGGCGGTGAAAAGTGGAGATGGTGGATCAGCTGCAGCAGCTTGAGAGCTTGAGGCATGAAGATGCACAGATGAAGCAGGGGCCTATGCAGTTGACACTGAAGGACGACTACTCGACAAGGGAATCGCAAAAGTAACAGAAGCACGGTTGAGGTCCCCAGGCTGCTAGGTAGCTGGTTCTGCCGCCGGCGTCGACTGAGGCGTCTTGCTAGCTGGTGCCTTTTTGCCCAAGGTCCTGCTCCTCTTTCCCACGAGCTGCTGCGGCACATCTTCGTCATCATGCGGAAGTTCAATAACATTTTGCGGAGCTGCAAAAGAATCGACCACAAGAGTTCAGTCGACTGTAGAAGTGGTTAGCAAAGAAAAAACAAGATAACAGGAGTCATACCCGCATTGGATGTGACCGCGTCCTCCATCTCCTCATCGTCATCATCTTTATAAGCAGAAGTCCCAGAGGTAGCAGCACTGCAAATTTCAAGCTTCACTCGGTCAAGCAAGAGAATTGGTCAACGACTGATATAAGATTCTTGGAGCAAAGGGTGAAAACGAAACACTTACGCAGAGGCGACGGGAACATCAACCTTGATCTTGGGCAAGGCCTTCCGTGGCTTTGATGGTGCAGTCTTGAGCTGCTTCGGAGCTTTCTCAGTCGGCACCGGAGAAGATGTCCGAGTGCGCTTCGAAGTTTGTCCAGTCGGTGCCGCCACTTTACCCCGGATACTTGCTGGGTCGTGCTTCTGTTTGGAACGCTTTTCCATGCGATGTGGAGAATCGACCTCCTCACCACTGCTCGAGTCTTCGCGCTCTTCATCACTCTCGTCATCAGAGTTCCAATCGCCGCTGTCGCCTCCGCTCTCCTCTCCTTCCTGGATCTGCTCCCCGTTGGGCATCAAGTACATCTCAGTATATATCTGCAGAACAAAGAATCATACAAATATTAATCAGATTGAAGCCTAAATAGGAAATCAGAGCAAAGGACATTCGGCACTGAAGATTGTACCTTATCCGGTTCGTTGGTCTTGTCGAATGGTGGGACCCTCTTGGACCCCCTGGGGTTATCTTTGTTACTAGTGATGCCTTGCAGCCACCGCTCCACTACCTCCCCGGTGACCTCCTCCGGGTGGATCCGAGTGGTGTCATCAATACCCGAGTACATCCACATGGGATGATCACGAGCCTGGAGTGGCTAGATGCGTCGACTGAGAAATATTTCAAGCAAGTCCATACCAGTCACCCCATCGTGGACTAACTGGACTACTCAGTCAACTAGCATATTCACTTCTGCTTGCTCCTCTGGGTTCACTTTCAAAGTAGAGGGCGGCTGGACTCGATCCATGGAAAAGGGAGGAAGCCCAGTCGACTGACCAGGAGTCGGTTGGTCTTTGCAATAGAACCAGGTCGACTGCCACCCTCTAACTGAATCGGGGAGCGTCATAGCCGGAAAAGTGCTCCTATTGGACTTTTTTACCGCTTGAGAGCGGCATGTGAATATATGTTTGAAAAGACCCCAGTGCGGTCGACAGCCCAAGAAATTATCACACAGGGAAACGTATGCAGCAAGATAGGTGATGGTGTTGGGGGAAAAGTGATGAAGTTGAGCTACAAAGAAATTCAAGAAAGCCCGGAAAAAAGGGGTGTGGAGGCAAGGAGAAACCATGGTCGACATGAGTCATGAGGAGGACGCACTCACCCTCTTGCGGCTGTGGCTCGGTCTCATTCCCCGGCAATCGCCAGGACTGGTGGGCAATCAAGCCCCCTTCGACCAGATCCTCCATGTCTTCCTTCCAGATCGTGGATCTGATCCAGCCGCCCTGGATCCAGCCAGGCGGCAGGGCGGACCTAGATGACGACCCGCCCCGACTCGTCTTCTTACCCTTCGCTGCCGCCGTCACCTTCTTCGCTCGCTCCAGGGCCGCCGTTTTCTCCTTTCCCATCGCAGCAGGCTGTGCTTAGACGGGGCGGCGGCGTCGAAGGTGGTGGCGAATGCGGTGGAGAAACAGAGGAAGAAGGAGGGGATAAAGAGCACAGTGCCAAACGCACCGGCCCAGACGCCTTATATGGACTTGTTACCGAGTGACTGACTTGTGGGCCCAAGCAGTCCCATCGAATCCCACAGCAGTCGCGTACTTGGTACGTGGCGAGAAAGGTGGCGTGAGGATCGAGGCGTCCCTACCAAATCTGTTCCGTTTACTGCGGGCCTCTCCGTCCCGCGCGCTTCTCCAAATTTCGAATCCCGTGAGATCCGGGAACGACAGTGCAGTCAATCGCGCCAAAGATCTCATACCATGTCCACAATTGAAGCTTATCAACAAAATTCACTGGACAATTTAGGAATGGACAAGGCGACTGAAAATGAAGTCGAAGTCGTTTCGTGGTTCATTAATCTAAGCAAAACGCTCCCGAAGCGTGAAAATTGGGTCGGAACCATCTTCAACTCCTTTTGTCACTCGAACCCTGAACCATTCGGGGGCTAATGATGATGACATGTACCTGGGGTAGGGTAATAGGCCTGACCTAGACACCCTTCCCAAGGACATTACCTTAAAGTCAGGGATATTCAAAGGACAATACCATTCACTCGACCAGAAGCATTCCACTCGGAAAACCCAATTCCATTCGACCGGAGTGTACTCACTCGACCACATCAGAAATCACTCGGAAGACAGAAGATCTAAAGTCACTCAGAATGGCAACGGTCAGGCATTCACTCCGAAGTCTTAATGATCATTTATATGCCTTTATTGCTGGCGTTACCAGTAACGTCCCATCTTTATGTACCTTAAATCCTGTGTAACTGAGGGCTGGAGGGGTCTGGCGAACTCTATATAAGCCACCCCCCTCCTCAGGCACAAGGGTTCGCACCCCCTGTAACCTCACACATAATTCAGTCGACCGAGCCTCCGGGCACCGAGACGTAGGGCTGTTACTTCCTCCGAGAAGGGCCTGAACTCGTAAATCTTGCGTGCACAACCTTATCGTAGCTAGGATCTTGCCTCCTCATACCTACCCCCTATTCTACTGTCAGACTTAGAACCACGACATCCGGAGGAGCAAGCATTGGAGCAGAAGTTAGCTTGTCCTTGAGAGTCTGGAAACTTTCCTGACATTTGTCTGTCCACTCAAACTTAACGCCTTTGTGAAGCAGATTAGTCAGGGGCTTGGCAATCTTAGAAAAGTTCTCGACAAATCGACGACAATAGCTTGCGAGGCCGAGAAAACTTCTCACTTGCTTGACGTTCTTCGGAGGAGTCCAGTCCAGAAAAGCCTGAACCCGCTCCGGGTTAATAGCAATTCCATCCTTGGAAATCACATGACCAAGGTAGGTTACTTCAGAAAGCCAGAACTCGCATTTGGAATACTTGGCATAGAGCTGGTGTTCTCGGAGCCTTTCCAGTACAAGTCGAAGGTGTTCAGCATGTTCTTCCTTACTCTTTGAATATACTAGAATATCATCTAGATATACCACGCCGAACTTGTCGAGGTAATCCATGAAGATGTAATTCATCAAACGAGAGAATGTGGTTGGAGCATTGGTTAAACCAAATGACATGGCAGTTTACTCATAAGAGCCATAGCGAGTAACAAATGCAGTCTTGGGAATATCCTCTTCGCGGACACGGATCTGGTGATAACCCAACCTCAAGTCGAGTTTAGAAAACACCGATGATCCAGCAAGTTGACCATACAAGTCATTGATCCAAGGAAGCGGATATTTATTCTGAATGGTTGCCTGATTGATAGGACGGTAATCTTGGACCAACCTATTCACACCATCTTTCTTTTTGACAAAGAGAGAAGGTGCTCCCCAGGCAGAGGAACTTGGACGGATAAAGCCTTTGTGGAGGGATTTGTCGATTTCCTCCTTAAGCTCGAGAAGGTGGTGCGGAGGCATCTTATAAGGACGCTTCGCAATAGGAGTTGTGCCTGGTTTCAAGTCGATGACAAACTCGACAGCTCTAACAGGGGGTATTCCTGGAAGTTCTTCTGGAAAAACATCCTGGAAATCTTGAACGACTGGAATGTTTTCGATCCCCTCAAGCGGAGAGGCGTTCAACGCATTCAAGGCATAAATTTGAGCCTCGGCATTTTGAACGATATGAGCATGGTAATTCACTATCTCAGTCGAGGGGTGCAGGAGTTGGACAACTTTAGGGGCACAATATATTGCGGCAGTATGAGCTTTCAACAAGTCCATTCCCAGAATAAGGTCAATTTTGGACGAGTTCAGGATAATGGGAGATGCACGAAACTCCAATCCTTCAATATCAATTATGACATCGGGACTGAACAATGAGGTTTGGCACTGACCCGCGAGAGTGTTTACCCTTAAGGTATGGTGTAGCGTTTCACATTTAATGTCATGCATGAGTGCAAAATGTGCTGACATGAATGAATGCGATGCTCCTGAATCAAATAAAATAGAAGCTAGTACTGAATTAACAGGAAGTGTACCCATCACAGTAGCTGGCTGGTCCGTGTCTTCACTCATGTTGACATGATAAGCCGGACCACGACCATAAGGTCTGGCATTGTTGTTGTGGGCATTAGGAGGCGGATCCAGTTGCTTCTGATTCTGATAACAGTTCCTGGCAAGGTGACCTGGTTTGCCACACTTGTAGCAGAGCCCACTGTCTGGACGAATTACAGGAGCTCAGGGTGGTGCAGCTCGCAGAGGCTGCCTCGGTGGTGGAGGAGGCAGACGTGGTGCAGCATGGTACGGTCTTGGTGCAGGTGCAGTTGGACGGTACATGCTGTGGGGAATCCAGATACGGCGCTTCTGTGAAGACGAGCCCGCTTCACGGTTGCGTTTGAACTCGTCCTTGTTCTTGATCTGAGCGGTCTCAACCAGAATAGCCTTGTTCACAAGGGTAGAAAAGTCGTTGAAGTCTTGAGCAGCAAGTGCAAGCTCGATGTCTGGGTGGAGTCTACTACGGAATTTCTCTTGTCTACGAGCATCGGTGGCGATGTCTTCTTTAGCATAGCGGGACAGATCAAGGAATTCCCGCTGATAGGCTTCGACAATCTTGTTGCACTGAGTGAGGTTGCGGAACTGGGTTCTCATCCGGTCCATGATTCCTTGAGGAATATATCAGGCACGAATAGCAGCCTGGAACTCAGGCCAAGTAACGGCTGTTCCAGCAGGCAGTGTTCACTTGTGCGTGTCCCACCAGTGAGCAACGGGACCCTTTAAGAAAAAGGACGCGAAGGTGACATAGTTGGCAGGGGAGACATTTGCAGACTCCATCTTGTGAGTGATGTCGCGAATCCAGTCATCAGCATCCAGGGGCATATCAGAATTGCGGAACTGAGTGGGGTTAAGCCGCACAAATTCCGACAGAGTTATTGAAGCAGGGTTCTGGTCCTGGTTGTTCTGATGCGGGAACTGAGCCATAATCCCAGTCATGAACTGACGGTTGAGCTCGAACTGTTGCATCATAGCTGCCATATAATCTGGCGGTGGTGGCTATTCAGGGGCACGACCACGACCACCTGGTCTAACCATTGTGCTAAGTTTCAACAGGGTAGTAAAAGCAATTGCGAGTGTTTAGCGACGAGCATGATGTAACAAGACCATAATTAAGCAGTGTAATAGATACTTAATAGTAGTCAATTAAGACGTACAGATCCATACACAGGGTTGGGTTCATGCGGACAGCATAACGGCGTAAATTTAGAGGCTAGACATGCTAGGCGGCGCGCAGACACGCGGTAAGGAAGTACACAATGAGACATAGCAAAGGCTATATCAACGTCGAAGAAAACTGCTGGAGCGAGGAATCTGCAAGTGACAACACAAGGTGTCCTTGATAAAAGGATCCTGTAAGCAGAACCTTGCCCACAAAATCTTGAAGAAAAGGGGGGTAATTTCAGAACTCCGGGTGGATGTGATCACGAGAACCTAATGTTAGTAAAATCATTTTAACCCGAGTAGACAAGAGATCAGAGTCCCAGAGTATAGACGAGAAATAAAAGATCCTAATACCACCCAGTTGGCGACGTGGGCCCGTAAGCCACACAGCCAAGTTAGTAAAACAATTTTTGACGACTAGAATCAACTTCGGCCAAGGAGTTGGAAAGGGGATCCTACAAGCAGTCGGCTCTGATACCAACCTGTGACGACCCCGGTTTAATCATGCACTAATCATACACGCAAATGCACACGACTAAGCCTAAGGACTCACTTGAAGATATCACAACACAACTCTAAAACATAAATAAAGTGATACAAGCTTTATATTACGAGCCAGGGGCCTCGAGGGCTCGAATACATAAGCTCGCATACAAGCATCAGCGGAAGCATCAGATATCTGAGTACAGATATAAAAGAAAACACAGATA
Source organism: Thinopyrum elongatum (assembly GCA_011799875.1). NCBI lineage: Eukaryota > Viridiplantae > Streptophyta > Magnoliopsida > Poales > Poaceae > Thinopyrum > Thinopyrum elongatum. Next base: position 152,314,548 of record CM022302.1, on the reverse strand, counting down.
AGCCTTTAAGAAGGCGGGGCAAAAGAAAACACTACGATCGAAAGGCCCAGGACTCCTGCCTGGGACCCTACGATCCTACTCCTGGTCGTCATCAAGCTCGTAGTAGTAACCACCCTCGGGGTGGTAGTAGTATTCGTCGGCGGGGGCAGCTGGCTCTGGGGCTCCGTCATCTGGTCGCATCAAATGGATATATGGGGAAAAAGAGGAAGCAAAGCAACCGTGAGTAGTCATCCGAAGTACTCAGCAAGCAAGGATCTACACTACATATGCAACATTATCAAAGAAAGGCTGTATATGTGGACTGGGCTGCAGAAATGCCAGAATTGAGAGAAGGCGTAGTCCTATCAAAGACTAGCATCTTCAACGGTCTTGCAGCATTAGAAGTGTGGATTAGTATAGCATAAAGTAGTAGTAACATTAAGTATCAACCTCGGCCGGAGATCCTTTCTCGACTCCCTGCGAGAAAGCAATCCCAGAGCCCTAGTATCCATGTCTCATCTCAAGTATCCAGTTCTAGTTGTATCGATCGGGATACAACTCCGAGCGTCCGTTACCGAGGATCAGCTATGCATAGATTAGTTCTTCCCTGCAGGGGTGCACCAACTTACCCACCACGCTCGATTAACTCCGGCCGGACACACTTTTCTGGGTCATACCCGGCCTCGGCCAAACGATACGACGCAACCCGACCTAGGCTTAACAGAGAGGTCAGCACGCCAGACTAAACCTATGCGCCCAGGGGGTTGAGCCCCTCGCCCTGAGCACTCCTGCATGTTACGTTCACGGCCGAGAGCAGACCTAGCAACCCACACTATCAAGGCGGTTGCTTAACGCGGTCCAACCCGGCACGTGCCGCTCCTTGCTGACGTCGAGTAAGCTTCGGCTGATGCCATGACGCAAAGTGCCCATAACTGGTCCCACGTGATGGTTGGTGCTATCAGGCCAGAGGCCCACTTGGATCAAATATCCGAACCGTTAGTGAATTAGGAGTGCGCGATAACGAGCAGAGACTCACGATCGATGTGACCCCGTCGCCCCGTCTCGAGGACTTGCGGCAAGGGCTGAGAATGCCTGGCCACGCCTCGTAATTATCTCGCGAGTACTCTCTCCGGTCACCCGAGTACACATCAATCGCATCACTTGCTCTCGCGGGTACCCCTCAGGGCCGACCCGACTTTATCATGGTTCATGGTAAAAGTCATAGTAACTGTGTGTCCAAACACCAGGGGGAAACTGAGGAATCACCCTCGACGGATCCCACATGATGTAATCGTCAAGGTAAACTTAGGAGGAATCATCCTCGAGGTTCGCACTTGAGGTGTTGCATGACGGCGTCGTTATCGGAAGTGGTGAAGGAGGAATCACCCTCGATGACTACGACCGAATAGCTACTCTACAGAGTTAACATCAGAAGTGCGAAATGAGGTATCACACTCGGCACTTGATAGTAACGATGTAGTGTCGTACAACTAAGGGGGGTGATGTGCTGTGCCGTGGCCTGGTTGTTGAGTCTTCTGATGATCCAGCGGGGCAACTTGGGACAAAGTGGGGTCACTGGGGTCTCTAACCAGCCTATACTAAGCAGTTTAGGATAAGCAGGTAAGGTATCAATAGCAGGTTACAATAAACAGGCTATGCATCAGAATAGGTAAAGCAGTAGCAGCAGCAATTCTAATGCAAGCACAAGAAAGAAGAGGATAGGCGATATAGGCATGCTCAAGGGTGGGTGCTTGCCTGGAAGCTCTGCAGCAAGAGAAGGGTCGTCAGGGGCGTAGTCGATCTCCAGAGCTGCGTCGGTCTCGGGGACTATCTCGGTAATGGGATCTATCGAGCGAGAAGAGGGGGAGGAAACAAACAAATACACAGCAATCAGATGCAACACAGAGCATGCTATGCTAACGTGCAGTGCAGGGTTGCATAAAGATATGTCTACGTCATTTTAGTTATTTTACTATTTAAGTTGGATTTATTAGCCAGTATATATGCACTATTCATCTACTGGAAATGGGCGGAAAGTTATGGGTTCACCTACATATAGGGTCCCGACATGGAAACAGATGACACGATCAGATTCGTCTCGTCGTTCTAATCAACTTTCATGTAGAAAGTTTTTCGATCTGAGCTACGGTTTAATTTCTACGAATTTTTAAAGATTTAAACATTTTCAGAAATTATTTGAATTAACAGGAATTTCCAGAAAAGTAGCATGATGTCAGGATGACATCAGTGGTCAACAGACCCGCTGACTGGTCAAACTGACCAGTGGGTGCCACCTGTCATAGACAGAGGACTAACAGGGGTTTAAATTTAACTAAACTGAGTTAATTAGCTATTGGACCCCACCTGTCAGTGACTCATGAGCTAATCTAATTACTTTCATTATAAAAACAATTTAATTAGATTATTTAGGCTGTGGGGCCCGCGTGTCAGTGACACTGCGTGCCCAGTCAGCATAGTTGACCACGGTCAACGTGGTCAACTGGGGCCAGGGGGCCCACTGGCAGTGACCCAGGGGCGGGCCCTAGGTGTGCCATGCAGGCAGCGGCCGGCGACACGCCGACGGCGATGAAAAACGCGGTGAAGGCCTCGGGACATCTCCGAAAACGCGCTACACTGCGCCGTTCAACGTGCGGCTGGTTCCATTCGAACGGGCGTTCGACGCCTCGTCGAACGGTAGCGGTGGCCGGAGCTGGGGTGGCCGGAAACGGCGCCGGCGACGAGCAGAGGCGGTGGCGCATTCGGGCGCTCGTCGGGATCGGTGCTAGGGGCACGGGAGCGGGCGTGCGTGTGTGCGCCGTGCTCCTGGGAGTACCAGGAGCTCGATGGTGAGCTCGGGCGAGCGTGGCAATGGCTGTGGCCACGGCGGCGACCAGAGCTCGGGCACGACGACGAGCTAGCTACGGCGCGAGCTAGAGGAGCTAGAGGGCAGAGGAGGGAGGCAGCTCACCTAGCGGCACGCACGGTGGGCTTTGATGGTTTAGTAGCTGTAGAGGGCGGCGCCGGAGACGACGAAGAACGGCGGAAGTCAGAGATGGGGACGAAGGGAAGCCGGTGCTGCGGTGCCTCCCGGCTCCAGCTGAGGCCACCAGACGACGGAGTCGACCCCGGCGGAGCTCGTGGATGACCTGGCGAGGCGCGGGCAGCCCTGTGGCTACGCGGACGACGGCGACTGCGCTCGGCCTCGACGGATCTGGAGGGATAGAGGGGAGGAGCGAGCGAGGGAGAGAGGGGGAGAGTAAACGGGGAGGCCAGGGGGAATGGACAGGGGCTTCGGCCTTATCCCCTGCGTTGGTGGCCGTCGGTGGGCGTCGCGCTGTCAACACCTCGTCGGCGCGGCGCGCGGCGTCCACGGGCGCGATGACATGCAGGGGAGAGAAAGAGGGAGATGGGCCTGGTGGGCTGGGTTAGGGGCACTGTGTACTTAGGCCCAGTGCATAGTGTCTCTTTCCTATTTATTTTTCTGTTTCTGCTTTTTCTTTTTACAAAGATGGTTTGGCATTATTTTGAGCTAACAAATGATTTTGCAAAAATTTGAAACTTGCTCACATAATTACTTTGCAATATCTAGCACTGTCATAAAAAGTTTGGGCATTTTTGGAATCCATTTGAATTTATTCAAAAATGAATAGGGCATTTTAGGTGTTGTTTTGGCACTGTTTAAAAAGCTTTGGCTCAATTTGAATTGATGTGTTTAACCAATATGATCAAGCTCTGCAAATGAAAATGACTTGGCAATATTAGCAGAGTGTCACAGTGATTATTACACAGGGGTGTTACACAGAGCTCTGCCGCCGTGCGACCTCGAGTGCTCCAGAGAAGTTGCGCAAGAACGCCTCAGAATCCTCCACCGCGCTCAGGTAAGCCTCATTACCCCATGTAGATCTGTTGCAGTAGCCATCCTTTTACCTAGTTCGTCGGTGTTCATCGAGTCATATTGGCATTGCTTGTTGTTTAGAACTTAAATTCAAATAGACCCTCTAGAGAAATGGAGTGATGATTGTTAAGACACCATTTTTGCATCTAGAAACTCCAATCCTTCGCTAGATTCTTCGAATAGATTAGCCCATGCTTCCACTGCTCACCTTAGAGTTTAGAAAATATTTACCTTTTACACCATTTTGTAGATCTGTAAACACAAACGTCTGAACAAAAAACTTGTTTGTCCAACACTTAGCTGAAAATCAGAGTTCCCAACTTAAGATGAGTCGCCTCATGTCTTGCCGGCTTATCATCATATATAACTCGCATAGCTTGGAAGTCATAATTGTTTCTTCGTTTGGCCGGCTCATGAATTTGGCGACTCGTTTAATAATTGAATAGCCACCCTGATTGACTGCTTTAACCAAAACCACTTCATTTGTGCCACCAACTTTACTGGATAAACCAATTGGTGATTTGTCGTGAGTAATGACCCGCTGTTTATATTTTATTCGCAGTTCTTAATCTTTAGGTGACTCATCATGTAAAAAACCACAACTTGCAACTGGGTGAAGTCTCAAGTCACCAAACTCGTACTCGATAACCTTGTGATTCAAGGTCTATTGCTGACTCAAGATGTTGTTGGCTGGCGAGCTCCAGAAGGAGAAAATCCCCCTCAGCCCGATCAAGGAGAGATTGTTGCCTTGTAGACCATCTCCAAAGGGGCTTCTCACCACCTGTCTCAAAATTCCTTAGGGATTTCCTTAATTTCTTTGACCTCCATCTCCAGGACATTGGACCAAACTCGATGACCAACTTATGCCAGTTTCAAGTATTTTGCGAAGTTTATCTTCAGATAGAGCCAACTGTTGCTCTCTTTTGAGAGTTTTTCTACGTCAACCATCAAACTGAGTGCGCAGATGGCCCCAGTGTCGAACTTGGCGGGGTGTCACTCCAGAGACGGAAGAATTGTCCTTTTCCAGAGGTCAAATTGGCGAGTCATCCGAAAGGATGGAATGCGACGTGGTTCTATTGTAAGAACACCGCTCCTGCCGACGAGAACCCCCTGCCAGGTTATAGACTAGATCGTCTTAACATAACCCTTGTTTTTTTGGGGTGGGGGTACAGATGAAGAACATCAAAAAATCGCCCCCCTCTATCCCAATATAAGGGCCTTGAAGGCAAATAGCCTCATCGGAGTTGACTTGATCTGGTGCTGGATCAGTTGGTGGGTTCAACCATTAAGTCGCAAGACCGACTTAATGTATAATTATTCGGGCGAGTCAAACAACGTGCAACGCTTCAGTCAGGTCAATTTGACCGAAACTAAAGTTAACAAGGTCACCAAGAAACTATTGGGTGAGCCCCAGGAGAAATGCACCAAAACTGGGCTTGCTCCCTTCTGCTTGAAGAACCCTGTGCCTCCAGTAAGCGCCTTTGTACTTTTCTTTCTTTATTCTACATTGTACTTTCTTATCAGAATGCTGATTTCTGGCTTATCACAATTGTAGGCGACTGAGGTATTCTGGAGGAGGAAAGAATCTCGCAAGTCTAAAGCCAAAGCGGCTCCCAAAGGGAAAAAACCCGGCCAGTGCAGATGAGACGGCAGCTGGAAATGAGTCGCTGGCAGCTGAAGACGAGTCGGAGGTAGAACTTGACTCTCTCGGCCGTCTTTTTATTGAACTTGCTGATGCCTCCTCTTCTTAGGATAACTCTGAAACAAGTCGAGCCGGCGATGTTGAGGTAATTTTAATCTCATCCAGCCCGGAAACCATAAGCTTATCTCCAAAGAAAACAAGACGAGCCGTCTGAAAAGTAAAATTTTCTCACCCAGATGCTCATTTGGATCCAAAATTTCTTTTGAAGAAAACAAAACATGATGGTACATCAAGACACCAAACCCAGAGTGGCTCTGGAGAACTGGTTGCCGGCTTATCTGATGCACCAGTCACCCGTAAGCGACATACAGAGGTGCCTCATAGTCCAACATCATCTCTTCCGCAAGCCGGCCTTACTAGGCAACCTCTTAACCCTTCTGATTCAAATTATCAGGAGTCGCCACCATCATCTGGAGATTCATCCGCTACTCAGCTGCCTCCCTTGATCATCAAGCAGGGGTAAGTGTTTTTAAATGAGCCATACTTCACTATGATCATTACTTTGTATATCTGAATATGCTCTTGTGATTGCAGGGCCAAGGCCAAGAAGAGAAAAATTGGCGAGTCATCTACGACTCTAGACATTCCTGAATCAGAGGACCCACTATTGGCACCCCCTGAGGCCCAAACTGAGAGGCCGGAAAGCCATCTTGATCAACGGGTTGAGCCGCCCCAACAAGATGAGCTGGCAAATGCTGAAAAGATGGACTCTCAAGTCGGCCTAAATGACACAGTGGGCGATCTTGACCCGCCAAGTCCTGCTCGTGCCTCAAGTCCAATAAAGGCGGCTGAAGATGTTGTTTTATCATCTCCAATAGTTGATCATGAAATCAAAATCACTGGAGTGGCCGTCAACGCTCTAGAAACCTCAAATGTTCTGACCAAGCTTGTGACTAAAGATGAGCCGGTCGTGTCTGAGAAAGAGAAAACAAAACTTGAGCTGCCAAACTTTGAGGATCTCAGCGTGACCGAGCTTCATGAGAGTTACTTGACCCAGCTATCTACAAGCCGGGAAATGGAAGCAAACATGGTGAACATGCTGAAAAGGAAATATGAGGTAAGAAATTCCACTCCTTTAAATACTATATATACTTATGTAGCCCCCAAGTCTTAGACATAGGAAAGCATAAGTATGTGTAAGACTTAAGTATGATATGCTAATTTGAACTGTAGCCCCCAAGGGCCGGGTTGTTATGACTATAACAAGCCGGTTCATTAAAAATATGTCCTTTATAAAGAATGAAGTGACGTGTAGTCCCCAAGGATCGGCTCATCTTTTTTTAAGAAGGCCGGATCTTCCAGTGATGCCAATTAAAAAAATTGAACACTGTAGCCCCCAAGGGCCGGCTTGTTTATATGAAACAGCCGGGTCTTCATAAAGTTGGATCATAAATAATGTAAAGAAAAAAAACACATTATAGCCGCCAAGGGCCGGCTCACTTTGATAAGATGAGTCGGGTCTTTTCTTAATATTCTTCATGAGAAAAATGACTTGCATTAGCCCCCAAGTGCCATGTAGATTGCTTGCAAACTGCTTGGGACTTGAATGTAGAAGCTTGTCTGTCTTGTAGCCCCCAAGTGCCAAGGCTCGCAATTTTGCTCGCTTGGGATTATACAATATTTGTATTGATTTGGGCTAGTTATGACAGGATATGGTCAATGATGCTGAGTCAAAGGCAGCCGGTTTACAAGAGCGGCTCAAGACTGAGAAAAGATTGCATAAAAGGCCGAGTCATCTGCAGCGTCCTTGCAAAAATATGTGCTGATGGCCTCGGAAAACTTAAGCTCCTTGAAAGCCTCTCATGAGGAGGAGAAAACAGTGTTGACGAAATGTGCTGAAGAAGCAGAAAACCAGCTCAAGCCAGTCACTGACGAATTAGACGGATTGAAGCGTCAAATCTCCCAAATGACATAGGCTATTTTTGGTAAGTAGCTCTTTAAATATGGATGAATAACTCGCCTGAGGAATCCTATAGTAATATGGAAATGTTGTAATCAGACTGTCCAAATTTTATAGGTAGCAGAAGTCACAATCTCTGGTAAGAATCCCTTGTGAAATTAAAGGCTATCTACACCTTCCTGGAGCAGTTATATGCAGGAAGCCTATTTAGTATTATGGCTGTGATGGGTGGAAGAGACCCGCCATGTTTCATAAGAGATGTGTTGAAAAAACTCTCAACCATCCCCAAGCAAATAGAGGAGTGGAAGAAATCAACCGCCCGAATGGGCGCAATGATGTCTCTAAGCAGGGCCAAAGCTTACGTGCCAGACATGGATCCTTCTGAGATGGTCGGCGGGTTTCCGCAGTTCAACATGGACGGTAGTCAATTTTCTGCAACAGACTATGCCCGTTGCATGAAGGAAACTCGTGTCTTGGCGAGTCAATTGGTTGAAGATCTTGATCTGAAGAAGTATCAGGCGGCTTATGACGAAGAGAACACGCGGGTTAACCTGCCAACCTTTGAGCCGTTCGACTTGACTTCGGCACGGCGTAAGCACATCTTTGCTCCTAATGTTGACCCATCAATTATCATGCAAGATGATACCGTCTTTCAAGCGTTAACAACCATCGACTGGGATCTAGAAAACCTTCAGATCGAAGACAAAGACGAGCCGGCGCGGGATAACCCGGGGACATCAACTCCTGGAGATCGCCAGGAAGGAATGAACCCGGAGAACAACAACCAGGAGGGCACAGGAGCTGGTGTACAGGAGTAAATGACTTTGAAAAACTTAGTGACATATGAGCCCAGCTGTGGCTATGTAATAGCGTAGTAAAAACTTTTGCATCATCTGTGGTGCCTTCATGCACTTTGATACTTGAAGGTTACTTTGCAGAAAAAATTTGAACTGGTGTGGTGTTATGTTGACCTGCCCAGTATCTTTTGAAATATTTGCTTCTTTAAGTAATGGTATGGCGAGTGATATTTGTATGAGTCGCCAATAACTGATTCTTGTCTGTCGACTGATCCATAAATGATGATCAGCATAACCCGATGTGTTATTGACCCGGCGACTTGTGGTCGTAATCAATCTCTATGATCAAAATAAACCGGTGTACTAATGAACCGGCGGCTCATGGCCAATATCAATTTGTGATCAAAGGAGATAGTCCTGTAAAACAAATAAGTTAAATAAACACATAAGTATAAATATTAAGTCAGCTTTCAAGGCTCGAGTATTGCTTCAATGAAGCTGGCTTGATAGTCTATGGTTTGTCCTAGCTTTCTGTAGGCCGGCTCTCACATGACTTAAGCCGGTGTTTTAACCTTGACAAGTTCAGGGTCATAATAGATTGACTGTCAAGAGTATGCCGGGTCATCTTGGCGGAGGAGCATCAAGCAAACAGGCAGGTTTAACCATGATATAGTGGCGTATGCTTGGTCAAGAGGGATGTTAATAGCTAAACTCGATGAGTTGGAAGCCCCCAAGTGACCTATGGTCAGGAAATAAAGACTCATGCACAATATATTGGACGAAACAACAGAGGCCCTGAGTTTTAGGGACGCCGGCTTTATTAATAGTGATCATAAAAGATATACACAGGTATGTATAAAGGCTGGAGCCAATGGCTCTAAGTGTAGTAAGGACGGAGATGAGCAATGTTCCAAGGCCTGTTTGTCTCCTCCTCAGATGTATGTGACTTCTTGTGTTCACGTATGTCAATCAGATAATATGACCCGTTATTGAGGTTCTTGCTGATGACAAAAGGCCCTTCCCAAGGAGGTGAGAGCTTATGCATACCGGTTTGATCTTGTATCAGTCGAAGCACTAAATCACCCTCCTGGAAAGTATGGCTATGGACTCTACGGCTGTGATAGCGACATAGGTCTTGCTAATATATTGCTGATCTTGATGCTGCAAAATCACATTCCTCCTCCAGAGCATCGAGAGAGTCCTGTCAAGCCTGCTCGTTGTCCTCTTCAACATAAGCTGCCACTCTAGGTGAATCATGATGAATATCGCTTGGTAGCACTGCTTCGGCGCCATAAACCATGAAAAAAGGCGTATAACCAGTTGATTTGTTGGGGGTAGTCCGTATACTTCAGAGAACAGAAGGAGGTTCTTTAACCCAACAACCCGAAGTACGCTCGAGAGGGACCATAAGTCTGGGCTTGATGCCTCGTAAGATCTCTTGGTTAGCACGTTTTGCCTGGCCATTGGACAGAGGGTGTGCCATAGAGGCCACGTCAAGCCGGATGTGCTCTTGCTGACAAAACTTCTTCATGGCTCCTTTGGACAAGTTAGTCCCATTATCAGTGATGATGTTGTGCGGACATCCAAAACGAAAGATCAACTTCTTCACAAACTTGACTATTGTTTCTGCATCACAATTACTGATAGGCTCTGATGTCGCTTGAACTATGTCGGTATTTCCCCAAAGAGGAAGGGATGAAGCAGCATAGCTACGGTAGGTATTTCCCTTAGTTATGAAACCAAGGTATCAATCCAGTAGGAGAACCAAGCACCACTATGTAAACGGTACCTGCACACAAAGAACAAATACTTGCAACCCGACGCTTATGAGGGGTTGTCAATCCCTCTTCGGGTAACGGGGCCAGAAATTGTCAAGTTGACGGGATAAAATTTGTGTAGATTGGATAAATAGATCTCGATAAAACGCGAAATAAAATAAGTAACAAAAAAGTGCAGCAAGGTATTTTTGGGTTTTTGGAATAATAGATCTGAAAATAAAAGTGAATAAAAATAGATCTCAAAGCAAGTATGATAAATAATAAACCCGGGGGCCGTAGATTTCACTAGTGTCTTCTCTCAAGAAAATAGCACACGGTAGGTAAACAAATTACTGTTGGGCAATTGATAGAAAATCAAATAATTATGATGATATCCAAGGCAATGATCAATATATAGGCATCACGCCCAAGATTAGTAGACCGACTCCTGCCTGCATCTACTACTATTACTCCACACATCAACCGCTATCTAGCATGCATCTAGTGTATTAAGTTCATGGAGAAACGGAGTAATGCAATAAGAACAATGACATGATGTAGACGAGATCTATTCATGTAGGAATAGCCCCCATCTTGTTATCCTTAATAGCAATGATACATGCGCCTCTTGCTGCCCCTTCTGTCACTGGGAAAGAACACCGCAAGATCGAACTCATCACAAAGCACCTCTTCCCATGGCAAGATAAATCGATCTAGTTGGCCTAACTAAACCAAAGATTCGAAGAAGAAATACAAGGCTATAAATAATCATGCATATAAGAGATCAAAAGAAGACTCAAATAATATTCATGGATATAGATCTGATCATAAACTCAAAGTTCATCGGATCCCAACAAACACACCACAAAAAAGAGTTACATAAAATAGATCTCCAAGAGACCATTGTATTGAGAATCAAAAAGAGAGAAGAAGCCATCTAGCTACTGCCTATGGACCCGTAGGTCTATGATGAACTACTCATGCATCATCGGAGAGGCACCAATGAAGATGATGAACCCCTCCGTGATGGTGTCTAGATTGGATCTTGTGGTTCTGGATCTTGCGGCGGCTGGAATTGTGTTTCGTCGACTCCCCTATGGTTTCTGGAATATTTGGGAATTTATAGGGTGAAGAGACGGTGCGGGAGGTCATCGAGGGGGGCACAACCCCCCTAGGTGCGCTTGGGCCTCCTGGCGCGCCCTAGTGGGTTGTGCTCACCTCGGGTCTCCCCTCTGGTACTTCTTTGGCCCACCGGGTGTCTTTTGGTCCAGAAAAAATCTCCAAAAAGTTTCGCTGCATTTGGTCTCCGTTTGGTACTAATATTATGCGAAGCAAAAAACAAGCAAAAAACAGCAACTGGCACTTGGCACTATGTCAATAGGTTAGTCCCAAAAAATGATATAAAGTTGCTATAAAATGATTGTAAAACATCCAAGAATGATAATATAATAGCATGGAACAAGCTAAAATTATAGATACGTTGGAGACATATCAGCATCCCCAAGCTTAATTCCTACTCGTCCTCGAGTAGGTAAATGATAAAAATAGAATTTTTGATGTGGAATGATGCCTAACATGTTCATCACATATTCTTTTCTTTTGTAGCATGGACATTTGGAGTTTTATATGGTTCAAAGCAATAGTCTAGTTTTGACATGAAGATTTCAATACTCAAGCATATCAACAAGCAACCATGTCTTTCAAAATATCAACACTAAAGAAATTTATCCCTAGCCCATCATGCTCAATCATTGATCCATTCATGAAACACACTCGCATATTAGCTACATCCAATGCTCAAGTATGATCATAGTGCTCCCTAGTTGGTGCTTTATAAGATAAGATGGAGACTCAAATAAAATAAAATTTTCATAAAGTAAATAGACAGGCCCTTCTCAGAGGGAAGTAGAGATTTGTAGAGGTGCCAGAGCTCAAAGCTTAAATTGAGAGATAAATTTTTTTGAGAGGCATACTTTTTCCGTCAACGAAAACGACCGAGTAATTCCCAACACTTTCCATGCTAGATATATCATAGGCGGTTCCCAAATAGAAAATAAAGTATATTCCCTTTTCCTCCATTCTTTCACAATCCATGGCTAGCCATATCCACGGGTGCCTTCCATACCAACACTTTCCAAGGAATTTATTATTTGACAACATAAAGTAAATTTCTTTTTCATTTCGAGACTGGGCATCCCTATTACCGCCGTCCTCTCATGCAATGACAAGTGAATAAACATTCATCTTGAGAATAACACATCTAGCATGGAAAATATTGGCCACCCCCTGCCGCTTCATGAGCGGTACGAGCACACAAAAACGAAATTCATTTTGAAAATTAGAGATGGCACATACAAATTTGCTTAGAACGGCATGGGAATACCGCATATAGGTAGGTATGGTGGACTCATATGGCAAAACTGGGTTTAAAGGTTTTGGATGCACAAGTAGTATTTCTACTTAGTACAAGTGGAGGCTAGCAAAAAGATTGAGAAGCAACCAACCAAGAAACGAAAAATCACATAAGCGACCATTAAGCATAACTAACACCGAATAATGCACCACAAGTAGGATGTAATTTTGATACGTCTCCATCGTATCTACTTTTCCTAACGCTTTTACTCTTGTTTTGGACTCTAATTTGCATGATTTGAATGAAACTAACCCGGACTGACGCTATTTTCAGCAGAACTACCATGGTGTTGTTTTTTGTGCAGAAATAAAAGTTCTCGGAATGGAACGAAACTTTTTGGAGAATTTTTATACAATAAAAGAAAAATACTGGGGCCAAGAACCACCGGAGGGGGGGTCCCTGGGGGAGCACAATCCACCAGGGCGCGCCCTCCCTCCTGGCTCGCCCAGGTGGGTTGTGCGCACCTAGTGGCCCCGCTGACCCTATCTCCGACGCTATAAAATCCTATTTTCGGAGAAAAAAATCAGGGAGAAAGAATTATCATGTTTCACGAGACGGAGCTGTCGCCACCTCCTGTTCTTCATCGAGAGGCCAGATCTGGAGTCCGTTTGGGGCTCCGGAGAGGGGCATCTTCGATCTTCATCATCACCAACCCTTCTCCATTGCCAATTCCATGATGCTCCCCACCGGGGGTGAGTAATTCCTTCGTAGGCTCGCTGGTCAGTGAGGGAGTTGGATTAGATTCATCATGTAATCGAGTTAGTTTTGTTAGGGCTTGATCCCTAGTATCCATTATGTTCTGAGATTGATGTTACTATGACTTTGCCATGCTTAATGCTTGTCACTTTGGGCCCGGGTGCCATGATTTCAGATCTGAACCGTTTATGTTATCACCATTATATCTATGTTCTAGATCCGATCTTGCAAGTTATAGTCACCTATTACGTGTTATGATCCGTAAACCCCGGAGTGACAGTATTCGGGATACTTTCTGGTGATGATCGTAGTTTGAGGAGTTCATGTATTCACTATGTGTTAATGCTTTGTTTTGGTTCTCTATTAAAAGGAGGCCTTAATATCCCTTTGTTTCCTTATGGACCCCGCTGCCACGGGAGGGTAGGACAAAAGATGTCATGCAAGTTCTTTCCATAAGTACGTATGACTATTTACGGAACACATGCCTACATTATATTTATGAACTGGAGCTAGTGCCGTATTGCCTTAGGTTATGACTGTTATATGATGAATATCATCCAACGAATTCACCGATCCAATGCCTACGAATTTTCCATATATTGTTCTTGCTAAGTTACTACTGCTGTTATTACTGTTACAACTGCTACAAAATCATTGCTATCACTGTTACTGTTACTGTTACTATTATTGCTGCTATCAAAACTATCATATTATTTTGCTACTAATCATATTGTTGCAGATAATTAATCTCCAGGTGTGGTTGAATTGACAACTCAGCTGCTAATACTTACAAATATTCTTTGGCTCCCCTTGTGTCGAATCTATAAATTTGGGTTGAATACTCTACCCTCGAAAACTGTTGCGATCCCATATACTTGTGGGTTATCAAATTTCATTGCATAACTATTGACTTTCGTGCTTGCATAGGGAATCACAAACTTTAACACCAATATTCTTACTAAAGCATAATTACTCACCAACATGACTCACATATCACTATCATCATATCTCAAAACTATTACAAAGAATCAAGTTTATTTTGTCCAATGATCTTCATGAAAGTTTTTATTACACCCCTCTTGAATATCTATCACTTTGGGACTAGTTTCATATATTGCAATTGCTTTGGACAAGCTCAAATAAATCTAAGTGAAGAACATGAGCATAAATTTTTTCGTCTCTCAAAATAATATAAGTGAAGCATGAGAGAATTTCTTCAAAAAATTCCTAACTCTCAAATTAATCTAAGTGAAGCATGAGAGCATTTCTTCAAAAATGTTAAATCACACCATGCTCAAAAAAGATATAAGTGAAGCACTAGAGCAATTCCATGGCTCAAAAAATTTAAGTGAAGCATAAAGAGCAATTCTAACAAATCATAGCATAATTTTGGCTCTCTCAAATAGGTGTGTCCAGCAAGGATACTTGTGACAAACTAAAAACCAAAACAAGCAAAGACTCACATAATACAAGACGCTCCAAGAAAAACTCATGATATGTGACGAATAAAAATATAGCTCCAAGTAAAATACCGATGGTCGTTAGAAGAAAGAGGGGATGCCTTCCGGGCATCCCCAAGCTTAGTTGCTTGGTTCTCCTTAAATATTAACTTGGGGTGCCAGGGGGCATCCCCAAGCTTAGGCTCTTTTCACTCCTTATTCCTTCATCCGTCGCGATCTCACCCAAAACTTGAAAACTTCAATCACACAAAACTTAACAAAACCTTCGTGAGATCCGTTAGTATAAGAAAACCAATCTTTACTTTAAGTACTGTTGCAAACCCATTCAAAAAAATTTATTGCATTATATCTACTGTATTCTAACTTTTCTATGGCTTATACCCCCCGATACAATCCATAGATTCATCAAAATAAGCACACAATGCAAAGAAAATAGAATCTGTCAAAAACAGAACAGTCTGTAAAGATGCGAATTGTTCTGTAACTCCAAAAATTCTGAAAAATAACAAAAGCAGAGGCAATTTGTATATCAATCTTGTGTAAAAGATTCAGAATATTTCCTCGCTTCTGTGAATTTGAACAATTCTGTTACTGGACACAAAAGTTTCTATTTTTCAACAGGATCAAATCAACTTTCACCAAAGCTATCCCAAAGGCTTTACTTGGCACAAATACTAATTTAAACATAAAAAACACAATCATAACAGATGCATAATTGTGTGAACACTCAAGAACAGAAATAAAAAGGCAAAAATAAATTTTATTCATTGGGTTGCCTCCCAACAAGCGCTATCGTTTTATGCCCCTAGCTAGGCATAATGCATAGATTAAAGTTTTATCATCTTTCTTCTTATTTTCCATAGATGTGTTCTTGTCAGGAGGTTTTGCAAAAATAACTTGAAACACATTATCCATAGAAACTTTAGCATTATCAAGTTGCCCATCGACGTATCCCCTTTGATTTCCGGCAACAATCCAATAATATTGTTGATTAACATCATTGAAAACTTGTTGGATTATATCTAAAACGAGGATTTCCGCTTTAAGGTTCTCATTGAAATTTTAATTATTTCCAAGAAAATGTCTCAACATATAATCACTATTATAAAGAATCTCTTTTATCACCGGTTTTTCACGGTTCATACCATAAAAATCAAAAATTTCCCTAGCTTCCCGTACTATGTAGTCAAATTCATTCATAAGAGTAAGGGTAGCTAACTTTTTAGCTTTAAGATCCTTTATAAAGGGTAGCTCATAAAACAATCTATGCAAGGTAGGGTGGTTACAGATAAATCTATTTTCAAGTTTCAAAACTAGTGCTGAAATAGCTTCCGCATAAGATTTAGTTCTTTTAAGTATAGGAGCACCATCAAGAGTCAAATTTCCAACACAATTGAAAAATTCTTGGATATGTTCTTTCCCCATAACATTCCCTTGCCCCAAAACAAAAGTTTTAGCATCCAGATTGCTAGATCGTCCAATTTTAGGAGTTAGGCCATCATCTGTTTCTGCCATACCAAAATAACTCATGATGACAAGTTCAAGCAAATAAGAGACCTGACGAGAAAAAGGCGAACAAAAAAGAGGACGAATAAAATGGCAAATTTTGTGAAGTGGGGAGATGAAAACGAGAGGCAAATGGCAAATAATGTAAATTACAAGGAGATGGGATTTGTGATTAGGAACCTAATAGATGTTGATGATGTCTCCCCGACAACGGCGCCAGAAATTCCTTTTGATGTCGCTTGAACTACGTCGGTATTTCCCCAAAGAGGAAGGGATGATGCAGCATAGCTACGGTAGGTATTTCCCTTAGTTATGAAAGCAAGGTATCAATCCAATAGGAGAACCAAGCAACACTATGTAAACAGTACTTGCACACAAAGAACAAATACTTGCAACCCGACGCTTATGAGGAGTTGTCAATCCCTCTTCGGGTAACGACGCCAGAAACTGTCAAGTTGACGGGATAAAATTTGTGTAGATTGGATAAATAGATCTCGATAAAACACGAAATAAAATAAGTAACAAAAAAGTGCAGCAAGGTATTTTTGGGTTTTTGGAATAATAGATCTGAAAATAAAAGCGAATAAAAATAAATCTCAAAGCAAATATGATAAAGAATAGACCCGGGGGCCGTAGATTTCACTAGTGGCTTCTCTCAAGAAAATAGCACACTGTGGGTAAACAAATTACTGTTGGGAAATTGATAGAAGATCAAATAATTATGACGATATCCAAGGCAATGATCAATATATAGGCATCACGTCCAAGATTAGTAGACCGACTCCTGCCTGCATCTACTACTATTACTCCACACATCAACCGCTATCCAGCATGCATCTAGTGTATTAAGTTCATGGAGAAATGGAGTAATGCAATAAGAATGATGACATGATGTAGACGAGATCTATTCATGTAGGAATAGCCCCCATCTTGTTATCCTTAATAGCAATGATACATGCGTGTCTTGCCGCCCCTTCTGTCACTGGAAAAGAACACCGCAAGATCGAACCCATCACAAAGCACCTCTTCCCATGGCAAGAAAAATCGATCTATTTAGCCTAACTAAACCAAAGATTGGAAGAAGAAATACAAGGCTATAAATAATCATGCATATAAGAGATCAAAAGAAGACTCAAATAATATTCATGGATATAGATCCGATCATAAACTCAAAGTTCATCGGATCCCAACAAACACATCTCAAAAAAGAGTTACATCAAATAGATCTCCAAGAGACCATTGGATTGAGAATCAAAAAGAGAGAAGAAGCCATCTAGCTACTGCCTACGGACCCTTAGGTCTATGATGAACTACTCACGCATCATCGGAGTGGCACGAATGAGGATGATGAACCCCTCCGTGATGGTGTCTAGATTGGATCTCGTGGTTCTGGAACTTGCTGTGGCTGGAATTGTGTTTCGTCGACTCCCCTAGGGTTTCTGGAATATTTGGGAATTTATAGGACGAAGAGGCGGTGCGGGAGGTCACCGAGGGGGGCACAACCCCCCTGGGCGCGTCTGGGCCTTCTGGCGTGCCCTGGTGGGTTGTGCCCACCTCGGGCCTCCCCTCTGGTACTTCTTTGGCCCACTGAGTGTCTTCTGGTTCAGAAAAAATCTCCAAAAAGTTTCGCTATGTTTGGACTCCGTTTGGTACTGATATTCTACAAAGTAAAAAACAAGCAAAAACAGCAACTGACACTGGGCACTATGTCAATAGGTTAGTCCCAAAAAATGATATAAAGTTGCTATAAAATGATTGTAAAACATCCAAGAATGATAATATAACAGGATGGAACAAGCAAAAATTATAGATACATTGGAGACGTATCAGGCTCTGCTTCAACCCACTTAGTGAATTTATCAACAGCCACAAGAAGATGATTTTTCTTATCCTTGGACCGTTTGAACGGACCAACCATATCAAGCCCCCATACTGCATAAGGCCAAGTGATGGGAATCGTCTGAAGTTCCTGAGCCGGTACATGAGCCTAATGTGCAAACTTCTGACATCCATCACATCTACGCACGATATCATCAACATCTGCATGAGCCATGAGCCAATAAAAACCGTTTCGAAACGTCTTCGCAACCAAGGATCTTGAGCTAGCATGATGGCCACAGTCACCGGAATGGATCTCACGACCCTCATCAGGGGAGACGCAACATTGAAAAACACCGGTGATGCTTCTTCTGTGCAACACGCCATGGACAATAGTCACCGACTTGGAACGGCGGACGATCTGAGGAGCAATAAGTTCATCCTCAAGGAGCTCGCCTCGAGTCAGATAGGCCAGATAAGGACCCGTCCAGTCCGGGGTGGCACGAAGAGCCGCCACCAACTGTGCCTTCGGGTCAGGTATAGCCAGATCTTCCTCGGATGGTAGCTTGACAGAAGGATTGTGAAGGACATCATGGAAAACATTGGGAGGCACCGGCTTATGTTGAGAGCCAAGCCGTGAGAATGCATCAGCCGCCTCATTGAGCCGCATGTCAATGTGATCCACTTGATAACCCTTGAAATGACCTGCAATGTTAGTCACCGCCTACCGATAAGCCGCCATGAGGGGGTCCTTGGAGTCCCACTTTCTAGAAACTTGATGAGAAACCAAATCAAAGTCGCCCAGGCATCTGACCCGGCTAAGATTCATCTCCTTAGCCATACAGAGACCATGAAGGAGAGCTTCGTACTCAGCTGCATTATTAGTATAGGGAAACGTGATCTTTAGAACATAACAAAATTTATCACCTCGTGGGGAAGATAAGATAACTCCAGCCCTCGAGCCCTCCAACTGCCTGGAACCATCAAAGTGAATAGTCCAATAAGTGTTATCCAGCTTCTCTTTGGGGACTTGAAGTTCAGTCCAATCATTGATGAAGTCCACCAAGGCTTGAGACTTAATAGTTTTCCCAGGCACATATTTCAAATGATGCAGCCCCAACTCTATTGCCCACTTAGCAATCCTTCCTGTGGCTTCCCTGTTTTGGATGATGTCTCCTAACGGGGCAGTGCTAACCACAGTAATAGGGTGTTCCAGAAAATAATGCTTCAGCTTTCGACTCGCCATGAAGACCCCGAAAACCAGCTTCTGCCAATGTGGATATCTCTGCTTGGATTATGTCAAAACTTCGCTGACATAGTAGACTGGCCGTTGAACAGGATATTCTTTCCCAGCCTCCTTGCGCTCCACGACAACTGCAACACTTACTGCTTTATTATTGGCAGCAATGTACATGAGCATAGGCTCTTTATCGATAGTGGCGGCCATGCGGGCGGCTCAGCCAACTGCTTTTTGAGGGCTTCAAAAGCTTTATCCGCAGCATCACTCCAGACGAAGTTGTCAGTCTTTTTCAGCATCTGATACAGAGAGATTGCCTTCTCTCCGAGGCGGCTTATGACCCGGCTCAAAGCAGCTATATGACCCGCCATACGCTGAACATCGTTGATGTTGGCCGGCTTGGCAAGGGAGGTCACCGCCTTGATTTTCTCTGGATTAGCTTCAATGCCTCGTTCAAACACCAGAAAACCCAACAATTTGCCTGCTGGAACTCCAAAGACACACTTGGTTGGGTTAAGCATTATCTTGTACCGCCGAAGATTGTCAAAGGTCTCCTTGAGATCAGCAAGCAAAGTTTCCTTCTTCTGAGATTTGACGACGATATCGTCAACATAAGCATGAACATTGCACCCAATCTGATTGTGAAAACAACTCTGTACACAGCGCTGATAAGTCGCCCCTGCACTCTTAAGCCCAAAAGGCATCGAGACATAGCAAAAAGCCTTAAAAGGTGTGATGAAGGTCATCTTTTCCTGGTCCTCAACAGCCATCCTAATCCGATGATAGCCGGACTAAGCATCCAGGAAATATAAACTCTCACAGCCAGTGGCGGAATCAATGATCTGATCAATGCAGGGGAGGGAAAATGGGTCTTTGGGACAAGCCTTGTTGAGATCTGTGTAGTCAACACACATACACCAAGTACGGTTCTTCTTTAGAACAAGTACTGGATTGGCGAGCCACTCAGGATGAAATACTTCCACGATGAACTCAGCAGCTAGGAGCCGGGCCACTTCTTCCCCAATAACCTTCTGTCTCTCCTCGTTAAAACGGCGGAGGTATTGTCGGACTGGTTTCATCTTAGGATCAACATTAAGGTGGTGCTCAGCGAATTCTCTCGGCACACCAGTCATGTCAGAAGGTTTCCATGCAAAGATGTCCCGATTCTCACGGATGAACTCGATGAGCGCGCTTTCCTATTTGAGATCCATGCCAGTCCCAATAGTGAACTGCTGAGATGAGTCACCCGGGGTGAAGTCAACCTGTTTTGTGTCTTTGGCCGACTTAAACTTGAGGGGCGGGTCATATTCTGTGGTGGGCTTCTTCAGAGACGTCTGATGTCTACTACACAACTTGTTCTTGTAGACTCGTGTTGGGCCTCCAAGCGCAGAGTTTTGTAGGACAGTAGCAAATTTCCCTCAAGTGGATGACCTAAGGTTTATCAATCCGTGGGAGACATAGGATGAAGATGGTCTCTCTCAAACAACCCTGCAACCAAATAATAAAAAGTCTCTTGTGTCCCCAACACATCAAATACAATGGTAAATTGTATAGGTGCACTAGTTCGGCGAAGAGATGGTAATACAAGTGTAGTAATGATAGTAGATATTGATTTTTGTAATAGTAACAATAAAAAACAGCAAGATAACAAGTAACAAAAGTGAGCACAAATGGTATTGCAATGCTTGAAAATGAGGCCTAGGGTTCATACTTTCACTAGTGCAATCTCTCAACAATGCTAATATAATTGGATCATATAACAATCCCTCAACATGCGACAAAGAATCACTCCAAAGTTCTTATCTAGCGGAAAGCATAAGAAGAAATTGTTTGTAGGGTACAAAACCACCTCAAAGTTATCCTTTCCGATCGATCTATAGAGCTATTCCTATAAGTGTCACAAATAGCCCAATAGTTCATACTAAAATAACACCATATGATACACATCAACCAACTCTAATGTCACCTAGATACTCCAATGTCACCACGAGCATCCGTGAGTTGATTATACGATATGCATCAAACAATTTCAGATTCATGATACTCAATCCAACACAAAGAACTTCAAAGAGTGCCCCAAGATTTCTACCAGAGAAACAAGGACGAAAACATGCATCAACCCCTATGCATAGATTACCCCAATGTCACCTCGGGAAACCGCGAGTTGAGTGCCAAGACATACATCAAGTGCTCTCAAATCAAACAAAGTATTCAATCCGATAAAAGTGAAATCTCAAAGGGAAAACTCAATTCATCACAACAAGATAGAGAGGGGAAAACACCATATGATCCAACTATATTAACAAAGATCGCGATACATCAAGATTGTGCCAAATCAAGAACATGAGAGAGAGAGAGGGAGAGAGAGAGAGAGAGAGATCAAACACATAGCTACAAGTACAAACCCTCAGCCCCGAGGGTGGACTACTCCCTCCTCATCATGGTGGCTGCCGGGATGATTTCCCCCTCTGGCAGGGTATGGAACAGGGTCTAGATTGGTTTTTTATGGCTACAGAGGCTTGCGGCGGCAGAACTTCTCATCTAGGGTTATTTCTAGGGGTTTCCGTATTTATAGGATTTTTTGGCGTCGGTTTCACGCGAAGATGGGTCTCAGGGGACCACTACCCACCAGGGCGCGCCAGAGGGGGGTGGCACGCCCAGGTGCCTAGTGGGCAGCAAGGGCCCCCCTCCAGTGGGTGTTCACTCTAGTATTTTTTATTTGTTCCATAAAAAATCTTCAAAAAGTTTCGTCTAATTCCAAGAACTTTTATTTCTGCACAAAAAACAACACCATGGTAGTTATGCTGAAAACAGCGTCAGTCTGGGTTAGTTCCATTCAAATCATACCAAAACCATATAAAATTGTTGTAAACATGGCATGAATACTTCATAAATTATAGATACGTTGGAGATGTACCAACATCATATCAGTCAGGTCAACATTGGATGTGTAGAATTTCAACTCCTCTGCTATGCAGGCCGACTCAGCATAGGCTGCGTCCCCTTCTTCACACTCATGAGCAATTTTCCTATCACCATCGACCGTGATAGTGCCCCTTGGCCCTGGCATCTTAAGCTTGAGATACACATAACAGGGCCGAGCCATGAAACGAGCATAAGCCGGTCGCCCGAACAAGGCATGATAAGGACTCTTGATCTTGACCACTTCAAATGTCAGAAACTCTGTTATGTAGTTGTACTCAACGCCAAACGCAACCTCTAGCTTGATCCGCCTGATGGGGTATGCAGATTTTCCGGGGACAATTCCATGGAAAACGGTCGAGGAAGGTGAGAGTTGCTTTTCTGACAAGTTCATACGCCTGAACGTGTCATAGTACAGGATGTTGATGCTGCTTCCTCCATCTATTAGTACCTTTGTGAGCTTATATCCATAGACTTGAGGCGCCACCACCAAATCCAGGTGATACGTCTCCGTCGTATCTATAATTTTTTATTGCTCCATGCCAATATTATACAACTTTTATATACTTTTGGCAACATTTTATATTACTTTTTGGGACTAACATATTGATCTAGTGCCCGGTGCCAGTTCCTGATTGTTGCATGTTTTTTGTTTCACAGAATATCCATATCAAATGAAGTCCAAACGCGATAAAAATTTACGGAGATTTATTTTGGAATATATGTGATTTTTTGGAGGTGGAATCAACGAAAACGGAGGCCCACAGCCTCCACTACCCACCAGGGCGCGACCCACACCCCCTGGCATGCAGTGGTGCCTAGTGGGCACCCGTAAGTCGGTTGGGGCCCTTCTTCCATGATAGAGGCAAAGGTGTCCCGCCTTTCGATAGGATGGTGGCTATCGTTTTTGGTGGAGTAGACTTTGACGATCCGACTACGAACGTGCGAGGACGTCGCGCCTTAGCAATCGCTAAACCAACTTCGAGGGGTTATTGACCACGCCGGAGCACGATCAACCTGACCACGGGGGTCTATTTCCTGCAAGCAAACAAAGAACAGGCAAGAAACTAAGATTTGCAATCTGGATATTGCGAATATAAGATGAAAGCTTTATTGATCAAGGTGGGGTTCTGTGACGTCTTGGTCTGGTCGTTGAACACAAACGAAGTACGCGAAGTTGCAGCTATGGCAAACTTTTAATCTAAACAAAACCCAAAGTCTAAACGACGCCCTAAGGGCTGTATATATGGAGGAGTAGGGGTGAATTTCGTGGCCCCTTGTAGGAGGGGTCCGAAACCAACCCTAACTTTGTTTCCCCACACGTATGGACTCTAAAAACAGCCTATACTTAAGTATTTCGAAATTACATGGGCCTAGCCCAAAAATAAGGTGGCGCAGCACCTAAAATAAGCTATGGACGAAATTTATGAAGGGGCATCTTGTATATTTTGTCCATGTCCTTGTAGGTCATCACGGAGGCTTCAAAGTGCTTAAATATGCACTAGAAACGCCATTCTGGATCCCTTCACGCACGCCTTTATCTCCATGCTTGATCCTGCTCCAGTGTTCATCCCTCTTGTTCATGCTAGGCCCTTCATTAGTAATCAATACAAATGTATCCAATTTAGGCAGCATCATATTCTCATGAACATTAGAATCATTACCAAGAAACGAAAGTACCTGATAATTTAATTGGCGTGCGCGAGCTCTAGTAATTGGTCCAGTATATGTAGCAGTAGGGGCTGTGGGTGTAACAATGGTATTGATGTCCTCATCATCCTCCCCTTCTTGAAATGAAGTCGTCCTCGATGGAAGCTCATTTTCCTCACCCAAATAAGGTTTCAAATCTGCAATGTTAAAAGTGGGACTAACCCCAAAATCTGCAGGCAGCTCAAGTTTGTATGCATTATCATTTATTTTCTCTAACACCTTAAAAGGACCATCAGCACGTGGCATTAGCTTTGACTTGCGCAAATCCGGAAACCTATCCTTACGCAAATGTAACCAAACAAGATCTCCAGGTGCAAAGACAACATGTTTTCTACCCTTATCTCCAGCAAGTTTATATTTAGCATTCATGCGCTCAATATTTTCCTTAGTTAACTCATGCATTTTGAAGATCAATTTAGCACATTGTTTAGCATCAAAATTAACCTTCTCCTAAGATGGAAGAGGCAACAAATCAATGGGTGCACGAGGTAGGAAACCATACACAATTTCAAAAGGGCACATCTTAGTAGTAGAATGCAATGAACGATTATAAGCAAATTCAATATGAGGCAGGCATTCTTCCCACATTTTCTTATAATTCTTCAAAACAGCCCTAAGCATAGTAGACAATGTTCTATTGACTACTTCAGTTTGTCCATCAGTTTGGGGGTGACAAGTAGTACTAAAAAGCAGTTTAGTCCCCAACTTAGCCCATAAACATCTCCAAAAGTGGCTAAGAAATTTAGTATCACGATCTGAAACAATAGTATTTGGCACACCATGCAAGCGAATAATTTCACGAAAGAACAAATCAGCAACATTAGCAGCATCATCGGTTTTATGACATGGTATGAAGTGTGCCATTTTCGAAAATCTATCCACGACAACAAATATGCTATCCCTCCCCTTCTTTGTTCGAGGTAAACATAAAACAAAGTCCATAGATATATCCTCCCAAGGAACACTAGGTACGGGCAAAGGCATATATAAACCATGAGGATTGAGTCGTGACTTAGCTTTTTGACATGTAGTGCAGCGAGCAACAAAACGCTCAACATCTCGTCTCATCTTTGGCCAAAAGAAATGTGTAGCAAGTACATCCTCCGTCTTCTTCACGCCAAAATGTCCCATTAATCCTCCTCCATGCGCCTCCTGCAACAACAAAAGATGAATGGAGCTAGCTGGAATGCATAGCTTGTTAGCACGGAACACAAATCCATCGTTAATGACGAACTTGTTCCATGTTCTCCCTTCTTTACAATTCTGCAATACATCTTTAAATTCAGCATCATGCACATATTGATCTTTGATGGTCTCCAAACAAAATATTTTAAAGTCAAGTTGTGAAAGCATAGTATAACGATGAGACAATGCATCAGCAATAACATTTTCTTTACCCTTCTTGTGTTTAATGACATAAGGGAAAGTCTCAATGAATTCAACCCATTTAGCATGTCTACGGTTCAGTTTGGCTTGACTTTTAATATGTTTCAAAGATTCATGATCAAAATGAATAACAAATTCTTTGGGCCATAAATAATGTTGCCATGTTTCCAAAGTCCGAACAAGAGCATATAATTCCTTATCATAAGTAGAGTAATTCAGACTAGGCCCACTCAATTTTTCAGAAAAGTATGCAACAGGTTTGCCATCTTGTAATAACACACCTCCTAATCCAATTCCACTAGCATCACATTCAAGCTCAAAAGTCTTATTAAAATCAGGAAGTTGGAGTAAAGGGGCATGTGTTAACTTATCTTTCAACACCGTGAAGGCTTCTTCCTGTGCGGTACCCCAAACAAAAGGCACATCCTTCTTTGTAAGCTCGTTGAGAGGTGCAGCAATGGTACTGAAATCTCTCACAAAACGCCTATAGAAACCAGCGAGGCCAAGGAAACTCCTCACTTGTGTGACCGTTTTGGGCTGCGGCCAACTCTCAATAGCTTCAATCTTGGCTTTATCAACTTCAATTCCATGTGGAGTAACAACATAGCCAAGAAAAGATACTCGGTCGGTGCAAAAGGTGCACTTCCCAAGGTTACCAAACAAACATGCATCACGTAGAGCATTAAAAACGGCACGTAAATGTTCCAAATGTTCCTCCAAAGATCTGCTATAAATCAATATATCATCAAAGTAAACTACCACAAATCGTCCAATGAAAGCACGTAAAACTTCGTTCATTAATCTCATGAAAGTACTAGGTGCACTAGTTAACCCAAAAGGCATGACTAACCACTCATATAAACCAAACTTAATTTTAAATGATGTTTTCCATTCATCTCCCAATTTCATACGAATTTGATGGTATCCACTACGCAAATCAACTTTGGAGAATATTGTAGAGCCACTCAATTCATCAAGCATATCATCTAGCCTAGGAATAGGATGACGATAACGAATAGTAATATTATTAATGCCTCTACAATCAACACACATACGAGACGTACCATCCTTTTTTGGCACTAGTATAATAGGAACAGCACAAGGACTAAGAGATTCGCGTATATAACCTTTGTCGAGCAGCTCCTATACTTGACGCATAATCTCCTTCGTCTCCTCTGGATTGGTACGGTATGGCGCATGGTTTGGCAACGAAGCACCGGGAATTAAGTCAATCTGATGCTCAATCCCGCGAATAGGTGGTAATCCCGGTGGCACGTCTTGTGGAAAGACGTCAGCGAACTCCTGCAAAATGTTAGTGACAGCAGGAGGCAAAGAGGAAGGCACGTCCTCGAATGAAAATAATGCCTCTTTGCACACAAAAGCATAGCAAACAGATTTGCTTAAATCTAGCTCATCAATATCAGATTTGGTGGCAAGTAAACACGCATTTGTCAATTTAATTTCAGAAGCAACACTAGATGGTTTATTATTAGGCTTCATTTGTTGCTCAAATTCTTTTGCCACAATCTGATTTTCACTCTTATTTTTCTCCTGTTTTGCTTTACTAGCTCTATTAATATCATCTTTCAAAATAGAATCAGGAGTCATAGGAAGCAAAGTAATATGTTTATCCTTATGAACAAGAGTATACTGATTGTTTCTACCATGGTGTACATAATTTTTATCAAATTGCCATGGTCTACCAAGTAATAAGGAACATGCTTGCATGGGTACCACATCACAATCAACATAATCAGCATATGTAGAGATACTAAAATGCACACGAACAGTACGTGTTACCTTAACCTTGCCGCTGTTGTTGAACCATTGGATATAGTAAGGATGTGGATGTGGTCTTGTGGTGAGAGATAGCTTCTCCACCATCTCCATGCTAGCCAAGTTGTTGCAGCTCCCTCCATCTATGATGACGCGAACAGAACGTTCCTTCACAACTCCCTTTGTATGGAACAAATTATGCCTCTGATTTTGCTCAACTTGTGTGACCTGCACACTCAAAACACGTTGAGCAACTAAACATTCATACATGTCAGCGTCTTCAGGAGCCATGTATTGCGTCTCATGATCAGAATCATCTCCACCGTGTTCTTCACTTGTAATAAGAGCCAAAGTCTCCTCATCATAGTCACTAGTGGACTCATACCCACCATCCTCAGTAGCAATCATAACACGTGGAGATTGGCATTCTCTTGCATAATGACCTCTTCCCTTACAATGACGACAAATAATATCATGTGTGTGCCCTGTTGATGCCATAGATGAAGAAGAGCTCTGGGCAGGCCCAGAAGGTGTACTCTTGGCAGATGGTGGTGGTGGTGCCTGTTTTCTTGTATCTCGGTTGGAATTGGCGGCTGAAGTCAGTGGTGCTGCAGTAGGACGTGTGGGAGTAGAGGTGGCACGCGGTGTCCATGATGAAGATCGACCTGCAGAAAAATTAGTTCGCGCCAATGCCTGTCGATCCTGCACTTCACGTTCAGCTTTACAAGCAAGATGGAATAAACGAGTGATATTGTTATACTCCTTATACTCTAGAATGGTCTGAATCTCTCTATTTAATCCACCCATGAAACGTGCAAGCATAGCTTCATTCTCCTCAACAATACCACATCTAATCATGCCAGTTTGTAATTCCTGATAATATTCTTCTACAGAATTTTTTCCTTGTCTTAAGCGCTGCAATTTTTGAAGTAATTCACGTTGATAATATGGTGGAACCCAACGAGTACGCATAGCAGTTTTCAAAGCAGCCCAAGTAGCTGGAATAGGATATAATCTACAATGTTCAGACCACCATACACATGCAAAACTAGTAAAAGCACAAACAGCAGCAGCAACACGTCTCTCCTCGGGATATTGTAAACATGTAAAACATTGTTCAGTTTCTAACTCCCAAGTAAGATATATATCAGGAACATATCTACCCTCAAATGGTGGAATATTCAATTTCAGTTTAGGAAGATGGTCATGATCTCGTACCTGAGCTTGTAATGCAACCCTACCATTGCGATTATTGGCATGTGGACGACCTGGTGCTGGTACGTAGTTCTGATTTTGATCAACCTCATCCTCGTAATCGCTCGCATAATCATCCTCCTCAGGGGCAGCAGGAGCCATAGAAGCATCAACAGTAGGTGCAGTGGCACCAGAAGTTTGACCAGGCTCAAGGGGAACGCGCTGTGCTCGTCCCACTTGATTTGGAAGGCGACGTTGTTGTTGTTGTAGAGGTGCGACAGGTGCAGCCGGCGGTGGTTGTGGAAGACGTGCGAGCAATTCATTAAACTTGTTATCGAGCTTTGTTTCGAACGTCTTCTCAATTCCATCTATCTTCTCCATGGCCTCTTCAAATCTGTTTAGCACATCTTGCACCTGTCCACTCATCATTTGCTGAAATTTATCATGTAGCTGTTTGTTCGTCATGTTCTCCCAATCAGTCTCATTAGCTTGTGATCCTGCCATGGTTAGCAGCAATAGAAACACACAAAAATATGATCCTACAGACTACTAGGAAGTGGTGGTGGTGGTGTATCACAAATCCATCAAGCGAATCTCAAATGCTTACCAGTTCTTACCCAGCAGCAGGTGGTGATCGGCCATCGTTGTAGTCAAAACTCTCAAAGATTGGACAGAGCGATTGCCAGGTGGTGTCAAACGCACGACGTAGATGTATGTTGAGCTGGGAAGGCTTATGATATGGTAGCAAAAATGTCAGCAATAATCAATTCAGAGATGCAAAGTTGAATAAACGCTCAACGACGGTACTGTGCTGGTCCTAGGCTAGACCGTACTAGAGACGCGAGCATAGAACACTAACAAAATCACGGCGCGGCACGTAAACAAGGGAATAGCACACTCTAAAAAAATTCACTTTTTTTGCGCTCCTTTTTTTTTGCAAAACATCACTCTAATGGCGAGTGTCTCAAAACTCTTCCCAAGTCAAACTAACAGGATTGGCACGAAATTTTTTTTTGACAATTTTTTTTTCAGAAATCAAGGCAGCGACGACGAAAAAGTGCGACAAAAAATCACTATGATGACGAGTGTCTCAAAACGCTCCCTGGGACCTAAAAATAGGATAGGGAAAAATTATTTTTGACTGCCAAAATTTTGGCCTAAAAACTGCCCGGGGGTCTCCAGACTTTTTTTTCGAATCCTACTCAGGCAAGGAAACATGAATCGGAAAATAGATGGGTCCCGAAAACAAACCTAGTATGAAAAGAACTCGGATTGGTGGTGGATATATGGTGGTAGAATATGGCAGCGGTGGTAGGATATGGCAGCGGTGGTGGTATATGGCAGCAGCGATGAAGATGGTGCGGCGGCGGCGTGACAAACTGTGACAGAACTCGAAACTCTAAAGGACTAGACGCTAAGACCAGCAACTAGACACGACGATGCAACCGCAAATTCAACAAAGCAAAAACCCTAAAAAGATTATGCAAAGGCTCAGATTGGTTCGGATATGATGAACTAACCCTAATTTTTTTTGGCTTTTTCGTGGACTGTAGGTATGAAGAACATACTCGATCTAAACTACGAAAAACTGTAAAATCTCACAGAGCAGCCTGAAAATCTGATGCCACTTGATAGAGGCAAAGGTGTCCCGTCTTTCGATGAGATGGTGGCTATCGTTTTTGGTGGAGTAGACTTTGACGACCGACTACAAACGTGCGAGGACATCGCGCCTTAGCAATCGCTAAACCAACTCCGAGAGGTTATTGACCACGCCGGAGCATGATCAACCTGACCACGAGGGTCTATTTCCGGCAAGCAAACAAAGAACAAGCAAGAAACTAAGATTTGCAATCTGGATATTGCGAATATAAGATGAAAGCTTTATTGATCAAGGTGGGGTTCTGTGACGTCTTGGTCTGGTCGTTGAACACAAATGAAGTACGCGAAGTTGCAGCTATGGCAAACTTTTAATCTAAACAAAACCCAAAGTCTAAACGACGCCCTAAGGGCTATATATATGGAGGAGTAGGGGTGAATTTCGTGGCCCCTTGTAGGAGGGGTCCGAAACCAACCCTAACTTTGTTTCCCCACACGTATGGATTCTAAAAACAGCCTATACTTAAGTATTTCGAAATTACATGGGCCTGGCCCAAAAATAAGGTGGCGCAGCTCCTAAAATAAGCTATGGACGAAATTTATGAAGGGGCATCTTGTATATTTTGTCCATGTCCTTGTAGGTCATCACGGAGGCTTCAAAGTGCTTAAATATGCACTAGAAACGCCATTCTGGATCCCTTCACGCACGCCTTCATCTCCATGCTTGATCCTGCTCCAGTGTTCATCCCTCTTGTTCATGCTAGGCCCTTCATTAGTAATCAATACAAATGTATCCAATTTAGGCAGCATCATATTCTCATGAACATTAGAATCATTACCAAGAAACGAAAGTACCTGATAATTTAATTGGCATGCGCGAGCTCTAGTAATTGGTCCAGTATATGTAGCAGTAGGGGCTGTGGGTGTAACAATGGTATTGATGTCCTCATCATTCCGCCACAAGAAAGATAATTTATGGGAAAAAATCGTGTTAAAATTTCAGCGCAGTCAGAGTTACGGATCTTCGGGAATTTAAGAAACGGTGAAGGGCTAGAAAACAGGAACGCGAAACAGAAGAGAACAGAGAGATAGATCCAATCTAGGAGGGGCTCTCGCCCCTCCGCCGCCATGGAGGCCATGGACCATAGGGGGAACTCTCCTCCCATCTAGGGGGAGGCCAAGGAAGAAGAAGAAGGAGGGGGCAATCATCTTGACGGCGATCTACACCAACAACTTTGCCGCTGTCAACACCAACTCTCTTCCCCTCTATGCAGCAGTGTAACCTCTCTATTCCCACTGCAATTATCTACTTAAACATGGTGCTCAACACTATATATTATTATCCAATGATATGTGGTTATCCTATGATGTTTCAGTAGATCTGTTTTGTCCTATGGGTTGAATGATGATCATGATTGGTTTGAGTTGTATATTTTATTTTGGTGTTGTCCTATGGTGCCCTCCGTGTCGTGCAAATGTGAGGGATCCCCGCTATAGGGTGTTGCAATATGTTCATGATTCGCTTATGGTGAGTGGCGTGAGTGACTGAAACACATACCCGAGTAAGTGGGTTGTTGCGTATGGGAGTAAAGAGGACTTGATACTTAATGCTATGGTTGGGTTTTACCTTAATGATCTTTGGTAGTTGTGGATGCTTGCTAGAGTTCCAATCATAAGTGCATATGATCCAAGTACGGAAAGTATGTTAGCTCATGCCTCTCCGTCATATAAAATTATAATAATGATTACCGGTCTAGTTATCAATTGCCTAGGGACAAATAACTTTCTTGTGTGACAAAAGCTTTCTACTAAACAACTAACTTTTATTATCTTGCATTTTATTCATAGTTTTATTCTCGCAATGTACTTCTAGTTTTCTTCCTGTTCTATGTAAAGCAAACCTTAGGTGTGCATAGAGTTGTATCAGTAGTCGATAGAACTTGAGGGAATATTTGTTCTACCTTTAGCTCCTTGTTGGGTTTGACACTCTTATTTATTGAAAAGGGCTACAAACGATCCCCTATACTTGTGGCTTATCAAGACCTTTTTCTGGCGCCGTTGCCGGGGAGCAATAGCGTGGGGTGAATATTCTCGTGTGTGCTTGTTTGCTTATCACTAAGTAGTTTTTATTTTGTGCTCTTGTTTTCTATCTTTAGTTATGGGTAGGAAATGCAAAATACCAAAAAAATTAGTTGTACCTACTAAACCAATGGTTGAAGAACCACCCAAAATCTATCATACTGCTGAAGCTTTCTACTTGGATCATCTTCGATCCCTATGTGCTCGTGCTGAAACACCAACTAGCTTAGTTGAGGGAAAATCATTAAATGAGCATGCTTATTATGTGCGACACCGCTTATCTCAAAAGGGGAAACTTTTATGGCATCATATTAATAGTTTGTATTGCTATGCTTTGTATTTATGCGAAATACATGATTTTACTTGTTGTTCTGAAGACCCTAAAAAACACCTTTCTTTCCAATGTGAGTTTAAGGATAATGGAATCTTATCATCTTATGCTATGGGTGTTTATAATTACTATGATGTTGAACAAATTGAAGAATTTGTTGCTTTTAAGGGTGCTTATGAAA
Organism: Thinopyrum elongatum; assembly: GCA_011799875.1. NCBI lineage: Eukaryota > Viridiplantae > Streptophyta > Magnoliopsida > Poales > Poaceae > Thinopyrum > Thinopyrum elongatum. Next base: position 152,282,213 of record CM022302.1, on the reverse strand, counting down.
TTGCTTCTTTGATGGAAAAGTATGATGCTATTCTTTACAAATCTAATTTTTTTGCCATACTTAAATATTGCTATGAAAATTATGCTTCTAATGCTTATGTTAAACCATATATTGAGGACTCCTCCACTGTCCAGGAAGAGGCTAATATTTTGCAGGAAACTATGTAGGAAGAAATTGCTAAAACTGTGAGCTCATTAGATGAAAAAGATGAGGAGGAGAGTGAAGAACAAAAGGAGGAAGAGCGGATTGATCACCCGTGCCCACCTTCCTATGAGAGTAACTCTTCAACTCATCCATTGTTTAATTTCCCTTCATGCTTACCTAAGGATGAATGCTATGATAATTGCTATGGTCCCTTGGATTCATTTGAAATATCCCTTTTTGATGAACTTGATGTTTGCTATGTTTGTGGCCTTGATGCCAATTTGAATTATGCTTATGGAGATGAACTTGCTATAGTTCCTTATGTTAAGAATGAAATTGTTGTTATTGCACCCACACATGATAGTCCTATTATGTTTTTTAATTATCCCAACTACACTATCTCAAAGAAGTTTGCTCTTATTAAGGATTATATTTTTGGGTTGCCTTCTACCATTACACATGATGATTTTGATGAATATAATATGCATGTGCTTGCTGCTCCTACTTGCAATTATTATGAGAGAGAAACTACATCTTCGCCTCTCTATGTTTCCAACACGATAAAATTGCAAGAAACTGGCCATGTATTGGCCTTTACTTGATGTGCATGAATTGTTCTTTTATGACATGCCGATGCATAGGAAGAGAGTTAGACTTCATCATTGCATGATATATGTTGCTTTTTGCTCACTACTAAATTATAAATCATTGCTAATTAAAATTGGCTTTGATATACCTTAGGATCCGGGTGGATCGATTACTTGAGCACTTTATGCCTAGCTTAATGGCTTTAAAGAAAACGCTGCCAGGGAGATGATAACCCACAAGTATAGGAGATCGCAACAGTTTTCGAGGGTAGAGTATTCAACCCAAATTTATTGATTCGACAAAAGGGGAGCCAAAGAATATTCACGAGTATTAGCAGTTGAGTTGTCAATTCAACCACACCTAAAAGACTTAATATCTGCAGCAAAGTATTTAGTAGCAAAGTAGTATGATAGTAATGGTAACAGTGGCAAAAGTAACAGTAACATTTTTGTAGTGATTGTAACAGCAGCAGCAACGAAAGTAACTTAGCAAAGATCAATATGTGAAAAGCTCGTAGGCATTGGATCAGTGATGGATAATTGTCTTGGATAATATTCATCATGTAGCAGTCATAACCTAGGGCGACACAGAACTAGCTCCAATTCATCAATATAATGTACGCATGTATTCCGTATATAGTCATACGTGCTTATGGAAAAGAACTTGCATGACATCTTTTGTCCTACCCTCCCGTGGCAGCGGGTCCATAAGGAAACTAAGGGATATTAAGGCCTCCTTTTAATAGAGAACTGGAACAAAGCATTAGCACTTAGTGAATACATGAACTCCTCAAACTACGGTAATCACCGGAAAGAATCCCAATTATTGTCACCTTGAGGTATGATGTCTACTACACAACTTGTTCTTGTAGACTCGTGTTGGGCCTCCAAGCGCAGAGTTTTGTAGGACAGTAGCAATTTTCCCTCAAGTGGATGACCTAAGGTTTATCAATCCGTGGGAGGCGTAGGATGAAGATGGTCTCTCTCAAACAACCCTGCAATCAAATAATAAAAAGTCTCTTGTGTCCCCAACACACCAAATACAATGGTAATTTGTATAGGTGCACTAGTTCGGTGAAGAGATGGTGATAAAAGTGTAATATGGATAGTAGATATTGATTTTTGTAATAGGAACAATAAAAAACAGCAAGGTAGCAATTGATAAAATGGATCACAAACGGTATTGCAATGCTTGAAAATGAGGCCTAGGGTCCGTACTTTCGCTAGTGCAATCTCTCAACAATGCTAATCTAATTGGATGATATGACCATCCCTCAATGTGCGATGAAGAATCACTCCAAAGTTCTTATCTAGCAGAGAACATAAGAAGAAATTGTTTGTAGCTATTCTTTCCGATTGATATATCCAAGAGTTCGTACTAAAATAACACTAAGTTATTATTTCCGATCGATCTATCAAGAGTTCGTACTAAAATAACACCAAAGCAAATTCAGATTCATAATACTCAATCCAACACAAAGAACCTCAAAGAGTGCCCCAAGATTTCTACCGGAGAAACAAAGACAAGAACGTGCATCAACCCCTATGCATAGATTACCCCAATGTCACCTCGGGAATCCGCGAGTTGAGTGCCAAAACATATATCAAGTGAATCAATCACTACTGGAATCAGAATCTTTGCCATCAGCCGCCTCTTTGCCGTCTGCTAGCTGATGGCACAGATGGTCTTTGCCATCAGCTTACAGAAAGCTGACGGCAAAGAAGGAGCAGACGGCAAAGATATTGTTTGCCGTCAGCCGTATCTTTTCCGTCCGCTAGCTGACAGCATAGAAGCTTTGCCGTCAACTAGCGGATGGCAAAGAGGGAGGGTGGCCCACTAGCGAGAGCCACCTAACAGCCACTTTCTTGGCCGTCCGCTAGCCGACGGCAAAGCTTCTTTGCCGTCTGCTAGCAGACGGCAAAGAAGCTGGCCAAACTAACGTCCGTTAGCTAGGCTCTTTGTCGTCTGCTAGCAGACGGCAAAGAACCGTGCCCTAACTAAAAAGCCAACGCCCGGGCCCCACCCCCCTTTCTGTCTCCTCTCTCTCTTCGCCCCGTGCCCTAGCTGCCGCCGCCCTGCGCCACCACCGTCGCCGGCCGCCTCGCCCCCGTGCAGCCGCCAGCCCCGTCGCCGCAGCGCCCCCGTCGCCGCGGCGACCCCCTCCTCCGCCCCACGCCACCCCCGTCGGCGCCCCGCCGCTAAGGCGCCACCACCGCGGCCGCCCCGCCGCCTGCGACGCCCCAACTAAGTCCAACCCCGACCGCCCCGGCGCCCCTCTCCTCCACTACCGAGGCCGACCGACGCTTCGGCGCCCCCTCCTCCACCCCGGCCGCCCCGGCGCCCCTCTCCTCCACCATCGCGGCCGCCCCATCGCTCCGGCGCCCCCTCCTCCACCCCGGCCACCGCGACGCCCCTCTCCTCCACCCCCGCGGCCGCCCCGCCGCTCCGGCGACCCCTGCTCCGGTGAGAACTTGTATCTTTTTTCTGTTTTTTTAGATTTAGTTTAGGTTTAGTTTAAATTAGGCTTGGTTTAGTTTAGGTTTACTTTAGATTTTGATTCTGTTTTTTAAGTTTTGGTTTACATTTAGTTTAATTTAAATATTCAGTGGACAGCATGTCTTTGTGCCTTCTGTTTTCGCTGACATTCTTTTATTCGAATTACTTGTATGTGATGTTTAACATACATATCAGTTTGGTTTGAGTGAGACATGCTGATCTGTTGGATTTTTGATTAGTTAATCAAGATTATTTTGCTGATTGTCCTTAGGCTATACATATCTCCTAGTGCTAGAAACTATAGAATACCAGCGCCACATAACCAAAATATGCATGGTAAGTAAGTATTCACTGTGATGGCCGTGTTGAGAACATGGGAATGTTTTCTTTAAATAAAACCTGGGTGTGCTCAAAATTTTGTACCCATTAATTAAAGTGTGCTATAGAAAAGGGGTAAAATCCTAATGAACAACATACATGTACAGCAATGTATAGGTTTTTGTCAGGAGTGTTTGTTGAATCTCCTGATTTTCATGTTTTATACAAATATTATAATAACAATTAATTGTCAAAAACGGCAATTTTTATGTGATATGGAGTGAGGAACTGATCATTCAATGATATTTTTTAACCCTATGTGAACTGTTGTCCATTTTAATTCCGCAACGTAATTGTCACTTGGCAAAAAAAATTATTAAATGAATTATGATATTGGTTGAAGTGTGACAGTAGAAGACATAAGGTCCATGTCATGTCATGCAGAATTGTAGTTGTATATATTTCACCAAATTTCAAATAATTTTTCTACCAAAAATAAATGAAAAAATATTGGTTACACTTGAATCTTGTGTTATCTTTGAATATCACCATCAATATCGTTGGTAGTGGTAATGTTTTCTTATTGGTATCACCATCAATTTGGTATACATTTTCAGTTTTGTTTCATGTCTAAAGAAATCCCTAGTTTTGAAGGGTTCTAGCTGTTGCCATCATATGTCCACAAGTGCATTGCTTTTTGAATATGAAATGATGACTCGGTGTAGTTGATTATCTATTGCTCAAAACTTCTGCTGCTGTAATGTTGTTTGATAATGTTGTAAGGGTAGTAATTGTTATCTTCTGCTACTTATCAACGATGAGGGGAGGCCGCCACCGCAGGCTGCGCTCTGCCACACCGGAGTACAACTTGGAAGGTTTCGAGTTCTTCACGATCGTACTTGAGAATTCCTCCAGGAGGCAGGTATATAAAAGGAGAGATCTCCCCTTCACTCATCTCTTTATCATAACTCTGCTGTTTGCTACATCACTCCTTGACCCACGCTGCAGAGGCTGCCTGACACTTTTATGAAGATGTTGGACGGCCATCGGCCAAAGAATGTGAAGCTGCGACAGGCCGGTAGCGGACTTCACAGGCTTTGGGACGTGGAGGTGGTGATCAGGAATGACCACATGTACCTGTATCGTGGCTGGGAGTAGTTCGTCCGTGCCTACGACCTGCGCCATGGGTACTTCCTTGTCTTCAGGTACGACGGCGACGCCATGCTCACCGTGAAGGTGTTCAACACGACTATGTGCCGCATGCGCTACCAGGACGACGACGATGCCAGTACGCTCTGCCTCTTCTTCCTCTCCATTTGGCTTTGTCTCACACTGATTGTTAAAAAACCTTTGTTGCATTTGGTCAGGCAATGGGAGTAGCAGCAGCGACTCTAGCTACAGCAAAAGCAGCAGCGAATCTGGCTACAGCGAAAGCAGCAGCGTGGATGATCCGGAATGGAGTGGGGAAGAAGAGGAGCAGAGTGGGGATGAGGAGGTGCAGCCTATTCTGTCTGACGATGACCTCGCGATGGTGGTGGCTGACGATGGCCAAGCGTTGGTGGTGGCTGACGATGGGCAAGAGATGGTGGTGGCTGAGGATGACCTAGCGATGGTGCTGCCTGAAGATGGCCTCGCGATGGTGGTGGTGCCTGACAATGACCTCGCGATGGTGGTGGCGCCGACGATCCCACAGCCGGGCGACATGACCATGCCAATTGTGGTAGAAGAGTACATCCCACTGCCTCGCCGCTCTAAGCGCATCAGGATGATGAAGGAGAAGGAGAAGAAGGAGGAGTGAAGTATGTCAGGTATGTCAGATCTCGAAAATGATCTATACTTAGCTTTGTTTCCTCCGAAATGACCTAAGTTAGCTCTAATATGCTAAGTTAGCTCTAAAATGCTAAATTAGCTCTAATATGCTTAGTTACCTGGGTTAGCTCAAGAAAGACCTATACTTAGCTTACTTATGTCAAAAATGGCATAATATGCTTAGTTAACTCAAAAATGGCATAATTAGCTAGGTTAGCTCCAAAATGACCAATTTTACCTAGGTTAGCTCCAATATGATCCATTTTACCTAGGTTAGCTCCCAAATGACCAAGTTTACCTAGGTTAGCTCCAATATGATCCATTTTACCTAGGTTAGCTCCAAAATGACCTATTTACCTAGCTTAGCTCTAAAATGACCTACACACTTAGCATTTTTACCTAGCTTAGTTAGAAGAAGAAGAAGATAAAGAAGAGGAGAGGAGAAAAAGAAAGAGAATATAAATTCTTCTTCTTCTTCTTTTTCTTCTTCCTTTTCTTCTTTTTCTTCTAGCTAGTCTTCTTCTTCTTCTTCTAATTTTCATCTTTCCCACTTTGCAGATTTGCTTTAGATGAGGAAGCTTGCATTGATGGAGTGTACTCTTCTCCTTGTGCTTCCTTTTTGTTTATGGAAACTTGTTGGAAACTTCTTTTGGATATGTATGTATATATGGATATGTTGTTGAAACTTCTTTTGGATATGTATGTATATACGGATATGTTGTTGGAAACTTCTTGTTGGAAATCATTGTATGTTGGATATGTTGTTGGAAACTTGTATGTTTCTTATGTTGTTGAAAACTTATTGTTGGTATGCTTGTTGAAATTATTTTGAAATGTGTGTGTATATATATATATATCTGTGAAATTCTATCAAATTGAATGAATTTAAGAAAAAACAGGGGCCATACAGGCACTTTGCCGTCTGCTGGCAGACAGCAAAGAGCTTTGCCATCAGCCAGCTGACGGCAAAGCTGCCACATGGCAGCTACCTGTGCAACCAGGGGGGCACTTGGCTGGCCTATATTGTTTCTTTGCCGTCCGCTAGCAGACGGCAAAGCACGCCGTTAACCCCTTAACGGCCCTAAGCTACCACGTGTGCCGTCCAGGTCCTTTGCCGTCTGCTGGCGGACGGCAAAGACCACTTCATCTTTGCCGTCCGCCAGCAGACGGCAAAGAGCCCTTCGCCGTAGCCTATTCAGCCGGACCTGTTGCCGTCTGCTGGCTGACGGCAAAGGCCTTTGCCGTCCGCCAGGCATGCCTTTGCCGTCAGCCATGGTAGACGGCAAAGTGCCTGATTCCTGTAGTGAATATGATACTCCATTGTCACCACGGGTATTCATAGCAAGACATACATCAAGTGTTCTCAAATCCATAAAAGTATTCAATCCGATAAAACAAAATCTCAAAGGGAAAACTCAATTCACAACAAGATAGAGAGGAGAAAACACCATATGATCCTACTATATTAACAAAACCCGCGATACATCAAGATCGTGACATCTCAAGAACACGAGAGAGAGAGAGAGATTAAACACATAGCTACTGGTACAAACCCTCAGCCCCGAGGGTGGACTACTCCCTCCTCATCATGGTGGCCGCCGGGATGATGAAGATGGCCACCGGTGATGATTTCCCCCTCCGGCGGAGTGCCGGAACGGGATCTAGATTGGTTTACAGAGGCTTGCGGCGGCGGAACTTCTGATCTAGGGTTACCCCGAGGGTTTTTTGAATATTTGGGAATTTATATGGCGAAGAGGCGGTGCGGGAGGCCACCGAGGTGGGCACAACCCACCTGGGCGCGCCTGGGCCCCCAGGGGCGCCCTAGTGGGTTGTGCTCTCCTCGAAGCTCCCCTCTGGTACTTCTTTGGCCCACCGGGTGTCTTCTGGTCCAGAAAAAATCTCCAAAAAGTTTTGTTGCGTTTGGACTCCGTCTGGTATTGATTTTCTATGATGTAAAAAACAAGCAAAAAACAGCAACTGGCACTGGGCACTATGTCACTAGGTTAGTCCCAAAAAATGATATAAAGTTGCTATAAAATGATTGTAAAACATCTAAGAATGATAATATAACAGCATGAATACTTCATAAATTATAGATACGTTGGAGACGTTTCAAGGTATGCGGATCATAACACATAATAGGTGTCTACAACTTGCAAGATAGGATCAAGAACTCACATATATTCATGAAAACATAATAGGTTCAGATCTGAAATCATGGCACTCGGGCCCTAGTGACAAGCATTTAACATAGCAAAGTCATGGCAACATCAAGCTCAGAACATAGTGGATACTAGGGATCAAACCCTAACAAAACTAACTTGATTACATGATAAATCTCATCCAACCCATCACCGTCCAGCAAGCCTACGATGGCATTACTCACTCCCGGTGGTGAGCATCTTGAAATTGGTGATGGAGGAAGGTTGATGATGATGATGGCGATGGATTCCACCCTCCGGAGCCCTGAACGGACTCCAGATCAGCCCTCGTGATGAAGAATAGGAGGTGGCGGCGGCTCCCTATCGTAAAACACGATGAATCCTTCTCTCTAATTTTTTTTCTCCGCAATTAGGAATATATGGAGTTGGAGTTAGGGTTGTAGATGGTCCAGGGGGCCGACAAGCCTGCAGGGCGCGCCCTGGGGGGTAGGCGCGCCCTCAGGGCTTGTGGCCCCCCTCTGGTATCTTTTTCCGCCAGTATTTTTTATATATTCCAAAAATATTCTCCGTAAATTTTTAGGTCAATCCAAGAACTTTGATTTCTGCACAAAAATAACACCATGGCAATTCTGCTGAAAACAGTGTCAGTCTGGGTTAGTTCCATTCAAATCATGCAAATTAGAGTCCAAAACAAGGGTAAAAGAGTTTGGAAAAGTAGAAACAATGGAGATGTATCAACTCCCCCAAGCTTAACCCATTGCTTGTCCTCAAGCAATTCAGTTGACAAACTGAAAGTGACAAAGAAAAACTTTTACAAACTCTGTTTGATCTTGTTGTTGCAAATATGTCCAACCAATGTTCAGGTTTTCAGCAAAGATTATGAACTAACCATATTCACAATAACACTTAGGTCTCACATTTACTCATATCAATGACATAATCAATTAGTGAGTAATAATAAAATGTCTTTGATGACAACACTTTTCAAAACAATCATGATACAATATGATAAAATGGTATCTCGCTAGCCCTTTCTGAGACCGCAAAACATAAATGCAGAGCACCCCTGAAGATCAAGGACTGACTGGACATTGTAATTCATGGCAAAAGAGATCGAGTCACAGTCATACTCAATACTGAATAAAAAAAAAGCATATAAATGACAATAGTGCTCTCCAGCTGGTGCTTTAATAAGAGGATGATGACTCAACAATAAAAGTAAATAGATAGGCCCTTCGCACAGGGAAGCAGGGATTTGCAGAGGTGCTAGAGCTCGAAGCTTTTTAAAACAGAGATAAATATAATTTTGAGCGGTATGCTTTCATTGTCAACATAACAACCAAGAGATCTCACTATCTTCCATGCTAGACACATTATAGGCGGTTCTCAAATAGAATGGTAAAGTTTTTACTTCCCCTCCACCAACAAGCACACTCCACGGCTAGCCGAATCCACGGGTACCGTCCATACCAACAACAGACCTGGGGGAGTTTTGTTTCATTATTATATTTTGATTTTGATCATGGAACTGGGCATCCCAATTACCAGCCACTTTCTCGTGAATGACAAGTGAATAAACACTCATCGTGAGAATAACCCACCTAGCATGGAAGATACTGACAGCCCCCAGTCGCTACATGAGCGATTCGGGCATACAAAACATTATTATTTGAAAGTTTAGAGTTTGGCACATGCAAATTTACTTGGAACGGCAGGTAAATACCGCATATAGGTAGGTATGGTGGACTCATATGGAAGAACTTTGGGTTTAAGGAAGTGGATGCCCAAGCAGTATTCCCGCTTAGTACAAGTGAAGGCTAGCAAAAAGATTAAGGAGCGACCAACTAGAGAGCGACAACGGTCATAAACATGCATTGAGATTAATCAATGTTGGGTACAAGCATGAGTAGGATATAAATCACCTTGAACATAAATATCATGGAGGCTATGTTGTTTTTGATTTCAACTACATGCGTGAACATGTGCCAAGTCAAGCCACTTGAATCATTCAAAGGAGGATACCATCCTATCATACTACATCATAACCATTTTAAATGCATGTTGGCACACAAGACAAACCATTATCCACTCCCAGCTAATTAAGCATGGCATGAGTAACTATAATATCTAATTGTCATTGCAAACATGTTTCATTCATAATAGGCTGAATCAAGAACGATGAGCTAATCAAATTTACAAAAACAAAATAGGTCGAGTTCATACCAGCTTTTCTTCATCTCAATCATTTCATCAAATATCGTCATTATTGCCTTTCACTTGCATGATCGAACGATGTGAATAATAATAAGAGTGCACGTGCATTGGACTAAGCTGGAATCTGCAAACATTTTTTCAAAGGAGAAGACAAGGTAATATGGGCTCTTTGTTAGATCAACAATAATGCATATGAGAGCCACTCAACATTTTCATCGTGGTCTTCTCCTTCCAACCCACAGAAAAGGAAAAGAAATTCAAAGAAACACACTGAAATATTTTTGGAGTTTTTGTTTTTCTGAAGCAAGTGAAATGAAAACGAGAAAAACTATTTACACGGGAAAGCTCCCAACAAGTAAAAGAAGAACGAGAAATGTTTTTGGGTTTCCTTTTAATACTATAACTAACTAAAATAAAAAGAAAAAATAAAAAGAAGCGAGAAATATTTTTGGGTTCTATCAAAGTTTTTCAAACACGCAAGAAGAAGGCAAGAAAAATAAACTAACATGGATAATACAATGAAAAAGGATGAACACCGACAACTGGAATGAATGTGTGATGCATGAATGCAATGTCGGTGAGAAATACGTACTCCCCCAAGCTTAGGCTTTTGGCCTAAGTTGGTCTAGGGCCACGGCGCGAAGTAACCCTCTCCTGGATAATGCGGAGGGTCCTGAGGGTTCCACTGGTTGGCGAGCTCCTGTGGCTCCCACTGATAAACAGGCTCCTGATATGGATCAGGAACTGGTGCTGGCTCATGGGCTGGAGGTTGCGTTAAGCTCCAGTACGCGTAAATATCATCGGGCATAATAATGTACCTGCTTGAATGAATATTGAACGTAGAAGGTGCAGGCAAGGTAATAATCTCACACGTACCCTGACTGGATACCAGTTTGTACTGGAGTCGCTTTTGCTTATCATTGTTAATAAAATCGTGTGCTACCATGCTAGCATAATCTAAATACTTAGTGGGTAGCCGCATCTCCTCCTTCTCATCATGCCTAACAGGTATCTCAAAATATTTATCAAGGCGGGAGGCATAGACACCACCAAAAATACTACCCTTCGTATGGTTTGTGTGTAACCGCCGAGCAACTATAGCGCCCAAACTAAAGGTTCATTTTATAAAGCATGGCACAAAAAAGCAAGGTTAGGTGAGCTGAGAGTTCCACTCTCCCCACGACCAATCAGACATCTCCCAGCAAATAATGCATAGTAACATAAAACGGGAAAATGTGAACTAGCTACTCTAGCTTCTGAGACTCCTCTTTCTTCCCCCACAGTAGTGTCAGCGATGAAATCTGCCATGTCTCTAGGACGTGGCTCACTGATGCGGCCATCATAAGCTATTTTACAAACATTGCAAAAATCATATAGTGTCATTTCCTTAGGCTCATCATACAAGTGAAATACTGCCATGGGAGGTTCCTTCCTAGAATGAAAGCAAAAATTTTGCATGAAGGTATTAGTGAGTAGGAGGTATTGGTCACACTTATCTTGGAGGAAGGGGACAATGCCGGCATTCTCCGCCAAATAATAGAAGTCATCATAAATTCCCGCCTCCTTAAAAAATGTATCACTTGGCCATTCACACGGTTGAACCTCTGCCGCACACGGAAGATTGTACTTGGGCTTCTCTACCGGAGTTTCCTCCGAAGTTTCCTCAGCATTACGGCTTGATGAGCCCCTTAACCACCTCCTCATGGTTTTTCTTTCCTCTGAAAATTTCTGAAATTTTTAGTGACTCAAAATAAAAGTGAACCAAACTCAGCAAAATTGATAGCAACTACTCCTACAAGTGTCTAGAGGCTGTATTATGCAACAAAACTACTTTGGACCATATAAATTTGACATGCAAGCTCAAGAACATGGTCACCACAGCAGCAAAAATTTGCAATATATAAAGCACTATAGCAAAAACTAATTGGACCAACGGAGGAGTCACATACCGATGAACAATCCCCCAAAACAGTTTCGGAAACAGAGCTCCGAGCAAAGAGATCGAAAATGGCAGTAAGATGAGCAAGAACACGGGTTTGAGCAATGGTGTGATTTTTTCTGGAGGAAGACGAAGTGGATGGGTGGCTGGAATAAGTGAGGGGGCCTACATGGGCCCCACAAGCCACCTAGGCACGCCCAGGGGGTGGGCGCGCCCTGTGAGCTTGTGGCTCACAGGTGCAGCCCCCTGGGGTGTGTTCAGTGCCAAATTTTTTCAAATATTCCATAAAAAATCAACTATATTTTCAGGGCATTCGGAGAACTTTTATTTTCTGGTCATTTTTTATTGCACGAAAAATTCAGAAAACAGTAAAATAGTAGCGTTTCTACTTTATTAATTCTATATAACAGAAAGTAAAAAGTGTGTACAGAAAGTTGTGTTTACTAAATTCATCCATCTCATGCCCGTCAAAAGGAATCCATTAACAAGGTTGATCAAGTCTTATTAACAAACTTCTTTCGAATGACATGAAACCGGAGAATCTTCGTATAGCACTAGGTTACCTCAAAGGGGATATGCATGTCCCCAATAATAAGAATATCATATTTCTTTTTGACAGTAGGAATAGGGAATTCAAAACCTCCAATAGTAATTGTTGAAATTTTTCCAATAGAATTGATACTATTCACTTGAGGTTATTTCTTCCGAAAGTGTACCGTATGCTCATTACCATTAACATGAAAAGTGACATTGCCTTTATTGCAATTAATAACATCCCCTGTAGTATTCTAAAAGGTACTACCAAGGATGATCGACATGCTGTCGTCCTCGGGTATATCAAGAATAACAAAGTCTGTTAAGATAGTAACATTTGCAACTACAACAGGCACATCCTCACAAATACCGATGGGTATAGCAGTTGATTTATCGGCCATTTGCAAAGAGATTTCAGTGGGTGTCAACTTACTCAAATCAAGTCTACGATATAAAGAGAAAGGCATAACACTAACACCGGCTCCTAGATCACATAAAGCAGTTTTAACATAGTTTCTTTTAATGGAGCATGGTATAGTTGGTATTCCTGGATCTCCTAGTTTCTTTGGTATTCCACCTTTAAATGTATAATTAGCAAGCATGGTGGAAATTTCATCTTCCGGTATGTTTCTCTTATTTGTAACAATATCTTTCATATACTTAGCATAAGAAGACATTTTCAAAATATCAGTCAAATGCATGCGCAAAAAGACAGGTCTAAGCATTTCAACAAAGTGCTCAAATTCTTCATCATCTTTATTCTTTGAAGATTTAGGAGGAAAGGGCATGGGTTTCTGAACCCATGGTTCTCTTTCTTTACCATGTTTCCTAGCAATGAAGTCTCTCTTATCATATCTTTTATTCTTAGGTTGTGGGTTATCAAGATCAACAGCAGGTTCTATCTCCACATCATTATCATTACTAGGTTGGGGATCAACATGAACATCATCATCATCATTATTACTAGGTTCATGTTCATCACCAGATTGTGTCTCAGCATCAGAAATATAAATATCATTTGGATTCTCAGGAGTGTCTACAATAGGTTCACTAGAAGCATGCAAAGTCCTATCATCATTCTTTTTATTTCTAGATGGACTAGGTGCATCAGTATTAATTCTCTGAGAATCTTGTTCAATTCTCTTAGGATGGCCCTCAGGATACAAAGGTTCCTGAATCATTTTACCACCTCTAGTCATAACTCTAACAACATGATCATTCATCTTATTGTTCATCTCATTAAGCAAATCATTTTGTGCCTTGAGAACTTGTTCTACTTGAGTTTTTACAATGAAAGCATGTTCACTAACCACCTTGAGATCATTAACAGTTCTAAACATATAATTACCCAAGCATTCAATGATATAAGCATTTCTTTTCAGTTGTCTACTAACATATGCATTGAAGTTTTCTTATTTAACAATAAAGTTATCAAATTCATCCAAGCATTGACTAGCAGATTTATTATAAGGGATATCACCTTGATCAAATCTATAGAGAGAATTTAGCTCTACTACCTGTGTCGGGATATCAAGACCATGTATTTCTTCAATAGGTGGTAAATTCTTAACATCCTCGGCTTTAATACCTTTTTCTTTCATAGATTTCTTTGCCTCTTGCATATCTTCAGGACTGAGAAATAGAATACCTCTCTTCTTCGGAGTTGGCTTAGGAGGTGGTTCAAGAAGAGTCCAATCATTATCATTCCTCAATATATTATTCAATAATACTTCAGCTTGTTCAACAGTTCATTCCCTGAAAACACAACCAGCACAACTATCTAGGTGGTCCCTAGAAGCATCGGTTAGTCCATTATAAAAGATATCAAGTATTTCATTTTTCTTGAGAGGATGATCAGGCAAAGCATTAAGTAATTGGAGAAGCCTCCCCCAAGCTTGTGGGAGACTCTCTTCTTCAATTTGCACAAAGTTAAATATTTCCTGTAAAGCAGCTTGTTTCTTATTAGCAGGAAAATATTTTTCAGAGAAGTAATATATCATATCATGGGGACTACGCACACAACCAGGAGCAAGAGAATTAAACCATATCTTAGCATCACCCTTTAACGAGAAAGGAAACAACTTAAGAATATAGTAATAGCAAATTTTTCCTCATGAGCAAACAGGGTGGCTATATCATTTAATTTAGTAAGATGTGCCACAACAGTTTCCGATTCATAGCCATGGAAAGGATCAGATTCAACCAAAGTGATTAACTCAGGATAGACAGAGAATTCATAATCCTTATTAGTAACAAAGATAGGTGAAGTAGCAAACTTAGGATCATATTGCATTCTAGCATTCAAATATTTTTCTTTCAACTTGACTAGTAATTTCTTAATATCCTCTCTATCCTTACAAGCAAGAAAGTCCCTAGCTACCTCTCCATCCATAACATAACCCTCAGGTATAACAGGCAATTCATATCTAGGAGTGCTAGGTCTAATGGGTGTTTCAAAGTTTTCAGTTTCAATAATTTCATCAGTTTCAAAAATATCATCAGTTTCAGCATTCTCAATATCTTTAGCTCTAGCAAGTTGTTCATCAAGAAATTCACCCAGTGGCACAGTATTATCAAGCAAAGTACTAGTATCATCATAAGCATCATTCATAGCAGAAGTAGCATCATCAATTACTTGCAACATATCAGAATTAATAGCAGGTGGTGGTGTCACAAGCTTACTCAAAACAAAAGGTGAATCAAGTGCAGAGTGTGATGGCAGTTCCTTACCTTCCCTCGTCCTAGAGGGAACGATCTTAGTTCTTGGATCTTTCAGATTCTTCATAGTGATCAATAGATATAAATCCCAAGTGACTCAGCAAATAGAGCTATGCTCCCCAGCAACAGCGCCAGAAAAAGGTCTTGATAACCCACAAGTATAGGGGATCGCAACAGTTTTCGAGGGTAGAGTATTCAACCCAAATTTATTGATTCGACACAAGGGGAGCCAAAGAATATTCATGAGTGTTAGCAGTTGAGTTGTCAATTCAACCACACCTAAAAGACTTAATATCTACAGCAAAGTATTTAGTAGAAAAGTAGTATGATAGTAACGGTAACAGTGGCAAAAGTAATGGTAGCAGTTTTGTAGTGATTGTAACAGAAGCAGCAACGAAAGTAACTTAGCAAAGATCAATATGTGAAAAGCTCATAGGCATTGGATCAGCGATGGATAATTGTGTTGGATAATATTCATCATGTAGCAGTCATAACCTAGGGCGACACAGAACTAGCTCCAATTCATCAATATAATGTAGGCATGTATTCCGTATGTAGTCATACGTGCTTATGGAAAAGAACTTGCATGACATCTTTTGTCCTACCCTCCCACGGCAGCGGGGTCCATAAGGAATCTAATGGATATTAAGGCCTCCTTTTAATAGAGAACCTGAACAAAGCATTAGCACTTATTGAATACATGAACTCCTCAAACTACGGTAATCACCGGAAAGAATCGCAACTATTGTCACCTTGGGGTATGCGGATCATAACATGTAATAGGTGTCTACAACTTGCAAGATAGGATCAAGAACTCACCTATATTCATGAAAACATAATAGGTTCAGATCTGAAATCATGGCACTCGGGCCCGAGTGACAAGCATTAAGCATAGCAAAGTCATAGTAACATCAATCTGAGAACATAGTGGATACTAGGGATCAAACCCTAACAAAACTAACTCGATTACATGATAAATCTCATCCAACCCATCATCGTCCAGCAAGCCTACGATGGAATTACTCACTCCCGGTGGTGAGCATCATGAAATTGGTGATGGAGGAAGGTTGATGATGATGATGGCGATGGATTCCACCCTCCGGAGCCCCGAACGGACTCCAGATCAGCCCTCCCGATGAAGAACAGGAGGTGGCGGCGGCTCTGTATCGTAAAACGTGATGAATCCTTCTCTCTGATTTTTTTCTCCGTGAATAGGAATATATGGAGTTGGAGTTAGGGTTGTAGATGGTCCAGGGGGCCCACAAACCTGCAGGGCGCGCCCTGGGGGGGGTAGGCGCGCCCTCAGGGCTTGTGGCCCCTGGGTGGCCCCCCTCTGGTATCTTTTTCCGCCAGTATTTTTTATATATTCCAAACATATTCTCCGTAAATTTTCAGGTCAATCCGACAACTTTGATTTCTGCACAAAAATAACACCATGGCAATTCTGCTGAAAATAGCGTCAGTCCGGGTTAGTTCCATTCAAATCATGCAAATTAGAGTCCAAAACAAGGGCAAAAGAGTTTGGAAAAGTAGATACGATGAAGATGTATCAGGAGACAACCCAGAAGTTTTAGAGAGTCATTTTATTCTGTTGTGTGCTTTTATAAAGTTTAAAATCAAAAAATATAGAGGGGAACCTAAAACTTTTTCAAAAAGAAAAGTGAAAGTGAGAGAGACGAGCATTGTTAAAGTGGGAGCTAGCCTTGAACTTTGTTAATGCCCATGGAAACTTTGTGAACCTTGATTACATAAACTTTTCAACAAAAATAATTATCCCCTTGTACAAAGCCATTGTATTATAAAAATAATGTGCCAAGATTTGCCTTTAGCATGATTAGATTGCTTGTTTGGTATGTGCGGTGCAAAAACAGAAACTTTGGTTGTAGTGCGTGAATTTACATTTTTTACTACAAGGTCAAAAATTTCTGAATTTTTTACAAACTACTGCTATGCAAAAAATTTATTTTTCCCTATTTTTCGGAGAATTTTTGGATTTACGGAAATATGGTCAAATATCAGATTGCTACAGACTATCCTGTTTTTGACAGATTCTGTTTTTGATGTATTGTTTTGCTTATTTTGATGGAACTATGGAGTGTATCGGTGGTATAAGCCATGGAGAATTTAGAATACAGTAGGGATAATGCAAAAATAAAATATGAATGGATTTGCAACAGTACTTAGAGTAGTGATTTGCTTTATTATACTAACGGATCTCATGAGGGCTTTGTTAAGTTTTGTGTGGATGAAGTGTTTGAGGATCGAGGAGGTCTCGATATGAGGAGAAGGAGGAGAGTCAAGACTTCAATATTGGGGATGCCCAAGTCACCCCAAGTAAATATTCAAGGAGACTCAAGCGTCTAAGCTTGGGGATGCCCCGGAAGGAATCCCATCTTAATATGATATGTCTGATTCCTTGCAATAGTTTTGCGATATAGAGATGATAATATATGGGAGGTACTAGTAAATGGTTGTGGTTAGTAAGAATATTGGTGTTAAGGTTTGTGATTCCCGAAGCATGCACGTAGAGTCTCTCGTTATGCTAAGAAGTTAGAGCATGATTTATTATTCATTGTCTTCCTTATGAGTGGCGATTGGGTACGAGCGATGGTATTTTCAAACCAATCTATCCCCCTAGGGGCATGTGTAGTAGTACTTTGCTTCGAGGGCTAATAAACTTTTGCAATAAGTATGTGAGTTCTTTGTAACTAATATGAGTCCATGGATTATACGCACTCTTATCTTTCTGCAATTTGCTAGCCTCTACGGTACCGTGCATTGCCCTTTCTCACCTCGAGATGTGGTGCAAACTTCGCAGGTGCATCCAAATCCCGTGATATGATACGCTCTATCACACATAAGCCTTATTATATCTTCCTCAAAACAGCCACCATACCTACCTATTATGGCATTTCCATAGCCATTATGAGATATATTGCCATGCAACTTCCACCGTTCCGTTTTTATGACTTGAGCATTCATTGTCATATTACTTTGCATGATCGTAAGATAGCTAGCACGATATTTCCATGGCTTGTCCATTTTTTGATATCCTTGCTACGCTAGATCATTGCACATCCCGGTACACTGCCAGAGGCATTCATATAGAGTAATACTTTGTTCTAGGTATCGAGTTGTAAGTAAATAGAAGTGTGATGATCATCATTATTCATTATTAGAGCATGTCCCAGTGAGGAAAGGATGATGGAGACTATGATTCCCCCACAAGTCGAGATGAGACTCCGAACAAAAAGAAGAAAAAAGTGAGGCCAAAAAGAGCCCAAGAAAAAAAAGGAAAAGAAAAAATGAATGACATATAAAGAGAGAAGGGGCATGCTAATTCCACACTTGTGCTTCAAAGTAGCACCATGTTTTTCATATAGAGAGTCTCCTATGTAGTCACTTTCATATACTAGTGGGAATTGTTCATTATAGAACTTGGCTTGTATATTCCAATGATGGGCTTCCTCAAATGCCCGAGGTCTTCATGAGCAAGCAAGTTGGATGCACAACCACTTAGTTTTCATATTGAGCTTTCATACACTTATAGCTCTTAGTGCATCTCTTGCATGGCAATCCCTACTCCTCGCATTGATATCAATTGATGGGCATCTCCATAGCCCGTTGATTAGCCATGTCGATGTGAGACTTTCTTACTTTTTTGTCTTCTCTATGTTTACCCCTATCATCATACTCTATTCCACCCATAGTGCTATGTCCATGGCTTGAGCTCATGTATTGTGTGGGGGTTGAAAAAGCTGAAGCGCGTTAAAAAGTATGAACCAATTGCTCGGCTTGTCATCGGGGTTGTGCATGATAAATACTTTGTGTTAAGAAGATGGAGCATGACAAGACTATATGATTTTATAGGGATAGCGTTCTTTGGCATTGATATTTTGAAAGACATGATTGTTTGTTGGGATGCTTGAGTATTGATGTCTTTATGTCAAATTATAGACTATTGTTTTGAATCACTCGTGTCTTAATATTCATGCCATGATTGGATATATGATCAAGATTATGCTAGGTAGCATTCCACATCGAAAGTTATCTTTTTATCATTTACCTACTAGAGGACGAGCAGGAATTAAGCTTGGGGATGCTGATACGTCTCCGTCGTATCTACAATTTTTTATTGTTCCATGCCAATATTATACAACTTTTATATACTTTTGGCAACATTTTATATTACTTTTTGGGACTAACATATTGATCCAGTGCCCAGTGCCAGTTCCTGTTTGTTGCATGTTTATTTGTTTTGCAGAATATCCATATTGAACGAAGTCCAAACGCGATAAAAATTTACGAAGATTTATTTTGGAATATGTGTGATTTTTGGGAGGTGGAATCAGCGCAAACAGAGGCCCACAGCCTCCACTACCCACCAGGGCGCGGCCCACACCCCCTGGTGCGCGGTGCACCCCTTAAGTCAGTTGGGGCCCTTCTTTCGCCACAAGAAAGATAATTTATGAAAAAAAACGTGTTAAAATTTCAGCGCAATCGGAGTTACGGATCTCCGGGAATTTAAGAAACGGTGAAGGGCCAGAAAACAGGAACGTGAAACAGAAGAGAACAGAGAGATAGATCCAATCTAGGAGGGGCTCCCGCCCCTCAGCCGCCATGAAGGCCATGGGCCAAAGGGGGAACTCTCCTCCCATCTAGCGGGGAGGCCAAGGAAGAAGAAGAAGAAGGAGGGGGGCTCTCTCCCCCTCTCTCCCGGTGGTGCCGGAGCGCCGTCGGGGCAATCATCATGACGGCGATCTACACCAACAACTTCACCGCCGTCAACACCAACTCTCTCCCCCTCTATGCAGCGGTGTAACCTCTCTATTCCGGCTGCAATTCTCTACTTAAAAATGGTGCTCAACACTATATATTATTATCCAATGATATGTGGTTATCCTATGATGTTTGAGTAGATCTGTTTTGTCCTATGGGTTGATTGATGATCATGATTGGTTTGAGTTGTATATTTTATTTTGGTGCCGTCCTATGGTGCCCTCCATGTCGGGTAAATGTGAGGGATCCCCGCTATAGGGTGTTGCAATATGTTCATGATTCGCTTACGGTGGGTGGCGTGAGTGACTGAAACACATACCCGAGTAAGTGGGTTGTTGCGTATGGGAGTAAAGAGGACTTGATACTTAATGCTATGGTTGGGTTTTACCTTAATGATCTTTGGTAGTTGCGGATGCTTGCTAGAGTTCCAATCATAAGTGCATATGATCCAAGTACGGAAAGTATGTTAGCTCATGCCTCTCCCTCATATAAAATTGCAATAATGATTACCGGTCTAGTTATCAATAGCCTAGGGACAAATAACTTTCTTGTGTGACAAAAGCTTTCTACTAAACAACTAACTTTTATTATCTTGCAATTTATTCATAGTTTTATTCTCGCAAAGTAATTCTAGTTTTATTCTTGTTCTAGGTAAAGCAAACGTTAAGTGTGTGTAGAGTTGTATCGGTGGTCGATAGAACTTGAGGGAATATTTGTTCTACCTTTAGCTCCTCGTTGGGTTCAACACTCTTATTTATCGAAAAAGGCTACAAACCATCCCCTATACTTGTGGGTTATCACCAGGCCACCGGGATTCTCAACCCGGGGAGGATGACAAGCCCTACTCCAAGTGACTATTTGCTCTGACCAATTTAAGTACTCAGGGACTGCCGGCTCCACCAAGTTAACCGCACGCTTCTGAATTTTGCTGTCTCGCTTGCAGGTACTAGTTGTAAAGACATGATACTATCCACTATTCAACTGCTTAGGATTGCTCTAAAAACCTGTCTGATTGCCCTGATGTTGATTGCCTTGGCTAGAATGCTGATTGCCACCTGCATGACTTCTAGACCCTTGATATCCAGCTCCAGACCCGCCATGACTGTTATATCCACCGGATGATCCGGCCCCAGGGAAGCCAGATCCTGAGCCGCTAGTGCCGGGTTGTCCTGGGTTTCCACTGCTGCCACCTTGGTGATTCTGATATGCTTGATTTTTAAACTGCTGCATGATATAGCAATTCTCCCAAGAGTGGCTCGCCGGCTTATCCGGAGTACTATGCTTGGGACAAGGCCCTTTGATGGCTTCCTCAAAATTGCTTTCTTTATTGGCATTGACGGCCTCCCAGGATTATTCTGCCTCTGGCCCTTGAACCCAATGTTGGTGTTAGCAACAAAGTCTGAGCCGCCCTCTGGGTTTTTGCGCTTGCCGCCATTGCCCTGGCCACCATGGTTGCCGATGAACCCCGGGTTACCCTGCTGCTGGCCTTTGCCGCCACCATTCTTCTTTCCCTTGCTAGTTTGATCATCATCCGGGTTAGGATCCTTCGTGGTATCTGACTCAGCGTATCTGGTAAGGACATCCATGAGTTCGCCCATGTCCTGAACCGTTCGCTTGAGTCGCACAAGCTTCTGAATGAGTGGGTCAAAATGACAGTTTTTCTCCAAGATCAAGACGGCTTGAGCTGCTAATATGTTGTCTAAGGAATGGATGATATCTGTGACCCGGCGAGACCAATGATGAGCTGATTCGCCCTCGCGCTGAACACAATGCCGTAGATCAACAATGGTCATAGGACGCTTGCAGGTTCCCTGGAAGTGTTTGATGAAGCACGCTTTCAACTCCGCCCAAGTGTTGATGGAGTTAGGGGGCAAGTTCTTCAGCCAGGTACGACCAGGCCCTTCCAGCATCATAGTTAAATACTTGGCGTAGACTGCGTCGCTGACGTCCAGCATGTCCATAGCAATTTCATAAGTCTCAATCCAAGCCGCCGACTCAAGGTTAGGCGTGTAGTTGGAAACCTTCCGAGGGCCCTTGAAATCCTTAGGCATACGCTCTTTGCGCAGAGCCGATACTAGGCACGGTATCTCGATGGTTCGTGTGCTCGATCGAACACCTTGCGAGGCTAAGGGGGTCATGGGGGGCGACTGATGAGCCGCCGCGTTGGCTGCCTCTGCTTCCCGTCGTGCCCGGGCTACTACAGGATGCTACTAACGCGACACTATGATCAGAGACCCTTTGACGAAACTGTGTGCGATGCATTAATCGCAAACAGTGATGTAAAATAACCGTCAAAAAAGATGCAAAATGTTTGCAATGAAGGATACATCAAACACGGTTCAGATTTTAGTTGCGTGTGTGATGAGGGGCATACGGTTCAGTTCAATGAACTATTTGCGATGAGGAAGAACAAAAGAAACGGCCAGCCAGATGAAGGCGTGTGCGATATACGGCATACAGTTCAATCGGATAAACTGTTTGTGATGAGGCGGAACAACAGAAACGGGCAGCCAGATGAAGGTGTGTGCGATATACGGCATACAGTTCACTCGGATGAACTGTTTGCGTTGAGCCAAGAGAACAGAAACGGTTCAACTTAACAAGATGTGTGTGATACGCGGCAAACAGGTCTGTAATCGGAAACGTGTGGGAAGACCAATAACAACACAGATAATTCCTGTTAACAAGCCGTGTGTGTTGTGAGCAAATGATTGCTGGTATACAATTGTCAGTGATTGATGAAATCATCACCGACGGGTTCCATTGTTTAGTCCGTGTGCGATGTGATTTGCTCTGTCTACAGAGCATCAACATATATACTTAAAAAGACAGCATTGCAAAACCAAATTAAGCATACAATTACACAAGTGACTAAACACATAACATTTCCACACACCAAAGTAAGCAATTACATGCATACTAAACTAGGAGAAACGAGGATCTAATCATCTACTTATTGTTGCGACGACGCTTGCCATTGCTCTGCTTCCGGCTGGATCCCTGGCCATTTTGGGGAAGGAGGCACTTCCTCATGTCAACGATCCGCCTGTGCATGTCGTAGCTCGTGTACGCCTCCTTGGCCGTGTACACGACGTGAGCTTTGTCGAGTTTCTCCATCCAGGACGAGTGCCAGGCACGCTTGTCCTTGTTGCAGGAATCCTTCATGTCTCTGTAGTAGGGGTCGATGATGGCCTCGGCGAGGTGAACCAGTGAGTCATTCTCATGCTCCTTGCTGCCCCAGATCTTGTATTGGCCCTGGATGTCGACAAGATTCTGGCAGGCGATGCCCGAATTCTTGAGCACCTTTACATCGTTAGTGATGTCCACCATAGCGAACATGTAGTGGGGGCTGTTGACAAACCTGGCGAAACGCTCGCAAGGCCTTGGGGCCAGGCAGTAGTAGTAGACGAGGATGTGGTTGTGCACGCACATCTGGGCGACGGCGACCTTGGGACGAGACCCGGCACGAGCGCGGGTGTACTAGAGGTCAAACCCGACCACCTTGTACTTCTCCTCGGCAAGCAACAGCTCCATGATGTGGATGGAGTGCTCCACCCAGACCGGGTTGTTGGTGTACACCACCGAGAGCTCCGTGAACCTTCTGTGGGTGTCCACCACGGCATGCATGGTGAACTGCTGCTCATCGTCGGCAGCCGCTCGGAGTGCCATTGGAGCCGCGCAGGATACCCTCTAAGAATTTGTCGTGGTGGGTGTCCTTCCTGCAATGGTGGGGCGTGAACGAAAGGTTGAAGAGACACAAGGGTTAAATGGCCGCTGTAATAAATGGGGACCGGCCGGCCTGTAATCGTCACGTCTTGTCACGGCGTTCATAGCGGAGGATTCCAGTGCACGCTTGACAACACCACACCGCATGCGTTTCGTTTGACCATGCGTGGGCTCGAAGAGGCGCCAAATGTATCGTAGGTGAGCCTGTTCCCGTGCTACCACGCAGTTTACCGCGCAAGCTTCCCGCCCGGCTAGTTTGGCCATGCGTCGGCTAGAAGAGGGACAAATTGTGGGCGTTTATTGGCAAAAAGCTTTGTAAAAACGAAGTGTGTGGAATGACTTCGGTCATAAGTTTACCCGTGGGTGATGAGGTCAAAGTTACACAGAAGGGTGATGATGGACACTCGAGTGCGATAATTAATTCTACGCTCTACAGGGCACACGGTTGAAGAAACCAACTGTGTGCAATAATGTCGAAGATCGCAGTCGAGTTAGCTATACAGATCGTGTGCTATGAGATCGACAAGGTAAACAGATTCGAGAATGGTTAATAAAATCTAAGTCCATTGCATATTAGGTCAAAATAGTGCTACCAATATACGAGTCGTATACGATGCCATTTCAACGATTGTACCACAAAAGCTCGAAATATTACATGGTTCAAATTCCAGAGTTATATGGCTCAAATTTGAAGATTACAAGGTTCAAACTGATATTAGAAATGAAATTCAGCTCATCAGCTGCAAACGCTCGCGCTGATCCGCTGAACATGTATATCAGAGAGGTTCAAACAAATATTGCCACTTCTAAGTCTGGTTTTGAAACCTCATAATTTTTGCAAAGGGGTCAGCCACTGAGAAGTCATGTATGGGGTTGACATGATGACTTCCGATTACTCTGTCATCTGAAGTTCCAAAATGAAATTCAGCATTTTTGGAGCCTATTCCATTCTGCCGTAGCCGCCAACGCTGATCAACAAACCATTCATTTTTGTGAAATAAATGTAGGGCAAACCTCATTACCTTCAGCACCCTTACTCTGACAACAAAGAACCTGGCGAATATAATCTCCGGTAAGGTCCCTCGGTAGGAGTTCAAAGTAATTTTTGAGAGATGCAGATCTAGGCATTCGACGTGATTGTTATATTGTATTACATTATCCACCACTGGGCCTAATCTTATCTGCAAAAGAAGAAAACATGTTAGTGCCTACATGCAGTTTTGAACACTACTACAGGCCTATTTGGTTTGCAAGATTTGTAAAATGCACTAACATGCCATCTTCGATCCGACATGATTAACATGGGCATTTGATTACAATCTAGAAAAATGTAGCCTTCTTCACAAGAGGTTGGAGTGGATGAAAAGTTTCCTAAGAAAACTAGTACAGATGAATACAAAGGAGAAATGCTTATGGATTGTAACCATATGGATCAAGCAACCAATATGGGGGGGAACATGTATGTACTGAAATCCTCCAAAAAATCCTTTAGAAATCGTAGTACATTGTCATTGTAAACTTGGAAAAAGGTGTCACAAATTGAACTCCCTTATGGTTAACATTTAACAGGAAAGGAACATCACCTCGATATATAGCTTCTCTAGGCACGGAAAGCATCCCAGGAAACTGACAACTTGCTCCAGGTTGGGGCCGATAGATTCTAGTGCCAAGACCTTCACTGTGCGCAGTTTCGGGGTCAAGCTTGTCGGAATCATTTTCTGGATGATAGACGAACATACATCTTCAAAATTAGAAATAATGTTAATTTCTAGAAGGAGAGGTAGAAGGCGGCTGTTGTACCTGAACAGGTGTGGATCCAATAACAAGTTCGGAGTATTTGTCAGACGAGTAGCCCACTACTGTCAATTTCGGCGCAGAAATGACATTGATTCTTGTTGGATCTTCTTGATCAACTACAAGTAATCTCTCAAGTGAAGGTGTGTCCTCAATGACCATACCGTGGTACACATCTTGTGATGTCTTCTTGCCGCACCAACAACACACATAAATAGTCCGGAGAGTCATGGAGGTTATGTGGAAGCTACTCAACCCATTGATCGCCTGAAGACGAAGGTACTCGAGTGCAGTACAGCCATGGAGCAGGCGCTCCATGTCACCATCTGGGAGGTAGACGGTGACGATCTCGAGGTGCTTCAGTCATGGTAGAATAAGAGCGGGCGCGTCATTAAGGGGGGGAGGGGGAATGGCAGTTCCTGAACTTGGCGACACGCAGCGTGGGCGCGAGGCGGAGCGCGGACGTTGGCAGCGAGCGCATATGCCCATCATCAAAAGTGAGCTCCTCGAGCTGATCTAGGGTGGGGGATCGGAACCAGTCGTCAAGCTTGGCTCGATCCTTGCCGTTGGAACGGAACTTGCCCATTCTAAGGCCTCTGGTTGGGCCAGGGTGACTGCCGAGGATCTTGGAGAACGCATCCAAGCTTTTGTGATAGCCATGGCAGAGCTCGTGGGTGTCGATGAAGTCGAGAGGGGTGGAGTTTCATAGGGGGCGCCACCGCCAGGAAAGGACGGTTGTCCGCGCCCCATATTTGATTGGGAGGAGGGAGATGATGACCGTCAACATATCATCGGGGAGGCTGCTGATGAAGTCTAGGCCTGCTGGAGTCGCTTGTGGTTCTTGCTCGCCTCGCCTCCGCTTGTTGGCAGCCCCGTTCTCCACCTCCGGAGTCTCCTTGTCAGTGACGCTTTCTGATAGAAGTGGGAGTACAGGAAATATTTAGTTAAAATAGGGCAATAGAAAAGTGTATTGGTAACTAGAAGTTAGTAGGTAGGAATATAGTAAGAAAATGGAATAATAATTGGTTGCTTAAATACTACACAATTCATCTGATATTGTTGGGTAAGTCAACATGCAGATACTTGAAAAGAAAACTTACTTCGAACAAAGTCTGGACGGATGATATCGTCGGGGAAGTTAGCATATATCTCATGACTAGGCTCTTTTATGTGCAGTGCAATTTTAGTGCCAGCTTTCAGTACATAAAACTTAGAAATTTCTTTCCAAAGGCTAGTGCCAAAATAGGAGTCGCCACGTTCATCAAGTCTTACAGTAGCAACGATTGTAAATCCATGGTTTGTGTTCAGTATGACATCCCTGCAGTCTTGATTTTTGTAAAGGGAAAGATTATGCACTATAGATTATGTTGCATAGCAAGGGACGCGCTGCAGAAAATGGTAGCATTGTTAAAGAAAATATGGTAACATGCAAATATGGGCCCAAATTGAAAGAACTGTACAGCAGTTGAAATCAAAGGACAAAAATCTATAATTAAACAGATAGGGTAAACATGATGTCATGGAAATATGAGAGTAATCGAAAGAACAATATATCATTAATTTGCCGTATATGGTGCATGTGGCACCTTTTATCCAAATGTAGCAATATTTAGTATATGTTCAGGAAAGTAGGCCATGCCAACCGATTTAGGGTGAGATTGAACATACTGCGCGCATCCTCAAGTCATCTGGTACGGTGAGATGGAACTCAATGGATGTCTGGCGGAGGCTGCAAAGACCTGATGTGTCCGCGCACTATACACTCTATGAATGAAAGAAAACCCTCAAATCAGCTCGAATAAAAATGAATTCACGGCGATTTAGGCTAGGTGATGAAAGGAGGCAGATGAACTGGGATAAGAGATGAGATAATATCTCATTAGATTAGTTACCTTGTTGTCCATGAGAAAAAACCATCAGTACGGCGGATTCCCCAACCGGGCAAAGCTGGGTCGACCGCGAGCAGCGTCGAGAAAGTCGATGGCGATAGGCGGTGGCAAGCGAAAGTGGCGAAATGCTGTGGGGTTTGCCGGCAGACTGGCGGCGGCGGCAGGCGTAGAGCTAAGTGGTTGCCGCCGCGATAGGCGGTGCCATGCATAGACACGGAGGAGCTTGTGAAGGTGTGAATGGGGACCGGAGGGGGTGGCGGGCGGGGTAAGGGTTTTTGTGATGTGGGGATGGTGAGGGTTTTCTTTTTTCTTTTTTGAATTGGGTGGTGAGGGTTTTCTGTCCCACAAAGAGTTTCGGAGGCAACGGTTTGCTAGAGCCAACCGTGTGTGATTGACGTAACAGGCAAAATGAAAGTCATTGCACACGGTTCCAATTTTGGGAACAGTGTGTGATTGACGTACTACCTCCGTCCTGGTTTATTGGTCCCCTTTGTAATTTGTACTAAATTTTGACCAAATATTTAACTAACAAATGTTTATGCATGTCACCAAAAATTATATCATTGAACACTATGTTCAAATACGCATCCAATGATATATTTTTTGCTGACCTGCACTAACATTTTGTCAGTTAAATCTTTGGTCAAAATTTAACACAAATTACAAAGGGGACCAATAAACGAGGACGGAGGTAGATTCCATCAACCGAACTGATTGCATCCATATCCCACATTTAGACATAAGTAAACATAGATTAAACATACTCAGACATACATAATAAGCGTACACAAGCATAGTTCAACCATAAGTACATAGTTCAACCGTCATTAAGACACTACATAGCCATACATAGTTCGATCCCACATCTCATCTCATCTGCCGGCACGATCCTGAAGCTTCTCCAGGTACTCGGCGTACGCGCCGGGCGCCACCCTATGAGAATACTTCTGCTTGAAGGAGCCAATGACCCGTCCTCTTGCATGCGCCAGAACACTTTGATACACGTCATGAAGCTTGTGGTTGCAAAATGGGCATCGATAGCTGCCGTCCCAAGTCCTAATACACCTGTTATGCATTCCCGCATAAAGCTCCCTCAGGATTTGCCTCTTGTACCTCCTCTGGCCATCTTCATCCTCGCTGTCCACATCGTCAGACATCACCTATACAAATAGTAAAAAAAATGTGGCGTCAAATTAATGTTTACAAACTAATCTCTAACGAACATTTGGCAGTTGCCAAAATTTGGCATCAAATCAATGTTTACATGCCGTGAAGTAGGATTAGGAATTTATGTCTATTTTTTTATACATATCCAGAGATTATGGTTCGATTTTTAAGCACGGTCGTCTATGTACAGACCAATCTTGAAGAAAATAATGGCACAAATATATATGTAGGTCATTCAAAATCAATTGTCAAGTCCTGGCTAGGAATTATTAGCACGAACACTAACCCTAGTCGGATTACTAGCAGAAATCATTTGCACAGATGAAACAACTAATCACTTATCACTTGTACCATTCAAACAATCAATACATTACACGGATCTAACGAAACTTACTCAGATTTCATGGATTGGGAGAACATAACCATAGGATTTCTATTCCAAAAAGGGGGAGGCAGGAGTAACCAGAGAAACCCTAGGATCTTTGACACATAAATGGGTATAGATGACTAACCAGTTGTCCGTCGTCCTTGGAGTCGTCGCCGGAGTGGTCGTCGGAGTCGTCGCCGGGGTCGTCGCCCGAGTCGT
The DNA here is from genome assembly GCA_011799875.1 of Thinopyrum elongatum. Taxonomy (NCBI): domain Eukaryota; kingdom Viridiplantae; phylum Streptophyta; class Magnoliopsida; order Poales; family Poaceae; genus Thinopyrum; species Thinopyrum elongatum. The sequence continues at coordinate 152,253,350 of CM022302.1, read as the reverse complement.
CACCGGAGTCGGTGTGGACCTCCGCCTCCGGCTGTGGAAGCTCGACGACGTCAGAGTGCAGCGATACCTCGCCGACGGTGACGGCAACCTCTGTCTACATCTCCACGCCGTGCTCCGGTGCTTCAGCAGCCCCGGCGTCGCCACTCCCTCCGATGGGGCGATTCGGCGGCATCCTCATACACTGACGGCTTTGAGGACTAAGAGCGGCGTCGAGGATGCAAGCGGAGAGAGAGGATTGTGTGTGTGGCGAGGATGGGGGGTGCGGCCGCTCGGGCGTGCCATTATATGGAGTAGTGGGAGAGAGGCGGGCGGCGGTCAAACCGCTGGCTCGCCTCCCGGTGAGCCTGCGCACCGGACTGCTGGCATGCCTACTGTCGTTTCACACAGCTACTCGCACGCCTCCCGATGACACTGCGCAGCGAGCACGCCTCCCGTCAATTCACACACCTGCACGCATGCCTCCCGGTCTGCCTGCGCGGCGGACTGCTCGCATGCGTCCCGTCAACTCACGCCTGCTCGCACGACACACGGGTCGCGTGGTGGCACGTATATTGTTTTTCTATTTGGATGATTAATGCTGCCGCTTTATTGCTTAACCGAAGCATGGCACGTATCCATTGTTGGTCTAACGCTCACGGTTCGAATAAATAATCCGTTTGGGATATTGGTTCCCAATTATTAATAATCTCCCGTTTGTAAGAAGATAAAGATTACATCAAAACTGGTCTCAAATTTGACAAAAAAAAGTACAATGCCACTTTGTATTGGTGTCCATATGACAACACGATAAGTTTCATGAATTTCAAATAAGTTTTGGATGTACTAGAATTTAAAAATCAAGATTCTCAATGTTTGAAATTTCTTGCACGGGGAGTAAACATGCACCTAGTGAGACACATGTGTTTTTGCAATCCATTTAGGTGCACTGTCACGTGTGCATGTAGCTCAAATTTGATTTTTGCACATTATACCCCTAGAAAATCAATCAATGTACTAAAACGTCTTAATGATCTCTATTTTTTTAAAATTAAAACGTCCCTCCTTTGGTAACATATGTTCACCGCGGGATAATTTAACATGCATCGTAGTTGCGGTGGATTCGCGGTGTGTGTGTGTGTGTGTGTGCGCGCGTCTGGGGGGTGGCGGGTGGCTTGCAGTACACTACGAGTCGTGAGCGACCGTGTGGGTTGGCCGTTTTGTGAGGCAGGTGCCACATCAGAGTCGTGAATTCGTTATTGTTTTGGCCACATGCAATCGATGGTTGTCCTACACGACACTCGATACTCGCGTGTGACGCTTTCTGTGGGCCCGCGAGGTCGTCGTTCATCACTTTGATGAACAGCCGGCAGTGAGGTTAATTTGACCAGCAAGGTAGAATCTTTTTTGTTTGTGTTATAATGGGAGTATATATATAGTACGCGTCAAAGAGGTGGGAGGGGACTAGCATATATACTATACGTACGCGTCCGTGAACAAGTAGACCTCACTCAGTGTCGGGACTTTTCGGTTTCCGAGGCACGTGCCACATCAAAGTTATGAAATTGGCTGTTCAAACATCACACAACACCTCTTTGGGCCACATGCATGTAGGCGGTGGTTATCCTAGGACACTTACGTGTGACGCTTCCATCTGTGGGCCCACGAGGCCATCGTCGATGCATGCATCACTTTGACCTACATCAGGAGAGGTTAATTAATTTCACCATCAAGGAGGATTCTTTTTGGGTTGTATTACGGTAGGAGCATATAGTATGCATCAAAGAGGGGGAAGGGGACCATCATATGTACTACGCTTCATGAACCTCGCTCTGTGTGGGGACTTTACGGTTTTCGAGGCATGTGCCACATCAAAGTTGTGCATTTTGGGTATTCAACATATGTTTGGCCCACATGCCAAGCGATGGTGGTTGTCCTCTCGCACCCACTTAAGTGGTTATCAGCGATATCGATGCTTTCCATCTGTGGGCCCGCTTGGTCCATCACTACTTTGCCTGACAACGAGAGAGGTTAATTTGACTTAGGAGGGGATTATTTTTTTGTTTGTAATACGGTATATATATAGGTCATGCTCTGGGATGACATGATACAGTTTGAGCACACACATGCATGTGTACGCATGAATCCCTCCCATCGAGTCGAAGTGGCTAGTACCACGACACGTCATGAACCGATCTCGCTCTGTGTGGGGACTGTAAGATTTTCGACGCACGCGCCACATCAATGTTGTGAAATGGTATTCAAACATGAATGCACGCATCACCTCCATACATATGCATGTAGTGGTTGTCTTAGAACGGTACACTCCCTCGCGTGGTTATCGGCGACAAGCCTATATATTCGTGGGCCCACGTGGACATCCATGATCACCTTGACCGACAACAAGATAGGTTACCATGGTGGATTTTTCCTTTGGTTCGTGTTATTGTAGTATAGGTCATGGTGAGATTTAGACCTAATTAAGTTTGAGCGCATACTATGCACGCATGCATGCATGAATCCCTGTCATCGGCTTGAAGTGTGGTGTGACATACATATGCATCGTCAACCTAACCCTCACTCAGTGTGGGGATTTCTGGTTCGAAAGCACGGTGCCACATCAAAGTTGTTCCATTGTCTATTCAAAACACACCTCTCCATACATATGTTTGGGCCACACGCAGGCAGTGGTTGTCTTTGGGGACTAGCTACTTGCGTGATTATTGGCGAGCTAGCCCATCTCCGGGGTCGCATGGACAGCCATCACTTTGACCAACAACAAGAGAGAGGTTGTACGACCAAGGTGGATTATTCTTGGTCCGTTTTATGATCCATCTTGGTGAGATGCCTCTCTGGCCCGCCGACTGAAAGTGGGTGTGTGGGGGGGGGGGGGCTGCTACTTCGCACTTTGCTAGGTGAACCTCCGTGGGGGGCATGCATTCATAGCTTAGGATTCCCTTCCTGCCGATACGAGGGGGGGCAAGCAATACCGTGCGCTTTGCGAGATAGGTGCCACATCGAAGTTGCATTTGGTATTTGAACATCAAACCACCCTTTTCATACATATATTTGTTCCACATGCAAGTGTGTTCGTGTTTTGACCCTCTCCCGCGTCATTTTTTGCCAAATTTATGAACATTAGACAAGTCAGATGACGCAACAGACACGGTTCACTCACACTAACTGTGTGCCATGCCGGTTCCCCTGTCACGCACATCCGCACAGTACATTGGGCTCCACGAGGCTTTCCCTCTAAAAAAATATCTACCCGCCTGCAGCTTTTTTCTGTTTGATAACACACGGTTATTACGTTTCAACCGTGTGTGATGTTTCTTGTTCCCGCCCCCGCCTGCATCCCTCGAAAATATCTGCCCGCCTCGAGGGTTTTTCTATTTCATAACACACGGTTGTTATCTCTGGACTGTGTGCGATGCACCATCATCCAAATTTTCAATAGCCCCGGCATTTCACTCCCGCGTTTGACTCCCGCGTAGTAAAATTTTCAGTAGCCGCGTCATTTCCTCAAACACACCCCCGCCCCCCTCCACACACACACACACCAAAACCTCCTCGGGCGCGCTCACGCACACACACACACACACACCCTCCCTCGCTCGAAACCCTAGCAAGGTCGCCGCCGCCGCCGCAAGGCCTCCATTGTCAACATCTGCTGGTTTGCCTGTGCAGCTTACCCATCGATCTCCATACCCAGGCCGCCCTGAGTTTCTTAGATGACGCCTGCCAAATGCCCCCTTTCCCACAGATCCCCATCCCCCACTCCAGAGCGTCGCAGCCTAAGCCCGGCTACGCTTCCCGTGGAGCTCGAGGAGCGACTGGCCCAAAAGAGGTGTATTGCGGTCTCTTCGCCCAACGTCGCCGAGGAAGCTGACGACCATTACTGGCCGTAGGCACTCAATCAGCGGGCTAGAGTATGCGGGTATGTCACAGACGCCGGCTACGACATCGAGGTCATCGACAACGACGGCCGGAGGCGGGCTATGTCACAGGTTAAGTGGCCCACCCCCAACCCCTCCGGTTCAACCATCGTCGATCTCATCCATGGCCCCACCGCTGATCTCCTCTGGCTCGCTGTCAAGAATTTGCCATCCTACATCGCCATCGAGCCCCTTTTGTCATTTCTGAAGGACATGTTCTACGACGCTGGCTTGGGATCCACAGCTTCCAAGTCAGACCTCATCGACGGTGACCACGAGGAGGGCACCCTCTCCGGCTCTTCCAAGGGGAAAGAGCCCATCTGCTCTTCCAAGGAGAAAGAGCCCGTCTGCGACATCAGGGAGGGCACCCTACAGCCGTGCTCTTCCAAGGGGAAGGAGCCCATCTGCGACAACATGGAGCGCATCCAGGGTCCGTGCTCTTCCCACGGGAACGAGCCCATCTGTGACAAGTGAGGAAACCCATGATTTGTTTTGCCATGCCTCTTCACAGGGGGGGGCATGATTTGTTTTGTCGAGTCCCTTTTGTAGTGTAGTGAGAATATGTCCAGTTTTAATTGCTATATTTGGTTGTTTGCAGTATGCCTTGTTTATTTCAGTTGTTCACAATGTGATGCTTTATATGTGCAATTATTTACTGTGCAGTACATTTTATCAATCCAGTTTTAAACATACCGATAGGAATGCATATATTTGCTTGCTGTTAAGCCTGTTATAGCTAGCATATGCCTCTTTTAAAGTTTTTTGATTGTTTGGTTGTTTGTAGTTAGCATATGTTCAGTTTCAAATGCTATCTTTGGTTGTTCGTAGTATGCCTTGTTTATTTTAGTTATTCACAACGTGATGTTCTATATGTGCAAGTATGAACTGTGCAGTTCAATTTCATCAATACCAGTTTCAATAATACCACTATGAATGACTACATTTGGTTGCTGCATCTTGTAGTTAACACGCCTTTCCATTTTTGTTTAACAATAACCAGTGTACTTAGACCGGCACAATACCAGTTTGAATGACTATGTTTGCTTGTTGTTAAATTTTAGGCCTGTTGCAGTTAACATACCTTTCCACTTGTTTTGCTTTACTAGCGTGCTTAAACCTGCACACTGAAACTATCTTTTGGAGATTATTTTGTATGCCATGGATATATTTGGTTGATGTTTAGCCTGTTGTGCTTAACATGCCTCTCGATGTACCTACATAGGACAATTTTGGGAACGACTGCTGTTTTCCATCGAGGTTAGTTTCATCCCATGGCTTATATATATTCACTATTCAGGATATCGGTAGCTGGTACCATATAGGCCGGGGGCTGATAAGGGACTAATCGGTGAATCGGACTTTTAACTGAATATATCTGTAACCCATTTATTGTTAGGTTAACTAGGGCCATATGTAATATATCTGAGGCTACATAGCAACATGCACTGTACTTAATGTCTAAATATGCAATCCTAGGCTACATAGCAACAAGGAAGAGTGTTACCTTAATGTTCTGATGATGTCTAGATGTACGTAGAAGAGCTGCAGCAACAACAACAACAACACATCCCTGTTTGGATACTCAACTTAGCTAGAGGTTAGAGTTAGTTTCTAGCTCATGACTAACCCTAAACTAACTCAATCCAAAGAGGTGTTTGGATGACAGGGTTAGATTGACAATAAATGCATTAGGAGAACTAGCTCCAATTAGCACCTCTTGGGTTGGATAGTTTTTTTGGGTGGGTTAGATGCAACTAGCTCAAACTAGCACTCATGTTTGGATATACTTTAGGGCTATTTGAGCCTGAATTAGCTCAAACTAACTTTAACACATGGATACAGCAGCAGTTAATCAGCCGATAATTTGTAAGAATGCAATAAACTCCTTCCGGCCCATAATATAAGATGTTAATTCATCTAATATGTGAGTATATTGGATGTTATAAGATATTACAAAAGAGTGTTGTACTACATCATTGTGCAATTGTTGTTTAGCTTCTAATATTAACTTGGTGCTTTTAGGTACATATGTCATTGGTAAAGATTCGCGCTTCGACCCTTTCTGCGTATGGGGCAATGAGATATCGATGAACCAGCATCAAATGAGGAAGCTGATAAAGATTGTTAGTAAAATGGGTCAAAAGATGGCAATTAAACTATTTGTTTACACTTTATCCAAGACAACAGCGAACTGCAGGATGGCAAGTAAGAACTCTGCAGCCTTCTTTTTACTACCCATAATGAGTTGTGTTAGATGACAATGTCTGAATCTTTTTCCTTTGCAGTGGTTCCCAAAGCAGTTTACTCAAGATTACCTCTCAAATTACATGATTAGTGGGAAAAGCGAATGTGTGTGATTGTCTGCTTATCATACACGTTCTATAATAGTGAACCATTTGTGATGAGCCGCGCATCGTAAACGTAGCACCACAGAATACCGACTGTGATGGCAATGCGAGTACTGTATATGCATCAAGGCTCCCTATCCCCGACGGTTTCTGGGTCGTGTGGGAAGGACCCCCCTATCGCAGTCACTCACTTGGCGACGGTTCCAAATGCCTTCGCAGAAAGGGGTTAAAAACCGTTTGTATAGCACCTCGCTGTACCAGTGAACACCTTGCGAGGCTAAGGGGGTCATGGGGGGCGACTGATGAGCCGCCGCATTGGCTGCCTCTACTTCTCGTCGTGCCCGGGCCGTGTCGACGATCTCCTATGCATCGAATGCTCCTTGCCGAGGCGGGTCACGCTGTTGTTCACGTCTCCTTTGAGCGGTGCTAGAGACTTCAGGCGACTCAGCATGGCGGCTTCTGCTACGGCTTGTATGTGGGGTGGAGTGGAGGCGTTCCCGGCTATAGGAGTAATTTTGCTCCTGCGCAACCGCAGTTTTCAACATCTCGATGGCACGCAGGGCTTCTATTTCAACTGGGGTATTCCCTGTGATTGGAAGTGCGGCGAGGTTGGTAGCTGCTGCCACTAAGTTATCAACTGGATTGGAAAAGTGACCCGTCGGTGTTATGAAGCGATCCGCGGTCGTGCGAACAGGCGGCGGGTGTTGGGCCGACTCGATCTGACATTGCTGAGGTGGCTGGCGGGGCTCAACCCGGTTCAATTGGGGTATAACCGGGCCTCCAGAAGTACTCGTTCCAGCCCCCGGTGTATTGAATAGGTGCCTTGGTTCGAGACAGTGGGCAGACGTGTCGCATGCCTTCTTCTGTGAACCATATCTGAAACGCTCTATCGCAGACCCAAACGCCAGGCCTCTGCCCTCAAGCCCTCTGTTTCCCGTTGAATGTGGGTTTGTAGCTGTACCATGCGAGCGCTCTCGGCGCTGACATCCTGGCCTCCTGAGCCTTAGCCATCTACTGGCGGATCTTTGTCACCTCAGCATTGCGTTCCGCCTGGTTCTCCGCCGTCAATGGCGACTCAAGAAGCGTGGTTAACGAGGTGACCAGCTCAGAGGGGACTTGAGCCGGTGGCTTGACAGGGCCAGAGGCATTTGGATCAGTCGTCGATGCACCGGCGCCTCCCATAGTACCTGCCGCGGTTGAGTTAATGGCCGGGGCGGTGCCTGCCATATAGATGGCGGTCCAACGGGGCGACTCATGGTCGACCAGGGCCGACTCATCATCGAGGCAACCCCCAAGCCTGTCATCGTACAAGGGGCGGATTGACTTTGTCTCCCCAACCGATGACTCACCGTCGGAGTAGACCAGGGTGTCGCCGCAAGACGCTAAGTTGTCTGCGAGATCGACCCCCTAAGTGAAGACAACGAAGACGTGGTTCCGACCGGCTTGAGCCCGGACGGGTTGCGTGCGCCGAGCCGGCTCGGCGATGTCGGTGCAGATGTCCGGCTCGGGTCTTGACTCTCCGATCTTGCCAATGAAGATGTGGATCTTGCCGAAGGGGACCCGGTACCCGTACTCGATGTAGTCGGCCTCGGGGCCCCAGCCCGAGTCATCGATGTAGAGCTTGCCACGGCGACTCTTGGTCATGCGGTCGATCGCGTATCCCTCGATCCCTGGGAGAGCTTCCTCCAAGAACTCAACACCATCGAGCGAAAGCGCCACGGTGGGCGCCAACTATCGTGGTTTTGCCACGGCAGATGTCCTCGTGAAAGAACTTAGTCGTGAGGCCATCGCCGCTAAGTGATAGCTTGAACAGGGTTGATCGGAATCGAGAGACAAGGGTTTACCCAGGTTCCGTCCCTCACGGTGGAGGTAAAAGCCTACTCCTGCTTGATTGCTATTGATAATGATGATCTCGGTTACAAGGATGCGACTTGGCTAACCTAGTACTCGAGAGCTTGTAACCTGTCTTTCTGCCTCAGGGACTCCCCTTTATATATAGGTGGAGGCCCTAAGTTTACAACAGAGTCCGGGTCGTACTGCGATCCGTGCCCTAGTATGTTTCCTACTTGTCTTGTTTCCTAAGTAAGAAACTTCCTTTCGCGTTATGGCTGACATTGGCGGCTTGTGCTTCTGGGCCATGAGTCGGCCCACCTTGCGACTCATCCCCTGTGCTTTGAACTCGTGGTCATCTCAGCCCATTATCAACCATGCCTTTGTCAAGTCGCCAAAGAATGACCCGGCCCTAAACGGGCGGGTCATATCGTGGGGTTATATCCCCAACACACGGGCTGACACAACTAGGGGCAAAAGTGTAATTCTCCCTTTTTATTTCACTCCCATCTATCATTGAACCCATGCTTCCTCGAGCAGCGGCAAAGACGAGCCCTTGTTTTTTAATCCTTGAGAAAAACATGAAGAAACCCGGACCATAGAATTGCGGCACAACATATGTAACACATGAATTTTCTGCATTAGCCTATTAGCATTTTTCTTAAACCTTAACATACTGAATTAAAAAACCTCTTTATCTGGAGCTAGGATGCACCGAACGGGTTTCTTTACAAGAGATGCAAAAAAGAAACAAAATAACTAAGCTCAATTGTCTCAAGGGACTAAATGCATAGCAAGTTCAATTTTCACAAAGGACATCATACATAATAGTCAGATATATATTACTTTGTGTCTTCAACATACATCAGTGTCATGCATATTCCTTTCAGAGTAGATACTATAAGACAATAAGAGATATTATTTATTTATGGCTGAATTTTCCTTCAAGTATAACTCTAATCTATCCTGCAACGTCTTGAGTTGTGCGCAAGTTCAGTTGAAGACACAATGTTGCAAGCCGCATAAGATATATGCCGTTGGCATTATTTTGAAGACACAATGTTTCCAAAGATATTTCACCTCTTTTTCATAATTAATCCGTGTTTATGAAAAAAATGATGGAAGGATGGACCTGATACACAAAATGGGACATTATTTTGCAAGTGTTGAACTAACCAAACCTTATGAATACACTACGAAGCAACTTTTGCAAATATAGAGCCAAAAATGGTACAGACAAGACACTGACCAACCATCTGACTAAATACCTCACGAAGGTTCTTTGAAAATTGACATTTGGAATTTGGATAGTATAATTTAAAGAGAAACAACATCTACCATTAACATGAGAATCTACACATTCTTTTCCAAAAACATAAGACCATGTATATTGTGCCCTGCACACAAAAACAAATCGTGCATACTACAACAAGTTTTCACATGAACGGATTTTTACATGATTACATGATAGAAACACAAGTGCGGTAAACTTAATGCAAGCTTCATATGCACGGGCGTACGTACATGTGTCCACATCTCCTTCACAGCTCGATGCCCACATGATAAATTGTAACCCTGTGGGGGTTAAAAAATAGGCCGAAATATGAATTACGTGTAGAATAAGAGATAGATTACCGTGTTCGGTGTACAAAAATTGAGATCTTAAGTTTATGTAAAAAAGATCAGGATAAGTATATGTAATTTTTTTGACAATAGTATATGTAAAAAAATCAGGATAAGTCTTGTTTTTAGGCAATAATAATTCACTTTTTTTTGAGAAATCGGCAATAAATAATTCACTAAAAAGGGACTAATGGATCAGTCGTGCTGACGGGCCCATATGAAGGCCTGAGGTGTGAGCCCAACCGTACTAATAAATGAACCCATTTGCTGCCTCGTTTTTCCCTCGCCCGGCCGGCCATCTAGGCCCATGCTATCACCGGTCCCACTTGCAGACACTGCTTCAGCCTCCGCATTAAACCCTAGTACTACCCGTCATCCGCCGCCGTCGCATATAACCTCTCCCGCTAATACCTTTCTCACTCTTAACGAAACTCCGGCGGCGGCGGCGAGCTCGCGACCTGAAGCACAAGGAGAAGGCGCCTCGATCCCTCGTCGCCTCGCCCAACCATGGTATGCCTTCGTCTCCGTCTCCCTTCACCTGGCATTTCCATGGCTGTCGAGTTCGCGCGATGGATTCGCTGTGCGGACGCTAGTTCAGTGGGGGAAATCCTGCGTGATGTGCAGCTGCTGTTTGTGATCTAAGGCGTTCTGCTATTTGTATGGAACTTTTGCATTATCATTCCGTGCTGGCGTATGATGAAAGTGTAGCTCTGCGATTTAGGTGCCTAGAGATTGGAACTGTAACCTGGTGCTTTGATTTTTAACAGCTGAATTGGTAGAGAAATTTCAAGTTAGTAGTGGACGAACGGTTACTGTGGTTTGTAGGTGATGGTCTTAGTGGTGAGCTGCCTACGTGTGTTTCAAATGATTTGGGGTGCTCATATAGTTGAGTACTGTAAATCTCACCGTGCTGTATTGATATGCCTCAAGGGCTTTAAGTACAGGTTTACAAGAGAGAGACTACGCAGAGTCCGGTGAGAGTACAACGGCATGGCTGGGTTATCCCTAGCATGCAGGACGTGCAAGTGCACGTAAGGCGCGCGGAGTGCCCGTGTAGTTGAGCCCCGAGCTATCCGGTCGTGGGGAGTTAGCCAGGAGTAGTGGCATGCATGGGCATATTCCAACCCCCAACACCCCCCCCCCCCCCCCCCCCCCCCAGCCGAAACGTGGTGCCCCCAACGTTGAGGCTGGACCGGAAGTCGTTGAAGACGCTCCTCGGTAGACCCTTAGTGAATATGTCAGCAAACTGCGAGCTCGTAGGTACGTGAAGCACCCGTATCTCGCCAAGCGCGACACGCTCACGCACGAAGTGGAGATCGATCTCGATGTGCTTCGTGCGTTGGTGCTGCACCGGGTTGCTCGACATGTACATGGCACTGACGTTGTTGCAGTAGACCACCGTGGCGCGCGTGGGGGGTTGGTGAAGCTCGCCGAGAAGCTGGCGTAGCCAGACCGACTCGGCGACTGCGTTGGCGACCGCCCTGTACTCCGCCTCGGCGCTGGATCGTGAAATGGTAGTCTGTCGCTTGGACGACCACGTGAGTAGGTTGCCCCCGAGGAAGACGCAGAAGCCCGAGGTGGACTTGCGTGTGTCGGGGCAGCCAACCCAGTCGGCGTCGGAGTAGGCAACAAGCTCCGTGGAGGCGTCGCGATGTATCCGAAGCCCAAGGTGTGTCGTCCCACGCAGATACCGAAGGATGCGCTTCACGAGCTGGAAGTGGCAATCCCGCGGTGCATGCATGAAGAGACAACACTGCTGAACGGCGTAGGAGAGGTCGGGACGAGTCAGCGTGATGTACTGGAGCGCCCCAGCCAAGCTGCGGTACAACGACGGGTCGTGGAAGAGCGGTCCGGAGTCGGTGGAGAGCTTGGTGAGCGTGTCAACGGGCGTGGAGATGGGCTTGCAGTTCAGCATCCCGGCGTGATCGAGGATCTCCAACGCGTACTGTTCCTGAGAGAGAAACAGCCCACATGCGGTCGTGGTGACGTTGATGCCGAGGAAGTGATGCAGGGCGCCGAGGTCCGTCATCGAGAACTCACGATGGAGCGCCCGGATGACGGAGTCGAGGACGGTGGCGGAGCTGGCGGTGAGGATGATGTCGTCCACGTAGAGCAGCAGGTAGGCGAGATGATCGCCTCGCCGAAGGATGAAGAGGGACGTGTCCGACCGGGACGCACTGAAGCCAAGCGTCCGTAAGTAGGTGGTGAAGCGCGAGAACCACGCCTGCGGCGCCTGCTTGAGACCGTAAAGAGAACGGTTCAGCCGGCACACGTGAAAGGGCGAGGTAGCGTCGACGAAGCCGGACGGCTGCGTGCTGTAGACCGTCTCCGCGAGGTGCCCGTGGAGGAAAGCGTTCTTGACATCCAGCTGATGGATGGGCCAAGACCTCTCGGCAGCGATGCTCAACACGGTACGAATAGTTGCCGGCTTCACCACCGGGCTGAAAGTCTCGCCGTAGTCGACACCGGCCTGCTGCGTGAATCCGCGGAGAACCCACCGCGCCTTGTACCGGGAGAGAGAGCCGTCGGGGTTGAACTTGTGCCGGAATATCCACTTCCCGGTGACCACGTTAGCACCTGCAGGACGAGACACTAAACACCAAGTGTTATTCTGCATCAGTGCATCATACTCCTCGCGCATCGCGTTGAGCCAGTTTGGGTCTTTGAGTGCTACGCGTAAGAGGATGGGATGGGGCTGATGGAGGGAGGCGGCGAGTGAGCGGAGGCAAGCACTTTGGGTTGGGCAAAGCCAGTCTTGCCACGCGTCCGCATGGCGTGCATGTTTTGGGGAGGTTGGATGGCCACGGCGCGAGGTGGGAGAGACGTAGGGTTGGGCGGATGCGGCGGTGGCGATGCATGCATGGGTGGTGGCACGGGCTCGCGGCGCGCAGGAGCTGCAGGCGCGGATGGCGCGGGCGAGGGAGACAGTACGGCCCGGCTGGAGTCGGGCGCTGCATGCGCGAGAGGAGGGGATGGCGCGGGTCCGCGGGAACCTGGCACGCTGTTGGTTGGCGAAGGGCGCGCGGCATCTGCGGAGGGCGGCGTGGATCCAGAGGAGGAACCGGGCGGACTGGTAGGGCTGGCGGGCGATCCGAGGTGCGGAGATCCCGCAGTGGATCGGTACGAGGTAGGTAAGGGGCGCTGTTCAGGGAGGATCTCCAGCCCGGGAATTTTTGTGGCTGCTGGTTTTGGAGGTTCAGCACTGGGGGGAGGAAAATAGGGGAACTGAGTCTCATCGAACGTGACATGACGGGAGATGATAACCTTGCGAGTCTGCAGGTCGAGGCATCTATAACCTTTGTGTTCCAGAGGGTACCCCAAGAAGACACAACGTGAAGATCGTGGGGCAAGTTTTTGTGGGCTTGTGGCGAGGGAATTGGGGAAACAAAGGCAGCCAAACACGCGCATGTGATCATAGGTTGGGTGGTGACCTAAGAGACGAAAGAATGGTGTGTGAGACGCAATGGCAGTAGAGGGACGCCGGTTGATGATGTAGGTGGCGGTATGTAGAGCCTCGACCCAGAATTGGGGAGGCAGGTTGGCGTGGAGAAGGAGGACACAGAGGACGTCGTCGTGGTGCGTAGGTGGCGTTCGGCCTTGCCGTTTTGAGCGGATGTGTATGGGCAGGAGAGGCGGAAGGAAGCACCGTAGCGTGAGAAGAGGTCACGGAGGGAGGTGGTGAGAAATTCGCCCCCGTTGTCGCATTGTACGCATTTGATTGATACGTGAAACTGGGTACGTACATACGCATAAAAACGATGTACAGTGTCCGCGGTGTCGGATTTGTGGCGCAAGGGGAACGTCCAAGAAAAGTGAGAGAAGTCATCAAGAATTACTAAGTAATATTGAAAACCGGTAAAACTACACACAGGTGATGTCCAAATATCACAATGGATTAATTCAAATGGGGCAGTAGTAAAAGAGTTCGAACTAGAGAATGGCAACCGTGGCTGCTTGCCTATTTGGCACGACGGGCATACATGAGTTTTTGGCGTGCCATTATTACATGCAGGAAGGAAATCACGAGCTAAAATAGAAGTGGTTTCATTGCTGGGGTGGCCAAGACGTTGATGCCACACATCGCCGGCGACGGAGAGCGCTGCTTGGACCGTGGAGTTGGTGAAGAAGGGGTAAAGCTCGCCGTGGCTACTGGACCTCATGATGATCCGTCGAGTGGCTAGGTCCTTCACGGTAAAACCAAAGGGATCAAACTCAATACTGCAAGAATTATCTATAGTAAAACGACGAACGGAGATCAAGTTTTTGATGATGGTAGGAGATATGAGGACATCATTAAGGGAGAATGAAGAGAGGGAGGTAGAGCCGACAGTGGTGACGGGGAGGCGAGAACCGTCGCCAACTACGATACTGCGAGAGTGATGCCATGATGGAGAACAAAACTTAGTGAGTAGGTCGGTCTTACCAGCCACGTGCGAAGTTGCCCCTGTGTCCAAGAACCACTCCTGGCCGCCGCCCGCTTGCTGCTGCTTTTTTTTTTTGAACATCAGTACAGACACAAGCGCTCATATACACGCGCATACACTCACCCCTATGAGCGCACACACGCACACCTTATCCCTATGAGCATCTCCGAAAGACTGATCCGGCATATCATCTTGAAATTTACGAAGTCATCGTAGGCACTTCGTCGTCGACAGGAACGTCTCCTCCCACTGAATGCGCATCGCCGGAAATCTTGAAATAAATCCAGAATTAAATGCGAGCACCAGGATTTGAAGTCTGGTGGGCTGGGGATACCATAGTCCCTCTAACCATCCAACTGCTGCATGGAGAGGCTCTGCAAGGCGGCGTAGAGTTGGTTGTACTGCTCCCAGGTGGGGGCGCTGCCGGGTGCAGGCGGGGCAATGTGGAAGGCCTGTTGCGGCGGAGGAGGCCTGGGCCCGAGAACGCCAGCCGCGTTGGGGGCGGCCCAGCCCGCGCGGGTGCCGGAGGGCGCGGGAATCAGGGCCCCGTAGGGGGCGAAGTAGCCGGCGGTCGGTGCAGTAGGAGGTGGAGCAGCGCCGCGCCCCGACAAGCCGTTGGTAGACGCGCTACGCCCACGGCCGCGGCCGCGGCCGCGCCCACGCCTGCCCCTGTCGCTGGTGGGCGAGGCGACTGGGTTCTTGCCCTTGTCGTTGCTGCTGTTGCCGCGGTCTGGCGCGGATCCGCGGTCGCCGGGCTGCCCGATGGAGAGAGCAGTCGGAGAGGACTCGGGGCGGCCGTCGATGCGGGAGCGCTCGTTGGCGGAGATCTCCTCCAGGAGGAGCCGCGAGCGTGCTTGGACGAAGGTCGGGAAGGGCTCCTGCATGAGGAGCAGAGTCGCCATAACCTGGAAGCGCCGATTGAGCCCCCGGATGAGCTGCAGGGTGAGGCTCTGGTCGGTGACGCGTTCGCCGACGTCACCGAGGGCATCGGCGAGCCCCTTGAGTCGGCGCGAGTATTCGGCGATGGAGAGATCGCCGTGCACGGTGTTGCGGAATTCCGCGCCGAGTATGATCGCCCGGCCGGGCTGGTTGTCGCGGAACAGCAGGTGCAGCTGCGTCCAGACGTCGTAGGCCGTGCTTGTGGGCGACACGACCACCTCCTGCAGCTCCTCCGAGATCACGCCGTACATCCACAAGACGATCGTGAGATCGTCATTGCGCCAAACAGCGCTCTCATGGAGGGGCTCGGCGGCGTCGTCAAGGTGGTGCTGGACGTCATACTTGCAACAGATGAAATAAAAGAGCTGACGCCACTTTGAATACGAACCGGATTCGAGCTCGAGCTTCGAGGAGAAGTAGTGCGCGATCGAGGGAGGCAGCCCGGACGAGGAGGACGGCCCGGCGTCGGCGCCGAGCCGAGGAATCATGGGGCCGCCACCACCTCCCAGGCGAGGAGGAGGAACCGCTGTGCTGCCGGCGGTGCGCAGGATGGTCGCGGCCGGCGTCGTGGTTTGTGCGGCAGGCGCTGCGACGGGCGCGGCGGTGGCGGCAGCCGGGCGCATCGGGGCCGACCTGAGAGGAGGAGGGGCCAGCCGGCGCGGGAGCGTTGAGAGGCTCCTTGCCGCGGGCAGCGGCTGTCGCGACGCGGGCGACGGGGGTGGCGGCGAGCAGACGGCGAGGGGAGGTCGGGGAGTCGAGGTCGGCCGAGCGGGAGCGCCGGAGGAGGCGATCCATGGCGGAAGCAGAAGGATCAAGGAAGGAATCTGATACCAAGTTGAGTACTGTAAATCTCACCGTGCTGTATTGATATGCCTCAAGGGCTTTAAGTACAGGTTTACAGAGAGAGACTACGCAGAGTCCGGTGAGAGTACAACGGCATGGCTGGGTTATCCCTAGCATGCAGGACGTGCAAGTGCACGTAAGGCGCGCGGAGTGCCCGTGTAGTTGAGCCCCGAGCTATCCGGTCGTGGGGAGTTAGCCAGAAGTAGTGGCATGCATGGGCATATTCCAACACATATTGGGAGGGGTTAAGTCTGGTTTCCGTTCACAAACATTCCCAACAGCTGCAGTTTTTAATTTAAACGCACTGGCCATTCGCACTTACATGATATAGAGAAACAGGAGGCTAAGATAGTAAGATTTAACTTAAACTCATTTGACATTCCTTTTGTTCACTTGCTTAGAGCATCTCCAACAGCCGCACAAAAATTTCGCGCCCAATAAAAATTATAGCGCGCCACTGTAGCACTTTTAATGCGCCGGGACCAACATTGCTTTAGCAGATGCCCAAAAAAGCACGCAGTGCAAATTGTGAAGCGCGCGCAATCCGGCGCCTCAAATTTGCAGCTTTTGATAGCGTTTTTCAGCGCGCGTCCAACCCTTTTTTGCGCGCGCACTGTTTTACAGCTTCTGCTGGAGCTGTCCGGCGCCCAAAAAACCTGGATTTTAGCGTGCGGCCCAGTTTTTGGGCGCCCGTTGGAGATGCTCTTAGAATACTGCATTGGCAGATTTTGAAAGAATTCTCAGTATGCTGCTTTGATTAGTTGCATATTGTCTGCTCATACGCATTTCCACTCTAGTTTTAGTTGTCATCACGCAGCAACATGACAAGTTTTGGCATGAAATTAGTTACACTCAACTTGGGATATAGTAATGTAAGTGAATACAATTTTGCAGTTAATACCTTTTCTATTTAGTTGATGGGAGTTCTGCATTTGGCAGGGTGTAGGAACAATTCGTAGTATGCTGCGTTGATTAGTTACATGCTCAAGTTTCTGTTATACGGTTTCCACTTAGGCACTTAGTTTTAGTTGTCATTGTGCAGTTGCATGACAGGTTATTGCACGAAATTAGTTATATTCAACTTGGAATGTTGCTACTGTGACAGGGAAATTTTATTGAATGTTGTTATGCAATTATGTCAAGTATGTACTCAGCTAAATCTGATTTGCCTTGCTAGTCGAAGAGGAAAACCAGGGAGCCTAAGGAGGAGAATGTTACTCTTGGACCTGCTGTCCGTGAAGGGGAGCATGTCTTCGGAGTTGCTCATGTCTTTGCATCATTCAATGACACATTCATCGTATGTACTGGTTTGCCTATTACATGCTTTATGGTCGTCACCGTCATGTGCTGTTCGGTTTCTTACTGGTGTTAGCCTCCATCTGCAGCACGTCACTGACTTGTCTGGGAGAGAGACCCTTGTTCGTATCACTGGTATGCTCTGTACCTTTTCTTTTAGTGGTTGAGTAGTATTTTTATGGTTTAAAAATAAATCTGATTGTCCCCTAATCAATGCAGGTGGAATGAAGGTCAAGGCTGATCGTGACGAGTCATCACCATATGCAGCTATGCTCGCTTCTCAAGATGTTGCGACGCGTTGCAACTTGCAAGGTTTGTATGGGCTTTCATTGGACTATTTTGTGTTCGGGTGCCTACATCCAGGATTCTTATGTATTTTCCACTTGCGCTTGCAGGAGCTTGGCATCACTGCTTTGCACATTAAGCTCCGTGCCACTGGAGGCAACAAGACCAAGACTCCTGGACCTGGTGCTCAGTCCGCTCTCAGGGCGCTCGCTCGATCTAGCATGAAAATTGGACGCATTGGTAAATTCTGACGTCCCGCTGCGTATATGCAAATAAAGAATACATATCTTGTTACTCCCCTTCACGGTCCAAGAGTACTTTGTTGTTTCATTGTGGTGTCACCCTTATTGGGCATAGAACTAATGATTGTATGTCTCATTCTCTTTGCAGAGGACGTAACCCCCGTTCCCACCGACAGCACTCGCAGAAAGGGTGGTAGGAGAGGAAGGAGGCTGTAGGCGCCTTCTTTTTCATCGTCTCTCATGGTGTCATCAAGAATTTGCTGTTTGAATAGCCTTATAGATCCTATGTAGTCGCCGGTCAGTTTACTCTAGTTCGGAATTTTTGACTGTTATTAGTTAATTCAGCCCTGTGCTTCGCTTCAGAACATCTCTGGTCGTGTATTTATCCGGAAGTATTCTAGTCCGCACATGCCTTATCATGGTTTCTGATCATATGTTTGGCTCTTATTAGTAATATATCTGATAATATGTTGTGCTGGAATGCCAATGCTAAGTGCCATCTCATATTGCATTTGTCATTGACCTTAACGGAAAAGAATCTGAGCAGAGAGACACATTGCCCTCTGAAAACGAGCAAATAGTCTCCCGGCTTTGAAAAGGAGCAGTGAAAGATAGCTTTGGAAAGCAGTACTAGAAAGCAAGCATGGCGTATCCGAACCACGCCACGAACGAGCCGGCGAGGCCTGCCACCGTGAGGCCAGCGCCGCTGGCGGCTCCAGGAGGCGTGCCCTTGGCCGGCGTCGAGTTACTCGCTGCGCCTGCCGGAGCATTCGGCGTTGCTGGGGAGTTCGGCAGCGAGGGTGCGCCCTGGGCGTCACCGGAGGCAGAAGACGGCGGGGTCGTTGCTGCGGGCGACCCCTGGCTTGGCGTCGGAGCGCCCTTGGCGGCGGCGGCGACCATGACGATGAGCTTCTCGTTGGCGCGGCAGTTGGCGTCGACGCCGCTGATGAAGAAGAAGGCGCCGGCGCGGTCGAGGTCGAAGACGGTGTTGCCGTCGCTGAACTGCTTGTCGTAGGTGTTGGTGTTGCAGGCGTTGTAGTCGGCCGGCGCCACCAGCAGCACCGAGTCCTTGTCCTTGGGGTACACGAACACTGCACAAGCAACGCATGCATGCACGAACCACACGCGCACATCAAAATCACGTCACCGAGATGCAAAGGGAAATGCAAACATGGATCGAGCAGCAGGAAGTAACGTACCGAGCTGGTCGCCGACCTGGAAGGTGGTCTTCTCGGCCCAGGTGTTGTAGGACTCGGCGCCGGCGCCGGGCACGCCCCAGCCGTTGTCGCCGCCGACGTTGTACTGCGCCGCGCCGGCCACCGCCGCCATGAGAGCGGCGCAGGTGAGCACCACCACCAGGCCACAAGATCTATGGCTCGACATTGCTAGCTACAAAGTACAAACTGCACTCTCGATGATGCTTATATTGATCGATGAGTATACATTCTATGGAGGGTACGTATTTGTAGTCGTAAGGCACATGCATGCCGCGTACGTGAGCTGATCGAGCAGGCTGGCTTTACACGCTGTGGGGTGCCTTGCTTTTGGCGGTCGCCTCAAGCTACGTAGTACGTAGAGGAGGCAGAGGCATGCACGTGCCGGTGGTCTGTCTCCTTTTTCGTGCGGCGCGCCCCTGTGCCACCCCATTGCGACTGCGTGCGTGCGTGCGCCTTTCGAATCGATGCTTTGCCGGTTGCACTTGCACCCGGAATATCGGCGTCGTGGCTTCGCTTGTGAACGTTGGGATCCACGCGACGTGATGGCTGGCTGGTGCCATTGGTCGGGTCAGCTGTAAGAGCAACTCCAACGCGCCGACCCAAACGAACGGCGTTTTTGTTCGCTTTTTGTTCGTTTAGGCCGACCACCCGCTCGGTGTCCGTCCTGTTTATCATTTGAGTCGGCAGTGCGTCCAACGTGTCGACCCATATTTGCCGTCGTGGCCGGCTGGCCGTCCTTTTTTCAACAAATATGCACATATTTTGCATTATTTCACAAGCAAATATATAGTTTCACAACCAAATAATTCGCAATCAAATAAATTAAGCATAGTTTTGCAAGCCAAATAAAAATAAAATTGTCTCACATAGTTTTACAAGCCGAATAAAAAATATACTTTATTGGTTGCCAACATGAGCCCACATATGCTCAACCAAATCATTTTGCAGCTGCATGGGAGCTTCCCAATCACGCATTTCATGATAAAATTGAGTGAACTGTTCAAATGTTGCCGCTCCTCCATGCTCAGGCACAACATTCTCACCCTGAAACTAAAACCCTTGATCGTACATATGTTCCGGATGCTCATCTTCTACGATCATATTGTGCATGATCACATAAGCAGTCATCACCTCCCACAACTTCTTGGTGCTCCAAGTCCTAACAGGATACCGAACGATGCCCCATCGAGATTGCAAAACACCAAAGGCACGCTCGACGTCCTCCCTAGCACTCTCTTGCTCTTGGGCAAATCTTTTCCTCTTCTCTCCAACAGGGTTGGGGATTGTCTTCACAATAGTGGTCCACTGAGGATAGATACCGCCACCTAGGTAGTATGCTTTGTCGTAGTTGTGGCCGTTGATGATAACATTCACCGGTGGGCTGTTGCCTTCGGCAAGCCTTGCAAACACCGGCGAGCGTTGAAGCACGTTGATATCATTGTGTGATCCGGCCATGCCAAAGAAAGAGTGCCAGATCCAGAGATCTTGTGAGGCCACGGCCTCAAGTATGACAGTGCAAACCCTGACATGGCCCTTATACTGCCCTTGCCAAGCAGAAGGGCAGTTCTTCCACTCCCAGTGCATGCAGTCTATGCTGCCAAGCATCCCTGGGAAGCCCCTGCTGGCATTCATTGCCAACAAGCAGACTGTATCTTGAGGAGTCGGCTCTCTCGAGTACTCAGGGCCAAACACAGCAATCACAGCCTTGCAGAACTTATACATGGAGTCTAGGCATGTAGACTCGCTCATACGGACGTACTCATCAATGAGATCACCGGGCACTCCGTATGCAAGCATCCGGACGGCTGCAGTGCATTTCTGATAAGATGAGAAGCCAATCTTTCCAAGGGCATCCTCTTTGCACTCGAAATAGTCATCATATCCGACTACCCCCTCTCTAATACGGTTGAAAGGATTCCTACTCATACGAAAACGCCGCCGGAATTTTAGATGTTTGAACAGCAGGTTGGTTGTGTCAAAGTAGTCCTTCCAAAGAAGGAAATGACCGCTCTCTCGGTTGCGATTCAACGCCGGAAGGTGCCCCGGGATCGAGCCACGTAACAACGGCCTCTGGCTATTAAGGTGGTGATGGACCAACACGACAGCCAAGATCTCCTCCTCATCATCGGACGAGGAACCGTCGGAGTCGCAAAGGAAATTGTGGAAAAAGAACTCGTCGGCGGAGTCCATTTTGTACCTTGGCAAACTGTCGAATAGCTTGCGGGCGTCGACGAAGGAGCCGGCCGGCGAGGAGACGCGCGCCTCCCTTGGACCAGGTGGCTGCCCTAGAGGTGTCCGACGAGCATGCCGGCGTCCGACGAGCGTGCCGGCGTCAAGATGAAGGAGCTGGACGGGGCGACGAGGCGGCTTCCTGCTTGTGTCGGCGTCGGGAGGTGGGGTGGGAAGCTTCGGTGCCCCGGCGGCGAGACCATGGTGGCGGTGACATGGGAGGTGGCGGCGTTGGGGGAGGTGTGTCGGCACCGGCTGCTGGCAGAGGCAACGAAAATGGGCGGTGGCGGCGACGCGGCGGAGGCGGGCGAGGGTTTGCTGTCGATCTTGGGGTGGGGGAGGATGGCCAATGTGCCATCGACTAGCGGGCCAGCGGGAAGAGTAGGCGGGCGCCGCACGCGTCTGTTTTGTGTCCGCACCGGTGCAAATGAGGCTCAAAATTGGGCTAGGAATAGGTCGACAGGCGGACGAAAAGCGGACGCGCGTCCGTTTGGATTGGCGCGTTGGGCCTGACTTTTTTGTCCGCGCCGACCCAAACGGACGCGCACGGACGGCGCGTTGGAGTTGCTCTAACGGTTTGCAGTTTTGCACCACCTGGGTTAATGGTGACTTGGTGATTGATGTGGAGTAAGGAGAAGATCAACGCACATCTACACAAGACACATCGATCTACTAAAGCTGTTTTCACTCTTTGATTTGAAAGAAGAATAACACTTTTGACTTACAGGGGGTATACTGACTCTATTCCTTTTTCCACCATTTTTAATAAGAAAGGAATGTCTATCTAGCTTTTTCATAGGACAGTTGTGTTTTCATATTTTCAGTTTTCGACTAGCTTTTGCTAAATCTTAGTTGCCTACTATTTCCCTCGCAAAAAAAAAAAACGCCTACTATTTGAAAAAACTTCTCAGCGACTTACGGTTGCACACTACTAAATTCGAAATTGCAATACGTTTGTGCAACCCCAGTTGCATGTTATTGTACAATTATGTCTTTGAGTTTTAAAATAGAGTGGTATGATAATAAGGGCCCGTTCGGTGTCCCTCCGCTCCAGGATCTGCAGTTAGAAATCCCAGAGCGAGCGAAACGGTGCTCCCAGATCCGGGGATTTTGAGGAGACGGTGGATTGCTGAACGGGCCCTAAGAACAATAAGGTGTTCATCGCCTACCTGCTCCCGTGCGGCGCCGCCGCGCCGCATCGGAGCGCCCCCGCCGGCCGCCTCCAGTACACTCCAGCGCAGCCCCTCCTCCCGCCGCCGTCGGGGGCGTCACAGGCAAAGCCTGTGTGCCGCGGCGGCGGCGACGGTGTTTTCCTCGGCCAACGCTTCGGTCAGGGTGGCGACGGCCGCGCCGGCCGGATCTAAGGCAGTGATGGGAGGCGGCGGCGACTAGGCAGGCGGCGGCGTACGGTGACGGGACGGCGGCGGCTTGGGCGCCCGATCTAGGCCTGGTTGGGCTTCGGCGGGCCGCACACGTCATGTACTGTTCCGTCAACGGCATGCTGCTCCTGGGATTGACCCGCAACACGAGAACGTTGGGGGCTCCAGCCCTGGGCGTGGCGGTGGTGGCCACCTCCTTCGCCGGAGATGGCCAGCCTGAGGCTGGGTGGTCGGATCTCCAGATCCGTCATTTAGTCCCGGCTGCGAGTTGGGGAGACAGAGTTGCCGGTGAAAACCGAGCCGATGACGGGCGATGGCGGCGTTTGGCGCCGTTACCTTAATGAATGCATCGTCGTGTAACTTATGTCGACCCACTCGTGCTGCTTCGGGGGAAACCCTAGGATCTGTTCATCTAGATCGGACGATGGCGGTACTGCGGTGTCGTTTCTCTCTTGGGAGCATCGTTTGTGGAGCAGCGCTGGAAGACAGAGGGGGGAGGTGGAGCGGCTAAGTCTTGCACAGAGCTTCGGTGAAGATGTCAAGTCATGCCTGGCCGACAGGTGCTACGCTGTGTCATGACTGGTCGGCAGGTGCTACGCACGACAGATCTTCCAGAGTCTTCACGTCTGGATGGATGTGCGTAGGGTGGTGGCACCGTTGGGCGCCGTGGTGGCGTCGACGGATGTACGGACTGAAGGAAATATGCCCTAGAGGCAATAATAAAGTTGTTATTTATATTTCCTTATATCATGATAAATGTTTATTATTCATGCTAGAATTGTATTAACCGGAAACTTAATATATGTGTGAATACATAGACAAAACAAAGTGTCCCTAGTATGCCTTTACTTGACTAGCTCGTTAATCAAAGATGGTTAAGTTTCCTGACCATAGACATGTGTTGTCATTTGATGAACGGGATAACATCATTAGGAGAATGATGTGATGGACAAGACCCATCCGTTAGCGTAGCATCATGATTGTTAAGTTTTATTGCTATTGCTTTCTTCATGACTTATACATATTCCTCTGACTATGAGATTATGCAACTCCCGAATACCGGAGGAACACCTTGTGTGCTATCAAACGTCACAACGTAACTGGGTGATTATAAAGATGCTCTACAGGTGTCTCCGAAGGTGTTTGTTGGGTTGGCATAGATCGAGATTAGGATTTGTCACTCCGAGTATCGGAGGGGTATCTCTGGGCCCTCTCGGTAATGCACATCATATGAAGCCTTGCAAGCAATGTGATGCATTACGGAACGAGTAAAGAGACTTGCCAGTAACGAGATTGAACTAGGTATGATGATACCGGCGATCGAATCTCGGGCAAGTAACATACCGATGACAAAGGGAATAACGTATGTTGTTATGCGGTTTGACCGATAAAGATCTTCGTAGAATATGTGGGAGCCAATATGAGCATCCAGGTTCCGCTATTGGTTATTGACTGGAGATGAGTCTCGGTCATGTCTACATAGTTCTCGAACCCGTAAGGTCCGCACGCTTAACGTTCGATGACGATCGGTATTATGAGTTTATGTGTTTTGATGTACCGAAGGTAGTTCGGAGTCCCGGATGTGATCACGGACATGACGAGGAGTCTCGAAATGGTTGAGACATAAAGATCGATATATTGGAAGGCTATGTTTGGACACCGGAATGGTTCCGGATGAGTTCGGGCATTTCCGGAGCACCGGGAGGTTACCGGAACCCCCCGGGGAGTCAATGGGCCTTATTGGGCCTTAGTGGAAGAGAGGAGGAGGCGGCCAGGTGGAGGGCGCCCCGCCCCCCCGCGCCCCCCCCCCCCCCCCAAGCCCAATCCGAATTGGGGGGGGCCAGCCCCCCCTTCTTTCCTTCTCCCTCTCTCCCTCTTCCTTCTCTCCTACTCCAACTAGGGAAGGGGGGAAACCTACTCCTACTGGGAGTAGGACTCCCCCCCTTGGGCGCCATAGAAGGGCCGGCCCTCCCCTCCTCCACTCCTTTATATACGGGGGGGGGGGCACCCCATAGACCACACAGTTGACAGTTGTCTTAGCCGTGTGCGGTGCCCCCCTCCACAGATTTTCCACCTCGGTCATATCGTTATTGCTTAGGCGAAGCCCTGCGTCGTAACTTCATCATCACCGTCATCACGCCGTCTTGCTTGACGAAACTCTCCCTTGGCCTCAGCTGGAATCAGAGTACGAGGGACGTCACCGAGCTGAACATGGTGCATCGCGAAGGTGTCGTGCGTTCGGTACTTGATCGGTTGGATCGCGAAGACGTTCGACTACATCAACCGCGTTACTTAAACGCTTCCGCTTTCGGTCTACGAGGGTACTGGACACACTCTCCCTCCGCTCATTGCTATGCATCACATAGATAGATCTTGCGTGTTCGTAGGAATTTTTTTTGAAATTACTGCGTTCCCCAACAGTGGCATCCGAGCCAGGTCTATGCGTAGATGTTATATGATGAGTAGAACACAAAGAGTTGTGGGCGATAATAGTCATACTGCTTACCAGCATGTCATACTTTGATTCGGCGGTATTGTTGGATGAAGCGGCCCAGACCACTTACATGACCGCGTTCATGAGACTGGTTCTACCGCCGTGCTTCGCACATAGGTGGCTAGTGGGTTGTCTATTTCTCCAACTTTAGTTGAATCGAGTTTGACTACCCCTGTCCTTGTTGAAGGTTAAAACAGCCACACTTGACGAAAAATCGTATGTGGTTTTGATGCGTAGGTAAAACAGTTCTTGCTAGAAGCCCGTAGCAGCCACGTAAAACTTGCCACAACAAAGTAGAGACGTCTAACTTGTTTTTGCAGGGCTTGCTGTGATGTGATATGGTCAAGACGTGATGATATAAAATTGTTGTATGAGATGATCATGTTTTGTAACATTTATCGGCAACTGGCAGGAGCCATATGGTTGTCGCTTTATTGTATGAAATGCAATCGCCATGTAATTGCTTTACTTATCACTAAGCGGTAGCGATAGTCGTAGAAGCAATAGTTGGCAAGACGACAACGATGCTTCGATGGAGATCAGGTGTCAAGTCGGTGACGATGGTGATCATGACGGTGCTTTGGAGATGGAGATCAAAGGCACAGATGATGATGGCCATATCATATCACTTATTTTGATTGCATGTGATGTTTTATCTGTTATGCATCTTTTTTGCTTATACGCGTAGCATTATAAATTATCCCTCACTAAATTTCAAGGTATAAGTGTTCTCCCTGAGTATGCACCGTTGCGAAAGTTCTTCGTGCTGAGACACCACGTGATGATCGGGTGTGATAGGCTCTACGTTCAATACAACGGGTGCAAGACAGTTTTGCACATGCGGAATACTCGGGTTTACCTTGACGAGCCTAGCATTGCAATATATGGCCTCGGAACACTGAGACCGAAAGGTCGAACGTGAATCATATAGTAGATATATCAACATAGAGATGTTCACCATTGAAAACTACTCCATCTCAAGTGATGATCGGACATGGTTTTAGTTGATATGGATCCACGTGATCATTTAGATGACTAGAGGGATGTCTATCTAAGTGGGAGTTCTTAAGTAATATGATTAATTGAACTTTAATTATCATGAACTTAGTCCTGATATGTTTTGCAAATTATGCTGTAGTTCAATAGCTCGCGTATACTCCCCTGTTTTATTTTTGATATGTTCCTAAGAAAACTAAGTTGAAAGATGATAGTAGCAATGAATGCGGACTGGTTCCTGATCCTGAGGATTATCCTCATTGCTGCAACAGAAACAATTATGTCCTTATGCACTGGTAGGTGACAGACCTATTGCAGGAGCAGATGCCAAACGTTTGAATTAGGTAGCTCGATATGATGACTACTTGATAGTTAGTGCGCCAGGATTTACGGCTTAGCACCCGGACTTCAACGACGTTTTGAACGTCATGGAGC
This sequence comes from Thinopyrum elongatum, assembly GCA_011799875.1. NCBI lineage: Eukaryota > Viridiplantae > Streptophyta > Magnoliopsida > Poales > Poaceae > Thinopyrum > Thinopyrum elongatum. Next base: position 152,226,859 of record CM022302.1, on the reverse strand, counting down.
ATATGAGATGTTCCAGGAGTTGAAGTTAATATTTCAAGCAAATGCCCGGATTGAGAGATATGAAGTCTCCAATAAGTTCTATAGCTGCAAAATGGAGGAGAATAGTTCTGTCAGTGAACATATACTCAAAATGTCTGGGTATCATAATCACTTGACTCAGCTGGGAGTTAATCTTCCGGTTGATAGTGTCATTGACAGAGTTCTTCAATCACTGCCACCAAGCTACAAAAGCTTCGTGATGAACTATAATATGCAAGGGATGGATAAGACAATTCCCGAGCTCTTCGCAATGCTAAAGGCTGCGGAGGTAGAAATCAAGAAGGAGCATCAAGTGTTGATGGTCAACAAGACCACCAGTTTCAAGAAAAAAGGTAAAGGGAAGAAGGGGAACTTCAAGAAGAATGACAAGCAAGTTGCTGCTCAAGTGAAGAAGCCCAAGTCTGGACCTAAGCTTGAGACTGAGTGCTTCTACTGCAAAGGGACTGGTCACTGGAAGCGGAATTGCCCCAAGTATTTGGCGGATAAGAAGGATGGCAAGGTGAACAAAGGTATATGTGATATACATGTTATTGACGTGTACCTTACTAATGCTCGCAGCAGTACCTGGGTATTTGATACTGGTTCTGTTGCTAATATTTGCAACTCGAAACAGGGACTACAGATTAAGTGAAGATTGGCTAAGGACGAGGTGACGATGCGCGTGGGAAATGGTTCCAAAGTCGATGTGATCGCCGTCGGCACGCTACCTCTACATCTACCTTCGGGATTAGTTTTAGACCTGAATAATTGTTATTTGGTGCCAGCGTTAAGCATGAACATTATATCTGGATCTTGTTTGATGCGAGACGGTTATTCATTTAAATCTGAGAATAATGGTTGTTCTATTTATATGAGTAATATCTTTTATGGTCATGCACCCTTAAAGAGTGGTCTATTTTTGTTGAATCTCGATAGTAGTGATACACATATTCATAATATTGAAGCCAAAAGATGCAGAGTTGATAATGATAGTGCAACTTATTTGTGGCACTGCCGTTTGGGTCATATTGGTGTAAAGCGCATGAAGAAACTCCATACTGATGGACTTTTGGAATCACTTGATTATGAATCACTTGGTACTTGCGAACCATGCCTCATGGGCAAGATGACTAAAATTCCGTTCTCCAGAACAATGGAGCGAGCAACAGATTTATTGGAAATAATACATACTGATGTATGCGGTCCGATGAATATTGAGGCTCGCGGCAGGTATCGTTATTTTTTGACCTTCACAGATGATTTGAGCAGATATGGGTATATCTACTTGATGAAACATAAGTCCGAAACATTTGAAAAGTTCAAAGAATTTCAGAGTGAAGTAGAAAATCATCGTAACAAGAAAATAAAGTTTCTGCGATCTGATCGTGGAGGAGAATATTTGAGTTACGAGTTTGGTCTTCATTTGAAACAATGCGGAATAGTTTTGCAACTCACGCCACCCGGAACAACACAGCGTAATGGTGTGTCCGAACGTCGTAACCGCACTTTATTAGATATGGTGCGATCTATGATGTCTCTTACTAGTTTACCGCTATCGTTTTGGGGTTATGCTTTAGAGACGGCTGCATTCACGTTAAATAGGGCACCATCTAAATCCGTTGAGACGACACCTTATGAACTGTGGTTTGGCAAGAAACCCAAGTTGTCGTTTCTTAAAGTTTGGGGCTATGATGCTTATGTGAAAAAGCTTCAACCTGATAAGCTCGAACCCAAATCGGAGAAATGTGTCTTCATAGGATACCCAAAGGAGACTGTTGGGTACACCTTCTATCACAGATCCGAAGGCAAGATATTCGTTGCTAAGAATGGATCCTTTCTAGAGAAGGAGTTTCTCTCGAAAGAAGTGAGTGGGAGGAAAGTAGAACTTGATGAGGTAATTGTACCTTCTCCCGAATTGGAAAGTAGTTCACCACAGAAATCAGTTCCAGTGATGCCTACACCAGTTAGTGAGGAAGTTAATGATGATGATCATGAAACTTCGGATCAAGTTGCTACCGAACCTCGTAGGTCAACCAGAGTATGTTCCGCACCAGAGTGGTATGGTAATCCTGATCTGGAAATCATGTTACTAGACCATGACGAACCTACGAACTATGAGGAAGCGATGATGAGCCCAGATTCCGCGAAATGGCTTGAGGCCATGAAATATGAGATGGGATCCATGTATGAGAACAAAGTGTGGACTTTGGTTGACTTGCCCGATGATCGACAAGCCATAGAGAATAAATGGATCTTCAAGAAGAAGACTGACGCTGACGGTAATGTTACTGTCTACAAAGCTCGACTTGTTGCGAAAAGTTTTTCGACAAGTTCAAGGAGTTGACTACGATGAGACCTTCTCACCCGTAGCGATGCTTAAGTCTGTCCGAATCATGTTAGCAATTGCCGCGTTTTATGATTATGAAATTTGGCAAATGGATGTAAAAACTGCATTCCTGAATGGATTTCTGGAAGAAGAGTTGTATATGATGCAACCAGAAGGTTTTATCGATCCAAAAGATGCTAACAAAGTGTGCAAGCTCCAGCGATCCATTTATGGACTGGTGCAAGCATCTCGGAGTTGGAATAAATGTTTTGATAGTGTGATCAAAGCATATGGTTTTATACAGACTTTTGGAGAAGCCTGTATTTACAAGAAAGTGAGTGGGAGCTCTGTAGCATTTCTAATATTATATGTGGATGACATATTATTGATTGGAAATGATATAGAATTTCTGGATAGCATAAAAGGATACTTGAACAAGAGTTTTTCAATGAAAGACCTCGGTGAAGCTGCTTACATATTGGGCATCAAGATCTATAGAGATAGATCAAGACGCTTAATTGGACTTTCACAAAGCACATACCTTGATAAAGTTTTGAAGAAGTTCAAAATGGATCAAGCAAAGAAAGGGTTCTTGCCTGTGTTACAAGGTGTGAAGTTGAGTCAGACTCAATGCCCGACCACTGCAGAAGATAGAGAGAAAATGAAAGTCATTCCCTATGCTTCAGCCATAGGTTCTATCATGTATGCAATGCTGTGTACTAGACCTGATGTGTGCCTTGCTATTAGTTTAGCAGGGAGGTACCAAAGTAATCCAGGAGTGGATCACTGGACAGCGGTCAAGAACATCCTGAAATACCTGAAAAGGACTAAGGATATGTTTCTTGTTTATGGAGGTGAAAAAGAGCTCGTCGTAAATGGTTACGTCGATGCAAGCTTTGACACTTATCCGGATGACTCTAAGTCACAAACCGGATACGTATTTATATTGAACGGTGGAGCTGTCAGTTGGTGCAGTTCTAAGCAAAGTGTCGTGGCGGGATCTACGTGTGAAGCGGAGTACATAGCTGCTTCGGAAGCAGCAAATGAAGGAGTCTGGATGAAGGAGTTCATATCCGATCTAGGTGCCATACCTAGTGCATCGGGTCCAATGAAAATCTTTTGTGACAATACTGGTGCAATTGCCTTGGCGAAGGAATCCAGATTTCACAAGAGAACCAAACACATCAAGAGACGCTTCAATTCCATCCGCGATCAAGTCAAGGAGGGAGACATAGAGATTTGCAAGATACATACGGATCTGAATGTTGCAGACCCGTTGACTAAGCCTCTCTCATGAGCAAAACATGATCAGCACCAAGACTCCATGGGTGTTAGAATCATTACTGTGTAATCTAGATTATTGACTCTAGTGCAAGTGGGAGACTGAAGGAAATATGCCCTAGAGGCAATAATAAAGTTGTTATTTATATTTTCTTATATCATGATAAATGTTTATTATTCATGCTAGAATTGTATTAACCGGAAACTTAGTACATGTGTGAATACATAGACAAACAGGGTGTCACTAGTATGCCTCTACTTGACTAGCTCGTTGATCAAAGATGGTTAAGTTTCCTATCCATAGACATGAGTTGTCATTTGATGAACGGGATCACATCATTAGAGAATGATGTGATTGACAAGACCCATCCGTTAGCTTAGCACGATGATCGTTTAGTTTGTTGCTATTGCTTTCTTCATGACTTATACATGTTCCTATGACAATGAGATTATGCAACTCCCGAATACCGAAGGAACACTTTGTGTGCTATCAAACGTCAGAACATAACTGGGTGATTATAAAGATGCTCTACAGGTGTCTCCGATGGTGTTTGTTGAGTTGGCATAGATCGAGATTAGGATTTGTCACTCCGATTGTCGGAGAGGTATCTCTGGGCCCTCTCGGTAATGCACATCACTATAAGCCTTGCAAGCAATGTGACTAATGAGTTAGTTATGGGATGATGCATTACGGAATGAGTAAAGAGACTTGCCGGTAATGAGATTGAACTAGGTATTGAGATACCGACGATCGAATCTCGGGCAAGTAACATACCGATGACAATGGGAACAATGTATGTTGTTATGTGGTTTGACCGATAAAGATCTTCGTAGAATATGTGGGAGCCAATATAAGCATCCAGGTTTCGCTATTGGTTATTGACCAGAGATGAGTCTCGGTCATGTCTACATAGTTCTCGAACCCGTAGGGTCTGCACGCTTAACGTTCGATGACGATCGATATTATGAGTTTATGTGTTTTGATGTACCGAAGGTTGTTCGGAGTCTCGGATGTGATCACGGACATGACGAGGAGTCTCGAAATGGTCGAGACATAAAGATCGATATATTGGAAGGCTATGTTTGGACACCGGAATGGTTCCGGATAAGTTCGGGCATTTTTCGGAGTACCGGGAGGTTACCGGAACCCCCCGGGGAGTCAATGGGCCTTATTGGGCCTTAGTGGAAGAGAGGAGGAGGCGGCCAGGTGGAGGGCGCCCCCCCCCCCAAGCCCAGTCCGAATTGGGGTGGGGGGCCAGCCCCCCCTTTCCTTCTCCCTCTCTCCCTCTTCCTTCTTCTCCTACTCCAACTAGGGAAGGGGGGAAACCTACTCCTACTGGGAGTAGGACTCCCCCCCTTGGGCGCGCCATAGAGAGGGCCGGCCCTCCCCTCCTCCACTCCTTTATATACGGGGGAGGGGGGCACCCCATAGACACACAAGTTGACAGTTGTCTTAGCCGTGTGCGGTGCCCCCCTCCACAGATTTCCACCTCGGTCATATCGTTGTAGTGCTTAGGCGAAGCCCTGCGTCGGTAACTTCATCATCACCGTCATCACGCCGTCGTGCTGACGAAACTCTCCCTTGGCCTCAGCTGGATCAAGAGTACGAGGGACGTCACCGAGCTGAACATGTGCAGATCGCGAAGGTGTCGTGCGTTCGGTACTTGATCGGTTGGATCGCGAAGACGTTCGACTACATCAACCGCGTTACTTAAACGCTTCCGCTTTCGGTCTACGAGGGTACGTGGACACACTCTCCCGCTCATTGCTATGCATCACATAGATAGATCTTGCGTGTTCGTAGGAATTTTTTTGAAATTACTGCGTTCCCCAACAGTGGCATCCGAGCCAGGTCTATGCGTAGATGTTATATGCATGAGTAGAACACAAAGAGTTGTGGGCGATAATAGTCATACTGCTTACCAGCATGTCATACTTTGATTCGGCGGTATTGTTGGATGAAGCGGCCCAGACCGACATTACATGACCGCGTTCATGAGACTGGTTCTACCGCCGTGCTTCGCACATAGGTGGCTAGTGGGTGTCTATTTCTCCAACTTTAGTTGAATCGAGTTTGACTACGCCCGGTCCTTGTTGAAGGTTAAAACAGCACACTTGACGAAAAATCGTTGTGGTTTTGATGCGTAGGTAAGAACAGTTCTTGCTAGAAGCCCGTAGCAGCCACGTAAAACTTGCAACAACAAAGTAGAGGACGTCTAACTTGTTTTTGCAGGGCTTGCTGTGATGTGATATGGTCAAGACGTGATGATATATAAATTGTTGTATGAGATGATCATGTTTTGTAACATTTATCGGCAACTGGCAGGAGCCATATGGTTGTCGCTTTATTGTATGAAATGCAATCGCCATGTAATTGCTTTACTTTATCACTAAGCGGTAGCGATAGTCGTAGAAGCAATAGTTGGCAAGACGACAACGATGCTTCGATGGAGATCAGGGTGTCAAGTCGGTGACGATGGTGATCATGACGGTGCTTTGGAGATGGAGATCAAAGGCACAAGATGATGATGGCCATATCATATCACTTATTTTGATTGCATGTGATGTTTATCTGTTATGCATCTTATTTTGCTTAGTACGGCGGTAGCATTATAAGATGATCCCTCACTAAATTTCAAGGTATAAGTGTTCTCCCTGAGTATGCACCGTTGCGAAAGTTCTTCGTGCTGAGACACCACGTGATGATCGGGTGTGATAGGCTCTACGTTCAAATACAACGGGTGCAAGACAGTTTTGCACATGCGGAATACTCGGGTTAAACTTGACGAGCCTAGCATATGCAGATATGGCCTCGGAACACTGAGACCGAAAGGTCGAACGTGAATCATATAGTAGATATGATCAACATAGAGATGTTCACCATTGAAAACTACTCCATCTCACGTGATGATCGGACATGGTTTAGTTGATATGGATCACGTGATCATTTAGATGACTAGAGGGATGTCTATCTAAGTGGGAGTTCTTAAGTAATATGATTAATTGAACTTTAATTTATCATGAACTTAGTCCTGATAGTATTTGCAAATTATGCTGTAGTTCAATAGCTCGCGTATAGCTCCCCTGTTTTATTTTTGATATGTTCCTAGAGAAAACTAAGTTGAAAGATGATAGTAGCAATGATGCGGACTGGTTCCGTGATCTGAGGATTATCCTCATTGCTGCACAGAAAAATTATGTCCTTGATGCACTGGTAGGTGACAGACCTATTGCAGGAGCAGATGCAAACGTTATGAATGTTTAGTAAGCTCGATATGATGACTACTTGATAGTTTAGTGCGCCATGATTTACGGCTTAGAACCGGGACTTCAAAAATGTTTTGAACGCCACGGAGCATATGAGATGTTCCAAGAGCTGAAATCGGTATTTCAGACTCATGCCCGTGTCGAGAGGTATGAGACCTCTGACAAATACTTTGCCTACAAGATGGAGGAGAATAGCTCAACCATTGAGCATATGCTCAGAATGTTTGGGTACTACAATCGCTTGAATCAACTGGGAGTTAATCTTCCAGATAAAATAGTGATTGACAGAGTTCTCTAGTCACTATCACCAAGTTACTAGAACTTCGTGATGAACTATAATATGCAAGGGATGAATAAGACAATTCCCGAGCTCTTCGCGATGCTAAAGGCTGCGAAGGTAAAGATCAAAAAGGAGCATCAAGTGTTGATGGTTAACAAGACCACTAGTTTCAAGAAAAAGGGCAAAGGGAAGAAGGGGAACTTCAAGAAGAATAGCAAGCAAGTTGCTACTCCCAGGAAGAAGCCCAAGTCTGGACCTAAGCCTGAAACTGAGTGCTTCTACTGCAAAGGGACTGGTCACTGGAAGCAGAACTGCCCCAAGTATTTGGTGGATAAGAAGGATGGCAAAGTGAACAAAGGTATATTTGATATACATGTTATTGATGTGTATTTTACTAGTGTTGATAGTAGCCCCCGAGTATTTGATACTGGTTCAGTTGCTATGATTAGTAACTCGAAAGAGGAGTTGCAAAATGAACAGAGACTAGTTAAAAACGTAGTGACGATGAGTGTTGGAAGTGATTCCAAGGTTGATAAGATCACCATCGCACACTCCCTTTACCTTCGGGATTAGTGTTAAACCTAAATAAATGTTATTTGGTGTTTGCGTAAAGCATGAATATGATTGGATCATGTTTATTGCAATACGGTTATTCATTTAAATCGAAGAATAATTGTTGTTCTGTTTACATGAATAAAACCCTCTATGGTCATACACTCAATGGATTATTGAATCTCAATCGTGGTGATACACATAATATTAATGCCAAAAGATGCAAAGTTAATAATGATAGTGCAACATATTTGTGACACTGTCGTTTAGGTCATATTGGTGTAAAGCGCATGAAGAAAATCCATGCTGATGGACTTTTGGAATCACTTGATTATGAATCACTTGGTACTTGCGAACCATGCCTCATGGGCAAGATGACTAAAACTCCGTTCTCCGGAACAATGGAGCGAGCAATAGATTTATTGGAAATAATGCATACTGATGTATGCGGTCCAATGAATATTGAGGCTCGCGGCGGGTATCGTTATTTTCTGACCTTCACAGATGATTTGAGCAGATATGGGTATATCTACTTGATGCAACATAAGTCTGAAACATTTGAAAAGTTCAAAGAATTTCACAGTGAAGTGGAAAATCATCGTAACAAGAAAATAATGTTTCTGCGATCTGCTCGTGGAGGCGAATATTTGAGTTACGAGTTTGGTCTTCATTTAAAACAATGCGGAATAGTTTCGCAACTCACGCCACCTGGAACACCACAGCGTAATGGTGTGTCCGAACGTCATAACCATACTTTATTAGATATGGTGCGATCTATGATGTCTCTTACCGATTTACCACTATCGTTTTGGGGTTATGCATTAGAGACAGCTACATTCACGTTAAATAGGGCACCGTCTAAATCCGTTGAGACGACACCGTATGAACTGTGGTTTGGCAAGAAACCTAAGCTGTCGTTTCTTAAAGTTTGGGGTTGCGATGCTTATGTGAAAAAGCTTCAGCCTGATAAGCTCGAACCCAAATCGGAGAAGTGCGTCCTCATAGGATACCCAAAAGAAACTGTTGGGTACACCTTCTATCACAGATCCGAAGGCAAGATTTTTGTTGCTAAGAATGGATCCTTTCTAGAGAAGGAGTTTCTCTCGAAAGAAGTGAGTGGGAGGAAAGTAGAACTTGATGAGGTAATTGTACCTGCTCCCTTATTGGAAAGTAGTTCATCACAGAAATCAGTTCCAGTGATTCCTACACCAATTAGTGAGGAAGCTAATGATAATGATCATGAAACTTCAGATCAAGTTACTACCGAACCTCGTAGGTCAACCAGAGTAAGATCCACACCAGAGTGGTACGGTAATCCTGTTCTGGAGGTCATGTTATGTAACACCCCTGTGTAACTACCACTGTGATCAGCTGCTAATAATGCTAGGTCATATCATTTGCAGTGCTTAAACATAGTGGTTAACCAAAGCAATTCAACTCCATTTTGAAATTCAACTCAAATTCAAAAGTGCAAAATAAATTTGCTCAAACATTGTTGCAAAAATGTTCACTAAATAGAAAATATTCCAGAAGCACTCATAAAAATATCACCAGTAATACTTGGATTAATTAAATGATTCAAGCAATATGGAACAGCACCAATACAGCAATATATAATACATTTAAAATCATATCAATTTCAAATGAAGCCCAACTTTGCTCAAACCAATTTTTGGTGAAAGGTAATATTACATTGCAATATTTGAACCAAGGTTCATATTTTACAAAAATGCATAAGTGGCCTAATGATTGCTGGACAGAAAAGAAATAGAATAAAAATTAAAACAGAAACAGAAAAAGTAGTAGAGAAATGAAAGGAGGGAGGCCACTGTGGCCTCGGCCCAGCGCCACAGGCGAGGCCCATCCACCAGGATCGTCTCCCTCCTCCCCGTGTCAGCGCGTGCGCGCCCCTGAGCCGGCGATGGCCAGCTGTTGGCCATCCCCCGGCGCCGCTGCCGCCGCGAGGGGGATAAGAACGACCCAGGACACTCCCCCAGGCGAACCCTAGCTCCACTCCTCCCCGTTCCCCTTCTCTCTTTCGATCCAGCTCATCCCGAGCGCAGTCATCCCCGTCGCCGCGTCGATCCCGTGGACTCCGGCCACCACACGCCTCGCCGCCACGTCGTAGAGGATCGCCGTCGTCCGCTGCGTCTGTAGACGCCACTAGTTGGAGCCGGGAGCCACTGCTCCGAGCCCGACGATGTCTTCTTCTTCCTCGGGCCGCCGGCGAACTTCTCCGATTCCGGTGCCGCTGCTGCTCCTAAACCGTCAACGGCTTTTCATAGCCACCCGGTGAGCTCCACTCCATTTTCCCCCTCTTCTCCCCGCACCTCTCCGTCACCGTAGTGGCCGCACTCGAGATGCCCGAGCTCCACGCCGCCGACGAGCTCACCAGCGTAGCCACACACGCCGTAGATCTCAGCCGAGCACGGTATCGTGCTCAGCACGCTCGCAGGACTCCGACAACCCCTCCAGCTCGTTGTACCATGTCCATTTACGCCGTTCCCACCTTCACCGAACGCCGGCGTCCGCTGCGCTGCTCGCAGCTATCGTTTCCAGTCACCTCTGGCCCGGAGACCACCCGCGTTGGATGCGGCATAACACGCTCGTTCGAACGCAAGCTACCGCACGCAGAACGCTTCACCGTAGCGGAATTCCGGCGAGACCCGAGCTGCGCCGCCATGTTTTTCGGTCACCGGCGTTGTTCCGGCGCCGGCAGCCGACGTGGCTCGGTGGCCCCCACCCCTGGGCCACTGACTGTGGGGCCCCGCGGGCCCCTTTAACCCCGCTGACCCGGGTCAATGCCGACGTGGCCACCCTGTGGCTATGAAAAGCGGGCCCCACCGCAAATAGTTAATTAAAATGTTTTAAAATTTAAAAGATAATTAGTTTAGACTAATGACTCACTAACATATGGGGCCCACCCCACTAATCACTCTATTAGTTTAGATAATCCACTGTTAGTCTAACAGGGGCTGACATGTGGGTCCCAGGTTTGACTGGTCAGCCGACCTGCTGACTTGCTGATGTCAGCATTACCTCATGCTGATGTCATAATTCAATTCTGTTAATAAAAATAATTCCAGAAAATCATTTAAACTTTGAAAATTAATAACTTTTAAACCGTAGCTCAGATTGAAAAACTTAAAACATGAAACTTGCTCAGAACGACGAGACGAATCTGATCGTGTCGTCTATTTCAATGCCGAAACCCTCTACGTAGAAGAACTCGTAACTCCAAGCCCGATTCTGGTAGATGAATAGTGCACACACACCGGGTAATAAATCTCGCGGTAATCCTAAAAATAACTAAAATGACTTAGATGCATATTTAGGCAACCCTGCACTGCATCATAGCATAGCACGCAGTATGTTGCATCTGATTGCATTGTATTTACTTGTTTCCTCCCCCTCTCTTCTCTCTCGGTAGACCCCGACGTCGACGTAGCTCCTGAGACAGACGCCGCTCCGGAGTACGACTACGTCCCCGACGACCCTGCCCTTGCCGTCGAGCAGACAGGCAAGCACCCCCATTTTGAGCATTCCGATATCGCCCACTCTCTTCTCTCTTATGCTTGCATTAGAAGTTACTACTGCTGCTGTTGTCCTATATCTGCTGCATAGCTTGTTTACTTGTAACCTGCTATTGATACTCATCGGTTATCCTAAACTGTATAGAATAGGTTGGGTAGAGACCATCAGAGAGCCTATTTGTCCCGACAGCCCCGCTGGACTCTCAGAAGACCTGAGCAACGGGATCGAAGATCAGACCCTGGCACCGCATGTCACTTCCTCCTTAAATTGCTCGACACTACTGGGTTACTATCGGGTGCCGAGGGTGATACCTCGTCAGCACTTCTGATGATAACCTTGTAGGTTAGTTAATCGGTCGTGGTAAGCGAGGGTGATTCCTCCTACACCACCCCCGATACCAACGCCGTCGTGCAACCGTTCAAGTGTGGACCTCGAGGGTGATTCCTCCTTCGTTCACCTTGATGATATCCTCGAGTGAGATTCCATCGAGGGTGATTCCTTAGGGTTCCCCCTTGGTGTCAGACACACGGAGACTTTGGTGACTATGACTGAACACTGAACCATGATACTAAAGACGGGTCGGCCCTGAGGGGTACCCGCGCGAGCATGAATGCGAAGTGATGTGGAGTCGGGTTGACCTGAGAGGTGCCCGCGAGATAACTACGAGGCGTGGCCGGGCATTCTTAGCCCTTGCCGCAAGTCCTCGAGACGGGGCGACGGGGTCACATCGATCGTGAGTCTCTGCTCGTTTCCGCGCGCTCCTAATCCACTAACGGTTTGGATATTTGATCCGAGGGGCCTCTGGCCTGATAGCACTAACCATCACGTGGGCATAGTATGGGCGTTCTGCATCGTATACATCAGCCGATGCTCTATTGACGTCAGCGAGGAGCGGCCCATTTTGGATTGGACTAGGAACGCAACTGCGCTTGTATAAGGGGTTGCTAGGTCTGCTTCCGAAACGTCCTCGCAACGTGCAGGGTTCCCAGGGCGAAGGCCCAAGACCCCTGGGGGCATAGGTTAGTCCGGCGTGCTGACCTCTCTTTAGAGCCTAGGTCGGGTTGCGGCGTGTTGCTTAGCCGAGGCCGGGCATAACCCAGTAAAAGTGTGTCCGGCCGGAGTTAAGCGAGCGTGGTGGGTAAGTTGGTGCACCCCTGCAGGGAAGAACTAATCTATCGATAGCCTGTCCTACGGTAACGGACACTCGGAGTTGTATCCCGATCGGTACAACTAGAACTGAGATGAGAACTGTCGGGGCCGGATTTCGGGGACACAACATATTCCCAAAAATTAACCCCTCGTGTCATCACCAGCCCAGGATTACTGTTACTGGTGGACACGTCCTTGTTATAGATTACCAAGCTATTACAAGAGTTGAATACAAGACCATAAAGGTCCAATGATACAACAATGATGTCTGGTGGTGGATGACAGAATTAACTCGTGGTTCTCCAACGTCGATGGGGCTCCATTCCCACAGGAACAACTGACCCGGATAATTCCTATCCCGCATGGCTGCCATCCTAGGTTCCGCACGGACATCGCTGTGGTACTCCTTGTAGAAATCCTGACCTGGCCAAGTAAATAGCCAGGGACAAGCATGTGAGTACGTTTGAATGTACTCGCAAACATCATGAACAAAAGATATACCGAATGCAATAATTAAATTATAAGATCATAATGAACCAAACTTTATGCGTATGCTCATGCTGGACTATATAAAATGCATGCTGATAGGGATTAATTAATGGCATGATAAAATATTAGCATGTGAAAATATATAAAATTGTTAGTGATAAACAAGGAAAGTCAAAGGAAAACAAAATAAAAGAAATGCCGGTCGGATGTCAAGTGACACCACGGTAGGTCTTGAAGAGAAATGCCAAACGGGTGTCCAAAAGAGAAATCGGATGAGACAGGACCATCCGAGAACTCAGGCGACGCCACGAGAGGTCTTGAAAAGAAATGCCAGTCGGGTGTCAAGTGACACCACGGTCGGACTTGAAGAGAAATGCCAATCGGGTGTCCACAAGAGTAGTGGCGTGATAATCCGCCTGTTAACTCGAGGGACGCCACGAGAGGTCTTGAAAATAAAATTGAGTGCCCGGGGTAGTCTAGCCAGCCCCTGAGACACTCAGGAAAAATATAAAATGAGAGAAACGGGTTAGTCCTCAATATTATGCATAACCATAATAATATTTAACAAGCATAAAAATATTCATGGTAGCAACAGGGTGACAATAATTATTCCGCAAAATAATTCAGGCTCAATTTAATTATTTTCCTCCTAAGACCGACACTTGACCAACCCAGACTGTAGCCCTTAACCGCGGACACGGCTATTCGAATAGGTTTAAACTCTGCAGAGGGTGTACTCTTTACCCACAAGTAAAGGATTTCTTTAGTCAGTACCGTGACACTGACTAATTCCCATTACGGTCTTTGGGTTGAAAACACACCTGACCAGCACATACCAGATTAACTTTCCGGATGCCAGGAATCACCCAAGGCATCGTTCAAGAAAAACTCTGAGACGAAGAGACCAACGTCCTGCATGGGATCACTATTAATACGCGCGGATTACAAGGGGTGCCCCCCTCTCAGTCACAACTGGAAACACCCATGCCCCCTGACCCGATGACAGGATTTAGTCCCGGATCCCTGGGAAACCCTCATCGTGGCCCTCTGTACGGTGTGTGCATGGAAAGGGGTTATCAACTTACTGAACCATACCCTACCTGTGGCAGGAACCTGTGGCAGCACGAAACAAGTATGGGGGTTACCGGAACAAGACTCGATCTATGGTCGACTCAGGAGGCATTAAGTTTCCTGCAACGGTTAGCACAACAAGGTATTCCTTCAACAGCAATCCCAACAGGGCCACAACCCTTGCATGCTCCAACATGCACAACAAACAAGGCATGATCATGCTCCAACGTGATCATCCTCCTGCCGGTAATGATATTTCACTTATGCCTGCTCCTGCAAGTTAGTCATGGCAACACACGATGCACGGTCCGATGAAACATGCCAACACTACATGCATGCAAATTTTACTCGGATTCAAACCATGCAAGCACTACTAGCAATATGCAATTTAGTTTGAATTTAATATAGTCATGTTTAAATTATTCTAGCAAATTAACTACCATGCATTCACCATATCAAGTGTTCAAGATGCTTGCCTTGAGCATGCAGAAGTGTGGGGTGCACTCCAAAAGTTTGAAAACTTTATCTTCCCTCCATTTCCTATTTTTCAAAAATATTTGAATTACCACATAACTCAAAAACAGTGCCAAAAATTGTTTCAAATATTTTTGAAATAAATACTATAATAAACTAGACGAAAAATTAGAAATACCAGAAAAAGAATTAAATTATTCGGAGTTCATATGATTTATCTAGAGAGTTTCTAAGCTGAAACAATTGATTAAAAAGGACTTTTTAATTGACCCAGTGATCATAATGCTCAGGAAAAATGTTCACCTAAGCTGGATAAATAGAGCATGATTTTAGAAGCATGTATAAATTTGAATCATCAAATTTGGACTTGAAATGTATGCTGTGGAATTATTTTGGTCTTGCTGGAAAGGAAAAAAGAGAAGAGCAATAGCACGCCCTGGCGGGGTTTAACAGCAAAACACCACTAGGCCGAGCCCAGTCGATCTGCTGCGCGGAAGGGCGTCGACGACGAAGACGTATTCCTGAAAACACGTTTTCTTCGCGCGGAAACGCTTCCGAGGAGAACCTGTCTCCACTTATCCACGCGGCGCGAGTCACTGACAGTGGGCCCGCCTGGCCCACTGGTCAGGTTTGACCAGCGCTCGCGCGTGTCTCCTCCGCGGCAGAACAGAGGCGGTTCTCCGGCGAGCCTCGCCGGCGAACCACGGCACCGTTCGGGAAGATGGGACCACCTATGAGCTCAGGAGGCCGAGACGGTCCAGGGGGTACCCTTCTTGGTCCCCGAGGCGGACGGGGTCAATGGCGGTGAGCTCCCCGGCGGACGACGGTGTCGGATGGAAGAGGAACTCCGTTCACGAGCTCTGGTTCGTGAAATTGATGAAGGGGATGGACTTGTGGGTGTTCCAGGAGGTGTGTGGTGGAGAGATACGAGAGGAGGAAGCGTTAACTGCGTTGAAATCAAACGGAGTTCGGAAGTGACAGAGGCGGCCGGAGGTGAAGGAGAAGACTACGGTCGGCTCGATTGGGTGGTCGGGAGGCATCCTTGGTGATCTAGGAGTGCTGCCTGAGAAGAACGGGACTCGGGGTTGGGTATTTATAGGGAAAGGAGGTCGGTTCCGCTCGAGCTGATCGGATCAGAGGTGGTGGTGGCCATTGCTACACCGCGGAGGTGGTTGAGGGCGGCGGCGCGACGTGGGCAAGCTTCTGAGGGAGGCCACCGCCCAGGGAGTGTGCTGGCGGCCTCTGATTCGAGATTGGCACCCCTGGACGGTGCTGACAGCGACAGGCGGCGGCGGTGGTTGACGGTTGCGGCGGTGGCCGGTGTTAGGAGTCAGGGAGTGGTGTTGGCGGGGTCAGCGACTGCGGATGAGGTCGGTGGGCTGGTGGTTAAGGCGGGGGTAAGCTGGCGGCCTCGGATTTCGCCATGTGGTGGCGTGTCTGAGCCGACATCCACGGCGGTGGTGGTGGTCGGTGGTGGACGGCACCAGAGGCCAGGGAGGATGTCGGTGATGCTTAGCGAGGACGGCGGGATCCAGTGGATGACTCAGGAGAGCAGGGGAGGCAGCAGGGCAACGGTGCGGGGGCGAGGCCGAGCCTGCCAAAAGGATGCTCTGCCCGTGCTCCGGTCGTGCACGCAAGGCATTCGACGGAATGCCACAGTACTCTAGCATGGCTCAATGAGCTTGATATTTGGCAAGGTGGTGTTCCTAGGCATGAGAGGGTCGATGGACATGCTGTTTTGGTCATAGGAGCTAGTGTGCAGAGCAAGTTAGCTAGATGCAAAATTCTGGCATGCACACAATCTGTTTGACAGAATGCTAAGGTGATCTAGATGCATCTGATGACTATGAAAATTGATAGCATGGTGTCTCACTGGATGATATATATTGTGGTGGACTTGGTTTGGTAAGACGAGAGACTTCCTAGTGCAAGTTTTACTGAAATTCAGTACTAGACAGAAACTAAAGGAGAATATTTGGTGGACTTCCAAAATTCAAACTGAGCTGATCTTTTGGACTTAAGGGTTTGGTTGGAAGGACAGTAAGTGGGAAAAATTTCAGGATTTTTGGGGCAAGGAAAATTGGGGTTGCAGTAGAAACTCAAAAAGAGGACAGAATTGAAAAAGATGTTGTTTCACTCAAAATTCCCAAAAGATCAAGTTGGGTTTTGCATAAAAGTGATTTGCAGGCATCACATGACCTCTCATAATTTTTGTGGGATTTTAAAAGAATTATTTAAAATAGTTGTAGTGCAACAGAGGCATTTAAAGTGTTGTAAATGCTATTAAAAGAATTGTTTTGGGAAATTTTTATTATGAAAATAATTCTTACTATTATTAAAATGTAATTGAAATGATTTGAGAAAACTACCAAAGCCACAATATTATTTCCAAAAATTTCTATATGGAGGGAAGAATTTTGAAAAATCAGAAACAGAAAATGGTTCTGAAATTAATAAAAGACCTAGTAAAAATTCAAAATTTTAATTGTAGACAAATTTTATTTAGTAAAAACATGATTAACTTTTTGGGGTGTTACAAACTCTACCCCCCTTAAGAAAATCTTGTCCTCGAGATTTGTTAAGGACGGAAGAATTAGATGCAAATCACAACAGACAAGCAATCATGCACAATAACCAATGTTGGGGATATTGCTTATCGGGAACTTATCGGTCGACCCATGATAAGGGGTAAATCGGCCAGTTTATCGGCATTTCGGCCGATTTATCGCCATATCGGCTTATTTATCGGCCAATTTATCTTATCGCCCACACGACGATAAGCGATAAATCGGCCGATTTATCGGAATATCGGAAGATATCTTGAACAGTGACAATAACACACAGACACATCATTCAATCAAACACTACACACAGCTAGAAATATACACATATTCGTCTATGGCATGACGGTGGAATTTACAGGGCAACAGGGTTACTAAGGACATGGCAACTACTCTGGTAGACTCAGTCCACTTCGTCAACATCCAGACGGGCGTGTCTTGCGGACGTCGAGGCTTCTCCGGGGGCTTCACCGTCGGAGTTGACTGGAGTGTTATGAGGAGCTGCAGGGTTGGGGTAGCGATGATGACCCACGCGGGGTGTAGTGGCTACAGTCTCGTTGGAGAAGATCCCCAAGAGACGACGGAGTTCATCCGGGGAAACGAATGCATTGCCCGGGTGGATGACAGGGGCAGACCTTGCGGGCTCAACTGGCCTCCCAAGCAGTACCATCGGGGTGTCGGTGTCGGGTGCAGCTTCACTTCTCACCCGGGTCAAGAGAGCAAGCGTCCTGCGGGTCTCAATCAGATCATTGGTGACCTGATAGAACAGTGTCTCTTGCGCTCTCAGGTAGCGCACCATATGCACTAGGGCAGGATCCGTCTCATGGTCTCCGTTGGCGACTTGGGTCGGCCTACCATAGCCTTCACGACTAGGGTAGTAGTAGAAGGAGCGGCAGTTAACCCTCGGCGACCGATGCCGGAGTTGAACTACAGCTTCTCGGGCTGCAAGTTGGATGGCTTGGGGCTCGTCGGTGGTCGTCCTCCCGGTGAACCGGTAAGGGCGCTCTGCGGTGATGCCCCTCCCATAGATGTGCACCGTGGCCCAGTAGTGGTGGATGGCATCACTCACGTGCTCTTGGTACACGACATACTCCAGCGGCTCTTCGATGCCGAGAGCACGACGGGTGAGATTGGCAAGGATGACTAAAAAGCCTTCAAGCTCGGCTGCGGTGGTCTCGTTGTGCACGATGAGGCCAGGCATCTTGGGGTTTGGATATCGAACTGGGAGTGAGGCTGTGATGTGCTGGTTTGGGGCAAGGCTTATCTTATAAGCCAGCAGAGTCTTCCATCGCACGCTTGCGGATGGGACAACTCAGGTGTTAGCCACAGGCACACGGCCTATGGGCTAGGTTGATAGGTTGGGCACCGACTATCAAAATATGTCGGCCGGCCACTGTGCGGTTATCAGATAGGATGGGCTTGACTGTGGACAAGAAGGGATGTGGACGGTGTGGAAACCTAGAGATAGCGACCAGGCTAAGATAGGATTAGCCAATGGTCAGCCTGGCTCTGATACCAAGGCTGTCGGGGCCGGATTTTGGGGACACAACATATTCCCAGAAATTAACCCCTCGTGTCATCACCAGCCCAGGATTACTGTTACTGGTGGGCACGTCCTTGTTACAGATTACCAAGCTATTACAAGAGTTGAATACAAGACCATAAAGGTCCAATGATACAACAATGATGTCTGGTGGGGGATGACAGAATTAACTCGTGGTTCTCCAACGTCGATGGGGCTCCATTCCCACAGGAACAGCTGACCCGGATAATTCCTATCCCGCATGGCTGCCATCCTAGGTTCCGCACGGACATCGCTGTGGTACTCCTTGTAGAAATCCTGACCTGGCCAAGTAAATAGCCAGGGACAAGCCTGTGAGTACGTTTGAATGTACTTGCAAACATCATGAACAAAAGATATACCGAATGCAATAATTAAATTATAAGATCATGATGAACCAAACTTTATGCGTATGCTCATGCTGGACTATATAAAATGCATGCTGACAGGGATTAATTCATGGCATGATAAAATATTAGCATGTGAAAATATATAAAATTGTTAGTGATAAACAAGGAAAGTCAAAGGAAAACAAAATAAAAGAAATGCTGGTCGGATGTCAAGTGACACCACGGTAGGTCTTGAAGAGAAATGCCAAACGGGTGTCTAAAAGAGAAATCGGATGAGACAGGACCATCCGAGAACTCAGGCGACACCACGAGAGGTCTTGAAAAGAAATGCCAGTCGGGTGTCAAGTGACGCCACGGTCGGACTTGAAGAGAAATGCCAATCGGGTGTCCACAAGAGTAGTGGCATGATAATCCGCATGTTAACTCGAGGGACGCCACGAGAGGTCTTGAAAATAAAATTGAGTGCCCGGGGTAGTCTAGCCAGCCCCTGAGACACTTAGGAAAAATATAAAATGAGAGAAACGGGTTAGTCCTCAATATTATGCATAACCATAATAATATTTAACAAGCATAAAAATATTCATGGTAGCAACAGGGTGACAATAATTATTCCGTAAAATAATTCAGGCTCAATTTAATTATTTTCCTCCGAAGACCGACACTAAGACTGACACTTGACCAACCCAGACTGTAGCCCTTAACCGCGGACACGGCTATTCGAATAGGTTTAAACTCTGCAGAGGGTGTACTCTTTACCCACAAGTAAAGGATTTCTTTAGTCAGTACCGTGACACTGACTAATTCCCATTACGGTCTTTGGATTGAAAACACACCTGACCAGCACACACCAGATTAACTTTCCGGATGCCAGGAATCACCCAAGGCATCGTTCAAGAAAAACTCTGAGACGGAGAGACCAACGTCCTGCATGGGATCACTATTAATACGCGCGGATTACAAGGGGTGCCCCCCTCTCAGTCACAACTGGAAACACCCATGCCCCGTGACCCGATGACAGGATTTAGTCCCGGATCCCTGGGAAACCCTCATCGTGGCCCTCTGTACGGTGTGTGCATGGAAATGGGTTATCAACTTACTGAACCATACCCTACCTGTGGCAGCACGAAACAAGTATGGGGATTACCGGAACAAGACTCGATCTATGGTCGACTCAGGAGGCATTAAGTTTCCTGCAACGGTTAGCACAACAAGGTATTCCTTCAACAGCAATCCCAACAGGGCCACAACCCTTGCATGCTCCAACATGCACAACAAACAAGGCATGATCACGCTCCAACGTGATCATCCTCCTGCCGGTAACGATATTTCACTTATGCCTGCTCCTGCAAGTTAGTCATGGCAACACACGATGCACGGTACGATGAAACATGCCAACACTACATGCATGCAAATTTTACTCGGATTCAAACCATGCAAGCACTACTAGCAATATGCAATTTAGTTTGAATTTAACATAGTCATGTTTAAATTATTCTAGCAAATTAACTACCATGCATTCACCATATCAAGTGTTCAAGATGCTTGCCTTGAGCATGCAGAAGTGTGGGGTGCACTCCAAAAGTTTGAAAACTTTATCTTCCCTCCATTTCCTATTTTTCAAAAATATTTGAATTACCACATAATTCAAAAACAGTGCCAAAAATTGTTTCAAATATTTTTGAAATAAATACTATAATAAACTAGACGAAAAATTAGAAATACCAGAAAAAGAATTAAATTATTCGGAGTTCATATGATTTATCTAGAGAGTTTCTAAGCTAAAACCATTGATTAAAAAGGACTTTTTAATTGACCCAGTGATCATAATGCTCAGGAAAAATGTTCACCTAAGCTGGATAAATAGAGCATGATTTTAGAAGCATGTATAAATTTGAATCATCAAATTTGGACTTGAAATGTATGCTGTGGAATTATTTTGGTCTTGCTGGAAAGGAAAAAAGAGAAGAGCAATAGCACGCCCTGGCGGGGTTTAACAGCAAAACACCACTGGGCCGAGCCCAGTTGATCTGCTGCGCGGAAGGGCGTCGACGTTGAAGACGTATTCCTGAAAATACGTTTTCTTCGCGTGGAAATGGTTCCGAGGAGAACCTGTCTCCACTTATCCACGCGGCGCGAGTCACTGACAGTGGGCCCGCCTGGCCCACTGGTCAGGTTTGACCAGCGCTCGCGCATGTCTCCTCCGTGGCAGAACAGAGGCGGTTCTCCGGCGAGCCCCGCCGGTGAACCACGGCGCCGTTCGGGAAGATGGGACCACCTACGAGCTCAGGAGGCCGAGGCGGTCCATGGGGTACCCTTCTTGGTCCCCGAGGCGGACGGGGTCAACGGCGGTGAGCTCCCCGGCGGACGACGGTGTTGGACGGAAGAGGAACTCCATTCACGAGCTCTGGTTCGTGAAATTGATGAAGGGGATGGACTTGTGGGTGTTCCAGGAGGTGTGTGGTGGAGAGATACGAGAGGAGGAAGCGTTAACTGCGTTGAAATCAAACGGAGTTCGGAAGTGACAGAGGCGGCCGGAGGTGAAGGAGAAGACTACGGTCGGCTCGATTGGGTGGTCGGGAGGCATCCTTGGTGATCTAGGAGTGCTGCCTGAGAAGAACGGGACTCGGGGTTGGGTATTTATAGGGAAAGGAGGTCGGTTCCGCTCGAGCTGATCGGATCAGAGGTGGTGGTGGCCATTACTGCGCCGCGGAGGTGGTTGAGGGGGGCGGCGCGACGTGGGCAAGCTTCTGAGGGAGGCCACCGCCCAGGGAGTGTGCTGGCGGCCTCTGATTCGAGCTTGGCACCCCTGGACGGTGCTGACAGCAACAGGTGGCGGCGGTGGTTGACGGTTGCGGCGGTGGCCGGTGTTAGGAGTCAGGGAGTGGTGTTGGCGGGGTCAGCGACTGCGGATGAGGTCGGTGGGCTGGTGGTTAAGGCGGGGGCAAGCTGGCGGCCTCGGATTTGGCCATGTGGTGGCGTGTCTGAGCCGACGTCCACGGCGGTGGCGGTGGTCGGTGGTGGACGGCACCAGAGGCCAGGGGAGGATGTCGGCGATGCTTAGCGAGGACGGCGGGATCCAGTGGATGACTCGGGAGAGCAGGGGAGGCAGCAGGGCAACGGTGCGGGGGCGAGGCCGAGCCTGCCAAAAGGGCGCTCTGCCCGTGCTCTGGTCGTGCACGCCAGGCATTCGACGGAATGCCACAGTACTCTAGCATGGCTCAATGAGCTTGATATTTGGCAGGGTGGTGTTCCTAGGCATGAGAGGGTCGATGGACATGCTGTTTTGGTCATAGGAGCTAGTGTGCAGAGCAAGTTAGATAGATGCAAAATTCTGGCATGCACACAATCTGTTTGACAGAATGCTAAGGTGATCTAGATGCATCTGATGACTATGAAAATTGACAGCATGGTGTCTCACTGGATGATATATATTGTGGTGGAGTTGGTTTGGTAAGAGGAGAGACTTCCTAGTGCAAGTTTTACTGAAATTCAGTACTGGACAGAAACTAAAGGAGAATAT
Organism: Thinopyrum elongatum; assembly: GCA_011799875.1. Classification (NCBI taxonomy): domain Eukaryota; kingdom Viridiplantae; phylum Streptophyta; class Magnoliopsida; order Poales; family Poaceae; genus Thinopyrum; species Thinopyrum elongatum. The sequence goes on along the minus strand of CM022302.1, from coordinate 152,204,426 downwards.
TTGGTGGACTTCCAAAATTCAAACTGAGCTGATCTTTTGGACTTAAGGGTTTGGTTGGAAGGACAGTAAGTGGGAAAAATTTCAGGATTTTTGGGGCAAGGAAAATTGGGGTTGCAGTAGAAACTCAAAAAGAGGACAGAATTGAAAAAGAGGTTGTTTCACTCAAAATTCCCAAAAGATCAAGTTGGGTTTTGCATAAAAGTGATTTGCAGGCATCACATGACCTCTCATAATTTTTGTGGGATTTTAAAAGAATTATTTAAAATAGTTGTAGTGCAACAGAGGCATTTAAAGTGTTGTAAATGCTATTAAAAGAATTGTTTTGGGAAATTTTTATTATGAAAATAATTCTTACTGTTATTAAAATGTAATTGAAATGATTTGAGAAAACTACCAAAGCCACAATATTATTTCCAAAAATTTCTATACGGAGGGAAGAATTTTGAAATATCAGAAACAGAAAATGGTTCTGAAATTAATAAAATACCTAGTAAAAATTCAAAATTTTAATTCTAGACAAATTTTATTTATTAAAACATGATTAATTTTTTGGGTGTTACAAGAACTGGATAGTACGGCTCTGGGATTGCTTTCTCGCAGGGAGTCGAGGAAGGATCTCTGGCCGAGGTTGATGTTACTACAACTACTTTACATTATGTTATCCTGCACTCTTCTAATGCTGCAAGACCGATGAAGATGCTGAAGATGCTAGTCTTCGATAGGACTAGGCTTTCCCCCTCTAGTCTGGCATTTCTGCAGCCCAGTCCACATATACAGCCCCCTTTGAAAATGTTGCATATGTAGTGTAGATCCTCGCTTGCTGAGTACTTCGGATGAGTACTCACGTTTGCTTTATTTTCCTTTTCTCCCCATATCCAATTGACGCCGCCAGATGACGGGGCCCCTGAGATAGCTGCCCCCGTCGTCGACTATGGCTACTACTACTACCCTCCAGGCGAGTACTACTATGAGGAGCCGACAGACGACCAGGAGTAGGATTCGGAGGGTCCTAGGCAGGAGGCCTACGCCTTTCGATCGTAGTATTTTATTTTGCCCCGCCTCTGTGAAGGCTTATCTCTGTTCTGTAATATATCTGTACCCAGATATCTGATGCTTCCGCTGACACTTGTATCCCATCGATCTATGTATTCGAGCCCTCGAGGCCCTGGCTTGTAATATAAAGCTTGTATGACTTTATTTATGTTTTAGAGTTGTGTTGTGATATCTTCAAGTGAGTCCTAGGCTTGATCGTGTGCATTTGCGTGTATGATTAGTGCACGATTAAGCCGGGGTCGTCACAGGTTGGTATCGGAGCCGACTGCCTCTAGGAATCCCCCTTTCCAACTCTTTGGCCGAAGTTGAGTCTAGAAACCGAAAAAAAATTACTAACTTGGCTGTGTGGCTTACGGGCCCACATCGCCAATTGAGTGGTATTAGGATCTTTTATTCCTCGTCTTTACTCTGGGACTCTGATCGCTCTTCTATTCGGGTTTAATAAATTTACTAACACCGACAATTAGGATCTCGTAAATTCCATCCATCCGGAGAGCTGGATTCAGTGCGATTTCCCTGTCATTGATCTGATTAGTCTGATAATCATTTCCTTTCCATTGTTTTGTTTAATCTTTCCATTCGAGATCTGATATATTTCTCATCGTCATATGACAACCCTGAACTTCTTATTTCAGATGGCTCGTCTGTTTCCCCCACGTCCTACGACGCAGCTTGTGCTTCGCAACTGGGCTCGAGACGTCCCTGGGTTTCCAGCTGTTCTGATCGCCCTTTTGATCAGGCTGGCATACCGCTGGTGCCCCGAGTACATGGTCTACGAAGTTTATCGTGAGTTCAACCAGGAGCAGTACTTTGCTGATGTTCACATCTACGATCAGCAGGATGACTCCGACACTGAGCTACACCTTTTCCACGGTATCGGCGTGACGATTGAGATGGCAGTCCATGATGCCGCTTACTCTGCTGTCGCACGTCTCCGAGGAGAGCACAGCGCCAGCTTGGATGCTTCTGAGTATCGGTACATTCCGTATGCACCTGCTGGAGATGCTACTGGATACTACACAGCTACCTGTGCCCCGTACGAGCCTCGTCGCTATGATCAGCGAGTTCTGATTCAGTGTACTCAGGCTCTGGATCGCACTGTTTGTGCTCTTGCTGTCGAGTTGTTTGCCACTCGAGTGCGACTCTACGAGGCTATGACGCAGTTACTACCAGCTGTTTGTGCAGGGATACATCCGGAGCACATTCTTTACCCGCGCAGGACCGAGATGCCACCAGGGATCGATTGGCCTGCCGTGGGAGGTCACACGCCTGCACGTGGACCTCTTCTTACAGCTCGAGACCGGGTTCTGCATCAGAGTGCACATGGAGCACAGGATCCTTCTGCGACGAACGTTCGTCGACCGCACTTACAGCTACCCCGTTTCAGTGGTTTTCTCCGACGTTGATGTAGCCTTTGCTATGTCTCGTTGTGTACTTCCATACCGCGTGCCTGCGCGCCGCCTAGCATGTCTAGTTTTTCTATTTGCGCCGCTATGCTGCCCAAATGTAACCGACTCTGTATGGATCTGTATGACTTAATGACTACTATTAAGCATCCGTTCTACTACTTAAATTCCATCGTGTTACATCATGTTTGTTCCTAAATACTCGCCGTGGCTTCTGCTAAACTACCCCTATTGATTTAGCAGGATGGGTGATAACAATCCACCTCCGCCGCCACCGCCTGACTATATGGCTGCGATGATGCTATAGTTTGAACTTAATCAGCAGTTTATGACTGGGATTATGGAACAATTTCCCCGTCCCAATGCCAACTATCAGCCAGCTTCAATCACACTGCCAGGGTTTATCCTACTCAACCCATCGATATTCAGCAACACTGTTAATCCGCTGGATGCTGATGACTAGCTGCGTGACATCTTTTATGAGATGGAGTCAGCTGATGTTCCCCCTGTCAGCTATGTCACTTTCGCGACATACTTTCTGAAGGGACCCGCAGCACAATGGTGGGCCACTCACAGACAGACTCTACCTCCGGGAACTATTGTCACTTGGGTGGAGTTCAAGACTGCTTTTCGCGCCCGCTACATTCCTCAAGCTGTCATAGCCTGGAAGAAGGCCGAGTTCCGTAGTCTCGTTCAAGGTAACGAGACTGTGGAAGTTTATCAGCGCGAGTTTCTTGACTTGTCTCGATACGCTAAAGAAGACGTTCCTACTGACGCTCGAAGGCAGGAGAAGTTTCGAGAAGGGCTGCACCATGACATTCAGTTAGCTCTGCTCGTCCAAGACTATCCTGACTTCGCCACCTTGGTGAATAAGGCTATCATGGTTGAAACTGGTCTGAAAAAGCATAAGGAAGCGACCAGACACACCCGTGAAGCGGGCTCATCTTCGGGCTCGTCTTCCTAGAAGCGCCGCATATTGATTCCACAAAGCATGTACCGTCCAATAGCGCCAGTGTACAGGCCTGCATATGCTGCACCTCGTCTGCCTCCTCCACCACCGAGGCAGCCTCTTCGTGCTCCACCACCTCGAGCTCCTGCACCACGTCCTGACAGTGGACTCTGCTTCAAGTGTGGCTAGCCAGGTCACCGTGCTAGAGATTGTTCTCAGAATCAGAATCAGCTGGTTCTTCCTTCTGCTGGCCGTGGTAATGGCCGTGGCAATTCTCAGCCTCGTTGCAGCAATGTCAAACCTTCTTATGGTCGTGGACAGAACTATCACGTCAACATGGCTGAAGCTCAAGATCAACCTGAAACCGTGATGGGTACACTTCTTGTTAATTCCGTACCTGCATCTGTTTTATTTGATTCAGGAGCATCGCATTCATTCATGTCGGAAGACTTTGCATTCATGCATGGCGTTAAGTGTGACACCCTACATCATCCGTTAGGGGTTGACACTCCCACGGGTAGATGTCGAGCCTCTCCGTTCAGCCCCGAAGTCACTGTTGAAATTGAGGGGTTGAAATTTCAGGCACTCCCCATTATCCTGAGTTCTTCCAAGATTGATCTTATCTTGGGAATGGATTGGTTGAAGGCTCACTATGCCTCAATCAATTGTGCCACTAAAGTTGTCCACCTCTTACAACCATCGAATGAGATAGTGAATTATCAAGCTCACCTCACCCAGAACGCTGAGGCTCAGATTTATGCCTTGAACGCGTTGAACACTTCTCCGCTTGAGGGGATCAAGAACATTCTAGTCGTGTGCGACTTCCCAGATGTTTTTCCAGAAGAACTTCCAGAAATACCCCCTGCTAGAGCTGTCGAGTTCGTCATCGACTTGAAGCCTAGCACCACTCCTATTGCGAAGCGTCCTTACAAGATGCCACCGCACCACCTTATTGAGCTTAAGGAAGAAATCGATAAATCTCTTAGGAAGGGCTTCATCCGTCCCAGTTCCTCTGCCTGGGGAGCGCCGTCTCTTTTTGTCAAGAAGAAAGATGGTACGAATAGGTTGGTACAAGATTACCGTCCTATCAACCAGGCAACCATTCAGAATAAATATCCGCTTCCCCGAATCAATGACTTATATGATCAACTTGCTGGATCTTTGGTGTTCTCTAAACTCGACTTGAGGTTGGGTTATCACCAGATCCGTGTCCGTGAAGAGGATATTCCAAAGACTGCATTCGTTACTCGATATGGCTCCTATAAATACACCGTCATGTCATTTGGCCTAACGAATGCTCCAGCTACGTTCTCCCGCTTAATGAATTACATATTCATGGACTACCTCGACAAGTTTGTAGTGGTGTATCTGGATGATATCCTAGTATATTCAAAGAATAAGGAAGAACATGCCGAACATCTTCGGCCTTGTTCTGGAGAGGCTTCGAGAGCACCAGTTGTATGCCAAGTACTCTAAATGTGAATTCTGGCTTTCTGAAGTGACCTACCTTGGACATGTGATTTCCAAGGACGGTATTGCCGTTAACCCGGAGCGTGTTCAGGCTATCCTTGACTGGACTCCTCCGAAGAATGCCAAGCAAGTCCGAAGTTTTCTCGGTTTAGCCAGTTATTGTCGATGATTCGTCGAGAACTTCTCCAAGATCGCCAAGCCCTTAACTAATCTGCTCCACAAAGGCGTTAAGTTTGAGTGGACAGACAAGTGTCAGGAAAGTTTCCAAACCCTCAAGGACAGGCTTACTTCTGCTCCAGTGCTTGCTCCTCCTGATTCTCGCAAGGACTTTGTCATATACTGCGATGCCTCTCGTCAGGGATTAGGCTGTGTCCTAATGCAAGAACGAAGAGTAATTGCGTATGCTTCACGTCAATTGCGTCCACATGAAGAAAATTATCCAGTGCATGATCTTGAACTTGCTGCAGTGATCTATGCATTAAAGTTATAGCGACATTACCTTCTTGGTAATCGGTGTGAGATTTATACCGACCATCAGAGTCTGAAATACTTGTTCACTCAACCGGATCTTAATCTCCGTCAGCAATGATGGTTAGAAACAATTACGGACTATGACTGTGGTATTTCTTATACCCCGGGCAAGGCTTATGTAATGGCCGATGCCCTGAGCCGCAAGTCATATGGCAACAACCTCATGGTTAGGCGAGCTCAACCTCGTCTTTATGCAAAACTGACTCAGCTGAATCTGCGAATTGTTCCCCACGGTTCTCTTAATAACCTTGTGGTACAGCCAGACCTTCAGAAGGCTGTTAAGGAAGCGCAAGTCAAAGATGCTGAAATTGACTTGATGAAGAAAGAGCTTCACCTTGATAAGTACCGGGATTTCTCGATTGCTGAAGATGGAACTTTATATTTCCGAGACCGCATTGTAGTACCTCGATTCGAGCTTATGACTGACAAGATCATGAAGGAGGCTCATGATACACCGCTGTCTATCCATCTGGGTAGCACCAAGATGTATCGCGATCTTCGACAAAGGTACTGGTGGTCCAGAATGAAGCAGGACATTGCTCGATACGTTGCTGAATGTGACGTATGCCGTCGCGTGAAGGCAGAACATCAGAAGCCTGCTGGAATTCTTCAACCACTCCCTATTCCTTTGTGGAAGTGGGATAAAGTGCAGATGGATTTCATTAATGGTCTTCCCAAGTCTCAGAAAGGTCACGACGCTATTCTTGTCGTCGTCAATCAACTTTCCAAGGTTGCTCATTTCCTACCTGTTAAGGAGACTATCACTGCTAGCTAGCTAGCAGAGCTGTATATCTCCAGAATCGTTTCACTCCACGGTATTCCGAAGGAGATCAGTTCGGACCGTGGCGGACTTTTCACGTCCAAGTTTTGGGAAATTTTCCAAGAAGCTATGGGAACTCATATTACATGGAGTTCAGCTTATCATCCTCAGTCCCAAGGCCAAGTCGAGCGAGTAAATCAAGTGCTTGAAGATATGCTTCGCGCTTGTGTTATATCATTTGGTAAGAAGTGGGAAGAATCTCTCCCGTATGCCGAATTCTCATATAATAACAGCTATCAAGCCAGCTTGAAGATGGCTCCATTCAAAGTGTTATACGGACGTAAGTGTCGAACCCCTTTGAACTGGTCAGAAACTGGGGAACGACCACTCGTTGGACCGGACATTATTCAACACGCTGAAGAACAAGTCATAATTGTCCGAGAAAATCTCAAAGCAGCTCAGGACTGCCAGAAGAGCAACTATGATCGCAAACGATGGGGTGTGATCTATCAACCAGGTGATCAAGCTTATCTGCGTGTCACTCCTATGAAGGGCACCCGTCGATTTGGAATCAAGGGCAAGCTAGCTCAACGCTATATTGGTCCTTTCCGCATCGTGGCTAGACGTGGACAGGTGGCATATAAATTGGAGTTACCACCACAATTCTCCCATATCCATGATGTCTTCCATGTGTCACAACTCCGTAAATGCTTCAAGGAATCTCCGCACCGCGCAATGGATCACGAGATGATTCAGTTGCAAGATGACTTATCTTATAAGGAGCATCCGATCCGCATCCTTGATGAAGCTGAACGTCGAACTCGTCAGAAGAAGATCAAGTTCCTGAAAGTGTAGTGGTCGAATCACACTGAAGATGAAGCCACTTGGGAACGCGAGGATCATCTCCGGGAAGAATATCCCGACCTCTTTCCTTCTACCTCCTAAATTCTCAGGACGAGAATTTCTTTTAGAGGAGGAGAACTTGTAACACCCCTGTGTAACTACCACTATGATCAGCTGCTAATAATGCCAGGTCATATCATTTGCAGTGCTTAAACATAGTGGTTAACCAAAGCAATTCAACTCCATTTTGAAATTCAACTCAAATTCAAAAGTGCAAAATAAATTTGCTCAAACATTGTTGCAAAAATGTTCACTAAATAGAAAATATCCAGAAGCACTCATAAAAATATCACCAGTAATACTTGGATTAATTAAATGATTCAAGCAATATGGAATAGCACCAATACAGCAATATATAATACATTTAAAATCATATCAATTTCAAATGAAGCCCAACTTTGCTCAAACCAATTTTTGGTGAAAGGTAATATTACATTGCAATATTTGAACCAAGGTTCATATTTTACAAAAATGCATAAGTGGCCTAACGATTGCTGGACAGAAAAGAAATAGAATAAAAATTAAAACAGAAACAGAAAAAGCAGTAGAGAAATGAAAGGAGGGAGGCCACTGTGGCCTCGGCCCAGCGCCACAGGCGAGGCCCATCCACCAGGATCGTCTCCCTCCTCCCCGTGTCAGCGCGGGCGCGCCCCTGAGCCGGCGATGGCCAGCTGTTGGCCATCCCCCGGCGCCACTGCCGCCGCGAGGGGGATAAGAACGACCCATGACACTCCCCCAGGCGAACCCTAGCTCCACTCCTCCCCGTTCCCTTTCTCTCTTTCGATGCAGCTCATCCCGAGCGCAGTCGTCGCCATCGCCGCGTCGATCCCACGGACTCCGGCCACCACACGCCTCGCCGCCACATCGTAGAGGATCGCCGTCGTCCGCTGTGTCTGTAGACGCCACTAGTTGGAGCCGGGAGCCACTGCTCCGAGCCCGACGACGTCTTCTTCTTCCTCGGGCCACTGGCGAACTTCTCCGATTCCGGCGCCGCTGCTGCTCCTAAACCGTCAACGGCTTTTCATAGCCACCCGGTGAGCTCCACTCCGTTTTTCCCCTCTTCTCCCCGCACCTCTCCGTCACCGTAGTGGCCGCACTCGAGATGCCCGAGCTCTGCGCCACCGACGAGCTCGCCAGCGTAGCCACACACGCCGTAGATCTCAGCCGAGCACGGTATCGTGCTCAGCACGCTCGCAGGAGTCCGACGACCCCTCCAGCTCGTTGTACCATGTCCATTTACGCCGTTCCCACCTTCACCGAACGCCGGCGTCCGCTGCGCTGCTCGCCGCTGTCGTTTCCAGTCACCTCTGGCCCGGAGACCACCCGCGTTGGATGCGGCATAACGCGCTCGTTCGAACGCAAGCTACCGCACGCAGAACGCTTCACCGTAGTGGAATTCCGGTGAGACCCGAGCTGCGCCGCCGTGTTTTTCGGTCACCGGCGCTGTTCCGGCGCCGGCAGCCGACGTGGCTCGGTGGCCCCCACCCCTGGGCCACTGACTGTGGGGCAACGCGGGCCCCTTTGACCCTGCTGACCCGGGTCAACGCCGACGTGGCCACCCTGTGGCTATGACAGGTGGGCCCCACCGCAAATAGTTAATTAAAACATCTGAAAATTTAAAAGATAATTAGTTTAGACTAATGACTCACTGACATATGGGGCCCACCCCACTAATCACTCTGTTAGTTTAGATAATCCACTGTTAGTCTAACAGAGGCTGACATGTGGGTCCCAGGTTTGACTGGTCAACCGACCTGCTGACTTGCTGATGTCAGCATTACCTCATGCTGACGTCATAATTCAATTTTGTTAATAAAAATAATTCCAGAAAATCATTTAAACTTTGAAAATTAATAACTTTTAAACCGTAGCTCAGATTGAAAAACTTAAAACATGAAACTTGCTCAGAACGACGAGACGAATCTGATCGTGTCGTCTGTTTCGATGCCGGAACCCTCTACGTAGAAGAACTCGTAACTCCGAGCCCGATTCCGGTAGATGAATAGTGCACACACACCGGGTAATAAATCTCGCGGTAATCCTAAAAATAACTAAAATGACTTAGATGCATATTTAGGCAACCCTGCACTGCATCATAGCATAGCACGCACTGTGTTGCATCTGATTGCATTGTATTTACTTGTTTCCTCCCCCTCTCTTCTCTCTTGGTAGACCCCGACGTCGACGTAGCTCCTGAGACAGACGCCGCTCCGCAGTACGACTACGTCCCCGACGACCCTGCCCTTGCCGTCGAGCAGACAGGCAAGCACCTCCATTTTGAGCATTCCGATATCGCCCACTCTCTTCTCTCTTATGCTTGCATTAGAAGTTACTACTGCTGCTGTTGTCCTATATCTGCTGCATAGCTTGTTTACTTGTAACCTGCTATTGATACTCATCTGTTATCCTAAACTGTATAGAATAGGTTGGGTAGAGACCATCAGAGACCCTATTTGTCCCGACTGCCCCGCTGGACTCTCAGAAGACCCGAGCAACGGGATCGAAGATCAGACCCTGGCACCGCACGTCACTTCCTCCTTAAATTTCTCAACACTACTGGGTTACTATCGGGTGCCGAGGGTGATACCTCGTCAGCACTTCTGATGATAACCTTGTAGGTTAGTTAATCGGTCGTGGTAAGCGAGGGTGATTCCTCCTACACCACCCCTGATACCGACGCCGTCGTGCAACCGTTCAAGTGTGGACCTCGAGGGTGATTCCTCCTTCGTTCACCTTGATGATATCATCGAGTGGGATTCCATCGAGGGTGATTCCTCAGGGTTCCCCCTTGGTGTTAGACACACGGAGACTTTGGTGACTATGACTGAACACTGAACCATGATACTAAAGATGGGTCGGCCCTGAGGGGTACCCGCGCGAGCATGAATGCGAAGTGATGTGGAGTCGGGTTGACCTGAGAGGTGCCCGGGAGATAACTACGAGGCGTGGCCGGGCATTCTTAGCCCTTGCCGCAAGTCCTCGAGACGGGGCGACGGGGTCACATCGATCGTGAGTCTCTGCTCGTTTCTGTGCGCTCCTAATCCACTAAAGGTTTGGATATTTGATCCGAGGGGCCTCTGGCCTGATAGCACTAACCATCACGTGGGCATAGTATGGGCGTTCTGCGTCGTATACATCAGCCGAAGCTCTATTGACGTCAGCGAGGAGCGGCCCGTTTTGGATTGGACTGAGAACCCAACTGCGCTTGTATAAGGGGTTGTTAGGTCTGCTTCCGAAATGTCCTCGCAACGTGCAGGGTTCCCAGGGCGAAGGCCCAAGACCTCTGGGGGCATAGGTTAGTCCGGCGTGCTGATCTCTCTTTAGAGCCTAGGTCGGGTTGCGGCGTGTTGCTTAGCCGAGGCCAGGCATGACCCAGTAAAGTGTGTCCGGCCGGAGTTAAGCGAGCGTGGTGGGTAAGTTGGTGCACCCCTGCAGGGAAGAACTAATCTATCGATAGCCTGTCCTATGGTAATGGACACTCGGAGTTCTATCCCGATCGATACAACTAGAACTGAGATGAGAACTGGATACTACGGCTCTGGGATTGCTTTCTCGCGGGGAGTCGAGGAAGGATCACTGGCCGAGGTTGATGTTACTACAACTACTTTACATTATGTTATCCTGCACTCTTCTAATGCTCCAAGATCGATGAAGATGCTAGTCTTCGATAGGACTAGGCTTTCCCCCTCTACTCTGGCATTTCTGCAGCCCAGTCCACATATACAGCCCCCTTTGAAAATGTTGCATATGTAGTGTAGATCCTCGCTTGCTGAGTACTTCGGATGAGTACTCATGTTTGCTTTATTTTCCTTTTCTCCCCATATCCAATTGACGCCGCCAGATGACGGAGCCCCTGAGATAGCTGCCCCCATCGTCGACTATGGCTACTACTACTACCCTCCAGGCGAGTACTACTACAAGGAGCCGACAGACGACCAGGAGTAGGATTCGGAGGGTCCTAGGCAGGAGGCCTACGCCTTTCGATCGTAGTATTTTATTTTGCCCCGCCTCTATGAAGGCTTATCTCTGTTTTGTAATATATCTGTACCCAGATATCTGATGCTTCCGCTGACACTTGTATGCCATCAAGCTATGTATTCGAGCCCTCGAGGCCCTGGCTTGTAATATAAAGCTTGTATGACTTTATTTATATTTTAGAGTTGTGTTGTGATATCTTCAAGTGAGTTCTAGGCTTGATCGTGTGCATTTGCGTGTATGATTAGTGCACGATTAAGCCGGGGTCATCACATGTTACTTGACCATGACGAACCTACAAACTATGAGGAAGCGATGATGAGCCTAGATTCCACGAAATGGCTTGAGGCCATGAAATCTGAGATGGGATCCATGTATGAGAACAAAGTGTGGACTTTGGTTGACTTGCCCGATGATCGGCAAGCTATAGAGAATAATTGGATCTTCAAGAAGAAGACTGACGCTGACGGTAATGTTACTGTCTACAAAGCTCGACTTGTTGCGAAAGGTTTTCGACAAGTTCAAGGAGTTGACTACGATGAGACCTTCTCTCCCGTAGCAATGCTTAAGTCCATCCGAATCATGTTAGCAATTGCCGCATTTTATGATTATGAAATTTGGCAAATGGATGTAAAAACTGCATTCCTGAATGGATTTCTGGAAGAAAAGTTGTATATGATGCAACCAGAAGGTTTTATCGATCCAAAAGATGCTAACAAAGTGCGCAAGCTCCAGCGATCCATTTATGGACTGGTGCAAGCATCTCGGAGTTGGAATAAACATTTTGATAGTGTGATCAAAGCATATGGTTTTATACAGACTTTTGGAGAAGCCTGTATTTACAAGAAAGTGAGTGGGAGCTCTGTAGCATTTCTAATATTATATGTGGATGACATATTGTTGATTGGAAATGATATAGAATTTCTGGATAGCATAAAAGGATACTTCAATAAGAGTTTTTCAATAAAAGACCTCGGTGAAGCTGCTTAAGTATTGAGCATCAAGATCTATAGGGATAGATCGAGACGCTTAATAAGACTTTCACAAAGCACATACCTTGACAAAGTTTTGAAGTAGTTCAAAATGGAACAGTCAAAGAAGGAGTTCTTGCCTGTGTTACAAGGTGAGTAAGACTCAAAACCCGACCACGGCAGAAGATAGAAAGAGAATGAAAGTCATTCCCTATGCCTCAGTCATAGGTTCTATAAAGTATGCCGTGCTATGTACCAGACCAGTTGTGTGCCTTGCTATGAGTTTAGCAAGGAGGTACGATAGTGATCCAGGAGTGGATCACTGGATAGCGGTCAAAGTTATCCTTAGTTACCTAAGAGGACTAAGGAAATATTTCTCGGTTATGGAGGTGATAAAGAGTTCATCGTAAAGAGTTACGTCGATGCAAACTTTAACACCGATCTGGATGACTCTGAGTCTCAATCTGGATACATATTGAAAGTGGGATCAATTAACTAGAGTAGCTCCATGCAGAGCATTGTAGACATAGAAATTTGCAAAATACATACGGATCTGAATATGGCAGACCCGTTGACTAAACCTCTCTCACAAGCATAACAAGATCACACCTTAGTACTCTTTGGGTGCTAATCACATAGCGATGTGAACTAGATTATTGACTCTAGTAAACCCTTTGGGTGTTGGTCAAATGGCGATGTGAACTATTGGTGTTAAATCACATGGTGATGTGAACTAGATTATTGACTCTAGTGCAAGTGGGAGACTGAAGGAAATATGCCCTAGAGGCAATAATAAAGTTTTTATTTATATTTCCTTATATCATGATAAATGTTTATTATTCATGTTAGAATTATATTAACCGGAAACTTAATACATGTGTGAATACATAGACAAAACAAAGTGTCCCTAGTATGCCTCTACTTGACTAGCTCGTTAATCAAAGATGGTTAAGTTTCCTGACCATAGACATGTGTTGTCATTTGATGAACGGGATCACATCATTAGGAGAATGATGTGATGGACAAGACCCATCCGTTAGCGTAGCATCATGATCGTTAAGTTTTATTGCTATTGCTTTCTTCATGACTTATACATTTTCCTCTGACTATGAGATTATGCAACTCCCGAATACCGGAGGAACACCTTGTGTGCTATCAAACGTCACAACGTAACTGGGTGATTATAAAGATGCTCTACAGGTGTCTCCGAAGGTGTTTGTTGGGTTGGCATAGATCGAGATTAGGATTTGTCACTCCGAGTATCGGAAAGGTATCTCTGGGCCCTCTCGGTAATGCACATCATATGAAGCCTTGCAAGCAATGTGACTAATGAGTTAGTTATAGGATGATGCATTACGGAACGAGTAAAGAGACTTGCCAGTAACGATATTGAACAAGGTATGATGATACCGGCGATCGAATCTCGGGCAAGTAACATACCGATGACAAAGGGAATAATGTATGTTGTTATGCGGTTTGACCGATAAAGATCTTCGTAGAATATGTGGGAGCCAATATGAGCATCCAGGTTCCGCTATTGGTTATTGACTGGAGATGAGTCTCGGTCATGTCTACATAGTTCTCGAACCCGTAGGGTCCGCACGCTTAACGTTCGATGACGATCGGTATTATGAGTTTATGTGTTTTGATGTACCGAAGGTAGTTCAAAGTCCCGGATGTGATCACGGACATGACGAGGAGTCTCGAAATGGTCGAGACATAAAGATCGATATATTGGAAGGCTATGTTTGGACACCGGAATGGTTCCGGATGAGTTCAGGCATTTTCCGGAGTACCGGGAGGTTACCGGAACCCCCCGGGGAGTCAATGGGCCTTATTGGGCCTTAGTGGAAGAGAGGAGGAGGCGGCCAGGTGGAGGGCGCGCCCCCCCAAGCCCAATCCGAATTGGGGTGGGGGGCCGGCTCCCCCTTTCCTTCTCCCTCTCTCCCTCTTCCTTCTTCTCCTACTCCAACTAGGGAAGGGGGGAAACCTACTCCTACTGGGAGTAGGACTCCCCCCCTTGGGCGCGCCATAGAGAGGGCCGGCCCTCCCCTCCTCCACTCCTTTATATACGGGGGAGGGGGGCACCCCATAGACACACAAGTTGACAGTTGTCTTAGCTGTTTGCGGTGCCCCCCTCCACAGATTTCCACCTCGGTCATATCGTTGTAGTGCTTAGGCAAAGCCCTGCGTCGGTAACTTCATCATCACCGTCATCACACCGTCGTGCTGACGAAACTCTCCCTCGGCCTCAGCTGGATCAAGAGTACGAGGGACATCACCGAGCTGAACGTGTGCAGATCGCGGATGTGCCATGGGTTCGGTACTTGATTGGTTGGATCGCGAAGACGTTCGACTACATCAACCGCGTTACTTAAACGCTTCCGCTTTCGGTCTACGAGGGTACATGAACACACTCTCCCGCTCGTTGCTATGCATCACATAGATAGATCTTGCGTGTTCGTAGGAATTTTTTTGAAATTACTGCGTTCCCCAACACGGACTGGCAAGGATGATGCGGAACTCTCTCCTAAAGATGGGTCAGCGGTCCGATGATGATGGCGGCTTCTAAAACGTGTGCATGTGGTGTGTGCTTTAGGTCTGCTGCACCAACTGTTGGTTCCGATACGTTATGTGGATGGATCGGCGACGACACCAGTTTTAGATATGGGGGGTGAGAGCACTCCACATTATCGGGTTTGTAGTTGTGAGTGGTGGCTTCGGGTGGTTTGATGTATGTTCTTGTCAGTCCTTTGTTGAATAATTAATAAAGATGGCTGTATGCATCGATTGATGCAGAGACCGGGGGTTTAATCTCCTTTTCCAAAAAAAATCGCCTACCCCTCTTGCGGCAGACAGGGCGCAACGGTGGGGAGGTATTGATCGGGGGCAACCTGATATGGAGGTGTTGGAGGGTTGCAGTGTGACGATGAAGGTGGTGTGTGCTCGAGTGGTGGCGTTAGTCAGGCAGTGTGCGATGACAGTGTTGCAATTGGTGAATCCGAGGGCGGATGGATGGATTCAGCGTAGCGATCACGGTCTGGCTGGAGCCGCTGAGAAGAGGTCGGCGATGCATGGTTCTGGACAGCGGCGAGCTGGACATCAGACATGGATCAGTCGTACATCGGCATGTGTGAACTTTTAAGGTTTTCTTTAGGGATTCTTCGTGTTTTGTTTTGGGCGGCGAAGCGGCGGCACTTCTCATGGTAGAAATAATGTCTCCCCGCCCTATTGTTGTTCTGTTGGTGTGTTCTTCTCGGCGAATGGCGCGTGAGCTATGTATCTTGGTTGGTTTAGGTTTCTGGTGGATTTGTTTGGATTCGTCCGGCTTTCGGGGTCTTTGGAGTTTCTACAGACCCTTATTAGCGGGGGTTTTCCCTCCTCTGGGGCAGCGATTTGCTTCACAGATCATGGCCATCGGCGTCTCCTGGTCTGCATTAGTGAATTCATGGCCGTTGCTTATACAAGCTCTTGAGTTTTAAAAACTTTGCTTTGTCGAGGTGGAGGCCCAGAGGCAACATCGGCTATTCTCATGGCGCGCCGCCGGTGGACGCAGGAGGAAGAAGACTTTGACACCCCAAGATTTTGAATGTAATTCCATTTTACTACAAGGGTTGTGTTCGTAAGGACCTATGATACTTATATGCTCCTATTCCCCTAGGCCTTTTTTGCAGGAAAAAACAGATTATATCCTCAAAATAAACAAAAAAAATCAGACTAGTGTAAAAGAAGTTCGGATAAACTGAAACCCTGGTTTGAATGGGAATATCAAGATGTTGATGCACACTTTTTTCTATGATTAAATCATGATGACCCCTGACGCCGTGGATTATCATTTATATTTTTCAAGAAACTGAAGCCCTGGAATAGGTTGTTTCCTATTTGGCACTTATAGCGATGTTTACAACGTTATCCGTAGAAGGTGCATACGCGGCCCGTGTAAGACATTCGCGGGAACCTCCCTTTCCCGGTTTTGGGAAGCCTCCATAAGGTTCCTGGGCTGGTTTTGGGAACCTTCTGGAAGCTTCCGATTGACTTTTTTCCTTTGGTTTTTTGGTTTTTCAGGACCGATTTTTATTTGGGTTTTCTTTTTCTTTATGCTTTAAAAAAAATCAAATGTGCAAACTTTTTCCGAAATCATTTTTTTCAAATCTGTGAATTCTTTTCGCAAGATTGTGAACCTTTTTTCAAAACACTTGAGTTTTTTCCAAATTTGTGGACTCCTTTTGGAATCAATGTTTTTTTTCCAAATACATAAATATATTCCAGTCCACGACCATTTTTCAAAGTTTCAAACTTTTTTGTTCAAAATCCTTGTACTTTTCAAATTTGCAAACTTTCTTAGAAAAATGATGAGATTTTTTCAAATCTGTGAACTTTTTTCCAAAATCAACGAACTTTTTGCAAATTTATGAACTTTTGCCATGATGGTTTTCAAATTAAGCTTTTTATGAATTTTTCAGATTCATTTTGTTCAATAGTCAAAACAGTCAACGCTTGATAGGTCAACCATCGACCGAGGGAAGCGAACAAAGGAGACCTGCACATTGAAAGGCCAGGTCCCATCGCTGTTGTTGCGCCAGCCCCAAGTGGATTTCTGACTAGAAGGCTTTGAAAAACTACTTGCAGCATGCCATTTGATGCACTTTGTCTACATCTAAAGGATGGCCTTGAATGCCTGCATCAAGATCTGAATCTAGTGATCAATTTCTCTTTGAGAAATATATGTTCCTAGCCTAGATAGATCAAAGTTTACAAGGGAAGCAATTAAAAATTTAGGGCAAATGACATTTTGGTATTGTGCTACATGGCTAGATAGGACATGTATGAGAGACGGGAGACCAAGAACATGCTGCCTCGGGAGTTGTCAATTCAGCAAAGCGAACGGAAGAGATGAGAGGGCGTTCGATCTGTTGCGTACACTGTACTCCCTCCGTTCACAAATATAAGATGCTTTGAATATTTCAGTATAGACTAATGCTGACTAAAATAAATGAACAAACTAATTAAAACGTGTCTATATATATCCGATTTAGAAGAAAATTACAACATCTTATATTTGTGCACGGAGGTACTAGATCATATACGTTCTTTGCAAGAAACAATCGTACATGAGATGGATTTTTTTAAGTTGTCAGAAGGGGGGGTGGGGACACTCCCCACCTGAATATATTACCAGCCAACATTTTACATGTGAGAGTTCTTAGACAAGTCGTAAGGAGAGGTAATCACAACACAAGCCGGCATGATCCCTAAGCGGAGCCTTTTTTAGGCGGTGAGACCAAAGAGTAAGATCATCAATAATGTTAGAAATTACAGCATTGGGTGAGATATCAACATCCCTGAAAACTTTTGCATTCCTTGCATCCCAAATCTGTGACGACCCCGGCTTAATCATGCACTAACCATACACGCAAACGCACACGATCAAGCCTAAGGGCTCACTTGAAGATATCACAACACAACTCTAAAACATAAATAAGTTCATACAAGCTTTATATTACAAGCCAGGGCCTCGAGGGCTCGAATACATAGCTCGATGGCATACAAGTGTCAGCGGAAGCATCAGATATCTGGGTACAGATATATTACAGAATCAGAGATAAGCCTTTATGAAGGCGGGGCAAAATAAAACTCTACGATCGAAAGGCGTAGGCCTCCTGCCTAGGATCCTCCGAATCCTACTCCTGGTCGTATGTCGGCTCCTCGTAGTAGTACTCACCGGGAGGGTAGTAGTAGTAGCCGTAGTCGTCGACGGGGGCAGCTATCTCAGGGGCTCCGTCATCTGGCGACGTCCATTGGATATGGGGAGAAAAAGAAAATAAAGCAAACATGAGTACTCATCCGAAGTACTCAGCAAGCAAGGATCTACACTACATATGCATCATTATCAAAGGAGGCTGTATATGTGGACTGGGCTGCAGAAATGCCAGAATAGAGGGGGGAAAACCTAGTCCTATCGTAGACTAGCATCTTCAATCATCTTCATCGGTCTTGCAGCATTAGAAGAGTGCAGATTAACATAATGTAAAGTAGTAGTAGTGTCATCAACCTCGCCCAGAGATTCTTCCTCGACTCCCTGCGAGAAAGCAATCCCAGAGCCATACTATCCAGTTATCATCTCAAGTTCTAGTTGTACCGATCGGGATACAACTCCGAGTGTCCGTTACCGTAGGACAGGCTATCGATAGATTAGTTCTTCCCTGCAGGGGTGCACCAACTTACCCACCACGCTCGCTTAACTCCGGCCGGACACACTTTACTGGGTCATGCCCGGCCTCGGCCAAATGATACGCCGCAACCCGACCAAATACTTAACAGAGAGGTCAGCACGCCGGACTAACCTATGCGCCCAGGGGTCTTGGGCCATCGCCCCGGGGACTCCTGCGCGTTACGTGCACCGCCGGTGAGCAGACCTAGCAACCCCTTAATACAAGCGTGGTTGCGTTCCCAGTCCAACCCAGTGTGTGCCGCTCCTCGCTGACGTCAATTAAGCTCCGGCTGAAGTATACGACGCGGAACGCCCATACTATGCCCACGTGATGGTTACTGCTATCAGGCCAGAGGCCCCTCGGATCAAATATCCAAACCGTTAGTGGATTAGGAGCGCGCGGTAACGAGCAGAGACTCACGAAAGATGTGACCCCGTCGCCCCGTCTCGAGGTCTTGCGGCAAGGGCTAGGAATGCCCGGCCACGCCTCGTGTTCAACTCTTGGGCACCATCCAGGTCCACACGATTCCACATCACTCGCAATTAAGATCGCGCGGGTACCCCTCAGGGCCGACCCATCTTTCGTAACATGTTTCAGTGCAAAGTCATAGTAACAAATGGTAATCATGTGCCTAACACCAAGGGGAACCCTGAGGAATCACCCTCGATGGAATTCCCTCTGATGTTAAAGTCAAGGTGAACGAAGGAGGAATCACCCTCGAGGTCCACTCTTGAGGAGTTGCGCGACGGTGTCGTTATTGAGGATGGTGTAGGAGGAATCACCCTCGCTGACCACGCCCGATGAACTAACCTACAAGGTTATCATCAGGAGTGCTGACAAGGTATCACCCTCGGCACCCGATAGTAACCCAGTAGTGTCGAGCAACAAAGGGGAAGTGACGTGCGGTGTCGGGGCCTGGTCTTCGATCCCGTCGCTCGGGTCTTCTGATATCCAGCGGGGCAGTCGGGATAATTGGGGGTCACTGATGGGTCTCTACCCAGCCTATACTAAACAGTTTAGGATAACAGGTAGGTATCATCAGTAGGTTACAATTAACAGGCTATGCAGCATATATAGGATAACAGCAGCAGCAGTAACTTCTAATGCAAGCATAAGAGAGAAGAGAGTGGGCGATATCGGAATGCTCAAAAAGGGGGGTGCTTGCCTGTTTGCTCGGCGGCAAGGGCAAGATCGTCAATTGCGTCGTCGGGCTCCTGAGCAGCGTCGGCCTCGGGAGCTACATCGACGTCGGGGTCTACCGAGAGAGAAGAGGGGGAGGAAACATATAAATGCACAGCAAACAATGCAATACAGGGCATGCTATGCTAAGATGCAGTGCAGGGTTGCCTAAAGTATGTCTAAGGCATTTTTAGTTACTTTAGGATTTAAGTTGGATTTATTATTCGGTGATTATGCACTATTCATCTACCGGAATCGGAGGAAAAGTTATGGGTTTTCCTATGTAGGGGGTTCCGACATAGAAACAGACGACACAATCAGATTTGTCTCATCGTTCTGATCAGCTTTCATGTTTTAAGTTTTTCGATCTGAGCTACGGTTTAAAAGTTATTAATTTTCAAAATTTAAATGATTTTCTGGAATTATTTTTATTAACAGAAATGATTTATGACGTCAGCATGACTAGGTGATGACGTCAGCAGTCAACACCCTCGCTGACCAGGGTCAAACCTGACATGTGGGTCCAGTGGGACCCACATGTCAGCCTCTGTTAGCCTAACAGAATTTGATTAAAACTAATCAGAGGTTAATTATCCACTAGATCCCACATGTCAGTGCCTCATTAACTAACTAATTAACTTTTATTTATAAAAATGTTTTAATTAATTTAATTATACGGTGGGGCCCGTATGTCACTGACTGGGCTGCCCAGTCAGCACAGTTGACTGGGTCAACCAGTCAACTGGGGCCCCCAGGGCCCACGGTCAGAGGCTCAGGGGTGGGACCCACCCATGCCACATCGGCAACGTCGCCGGAGTTGCTTCGGCGACGTCGCCGGAGTTGCTCCGGCGACCGAAATCACGGCGGCCAATCGCCGGAGCGCGTCGGAATTGCGCTGCGGGGCACCGTTTCACGCGCGGTTTGCTGCGTTCGAATGCTGGAAGAGCGCCGCGTTGAGTGGTGACCTTGGACCGACCGGAGATGGCCGGAAATGGCGCCGGCGATGAGCCAAAATGGCGCCGGAGTTCGGGCCTCATCGGGTTCGACGCTACACGGCGCGGGGAGGGGTGCTAGGGGTCTCGCTGGACTCGCACGAGCTCCAGGATCTCTATGCCGTGCTCAGGCGAGCACGATAGGGCCCTTGGCCACGGCGGCGAAGCGATCTGCGGCAGCCAGAGCTTGGGTTTGACGTCGAGCTAGCTACGGCACTTGTGGGAGACAACGGGGAGGAGCAGGGGACGGTGAAGCTCACCGTGCGGCACGCAAGTTAGCCGTTGACAGATTAGTAGCAGCAGAACGGCGAATCGACGACGGCGGCGTCCGGCGATCCGAA
This sequence comes from Thinopyrum elongatum, assembly GCA_011799875.1. Classification (NCBI taxonomy): domain Eukaryota; kingdom Viridiplantae; phylum Streptophyta; class Magnoliopsida; order Poales; family Poaceae; genus Thinopyrum; species Thinopyrum elongatum. Next base: position 152,183,684 of record CM022302.1, on the reverse strand, counting down.
GGGGAAGAAGAAACCGGAGCAGCTCCTGGAAGCGGCCGGCGTCGCGTGGCTCGACGGGGAGACGTAGTCGACGGAGACGGAGCGCGTGGACAGCTCGGAGGGACGAGCGAACGCCAGTGGCCGCGGTTTCATCTGAGATGCAGCGGCGAGCGCATTCGGGACAGAGGGGAGAGGCGAGCGCGAGCGCTAGAGAGCGAAGGAGAGATGGGGCAAACGGAGGAGGAGGTCCAGGGAAGGGGCATGGGCTCGTCCTTATCCTCGCGGGCATCGGTGCCGTCGGTGCCGTCGCGCTATCGACGTTTCGCCGGCGCGCGCGCGCTCGGCCACGGAGCGGCCGACACGACAAAGGAGAGAGAGGGATTTGGGCCAGGTGGGCTGGTTTTCGGGGCACTGTGCACTTAGGCCCAGTGCACAGTGCCTCGTTTTATTTTTCTTATTTTCTGTTTTGCTTTTTCTTTATTTATTTTCGGTTTTGTAATTGTTAGACCACTTTTGCTATTTTGTAAAATGTGGGACTTGGCCCAAATATTACAATGCAATATTTCTTGTCACCAAAAACTGGTTTGGGTAAAGTAGGATTTTATTTGAATTTGATATTATTTTAAATGGATTAAATTATTCTGTTTTGGTGCTGTTTCATGTAGGTTGAGTCACTTATCTAACAATTATCTTTGTTTATATTTTCATAAGTGCTTCTGGAATATTTGCTATTTAGTGAACATTTTTCCCATAGTGTTTGAGCAAATTTATTTTGCACTTTTGAATTTTGAATTGATTTTCAGAATAGGATTTGAATTGAATTCTTAACCAAAGTGATTATGCACTGAAAATTGTGATGACTTGGCATACTTAGCAGAGTGTCACAGTGGCTATTACACAGGGGTGTTACAAATTCTCCTCCTCTAAAAGAAATTCTCGTCCCGAGAATTTAGGAGGTAGAAGGAAAGAGGTCGGGATATTCTTCCCGAAGATGATCCTCGCGTTCCCAAGTGGCTTCATCTTCAGTGTGATTCGACCACTGCACTTTCAGGAACTTGGTCATCTTCTGACGAGTTCGACGTTCAGCTTCATCGAGAATGCGGATGGGATGCTCCTTATAAGAAAGATCATCTTGCAAATCGAGCATCTCGTGATCCACTGCGCGGTGAGGAGATTCCTTGAAGCATTTACGAGTTGCGACACGTGGAAGACATCATGGATATGAGAGAATTGCGGTGGCAACTCCAATTTATATGCCACCTGTCCACGTCTAGCCACGATGCGGAAAGGACCAATATAGCGAGGAGCTAGCTTACCCTTGATTCCGAAACGACGAGTGCCCTTCATAGGTGTGACACGAAGATAAGCTTAATCACCTGGTTGATAAGTCAGACCCCATCGCTTGCGATCATAATTGCTCTTCTGGCGGTCCTGAGCTGCCTTGAGATTTTCTCGGACAATTCTGACTTGTTCTTCGGCATGTTGAATAATGTCCGGTCCCACGAGAGGTCGTTCCCCAGTTTCTGACCAATTCAGAGGGGTTCGACATTTACGCCCGTATAGCACTTCGAAGGGGGCCATTTTCAAGCTGGCTTCATAACTGTTATTATAAGAGAATTCGGCAAACGGAAGAGATTCTTCCCACTTCTTACCGAATGATATAACACAAGCCCGAAGCATATCTTCAAGCACTTGGTTAACTCGCTCAACTTGGCCTTGGGATTGGGGATGATAAGTTGAACTCCATGTAATGTGAGTCCCCATAGCTTCTTGGAAACTTTCCCAGAATTTGGAAGTGAAAAGACCGCCACGGTCCGAACTGATTTCCTTCGGAATACCGTGGAGTGAAACAATTCTGGAGATGTAAAGTTCTGCTAACTGACTAGCAGTGATAGTCTCCTTGACAGGAAGAAAATGTGCAACTTTGGAAAGTTGGTCGACGACGACAAGAATAGCATCGTGACCCTTCTGAGACTTGGTAAGACCAGCAATGAAATCCATCTGCACTTTATCCCATTTCCACAAAGGAATAGGGAGTGGTTGAAGAATTCCAGCAGGCTTCTGATGTTCGGTTTTCACGCGACGACAAACATCACATTCAGCAACGTATCAAGCAATGTCCTGCTTCATTTTAGACCACCAATACCTTTGACGAAGATCACGATACATCTTGGTGCTACCCGGATGGATAGACAGCGATGTATCATGAGCCTCCTTCATGACTTTGTCAGTCATAAGTTCGAAGCGAGGTACCACGATGCGGTCTCTGAAATACAAGGTTCCGTCTTCTGCAATCGAGAAATCCCTGTACTTCTCAAGATGAAGCTCTTTCTTCATCAGATCGATTTCAGCATCTTTGGCTTGCGCTTCTTTAACAGCTTTCTCAAGGTCTGGCTGTACCACAAGGTTATTAAGAGAACCCTGCGGAACGATACAGACGTTCAACTTGCACAGTTCTTCATATAGCTGGGGTTGAGCTTACTTAACCATGAGGTTATTGCAATAGGACTTGCGGCTCAATGCATCAGCCATCACATTAGCCTTGCCAGGAGTATAATAAATACCACAGTCATAGTCCGTAATTGTTTCCAACCATCGTTGTTGACGAAGATTAAGATCCGGTTGGGTGAACAAGTACTTCAGACTCTGATGATCGGTATAAATCTCACACCGATTACCAAGAATGTAATGTCGCCACTGCTTCAAAGCATAGATCACAGCAGCAAGTTCGAGATCATGCACTGGATAGTTTTCTTCATGCGGACGCAATTGTCGCGAGGCATATGCAATTACCTTTCGCTCTTGCATTAGGACACAGCCTAATCCTTGACGAGAGGCGTCACAATATATCACAAAATCCTTGCGAGAATCGGGAGGAGCAAGCACTGGAGCAGAAGTAAGCTTGTCCTTGAGGGTCTGGAAACTCTCCTGACATTTGTCTGTCCACTCAAACTTAACGCCTTTGTGGAGCAGATTAGTCAGGGGCTTGGCAATCTTGGAAAAGTTCTCGACGAATCGACGGCAATAACTTGCAAGGCCGAGAAAACTTCTCACTTGCTTGGCATTCTTCGGAGGAGTCCAGTCAAGAATAGCCTGAACACATTCCGGGTTAACGGCGATACCATCATTGGAAATCACATGTCCAAGGTAGGTCACTTCAGAAAGCCAGAATTCACATTTGGAGTACTTGGCATACAACTTGTGCTCTCGAAGCCTCTCTAGAACAAGGCGAAGATGCTCGGCATGTTCTTCCTTATTCTTTGAGTATACCAGAATATCATCCAGATATACCACGACGAACTTGTCGAGGTAATCCATGAATATATAATTCATCAGGCGGGAGAACGTAGCTGGAGCATTCGTTAGGCCAAATGACATGACGGTGTATTCATAGGAGCCATAACGAGTGACGAATGCAGTCTTGGGAATATCCTCTTCACGGACACAGATCTGGTGATAACCCAACCTCAAGTCGAGTTTAGAGAATACCAATGATCCAGCAAGTTGATCATATAAGTCATTGATCCGGGGAAGCGGATATTTATTCTGAATGGTTGCCTGGTTGATAGGACGGTAATCTTGGACCAACCTATTCGTACCATCTTTCTTCTTGACAAAGAGAGACGGTGCTCCCCAGGCAGAGGAACTAGGACGGATGAAGCCCTTCTTAAGTGATTTATCAATTTCTTCCTTGAGCTCAAGAAGGTGGTGCGGAGGCATCTTGTAAGGATGCTTCGCAATAGGAGTGGTGCCAGGCTTCAAATCAATAACAAACTTGACAGCTCTAGCAGGGGGTATTCCTGGAAGTTCTTCTGGAAAAACATCCTGGAATTCGCAGACAACTGGAACGTTTTCGATCCCCTCAAGCGGAGAAGCGTTTAACGCATTCAGGGCATAAATCTGAGCCTCAGCGTTCTGAGTGAGGTGAGCATGGTAATTCACTATCTGACCTGATGGATGCAGGAGGTGTACAACTTTAGTGGCACAATTGATTGAGGCATAGTGGGCCTTCAACCAATCCATTCCTAGAATAAGATCAACTTCGAAAGAGTTGAGAATAATGGGAGACGCTCGGAATTCCAATCTTTCAATATTAATTACGACATCGGGACTAAACAACGAAGTGTGGCAATGACCCGCGGGGGTGTTCACTCGTAATTTATGTGGTAGTGTATCACATCTAACTTCATGCATGAGTGCGAATTTATCTGACATGAATGAATGCGATGCTCCTAAATCAAATAAAACAGATGCTGGTACTGAATTAACAAGAAGTGTACCCATCACGGTTTCAGGTTGATCCTGAGCTTCAGCCATGTTGACATGATAGTTCTGTCCACGACCATAAGAAGGCCTGACATTGCTGTAGTGAGGCTGAGAATTCCCACGGCCATTACCACGGCCAGCAGAAGGAAGTGCTAACTGATTCTGATTCTGAGTACAATCTCTGGCACGGTGACCTGGCTGGCCACACTTGAAGCAGAGTCCACTGTCTGGACGTGGTGCAGGAGCTCGAGGTGGTGGAGCTCGAAGAGGCTGCCTCGGTGGTGGAGGAGGCAGACGAGGTGCAGCATATGCAGGCCTGTACACTGGAGCTGCTGGACGGTACATGCTCTGTGGAATCCATATGCGGCGCTTCTGGGAAGACAAGCCCGAAGATGAGCCCGCTTCACGAGTGCATCTGGTAGCTTCCTTGTGCTTCTTCAGACCAGTCTCGACCATGATAGCCTTATTCACCAAGGTGGCGAAGTCAGGATAGTCTTGGACGAGCAGGGCTCACTGAATGTCATGGTGTAGCCCTTCACGGAACTTCTCCTGCCTACAAGCATCAGTTGGGATGTCTTCTTCAGCATAGCGAGACAAGTCAAGGAACTCTCGCTGATAAACCTCCACAGTCTTGTTGCCTTGAACAAGGCTGTGGAACTCAGCCTTCTTGCGTGCTATAACTGCTTAAGGAATATAGCGGGCGCGAAAAGCGGTCTTGAACTCCAGCCAGGTGACGACAGTTCCAGGAGGTAGGGTCTGTCGGTGAGTCGCCCACCATTGAGCGGCGGGTCCCTTCAGGAAGTATGTCGCAAAGGTGACATAGCTGACAGGGGGAACATCAGCTGACTCCATCTCATAGAAGATGTCACGCAGCCAATCATCGGCATCCAGCGGATTAACAGTGTTGTGGAATATCGATGGGTTGAGACGCACGAACTCTGGCAGCGTAATTGAAGGTGGCTGCTGGTTGGCATTGGGACGGGGGAACTGATTCATAATCCCAGTCATAAACTGCCGATTGAGCTCGAATTGTTGCATCATAGCTGCCATCTAATCAGGCGGTGGTGGATTGTTATCAGCCATCCTGCTAAATTCAACAGGGGTAGTTTAGCAGAAGCCATTGCGAGTGTTTTAGCAACATGCATGATGTAACGCGATGGAATATAAGTAGTACAACAGATGCTTATTAGCAGTCATTAAGTCATACAGGTCCATACAGAGTCGGTTACAAACGGGCAGCACAACGGCGCAAATTCAAAAGCTAGACATGCTAGGCGGCGCGCAGGCACGCAGTAAGGAAGTACACAACGAGACATAGCAAAGGCTACATCAACGTCGGAGAAAACCACTGAAACGGGGTAGCTGCAAGTGCAGACGACGAATGTTCATCGTAGAAGGATGCTGCGCTCCATGTGCACTCTGATGCAGAACCCGGTCTTGAGCTGAAAGAAGAGGTCCATGTGCAGGTGTGTGACCTCCCGCAGCAGGCCAAGCAATCCCTGGTGGCATCTCGGTCCTGCGCGGGTAAAGGATATGCTCCAGATGTATCCCTGCACGAACAGCTGGTAGCAACTGCGTCATAGCCTCGTAGAGTCGTACTTGAGTGGCAAACAACTCGACGGCCAGAGCTCGAACAGTGTGATCCAGAGCCTGAGTACACTGAATCAGAACTCGCGGATCATAGCGACGAGGCTCGTACGGGGCACAGGTAGCTGTGTAGTATCCAGTAGCATCTCCAGCAGGGACATACGGAATGTATCGGAACTCGGAGTCATCCAAGCTAGCACTGTGCTCTCCTCGAAGACGTGCGACAGCAGAGTAGGCGGCATCCTGGACTGCCATCTCAATCGTCACGCCGATACCGTGGAAAAGGTACAGCTCGGTGTCTGAGTCATCCTGATGATCATAGATGCGAACAACAGCATAGTACTGCTCCTGATTGAACTCGTGGTAAACCTCGTAGACCATGTACTCAGGGTACCAGCGGTAGCCCAGTCTGGTCAAGAGAGCGACCAGAACAGCTGGAAACCCAGGGGCATCACGAGCCCAAGTGCGAAGCACAAGCTGTGTCGTAGGACGTGGTAAAAACAGACGATCCATCTGAAATAAAGGAAATTCAGAATTGTCATTCGACGACATGAAGTATAAGAGATCTTGAAGAGAAAGGTTAAACAAAACAATGGAAAGGAAAATGATTATCAGATTAATCAGATCAATGGCAGGGAAATCGTACAGATATCCAGCTCTCTGGGTGGACGGGATTTACGAGATCCTAAGTGTCGGTGTTAGTAAATTTATCAAACCCGAATAGAAGAGAGATCAGAGTCCCAGAATAAAGACAAGGAATAAAAGATCCTAATACCACCCAGTTGGCGACGTGGGCCCGTAAGCCACACAGCCAAGTTAGTAAAACAGTTTTCGGTTTCTAGACTCAACTTCGGCCAAAGAATTGGAAAGGGGGATTCCTAGAGGCAGTCGGCTCTGATACTAACCTGTGACGACCCCGGCTTAATCGTGCACTAACCATACACGCAAATGCACACGATCAAGTCTAAGGACACACTTGAAGATATCACAACACAACTCTAAAACATAAATAAATTCATACAAGCTTTATATTACAAGCCAGGGCCTCGAGGGCTCGAATACATAGCTCGATGGCATACAAGTGTCAGCGGAAGCATCAGATATCTGGGTACAGATATATTACAGAATCAAAGATAAGCCTTTATGAAGGCGGGGCAAAATAAAACTCTACGATCGAAAGGCGTAGGCCTCCTGCATAGGATCCTCTAAATCCTACTCCTGGTCGTCTGTCGGCTCCTCGTAGTAGTACTCGCCGGGAGGGTAGTAGTAGTAGCCGTAGTTGTCGACGAGGGCAGCTATCTCAGGGGCTCCGTCATCTGGTGACATCCATTGGATATGGGGAGAAAAAGAAAATAAAGCAAACATGAGTACTCATATGAAGTACTCAGCAAGCAAGGATCTACACTACATATGCATCATTATCAAAGGAGGCTGTATATGTGGACTGGGCTGCAGAAATGCCAGAATAGAGGGGGGAAAACCTAGTCCTATCGTAGACTAGCATCTTCAATCATCTTCATCGGTCTTGCAGCATTAGAAGAGTGCAGATTAACAAAATGTAAAGTAGTAGTAGTGTCATCAACCTCGCCCAGAGATTCTTCCTCGACTCCCTGCGAGAAAGCAATCCCAGAGCCATACTATCCAGTTATCATCTCAAGTTCTAGTTGTACCGATCGAGATACAACTCCGAGTGTCCGTTACCGTAGGACAGGCTATCGATAGATTAGTTCTTCCCTGCAGGGGTGCACCAACTTACTCACCACACTCGCTTAACTCTGGCCGGACACACTTTACTTGGTCATGCCCGGCCTTGGCCAAACGATACGCCGCAACCCGACCAAATACTTAACAGAGAGGTCAGCACGCCGGACTAACCTATGCGCCCAGGGGTCTTGGGCCATCGCCCCGGGGACTCCTGCGCGTTACGTGCACCGCCGGTGAGCAGACCTAGCAACCCCTTAATACAAGCGCGGTTGCGTTCCCAGTCCAACACAGCGTGTGCCGCTCCTCGCTGACGTCAATTAAGCTCCGACTGAAGTATACGACGCAGAACGCCCATACTATGCCCACGTGATGGTTAGTGCTATCAGGCCAGAGGCCCCTCGGATCAAATATCCAAACCGTTAGTGGATTAGGAGCGCGCGGTAACGAGCAGAGACTCACGAAAGATGTGACCTCATCGCCCCGTCTCGAGGTCTTGCGGCAAGGGCTAGGAATGCCCGGCCACGCCTCGTGTTCAACTCTCGGGCACCATCCAGGTCCACCCGATTCCACATCACTCACAATTAAGCTCGCGCGGGTACCCCTCAGGGCCGACCCGTCTTTAGTAACATGTTTCAGTGCAAAGTCATAGTAACAAATGGTAACCATGTGTCTAACACCAAGGGGAACCCTGAGGAATCACCCTCGATGGAATTCCCTCTGATGTTAAAGTCAAGGTGAACGAAGGAGGAAACACCCTCGAGGTCCACTCTTGAGGAGTTGCGCGACGGTGTCGTTATCAAGGGTGGTGTAGGAGGAATCACCCTCGCTGACCATGCCCGATGAACTAACCTACAAGGTTATCATCAGGAGTGCTGACGAGGTATCACCCTCGGCACCCGATAGTAACCCAGTAGTGTCGAGCAACAAAGGGGAAGTGACATGCGGTGTCGGGGCCTGGTCTTCGATCCCGTTGCTCGGGTCTTCTGATAATCCAGCGGGGCAGTCGGGATAATTGGGGGTCACTGATGGGTCTCTACCCAGCCTATACTAAATAGTTTAGGATAACAGGTAGGTATCATCAGCAGGTTACAATTAACAGGCTATGCAGCAGATATAGGATAACAGCAGCAGCAGTAACTTCTAATGCAAGCATAAGAGAGAAGAGAGTGGGCGATATCGGAATGCTCAAAAAGGGGGGTGCTTGCCTGTTTGCTCGGCGGCAAGGGCAAGATCATCAACTGCGTCGTCGGGCTCCTGAGCAGCGTCGGCCTCGGGAGCTACGTCGACGTCGGGGTCTACCGAGAGAGAAGAGGGGGAGGAAACATATAAATGCACAGCAAACAATGCAATACAGGGCATGCTATGCTAAGATGCAGTGCAGGGTTGCCTAAAGTATGTCTAAGGCATTTTTAGTTACTTTAGGATTTAAGTTGGATTTATTATCCGGTGATTATGCACTATTCATCTACCGGAATCGGAGGAAAAGTTATGGGTTCTCCTACGTAGGGGGTTCCTACATAGAAACAGACGACATGATCAGATTCGTCTTGTCGTTCTGATCAACTTTCATGTTTTAAGTTTTTCGATCTGAGCTACGGTTTAAAAGTCATTAATTTTCGAAGTTTAAATGATTTTCTGGAATTATTTTTATTAACAGAAATGATTTATGATGTCAGCATGACTAGGTGATGACGTCAGCAGTCAACAGCCTCGCTGACCAGGGTCAAACCTGACATGTGGGTCCAGTGGGACCCACATGTCAGCCTCTGTTAGCCTAACAGAATTTGATTAAAACTAATCAGAGGTTAATTATCCACTGGGTCCCACATGTCAGTGCCTCATTAACTAACTAATTAACTTTTATTTATAAAAATGTTTTAATTAATTTAATTATACGATGGGGCCCGTATATCACTGACTGGGCTGCCCAGTCAGCACAGTTGACTGGGTCAACCAGTCAACTAGGGCCCCCAGGGCCCACGGTCAGAGGCTCAGGCGTGGGACACACCCATGCCACGTCGGTGACGTCACCGGAGTTGCTCCGGCGACCGAAATCGCGGCGGCCGATCGCCGGAGCGCGTCGGAATTGCGCTGCGGGGCACCGTTTCACGCGCGGTTTGCTGCGTTCGAATGCTGGAAGAGCGCCGCGTTGAGTGGTGACCTTGGACCGACCGGAGATGGCCGGAAATGGCGCCGGCGATGAGCCAAAACGGCGCCGGAGTTTGGGCCTGTTCGACGCTACACGGCACGGGGAGGGGTGCTAGGGGTCTCGCTGGACTCGCACGAGCTCCAGGAGCTCTATGCCGTGATCAGGCGAGCACGACAGGGCCCTTGGCCACGGCGGCGAAGCGATCTGCGGCGGCCAGAGCTCGGGTTCGACGTCGAGCTAGCTACGGCGCGTGTGGGAGACAACGGGGAGGAGCAGGGGACGGTGAAGCTCACCGTGCGGCACGCAAGTTGGCCGTTGACAGATTAGTAGCAGCAGAACGGCGAATCGACGGCGGCGGCGTCCAGCGATCCGAAGGGGAAGAAGAAACCGGAGCAGCTCCTGGAAGCGTCCGGCGTCGCGTGGCTCGACGGGGAGACGTAGTCGACGGAGACGGAGCGCGTGGACAGCTCGGAGGGACGAGCGAACGCCGGTGGCCGCGGTTTCGTCGGAGATGCAGCGGCGAGCGCGTTCGGGACAGAGGGGAGAGGCGAGCGCGAGCGCTGGAGAGCGAAGGAGAGATGGGGGAAATGGAGGAGGAGGTCCAGGGAAGGGGCATGGGCTCGTCCTTATCCTCGCGGGCGTCGGTGGCGTCGCGCTGTCGACGTTTCGCCGGCGCGCGCGCGCTCGGCCAGGGAGCGGCCGACACGACGAAGGGGAGAGAGGGATTTGGGCCAGGTGGGCTGGTTTTCGGGGCACTGTGCACTTAGGCCCAGTGCACAGTGCCTCGTTTTATTTTTCTTATTTTCTCTTTTACTTTTTCTTTATTTATTTTCTGTTTTGTAATTGTTAGACCACTTTTGCTATTTTGTAAAATGTGGGACTTGGCCCAAATATTACAATGCAATATTTCTTGTCACCAAAAACTGGTTTGGGTAAAGTAGGATTTTATTTGAATTTGATATTATTTTAAATGGATTAAATTATTCTGTTTTGGTGTTGTTTCATGTAGGTTGAGTCACTTACCTAACTCAATTATCTTTGTTTATATTTTTATAAGTGCTTCTGGAATATTTGCTATTTAGTGAACATTTTTCGTATAGTGTTTGAGTAAATTTATTTTGCACTTTTGAATTTTGAATTGATTTTCAGAATAGGATTTGAATTGAATTCTTAACCAAAGTGATTATGCACTGCAAATTGAGATGACTTGGCATACTTAGCAGAGTGTCGCAGTGGCTATTACACAGGGGTGTTACAAAATCTTCCAGAGAAGCAAGAGAATGATGAACGGCCACACCGTCGAAGGAAGATCAGGAGCAGTCGGGGCTGCCCAAAGGGACGTGATGGGCGACGAGGAAGGCAGGAAACTAAGAGCCGACCACACGGCGGCTGACGCAGGGCATCCAAAGAACAGATGGCCCCGGTCCTCCACAGCATTTGAGCAACGAGCATAGTTTGAGGAGTCAATGATGGTCTTACGGTGGAGGTTTGCGCGAGTGTTCAGCTGATCAATGTAGAACAGCCAGCCAAAGACTCGTACACGGATGGGCACTCTCGATGACCAAATGAAATCCATGCAGGGGTCCGAGAGCTGAGAACTCAACGCATCATATGCGCCTTTTGTACTGAAGGGGGAGCCATTTAGTAGTGTGCGAGCATCCGAAACCTACACAAGCGAGACATCCTGCAACAACAAATGCAAAGAGGCGAGCTCTCGGGTAGCAGTTAAGGTTAGCCGGCTTCGCAAACCAAGATCGATCCCCATCATCATAATTGAGTGAACTAGGGCTGTAGGCTTAGTGTGGTGGGAGAAAAGAGCATGGTATGCGGTACAAAGGGGCTCTGGGAGTAACCATCGATCTAACCAAAAGAAAGTGGAAGAGCCATCACCAATTTGAACTTGTGAAATATCTCTAAGGGTGTCCAAGTGTTTGAAAATAGCCTTGCCAAGGAAAGAGGAATTTTTTTCCTAGTCCTATGTGGAGGGGGGAATGGCACTGGCACATAATCCAATCCTTCCAAGGCAAGTTCGTGGACTGAAGGAATTTATAAGCAAATTTCAACATAAGGCAAAAAAATTGTGCTTGTAAGTTTTTTTTACACCTAAACCACCTGCCGCTTTGGGCATACACACCCGGTCCCATGCAACCAAGCATTTTGCACCTGAGAAGAAGTCATCATTTGGACCAGAAGAAAATTCGCCTACGCTTGTCGATTTCCTCCAGGACACTCTTTGGAAGAGTGAAGCAGAGCATGAAGTACGTGGGAAGGCTATCAAGGACCGAAGAGAGGAGAACAAGTGCTTGGGGATATTAATAGAATATATTATGGCTCTAATATCCACAGACGTGAGATTTGTAATTTGCATAGTTGCTAGTGCTTGAGAACCTTTTAAGCATTTTAAGAATAGTACCTCACATCAGAAAAAAAAACATGAATCCGACTCATCGTGTTTCCTGAAGTCGCTGCAAGTCACCATTGAACAAAAACTGATTTAAGAGGAAGCAGTTCATAGTTTAATATTAAATAAATCCAATTCGAGACAAAATAGACCGCAGGGTTCTCATAACCACACCCCAGAGGCCAAAGGACGGACTCACCTCGTTGAATTGTTCACGCGTCCTTTCATAATCCTAGAAAGGTTTTTTTTTTTTTTTTTGAGGAATCCTAGAAAGGTTGTTGGTCCTACCATCAAATGGCAATTCAACGAGAAATTACTTCCTTGTCAAGTGCATGATACCAACATAACTTGCATTCAGTAGTTGTTTATGTGGTTTGATGAACCATCAAAGGGTGCCATGGCCAAGTATCAACAAGAATGCTCAAGATATAAAATCTCACAACGTGTGTCAGCCCTATCATAAGCAAATGAACTGTTCGCACTCAAGAAAGCAGCATGCATGTATCGATTGTTATTCCCTATTACATCAACATGAGACAGCCTAAAAAATCGAATGTCGTTAGGATATCCAATCATACATCAAAGGTTCTGATATCAAGATGAGAGACGCCACGAACATCAAATGTCACTGGGATATCGATTCATAATTTTATTACATCAAGATACACTCTCACGGAAATCCGCTCTCAATCTGGAAAGCAAAGAAGAACTTGATCAAAACCTGCTCACTAGGATGTTGTATCTGCAGTTTTATCATCTCATGGTCATGCTACATATCTAATACTTATCCCCTTTCGGTGCAGTCCTTCTCGATGAAAGTTTCAATAACATGCACACAAAGGTGGAGTTGTGCGTAGCTCAAGGGGGAGGGGGGCATTGCCCCCGCCCCCACCCGTGGTATATTTGATGAAATAATATTTTGGAGACTCAAATTACCCAAACCTGCATATTTTCAGTTGCGACCTCAGTCGAATATGTTAGGGCATCTTCAATGCAGGGGCGCTTATTTGGGTGCTTGCAGTATAAAAAAAATTAATTAATGACGAAGCATCAGCGATGGAGTCGGTGTTTGCAACGCATGAGCGCTAGTTCACGCGCTTATGTGATTTTTTTTCTTTGGTACGAACCAGGGAAGCGCCCGTCAAAAGTCTGTTTAGTTTGTTGAGGCAACGAGATTTTCTAGGAGAATTTTAAGCGCTCGGGATAGCGCCAGGCTCTAGTCAAAACAGTCGTGCAAGTATAAAAGAGCCCAAGCGCCCGGCGACTAGCGGAGCAGCGACGCCCCAGGAAATCATAGGATCTACCAGGAATTGAGCGAAACGGCCGGGAAAAAGACCCTGGCGCCTGGGCTAAGCGCCCGCGTTGTAAATGCCCTTAGATCCTGGCCCATGCAGTCCTTCTTGATGAAAGTCTCGATTTCCTAAAAAAAAAAGTATCGATTTTTTTTTTTAAAAGGAGGATGTACCCCCCGGCCTCTGCATCTGGACGATACATGCAGCCATATTATTAATTATTCATAAAGAACATACAAGATGATACATCAATAAGTCTGAAGCCACTATCTTGGCAACACCGTTGCTACTCCTATCCCCTTGATGAAGGCGTGCCGAATGTCCGGGCCTAATACCAAATAGACATCGCACCAAAGCCTAACATCTAAAGCCGGGTGTCCCATCCAAGCCACTACCTGGATTGGGTCCCACACCGGTCTGGCACACTCCCAGTGAGCACCGCACGCTGCAAGGGCCGTCACCTCCATCTTCCCTCGGTCCATCCTCAAAGCAGAACTGATGCACCAACCTTGCCAGGCCTCTCTGGCATCAACACCACCATGACGCTAGACAGATTCCTCCTCCTGCGCGAGTCCATCTCCGCGCATCAGACGCCGAGTCTCCACAGCGCCACGCCGCCGAGAACCGCCACCATCAATGTGGAAGATGAAGCACCGCTCCACCAAAGACGCCGTCCTCCGGTCCCTCGAGCCCGTGTGCACCTCCAAGAATGACACCCCCAAGGGGAAAACGACACCAGAGAGCCGCCGTCATCCGATCTACTGATCTAGAGTTTCCCCCGGAGGTAGCAGAGAGTGGCCTTGAACTTCTCCACGGCGATGCCTTCAGAAAGGGAACGACGCAGACAGCGTCGCCATCGCCGGCCTTGGCAGTAGCCAATAGCAGGTTTTCACCCAGATCTGATCGAAGACCTCCATCTCTCGTGCACGGGCCGCCGCCATCCCTGCCGGGATCTCAACGAAGACTCCAAGGAGTGGATCGGCGCCGCGGCGTCGGCGTCGTTGTGGCCGCCGTCGCCGGCCAAGGGTTTCCCCCCGATCCCAAGAGCCCCACCATCCAATCACCGCCCACCACCCGGATCCGGCGAGCAAGGCCACACCGAAGCCTAGATCGAGCGGGATATGGTGAACGAGATGAAGCTGGCGCTGGTCGATCCAGATCTGGCGGCCCGCCGACGGAAATCACGGCCGCCATGAGCTCCCACCAACGGGTCCTCGCCGCCCACGCAAGCCGAGGAAGACCGGCCACACACCCGCAGCCACCCTCCGTCAGGGACGGCACCGCCCACCTTGACCGGGGCGGCCACCTCGGCACACCAAGCTCTCCGCGCGAGGCAGCAGCAGCCAGCCCCGCCGCCACCTTCCTCGACGCCGCGCGGGCTTGCCGACGGCTATCTCTGGTGGCGGCGAGATCTGGAGGGAGGGGGAAGGGGGCCGGCGGCGCTCTAGGGTTGGGGCCGCCCGAGTCGCCCCAGAGGAGCGACGCGGGGGCGGACTAGTCACTTGACGTGCACGATCGATGAAAGTCTCGATGCATCTTTCATTTCAATCGCATGCACGTATATTATGTATGTCCAAATGGAACGATCTAATGGATTACTCACATGATTTTATACTTCCATGTGCCCCATCCTGCGTTAACCAGAACATTTGACATCGCTGTCCTGTAGAATAGGACTTTGACATATCGCTCCCATGGGTGCCCCAGGAACACCGGTGCGATACCGTTGATGGTGTTGTCTATGAACACAAATCCTTCTTCTCCCTCTTCTTTATCTAGACTTTTACGTACCTGTGTTGTGATGTACCCCGGGGACACCTTAGACGTACTCAAGTTGCAACCTTCATACATATATGTATTTAGTAACCTAGGAATATCTTACACCATGTATTTGACCCAAAGGAACAAAAAAAAAAGAAATGAATTTAAAAAACAAAATTGGGTGGTGGGGGGGCGTGGGGGGTGGTGTGGGGGGGATCGGAAAAGAAAAAAAGGAATTAAAACAGTGGTATTTTTTATATGTAAGACTTGGAAAATATATTTATCTCACTACTCTTACATATCTGGTAAACAAAGTACCCGCTTCGGTAGACTCCCCTCACAAAGCGTATAAAGGGTAATATAGACTTTTCACAAATTATACGGTAGTCTTATGTATGTATTAATACATACACGTAATAGGGAGCAAACGGGCCGGCCCATTTCGCAAGAACTGAGCGAATGCAGGAATTTCGCGAAAATTATAAAAGCGCTTAAAACAGGTATCAAACCGACAACCTGGCCATGCGCGCAACCGATACTAAGCAGACGACCTAGTGACTGATGACGGCTTAAAGCAGCGCTAACTTTAATGTACTAATTAGAACTGCATATCCGGGTTTTTTTTTCAATACTCTTACAAAACAATGTGAACAAAATTTCTTGAGAATGCCAACAATGTTTCAAAATCATAAAAAAATTCGAATATTCTTTTCTTAAATGTGAACAATTTTTTAAAAAGTGAATTTATAATACAAAACTGAGGATTTTTTTCAAATACAAAACTGAACTTTCTTAAAAATATATGCTGAATTTTTTTAAATGCACGCTGAATAAAATTTGTACACACGATGAACACTTTTTATACACAGTGAACCTTTTCCCAATGTACAGTGAACTATTTTTAACATGAATATTTTTTGGAAAACAAACAAATTGGAATTTTGAACTTTTATTGAAATTTGGAATTTTGAACTTTTTCTGAAACATGAATACATTTGAAAAACATGAACAATTTTCGAATATGTGAAGAAAAATTGGAATTTCAATCATTTTTTGAATTTTTTAATTTATGGTAAACAAAAAGAAAACAAAAATAAAAAAAATAAGGTAAAAAGAAAAGAAAAGAAAAGGAAGAAATAAGCAGAAAGAAAAAAAATAAAAACATGAAGAAAAAAGGAAAAAAGCTCAGGGAACCTTTTAAAAGGTTCCTAAAACCGGTTGCTCGTTCAAAGTGGGCTGACTCGTATCGTGCCGGTCGCTCGATTCGCTTTTAGCCGCGACGGTTTGACACCCACGGACGGCAAATAGGATTCGACGTTCGGGAAGTACAATCATATAGATGGCGCCACGCACAGGACGCTGCCCGACTAGGGCCGCCCATTATCGCACGCGAAAACAGGAAAAATATATCAAAAATGAAATGGCAGTGCGAGGGATCAAACCCTGTAACTCTCACTACCGACCGCTCGTCACTAGGTACACGAGCTGATAAGCTTCAATGTCTAACTACAAAAACGTTTGTCATTTCATCCAGAGGATCAAGGAGGAAATTCGCCTAGGGATTTCTTTCTCCATAGCAAATGGAACCGAGGCCCAATTCTAGCTGGACCCACGGTTGGGTATAGAGCTGATCCGCGTGAGCTACCCTGGCCTGTTCTCGATCTGTGCGGACCCGATCGCCCTTGTCTCTTCGATGCTACGGAATGGCCAGTGGCACGTTAGATTCCGCCGCCCCAGCCGTTGTTTCGCGTTTCAGACTTGGATGCTTGTATGGACCTATGCTTTATCTATAAAGCGGGGCGAAAGCCTATTTCGAGAACTACAAAAACACAACCTACTATAACTATCCTTTACTGACCATCTTATTGTAGCAAAAGAGACTTTTTCCACTATTTCTTTCTCTTTTTTGCTGATAGTTTTTTGTTTCTTTTCCATTTTTCATTTTTGTTTCTTTTTTCTTTTCCAAAAAATGCTCGTCTTTTAAAAACTTGTCCAAAATTTTAATTTTTTTTTCTTTTCAAATTTTGTTCATAAATTAAAATATTCACATTCTAAAAACTTGTAGAAACATTGAAATGACCGCAATTGTAAAAAAATGTACAAACATTGAACTACAAATATTAATAAAATACAAGGCTTCATCTCATAGCATGTTGTTTTTCGACATCCTTGAAATGACCCCAATTTTTTCATATGGCTTGTATGACCAAGTTAAGGCACCATGCCAAGTTGTTTTGGTTTTCGACAAATTTTGTATTTTCCTGAGTTTTCCCGGTCAAAAAATGATCGATAAATGGCCGGACGTATCGCAACTTGCATATGATGTAGGAAATCATTCAAACCTGGCGTGGGTGACTACCATGGGCTTGCCTACCTGCATGCTTATCAAAGTTGGGGCCAGTCCTAAGATTTCCAAAAAATATCATGTTCAACGGAGATTGTTCGGGTAGGCCAGAAAAGTTTTGGTTTTAATTTTGCTAAACGAATTAAAAAAAGAATAGTATAAACCAAAATTTTGATTTCTACCGATGCCCACCTTGATTTTTTAGTATTCCAAACAATTTTAAGAATATATTTTTCAATTTTGAACAAATTTCAAAAAGCATAATAACGTTCAAAAAGAGAAAATTGAAATATGAAAAAACAAAATATGTCAAGCTACTCCTTGTACAGCGGGAGCTCCTTGGCAGCACTCGCATGCCACCTTTCATAGGTCGGCCCAACTACACGAGCGATCAGCTGTCGCTCGTCAAGACCATATCGCTTCTTTCTAGTTCGACCAAAAAAACCTTCGTCATGGTTGACCTGGACGTCAAGTTGAACGTGGACATCTTTGACCTTTGACCGTTGAATTTAAAAAGGATCATCTTTTTGGAGAAGTTCATGTATTTGAAAAAATATTCGCGGATTTGCAAAATGTTCACAAAATGAAAAACACCATGAATTGAGAAAAAAATTCATGGATTAAGGATTTGAAAAAGTTCATCGATTTTGAAAAGAGTCCATCAATTTTGAAAAACAAAGTTCATCTACTTTGAAAAATGCATTCATTTTGAAAAAAGTTCATCAATTTTGAGAAAAAGGTTCATCGATTTTGAAAAAAAATTCATCCATTTTGAAAAGACGTTCATCAATATTTTTTTATGATTTTGGAAAAAGTTCTCGATTTTGGAAAAAGTTCACCAAGTTTGAAAAAATATTCGCAAATTTTAATAAAAGTTCATTCATTTCGGGAAAAAATGAAATCAAAAAAAGTTTGCACATTGCAAGAGAAAAAGGAAAATAAAAAATGAACAAAAAAGAAAGGAAAACGAAAAATAAAAATGGAAAAGGAAAATAAATCCGGAACAAAACCGCTTGAAAACAAGCGAAAAAAAGAGCAAGAAAAAGGAAAGAAGGAAAGAAGAAAATAGGATAGAAGAAAAGAATAAGAAAGACGCTTGTACTCACGTTAACTGATGGTGGCAAGTTGGTTATGGCGATGCATTGTGAACCATAAGTTGCTGGCTCGAATCTTGGCACTCTCAGAATTTTTTGCGATTTAAATTTAGAAGGAAAAGAGATGGATGGGACGCCCAGCTCACAAGTGTACGGCGTATACATATACAGTGAAATGATTCTAAAAAAAAGATATACAGCAAAATATGACCATCATGCCCTTTATTATGAAGAGGTATGGGTTAATCTGAGCCGTCCTTGTGTTTAGGGGGGTCTACCGAAGCAGAAGTGAACAAAGGAAGTGAAAACAAATGTTCACACATATATGCAATGGTCGTGGTTTTCACTAAATGTTCTATATATGAAAAGAGCGTGTTGATGTGCTGCAAGAAAAAAAATGTTCAGACGTCTGAAAATATATTTTTTGTATTTTCTAAAAATTCCTTGTCTATATGAAATTAGTGTGTGTGTGTGTGTGTAATGGATGTTCATATTTTTGAAAAGAACAATCACACGTTGAAAAAGAGTGTCCACGTATGTCATAAAATACTCGTGTATGTTACGCGAAAGAACAAAGTAAAAACAAAAGTTTTTTTGAGTCCAGGAAAAACAAAAGTAAAAAAAAGGAAAAGGACAAAGAAACAGCGTTATGGGGCCCGACCCATGTGGCAGTCCCATGCACAAACTCATCGATCAGGGGTTTCTTAAAAAACAAAAACTCATCGGTCAGGGCACCAGGCCATCGTGCACCCGGCTTCCCCTGCATCGCCGGCGAGGCATCGCCGTGCGAGCTTCGCCCGTTTTTCTCAAGAATCTCGTCGTTTCTTTATTATTTCATCCGATGGAAAACCAATACGTATACAATACAAAGAGGTCAATCGATAGTCGATGCACACACAGACACTTCACTCGTCTTAGTTAGTACAGAAGTTACTGTAGTTGTAGCAGTCTCCGGTCACGCTTCACAGAGCGAGCATGGCGTAGCCGACGATGCAGGCCGCGGCCGAGCCGGCGAGACCCGCGGCGCCGATAAAGGTGAGCGTGGCGCCGTTCCGCTCGTTGGAGCCGGCGGGAGGCGGGGATGATGACGTGCCCGTTGAGTTCGTACTTCCTCCGTCCGCGCCTGCCGGAGCGTTCGCTGAGGGCGCCATCGGCGGGGCACCGGTCGGGGCCGACGGAGTGGGCAGCGGCGGGGACGCAGGAGCAGTCGGCGACGAGGTCGGAGGAGCAGATGCAGGGGAAGAAGCCGGTGGCGGGGCGGAAGCGGAGGCGGGAGGAGGAGCCGTGGTGGGACTGGGAGCTTTAGGAGCGGGCGCCGCGGGGAGTGGTGAGGGGGGCGTCGCAGGCGGCGGGCTGGAAGCGGCCGGAGGTGGAGATGTCGTTGCCGGTGCCGGAGCGGCGGGCGTCGATGGCGGTGGCGCGGCGCCGGTGCCTGTGCCGTTGCGGCCGGCGAGGACCATGACGATGAGCTTCTCGTTGGCGCGGCAGTTGGCCTCGACGCCGCTGACGAAGAAGAAGGCGCCGGCGTGGTCTAGGGTGAAGACGGTGTTGCCGTCGGCGAACTTCTTGTCGTACGACGAGGTGTTGCAGGCGTTGTAGTCCGCCGGCTGCACCACCAGCACCGAGTCCTTGTCCTTGGGGTACACGAACACTGCACAAGCACAATAACACCGTTAACACATCAAGAAGAAGAGATCGAATCGAAGGTCTGATCATGGCCATGGCCCATGGCAGGCGAAATCTTGATCCTTGACGACGGTGTTCGACCGTGTGAGGATTACCTAGAGTGTCTCCGACCTGGAACCTGTTCTTCATCGCCCAAGTGTTGTACGACTCCTTGCTGGCGCCGGCCACGCTCCACCCGCTGTCGCCGCCGACCTTGAACTGCACCGCGCCGGCCATCGCCGCCACAAGAGCGAAGCACGCGAACCCAAGGCCATAGCCAGCACCCTTCGCCATCACTGCAAAACCAAATTAACTCCCTAGCTAGACAGTCACAAGACCGATCAAGATTGCACAGGTGCTTCCTCCTCTACTCGATGAGATGGAAGAGCTTGAGGCAGCCGGCTATTTGTAGTCCTCGATCGACGCCCGGGCCTCACGAGCTGTAGTGCCCACGGGGTGCCTTGCTTTCCATGGACACCTTGAGCTAGCCGAACTATCTCTCCGCCAAGTTTTCGAGCTGTCTTTGTGCTTGCCCTGGCTGCAATGGCGTCCTCTCTGCTGTGCTCTGCTCTGCAGCTGAGCTGACGGAGCCTTTGCGGAGTGCCACAGGCATATATTCATGGCTTGTGCGCCGGTAAAAGTCCTTGGGTGTTGGCTCCTGCATATGGGCAACGTCGTTCTCCATGCGTTTTTTTGTGCTTTGGTACGAGTGGCGCGACGACGAGGAATAGGATGCAGGCACTTTGCATTGCCGTCAGCGTCCCGTTAAGTTGGTCGACGAGATGCCTGATGCTGATTAGCTGAGGACCCTGTTTGAACTTTGAAACATACGATTTGATTTTCCTTGGCTGACTTGATAAAATGCAGGTGTCTGATTAGTACTTCAGGTTCCAGCCACTTTTTCTTCAATGGCGTTTCAGTTACTTTTATGGAGTTTCGGACACTTATTCTGTTATTTCTAGTATTTTATATGTTTTTTTAGTTTTGTAGTATGTAATGGTGAGGACAAAAACTGACTGAAACTTTCCAAAATTTTCAGCCCCTACTCTCTGCATAGTCCATTTTCTTAATTCTTCTTTGCAAATAAGGTTTTCATGTGAACTTTTTACAGAGTTCCGGTGAAACTCCCCGAGGCGAACAGAGAAAAAGAAAGTTTTCTTCCAAACCACGGAGCAGTGTCTAATTTTTGTATGGTGATTTACTAGTACAGCTGTGGATGAACAATGCAGAGTGTTCGGTCCAACAGTACATCGTTTTCTCTAAATATAAAAAAACCCAATACAGCGTTGTATTACTACTGTACTAGCATAGCGGATTACCGTTATTAAACCTTTTTATATCCAGGTAATAAAGCCTCCTAGCTAAACGTGCCAGATCATGGTTAAGAATAGCAGAAGGCTCAAATCGCGATGCGAGCTCCAACGGTAATAATGGAGCGTGAAGCCAGCTTCAGCCTGAAACTCCATGGTTCTCCCAAATATGACTGAAAAATAATCTTTCAAAAAGTCTTATTTTGATCTCCCTGGAAGGCTCTTCTTTTGGGTAAGTGCCGCATAGCACAGGATTCTTGCTGTCTACTCCTACTTGATGATGCTGATGCTATTATTCATATAATATATTCCTTGCCTCACTTTACCTTATGGTCACACTCATAGGTCCAATGAGGCCGATGATAAGATTCTCGCAATGTTTTGGCGAGGTTACCGATCTTCGTGCATCTGCCTGACCTTATAAACCATCTCTTTTTCAGTAATACATCCATAAAATATGCTTCACCCATGTTCAAGGAAGACAGGCTGCAGCTGCATAATCACAACAGGCAGATTGTTACTGACCTAATTGCAAAATGCTGATCAAAGTTAGCTGACCAATGTGGCAGCCCATAATGTTAGTCATGTTCTGTCTGAAGGAAGTACATGGCTCTTGAACAAAGTGATGGGCATGATGAACCATCTCTGCATCTCATCATGTCCTGGTGGCGTGCAAAACGAACAGTTCACAGGGCCTGGTCGCATGCTTAGTCCACAACATGTCATGATCATTAACATTACTCTGGCAGGCATGCCTTTGATTAGCACTTTTTTACAGTTACGCGTCTTTGAAAAACAATGTGAAACAAGATCTGTGATTATGTGATACCAAGCTTTATGGACAAACATTGATCAACTTCGAACTTACTTTTTGCATTCCCAACTGTTAAACTGGACAAAGAATAAAGCAATTCACAAATCACCTCCCTCCCTAAGCCCGAAACATGTATTATATGCAAGGTGGTCACACAAGGTTTCTACACGACCCGAAGCCCTCTTTGCGACTCGTTGAAATCGTCGAACGCCGTCGCGAACGAGGCCCTCGACCTCGAGGAAGATGATCTTGCAGAGGAGGTTGGGGACGATGTCCTGGTCTTCTTCCTCCTTGCCTTCCTGGGGCCTCTTGGGGGGCAGGAGGAGGACTCCTGTGCTGGTCTGTCTGGGAAATTAATCTCAGTTGGCAGCATGGATCTAGCTGGCTCAAAGTCTGCAGAAATATAATACTGCTGGTCAGCACCTAGTAAACATGGAGGCAACCAATGGAGAAATTTGTGTAGTGCTGTGCCACTACTGATTAATTGTTAGAAAACTGCTCAAGAAGATTCTCACGCTTATGCACATTAATCATTAGTCATGCAGATTTTGCACCAATAGAGGCATAGTATTATATAGGTCTTGTCTCGGTATATATGTATGAATTTATATCAAAATCCGGCATTTGTGACACTGACAAGGTGGGTCCAGACCCACATGTGAGTTGCATATAAGACATGTGAAACTTCTACAGTGAAAAATCAGGGATCTCCCCTGCATTAAGATTTTATGCTTTTGTAAATATCCTTAGGTCTAGGCAGAGATAAATGAGAGGATGCTAATTACCTGTAGAGGTCCAAGAAGTCTGCCTTGACTGCTCAGCTGTGCTCAGAGAGCCTGCAGATAAATCTTCTGATGACTTGAACTCATTCATCTAAAATGAACAATGCACATTACCCATCAGCAGCAATACTAGAAGATAATAGACTCGAAATATGATGGCATAATAAAGTCTGATGATCTACAAGAAGATAATTCGAGAAGGCCTTCAAGTTATTTGCATGTTTACCCAGCTTGGAGATGTGTCACTGGTGCCCAACCCTATGTGAGCCACATGCTTTACATCTGTAGGGAACCCAATTTCCATCTCATGCTCCTTTTGAGCTGCAGCAGAACAACAGTTACATGTGTAAGTAGAAATTACATTCATTAATTTCTGTGATGTCTCATAGCCATAAGCACAATACTTTGAGTAGCATTATGTATCAAATAATTCATAAAATGGGTCCATAGCTCAGTGGTAGAGCAATTGACTGCAGATCAATAGGTCACCGGTTCGAACCCGGTTGGGCCCTAACTGTTTTTTTCTATTTATTTTTTGAAGTTGTTCTTGAAATGGGAGGACCGAGGAACAAGAAAGAAAGATGGGATTATTATTACCAAACATGTGCGAGAATATCCTCAGCCCTTTAAAGATTCCTTTCATCTTTACCGCCATTTGTGAGGGCCTACACAAAGAAAAGCTCCTACAAGAATGGAAATGTCCAATAAGATCACAGAAGCATTCAGAACAACTGTATGCTAGGATTTAAGTTGTTTTTCGCCTTCTCGGGAAATTCAGCTCTCATGCCATGTTAAACAAAAAGCTTCTCAGAGGCCCGGTATTATATAGTACAACACACGACGTGTACAGAAGAACAGAAGATAGCTTACCTCAAGACTCAAGAGCAAGTGCTTTCAAGCTGCCCGAAAACTCCGAAGCCGACTTTATTTCTGAATCTTCAGAACCAGTTTCACTCTGTAGAGGAATCAAGAAAGCGAGCTAGAGCCTGATGATGGCGATGAAGAACAAGGAGTTTGGTTTGGAGGGAGGAGGGAGGAAGAGGGAGCTAAATCTTCTGAGAGGGTAGCATGACGACTGCTTAAATATGGTGGCAAGTTAGTTGGCTGCATTTCTTCTTCTTTTTTTCCTTTTTTATTCTCTAGGGGCCAATTCATGCCTGCTGACTTGTTGCTGTTTTAGCTGTACTTGGATTGTGTTCCTCTGCTAATCATTTCCTTGTACTTTGATGTTCTACTATAAAAAATGAGAAACTCAAAGTGTTAGTATCAGAATATTCTTGACAAGAAGTTGAATTTTATTTTCCTGCATCAGTTTCGCAGAGCTTGTTCTGGAAAAAGGCTGGCTGTTTACTACACACAACTTCGATGTTCTATGATAAAAAATAGGAAACTCAAACTGTTAGTATCAAAATATTCTTAACAAGAAGTTGAATTTTATTTTTCTGCACTACTTTCTTAGTAAACTGAATGCTTTGCAGAGATTGTTCTGGAAAATGGCTGGCTGTTTTACTACGCACAACTTGACCTCTCCACTGTCGAATTCTTTAAAGTTTCAGACCGAATTAATGGTTGCCCATGTCTGTCAGATTAAGATCAGGCATGTGGCTCATGGTCCTTAATCCTAGTGCCTTGAAAGGACATTATGTAGTCTTGCTGGTATTAGGTAGCATTGAGGTATGCAGTTAAGAGCACAACAGCAACTTTGGACCAGCTGAAATGGCACCCACAGCTAGTTTTGGAGTACTTGGTATTTCATATTGCTGAACTAGAGGTTCTAAGAGAAAGAGGATGGTAGACCTGCGGCTATGAAGTGACCTCCTTTCTTGCGAAGCAAACATCTGACCTGTTTATTTTGCGCATGGTGATGTGTCCCATTCCGTCGATCCAAGATATGTGTCTGAAGATGATTTTCTACAAATATTTGTTCTTGATAGCTTACTTTTATGCCAATAAAACTTATATTATCTTCTTTGCTTATGTGAGTGTGCCATGAAATTTTCTAACCATGCAGCAAGTTCAGCATCAGAAACCAATCTCCAGAGCTTGCTTGTCTTGCCAGTTCTGCAACAGATAATACCATCATTTGCAGGCTCAGCCGGAAAAAGACATCACTACTACTGTGCAAACCAGAACCTGATGTCAATGTCCATCTACAATATTTCAGAACTCTCACCATTTTCTTAACTCCACGGAAGACATTTCATCAATGCAGAAATACCAGGTGTCCCTTTATAAAAAAGAAACAAAAATAGAAATACCAGGTGTCCAGCACCACCTGTCATTCTGGATTGAACCTAGTGACGAAGAGCCACCGTGTTTCCCCGAGTTTTTGCGGCACACAAACCCTCAATTATGACGCATATAAAATACCGCAATGGGCTATGAACTCATCGATGCAAGCTAAACAAGTTAACTGTTTCTATAAGGACAGAAATGGGCACAACTAAGCACTTCCTTTTCTTATCTAATAAATTCTTTTTCGGGAGTGTTGCAGACATGTCGTGTGGATAAGCTGTTGCCTGTTGGATTGGGAGATCGGCGCAGAAACATATGTCTAAGTGCATTGGTTAGCCCAGATCGGACAGGATCTGGTCATGCCACGCACCTACCCCGATCGGCACCGTTGCGGTCTGGAGCTGCTGAGATCGTGGCATGATCGTCATGTGATGGGCGAGGAGCTGTTGCGGTCTTGGGAGTTCTTCCGTCGAGTCAAAAACAAAGATCCTCAATTCCTCGTGGAAGTTGGAGATCTTCTCGTCGTCGGTTTTAAAGGTTCAGAATCCATTTTGGAGAAGAAATTTGATATGAAACTTCTTTTTTGACAGAACAGTTTGATATGAATCTCAGGAGAAGGGTAAAGTGAAGGCTCGCCGATCACGATAAGATTCCGGTGGAGGCCATGCGCTCCATGCGATGCTTCCTTTTTCATATGGCAAAGGACCTGTTTTTTGAAATATAAGAATGAGAAGGACTGTCGTGATTTATTTTTGGTGACGCCAACTCGCCAAACCACACTTGGGGTCAACCCATCTCATTTCCCCCTCGTTCTCTGCCCTGTTTTCAAAAAAAAAAAAAACTCAGAAAAGTGCCATTTCCATCTCCTCCCAACTAGTAACACTTCTAAGCACATCCCTAAAAAAAAAAACTCTTCTAAGCACAGCTTTGGTCTTAGGAGCATCTACAGCCAGGCGCCTCAACCCCCTCCCAAACGTCTGGGTGGACGTCATAAAAATCCAACCCAGGCGGGCACCACAAACGGGCCTCAAACGCCCGGGCTGACCGGCACACCTCATATCCAGCCCAAATGTAGGATAGATATAGGGATGCCACGACGCGTCCGGGCGTGTCCATCATGTCTGACCCGACATGCCTATCCCACGACACATTGCATCAAATTCACCTCCTCGATCTATTAAATCCATTTGCTTTCTCCACTCTTTTTCCTACTCCGCGCCGGACGCCTCGTAGCTTCGCTGCCACCCTTACTTCGCAGCCGCTGCGAGCCTCAGCGCCGCCAGCACCGACACAACAGTCCTCCCTACTGTTTTCGCCACTGCGGACATCATCGTCGGCCCGGATTCCACCGCGGTACCTCCGGTAACTATCGGCTACCCCTTTGTGCTCTGTGTGTTCGACACATTATCAGACCCATTTTTTGTGATTTATTCGTTGAAAAAATGTGGATTCCGATGCTTCGTCGGACGAGGAGTATAGACTGGTGGAGCTTGATAAAATGATTGAAGATGAGTTCTTCGATTCGTCAGATTCGGACGAAGAAATGGACATGATCATGATGGAAATATGCCCTAGAGGCAATAATAAAATGGTTATTAGTATATTTCCTTAATCATGATAAAGATTTATTATTCATGCTAAAATTGTATTGACCGGAAACTTAAATACATGTGTGGATACATAAACAAATACCGTGTTCCTAGTGAGCCTCTACTAGACTAGCTCGTTGATCAAAAGATGGTTAAGGTTTCCTAACCATAGACATGAGTTGTCATTTGATAAAGGGATCACATCATTAGGAGAATGATGTGATGGACAAGACCCATCCGTTAGCTTAGCATATGATCATTCAGTTTATTGCTACTACTTTCTTAATGTCAAATACATGTTCCCTCAACCATGAGATCATGCAACTCTCGGATACCGGAAGAATACCTTGTGTGCTATCAAACATCACAACTGGGTGATCATAAAGATGCTCTACAGGTATCTCCGAAGGTGTCTGTTGAGTTGGCAGAATCGAGATTGGGATTTGTCACTCCGTGTATCGGAGAGGTATTTCTGGGCCCTCTCGGTAATACACATCACAAGAAGCTTGCAAGCAAAGTGACTAAGGAGTTAGTTATGAGATGATGTATTACGGAACGAGTAAAGAGACTTGCCAGTAACGAGATTGAACTAGGTATGGAGATACCGACGACCAAATCTCAGACAAGTAACATACCGACAGACAAAGGGAATTACGTATGTTGTCATAAGGTTCGACCGATAAAGATCTTCGTATAATATGTAGGAACCAATATGGGCATCCAAGTCCCGCTATTGGTTATTGACTGGAGAGGTGACCTTGTCATGTCTACATCATTCTCGAACCCGTAGGGTCCGCACGCTTAACGTTCGTTGACGATATAGTATTATATGAGTTATGTGAGTTGGTGACCGAATGTTATTAGGAGTCCCGGATGAGATCACGAACATGACGATGAGCTCCGGAATGGTCCGGAGGTAAAGATTGATATAGGACGATAGTATTTGGTCACCAGAAAGGTTTCGGAATGTACCGGGTTTTATCAGAATACCGAAAGGGGTTTCGGGAGGCCACCGGCACTTGGTGGGCCTCATGGGCCAAAGTGAAGGAAATATTCCCTAGAGGCAATAATAAAGTTGTTATTTTATATTTCCTTATTCATGATAAAGGTTTATTATTCATGCTAGAATTGTATTGATCGGAAACTTAAATACATGTGTGAATACATAAACAAATACCATGTCCCTAGTAATCCTCTACTAGACTAGCTCATTGATCAAAGATGGTTAAGGTTCCTAACCATAGACATGTGTTGTCACTTGATAACGGGATCATATCATTAGGAGAATGATGTGATGGACAAGACCCATCCGTTAGCTTAGCATATGATCGTTCAGTTTATTGCTATTGCTTTCTTCATGTCAAATACATATTCCTTCGACTATGAGATCATGCCTTGTGTGCTATCAAACGTCACAACGTAACTGGGTGATCATAAAGATGCTATACAGGTATCTCCGACGGTGTTTGTTGAGTTGGCATGGATCGAGATTAGGATTTGTCACTCCGTGTTTCGGAGAGGTATCTCTGGGTCCTCTCGGTAATACACATCATAAAGAAGCCTTGCAAGCAAATGACTAATGAGTTAGTTACGAGATGATGTATTACGGAACGAGTAAAGAGACTTGCCGGTAACGAGATTGAACTAAGTATGAAGATACCGACGATCGAATCTTGGGCAAGTAACATAACGACGGACAAAGGGAATTACGTATGTTGTCATAACGGTTCGACCGATAAAGATCTTCGTAGAATATGTAGGAACCAATATGGGCATCCAGGTTCCGCTATTGATTATTGACCGGAGAGGTGTCTCGGTCATGTCTACATAGTTCTCGAACCCGTAGGGTCCGCACGCTTAACATTCGTTGACGATATAGTGTTATATGAATTATATGATTTGGTGACCAAATGTTGTTCGGAGTCCCGGATGATATCACGGACATGACGAGGAGCTCCGGAACGGTCCAGAGGTAAAGATCGATATATAGGACGATGATATTTGGACACCGGAAGAGTTTCGGGGGTACCGGGTAGTCATCGGATCACCGGAAGGGGTTCCGGGAAGCCCCGAGAGGTATATGGGCCTAATGGGCAAAGAGGGGGAACACACCAGCCCACAAGGGGCTGGCGCGCCCCTTCCCCTTGGCCGCCGGCCCTAGGGTTGGAAAGGGGGGAGGCTAGCCCCTCTTTCCTTCCCTCCACCTTGGAGGAAGGAAAGGGGGGGGGCACCTCCTCCTGCCTTCCCCCCGCAGGCAAATAAGGAAGGGGGGGCGGCAAGGGGCAGGACCCCAAGTGGGATTCGGCCCCACTTGGGGCGCCTCCTGGCAGCCTCCCCTCTCCCCCCACCTATATATATGTGGGAGGGGGGCGCCACACATAACCACGACAATCTCTTAGCCGTGTGCGGCGCCCCTCTCCACAGTTTCGTCCCTCGGTCATATTTTCGTAGTGCTTAGGCGAAGCCCTGCGGAGATAGCATCACCATCACCATCACCACGCCGTCGTGCTGTCGGAACTCATCGACTACCTCGCCGTCTTGCTGGATCAATAAGGCATGGACGTCATCGAGCTGAACGTGTGCTAAACGCGGAGGTGTCGTACGTTCGGTACTTGATCGGTTGGATCGCGAAGAAGTTCGACTACATCAACCGCGTTACTAAACGCTTCCACTTACGGTCTACGAGGGTATGTAGACACACTCTCCCCCTCGTTGCTATGCATCTCCATGGATAGATCTTGCATGTGCGTAGATTTTTTTTTTCCATGCAACGTTTCCCAACAGTGGCATCCGAGCCAGGTCTATGCGTAGATGATATGCACGAGTAGAACACAAAGAGTTGTGAGCGGTGATAGTCATAATTCTTACCACCAACGTCTTATTTTGATTCGGCGGTATTGTAGGATGAAGCGGCCCGGACCAACCTTACATGTCCACGCACATGAGACCGGTTCCACCGACTGACATGCAACTTGTTTTGCATAAAGGTGGCTGGCGGGTTTCTGTTTCTCCTACTTTAGTTGAATCGAATTTGACTACGGCTGGTCCTTGAAGAAGGTTAAAACAGCAAACTTGATGAATCACCGTTGTGGTTTTTGCATAGTTAAGAACGGTTCTTGCTAGAAGCCCGTAGCAGCCACGTAAAACTTGCAACAATAAAGTAGAGGACGTCTAACTTGTTTTTGCAGGGCATGTTGTGGTGTGATATGGTCAAGACGTGATGTGATATATGTTGTTGTATGAGATGATCATGTTTGTAATATCGACAACCGACAGGAGCCTTAGGGTTGTCCCTTAATTATTGTATGAAATGCAAGCGCCATGTACTTGCTTTACTTTATCGCTATGCGTTAGCAATAGTTGTAGAAGCAATAGTTGGCGAGACGACCACGACGCAACGATGGAGATCAAGGTGTCGAGCCGGTGACGATGGAGATCATAATGATGCTTTGGAGATGGAGATCAAAAGCACAAGATCATGATGGCCATATCATGTCACATATTTTGATTGCATGTGATGTTTATCCTTTATGCATCTTATTTTACTTAGAACGGCGGTAGCATTATAAGATGATCCCTTCACTAAATTTCAAGATAAAAGTGTTCTCCCCGAGTATGCACCGTTGCCAAAGTTCGTCGTTTCGAAGCACCTCGTGATGATCGGGTGTGATAGACTCTACATTCACATACAACGGGTGTAAGACAGTTTTTACACATGCAGAATACTTGGGTTAAACTTGACGAGCCTAGCATGTACAGACATGGTCTCGGAACACTGGAGACCGAAAGGTCGAACATGAGTCATATAGTAGATATGATCAACATAGAGATGTCCACCATTGATGACTACCCCATCTCACGTGATGATCGGACATGGGTTAGTTGATTTGGATCATGTATCACTTAGATAACTTGAGGGATGTTTATTTAAGTGGGAGTTCATTAGTAATTTGATTAATTAAACTTAATTTATCATGAACTTAGTCTTAATAGTTTTGCATATCTATGTTGTAGATCAATGGCCCGAGCTACCATTCCCCTGGATTTTAATGCGTTCCTAGAGAAAGCTAAGTTGAAAGATGATGGTAGCAACTACACGGATTGGGTTCGTAACTTGAGGATTATCCTCATTGCTGCACAGAAGAATTATGTCCTTGATGCACCGCTAGGAGACAGACCTGCTGCAGGAGCTACTGCAGATGTTATGAACGTCTGGCAGGCTCGATCTAATGACTACTCGATAGTTCAGTGTGCCATGCTTTACGGCCTAGAACCGGGACTTCAAAGACGTTTTGAACGTCATGGAGCATATGAGATGTTCCAAGAGTTGAAGTTAATATTTCAAGCAAATGCCCGGGTTGAGAGATATGAAGTCTCCAACAAGTTCTATAGCTGTAAGATGGAGGAGAACAATTCTGTCACTGAACACATACTCAAAATGTCTGGGTATCATAACCACTTGACTTAGCTGGGAGTTGATCTTCCAGTTGATAGTGTTATTGACAGAGTTCTTCAATCACTGCCACCAAGCTACAAAGGCTTCGTGATGAACTATAATATGCAAGGGATGAATAAAACGATTCCTGAGCTCTTCGCAATGCTTAAAGCCGCGGAGGTAGATAACAAGAAGGAGCATCAAGTGTTGATGGTTAACAAGACCACTAGTTTCAAGAAAAAGGGCAAGGGAAAGAAAGGGAACTTCAAGAAGAATGGCAAGCAATTGCCACTCCCGTGAAGAAGCCCAAAGCTGGACCCAAGCCTGAAACTGAGTGCTTCTACTGCAAAGGGAATGGTCACTGGAAGCGGAACTGCCCCAAATACTTGGCGGATAAGAAGGATGGCAAAGTGAACAAAGGTATATTTGATATACATGTTATTGATGTGTACCTTACTAATGCTCGTAGTAGCGCCTGGGTATTTGATACTGGTTCGGTTGCTCATATTTGTAACTCGAAACAGGAGCTGCGGAATAAACGAAGATTGGCTAAGGACGAGGTGATGATGCGTGTCGGGAATGGTTCCAAGGTCGATGTGATTGCCGTCGACATGCTACCTCTACATCTACCTTCAGGATTAGTTTTAGACCTCAATAATTGTTATTTGGTGCCAGCGTTGAGCATGAACATTATATCTGGATCTTGTTTATTGTGAGACGGTTATTCATTTAAGTCAGAGAATAATGGTTGTTCTATTTATATGAGTAATATCTTTTATGGTCATGCACCCTTTATGAATGGTCTATTCTTGTTGAATCTCGATCGTAGTGATACACATATTCATAATATTGATGCCAAAAGATGCAAAGTTGATAATGATAATGCAACATACTTTTGGCACTGCCGTTTAGGTCATATTGGTGTAAAGCGCATGAAGAAACTCTATGCGGATAGACTTTTGGAGTCACTTGATTATGAATCATTTGATACTTGCGAACCATGCCTCATGGGCAAGATGACTAAAACTCCTTTCTCCGGAACAATGGAGCGAGCTAATGACTTATTGGAAATAATACATACCGATGTATGCGGTCCGATCAGTGTTGAAGCACGCGGCGGGTATCG
The DNA here is from genome assembly GCA_011799875.1 of Thinopyrum elongatum. Classification (NCBI taxonomy): domain Eukaryota; kingdom Viridiplantae; phylum Streptophyta; class Magnoliopsida; order Poales; family Poaceae; genus Thinopyrum; species Thinopyrum elongatum. The sequence goes on along the minus strand of CM022302.1, from coordinate 152,151,151 downwards.
TTATTTTCTAACCTTCATAGATGATTTGAGTAGGTATGGGTATATCTACTTGATGAAACACAAGTCTGAAACATTTGAAAAGTTCAAAGAATTTCAGAGTGAAGTGGAGAATCATCGTAACAAGAAAATGAAGTTTCTATGATCTAATCGCGGAGGCGAATATTTGAGTTACGAGTTTGGCCTTCATTTAAAACAATGTGGAATTGTTTCACAACTCATGCCACCTGGAACACCATAGCGTAATGGTGTGTCTGAATGTCGTAACCGTACTTTATTAGATATGGTGCGTTCTATGATGTCTCTTACCGATTTACCACTATCGTTTTGGGGTTATGCATTAGAGACAGCCACATTCACGTTAAATAGGGCACCGTCTAAATCCGTTGAGACGACACCGTATTGTAACACCCCTGTGTAATAACCACTATGATCATCTGCTAATAATGCCAAGTCATTTTCATTTGCAGTGCCTAGTCACATTGGTTAAAGATTCAGTTCAAATCCTTCTCTGAAAATCAACTCAAATTCAAAAGTGCAAATGAAGTTGCTCAAAACCTGTTGGAAAAAATGTTCACCTTATAGCAAATAATCTAAAACTATTTGTTGTTAAGGAACACAACATCATCATCAATCCTAAATGGGCTAAAGCATTTTAGCAGAACCAAAACAGCACCTAAAATGCCCTATTTATTTTTGAACAAATTCAAAAGGTTTCCAAAAATTCCCAAACTTTTTGTGGCAGTGCTGCATATTGCATTGTGCTAATGTGAGCAAGTTTCACCTTTTTGCAAACTCATTTGGTAGCTCACAATATTGCAAAAGCCCTGCTATAAAAAGAAAAAGCAGAAAAGGGAAAAAGAAAAAGGGAAAGGCTACTGTGCACTGTCTTAAGTGCACAGTGCCAGAATCCCAGCCCACCAGGCCCATCTCCGTCTCTCTCCATCGCGCTGTCGCCACCGCCGTGGACGAGCGCTCGCGCGCCGGCAGCGCGACGGCCGCTGATGCCCCACCGACGAGGGGATAAGTGAGGGAGTCCTGGATTAAGGGGTCCTCGGGTGGTCGGGCTATGTAACATGGGCCGGACTGATGGGCCATGAAGATACAAGGCAGAAGACCTTTCCTCGTGTCCGGGTGGGACTCTCCTTTGCATGGATGGCAAGTTTGGCATCCAGATGTATATTTTCCTTCCTCTGTAAACCGACTCTGTACAACCCTAGCCCCCTCCGGTGTCTATATAAACTGGAGGGTTTAGTCCATAGAGGCTATCATAACGCCCATAGGCTAGACATCTAGGGTTTAGCCATCACGATCTCGAGGTAGATCAACTCTTGTAACCCCCATACTCATCAAATACAATCAAGCAGGACGTAGGGTTTTACCTCCATTAAGAGGGCCCAAACCTGGGTAAACATCGTGTTCCCTTTGTCCCTTGTTACCTTCGATCCTCAGACGCACAGTTCGGGACCCCCTACCCGAGATCAGCCAGTTTTGACACCGACATTGGTGCTTTCATTGAGAGTTCCACTGTGTCGTCGGCAGAAGGATCGATGGCTCGTTTGATCATCAACAACGACGCTGTTTCCGGGGAGACCTTCCTCCCCGGCCAACTTTTTGTATTCGGCGGCTTCGCTCTGCGCGCCAATTCAGTTGGTCACCTGGAGCAGATCGACAGCTATGCCCCTGGTCATCAGATCAGATTTGGGAGCCTAAATTACGTCGCTGATATCCGAGGAGACTTGATCTTCGAAGGATTCACGGCCTCGAACACTATTCCTCATCTTCAAGAAGGCAACCCGTCGGATCCGTCATCAGGCGCCGCTCAAAGACCAACTACTACCCCTGCCCTGGCCATAGATCCAGGGCAGGCCACCTCATCCGAAGATGGGGATCTTAAAACCCACCAGACCCTCTCCTCTCATGGAGCCCTTTGTCGAAGACCCAGAAGCAACTGTATGTTCGGCGAGCCTGGAATCAAGCAGGACCCTCCTTGTCATCGGAGAGCCGAACTCACCTCTGGAGGCCAACTCTGAACTCTCAAGGCCTGCGTCTGGTGAACACAACCTGGAAGAGTCTGCCATCCCCAGCTCCGCAGGTCCTCGGTTTCCCGTCTGGCCTTCACTCTTAAGCGAGGCCCTGGACTTATTGCGATCTCTCGCCATCACGGAGGTATCACCTCAGAATTACGCACAGCCCGAACTAGGGGCTGAGTGCAGGGAATTTTACATCCCACCCACCACCCACTTGATAGCCACTGTCGAGGACTTAACCGATATACTCGACTACGCCTCCGAAGACATCGACGGAATGGACGACGATGCCGGAGCCGAACCAGGCCAAAACTCGCCCATCACCGGACGTTGGACTGCCACTTCTACATACGACGTGTACATGGTGGATACACCCAAAGAGGACGACGATGGCAATCAAGATCCGATCGAGGACAAGCCCGTCGAGGTACCACCGAAGCGTTGACGTCCGCGGCGCCGTTCACGATCGCGGCGGGAAAAAGAAAGTAATACCGGCACCGGAGACATTGACACTCCGGAGAATGCCGAAGACTCTGACAAACCCATTGAGCCTGCCATAGAGCAGGATAATTGGGAAGAGGGACAAGTTAACCCCGACGAGCCAGTCGGGAATGAGGATTCGGAGGATAGTAACTATCTACCGATCTCCGAGGAGGATGCCAGCCTCGGCAACGAAGACTTCATCGTGCCAGAGGAACCCCTCGAGCAAGAGCGCTTTAAGCGACAACTCATCGCAACTACGAGGAGCCTAAAAAAGAAACAGCAATAGCTTCAAGCCAAACAGGATACGCTCAACGACAGATGGACCCAGGTCCTAGCTGCCGAGGAATACGGCCTCGAACGCCAAACAAAGAGCTATCCGAAGCGTTGGCTACTGCCACAATTCGATGACGAGGCCCTAGAGACAATACCGTCAAGATATAATCATGCTGATGAAATAGACCGACCACCACGTGGACGATACAAAGCGGCCACTCGTACCGAACACCAGCCCGCGCCACCTCGCCGTCAAGGCAAAGAGGCAGCAGCTCAGGGCTGCACCTACGACTTACGTCAGGACCTAGACAATAGAGCCGGCAAGACCAGATCAATATACGGATCAAGGGAGCGTGCTCCGACAAGAGACGACGGCCTTCAAGCTTGGCGCGAGAAGCATAACCGAACTCGGGCCGAAAACCAAACACGGATGTCATCCGAACTCCGTCGTGACGTTGCCCGTTACAGGGGCGCCGCACACCCCTTGTGCTTTACCGATGAGGTAATGCAGCACCAATTTCCAGAAGGGTTTAAACCCGTAAACATCGAATCATACGATGGAACGACAGATCCCGCGGTATGGATTGAGGATTTTCTTCTCCATATTCACATGGCCTGCGGCGACGATCTCCATGCCATCAAATACCTCCCCCTAAAGTTGAAAGGACCAGTGCGGCACTGGTTAAACAGCCTACCAGAGAACTCTATTGGTAGCTGGGAAGACTTGGAGGATTCCTTTAGAGATAACTTCCAAGGTACCTATGTCCGGCCTCCGGATACCGATGACCTTAGTCATATAGTCCAGCAACCCGGTGAGTCAGCCTGCAAACTCTGGACTAGGTTCTTAATTAAAAAGAATCAAACCGTCGACTGTCCGGATGCCGAAGCCCTCGCGGCCTTTAAACATAGCGTCCGCGACGAGTGGCTCGCCCGACACCTTGGTCAGGAAAAGCCGAAGTCTATGGCAGCTCTTACTGCACTCATGACCCGCTTCTGCGCGGGAGAGGACAGCTGGTTGGCTCGTAGAAGCAATAGTACCAGCGACCCTGGCACCTCCGAAGTCAGGGACGGCAATGGCAGGCCACGATGCAACAAACATAAGCGTCGAAACAATAACGAAGAAACTGAAGACACAACGGTTAACGCCAGATTCAGTGGCTCTAAATCCGGTCAGCGGAAGAAGCCATTCAAAGGAAATAAGGACGGTCCATCTAATTTGGACAAAATACTCGATCGGCCTTGCCAGATTCATGGCACCCCTGACAAGCCTGCCAACCACTCCAACAGAAATTGTTGGGTCTTCAAACAGGCCGGTAAGTTAAATACCGAACATAAGGGGAAAGGGCCGCCAAGCGAGGACGATGACGAGCCCCGCCCACCGAACACAGCGGGACAAAAGAAATTTCCCCCCGAGGTGAAAACAGTGAACATGATATATGTCACGCATATCCCCAAAAGGGAGCGCAAGCGCGCATTAAGGGACGTCTACACCGTAGAGCCTGTCGCCCCCAAATTCAACCCATGGTCGGCTTGTCCGATCACCTTCGATCGCAGGGACCACCCGACCAGTATCCGTCACGGAGGTTCGGCGGCCCTGGTCCTCGATCATAAATTGACGCCTATCATCTAACTCGAGTCATTATGGACGGCGGCAGCAGTGTCAACTTGATCTATCAAGACACTGTCCGCAAAATGGGTATTGACCCGTCAAGAATCAAGCCTAGTAACACCACCTTTAAAGGAGTGATACCCGACGTCGAGGCCCGCTGTACGGGCTCATTAACATTGGAAGTAGTCTTCAGTTCACCGGACAATTTTTGAAGCGAAGACTTGATCTTCGACATCGTCCCCTTCCGTAGTGGTTATCACGCACTGCTCGGACGTACTGCCTTCGCCCGCTTCAATGCAGTCCCGCATTATGCTTATTTAAAGCTCAAGATGCCTGGACCCCGCAGCGTTATCACAGTCAATGGAAACATGGAACGCTCCCTCCGTAATGAGGAGCACACCACGGCTCTTGCAGCCGAGGTACAGAGCGGCCTTATCAAGCCGAACACTTCATCGGCCATCAAGCCTCCGGACACTATTAAACAAGTCCGGCCTACTCTGCAGAACGACAGCTCGGTCAATCCGGCGCTGGACTAGCAGTTCTGCCTCCGTCCACCGCCCCATCTAATAGTGGCATATCTATCGCGTGTGCATAACTACGCACTCAAAATACCTTGGGCGACAATGGAGGCACTCCGCGGACGAGGTCCATAAATATGGCTCGACCCTATTCGGACCTTAGTCTCCCTCTTTTTTTTCTCTTTTCTCTCCTATTACAGGTTCTTTAAAACCTAAAGTCACTTCACGGTGGCGCAGGGCCCTTTCCCAGGCCCCTGCTATATACACGATCGTCGATCCTTTCAAAGGATCCTCCACCAAGGCGAAAAGCGGCGCAGACGTGCTGCAGGGTGTCCAAAGGATCTTCACGATACCTTTTCTTTTTTAGGACCTGTATACAGCTTTCCCTTGTTCTCAAATTCTTGGCATGTAAAATAGCCCTGATGCTTATAGCATCATCTGTAAAAGCACGTTTTGACGTATCAATCAGACTATAATGGAAAACAGTTTTTACCAACCCTATTCGGTATTGGTTTATTTCATAATCTGTATTCCCTCTTCATGTCAGATTGGTGTCTACACTTCGGCATAGCTTAAAATGCCAGGGGCTCTATTCGGCCACCTATATTTTCAACAAAAAAAAAAGAAGTGTAACACCCCAAAATTTTGGTTTGATTTTTACCAAATTCTTTATTTGATTTAAAGGAGATTATTTGAATTTTTCTAAAGAGGGACTCTCCTTCTCAAATCCTTTTATGACAAATCTTTTATGAGTCCTTCTCGATCTTGATTCTGGTCTTGAGGGTTTTTCAACATGTGTTGGTTCAACACAAATACTCTTGGGTTGTTTTGCTATTTCTTTTATTAAAAAGAATTCCTATAATTTTTGGATTTATCTTTCCCTATTCAAAAATACTCTCTTGCCATGACCTATGTTGTAAATTTTCTTCCTAAACCCTCCTCCCTACTTTGGGTCAAGCCAAGCATCCAATTCCAGCAAGTTTCAACCTCTTTTATATTTTATTTCTATTTATTTTAACCTCAAACTTTTTTCTGTAATTTATTTGGACCCTTGGGATTTACAAAGGAAGTACCAGATTCCTTGAGCTATTAATCCAAAGTAAATTACCCTAGCTACTCCTTGGTACCCTCAACCTAGATCCATCAAGAGCGGCTGGTCCACAGTTCAAATTTTTCAAAATTTGCTTGCTGCAAGTTTGGACCAGATTTGCTATTTTTGGTGAAATTCATTCTTTTCCCTTTCTAAAAATTCTGAGAAAATTCAGGTAGTCTCTGGATGCATCAAGAGACCACCCCTCCAAGTTTCAGCTCCAGAAAAATTTTCCACGTGCATCAAACATTTCGTCAAACAGCTGGCGTGCACTATTTTAGTCAAATTCAGAGTTTTAGTGTTAAGCTTCAGGTGACAGTGTCGTTTTCCTCAGAGCTCTGCGTCAATCTCGCCAGTGCGCACGTTGGCCCGTTGCTCCCTGTTCCTTCTTCTTATCCAGTGGCCGCACGGTCGGTTGGCGTCTTCCCCTGGTCGCCGGTGAGCTGGCAGGGGGTACATCGTCCCCGTGAGCGGCGGCAGAAATGGCCGCTGCGGTCGCCAGAGAGCACAGCAAGGAGCGGCGCCTTCCAGCACCGCCCACACCACCCTAAGCCTCCACGTGGCTGTCCTCTTCGCTATGCAAGTTGCAGAACCGTCGCCGTGGCCTGAGAAGCACAGAGCGCGCTCTCTGCCGCCGACGTGCCCGTGAGGCCATTCCGTCGAAAACTTGGAGTATCGCCCAAGTTGGACCAAGCTTAGGGATGGAACCGGTGAACCAATCCGCAGCTGCCCAGTCGCCTAAACCTCCAGCTCGACCACCACCTCGCCGTCATTTCTCGCCGGAGATATTTTGCTCACGGCACCTTCCTCGCCCGCCTATAAATAGGACCCCAGAGGCGTTGTGAAGCCACCGTATCCACCACGCCCCACCACGGTCCTCGCCAATACCCCTCAGAGGGCCTCGGGAAGGTCATCTTCCCCAGCTCCGGCCGCCCCGATCCGCTTCGGGCTCCGGCTAAATCCTCTTTGGTGAGTGAGCCCCTGCAGCCCAGATTCGGTCAGCAACCTCCTAGTCCACCACCTCTTCTAACCCGAGCTTCAATTCGGGGATAGCAGTCCTCCTCGGCGAGATCCCTCATCGCCCGACGCCGCCGTCCGCCGGAGAGGAAGTGGCCGTCGACGTGGTGCTCCCCGACGCCTCCTTCCACCACCCACCGACGCGGAATTGTCCCGTGAGTGCAACCATACCCTTGCCCTCCTCTGGATCGCCGTCGATCGTCGCCGGCGATCATCGTTTGCTTCTGTCGCCGGTGGGATTTTTAAACCTGACATGCGGGACCCCCTCGTCAGCCTCTCCTCTTCTTATTCGAACCGTTTTCTGAAGACACCTTCAGGCAGAATATGTTTTCTCTTTGGTTTGGCGTATTTCTATCCGAAACGTTTTTTGTTTATTCAAACTAGCCCCTGGACGGTTTTCTATTTCTTACAGATTGGTCCCTGGACTAAAACCTTTATAACTTTTAAACAAAAGATGATTTTGAGTTGATTCTTTTTCTGTCATCTCTATTTTTCTGTCTAGTTTTTTATCACATTTATTTGAAAAATATTTGTAACTATTTTTATGCACGCACGGTATTTACGTTAGAATCCGATTTTTTTTGTAACGTAGATACCGAAGGAGGTGACGGTGCCGTCAACTTCGCCGAGCTAGACTCCGACTACTCCGAACCAGGCAAGCATGTTTGAACCTTTGATATGATGAGTATTTTTCATGTTTGCTTGAGTGGTTTTCTCATGGCATGTTTATATAAGCATTTGTTGAATGTTATATTTCATGCAAGGTAAGTTGCAAGTGAGCTACAAAACTTGATGTGATCATAAGATAGTGAAACAACCTAATCATGTGGTGGCATGATAGGTTGCAGGCTGGTATTGTTGGAGCATGCCAGTTCTAAAACAAACTGTTTAACTCCAGTGTTGACATAGATCGAGTCTTGTTCCCGTTCGCCTTCTTTTCGTGCTGCCACATGTTTTCTGCAAAGAATACGGTTTAGTAAGTTGCAAACCTCTTTCCATGTACACACCAAATAGAGGGGCCGTGATGAGGGTTCCATGGCCCTGGATTAAAGCCCGTCATCCGGTCAGGGGGCATGGGTGTTTCCGGTTGGGACCGAGAGGGGGGCACCCCTTAGAGCACGCGATATAAATTTGATCCCATGCTATTCGAGGTGTTGGCCTCCCCATCTTAGAGTTTTTCTTGAACGTTGCCTAGGGTGATTCCTAGCAGCGGGATGTGGAATGGGTGTATACTGGTTAGATATGTTTTCTTCTAAAATACCGTAGACGGAACTAGTCCTTTGTGACTACTGAAATCCGTTGGCTGTGGGTAAAAAGTACAAACTCTGCAGAGTCAAAACCATTCGAGTATCCATGTCCTCGGTCAAGGACGTTGGTTGACAGATCTAGTGTCAGTCTCAGTGTCAATCTCAGTGTCAGTCTCTAGAGAACAAACATGTTAACTGACAGTGGTAAACCCGGCTGAATGTTATTCCTGTGGATGGACTAACCTGTTTATTATTATGTACCGAGTATTCCTTGGGATGGTGCTACCCCATGAACTACTCGAATTTGAATGATGAAATATAAGCCCTTTATGTGATGTCGCTCAGACGTCCGACTGTGGCATTCTTGTGATTTACTTTTGATATAAGCCCTTTATGTGATGTCGCTCAGACGTCCGACTGTGGCATTCTTGTGATTTACTTTTGATATAAGCCCTTTATTTGATGTCGCTCAGACATCTGACTGTGGCATTCTTGTTATTTACTTTTGATATAAGCCCTTTATGTGATGTCGCTCAGACGTCCGACTGTGGCATTCTGATTATTTACTTTCATTATAAGCCCTTTTCGAGATGTCGCATTCAGACGTCCGACTGTGGCACGTACTGTCATTTACTTTTCAGTATAAGCCCTTTATGTGGTGTCGCCTTGACGCCCGACTGCGGCATGCTAATTTATTTTTACCTTTCGAGGCGTCACTTCAGACACCCGATCGGTCTTCTGCTATTTTATTGGGATTTTGGGAGGAATACCGCCTGACTTCCTTTTTATTTATCTTGCCGTGCAAATTTGTTACCTGAGTGTGTATTACCAATTTGCTCATGTACATCATGTTTGCATTTATTATATCTTATGTCCAAACTATCTTGCGAGTACATTCAAAGTACTCACCTAGCTTGTTGATTTGGCCAGATGTTGACGAAGGCGATCTTATGGATGAAGAGTACGATAGCGAGTCCGACGCCTAGAGGAGTCCCAGTTAGTCCCTTATGATCCTGGAGTTGGTCACTTGTATTATATACGCTTCTGCTACCCTAATAAAATCATCGAGCCTCACTCCGGTGCTTGATGAGTTGTAAGATTTTGGAGTCATGTCACCCACTTCACTGTGACATATCCACCACCACTCTTTTATTACAAGTTAGTAGTTATGCCACCACACCATTTGTGTCATATCCACCTTTATGTGTAATATTGGCGTGCTTGTAATAAATTGTTGAGCAGCCTCAGCTCAACCCTGTATAATATTTTAGTACTACTGGATTTCTGTATCAAGGAATTGTCTACCAGTAAGAAGGATTTTTCTGTACTGGTCTGACGAAAGGGGCGATTTTTCAATAAAGGATTGTTGAAAAACTGGTCCTGACAAGAAGTCCGAACGCTTTTAGAGTGCACTTCGGCGTCCCGAACATTGCATTATATGCATTAGCTCCGAATCATGACTTTGGTCAATAGTTGGGTTGCCCGGCTCCTGTGGTTACTACCTTACGTTTCGCTCGTTCGGCTAGGGTAGTAAAGGGAGAACTACTGCGATTGTGTTTCTGGTTCGTCCGGTCAAACACCTCAGTAGAGAAAGCCGAAAACTGACTGTCATGGTGTGGCAAGAGCTGGTCAGCTATTCGGCGACTTGCTATAAATCTTTTGCGATTTCTTCCGTATTATGCGAAGGACTGGCCTCTGTCCGGTCATGTGCTTAAGGCATCCCAGTTCGGATAGCCGCATACGCACCAGGGGCTAGTACTTAGCCCCACCGTCAAACTCCTATGGCTAAGTGAAAGTGATAAAGCCGCATAGTCTGATTGCCTGGTTCGCCTACGCAGACACCTCCTTCATGGACCAAGACGTTGGGTCAAGAGTGATCATGCGTTATTCTGAACACCCTCGTAGTATCTACGTGGGGGCTGAAGCCGACGATTGGCAAACTTTCAAGATAACAAAATACGGCCGCATAGGAGGCAAGCAATTCCAGATAAAGACATAAATATATTACAAAGCCTTGGTTTATAAAACAACGTCTGGGTAGCTCGGATACATTCACTCAAATATGATATCCTTTGAGCATTGGCCCTCTATTAATCGGGCACCCTCAAGGACGTCTTCAAAATACCGCTCTGGCTTGCGGTGGTCCTTGCCTTCGGGTGGGCCCTCGACCGCCACGACGGCGGCCTTCATCTTTGCCCAGTGCATTTTGACACGGGCAAAGGACATCCGCGCACCTTCTATGCACACTGAGCGCTTGACAGCTTCAATCCAGGGCAGCGCGTCGGCAAGTCGATGCACCAGGCCGAAGTAGCTGCTAGGAATGGGTTCGGTTGGCCACAGCCGGACTACGACGTCCTTCATGGCCAATCCGGACATCCTGTGCAGCTCTGCCAGTTGCATCATGTGGTTGTTCAACAGCGCCGGACGCTCCAACGCCACAAACTGTGACCAGAAGAGCTTCTCCATCGTGTGCCCCTCCTGGGCCCGGAAGAACTGCGCGGCGTCGGCGGCACTCTTCGAAAGATCCGCAAATGCGCCTGGAGAACTCCACAGTCGATTGAGCAAGGCATATCTTTGACCGCCAAATATAGTCTGCAAAAGAAAGGGCTTACCAGCCGCTATCTGTTCGGACTGCCGGATTTCCTCGCGAGCGGCCCGGGACTCGATCCTCAGCTCCTTGGCCTCTTGGAGGGCCTTGGCGAGTTTGGCCGCCTGGGCCTTATTCTTCTCCTCCAAGGACTCGCACTTGCCGGCGGCGTCCTTGAGCTCTTGCTCCACTTCGGTCACCCTCTCCTCGTACTGGCAGCGGGCGACCTGTTCGGACTTTAAATCTGCAGCCGCTTCGTCTGCGGCCGCTTTGCTCGCCTTCGCCTCCTCCTTCGCTTGGGCAAGGGCACTCTTGAGGGTCTCGACCTCGCCCGCGCTGCCTGCAATCATACACATAGTAGCGCATGAGTCTAAACTCAGAATTTGCATATTAATTCAGGCATGTGCGAGATATTTCAAACATACCTTGCGCCTCATCGAACCGCTTGTTCATGCGGTCGATATCATCATCAGCCAGCTACAGCCTCCGCTTAAGATCGGAAACTTCAGCGGCCTGGGCGGTTACCGCCAACATGGAAGCCTGTTATACAATATAAAAGTACGTCACCTCTTCCGAATACTATATGATCCTCTGTCCGGTTTTTTCAAAACCAGACAGAGTCTCAGGGGCTACTATCTATGCACAGGTCTGTCCCTTTATAAAAAGCGTCTAGAGCATTATGTCGCATACCTCGAAGCCTGTTAATAGGCTGGTGAAGGCTTCGTTCAGCCTGCTCTTGTCGGACTGAATCTTCTCAACCACCACACCCATCAGGGTGTGGTGCTCCTCCACGATGACAGCACATCGTAGTGCTTCCACCAAGGTATTCGGCACCTCCGGATTAGTGGAGGCCGCCGTCGGAGCTGATGCTCCCCCTCCTTCGAAGGGGGCTGCTCGCCTAACTCCGGGGCCACATTGGTCTCCGGAATGATGTCCGGCTGGGGGCCAGATTGCTCAGGACCCCCGCCGTTTGTCGCCATGAGGGTCGCCCCCTCCATGTCTTCGGCAGCCGAGGTATTGTCCTCGGGCGCCTTCTCGGCAGCCTCGCTCGCCCCTCCGTGGCCAGGAGAGGTCCTTCGGGACAGCACCTTGGTGTCATCCATGGTGATCGGCGAAGGGGCTCGCGGTGGCGTCTCGCTCTCTGCCATCTCGGGCGGCATAGAACTCCCTTCAGACAGCGATGGTTGGGGGAGGTCACGGGCTGGGCTGATACACACAAAATGATATGTTATATTACAACCATAACAGACCGAATATTTGCTGAGTATCCTTTTCGACACTTACGATTCGGCCAGGGTTTTTTCCCTGAGGCACCTCTTGGGGGTGTGTTCGGCGGCTGTATCCGAATCGTCCGAGAGGGTTATCTTCTCCCTCTTGGATGCCCCTTCCTCCAGGTCTGCGGAGGCGGCCCTTTTCTTCTTTCCCCCCTTTAGGGGAGAACCACTTTCTGCCTCCTCCTCCTCTTCATCTTCATCCCCCTCGTGGGAGGAGTGGGCTTCGGTTTCTCCAGACACTGCGTCCGAAGTACCTTTACGGCTGAGGCCGCCTTTGGCCTCCTTGCCCTTCTTCTTGGTCTTCTTCTTCGGCGCCTGATACGGCACCGGAACCAGCATCCTCGTCAACAGAGGATTGGCTGGGTCTTCAGGTAGTGGAGCCGGACACTTGATCCGCTCCGCCTTCACTGTCCAGCCCTGAATGAAAGAATGAAAATCTCAGTATAAACTTTGATTTATTTACCGAAAATTGTGTTTGGAACTAAAATACTTACCGGTGTGGCCGGATTCTCGATGTCAAGACCGATGTCTTCGGTCTTCTTCGGCCACGTCTTCTGGGCCTTGAAGAGCAGCTTCCAGATCTCTTCGTGCGTTGTACCAAAGAAGCGCTGCAGGGTCCGGGGACCTTCCGGATTGAACTCCCACATATGGAGAGGCCGGAGTTGGCAGGGGAGGATCCGGCGGGAAAGCATCACCTGAATCACGTCAGTGAGACAGGTATTCTTGCTTATCATATTTTTGATGCGCTTCTGCAGCATCATCACTTCCGCGGTCGACCCCCAGTCCAGACCCTTGTTGGTCCACGACGCGAGCTGCATTGGGGGTCCGGATCTAAACTCAGGAATGGCCGCCCACCTGGCGCCGCGAGGTTCGGTGATATAGAACCACTCCTGCTGCCACACCTTGACGGTCTCCACGAAGGCCCCTTTAGGCCAGGTGGTGTTGGGGAGCTTGCTCACCATGGCGCCGCCGCACTCCGCATGTTGCCCGTCGACCACCTTCGGCTTCACATTGAAGACTTTTAGCCATAGGCCGAAGTGTGGGGGGATGCGGAGTAGCGCCTCGCACACAATGATAAACGCCGAGATGTGGAGGAAAGAATTTGGGGCTAGATCATGGAAATCTAGCCCGTAGTAGAACATGAGACCGCGGACAAAGGGGTGGAGGGGAAACCCTAGTCCACGGAGGAAATGGGGGATGAATACAACCCTTTCGCCGGGCTCCGGAGTGGGTGTGACTTGATCCTTGACAGGGAGCCTGTGCGCGATCTCCGCGGACAGATATCCCGCCCCCGGAGCTCCTTGATGTCCTTCTCCGTGACGGAGGAGGCCTCCCACTTGCCCTTCGAGCCAGATCCGGACATGACTGTAGAGGTTGGCGGCGGTGGGAAAGATTGAAACTTGGGCGCTGGAGCTTGAGGATGGGAAAACGGGAGAAGGAAGAAGGCGTGGGGAGAAAAGATGGATCTTTATCCACTTATATAGGCAGTAAATATCAGGCACCCCCCCTCAAGCCTTAAAACTCGCCTGTTCCCAAGGGGTCGTGCGAATGGCACGGTTGGATTACCCAAACCCGTATTGATGAGGATCCCGCAATAAGTGGGCACGATCTCCGCTTTGACGAGACGTGTCGATAGAGGCCGTATCTCGAAATGTGAAGCGGGAGGCCAAAACACGATTCGGAATGATAAAGAGGCTGGATGTGATGTTTCGCTGAAAAAGCTGTCAGTTGGTGGACATTACTTTGACTAAGCATTTTACCTCCGTGGTTGAGGGTTGTGAGTGACATGCAAAGCCGGATATAGTTCTTTTATTCGGAAGATTGCTTTGAAGTATTCAGAGGAGGAACCCGCCTTGCAATGACAATCTACGTGCTGGATACATCGCCATTGAAGACTGGTTCAGGGGCTACTGAGGGAGTCCTGGATTAAGGGGTCCTCGGGTGGTCGGGCTATGTAACATGGGCCGGACTGATGGGCCTTGAAGATACAAGGCAGAAGACCTTTCCTCGTGTCCGGGTGGGACTCTCCTTTGCATGGACGGCAAGTTTGGCGTCCAGATGTATATTTTCCTTCCTCTGTAAACCGACTCTGTACAACCCTAGCCCCCTCCGGTGTCTATATAAACTGGAGGGTTTAGTCCGTAGAGGCTATCATAACGCCCATAGGCTAGACATCTAGGGTTTAGCCATCACGATCTCGAGGTAGATCAACTCTTGTAACCCCCATACTCATCAAATACAATCAAGCAGGACGTAGGGTTTTACCTCCATTAAGAGGGCCCAAACCTGGGTAAACATCGTGTTCCCTTTGTCCCTTGTTACCTTCGATCCTCAGACGCACAGTTCGGGACCCCCTACCCGAGATCAGCCGGTTTTGACACCGACAATAAGGCCCCGGCCTCGTGCGTCCCCCCTGGTCCTCCCCATTCACTCCTCCCCTCTCTCCCACCAGACCCGTCAAGGCCGAGCGCCCTCGCCGCTGTTCTCTTTCGCCATCGCGGCCACCGTCATCGCCTCGACCCGCCGTGATGCCGTAGAGGTCCGCCATCGTCCTCCTCGTCGTCTAGTGGCCTCAGCTGGAGCTCGGAGGCGCTGCAGCACCGGGCCTCCTCCGTTCCCTTCTTCGATCACCGCCGCTCTTCTCCGACTCTGGCGACGCCTCTGCAGCTCCTAATCTTTCAACGGCCACCGTGCGTGCCGCGAGGTGAGCCCCTCTTCCTTCCCCTTCCCTCTGGTCGCTCTCGTACGCACGCTAGCTGCTTCCCCCGCAGCGCCCGAACGCGCCGCCGCCCGCGCACGTCGCCGGTGTGTCTCCGTCGACCATTTGGTCACAGGTTGGAGTCCACCATGCTCATTGCGTTGCGTAGTACCTCCCACGCCCGTTAGTTCACGCGTTAGCGCGCTGCTGCTGCGTTGCGTCAATCCCCCGAAAAACACCGCCGCATTCACTCATCGTCGGCGCATTTCCGGCCACCTCCTAGCCCAATCGACCTCACCACGTGACGCGGTGTCGAGTACTCGTTCGAATGCAACGAACCGCACGCGATTTGGTGCCCTGTGGCGCTTTTCCGAGCATCTCCGGCGGGCTCGCCGCCGCGGGAGGCCATCGGAGCCACTCCGGCGTTGGCCACCTACGTGGCGCCAGTGGGCCCCGCCTCTGTGCCACGGACTGCGGGCCCCCGTTGACCCATTGACCCAGTCAATGCTAACGTGGCCACCCCCTATGTCAATGACATGTGGGTCCCGCATAAATAAACGATTTAAAATAAATAAGTAAACTGTTAATTAGTTAATTAGAATACTAATCTCTCACTAACCATTAGGCCCCAACTGCTAATTAGTTTAATTAGATTAAACTAATCCTGATTAGTTAGCTCAGTCAATGACATGTGGTCCCACTGGACCCACCTGTCAGGTTTGACCCTGGTAAGCCGACTGTTGACTACTGAGGTCACCCATGCATCATGCTGACGTCATAATTCATTTCTGTTGATTTAAACTAATTCCAGAAAATGATTTTAATCTTTGAAAAATCATAGAAAATAAACCATAGCTCTGATCGAAAAACTTTCTACATGAAAGTTGATCGGAACGATGAGACGAATCTGATCGTGTCGTCTGTTTCCATGTCGGAACCCTCGATGTAGGTGAACCCGCAACTTTCCTTCCATTTTCCGGTAGATGAATAGTGCATATACACCGGTTAATAAATCCCACTTTAATCCTATAATAACTAAAATGACTTAGACATAATTTTAGGCAACCCTGCACTGCACGTTAGCACAGCATGCTCTGTGTTGCATTGTTTGCTGTGTATTTATCTGTTTCCTCCCCCTCTTCTCTCTCGGTAGACCCCGGCACCGACGTAGCCCCGGAGGCCGACGCAGCTCCGGAGGTCGACTACGCCCCTGACGACCAGACACTTGCCACAGATCTTCCAGGCAAGCACTCCCGTTTGAGCATACCGATATCGCCTATTCTTCTCTCTCTTATGCTTGCATTAGAAGTTGCTACTGTTACTGCTATCCTATTTCTGCTACATAGCCTGTTTATTGTAACCTGCTGTTGTTACCTACCTGCTTATCCTAAACTGTTTAGCATAGGCTGGGTAGAGACCCATCAGAGACCCCCACTTTGTCCCGACTGCCCCGCTGGATTATCAGAAGACCCGATCAACGAGATCGAAGAACAGGCCCCGGCACTGCACATCACTTCCCCCTTAGTTGCTCGACACTACTAGGTTACTATCGAGTGCCGAGGGTGATACCTCATCAGCACTTCTGATGTTAACCTTGTAGGTTAGTTCACCGGTTATGGTCATCGAGGGTGATTCCTCCTTCTCCACTCCCGATAACGACACTGTCGTGCAACTCCTCAAGAGTGAACCTCGAGGGTGATTCCTCCTTCGTTCACCTTGACAATAACATCAGGTGGAATTCCATCGAGGGTGATTCCTCAGGGTTCCTCTTGGTGTTAGACACACGGTTACTATGGTTACTATGACTTTACACTGAACCATGTTACTAAAGACGGGTCGGCCCTGAGGGGTACCCGCGCGAGCTTAATTGCGAGTGATGTGAAGTCGGGTTGACCTGGAAGGTGCCCGTGAGATAGTTACGAGGCGTGGCCGGGCATTCTTAGCCCTTGCTGCAAGTCCTCGAGACGGGGCGACGGGGTCACATCGATCATGAGTCTCTGCTCGTTACCGCGTGCTCCTAATCCACTACGATTTGGATATTTGATCCGAGGGGCCTCTGGCCTGATAGCACTAACCATCACGTGGGCATAGTATGGGTGTTCTGCGTCGTATACATCAGCCGAAGCTTAATTGACGTCAGCGAGGAGCGGCGCGCGCTGGATTGGACTGGTTAAGCCCGCGCTTATATTAAGGGGGCTAGGTCTGCTTCCGGCCACCCTCGCAACGCACAGGAGTTCCCGGGGCGAAGGCCCAAAACCCCTGGGCGCATAGGTTAGTCTGGCGTGCTGACCTCTCTATTAAGTATTCGGTTGGGTTGCGGCGTGTCGTTTGGCCGAGGCCGGGCATGACCCAGTAAAGTATGTCCAGCCGGAGTTAAGCGAGCGTGGTGGGTAAGTTGGTGCACCCCTGCAGGGAAGAAAACATCTATCGATAGCCTGTCCTACGGTAACGGACACTCGGAGTTGTATCCTGATCGATACTACTAGAACCTGACACTTGAGATGATAACTGGATAGTATGGCTCTGGGATTGCTTTCTCGCAGGGAGTTGATAAAGGATCTCTGGGCGAGGTTGATAGCACTACTATTACTTACATTATGCTTATCTGCACTCTTCTAATGCTGCAAGACCACTGAAGATGATGAAGATGCTAGTCGTCGATAGGACTAGGCTTTCCCCTCTATTCTGGCATTTCTGCAGCCCAGTCCACATATACAGCCTTCCTTTGAAAATGTTGCATATGTAGTGTAGATCCTTGCTTGCTGAGTACTTCGGATGAGTACTCACGGTTGCTTTGCTTTCTTTTTCTCCCCATATCCGTTTGATGCAACTAGATGACGGAGCCCCTGAGCCAGCTGCCACCGCCGACAGCTACTACTACTACCCTTCTGGCGAGTACTACTACGAGGAGCCGTCCGACGACCAGGAGTAGGTTCGGAGGGTCCCAGGCAGGAGGCCTACGCCTTTCGATCGTAGTGTTTTCTTTTGCCCCGCCTTCTTAAAGGCTTATTTTGTCTTTCTTTTTATATCTGTACTCAGATATCTGATGCTTCTGCTGACGCTTGTATGCGAGCTTATGTATTCGAGCCCTCGAGGCCCCTGGCTTGTAATATAAAGCTTGTATGACTTTATTTATGTTTTAGAGTTGTGTTGTGATATCTTCAAGTGAGTCCTTAGGCTTGATCGTGTGCATTTGCGTGTATGGTTAGTGCACGATTAAGCCGGGGTCGTCACAGGTTGGTATCAGAGCCGACTGCCTGTAGGAACCCCCTTTCCAACTCCTTGGCCGAAGTTGAGTCTAGTGGTCCAAAACTGTTTTCTTAACTTGGCTGTGTGGCTTACGGGCCCATGTCGCCAACTGGGTGGTATAGGATCTTTTATTCCTCGTCTTTACTCTGGGACTCTGATCTCTCTTCTTTTCGGGTTAAATGAATTTTACTAACGCCGACACTTAGGATCTCGTAAATCTCGTCTACCCGGAGAGCTGGATATCTGTGCTTAATTCCTTACCATTGATCTGATTAGTCTGATAATCATTTTCCTTTCCATTGTTTTGTTTAACTTTTCTATCCGAGTTGTATTATACTTCTCATTGTCATTTGACAATCCTGAATTTCCTCTGTTTCAGATGGATCGTTTGTTTCCACCACGCCCTGCGATGCAGCTTGTGCTTCGCACTTGGGCTCGTGATGCCCCTGGTTTTCCAGCTGTCCTGATCGCCCTCCTGACCAGGTTGGGCTACCGCTGGTACCCCGAGTACATGGTCTATGAGGATTACCGCGAGTTCAACCAGGAGCAGTACCATGCTGATGTTCATATCTATGATCAGCACAATGACTCAGACACTGAGCTGCACCTTTTCCACGGTATCGGCGTGATGATTGAGATGGCAGTCCATGATGCCGCCTACTCTGCTGTCGCACGTCTCCGAGGAGAGCACAGCACTAGCTTGGATGCCTCTGAGTTCCGATACATTCCGTATGCCCCTGCTGGAGATGCTACTGGATACTACCCAGCTATCTGCGCCCCGTACGAGCGTCGTCGTTACGACCCACAGATTCTGATTCAGTGCACTAAGGCTCTGGATCGCACTGTTCGGGCTCTGGCCGTCGAGTTGTTTGCCACTCGAGCACGTCTCTACGATGCTATGACACAGTTGCTACCAGCTGTTCGAGCAGGGATACATCCGGAGTACATCCTTTACCTGCGCAGGACTCAGATGTATACTGGTATTGATTGGCCTGCTGTTGGAGGTCACACACCTGCACGTGGGTCTCTTCTTCCAGCTAGAGACCAGATTCTGCATCAGAGTGCACATGGAGAGCAGGATCTTTCCGCGATGAGGATTCGTCGTCCGCACTTGCAGTTACCCCGTTTCAGTGGTTCTTCCCGAAGTTGATGTATCCTTTGCTATGTCGCGTGGTGTACTTCCTTACCGCGTGCCTGCGCGCCGCCTAGCATATCTAGCTTTTAAATTTGCGCCGTTATGCTGTCCGCATGTACCCGACTCTATGTATGGATCTGTATGTCTTAATTGACTACTGTTAAGTATCTATTACACTGCTTAAATTGTTGTCGTGGCCGGCAAGATGTCACCATCCTCCCTACTCTCGATCGACACTCACCACCGTTCCGCAGGATTGGAACCTGACTCTCCTGTATATCCCTGATTTCGAAATATTCTTTGCAATTGACTTTGTGTTTTATCACAAGCCACCCTCCTAGAGATGATCAATTCTGCAACCGTTACCTATTCCTTATGGAAATGGGATAAAGTGCAAATGGATTTCATTACTGGCCTTCCCAAGTCACAGAAGGGTCACGATGCTATTCTTGTCGTCGTCGATCAACTTTCTAAAGTTGCACACTTTCTGCCTGTCAAGGAGACTGTCACTGCTAGTCAGTTAGCAGAGTTATATATCTCCAGAATTGTATCACTCCACGGTATTCCGAAGGAGATCAGTTTGGACCGTGGCGGTCTTTTCACCTCCAAGTTCTGGGAAAATTTCCAAGAAGCTATGGGAACTCACATTACTTGGAGTTCAGCTTATCATCCCCAGTCCCAAGGCCAAGTTGAGCGAGTTAATCAAGTGCTTGAAGACATGCTTCGGGCTTGTGTTATATCGTTCGGTAAGAAATGGGAAGAATCTCTCCCGCATGCCGAATTCTCTTATAACAACAGCTATCAAGCCAGCTTGAAAATGGCCCCCTTCGAAGTACTTTATGGACGTTAGTGTCGAACCCCTCTGAATTGGTCAGAAACTGGGGAACGACCGCTCGTTGGTCCAGATATTATTCAACACGCCGAAGAGCAAGTTCATATCGTCCGTGAAAACCTCAAGGCGGCTCAAGACCGCCAGAAGAGCAACTACGATCGCAAACGATGGGGTTTGACCTATCAGCCTGCTGATCAAGCTTATCTGCGTGTCACTCCTATGAAGGGCACTCGTCGTTTCGGGATCAAGGGCAAGCTACACTACAGGAATCAGATAATTTGCCATCTGTGGATCACAGACAGTAAAGACCTGAATACAGACGGCAAAGATTTTGCCGTCAGGAAGCAGACGGCAAAGTCAGACGGCAAAGATAAGTCGGCAAAGAATACTTTGCCGTCAGCTTTTGATCAGGCAGACGGCAAAGATTTTGCCGTCAGCCAACTATAGATTTGCCGTCTGCCGCAAAAATAACAGACGGCAAACCCGCGTTGTTTGCCGTCAGTCAAAACTTGTTCTTTGCTGTCATCTAGACTAAAGTACAGACGGCAAAGACTGTTTTGCATTTTTACGTGAGAGCAGAGCATCTCGCCGGACACATGAACATCAAATCAAAGAGAGCAAGTTCAGCTCACGTAGATTTTGGATTCGACACGGCCGTGCTACCTTTCATTCATTGTAGGTGGAGTTACAGAGAAGTTACACAGCTGTCCTGAAAATTTACACAAAGGACCCTAGAAAGTAAAAATAAAAGCAATCAAGTCCTTCTCCACTGCAGGAATAGGGACTTGGCCGCCGGCCGTCCTTCTTCTGGCCGGGGATCCACTGCCGCCGCCTTGCCCTGCTCGCCTAGCTGCGCCACCGCACAGCCGCCCGGCCATGCTCGCCGCGCAGACGCACGGCCCAGCTCGCCCACGCCCTGCTAGCGCCAACCGCCCGCGCGTCGCTTGCAGCGGCCTCCCGCGCTGGCTGCCCTGCCCGCACAGGCCCGCAGCAGCCGTGCCTTGGTCGCCCGACCCTGGTCTCCGAACCGCCGCCCAGCCATGCTCCCCACGTAGCCGCACGGCCCCGCTCGCCCGCGCCCTGCTAGCGCCGCCCGCCCGAGCGTCGCTCGCAGCGGCCTCCCGCGTCCGGCTGCCCTGCTAGCGCCGCCCGCCCGCGCGTCGCTCGCAGCCCGCAGCGCCCGTGCCCTGCTCGCGCCGCCCGCCTCGGTGGTTCCTGGAGAAAGAGAGAGGGAGGATTCAGAGAGGGGCGGAGCAGAGGAAGGGGAGGCCGAAGGCCTGGCGGCGGTGGCAGAGGATTCGCTGGCCGGAGGACCGAGGCTGGTGGCGCCGGCGGGTCAATCGGGAGGCGGGCGAGCTGGATACGCCGGCGAGAGAGAGAGAGAGAGAGAGAGAGAGAGAGAGAGAGAGAGAGAACGTGCGGTGGGGTGGGCTGGGGGGAGGATAAGGTGGGGTGGTTGGGCTGCGGGTGGTGGGGTGGGGACAGAGAGATCGTGGGATGGGGTGGGTTGCGCATCTGTGGTGGATATTGCTGCCATGTCATCGATCCGTGGGATCGATCCGTGGGCTGTGCTTCTTCTTTGCCGTCTGCGGTTTTTATATAGACGGCAAAGTATGTCTTTGCCGTTTGCTTTTTTTTATTACAGACGGAAATGTCATACTTTGCCGTCTGTAATAAAAAACGCTGACGACAAAGTCTTTGCCGTCTGTGTTTTCTTTTATAGACGGCAAAATATGATCATTGCCGTCAGTAATAAAAAACACAGACGGCAAAGACTACTTTGCCGTCTGTAATAAAAAATGCAGACGGCAAAATATGTTTTGCCGTTAGTCATTTTTTGCCGTCAGCAGTTTACGGCAAAACTGCTCTTTGCCGTCTGTCCCGACGAAAAGCTGACGGCAAAGATGTCCACTGACGGCAAATTAGTTGTTTCCCGTAGTGCTAGCTCCACGCTACATTGGCCCCTTTCGCATTGTTGCCAGACATGGACAAGTGGCATATAAATTGGAGTTGCTGCCGCAATTCTCTCATATCCACGACGTCTTCCATGTGTCGCAACTTCGTCATTGCTTCAAGGAATCTCCGCACCGAGCAGTGGATCATGAAATGCTCGAATTGCAGGATGACCTTTCTTATAAGGAGCATCCGATCCGTATTTTCGATGAAGTTGAATGTCAGACTCGTCAGAAGATGACCAAGTTCCTGAAAGTGCAGTGGTCGAATCACACTGAAGATGAAGCCACTTGGGAACGCGAGGATCATCTTCGGGAGGAATACCCCGACCTCTTTCCTTCTACCTCCTAAATTCTCGGGACAAGAATTTCTTTTAGAGGAGGAGAATTTGTAACACCCCTGTGTAATAACCACTGTGATCATCTGCTAATAATGCCAAGTCATTTTCATTTGCAGTGCCTAGTCACATTGGTTAAAGATTCAGTTCAAATCCTTCTCTGAAAATCAACTCAAATTCAAAAGTGCAAATGAAGTTGCTCAAAACCTGTTGGAAAAATGTTCACCTTATAGCAAATAATCTAAAACTATTTGCTGTTAAGGAACACAACATCATCATCAATCCTAAATGGGCTAAAGCATTTTAGCAGAACCAAAACAGCACCTAAAATGCTCTATTCATTTTTGAATAAATTCAAAAGGTTTCCAAAAATGCCCAAACTTTTTGTGGCTGTGCTGGATATTGCATTGTGCTAATGTGAGCAATTTTCACCTTTTTGCAAACTCATTTGGTAGCTAACAATATTGCAAAAGCCCTGCTGTAAAAAGAAAAAGCAGAAAAGGGAAAAAGAAAAAGGGAAAGGCTACTGTGCACTGTCTTAAGTGCACAGTGCCAGAATCCCAGCCCACCAGGCCCATCTCCCTCTCTCTCCATCGCGCTGTCGCCACCGCCGTGGACGAGCGCGCGTGTGGCGGCAGCGCGCCGACAGCACGACGGCCACCGACGCCCCACCGACGAGGGGATAAGGCCCCGGCCTCGTGCGTCCCCCTGGTCCTCCCCGTTCACTCCTCCCTCTCCCCTCGCTCGCTCCTCCCCTCTCTCCCACCAGATCCGTCGAGGCCGACCGCCCTCGCCGCTGTTCTCTGTCGCCACCGCGGCCACCGTCATTGCCTCGATCTGCCGTAGAGGTCCGCCATCATCCTCCTTGTCGTTCGGTGGCCTCAGCTGGAGCTCGGATGCGCTGCAGCACCGGGCCTCCTCCGTTCCCTTCTCCGATTGCCGCCGCTCTTCTCCGACTCCGGCGACGCCTCTGCAGCTCCTAATCTTTCAAGGGCCAACGTGCGTGCTTCGAGGTGAGCCCCTCTTCCTTCCCCTTCCCTCTGGTCGCTCTCGTACGCACGCTAGATGCTTCCCCCGCAGCGCTCGAATGCGCTGCCGCCCACGCACATCGCCGGCGTGTCTTCGTCGACCATTTGGTCATGGGCTGGAGTCCAACGTGCTCGTTGCGTTGCGTAGTACCTCCCACGCCTGTTAGTTCACGCGTTAGCGCGCTGCTCCTGCGTTGCGTCAATCGCCCAAAAAACACCGCCGCATTCACTCATCGCCGGCGCAGTTCCGGCCACCTCTGAGCCCAATCGACCTCACCACGTGACACGGTGTCGAGTACTCGTTCGAATGCAACAAACCGCACGCGATTTGCTGCCCTGTTGCGCTTTTCCGAGCGTCTCCAGCGAGCTCGCCGCCGCGGGAGGCCATTGGAGCCACTCCGGCGCCGGCCACCTACATGGCGCCGGTGGGCCCCGCCTCTGTGCCACTGACTGTGGGCCCCGCAGGCCCCCGTTGACCTGTTGACCCAGTCAACGCTGACGTGGCCACCCCTTGTGTGAATGACATGTGGGTCCCGCATAAATAAATGAATTAAAATAAATAAGTAAACTATTAATTAGTTAATTAGAATACTAATATCTCACTGACCAGTAGGACCCACCTGCTAATTAGTTTAATTAGATTAAACTAATCCTGATTAGTTAGCTCAGTCAATGACATGTGGGTCCCATTGGACCCACCTGTCAGGTTTGACCCTGGTCAGCCGGCTGTTGACTGCTGATGTCACCCATGCATCATGCTGACATCATAATTCATTTATGTTGATTTAAAATAATTCCAGAAAATGATTTTAATCTTTGAAAAATCGTAGAAAATAAATCGTAGCTCGGATCGAAAAACTTTCTACATGAAAGTTGATCAGAACGATGAGACGAATCTGATCATGTCGTCTGTTTCCATGTTGGAACCCTCTATGTAGGTGAACCCGCAACTTTCCTTCCATTTTTGGTAGATGAATAGTGCATACACATCGGTTAATAAATCCCACTTTAATCCTATGATAACTAAAATGACTTGGACATACTTTTAGGCAACCCTGCACTGCACGTTAGCATAGCATGCTCTGTGTTGCATTGTTTGCTATGTATTTATCTGTTTCCTCCCCCTCTTCTCTCTCGGTAGACCCCGACACCGACGTAGCCCCGGAGGGCGACACAGCTCCGGAGGTCGACTACGCCCCTGACGACCAGACACTTGCCGCAGAGCTTCCACGCAAGCACCCCCCTTTGAGCATACCGATATCGCCTATTCTTCTCTCTCTTATGCTTGCATTAGAAGTTGCTGCTGTTACTGTTATCCTATTTCTGCTGCATAGCCTATTTATTGTAACCTGCTGTTGTTACCTACCTGCTTATCCTAAACTGTTTAGCATAGGCTGGGTAGAGACCCATCAGAGACCACCACTTTGTCCCGACTGCCCGGCTGGATTATTAGAAGACCCGATCAACAGGATCGAAGACCAGGCCCGGCACAACACATCACTTCCCCCTTAGTTGCTCGACACTACTGGGTTACTATCGAGTGCCGAGGGTGATACCTCATCAGCACTTCTGATGTTAACCTTGTAGGTTAGTTCATCGGTTATGGTCATTGAGGGTGATTCCTCCTTCTCCACTCCCGATAACGACACTGTCGTGCAACTCCTCAAGAGTGGACCTCGAGGGTGATTCCTCCTTCGTTCACATTGATGATAACATCAGGTGGAATTCCATCAACGGTGATTCCTCAGGGTTTCCCTTGGTGTTAGACACATGGTTACTATGGTTACTATGACTTTACACTGAACCATGTTACTAAAGACGGGTCGGCCCTGAGGGGTACCCGCGCGAGCTTAATTGCGAGTGATGTGAAGCCGGGTTGACCTGGAAGGTGCCCGTGAGATAATTATGAGGCGTGGCCGGGCATTCTTAGCCCTTGCCGCAAGTCCTCGAGACGGGGCGATGGGGTCACATCGATCGTGAGTCTCTGCTCATTACCGCGCGCTCCTAATCCACTATGATTTGGATATTTGATCCGAGGGGCCTCTGGCCTGATAGCACTAACCATCACGTGGGCATAGTATGGGCGTTCTGCGTCGTATACATCAGCCGAAGCTTAATTGACGTCAGCGAGGAGCGGCGCGCGCTGGATTGGACTGGTGAAGCCCGCGCTTGTATTAAGGGGGCTAGGTCTGCTTCCGGCCGCCCTCGCAATGCACAGGAGTTCCCGGGGCGAAGGCCCAAGACCCCTGGGCGCATAGGTTAGTCCGGCGCGCTGACCTCTCTATTAAGTTTTTGGTCGGGTTGCGGCGTGTCGTTTGGCCGAGGCCGGGCATGACCTAGTAAAGTGTGTCCGGCTGGAGTTAAGCGAGCGTGGTGGGTAAGTTGGTGCACCCCTGCAGGGAAGAAAACATCTATCGATAGCCTGTCCTATGGTAACGGATACTCAGAGTTGTATCCTGATCGATACAACTAGAACCTGACACTTGAGATAATAACTGGATAGTATGGCTCTGGGATTGCTTTCTCGCAGGGAGTCGAGAAAGGATCTCTGGGCGAGGTTGATAACACTACTATTACTTACATTATGCTTATCTGCACTCTTCTAATGCTGCAAGACCACTGAAGATGATGAAGATGCTAGTCTTCGATAGGACTAGGCTTTCCCCTCTATTCTGGCATTTTTGCAGCCCAGTCCACATATACAGCCTTCCTTTGAAAATGTTGCATATGTAGTGTAGATCCTTGCTTGCTGAGTACTTCGGATGAGTACTCACGGTTGCTTTGCATTCTTTTTCTCCCCATATCTGTTAGATGCAGCTAGATGACGGAGCCCCTGAGCCAGCTGCCCCCGCCGACGGGTACTACTACTATCCTTCTGGCGAGTACTACTACAAGGAGCCGTCCGACGACCAGGAGTAGGTTCGGAGGGTCCCAGGCAGGAGGCCTGCGCCTTTCGATCGTAGTGTTTTCTTTTGCCCCGCCTTCTTAAAGGCTTATTCTGTCTTTCTTTTTATATCTGTACTCAGATATCTAATGCTTCCGCTGACGCTTGTATGCGAGCTTATGTATTCGAGCCCTCGAGGCCCCTGGCTTGTAATATAAAGCTTGTATGACTTTATTTATGTTTTAGAGTTGTGTTGTGATATCTTCAAGTGAGTCCTTAGGCTTGATCGTGTGCATTTGCGTGTATGGTTAGTGCACGATTAAGCCGGGGTCGTCACACGTATGAACTATGGTTTGGCAAGAAACCTAAGCTATCGTTTCTTAAAGTTTGGGGATGCGACACTTATGTCAAAAGGCTTCAGCCTGATAAGCTCAAACCTAAATCGGAGAAGTGCGTCTTCATAGGATACCCTAAAGAAACTATTGGTTACACCTTCTACCACAGATCCGAAGGCAAGATCTTTGTTGCTGAGAATGGGTCATTTCTAGAGAAGGAGTTTCTCTTGAAAGAAGTGAGTGGGAGGAAAGTAGAACTTGATGAGGTAGTTGCACCTTCTCTCGAATTGGAAAGTAGTACACCAAGGAAAGACGTTTCCGTGATGCCTACACCAACTAGAGAGGAAGCAAATGATGATGATCATGAAACTTCAGATCAAGTTAGTACTGAACCTCGCAGGTCGACCAGAGCACGATCCGCACCAGAGTGGTACGGTAATCCTATTCTGGAAGTTATGTTATTAGACCATGGCGAACCTACAAACTATGAAGAAGCTGTGATGAGCCCAGATTCTGATAAATGGCTTGAGGCCATGAAATCTGAGATAGGATCCATGTATGAGAACAAAGTATGGACTTTGGTGGATTTTCCTGATGATCGGCAAGCCATAGAAAATAAATGGATCTTGAAGAAGAAGACTGACGCTGATGGTAATGTTACTGTCTACAAAGCTTGACTTGTCGCGAAAGGTTTTCAACAAGTTCAAGGAGTTGACTACGATGAGACTTTCTCACCTGTAGCGATGCTTAAGTCTGTCCGAATCATGTTAGCAATTGCCGCATTTTATGATTATGAAATCTGGCAAATGGATGTCAAAACTGCATTCCTTAATGGATTTCTTAAAGAAGAGTTGTATATGATACAACCAGAAGGTTTTGTCGATCCTAAAGGTGCTAACAAAGTGTGCAAGCTCCAGCAATCCATCTATGGACTTGTGCAAGCATCTCTGAGTTGGAATATATGCTTTGATGAGGTGATCAAAGCATATGGTTTTATACAGACTTACGATGAAGCCTGTATTTACAAGAAAGTGAGTGGGAGCTCTGTAGCATTTCTGATATTATATGTGGATGACATATTGTTGATTGGAAATGATATAGAATTTCTGGATAGCATAAAAGGATACTTGAATAAGAATTTTTCAATGAAAGACCTCGGTGAAGCTGCTTATATATTGGGCATCAAGATCTATAGGGATAGATCGAGACGCTTAATAGGACTTTCACAAAGCACATACCTTGACAAAGTTTTGAAGAAGTTCAAAATGGATCAGTTAAAGAAAGGGTTCTTGCTTGTGTTGCAAGGTGTGAAATTGAGTCAGGCTCAAAGCCCGACCACTGCAGAAGATAGAGAGAAAATGAAAGTCATTCCCTATGCCTCAGCTATAGGTTCTATCATGTATGCTATGCTGTGTACCAGACCTGATGTGTGCCTTGCCATAAGTTTGGCAGGGAGGTATCAAAGTAATCCTGGAGTGGATCATTGGACAGCGGTCAAGAACATCCTAAAGTACCTGAAAAGGACCAAGGATATGTTTGTTGTTTATGGAGGTGACGAAGAGCTCGTCGTAAATGGTTACGTCGATGCTAGCTTCGACACTGATCCGGATGACTCTAAGTCACAAACCGGATACGTATTTATATTGAATGGTGGAGCTGTCAGTTGGTGCAGATCCAAGTAGAGCGTCGTGGCGGGATCTACGTGAGAAGCGGAGTACATAGCTGCTTCAGAAGCAGCACATGAAGGAGTCTGGAAGAAGGAGTTCATATCCGATCTGGGTGTAATACCCAGTGCATCGGGTCCAATGAAAATCTTTTGTGACAACACTGGAGCAATTGCCTTAGCGAAGGAATCCAGGTTTCACAAGAGAACCAAACACATCACGAGACGCTTCAACTCCATTCATGAAAAGGTCAAGGATGGAGACATACAGATTTGCAAAATACATACGAATCTGAATGTAGCAGACCCGTTGCCTCTTCTGCGAGCAAAACATGATCAGCACCAAGACTCCATGGGTGTTCGATTCATTACAATGTAATCTAGATTATTGACTCTAGTGAAAGTGGGAGACTAAAGGAAATATGCCCTAGAGGGGATAATAAAGTTGTTATTTTATATTTCCTTATTCATGATAAAGGTTTATTATTCATGCTAGAATTGTATTGATCGGAAACTTAAATACATGTGTGAATACACAAACAAATACCGTGTCCCTAGTAAGCCTCTACTAGACTAGCTCGTTGATCAAAGATGGTTAAGGTTTCCTAACCATAGACATGTGTTGTCACTTGATAACGGGATCACATCATTAGGAGAATGATGTGATGGACAAGACCCATGCGTTAGCTTAGCATATGATCATTCAGTTTATTGCTATTGCTTTCTTCATGTCAAATACATATTCCTTCGACTATGAGATCATGCAACTCCCGGATACCGAAAGAATACCTTGTGTGCTATCAAACATCACAACGTAACTGGGTGATCTTAAATATGCTCTATAGGTATCTCCGAATGTGTCTGTTGAGTTGGCATGGATCGACATTAGGATTTGCCACTCCATGTTTCGGAGAGGTATCTCTGGGCCCTCTTGGTAATACACATCATAAAGAAGCCTTGCAAGCAAATGACTAATGAGTTAGTTACGAGATGATATATTACGAAACAAGTAAAGAGACTTGCTGGTAACGAGATTGAACTAGGTATGAAGATACCGACGATCGAATCTCGGGCAAGTAACATACCGACGGACAAAGGGAATTACGTATGTTGTCATACCGGTTCGACCGATAAAGATCTTCGTAGAATATGTAGGAACCAATATGGGCATCCAGGTTCTGCTATTGGTTATTGACCGGAGAGGTGTCTCGGTCATGTCTACATAGTTCTCGAACCCGTAGGTCCGCACGCTTAACGTTCGTTGACGATATAGTGTTATATGAGTTATATGATTTGGTGACCGAATGTTGTTCGGAGTCCCGGATGAGATCACGGACATGACAAGGAGCTCTGGAATGGTCCGGAGGTAAAGATCAATATATAGGACGATGATATTTGGACACTGGAATAGTTTCAGGGGCACCGGGTAGTCATCGGATCACCGGAAGGGGTTCCGGGAAGCCCCGGGAGGTATATGGGCCTAATGGGCCAAGAGGGGGAACACACCTGCCCACAAGGGGCTGGCGCGCCCCTTCCCCTTGGCCGCTGGCCCTAGGGTTGGAAAGGGGGTATTCTAGCCCCTCTTTCCTTCCCTCCACCTTGGAGGAAGGAAAGGGGGGGCGCCACCTCCTCCTGCCTCCCCCCCGCAGGCAAATAAGAAAGGGGGGGGGGCGGCAAGGGGTAGGACCCCAAGTGGGATTTGGCCCCACTTGGGGCACCTCCTGGCAGCCTCCCCTCTCCCCCACCTATATGTATGTGGGTAGGGGGGCGCCACACATAACCACGACAATCTCTTAGCCATGTGCGGTGCCCCTCTCCACAGTTTCGTCCCTCGGTCATATTTTCGTAGTGCTTAGGCGAAGCCCTGTGGAGATAGCATCACCATCACCGTCACCATGCCGTCGTGCTGCCAGAACTCATCTACTACCTCACCGTCTTGCTGGATCAAGAAGGCGTGGACGTCATCGAGCTGAACGTGTGCTGAACGCGGAGGTGCCGTACGTTCGGTACTTGATCGGTTGGATCGCGAAGAAGTTCGACTACATCAACCGCGTTACTAAACTCTTCCGCTTACGGGCTACGAGGGTACATAGACACACTCTCCCCCTTGTGGCTATGCATCTCCATGGATAGATCTTGCATGTGCATAGAATTTTTTTTGTTTTCCATGCAACGTTTCCCAACACAAAGGAGGGAGGCACACCAGCCCACTAAGGGGCTGGGCACACTCCACCTCCCCTGGCCACATGCCAAGGAAGGAAGGGGGGGCGCCAAGGTAGGGCAGCCGCCGGCCCCTCCCATGCCATCTCCTCCACCCCAAATAAGGAAAGCGGGGAGACGCCTAGGGCAGGAGGCCAGGGCTGGCCCCCGGCCCCCTTTGGGGCACCCTAGGGCTGCCTCCTCCTCCCCCCACCTATATATATGTGAGGAGGGAGAGGGGCAACAGACACCATGATTCCCAAGCCGTGTGCGGCGCCCCTCTCCCTCTAGTTCGTCCTCGGTCATATTTTCGTAGTGCTCGGCAAAGCCCTGCGGAGATAGTTGCATCACCACCATCACCACGCCGTCGTGCTGCCGGAACTCAGCTATTACTTCGCCCGTCTTGTTGGATCAAGAAGGCGAGGACATCATTGAGCTGAACGTGTGCTGAACGCGGAGGTGTCGTACGTTCGGTACTTGATCAGGCGGATCATGAAGGTGTACGACTACATCAACCGCGTTGATAAACGCTTCCGCTTAACAGTCTACGAGGGTACGTAGACACACTCTCCCCTCTCGTTGTTATGCATCTCCATGGATAGATCTTGTGTGTGCGTAGAATTTTTTTGTTTTCCATGCAACGTTTCCCAACAGTGGCATCATGAGCCAGGTCTATGTGTAGATGATATGCATGAGTAGAACACAAAGAAGTTGTGGGCGGTGATGTTCATACTGCTTACCACCAACATCTTATTTTGATTCGGCGACATTGTGGGCTGAAGCGGCCCAGACCAACCTTACATGTCCACGCACATGAGACCGGTTCCACCGACTAACATGCAACTTGTTTTGCATAAAGGTGGCTGGCGGGTGTCTGTTTCTCCTACTTTAGTTTAATCGAATTTGACTACGGCCGGTCCTTGAAGAAGGTTAAAACAGCAAACTTGATAAATCACCATTGTGGTTTTTGCGTAGGTAAGAACGGTTCTTGCTAGAAGCCCGTAGCTGCCACGTAAAACTTGCAACAACAAAGTAGAGGACGTCTAACTTGTTTTTGCAGGGCATGTTGTGATGTGATATGGTCAAGACATGATGTGATATATGTTGTTGTATTAGATGATCTTGTTTTGTAATATCGACAACCGGCAGGAGCCTTAGGGTTGTCTCTTAATTATTTTATGAAATGCAAGCGCCATGTAATTGCTTTACTTTATGGCTATGTGTTAGCAATAGTTGTAGAAGCAATAGTTGGCGAGACGACCCCGACGCAACGATGGAGATCAAGGTGTCGAGCCGGTGACGATGGAGATC
The DNA here is from genome assembly GCA_011799875.1 of Thinopyrum elongatum. NCBI lineage: Eukaryota > Viridiplantae > Streptophyta > Magnoliopsida > Poales > Poaceae > Thinopyrum > Thinopyrum elongatum. The sequence continues at coordinate 152,119,402 of CM022302.1, read as the reverse complement.
ATGACGATGCTTTGGAGATGGAGATCAAAAGCACAAGATGATGATGGCCATATCATGTCACATATTTTGATTGCATGTGATGTTTATCCTTTATACATCTTATTTTGCTTAGAACGACGGTAGCATTATAAGATGATCCCTTCACTAAATTTCAAGATAAAAGTGTTCTCCCCAAGTATGCATCGTTGCTAAAGCTCGTCGTTTCGAAGCACCTCGTGATGATCGGGTGTGATAGACTCTACGTTCACATACAACGGGTGTAAGCCAGTTTTACACTAGCAGTATACTTGGGTTAAACTTGACGAGCCTAGCATGTACAGACATGGTCTCGGAACACTAGAGACTGAAAGGTCGAACGTGAGTCATATAGTAGATATGATCAACCTAGAGATGTTCACCATTGATGACTACCCCATCTCACGTGATGATTGGACATGGGTTAGTTGATTTGGATCATGTATCACTTACATAACTTGAGGGATGTTAATTTAAGTGGGAGTTCATTAGTAATTTGATTAATTGAACTTAATTTATCGTGAACTTAGTCTTAATAGTTTTTTCATATCTATGTTGTAGATCAATAGCTCGCGATATAGCTCCTCTATTTTTTGATATGTTCCTAGAGAAAACTAAGTTGAAAGTTGATGGTAGCAATAATGCGGACTGGGTCCGTGATATGAGGATTATCCTCATTGCTGCACAGAAGAATTATGTCCTTAATGCACCACTAGATGACAGACCTGTTGTAGGAGCTGATGCAGACATTATGAATGTTTTGCAAGCTCAATATGATGACTACTTGATAGTTTAGTGCGCCATGCTTTACGGCTTAGAATTGGGGCTCCAAAGACATTTTGAACGCCATGGAACATATGAGATGTTCCAAGAGCTGAAATTGGTATTTTAGGCTCATGCCTGTGTTGAGAGGTATGAGACCTCTGACAAGTACTTTGCCTACAAGATGGAGGAGAATAGCTCAGCCAGTGAGCATGTGCTCAAAATGTCTGGGTACTACAATCGCTTGAATCAAGTGGGAGTTAATCTTTCAGATAAGATAGTGATTGACAGAGTTCTCCAGTCACTATCACCAAGCTACTAGAGCTTCGTGATGAACTATAATATGCAAGGAATGACTAAAACAATTTCCGAGCTCTTCGCGATACTAAAATCGGCGAAGGTAGAAATCAAGAAAGAGCGTCAAGTGTTGATCGTTAATAAGACCACTAGTTTCAAGAAAAAGGGCACGGGAAAGAAAGGGAACTTCAAGAAGAATGGCAAGCAAGTTGCCGCTCCCGTGAAGAAGCCCAAAGCTGAACCCAAGCCTGAGACTGAGTGCTTCTACTGCAAAGAAAAGGGTCACTGGAAGCGGAACTACCTCAAATACTTGGCAGATAAGAAGGATGGCAAAGTAAATAAAGGTATATTTGATATACATGTTATTGATGTGTACCTTACTGGTGCTTGTAGTAGCCCCTGGGTATTTGATACGGGTTCAGTTGCTAAGATTAGTAACTCGAAACAGGAGTTGCAAAATAAACGGAGACTAGTTAAGGGCGAGGTGACAATGTGTGTTGGAAGTGTTTCCAAGATTGTTATGATCACCATCGCACACTCCCTCTACCTTCGGGATTAGTGTTGAGCCTAAATAAATGTTATTTGGTGTTTGCGTTGAGCATGAATATGCTTAGATCGTGTTTTTTGCAATACGGTTATTCATCTAAGTCAGAGAATAATTGTTGTTCTGTTTACATGAATAAAACCTTCTATGGTCATACACCCAATGTGAATGGTTTATTGAATCTCGATCGTAGTGATACACATATTCATAATATTGATGCCAAAAGATGCAAAGTTGATAATGATAGTGCAACATACTTGTGGCACTGCCATTTAGGTCATATTGGTATAAAGCGCATGAAGAAACTCCATGCGGATGGACTTTTGGAATCACTTGATTATGAATCATTTGATACTTGCGAACCATGCCTCATGGGTAAGATGACTAAAACTCCGTTCTCCGGAACAATGGAGTGAGCTAATGATGTATTGGAAATAATACATACCGATGTATGCGGTCCGATAAGTGTTGAGCCACGCGGCGGGTATCGTTATTTTCTAACCTTTACAGATGATTTGAGTAGGTATGGGTATATCTACTTGATGAAACACAAGTCTGAAACATTTGAAAAGTTCAAAGAATTTCAGAGTGAATTAGAAAATCATCGTAACAAGAAAATAAAGTTTCTACGATCTGATCGTGGAGGTGAATATTTGAGTTACGAGTTTGGCCTTCATTTAAAACAATGTGGAATTGTTTCACAACTCATGCCACCTGGAACACCACAACGTAATGGTGTGTCCGAACGTCGTAACCGTACTTTATTAGATATTGTGCGTTCTATGATGTCTCTTACCGATTTGCCTTTATCATTTTTGGGTTATGCATTAGAGACAACTGCATTCACGTTAAATAGGGCACCATCTAAATCCTTTGAGACAACACCATATGAACTATGGTTTGGCAAGAAACCTAAGCTGTCATTTCTTAAAGTTTGGGGATGCGATGCTTATGTCAAACAGCTTTAGCCTGATAAGCTCGACCCCAAAGCGGAGAAGTGCGTCTTCATAGGATACCCTAAAGAGACCATTGGGTATACGTTCTACCACAGATCCAAAGGCAAGATCTTTGTTGCCAAGAATGGGTCCTTTCTAGAGAAGGAGTTTCTCTCGAAAGAAGTGAGTGGGAGGAAAGTAGAACTTGATGAGGTAGTTGTACCTTCTCTCGATTTGGAAAGTAGCACATCAGAGAAAACCGTTCCCGTGATGCCTACACCAACTAGAGAGGAAGCAAATGATGATGATCATGAAACTTCAGATCAAGTTACCACTGGACCTCGTAGGTCGACCAGAACACGTTCCGCACCAGAGTTGTACGGTAATACTGTCCTGGAAGTCATGTTGTTGGACAACGGCGAACCTACGAACTATGAAGAAGTTATGACAAGCCCAGATTCCGACAAATGGCTTGAGGCCATAAAATCTGAGATAGGATCCATGTATGAGAACAAAGTGTGGACTTTGGTGGATTTGCCCGATGATCGGCAAGCCATTGAGAATAAATGGATCTTCAAGAGGAAGACGGGCGCTGATGGTAATATCACTGTCTACAAAGGTTGACTTGTCGCAAAAGGTTTTCGTCAAGTTCAAGGGGTTGACTACAATGAGACTTTCTCACCCGTAGCGATGCTTAAGTCTGTCAAAATCATGTTAGCAATTGCCGCATTTTATGATTATGAAATCTAGAAAATGGACGTCAAAACTGCATTCCTTAACGGGTTTCTTAAAGAAGAGTTGTATATGATGCAACCGGAAGGTTTTGTCGATCCTAAAGGTGCTAACAAAGTGTGTAAGCTCCAGCGATCCATCTATGGACTGGTGCAAGAATCTCGGAGTTGGAATATATGCTTTGATGAGGTGATCAAAGCATTTGGTTTTATACAGACTTACGGTGAAGCCTGTATTTACAAGAAAGTGAGTGGGAGCTCTATAGCATTTCTGATATTATATGTGGATGATATATTGCTGATTGGAAATGATATAGAATTTCTGGATAGCATAAAAGGATACTTGAATAAGAATTTTTCAATGAAAGACCTCAGTGAAGCTACTTACATATTGGGCATCAAGATCTATAGGGATAGATCAAGACGCTTAATAGGACTTTCACAAAGTACATAGCTTGGCAAAGTTTTGAAGAAGTTCAAAATAGATCAATCAAAGAAAGAGTTCTTGCCTGTGTTGCAAGGTGTGAAGTTGAGTAAGACTCAAAGCCCGACCACGGCAGAAGATAGAGAGAGAATGAAAGTCATTCCCTATGCCTTAGCCATGGTTCTATAAAGTATGCCATGCTGTGTACCAGACCTATTGTGTACCTTGCCATGAGTTTGGCAAGGGGGTACAATAGTGATCCAGGAGTAGATTGTAACACTCCCCTGTTTTACCACAGTGACTACCCTCTTGATAATGCCAAGTCATCATGGTTAACACTGCTTGATCATCATTAGCATCATATCACAACACATATTCCAATTTCAATTGCAACTCAAATTTAAAATGCAAATAAAAGTTGTTCAAATCAAGAAACTAAAATGGTCATAATGTTGCAAATATTCCTGAAGCAATTATAAAAATAAAACCAACAATATTTGAGACTCCAAAAATGCCCCTAGCTATTTTTGAATGACCCAACAGCACCCTTCCATCACTTTTAAATTCTAACCGTAAATCAAATGAATTCAAATGAGGTTCAGACTTTTTGTGGCAGTGCAGAATAATGCAATGTATTTTGTGGACAAGTTTCACATTTTACAAAATGCATTTGGTAGCACATTTATTTGCAAAACTCTTCTGTAAAAAGAAAACAGAAAGAAAAGGAAAAAGGGGCCACTGTGCACGGGCCTAAGTGCACAGTGCGGCCCAGCCCACTCCCACCTTTCCCCTCCTCTCTCTCTCCCCGTGTCGGCTACGCCATGGCCGCGCACGCGTGGGCCGGCCAGAGAGCGAGACGGCGACGCCCGAGGCAGGTCGAGGTGATAAGGACACGCCCCTCGTCCCCCTCGTCCTCCCAGATCCACTCTTCCCTTCTCTCCCTCGCTTCCCCGAGCTCTCTGTTCCTCTCCAGCACGCGCTCATCGCCGCACGCCGTCGTTCTCGCGACCACCCTCATTTCTGAGCCGCGCCTCCCTGTCCATCGCCTCCTCCGTGGTCGACTACGCCGACCAGTGCCAGCCGTTGGAGTCGGGGAGCTCTGCTCGACGAGATCGCCATCGTCCTCTTCATTTCGGTCGCCGGCGAGCACCACCGATTCCGGTCGCGCTGCTGCTCCTAATCCATCACCGGGCCTTCATGTGCCTTCTCGGTGAGCTTCTCCTCCTTTCCCCTCTCTCCTCTACCCTTCCCCGCGCCTGTAGGGGCTGATCTAGCTGTGGCTGAACTCGCCGCCGTAGCCGAGCTCGTCGCCATCAATGGCGTCGCTGTCAAGCTCGTCGGAGCTCGCAGTCGAGCTCAGTGCCATCGTAGGAGTCGAACGAGCCAGCTAGCGTCGCCTACCGTGCACCACATCACCGTAGCCGCTAACGCCCGAGTTCCGGCGCCGCCGCGAGCTCGTTTTCGACAAGATCCGCCCACCTCAGCTCCCGTGGTTGCCGCCGTTGGACGCGGTGCTCCACGCCCGATCGAATGGCACCGGTCGCGCCTGGTTTAGTGCCCCGAAGCTCGATTCCGAGCATCTCCGGCGTTCGGCCACCGCGGAACGGCTCACCGGAGCATTTTCCGGCGCCGACGCCGACGTGTCCCGGCCGGCGGGCCACCCCGAGTCACTGGCAGCTGGGCCCCACGGACCCAGTTGACCAGGTCAACTCTGTGATGTGGCGCTTACTACCACTGACCAGTGGGCCCACGTAATTAATTAGCTAAATAGGTTTTTAAAAATAAATCTAATCTCTAACTAGACACTGGCATGTGGGGTCCACCCGCTAAATAACCTAGTTTAACTTTAGGTAACCACTATTTAGCCCTTAGTCACTGACTAGTGGGTCCCACTAGTCAGGTTTGACTCTGGTCAGCTGCGGTTGACCACTGATGTCATCATGACCTCAAGCTGACATCACCAGACACTGTTCTGGATAATGTTGATTTAAATAAATAAAATAAATTCCAGAAAATGATTAAAACTTTAGAAAATCATAGAAAATAAACCGTAGCTCCAATGGAAAAACTTTACACATGAAAGTTGCTCAGAACGATGAGACGAAGCCGACCGTGCTATCTGTTTCCGTGTCGGGACCCTCTACGGAGGTGAACCCACAACTTTTTGCTCGTTTCCGGTAGCTGAATAGTGCATATATACCGGTTAAAAATTCCAACTTAAATCCTAAAATAACTAATATGACTTAGACATATCTTTAGGCAACCCTGCACTGCACGTTAGCATAGCATACTCTGTGTTGCATATGTTTGCTGTGTATTTATCTGTTTCCTCCCCCTCTTATCTCTCGGTAAACCCCGACACCGACGTAGTCCCGGAGGCCGACGCAGCTCCGGAGGTCGACTATGCCCCTGACGACCAGTCCCTTGCCGCAGAGCTTCCAGGCAAGCACCCCCCTTTTGAACATTCCGATATCGCCTATTCTCTTCTCACTTATGCTTGCAATAGAAATTGCTGCTGCTACTGCTTTACCTATTCTGATGCATAGCCTGATTTTGTAACCTGCTGTTGATAATTACCTGCTTTCCTAAACTGTTTAGCATAGGCTGGTTAGAGACCCGTCAGAGACCCCATTTTGACCCAACTGCCCCGCTGGATTATTAGAAGACCCGATCAGCGGGATTGAAGACCAGGCCCCGGCACCGCACATCACTCCCCTAGTTGTACGACACTACCGGGTTACTATCGAGTGCCGAGGGTGATACCTCGTCAGCACTTCTGATGTTAACCTTGTAGGTTAGTTCATTGGTTGTGGTCATCGAGGGTGATTTGTCTTCCTCCACTCCCGGTAACGACGTTGTCATGCAACTCCTCAAGAGTGGACCTCGAGGGTGATTCCTCCTTAGTTCACCTTGACGATTACATCAGGTGGAATTCCATCGAGGATGATTCCTCAGGGTTCCCCCTTGGTGTTCTGGACACACGGATACTATGACTTTACCACATAACCATGATACTAAAGTCGGGTTGGCCCTGAGGGGTACCCGCGCGAGCATATTTGCGAGTGATGTGGAGTCGGGTTGACCTGGAGGGTGCCCGCGAGTTAATTACGAGGCGCGGCCGGGCATTCTTAGCCCTTGCAGCAAGTCCTCGAGACGGGGCGACGGGGTCACATCGATCGTGAGTCTCTGCTTGTTACCGCGCGCTCCTAATTCACTAACGGTTTGGATATTTGATCCGAGGGGCCTCTGGCCTAATAGCACTAACCATCACGTGGGCATAGTATGGGCGTTCTGTGTCGTATACATCAGCCGAAGCTTAATAGACGTTAGCGAGGAGCGGCGCGCGCTGGATTGGACTGGTTAAGCCCGCGCTTGTATTAAGGGGGCTAGGTCTGCTTCCGGCCGCCCTCGCAACACACAGGAGTTCCCGGGGCGAAGGCCCAAGACCCCTGGGCGCATAGGTTAGTCCGGCGTGCTGACCTCTCTATTAAGTATTCGGTCGGGTTGCGGCGTATCGTTTGGCCGAGGCCGGGCATGACCCAGCAAAGTGTGTCCGGCCAGAGTTAAGCGAGCGTGGTGGGTAAGTTGGTGCACCCCTGCAGGGAAGAAAACATCTATCGATAGCCTGTCCTACGGTAACGGACACTCGGAGTTGTATCCCGATCGATACAACTAGAACTGGTGACTTGTGATGAGAAGTGGATAGTATGGCTCTGGGATTGCTTTCTCGCAAGGAGTCGAGAAAGGATCTCTGGGCGAGGTTGATAACACTACTATTACTTTACATTATGCTTATCTGCACTCTTCTAATGCTGCAAGACCACTGAAGATGATGAAGATGCTAGTCTTCGATAGGACTAGGCTTTCCCCTCTATTCTGGCATTTCTGCAGCCCAGTCCACATATACAGCCTTCCTTTGAAAATGTTTCATATGTAGTGTAGATCCTTGCTTGCTGAGTACTTCGGATGAGTACTCACGGTTGCTTTGCTTTCTTTTTCTCCCCATATCCATTTGGTGCAACCAGATGACGGAGCCCCTGAGACCGCTGCCCCCGCCAATGATTACCACTACTACCCCGAGGGTGGCTACTTCTACGAGCTGGCCGACGACCAGGAGTAGGTTCTGAGGGTCCTAGGCAGGAGGCCTGCGCCTTTCGATCGTAGCTTTTGTTTTGCCCCGCCTTCTTAAAGGCTTATCTCTGTTTCTGTTTTATATCTGTACTCAGATATCTGATGCTTCCGCTGACGCTTGTATGCGAGCTTATGTATTCGAGCCCTCAAGGCCCCTGGCTTGTAATATAAAGCTTGTATGACTTTATTTATATTTTTTTAGTTGTGTTGTGATATCTTCAAGTGAGTCCTAGGCTTGATCGTGTGCATTTGCGTGTATGGTTAGTGCATGATTAAGCCAGGGCGTCACATAGATCACTTGACAGTGGTCAAAATTATCCCTAGTTACCTAAGAGGACTAAGGAAATATTTCTCGGTTATGGAGGTGATGAAGAGTTCGTCGTAAAGGGTTATGTCGATGCAAGCTTTGACACCGATTCAGATGACTCTGAGTCTCAATCTGGATATGTATTGAAAGTGGGAGCAATTAGCTAGAGTAGCTCCATGCAAAGCATTGTAGACATATAAATTTGCAAAATACATACGGATCTGAATGTGGCAGACCCGTTGACTAAACTTCTCTCACAAGCAAAAACATGATCACACCTTAGTACTCTTTGGGTGTTAATCACATGGCGATGTGAACTAGATTTTTGACTCTAGTAAACTCTTTGGGTGTTTGTCGTGGTTTTGTCACGGCAGATGTCCTCGTTGAAAGGACTTAGTCATGAGGCCAACGCATCTAATTGACAGCTTGAGAGGGGTTGAGTGGGACGAGAGACGCGAGGTTTTACCCAGGTTCGGCCCCTCGCGGTGGAGGTAAAAGCCTACATCCTGCTTCATTGATATTGATGATCATGATGCTCACGATTACAAGGGTGCTCTTTGGCTACCTCTATCTCGAGAGCTATTGACTTGTCTGTCTTAACTTGTAAAACTTCTCCCTCTTGGGGTGCCTCGCCCCTCCTTATATAAGTTGAAGGGGCGGGTTACATGACTAGTCCTAGTAGGATTAGGATTACTCTATTACAAGTGGAGTCCTAGTCTTGCTTCCTTTGTAGGAGAATATTCCTTATGCCTTTCATCTTTAAGCCGGCCCACCATAACACGAGCCGGCCTTCCATGAACCGCCTTCTGGGCCTCCGGGTCTTGTCGCTCCTCTGACCCACCTGCCGGGTCACCAATAAATCACCAGGCCCGGCCGGGTCATCAACGAGTGGAGAGATCCGGGCAGGTCACTGTGTGAGTCGCCAGCCTTTGGGCGGGTTACCGATGAAACGCCAAGTCTGGCCAGGTTACACCGTGGGGTATCCCCGTCATTAGCCCCCAGTTTAATTTGGATTTATCCATGTTAAACTCATCCTGCAAAATAAACACAAGAACAAATTCGACAGGTTGCGCTCCGGGTTAAAAGTTTTTCTGAACCGGCACCTGTTTCATCCTTAAGTCCTTGTCATTTCCTTCACAACAAATTTCCTTTAGCAGATATGTTCAAACTTTGCCAATGCAAAAAAATCCAGATACTTCTTCTGAAAAATCCGGGTCAACAGGCCAGCTTCATAGTCAATTTGCTGATATTGGTCTCTTGTAGAAAAATAATATAAGAAATAATCCATTTGAGTCGGCCTTCAATGCTCTGACTTAATAAAATATTGGACTTAAGATGTCCTTCTGGAGCTGAACCAGTTTTTGAATACTCCGGCTTAATGATGCTAGAGCTTGTCAAGTTGTGATCCTCGAAATTGCCGAGTTATGACTGATAATGCCGGGTCGTGATTGTTGCTGACACCGGGTCATGTAATTGACTTTCTTGAGTTATCCAGGCCAAAACTGAGAATACAATACCTGGTTTGCTCAAAAAACTGAGAACTTGAAGATATTCCTCCCTGATATGCATATCATCTGTAGCCCCCAAGTCTTAAGAGGAAAACATAGTGATAGCTTAAGACTTGCTTCAATATAAATGCTACGACTTTGGAGAAATCCGGATTGTTCATGTAAATCGCCAATCATAAACTGAATATTTTGCACCTCACATGTGTAGCCCCCAAGTGTCGGGTCATTATGCAATAATGAGCAGGGACTTTGTAGATATGATCATGCAGATTTGAGCAGCAACGTGTAGCCCCCAAGGGCCGGCTCAGTAAGATAATACTAAGCTGGGACTTTATATGTACTTTGACATGAGCAATTAGTAGCCCCCAAGGGCCAGCTCATCACCATGTGAGGGGTCGGGTCTTCAATGAGGCGAGTTAAAAATGACCTTGCATTAGCCCCCAAGTGCCATGGTGCATGCTTGCAGTGACATGGGACTTGCATACTTGATATAATCATGATTTGAATAATGTAGCCCCCAAGTGCCGGGTCGTGTGCCTGCAGTGACTCGGGACTATTCCTTCCATTGTAAAATAAAACCATATCCATTGTCCGGATGATGTTGTTGAAAGCCTTTGCATATTCAATATTGAACCATGCTCTCTGCTGTGAGCCGGTATTCTTGGATAAATAAATAATAGCCATTGCTATGAGACGGCTTTTGAAAACCTCAATCATAATACTGGTTATTGATAATCATAATAAAAATCCAGCCATGTTGGCTATTAAAGATTTGAATAATATAATCCGGTATAAAAACCTCAATCACAAGATCTTGTCCATTGATAAATAAATCCAGAGTTAAATACTCAATGGCTCTTGGCCGATGGTGACTTAATGCGCATTCATCATAAACCGGGATTTTTGTAATCCGGCGGCTTATAGCCTTTGTAAAAATCAAGAACTCATAACCCTTTTGAAATGCCAAATTTAATCTTTGATGATGAGCTTAAACTTAATCATTTATGTAAGCCATAGCTCTGCATGTTCTGCACAAAGTTTAAACAACATATGCCCTGGCGACTTAACATCAAAAGCCAGGGCGGGTAACAACCCAAACATAATATAGTCTTATGCAATTATGGAAAAGACTAGAATTAAGGCCATTCAAGCCTAAACATACTAGCGACTTAAAGTCAAAAGCCAGGGCGGGTTATCAAACCTCGCATATTCATATAACAATTAAAAACATACCTGGAAAATTGGCTCATACTGCCGGCTTACATCGCCATATCCAGTGAGGGTGACAACCCAAAGATTTATAAGCGCATATCTCAATTACGCAATCCAAAGTATGCTGGCGACTTAAGTCCATAGCTAGGGCGGGTTACCAAACCCCAAATATTCATACCATTATTGAAAAAACATACCTGGAGATTTGACATCATGGTGATACCTCAATAATTATAATCCGTCGTGGGTATTGACCCGTTGGCATGCAATATCATGATCTTGATTGCTCAAGGCAAAGATATCCTGGCGACTTAACGTCCGCTATCAGGGTGGTTTATCAAACCCAAAGATGCTAAATGATGAGTCATATAATCAAGGCTACATGGCCTGTGAAATCGATTCAAACTCCCGGCTTACAACGCCATATGCAGCAAGGGTAACAGCCCAAAAACTTAGAGCGCATAACTCCAAGTGCACAATCAAAACATACTGGCGACTTATCGTCCAAAGCCAGACCGGGTTATCAAAACCTCAGATATGCTCAAATATGAGCCATGAGGATTAAGGCTACATAGCTTGAATCATTTTAAACCATATGTCAATATGGTACAAGGATATGAACCCAAACAATGTTCATAGAAAATAACAAATCAGAAAAAACAAGGCTTTCATAGGCTGCCAAACCTCAATATCAAGTGCTTTCATGGCCGCACAGCCACTGAGTTAATCCTTCATTCAAACCTGTAAGCCGGGCCTCACATGACCAACCGCCGTTTTAACTTTGACAAGTTCAGGGTCTTTATAAGATTGACTGTCAAGAGTACAGCGGGTCATTCCAGGATTACCTGGGCGGAGTGGCAGACGTACAAGGCAGGATCAACTGAAATTTTTGGTGTGTACACCTGGCGTTTCAAGCCAATCAAAAGGGTTATCAAAGCTATGTTCAATGAACAGGGATCCCCCAAATGATATATATTGAGCCGTCAAGGCAGGGTACCTATGTTTGAGCTGTGCTCTGCAATAGACTCTCTTTGGTCCCTTTAACCCAGGCAGTAAGCCCCCAAGTGGGTTGTAGCAACGGCGTTCAAGCCGGATCAATAGGGTAGTCACAGCTATGCTCAACGAGCAGGAAGCCCCCAAGTATTTTGTAATCAAGGCGTACAAGCCGGATCAAGAGGGTAGTCATACCTATGCTCACTGAGCAGGAAGCCCCCAAGTAATTTTTAACAAGGTGTACAAGCCGGATCAAGAGGGTGGTCATAGCTATGCTCAATGAGCAGGAAGCCCCCAAGTGACCAATAATGTGATAAGCCAATAAGGCAGGATACCCATGTTTGAACTGCGCACTGCAGCAAGTTCTCTTTGGCAACCTTTAATTTTTCTGAGAACTCGAACTTGCGAGAGATGAATTCCTCTTGAACCGGATATTGAACCGAATAGTAAGAGCTCAAAACATCGTGGGAGGAAGATTTCCCCTTGGACCGGATATTAAACCGGAATCTTTTCTAATAACCCGGAACTCTTCCATTGAGCCGGAACTTTTTGACTGCTAGGAAATTTGTACCCATGTGGCAGTAGCCTCCGGGACCGGGTTATTTTCCCTCCAATGACCCGGAGTTCTTGAATTCACTAAAACCGGCCAATTTTGCCTAGTCATGTCTGTGTAGCCCCCGAGTCTTAAGACGACTCGAGGAGTTGTCTTGAGATTCTCCATACTTGGCCGTGATATAAACCGGCAGTATGAACAGCGGAACATTGTAATATGTTGAAGCTCGGCGGGTTATAAATGATCTCGTATGAGCTGTGTCAATAACCCAGCTGATGATTCATCCCAACTGGTTGTTAAAGTTTAAACAAACCACAATAGCAGCAACTTGTGCACCTGTCCATTGAACCATCCGGTGCAGGCGGAGGCTGATAATATAATACGATTTGCTCCAGAATTGTTGGAATAGACCGGACCGCAGGGCGGACAGTAAAGATGACCGCGGCATCAGAGACTGCACGGACGCGGGCGAGTCGGCCATGGGCACGGACAGATGAGTCAGTCGCATGTGTTGATGTAGCAGGGGCGGCGACTTGCGTACGTATCCGTCCAGCAGTGCGGTACAGACAAGCGCTAGTGCAAAAATAATATTGGCGCATGCCCCTTTGCGACACCTTTGTAATGAATAATGGTCCTGCGAAAAAATACCACAGACCAGAGTGATTGTTCTCAGACGAATTAATATGCTGATAAAATATAGAGGAAAGATATCACCTGATGTTCTGTCAGGTGAACGCCATATTCCAGCAATCATAGACTTGTAGTCCCGTTTCTTTGTTTGATGTGACACCGATAGGAATAACTAGTAGACTGCCCATGCGTTGCCACGGGCATTTAAAATATTTTACTGGAGTTATATATAAACATAATGCACGTTAAATTACACATGTATGGAAAAGAACCACCCTCTCATAACAGCACCACCTGCAGTCGGCCGCGACGCGGTATGCCGCCTCGCCGTCAGGCATCTCCCTTGCCCCAGCCCCCACCCTTCTCTAGAGCTAACGACCCTCCGCACTGCATGATTGCTAAGACCACATATTGTGTTGCCAAGTTTGACATAAAAGAAATAACATAGAGAAAACACCTCCATATTGTCTAAATCAAGAATGTCAAATCTTTTGTCCACAACCTGCATTTTGTTTGAATATCGACATGGTATAAGAAGCCTAAAAACCATAGTATAAGAACAACATGTAGTACAATGACGGAAAAACAAGAACCTTAAGTAAACTTCATGAATGGTCTATCTTTTCACATCAAGGTGGTCATAATTTTTTGGATCCTTAGCACGCCTATGTGAAAACTGAAGCGTGTGAGAGATGACCTCTTGTGCTATAGCTACAAAGAAACATGAGCCCATCCAATATTTTTTAATATTTTCCTAATGTTATCCTGTACCAATAACATGCTACTCCCTCCGTTCCAAAATAGATGACTCAACTTTATTCTAACTTTAGTAAGTTAGAATAAAGTTGAGTCATCTATTTTGGAATGGAGGGAGTAGATGAGAAGAGTGGAAAATTTAATAAAGAGAGTCTATGCAATTAATTAGTCGAACAATATGAAGTATGCCTCTTTTGTCCTCTGGCTCCTGAAAAGGTCATTAGATAGACTGAATTACTTTCATCTCCGAATTTTTCTATAGAGAATGACTCGCAATATTTATGCCACCATTAATTATTACATCACCAACAATGAACTCGTTCATGGTTAAAAGTAAAAAAAAGAATGTAATTACATGCATTTTCACTGAACAATGGGGAACCTTTTTTAAAACATGCATCTTCATATGAAGGTTGATGCGGGCATGTGCACGTTCATGTGAAGGTGAATGCAGGGCATGCCCTCATTCATATGAAGGTGAATTTCCCTCCCATTTATAGTCTTAAGATTTGTTGGGAGAGTAATGACACTAACACATACATGTCGATCCTTGATGTTCCCGCAATTTCAGAGGCATATTTTTTCAAATAAATTTCAGAGGCATATTCACATGCCAAGGTGGTGGGCTACCATGGGCACAGCTCTCCTCATTCTTAAGATAATTATGCACTTCTTATACACAAAAAATTGCAAGGACTGAAAAACCTCCGATAGAGGCGAAATAATGGAAGTATTGTTTTCCTCATGAAAGAGTAGTCAACATGTTAATGTTAACTGCTAACTTTAGATGGTTACACTCATATCAGCTGGGTACCGGTCACCAATAATTTTTCTCTGGTGAATTAGTGAGTAGTTGAACTCTCAAAAAGCATGATTTGCATTATTTTACCGTGTAAAGAATATCACTGGTAACTTCATATCTCATTTGTGCACCAATGAAAATTGGAGTGGAAGCCTAAAATACTGTCAGCCTGAAAAAGAAACACCACAGAAGTAGTTACTCCCAAGAAACTCCAGCATTGGTAATAATAGTATTGTATTCTTGAAAAGGAGTCCAAGTTCATTTTTCATGTAGAGATACACATTGTACAGCTGTGAGTTTACTTATCTCTCTTATGTTTGTGGTAATGCTATGTATGGAGATGGATCAAAGGGCTTATTTCTTGCACTTGCACATGATACGCAAGCATAGCAGCTGTAGCTGTAAGGTATGCCGTCGGGCTGCGACCGGAGAGAATACTCCCAAAGATCAACATCAGCAGAGAAGTTGTAGCCGTCAGGTGTTCCATCGGGCTGTGACTGGAGAGAATACTCCCATAGAACAAAATCGACGTGTGTTGCTCTTTGCTGCCGTCTTCACAAAGAAAGATCAGAAATACTCAAATATGGACCGTAAAAACAATCAAGGAAAATAAAGGCATTAGACGGAATTATTTTCCCATTCTTTCAGTTGGAATGATTGCATAGAATATATGCTAATCGAAGTAAAAAAGAAATATTGCATAATAAAAACGTAAGCATTGTCTTCACTTGTCACCACAGAACATCATGAATGATCCTTGCCACAAATCCTCTACCGTCTCAATATTTGGCATCTGATCTTCACATATTATTATGTGCAAGGCTGAAACATAAATCCAAGGAATTATATTGAGGACATAGTATCCCAAATGATTGGTGCCTTTCTTTAATCAATTATAGGGTATCACTCGTTATTTTTGAATATTTGGAGCAATGCAAAGCATGTATTTTATCTTGTCATCTTAGTGTGTGCAAGAGCTTCAACTTCATGTGCGCGCTTATAATAAAGACATGCTATCCAGGGCCTCTGCCAGATAATTGTTCTCCTTCTCTAATATGTGCCCCCTTTAATAGTAGAGAAACTCTTTCAATCTTCTCCTTTGCTCCCCTCTCCTCTCTTCTCTCCCGTATTTAAGTAAAAAAAAGTTTGAAAGCACAGATCAAAGTAACACCCATATTACCTCCAATCCAAATTACAGTTTGTAAACCTCAAGATAACAATCTGAACTGTTACCAAAACTCGACTTACAAAAAGAAAAAAACAAATACCGCAAGAGCAATCATAACAATATCATGTATGCTAGTGAAATAATGTACAGTAATGATGTTTCACACAAATATCATTATCACATATAAGAGCAAAGGTACCGAACATAACCATGCATCAATAGGCCTTTCATGCCAATACCGTCACACAATGAACATGCTGATTTTTTTAGAACGATGCCCTCACATGTATGGAATTATTTTTGTGGGGCATATGGACCTTCAAAAATATGCAGGACATTTTTCTGATTGGTCACAACCTTTTTGTTTCAGTTGGCTCCTAGTTTTATTTTAATGTAAATATTATTTTTACCATAAAAGTTGTAGCAGAGAATTTGTACTGTTTTGTAAGAAGAAAATATTGACTCTGTGTTGAACTCAATATCTGCATGACAATCAATAGTTGACTGCCAATCTCTTGTTATGGGACACAATATGGGTTACTAATTTTAATGATAGTAGGCATGGTTCAACGCAGTCATTTACTGAAATATCTGTACATGATTAAGAAAATTGATTTGAAATTATGTAACAACAAAGGGCCTGCAACAACACCAAATGACTGGTTGTCGATCTATGTGCAAGAACAGCAAAAAAAATAATGAACAACATGCACAATAGCAGTACAAACCTCTGATAAAATTTCTAAACCACCCAAATCATTGTTTGTGTGTTACTATTACGAATAATATCACCTGTCCATATTCACATATTTAAGTTTAGCAAATGTCTGCAAATCCTGCAAAGAAATATTCAATGATGATGCAAAGAATCGCAGTTAGCTTCGACTAAGATACATAAATAACAAGGTACAAAAAAAACATTGATTATCCACTTCCGACGTAATGAAAGATGGGATTGAAGAACACCGGCTTATTGGTTCAGGCATACTGGCTTCCATCCTATCGTTGTTGCATTCGTTGTCCCCGTCCTTTTCTGCTAGAACTAAAAGTAAATGTATATGTGGATAAAGATTCTGCATTTCTTTTAAGCAATTGTGAGAGATGTGCAACTGGTAGACAAAATTGAGCTATTTAAGTCCAACCTGAATAACATGCGACCTTCATATCTGTGCAGCATAGCTGGATTGTCACACGGAGAAAGAACTTGAAGTTCAGACGACATTTCAGACAGAAGGCAACAATGTTATCATCTGCCCGGCATTTCATGCAGGACATGGTCGACCATGGCATCATCCGCCCGACCGGAGTCGTCGGCAACAACTTGTATATCTGCTAGAAGAGAAAAGTGCTAGACATGAAAGTTGAAAATAAAACAGCCCCTCACCCTTTCGTTAGCTCCAATCAAAGAGTAAGGAGCGCCAAAGGCCTGATTGCACACCCCCTCATCTTCATCTTGCAGACAAAATTTGCAGCAGCTAATCTGGCTATTGTTTCGCGTAAAATAAAAACAAGATCTGACCAATCAATAGGAAATTTCACCCCGCAAAAAAAAAGAAAGGAAATTTCAGAAACTAAACCAATGTTAATCAGATAAGATATCCTAATTAAGAAAAAAACAAGATTCCCTGGGCAAAATTGGCGTGCCTAAGACCGGGAATTTTTGGTCACCAACTCATCCAATAGAAGAATGCACCTACGCTTACAAGTTGAATCAAACTAATCATCTTAGTCTGGGTAGGAAGAAACCGAGAGTATTACCCTGTGGAGTCTGGATCCTGCGCTAGCATGGCTGGGGATAAGCCCTGGCCAGGCAGCATATCGCCATTGTCGCCGCACCGACCGGGCCTGAAGCCGAGGTGGACGAGGCAGCATCTCGCCTCGACCCTATCTTCCAGATCCAGGCAGAGTTGAGATCTCCCATGAATCCCCGGGTCCAGCGATCCAGCTGCCAGCCATCCTTGTCCATCCCCGACCAAGGCCCCTTCATCCTCTCTCTCCAATCCCTAGGTCACGACAAGAGATTCACCACGGGGATCTCACCTGGTTGCCGATGGCTTAGTACGGGTAGACCATGTCTTGTGGTTGACGTCGGCGGCGCCCACCAGGACGACTACCTTGCCCTCCCCGACGCTGCGAGGTCCTCTCCACGTCGTGCACCTCAACGACTCTGGCCCGCCGATGCTCGCAATCTCCACAGTCCACGTCAATCCATCTCGATCACGAAGCGGAGGGGGCCGCGCCCACTCGTGGGAAGGAGGGAAACGGCAGTGGGAGGAGGAGAGGAGACCAACGACCAAGGGGTTGATGGGTGAATCACTGATTGTCCTAGCCCGATGCAGCCGCGGCCGCTGGCAGCGGCAGCAGTGGTGGACGCCGCCGCGCCGCTTGCACCCGCACCGGGTGCATCCGGATATGGGGAGCAACCGCCGCTGGCTGCGAAGACCCATGCACCGTCGTCGCCGTCAGCCCCTAGGACCCGGGCGGCTGCAGTAGCGAGGGTTGCGTCGCCGCCATGCCACGTAGAGGTACGCCTCCGCGCGGGCTGCTGTCGTAGCGGCCCCTGCGTTGTTGTGGCGGCGACTGGATCGGGAGAGTAGGCTAAGGAATCGAGGGTGACAGTTGCGTCGAGAAGAGGTGGGCATCGATGCGATTATGATTCTGTGCGGGGAATGAGATGCGGCTGCAATGTATGGTTAATTGCATCGCTGATTGATTGGTTGCCGTTTTTGAAATTGCAAAAAAAACATTTGAAGAATACCGACGTGAGGTGTGAGTGACAAAGGAGTAGGAGCGGAACGCGTGGAAGCAAAACGGGAACCTTATTCTTCTTTTACCGCCTGGGCCGTGTATGGCAGTGAATCCTATATAAAAAGGAAATATCCCAACTTCTTTCTGATTGATTGATGATTGCGTTTTATTTTACATGAATCTGTCGGGGCTACACATAAGTGCACGAAGGATTTGGTTTTTTTTCGCTGGTTAATTTTCGTAGGTTTTTTTTCGTTCGTTTTTTTTCATAGGTTTTTTTCCTTCGCTTGTAGATGGGTGCGACGGGAGGTGCGGCCCTGGACTGCGTGGGGGCATCGCGACGTGGTTTTTTTGGTTTGGCGCGGCTAACAGTGAGGTGGGATGAGGGACGAAAAAGAACCATGGTAGGTGGGACGAAAATTAACCGCGGAGACTACCAACTGAGACATTAGGAGTAGAGATTGATTGGTTGCCGTTTTTGAAATTGCAAAAAAAAAACATTTGGAGAATACCGACGTGAGGTGTGAGTGACAAAGGAGTAGGAGCGGAACGCGTGGAAGCAAAACGGGAACCTTATTCTTCTTTTACCGCATGGGCCGTGTATGGCAGTGAATCCTATATAAAAAGGAAATATCCCAACTTCCCTCTGATTGATTGATGATTGCGTTTTATTTGACATGAATCTGTCGGGGCTACACATAAGTGCACGAAGGATTTGGTTTTTTTTCGCTGGTTAATTTTCGTAGGTTTTTTTCCGTTCGTTTTTTTTCATAGGTTTTTTTTCCTTCGCTTGTAGATGGGTGTGGCGGGAGGTGTGGCCCTGGACTGCGTGGGGGCATCGCGACGTGGTTTTTTTGGTTTGGCGCGGCTAACAGTGAGGTGGGATGAGGGACGAAAAAGAACCATGGTAGATGGGACAAAAATTAACCGCGGAGACTACCAACTGAGACATTAGGAGTAGAGATATGTACTAGCAGTGCACTAGTAGTTGGTTTTTTTGCTGCCTTGTATATTTCATATTCTATTGATAATCCAGCAGGTAAATTCAACCAGCTCCTCGTACTTGTCCAATCCATGATGCCATGTTCAGCAGGTTACATGGCAGTACTGTTGTAGTTGATCAATAAGGCCTGGAGTGGATCGAGGCTGTCATAGCAAGCGTCACACACTCTCTGAGGATCACGCAGTCTGAACTTCATGGGCATCAAGCATCTTCCCTTGAGATATTTTTTGCAGAATATTCCTCCGCGAAAACGGTGATGTTGCCTTCCACGAGTTAGAGCCGTAAAAAGAAAAAAAAAACTGAACTACCGGCAATACACTGGCAGAGTAATCTGGTAACCATCCTGGGGGGTCTGCTTGGAACACCTCCCTGTATCAACTGATCTGTAAAACCTTTACTTCCAGTAACGGTGATGCAGTCAGAATGCAGACAAATGAATGCAAATCAACATCCTTGCCAGCCCCTAGAAACGATACATCCGCCTTGAATAGTCTTGCACTATCCCCAATCCTGTTTGGATGCAAAACAATCGCAGCAAGACCACATAGAACGGTCTTGGACCAGCTTAAGCTGCAGGGAACGGATCTTCTCTTGAACCATATTCAGATGGAAAAAATCATGTGCTCGGACAAGAAAGAGCTAGGAGCTCGGCCACAAGGCGGCGGCGGCTGCCGAGGCGATCGGGCGTGAAGGACGGGGGCCGCTGGTCGGCGACTTGAAGCAGGGCCGGCTTGCGGCAAGATTACAGTGGCTCAAGGCGGAGCCAAGACGAGGTGGCTGAGGAGGAGCGAGGCGCGTCGCAAGGGAGGCCGGCCGGCTTGAGTCCACTGCGGCGAAGGGCGGCAGCAGCAGAGGCGTGACGCGGGGCGACGGAGAGCCGCGGCGCGTGGCCTCACGGGAGCTTGTGGAGGAGCAAAGGCCGGGTCAGAGGTGAGGGGGCCACGGCAAAGGGTGGCGTCTCGCGAAGGCTGCAGTAGAGGCGGCCGCGGCTCGGCGACGAAGCGATGAGGTGTGGACGTGTCGGCGGCTCATGGCAGAGGTAGCGGCAACTTGACAGTGCGCGGCTGAACAGGAGCAGTGAGCTGATGCGGGGGCAGTGCCTTGAAGCACGTGGACGGAGGCGAGTGGCGATGTAGCAACGGCGGCTGACGAGGCTTTGAGGTCGACCGCGGTGAATAAGCAAGGCGGTGGCCAGCGGGGTCGAGGCCGCTCGACCGGGGCGGCTCAGCACGGCCGTGACGGCGGCTCAGCAAGGCGGCGACCAAGGGACCATCAGCACAGGCTAGGGCGGAGGCGAGTCCCAGTGGTGGAAACGAACCAGGAGCAGTTGACTTTGAGTCCACGCCTACGAGCCCATCTCCTCCGGGTCGCGGTCGGTTGGACGAGTCCCCGTCCGTGTTTTCCTCTGGATCGTGGACTCCCCCTTTTTTTTTTCAAGCTCCTACCATGACCATTACCCGTAGGAAGTAGAACTCCGAATTGAACATGGTAGTGCTCCTTTAAATAATGCAGCTTTGATCCTTGTGCTCATCAAGTAGTAGTACAATGGTTAATGGAAACGTCTTTTAGCTTTTGAATTAGCTTCTGGGCTTTGTAATTTCTCCGTTTGCGGTTCTCCTCAAGATTGAGACAGATATTCTATTCAATTGTTGTCTGCTAGTCCTCAGTCGATCTCCGCATGTAATTGACCGGTACTCATAGCAGTACTGGTACTCGTTTTGATCTCCACTTGATTTATCTTTGAATCCATGTGTACTAGCAGTACTAAACAGCCTCGGGACTTGAGCCTGTAATCCAGCCGCAGCAACTTACGGAACTCGGCGGATTGGACAGCGGAAACCTTTTGTCTATTTCGATGGAAACTGTGACTTGACAGCTTGCAGGACTCGGCGAAACCAATATCCCGTCGGTTTGGACAGATCGTCTCGCGTCGGCGGCGTACAGACCGCGAAACCCTAATTTCTTTAATCTCAATCTCGTATGTTGCTTCTACTGCTTGCCACGGAGACGATGTGTATCCTTCTGCGCCGGCTCTTTTTCATCCAGCACATCACAAGCTTCTCGATCCCTGAAGAGATCCCTCCAAGAACTTATCACCACCGTGCGCAAGCCCCACGGTGGGCGCCAACTGTCGTGATTTTGTCACGGCAGATGTCCTCGTTGAAAGGACTTAGTCGTGAGGCCAACGCATCTAATTGGCAGCTTGAGAGGGGTTGAGTGGGACGAGAGACGCGAGGTTTTACCCAGGTTTGGCCCCTCGCGGTGGAGGTAAAAGCCTACATCCTGCTTCATTGATATTGATGATCATGATGCTCACGATTACAAGGGTGCTCTTTGGCTACCTCTATCTCGAGAGCTATTGACTTGTCTGTCTTAACTTGTAAAACTTCTTCCTCTTGGGGTGCCTCGCCCCTCCTTATATAAGTTGAAGGGGCGGGTTACATGACTAGTCCTAGTAGGATTAGGATTACTCTATTACAAGTGGAATCCTAGTCTCGCTTCCTTTGTAGGAGAATATTCCTTATGCCTTTCATCTTTAAGCCGGCCCACCATAACACGAGCCGGCCTTCCATGAACCGCCTTCTGGGCCTCCGGGTCTTGTCGCTCCTCTGACCCACCTGCCGGGTCACCAATAAATCACCAGGCCCGGCCGGGTCATCAGCGAGTGGAGAGATCCGGGCAGGTCACTGTGTGAGTCGCCAGCCTTTGGGTGGGTTACCGATGAAACGCCAAGTCCGGCCGGGTCATACATCCGGCCGGGTTACACCGTGGGGGTATGTATATCCCCGACAGTGTTGGTCACATGGCGATGTGAACTATGGGTGTTAATCACATGGCGATGTGAACTAGATTATTGACTCTAGTGCAAGTGGGAGACTGATGGAAATATGCACTAGAGGCAATAATAAAATGGTTATTATTATATTTCCTTAATCATGATAAAGGTTTATTATTCATGCTAGAATTTTATTGACCGGAAACTTAAATACATGTGTGGTTACATAAACAAATACCGTGTCCCCTGTGAGCCTCTACTAGTCTAGCTCGTTGATCAAAAGATGGTTAAGGTTTCCTAACCGTAGACATGAGTTGTCATTTGATAACGGGATCACATCATTTGGAGAATGATGTGATGGACAAGACCCATCCGTTAGCTTAGCATATGATCGTTCAGTTTATTGCTACTACTTTCTTAATGTCAAATACATGTTCCTTCGACGTGAGATCATGCAACTCCCGGATACTGGAAGAATACCTTGTCTGCTATCAAACATCACAACGTAACTGGGTGATCATAAAGATGCTCTACAGGTATCTCCGAAGGTGTCTGTTGAGTTGGCGTGAATCGAGATTGGGATTTGTCACTCTGTGTATCGGAGAGGTATCTCTGGGCCCTCCCGGTAATACACATCACAAGAAGCTTGCAAGCAAAGTGACTAAGGAGTTAGTTATGAGATGATGTATTACGCAACGAGTAAAGAGACTTGCCAGTAACGAGATTGAACTAGGTATGGAGATACCGACGGGCGAATCTCGGACAAGTAACATACCGACAGACAAAGGGAATTACGTATGTTGTCATAAGGTTCGACCGATAAAGATCTTCGTAGAATATGTAGGAACCAATATGGGCATCCAGGTCCCGCTATTGGTTATTGGCCGGAGAGGTGTCTCGATCATGTCTACATCATTCTCGAACCCGTAGGGTACGCACGCTTAACGTTCGTTGACGATATAGTATTATATGAGTTATGTGAGTTGGTGACCGAATGCTATTCAGAGTCCGGGATGAGATCACGGACATGATGAGGAGCTCCGGAATGGTCCGGAGGTAAATATTGATATATAGGACGATAGTATTTGGTCACTGGAAAGGTTTCGGAATGTACCGGGTTTTATCGGAATACCGAAAGGGGTTTCGGGAGGCCACCGGCACTTGGTGGGCCTCATGGGCCAAAGGAGGGAGCGCACCAGCCCACTAAGGGGCTGGGCGCACTCCACCTCCCTTGGCCACGTGCCAAGGAAGGAAAGAGGGGCGCCAAGGCAGGGCAGCCGCCGGCCCCTCCCCTGCCATCTCCTCCACCCCAAATAAGGAAAGGGGGGAGACGCCTAGAGCAGTAGGCCAGGGCTGGCCGCAGGCCCCCTTTGGGGTGCCCTAGGGCTGCCTCCTCCTCCCCCACCTATATATATGTGAGGAGGGAGAGGGGCAACATACACCATGATTCTTAAGCCGTGTGCAGTGCCCCTCTCCCTCTAGTTCGTCCTCAGTCATATTTTCGTAGTGCTCGGCGAAGCCCTGCGGAGATAGTTGCATCACCACCGTCATCACGTCGTCGTGCTACCGGAACTCATCTACTACTTAGCCCGTCTTGCTGGATCAAGAAGGCGAGGACGTTATCGAGCTGAACGTGTGCTGAACGCGGAGGTGCCGTACGTTCGGTACTTGATCGGGCGGATCGTGAAGGTGTACGACTACATCAACCGCGTTGATAAACGGCCTATGAGGGTACGTAGACACACTCTCCCCTCTCGTTGCTATGCATCTCCATGGATAGATCTTGCATGTGCGTAGAATTTTTTTTTTGTTTTCCATGCAACGTTTCCCAACAGATCATTGTCATGAGCACGCAAGAGGAAATGGACCTGCAGGTGGAGTATAAGTGATCAATCGGGATAGGGTCTCCGGAGCACGTCTATTGCACAAGGACTACTTTGCTCTGGACCCAACTTTCCTGGATGATCTATGGTTTCGTCGTTGTTTTTGTATGCGCAAACCATTGGTTTTGCGTGTTTTGGAGGGAGTGGAGGCACACGATGACTAATTCAAGCTCAGGAGGGATTGTTGCGGCCAACTTTCTTTCTCCACTAAGCAGAAATGCACGGCTGCTGTGAGCATGCTTGCACTTGGTACTTCCATGGATGTCGTTGGTGAGATGATTCGGATGAGGGAGAGCACATGCGTGAAGAGTACTGTCAGGTTTGTCCGCGTCATGGTGCATGTGTTTGGAGCAGAGTATCTGAGAGAACCAAATGTGTAGGACACGGAAAAGTTTTTTGCCTATTGGAGAGGCCAGAGGGTTTCTGGGAATGCTCGGATCAATTGATTGCATGTATTGGCAATGAAAGAACTTCCCCAAAGGTTTGCGGGGAATGTATCAAGGTCACACCAAAGAGGCCACCATCATACTGGAAGCAGTGACATCACATGCCTTATGAATTTGACATGCTTTGTTTGAAATGTCGGGTTCTCACAACGACATCAACGTGCTTCAATGATCTCCCGTGATTAGACGGCTTTGTAATGGGGAATCGCCATCGTGCAACTACGCTGTCGATGGACGTGACTACAATATGGGATACTATCTTGCCGATGGCATCTATCCTCAGTGGGCGGCATTTCTGAAGACCATATCAGAACCACAAAGCAACAAACAAAGCCATTTTGCAACAATGCAGGAAGCACCTAGGAAGGATGTGGAGAGGGCATTCGAGGTGCTTCAAACTCATTGGGGAATTGTTCGTGGAGCTGCAATGATGTGGAAATCGGAAACTTTGTGGCAGCTGATGACATGTTGTGTTATTTTGCACAATATGATTGTCGAGAATGAGGGTTATGGTGTAGCCCAAACTAATGATTTTGAAGCGTCTAGAGAACAAATTCAAATTCCGAAAGATCAAGATGCAAACCAGCTTATGAATTTTGTGCAGATGCATCAGAATCTTCGATATCATCAAGTGCACACGCTACTCAGTGATCTTGCAGAGCATATGTGGCCTCACAATGAAAACTAAAGAGCTAATGTTTGAGTTGTGCAATTAAAATAAATTTTATGTAAGAACTATATATTTTTGGTACCAATATTTGTTATTTACATGCAACATTGGCGTGTATGATGGACGTGCATGAATTTGCATGTATTTGAGAGTCCGGATTTGAGGTATGTGGCTGCCGGGCACGACATATGAGGGGCGGTTCGGCTGCATCCGCGAGCGTGCCCAGGCGCGTGCGCGGACGTATAGGGTATCGGATTTGCCAAGTCCAGCTATAGATGCTCTAAACTTTAATACACCATCTAAATTGGTCCCTCAACTGACAAATTCATCTTATCCCAAAGATTTGAATCTAATTTTACTTTTATGCAGTGGCGGAGCTAGCTCGGCCGGAGAGCCGGGGCAAAGTACACTACACTCTTGTCTATTGGTTGGTTGCCCCTACAAAATGATGGCTAGCTCTCCATTTGCTACTATTGTTTAAACTAGAATCAATGGCAGAGCCCGGGCAGCTGCCCAGGCTAGCCGGGAGGTGGCTCCGCCACTGCTTTTATGTATGAGTGTGTTTGTAAGGACATGTGATATTTAATAGATGGCCTTAAGCCTTTAAAACTGCATATTTCATAGTAGCTTTCAAACCACAGCACCGCCGGATATCTACCATGTCATCAGTCACCTTTATAAAATCTATACTTTACTCACAAAATCTATAAAATGTATGCTAAATTAGTACTCCAGAAAATTAATGTATAAGTCTTTACAAAAAACTTTTAGGCTATTAAATAAAAATAAAAATAAAATAGTTAAAAGTAGGCAATTTTATTAAAATTAAATTGTCGGTGTTTTAGAATTTTCAGTTTTCTAGAAATTGATGATAATCATGAAGATATTTTTAGCATCACGGCCCAGGTGTAGGTGACGAATCGTTTAAATTTGTCTCTGAACATTCAGCGGCATTTCCTATTTGGCGCCTGCAGCGCCGGTTTCTACTATTTTTGCTAACCGGCGCCTCCAGCAGCTACTCGTGGGCCGGCCCATCTCGCCCCTTTTTTTCTGTTTTGTTTTTTGAAACGCAAAAACTGCGTGCGTGAAGAGAATCGAACGAGGGACCTCACGGATCAAACTACACGGCAATAACCACAGCACCAACATGTCCGATGTGATAACCTCTTCTTCCAACTTCTCTTATTTCTTCCTTCGTTTTTACTTTTTCCTTTTTTCGTTTTTCATTTTTTTTCTGTCTCTGTTTCTGTTTTTTTTTCTTTTTTCTTCTTCCTGGTTTGATGATTTCTTTCAAACTCGTGATCTTTTCTTAAAATGGATGAACTTTTTCTCAAAATTGATAAATTTTTTATTCAATTCAATTAATTTTTTTTTTCAAATTTGATGTTGATTTTTTTTTAAAATCCATAAACTCCTTTTCAATTTCAATTAACTTTTTTTCAAATGGATAAACTTTTTTCAAATTTGATGAATGTGTTTTCAGATCGATGAACTTTTTTGGAATTCGATGAACTTTTTTTAAAAATGGATGTACTTTTTTCAAATTTGATGAACTTTTTATAAATCGATGAACTTTTTTTTAAATTCGACGAACTTTTGTCAAATTTGATGAACTATTCCAAATCGATGAACTTTTTTTAAATTTGATGAACTTTAAAAAAATGGATGAACTTTTTTCAAATTTGATGAACCTTTTTCACATCGATGAACTTTTTTTTGAATTCAATGAACTTTTTTAAAATCAGTGAACTTCTTTTTCAATTTTGATGAACTTTTAAAAAAATCGATGAACTATTTTTTTCAAATTGGTAAGCCTTTTTTGGAAATTTGATCAACTCTTTTTCAGAAAAAATCAACTTTTTCCAAATTATTTTCTGATAATTCTGAAAATCTAATAAATAGTGCGGATACAATGGTTCTTAAACTTTTCGCGTTCCTATTAGTCGCTAGCGCATAGCAGCTCTGGTGTTTAGCACAATACTTCACTGGTTGTGTTGGCATGGCGCGGGTTCGAGTCCTGGTATACGCACCTTTTTGTGTGTTTTCTCGCGAGAAATTTTTACTACGCTGCGCATCCGTCGTGGGCTGGCCCATGAGGAGATGAGGTGAGCGCGTGTGGGCGCCAGCTACCTGTTCGGGCGCTTAAGGCGCACAAAAGTACATCTCCAACAGGCGCACAAAAGTTCCGTGCCCTAAAATAGTTTTAGCACGTCACTGTAGCACTTTTAGTGCGCTGGACCCAACATTAGTTTACCAGATGCCCAAAAATGCGCGCCCTAGGCGCCGAACAGGAGCTCCCACATTCAGCACTCACGAACCACTTTGAGGTTTTCGTTAGAGCATCTCCAAGAGGTGCACAAAAGTTTCGCGCCCTAAAATAGTTTAGCGCGCCACTGTAGCACTTTTAGCGCGCCGGACCCAACATTGATTTATCAGATGCCCAAAAACGCGCGCCCAAAAAAACGCACAGTGTAAATTGTGAAGCGCGCGCAATCCGACGCCTCAAATTTGCAGCATGCGATAGCGTTTTTCAGCGCGCGTCCAACCCTTTTTTGTGCGCGCACTATTTTACAGCTTCTGCTGGAGCTGTCCGGCGCTCAAAAATCCTGAATTTTAGCGCGCGGAGCAGATTTTGGGCGCCTGTTGGAGATGCTCTTAAAACACTAGAGGGCGTAAGTCAAGCGATATTAGTTGGAGGAGTAAGGGCATCTCCGACGCCGAACATCAAATGTCAACATAAATTTGGAAAATTGATTGAAGTTTTGAATTCCCCTCTTCTAGAGGAACACGAAAGAAAGGTTCCCCATGGGCCTGAAAAGGCTAGTATTGATTACTCAAGTTGTTCAAACTCTAAACATTGTGACGAATTAGTAGAAAGCTTCGTGAGGTTGTCTCAACAAAAAAAACTTCAGCACTGAGCGGTAGCTGGTTCTCGACGATTTTCCTCTGATATTTTTCTTTTATGTTTTATACCGAATTTTCTTCCGAGGTTTTTATTCTCTCCCTTTTTTCTAATATTAATTTTCTCGTTTCATTTTTTCGTAATAAACAAACAAATTTTTATTATACATGGATCTTTTTTAAAAATACATACACTTTTTAATAAATAAATAAATATGGTTTTGCAACAGCGCATCTATGAATCTTTCAAAAAATCTGAGCAAACTGTTTTATTTACGGATATCCGAGCCAACAGATTTTTTTTGAGGGGGTAAAGCCTTTTATTAATCAAAGTCCACAGAAAGTGGGATGCAAACTGGGTCATGTGGCTGGCCAAGCCACACATGTCGCCCTGGGCTAAAGTAAGAGCAAATTTAGCTAATCTATGAGCTTCAAAATTAACTACACGATTTTGAAATTACAGGAAAAGGGAACCGATCTAGCCTTAATTTCATTGATGATGGCGCCATACACACCCCGGCTGCCTTGCAGAATATCATTAACAACTTGCTTTGAATCTGACGATATAACAAAATTCTGAACCTGAAGATCTTGCGCCAGTGAGATCGCCTCTCGACAGGCTATGGCCTCCATAGATGCGGGATCATGCACCCCATCGATTACTAGTGCTGAACTACCCAGGAATGAACCCTGGCTGTCATGACAGATCGCAACCGCTGAGCCTCTTCTTTGAGCTCTGATCCCCGCGTCTACATGTATTTTTGCGAAGTTCATCGGTGGTGCTAAAGGCCGCCGGACAGTTCCTGCTACTGCACCTGTTACCCTGGACGTAGGAGCTGTAGCATTTTTCTCCTTCACAACATCTAGATCTCTGATGAAACGAGTGATGAACTCTTTTATTGCATGTGGAGTTTGAATAGATCGCCTCGTGAATTGCTTTGCGCCGGGAGGTCCATATAGCCCAGAGTGTTACCACCATTAGCACAAACTTATCATGTGAAAGTTTCTCCATTAGGGCGAACAACCAGCTCTTTGCACTTGGTTCAGATGTGGCCACTAAGTTGAAGCCAAGTTCTTCGTCAATGAGCGCCCAAGTACACCAGGAGACAGTACATTCAAGGAGAGAATGCCTCCATGAATCCGGCGCACCGCATAATCCGCAGGAACTCGTGTCTGACATGTGTCTGTGTGCTCTAACATCTTCCGTGGGGAGGGAGTGTTTCGATAATCTCCAGAGAAACATTCGGATTTTTTATGGAACCTAAATTTTCCAAAGTGCTTTCCATGATCCTTCCTCTGAATTAATACCTAATGGTCCTGCCCGACCTTCCAACCAGGCCTCTCTTCGCTGTTTAGTAGCTACCAACATGCGGTATGCAGATTTTACAGAGAAATTGCCATTCTTCTCATATGCCCAGCTCCAGAAATCTGATATGTTCATTGTACAAATTGGGATGTTTGCAATAATCTTGGCATCAAGGGCCAAGAATACCCCCTGAAGCCTCTGTCTGTCCCAAGTGGCCGTGGGAGGATCAATAAGCTCATAAACGAGAGTTGGCAGGTTAGGATGAATACACCCGTACGGCCTCATCATCTCTTCACGGGGGAGCCAATTATCCTCCCAAATATTTGTACTCTGACCGTTACCAATCCTTTTTATAAGCCCTTTATCAAAGTATCCCGACCCTCTATGATGGATCTCTACACTTGGCTTGGGTGACCCCCTAGTGTTGCTTGTAGGATGGACGTGTTTGGGTAGTATATGCTTTTGAGCACACGCGCAGCCAAAGAATCAGGAGTCTGAAGTAAACGCCATGCCTGTCTAGCTAGCATAGCCAAGTTAAACAACTCAAAATCTTTAAATCCAAGAGCTCCCATACCTTTAGGTTGTGTCATGGCTTTCCAAGAGACCCAATGTGGTTTATGTTATCCTCCTTTGCTCCCCCATCAGAATTTCCTGATCAACATATTTAGGTGCTCGCACAGACCTCTAGGCAGCTTGAAACAAGACATGGAAAAAACTGGCACTGCTTGGGCAACTGATTTCACCAAAACTTCCTTCCCAGCCATGGACATTGTCCTCTCAATCCAACCCTGTATCTTGCTCCATAAGCAATCCTTAAGATATTTGAAAGCACCATTTTTGGAATTTCCATTGTCTGAAGGCATGCCCAAATATTTCTCATTTAAAGTTTCATTTGGTATATTTAGCAAGCCCTTTACCTCAATACGAGTACTTTCATGCACTCCCTTACTGAAAAATATGGAGGATTTGGCTGTGTTTATGCGCTGACCTGAAGCATAGCAATAAGTTTCCAACTACTGGTTCGCCTCGGTAGCTCCCACACCATTCGGCTTGATAAACAGCAGGCTGTCATCTGCAAATAAGAGGTGGTTTACCTGCGACGCTGAAGGTGCCACTTGTATCCCACCCAAGTTTGATGACTCACTTCTCGATTTTAAAAGGCACAAAAGACCCTCTGCTGCTAGCAAGAACAAGTAAGGAGATATCGGGTCCCCTTGTCGGATCCCTCGTGATGGCTTGAACTCCTGAAGCTTCTTCCCAATAAAAAAACTAATTTTTTTACAGAACTAACCAGACCCATGACTATATTCACCCATGTTTTAGTGAATCCCAACTTGAGCATTATGGCCCGTAGATATGCTCATTCCACCCTGTGATAGGCCTTCATCATGTTGAGTTTCAAAGCATATGCTTGGTGCTTCTTTGCCTTGGTACGCTTCATGAAATGTAGGCACTCATAAGCAGTTATGATATTGTCAGTAATAAGTCTACCTGGCACAAACACAGACTGTTCTTGAGATATAATGTCAGGCAGGATCACCTTCAATCTGTTCGCTATGACCTTGGAGGCAATTTTATAGAGCACGTTGCAAAGGCTTATTGGGCGAAACTGTGACAGAAGTGTTGGATTTTTTTACCTTTGGGATTAGAACAAGTATAGTCTCATTGATATAATCAGCCAACTCCGTACCATCCACGATTTTGAGAACTACCTTGGTTACATCATCACCACACACATCCCAATGCCGCTGGAAGAAGTGGGCCGGGAAGCCATCAGGTCCTGGCGCCTGGACTGGGAACATCTGAAAAAGAGCTTGTTTGACTTCCTGTTGGCTGTATGGAGCATTGAGGATATCATTCATCGCCGGTGTTACCTTAGATGGCACCGTATCAATAACCTGCTCCATATTTTGTACCCCCTCGGATGTGTACAAGTTTTTGTAAAACTTTGTAGTCAGCACCTCTAACTCTTCTCTATCCTCTGTCATTTGGCCATCTGGTTTCTGTAAACCTTTTATTTGATTTTTCCTACGGCGGCAGCGGCGGCGGCTTGCTCTTAAGTGAAAAAAATATGTGTTTTTGTCCCCATGTACCAACCAATCCAAGCGCGCCCTCTGTTGCCAGAGAATCTCCTCTCTGTGATACAGTTCTGTCAGTCTGTCGCAAACATTAATTTCCTCTTGGGTTGGCCCAGTGCGCCCAGTAGCTGATCGCAGAATCTGCAGTGCTTTGTTTAATTGACGAATCTCTATACGCACCGATCCAAAGTGGTCTCGGTCCCAGGTGGTGAGATCTCCCACCAGCTCGTTGATAACCCACAAGTATAGGGGATCGCAATAGTTTTCGAGGGTAGAGTATTCAACCTAAATTTATAGATTCGACACAAGGAGAGCCAAAGAATATTTGCAAGTATTAGTAGTTGAGTTGTCAATTCAACCACACTTGGAGATTAAATATCTGCAGTACAGTGATCAGTAGCACAATAATATTATAATTTTTATAGCAGTGGGAACAGTAACAGTAACGGTAACAGTGATAGCAATGGTTTTGTAGCAAGCGTAACAGTAACAACAAAAATAGTAACTTAGAAAAAACAATATGTGGAAAACTCATAGGCATTGGATCGGTGAATTCGTTGGATGATATTCATCATATAACAGTCATAACCTAGGGCGACGCAGAACTAGCTCCAGTTCATAAATATAATGTAGGCATGTATTCCATAAATAGTCATACGTGCTTATGGAAAAGAACTTGCATGGCATCTTTTGTCCTACCCTCCCGTGGCAGCGGGGTCCATAAGGAAACTAAAGGATATTAAGGCCTCCTTTTAATAGAGAACCGGAACAAACCATTAACACATAGTGAATACATAAACTCCTCAAACTACGGTCATTACCGGAAAGTATCCCAATTACTGTCACCCTGGGGTTTACGGATCATAACACGTAGCATGTGCATATGACTAGCAAGATCGGATCTAGAACATAGATATAATGGTGAAAACATAAACGGTTCAGATCTGAAATCATGGCACTCGGGCCCTAGTGACAAGCATTAAGCATAGCAAAGTCATCGCAACATCAATCTCAGAACATAGTGGATACTAAGGATCAAGACCTAACAAAACTAACTCGATTACATGATGAATCTCATCCAATTCCTCACCGACCAGCGAGCCTACGAAGGAATTACTCACTCCCGGTGGGGAGCATCATGGAATTGGCGATGAAGGAGGGTTGGTGATGACGAAAACCGAAGATTCCCCTCTCCGGAGCCCCGAACGGACTCTAGATCTGGCCTCTCGATGAAGAACAGGAGGCAGCGGCGGCTCCGTATCATGAAACGCGATGAAACTTCCTCCTTTATTTTTCTCTCCGAAAATAGGTATTTATGGAGTTGGAATTAGGGTCAGGGGGGCCATGAGGGGGCCACAACCCACCATGGCGCGCCAGAGGGGGGGCGCCCTGGTGTCTTGTGACCAGCCAGGTCACCCCCTCCGTTGGTTCTTGATTCCAGTATTTTTTATATATTCTGAAATAATTCTCCGAAAAGTTTCGTCCAATTCCGAGAACTTTTATTTCTACACAAAAACAACACCATGGTAGTTTTGCTGAAAACAACGTCAGTCCTGGTTAGTTTCATTCAAAACATGCAAATTAGAGTCCAAAACAAGAGCAAAAGCGTTAGGAAAAGTAGATATGACGGAGACATATCAACTCCCCCAAGCTTAAACCTTTGCTTGTCCTCAAGCAATTCAGTTGACAAACTGAAAGTGATAAAGAAAAACTTTTACGAACTCTTTTGTTCTTGTTTACATAAATAAGCTTAAGTAGCACCCACGTTTTGAACAAAGATCATGACTAACCATGTCAACAATAACTCTTAAAAATTATATTAACTCATATCAATGGCGTAATCAACTAGCGAGCAATAATAAAATATCTCAAATGCCAACACTTTGTCAAAACAATCATGATATAATATGACAACAGTGGTATCTCGCTAGCCCTTTCTGAGACCGTAAAACATAAATGCAGAGCACCTCCAAAGTTCAAGCAGCGACTAAACATTGTAATTCATGGTAGAAAAGATCCAGTCATGATGCATCCAACATTAACTATACACAATGCATGAGGATGACAATAGTGCTCTCAGGTCTGGCGCTTGTTTGAGAAGGTGATGACTCAACATAAAAGTAAATAGATAGTCCCTTCGCAGAGGGAAGCAGGGATTTGCAGAGGTGCCAGAGCTCAAAGCTTAAATCAGAGATAAATAAAATTTTGGGAGGTGCACCCTTCATGTCAACGTTACGACCGAGAGTTATCAATATCTTCCATGCTAAACACATTAGCGGCAGTTCCCAAGCGGTAAAAGTAAAGGTTTACTCCCCCTCCACCAACAAACACACTCCACGGCTAGCCAAATCCACGGGTACCGTCCATACCAGCAACAGTCCTGGGGGAGTTTTGTTTAATTATTTGCAATTTTTGAATTCGGGACTGGGAATCCCTATTACCACCCCTCTCCTGCAAGGACGAGTGAATAAACACTCATCATGAGAATAACCCACTTAGCATGGACGATACTGACCGCCCCCTGTCGCTCCATGAGCAGTCCAGGCACACAAAACAGATGTTCATTTGAAATTTTAGAGGTGGCACATGCAAATTTACTTGGAACGGCAGGGTAATACCGCATATAGATAGATATAGTGGACTCATGTGGAATAACTTAGGTTTAAGAATTTTGATGCACAAGTGATGTCGATTGAAACTGCGTCGGTATTTCCCCAAAGAGGAAGGGGTGATGTAGTACAGCTACGGTAGGTATTTCCCTCAGTTGTGAAACCAAGGTATCAATCCAGTAGGAGAACCAAGCATTACTATGTAAACGGTACCTGCACACAAAGAACAAATACTTGCAACCTGACGCGTAAGAGGGGTTGTCAATCACTCCACGGTAAAAAGATAGATAAATTTGTGGTAGATTGGATAAATAGCTCTCGATAAAACGCGAAATAAAATAAGTAATAAAAAAGTGCAGCAAGGTATTTTTGGGTTTTTGGAATAATAGATCTGAAAATAAAAGCAAATAAAAATAGATCTCAAAGCAAATATGATAAATAATAGACCCGGGGGCCGTAGATTTCACTAGTGGCTTCTCTCGAGAAAATAGCATACGGTGGGTAAACAAATTACTGTTGGGCAATTGATAGAAGATCGAATAATTATGAAGATATCCAAGGCAATGATCAATATATAGGCATCACGTCCATGATTAGTAGACCGACTCCTGCCTGCATCTACTACTATTACTCCACACATCGACCGCTATCCAGCATGCATCTAGTGTATTAAGTTCATGGAGAAACGGAGTAATGCAATAAGAACGATGACATGATGTAGATGAGATATATTCATGTAGGAATAGCCCCCATCTTGTTATCCTTAATAGCAACGATACATGCGTGTCTTGTTGTCCCTTCTGTCACTGGGAAAGAACACCGCACGATCGAACCCATCACAAAGCACCTCTTCCCATGGCAAGAAAAATCGATCTAGTTGGCCTAACTAAACCAAAGATTAGAAGAAGAAATACGAGGCTATAAATAATCATGCAAATAAGAGATCAAAGAAGACTCAAATAATATTCATGGATATAGATCTGATCATAAACTCAAAGTTCATCGGATCCCAACAAACACACCGCAAAAAAGAGTTACGTCAAATAGATCTCCAAGAGACCATTGTATTGAGAATCAAAAGAGAGAGAGGAAGCCATCTAGCTACTGCCTACGGACCCGTAGTTCTATGGTGAACTACTCACGCATCATCGGAGAGGCACCAATGAGGATGATGAACCCCTCCGTGATGGTGTCTAGATTGGATCTCATGGTTCTGGAACTTGCGGCGGCTGGAATTGTGTTTCGTCGACTCCCCTAGGGTTTCTGGAATATTTGGGAATTTATAGGGCGAAGAGGCAGTGCGGGAGGTCACCAAGGTGGGCACAACCCACCTGGGCACGCCTGGGCCTCCTGGCGCGCCCAGGTGTCTTGTGCTCACCTCGGGCCTCCCCTCTGGTACTTCTTTGGCCCACTGGGTGTCTTCTGGTCCAGAAAAAATCTCCAAAAAGTTTCGCTGCGTTTGGACTCTGTTTGGTACTGATATTCTGCGAAGTAAAAAACAAGCAAAAAACAGCAACTGGCACTGGGCACTATGTCAATAGGTTAGTCCCAAAAAATGATATAAAGTTGCTATAAAATGATTTTAAAACATCCAAGAATGATAATATAACAACATGGAACAAGAAATAATTATAGATACATTGGAGATGTATCAGCATCCCCAAGCTTAATTCCTACTCGTCCTCGAGTAGGTAAATGATAAAAACAGAATTTTTGACGTGGAATGCTGCCTAACATGTTCATCACATAATATTTTCTTTTGTAGCATGGACATTTTGGACTTTTATATGGTTCAAAGCAATAGTCTAGTTTTGACATGAAGATTTCAATACTCAAGCATATCAGCAAGCAACCATGTCTTTCAAAATATCAACACTAAAGAAAGCTATCCCTAGCCCATCATGCTCAATCATTGATCCACTCACGAAGCACACTCGCATATTAGCTACATCCAATGCTCAAGTATGATCATAGTGCCCCTTAGTTGGTGCTTGTAAAAGAAGATGGAGACTCAAATAAAATAAAAATTGCATAAAGTAAATAGATAGGCCCTTCGCAGAGGGAAGTAGGGATTTGTAGAGGTGACAGAGCTCAAAGCAAAAAAAAATTGAGAGATAATTTTTTTTGAGAGGCATACTTTTCCCGTCAACGAAAACGACCGAGTAATTCCCAACACTTTCCATGCTAGATATATCATAGGCGGTTCCCAAACAGAAAATAAAGTTTTTTCCTTTTTCCACCATTCTTTCACACTCCACGGCTAGCCGTATCCACGGGTACCGTCCATACCAACACTTTCCAAGGAATTTATTATTTGACAACATAAGGTAAATTTCTTTTTCATTTCAGGACTGGGCATCCCTAATACTGCCGTACTCTCGTGCAATGACAAGTGAATAAACACTCATCTTGAGAATAACACATCTAGCATGGAAAATATTGGCCACTCCCTGCCGCTTCATGAGCGGTACGAGCACACAAAAAGGAAATTTATTATGAAAATTAGAGGTGGCACATACAAATTTGCTTAGAACGACACAGAAATACTGCATATAGGTAGGTATGGTGGACTCATGTGGCAAAACTGGGTTTAAAGATTTTGGATGCACAAGTAGTATTTCTACTTATTACAGGTGGAGGCTAGCAAAAAGATTGAGAAGCAACCAACCAAGAAACGAAAAATCACATAAGCGAGCATTAAGCATAACTAACACCGAATAATGCACCATAAGTAGGATGTAATTTCATTGCATAACTATTGACTTTCGTGCTTGCATAGGGAATCACAAACCTTAACACCAATATTCTTACTAAAGCATAATTACTCACCAACATGACTCACATATTACTATCATCGTATCTCAAAACTATTACAAGGAATCAAGTTTATTTTGTCCAATGATCTTCATGAAAGTTTTTATTACATCCCTCTTGAATATCTATCACTTTGGGACGAATTTCATATATTGCAATTGCTTTTGACAAACTCAAAATAAATTTAAGTGAAGAACATGAGCATAAAAATTTTCAACTCTCAAAATAATATAAGTGAAGCATGAGAGAATTTCTTCAAAATTACTAACTCTCAAATAAATCTAAGTGAAGCATGAGAGTATTTCTTCAAACATATTAAAGCACACCGTGCTCAAAAGATATAAGTGAACACTAGAGCAATTTCATAGCTCCAAAAAATTTAAGTGAAGCATAAAGAACAATTCTAACAAATCATAGCATAATTTTGGCTCTCTCAAATAGGTGTGTCCATCAAGGGTACTTGTGACAAAATAAAAAGCAAAACAAGCAAAGACTCATATAATACAAGACGCTCCAAGCAAAACTCATGATATGTGATGAATAAAAATATAGCTCCAAGTAAAATACCGATGGTCATTAGAAAAAAGAGGGGATGCCTTCCGGGGCATCCCCAAGCTTAGTTGATTGGTTCTCCTTGAATATTATCTTGGGGTGCCATGTGGCATCCCCAAGCTTAGGCTCTTTTCACTCCTTATTCCTTCACCCATCATGATCTCACCCAAAACTTGAAAACTTCAATCACACAAAACTTAACAAAACCTTTGTGAGATCCGTTAGTATAAGAAAACCAATCTTTACTTTAAGTACTGTTGTAAACCCATTCATATTTTATTATTTCATTATACCTACTGTATTCTAACTTTACCATGGCTTATACCCCCGATGCAATCCATAGATTCATCAAAATAAGCACACAATGCAACAAAAACAGAATCTGTCAAAAACAGAACAGTCTGTAAAGACGCGAGTTATAATCATACTTCTGTAACTCCAAAAGTTCTAAAAACTAGGAAAACATAGGCAATTTTTATAGCAATCTTGTGTAAAAAATTCAGAAGTTTTAGTCACATCTGTAAATTTTTAAAATTCCGCTACTGGATGCAAACATTTCTGTTTTCCAACAAGATCAAATCAACTATCACCCAACATGATCCCAAAGGCTTTACTTGGCACAAACACTAATTAAAACATAAAAGCACAATCATAACAGTAGCATAATTGTGCAAACACTCAAGAACAGAAAGAAAAAGGCAAAAATAAATTTTATTCATTGGGTTGCCTCCCAACAAGCGCTATCGTTTTATGCCCCTAGCTAGGCATAAAATTTTATTGATGCTCATAAGAAAGATAATAATTGAAACACAAAGAGAGCATCATAAAACATGTGAAAAACTTATTTAAGTCTAACATACTTCCTACGCATAGGAATTTTATAGGAAATCAAATTAGCAAGATAAGCAAGATCTAGCATATGCAAAAGAGAGGAATAAAACATTGACAATCTCAACATAACGAGAGGTAATTTAGTAACATGAAGATTTCTATGACCATATTTTCCTCTCTCATAATAATTACATGTAGGATCATAATCAAATTCAACAATATAGCTATCATATAAAATTTTCTCTTTATGATCCACATCTATAAAAGTTTTATAATCTTCCAAGATAGTGGGATTAACATCAACTAAAGTCATGACCTCTCCAAACCCACTTTCATAAAAAAATTCATAAGATTGAACACTCTCCAAATATGTGGGATTATTTTTACCTAAAGTTGACACTCTTCCAAACCCACTTTCAATACTATTGCAAAAATTATTATTAATAAAATATTCATCATGAGGCTCAAATAATTTTTCAAGATCATAAGAAGAATGACCCCAATCATGATCATTACAATAAGTAGTGGACATATCAAAATTAGCATCCCCAAGCTTGGGGTTTTGCATATTATTAGCAGAATTGACATTAATAGAATTTATAATAACATCATTGCAATCATGCTTTTCATTTGAGGAGATATCATGAATCACTTTATAAATTTCTTCTTCCAACACTTCATCACAAGTTTCAGATTCATGATTTTCAAGCAAAACTTCATAGAGATAATCAAGTGCACTCAACTCGCTAGCAATTGGTTCAACATAATTGGATCTTTTGAAAATATTAGCAAGTGGATGAGGATCCATATCAAATAGATTTTTAGCAAGCGAAGATGCAAGCAAACATAAGAAACATGGTAACACGAGCAAAGATAGCAAACAAGAAAAAGGCAAACAAAAAAGAAGGCAAATTTTTGTGAAGTGGGGGAGATGAAAACAAGAGGCAAATGGCAAATAATGTAAATTGCAAGGAGATGAGATTTGTGATTAGGAACCTAATAGATGTTGATGATGTCTCACCGGCAATGGCGCCGGAAATTCCTTTTGATGTCGCTTGAAACTGCGTCGGTATTTTCCCAAAGAGGAAGGGATGATGCAGTACAGCTTTGGTAGGTATTTCCCTTAGTTGTGAAACCAAGATATCAATCCAGTAGGAGAACCAGCAACACTATGTAAACGGTACCTGCACACAAAGAACAAATACTTGCAACCCGACGCGTAAGAGGGGTTGTCAATCCCTCCACGGTAAAAAGATAGATAAATTTGTGGTAGATTGGATAAATAGCTCTCGATAAAACGCGAAATAAAATAATTAATAAAAAGGTGCAGCAAGGTATTTTTGGGTTTTTGAAATAATAGATCTGAAAATAAAAGCGAATAAAAATAGATCTCAAAGCAAATATGATAAAGAATAGACCCGGGGCCGTAGATTTCACTAGTGGCTTCTCTCGAGAAAATAGCATACGGTGGGTAAACAAATTACTGTTGGGCAATTGATAGAAGATCGAATAATTATGATGATATCCAAGGCAATGATCAATATATAGGCATCACGTCCATGATTAGTAGACCGACTCCTGCCTACAGCTACTACTATTACTCAACACATCGACCGCTATCCAGCATGCATCTAGTGTATTAAGTTCATGGAAAAACGAAGTAATGCAATAAGAACGATGAAATCATGTAGACAAGATCTATTCATGTAGGAATAGCCCCCATCTTGTTATCCTTAATAGCAACGATACATCTGTGTCTTGCTGCCCCTTCTGTCACTGGGAAAGAACACCGCACGATCGAACCCATCAGAAAGCACCTCTTCCCATGGCAAGAAAAATCGATCTAGTTGGCCTAACTAAACCAAAGATTTGAAGAATAAATACGAGGATATAAATAATCATGCATATAAGAGATCAAAGAAGACTCAAATAATATTCATGGATATAGATTTGATCATAAACTCAAAGTTCATCGGATCCCAACAAACACACCGCAAAAAAGAGTTACATCAAATAGATCTCCAAGAGACCATTGTATTGAGAATCAAAAGAGAGAGAGAGGAAGCCATCTAGCTACTGCCTACGGGACCGTAGGTCTATGGTGAACTACTCACGCATCATCGGAGAGGTACCAATGAGGATGATGAACCCCTCTGTGATGGTATCTAGATTGGATCTCGTGGTTCTGGAACTTGCGGCGGCGGGAATTGTGTTTCATCGACTCCCCTAGGGTTTCTGGATTATTTGGGAATTTATAGGGCGAAGAGGCGGTGCGGGAGGTCATCGAGGTGGGCACAACCCACCTGGGCGCGCGCCAGGCTGGCGCGCCCAGGTGTCTTGTGCTCACCTCGGGCCTCCCCTCTGGTACATCTTTGGCCCACTGGGTGTCTTCTGGTCCAGAAAAATCTCCAAAAAGTTTCGCTGCGTTTGGACTCCGTTTGGTACTGATATTCTGCGAAGTAAAAAAACAAGCAAAAAACAGCAACTGGCACTGGGCACTATGTCAATAGGTTAGTCCCAAAAAATGATATAAAATTGCTATAAAATGATTGTAAAATATCTAAGAATGATAATATAACAGCATGGAACAAGCAAAAATTATAGATACGTTGGAGACGTATCAACAAGCAGTATTTCCACTTAGTACAGACGAAGGCTAGCAAATAGATTGAGAAGCGGCCAGCTAGAGAGCGAAAACGGTCATGAACATGCGTTATGCATAATCAACATTGAATACTAGCATGAGTAGGATATGAAGACCATGAATATAAATATCATAGAGGCTATGTTGGTTTTGATTCAACTACATGCGTGAACATGTGCCAAGTCAAGCCACTTAAAACATTCAGAGGAGGATACGATATCATCATACTACATCACAATCATTTTAATGCATGTTGACATCCAAGATAAATCATTATCCACTCCTAGCTACTTAAGCCTGGCATGAGCAACTATAATCTCTAATTGTCATTGCAAATATGTTTGATCATAATATGCTGAATCATGGATACTAGGTTAAACATATTTACAAAAACAAAAACAAGTTGAGTTCATACCCGCTTCTCTCTGCCACAGTCACTTCATCAAATATCGTCATTATTGCCTTTCACTTGCACGACCGAATGATATGAAAATAATAATAGTGCAAGAGTGATGTGGATTAAGCTGGAATCTGCAAACATTTTATTCGAAAGGAGAAGACAAGGCAATTTGGGCTCTTTGTTAGATCAACAATAATCCATATGAGAGCCACTCAACATTTTTATCGTGGTCTTCTCCTTGGTATGACTCAATAAAAATGAAAAGAATTTCAGAGAAACACACTGAAATATTTTTGGAGTTTTTTTAGTTTTTCTTGAAGGAAACAAATTAAAGAAACAAAAAATGAGAAAAACTATTTACACGGGAAAGCTCCCAACAAGCAAAAGTAGAATCGAGAAATCTTTTTGGGTTTTCTTTTAGCACTACAACTAATTAAACAAGAAAGAAAAACTGAAAAGAAGCAAGAAATATTTTTTGGATTTTCTCAAAGTTTTTCAAACACACAAGAAGAAAGCGAGAAAATAAATCTGGCATGTATAATACAATGAAAGAGTGTGGACACCGACAACTGGAATGAAATGTGTGAACATGAATATAATGTCGGTGGAAATACATACTCCCCCAAGCTTAGGCTTTTGGCCTAGCTTGGTAATCACCATTCGTAGTAGTCATCCAGTCCTATGTTGAAGTGCTATGGCGGCGGCACCTAAGCGTCCCACTCCTGGGGCTCCTGCTCTGCCGCTGCCTGGTCGTTCCGGTAGGCAATAATGTCCTCAGGGAAGACCCTGTATCCGTTCCTGGCAAAAGAATCAAACAAAGCGGGTGCAGGCAACGGGATAACATCACGGGTATCCACACTGAAAACCAAGTTGTAACGAATATTATGAAAAGAATTAGCAGTGTCAATAAACTGGTGATGTTCCATTGCTTGGTGATCTAGGTAAACTCTAGGCAAGGGATAATCATGCTGGCGCATCTGAACATTAAAATGACTCGCTAAACGAGTGGCATAAATACATCTTGCCCTTAGTTCTGTTGAGGTGTAAGCGACATGCAATAATAGCCCCTAGGCTAAAGGTGTGATCATTGTGTAGTGCACGGTGTAAAATGGCGAGGTCGGGGGCACTGAGTGCACCGACCTTCTCCCTAGCAGTTAAACACTTCGCGATGAATAAAGCAAAGTAATGCACAGAAGGAAACTGCAAACTAGTGGCAGTGGCGTTCGACACGCCCCTCCTTTCTCCCACTGTCAAGGTGAGGAGAAAGTCCTCAAACTCTGCAGGCCTAGGTTCCCTTAATTCCTCATCAGAAGGGATCAAACATATGTCACAAAAGTCAGTGAATGGTATCTGACGGGTTTCAGCATATAAATTAAACCGTACCTCAGGAGGATTATTCCTACTCAGAAAACGAAAACTTTGCACAAAGGAATTTGTAAGGAGATGGTGTTGGTCACACTCATCTCCGAGGAAGTCGGTCAACTTACAATTTGCAACGAATTGGGCAAACTCTTCATGGAACTCGGCCTCCTCCATGAAGGCATTATGCGGCCATTCGCACGGCCGCAGCTTTGTCGTTCTCGTAGTGTTGAGGTCACTGTCAGAGGATTCCCCAATGACTCCCTTAGCATTCTTCTTGGAGGAAAACTTCCTAAAGAAACTCATCTTATTCCTATAAATAAAATTCTGAAAATTTTAGTCCACAAATTTTTTGTCAACTAAACTTCGCAAGATTGATAGCAACTACTCATAAGGATGCCTAGAGGCCATATTGAGCATTCAAACTACTTAGAACTCTAAGAATTCAACATGCAAGCCCATTTATAGCAGCACCAAGAGTAGCTAACTATTCAAAATATAAACTACTAAAGCAAAAACTAATTGGAGCAATGGAGGAGTCACATACCAAGTAGCAATCCCCCAAAACAGTTTTGGAAACGGAGCTTCGAGCAAAGAGATCGAAATCTGCGGGTTTGAGAGCAAGAACACGAGAGAGAGAGAGAGAGAGAGAGAGCTATGGTGATTTTTTTCTGGAGGAAGGAGATGACATGGGATAAAGAGGTAAGTGAGGGCAACCACGTGGGGGCCACAACCCACCAGGGCGCGCCTGGGGTTGCTGGTGCGCCCTGGTGTCTTGTGGACACCAGGGGCACCCTCCTCTGATGTTATTTGTGCCCGAAATTCAGAAATATTTAGAAAAAATCGTGTTAAAATTTCAGGGCATTCTGAGAACTTTTATTTTTGGGAATTTTTTTATTGCATGGAAAATTCAAAAAACAGGATAAACATGGCATTTTATTTTATTTAACTAGTAAAAACAGAAAACAAAAGGCAGGGACAGAAGGTCGTGCCTACTAAATTCATCAACTTCATACCTCTAAAAAATGATCCATTAATAAGGTTGATCAAGTCTTATTAACAACCACTTTCGAATAGCATGAAACCGAAAAACTTTCGTAAAACACTAAGTTACCTCAACGGGGATATGCACATCCCCAACAATAAGTATGTCATATTTCTTTTTAGTAGTAGGTAGAGGTAGCTGAAAACT
The DNA here is from genome assembly GCA_011799875.1 of Thinopyrum elongatum. Classification (NCBI taxonomy): domain Eukaryota; kingdom Viridiplantae; phylum Streptophyta; class Magnoliopsida; order Poales; family Poaceae; genus Thinopyrum; species Thinopyrum elongatum. Next base: position 152,075,422 of record CM022302.1, on the reverse strand, counting down.
TCCAATAGTGAGTGTCGGAGATTTTTTAATAACATTAATACCATTCACTTGGAATGGTTTCTTCGGAAAGTGCACCGTATGCTCATTACCATTGATATGAAAAGTGAATTTTATTTCATTGCAATCAATAACAGCCCCTACAGTATTCAAAAAGGGTCTACCAAGGATAATCGACATGTTGTCGTCCTCGGGCATCTCAAGTATAACAAAGTTTGTTAAGATAGTAACATTTGCAACAACAACGGGCACATCCTCACAAATACCGATTGGTATGGCAGTCGATTTGTCAGCCATTTGCAAAGATATTTCAGTAGGTGTGAGTTTATTCAAATCAAGTCTTTTATATAAAGAGAAAGGCATAACACTAACACCAGCTCCTAAATCACACAAAGCAGTTTTGACATAATTTCTTTAAATGGAGCATGATATAGTTGGTGTTCCCGGATCTCCAAGTTTTTTAGGTACTCCATCCTTAAAAGAATAATTAGCAAGCATGGTGGAGATTTCAGCTTCAGGTATTTTTCTTTTATTAGTGATGATGTCTTTCATATATTTTGCATAAGGGGCCATCTTTAAAATGCCAGTCAAGCGAGTACACAAAAGACTGGTCTAAGCATTTCAGCAAAGCGTTCAAATTCTTCATCATCTTTTTTCTTGGATGGTTTGGGTGGAAAGGGCATGGGTTTTTGAACCCATGGCTCTCTTTCTTTACCATGTTTTCTAGCCACAAAGTCTCTTTTATCATACCTTTTATTTTTGGTTTGTGGGTTTTCAAGATCAACAACAGGTTCTATTTCAACCTCATTATCTGGTTCTTTATCATTATCTGGTTGAGTGTCTACATGAACATCATTATCATTTTCATTATCACTAGGTGAGCATTCATTACCAGATTGAGTTTCAGCATCAGAAATAGAGACATCATTGTTATCTTCAGGATGTTTTTCTTTCTCAGGTTCACTAGAGGTATGCAAAGTTCTATCATTTTTCTTCTTCTTTTTCTTTTTAGAAGGACTAGGTGTATCAGCATTAATTCTTTGAGAATCTTGTTCAATTCTTTTAGGGTGTCCTTCAGGATAAAGTGGCTCCTGAGTCATTTTGCCTCCTCTAGTTGCTACTCTAACAGCAAAATCATTCATATTATTATTCATTTCATCTAGCAATTCTCTTTGAGATTTAGCAACTTGTTCCAACTGGGTTTGAACCATAGAGGCATATTTTCCTACACCTCTAACATCATTGGTGATTCTAAATAGCAAGTCACTCAAGCGAGCAATCATATCAGAATTATATTTAAATTGTTTCATAACATTTGCATTGAAGTGATCTTGTTTTCTAATGTAATTACCAAATTCATAAAGGCATTGACTGGGATGTTTATTGTAAGGAATGTCACCTTCATCAAATTTCATTAAAGAGTTTACCTCTACCACCCGTGGGAGTGGTGTGTCAAGTCTATGTATTTCTTCAATAGGTGGTAAATTCTTAACATCCTAAGGTTTAATACCTTTTTCCTTCATGCATTTCTTTGCCTCTTGCATATCTTCAAGACTGAGAAATAAGATACCCCTCTTCTTCGGAGTGGGTTTAGGTGGTGGTTCAGGAAGAGTCCAATCATCATAATTCTTCAATATGTTATTCAATAATTCCTCAGCTTGATCAACAGTTCTTTCCCTGAAAACACAACCAGCACAACTATCTAGGAAGTCCCTAGAAGCATTGGTTAGTCCATTATAGAAGATATCAAGTATTTCATTTTTCTTAAGAGGATGATCAGGCAAAGCATTAAGCAATTGGAGAAGCCTCCCCCAAGCTTGTGGGAGACTCTCTTCTTCAATTTGCACAAAGTTAAATATTTCCTGTAAGGCAGCTTGTTTCTTATGAGCAGGAAAATATTTTTCAGAGAAGTAGTAGATCATATCCTGGGGACTATGCACACAACTAGGAGCAAGAGTATTGTACCATATCTTAGCATCACCCTTTAATCAGAACGGAAATAATTTAAGAATATATTAGTAGCGAATTTTCTCATCATGAGCAAAAAGGGTGGCTATGTCATTCAATTTAGTAAGATGTGCCACCACAGTTTCAGTTTCATAGCCATGAAAAGTATCAGATTTAACCAAACTAATTAACTCTGGGTCAACATAGAAATCATAATCCTTATCAGTAACAAAGATAGGTGAAGTAGCAAACTTGGGATCACATTTCATTCTAGCATTCAAAGATTTTTCTTTTAGTTTGCATAGTAACTTCTTAAGATCATCTCTATCATTGCAAGCAAGAAAGTCTCTAGCTGTCTCCTCATCCATAACATAACCCTCAGGTATCTTAGGCATTTCAAATCTAAGAGATCTAGGTCTAATAGGTGTTTCATAATTCTCAGTTTCAAGGACTTCATCAGTTTCAGTGATCTCATCAGTTTCAGTAATTTCATTCTCTTTAGCTCTAGCAATTTGTTTATCAAGAAATTCACCTAGTGGCACATTATCCTCAAGCATAGTACTAGCATCATCCATAGCAGAAGTAGCATCATCAATAACTTGTGACATATCAGGATTAATAGCATGTGGTGGTGGTACTCAAAACAGAAGGTGAATCAAGTGCAGAGTGTGATGGCAAATCCTTACCTCCCCTTGTCTTAGAGGGAACGATCTTGGTTTTGGTATCCTTCAGATTCTTCATAGTCATAAATAGATATAAATCCCAAGTACCTCAACAAATATAGCTATGCTCCCCGGCAACGGCGCCAGAAAAAGGTCTTGATAACCCACAAGTATAGGGGATTGCAACAGTTTTCGAGGGTAGAGTATTCAACCCAAATTTATAGATTCGACACAAGGGGAGCCAAAGAATATTTGTGTCAGGGCTGGATTTCGAGGACACAACATCCCAGAAATTAACCCCTCGTGTCATCACCAGCCCCAGGATTTCTGTTACTGGTGGACACGTCCTTGTTACAGATTACCAAGCTATTACAAGAATTGGATACAAGACCATAAAGGTCTAATGATACAACAATGATATCTGGTGAGGGGTGACGAAAATGACTCGTTGTCTCCAACGTCGATGGGGCTCCATTCCCACAGGAACAGTTGACCCGGATAATTCCTATCCCGCGTGGCTGCTATCCTGGGCTCCGCACGGACGTCACTGTGGCACTCCCTGTAGAAATCCTGACCTGGCCAAGTAAATAGCCAGGGACAAGCCTGTGAGTACGTTGGAATGTACTCACAAACATTATAAACAAATGATATACCGAATGCATATGCTCATGCTGGACTAGGTGATATGCAGGTGTTGATCCAAATTTTAACATGACATGACTATTATTGATATGTGCATAAATATGGGCATGAGCAGGAAAAATGGTTATAAAAATTGTTAGTGACCAACAAGGAAGGTTAAAGGAAAATAAATAAAAGAAATGTCGGCCGGATGTCAAGTGACACCACGGTAGGTCTTGAAGAGAAATGCCAAACGGGTGTCTAAAAGAGAAATCGGACGAGACAGAACCATCCGAGAACTCAAGCGACGCCACGAGAGGTCTTGAAAAGAAATGCCAATCGGGTATCCACAAGAGTAGTGGCGAGATAGAACCGCCTGAGAACTGGAGGGACGCCACGAGAGGTCTTGAAAAGAAATGCCAATCGGGTATCCACAAGAGTAGTGGCGAGATAGAACCGCCTGAGAACTCGTGGGACGCCACGAGAGGTCTTGAAAAGAAATGCCAATCGGGTATCCACAAGAGTAGTGGCAAGGTAGAACCGCCTGAGAACTCGAGGGACGCCACGAGAGGTCTTGAAAATAAAACTGAATGCCCGGGGTAGTCTAGCCAGCCCCTGAGACACTCAGAAAATAAAATAAGATAAACGGGTTAGTACACAATAATAATCATAGCATCAATAATATTCACAACAATAGTAATCATAGAAAAAAAAATCATGACAGCGTTAGATATGACAATAATATCCTACAAAAATGAATCATGCACCATTTAATTATTTCCTCCGGAGACCGACACTTGACCAAACCAGACTGCAGTCCTTAACCGCGGACACGGCTATTCGAATAGATATAACTCTGCAGAGGGTGTACTCTTTACCCACGTGTATGAGGTTTCTTTAGTCAGCACCGTGACACTGACTAATCCCCATTACGGTCTTTCGGTTGAAAACACGCCTGACTAGCACACACCAGATTAACCGTCCGGATGCCAGGAATCACCCAAAGCATCTTTCCAGAAAAACTCTAAGTCGGGGAGACCATCGTCTCGACTAGCATGGGATCACTATTTATACGCGCGGATTACAAGGGGTGCCCCCCTCTGGGCTACAACCGGAAACACCCATGCCCCCTGACCCGATGACAGGATTTAGTCCACAATCGTGGAAACCCTCATCGTAGCCCTCTATGTGGTGTGTGCATGGAAAGGGGTTAACAACTTACTGAACCATACCCCACCTGTGGCAGGGACAAGTGGCAGCACGAACCAATTATGGGGGTACCGGTGACAAGACTCGATCTACGGTCGACTCAGGAGGTGTTACTTATTATCACTGGTATGCTTCACATATATCACGTGACACCACCATGTCAAATATGTCCCGTGCCCACCGGCACGTCCAAGGCAGGAGCACACTCCTGGATTCTCACAACTTATGCATGTCAGAACTTGAGTGGAATGCATGCAAGAGAAAATATATACATGACCATGCATGCATGCAATATTACTACCCATATGCAATCTCTATTAACATTATCAAAACCATGCTTCAAATATTCTAACTAGCTATTATCAAACATTCACCATATCAAGTGTTCAAAAATGCTTGCCTTGAGCATGCAGAAATATTGGGTGCACTCCAAAAGTTTGAATATTTATCTCCCCTCCATTTTCTATTTTCAAAAATATTTAAATTACCACATATAGCAATAACAGTGCTAAAAAGTTGTCTGGAAATTTTTGAAATAAATACTAAAATAAAATATATGAAATATAAGGAATTACAAAAAAATAATCAATTTATTTGGATTTCCTATGATTTACTTATGGAATTTCTAAGATGGAATAAACAAAGAAAAGAACTATTTTATAGATCCAGTAGAGACAAAATTTTAGGAAAAATGTTCACCTAGGCTGGAATAATAGAGAATGATTTTAGAAGTATTTAGAAGTTTGAATCATCAGATTTGGATTTGAATTGGTGGCTCTGGAATTATTTGAAAACTGCTGGAAAAGAAAAAGGAAAAGGAGCAGAGAAGCGCCCTGAGCGCGATTTAGACGTGCGGTGCCACTGGGCCGGGCCCAGCCGCTCGGCTGCGCGGAGGTGGAGACGTCGAAGACGTGTTCAAGGAAATACGCTTTTCGGAGGAGAAAACGGAATCCTGGGAGTACGCCTCCACTTATCCGACTCAGCCGCGATCTCAAGTCACTGACGGTGGGCCCCGCCTGGCAGACCGGTCAGGTTTGACCGCGGTCTATCCTGCCTCCTCCTCTGGCCGAATGGAGCGGAGCTCCGGCGAAGCTCGCCGGCGGCGGCTTCCCTCGGCGAGCCGAGCCCACCAGCGTGCTCGGGTGGTCCGTGCGGTCCCTCCGGTGTTCGGGTTGGTCGGCGGGGATTACGGGATCGCCAGTGGCGAGTTGTTCTCGAGAAGCTCCGGTGGGGTGGGAAGAGGGATTTTGCCCCTGAGCTTGCTCCGGTGAAATTGGCGAGGAGAATGGCTCGGTGGGTGCTCCAGGAGTTGAGTGGTGAAGAAATCAGAGATGGGGAGGCTCCGGTTAGCTCAGGTTTAACCGGGGAGTGGTGGAGGTCGTGGCGGTCGGAGGCGTGGAAGACGGCCACTCCCGGTCGCCCTGTTGCTTGTGGTGACTTCCAGAGAGGTTTGGAGGATTTCCGTGGAGTAGGGTTAGCTCGGACGGGGGTTTTATAGTTCGGGCGAGGTGGATCCGTGGCTTACCGAAGAAGCCATGGCGGCGGCGGTCATTACCGCGCCATTGAACTGGCTGTGGTCGGTGGCGAGGGTCAGCGAGGCCGGTAGGGAGTCGGTGGGGCGCTGATGAGCTGTGGATAGGCTCGGCCGTTGGCCATTAAGAGAGAGGGACCCGACCAGAGACGTGGCTAAGAGAGATTCATCGGGCGGCGATGAACGGCGGCGGTGGACGGTGGTGGCCGGCGCAAGCAGCCATGTGGGGATGTCGGCGAGGTTCACCGGTGACGTGTTGATCCAGGGGAGGATTAGGACGAGCGAGGGAGGCAGCAGGAGCACGGCAGCAGCTTGATGCCAGCGGCTGCAATAACTGCGCCCTGGACGCGCTCTGGACACGTGCACCACCTGCTCGACCAAATGCCAGCGTGGTCTAGAGGGATCTAAAGGAGTTGGGTTTTGGTAGGGTAGCTAATCTTGGTCTGGTAGAGATGATGGACATGCTGGATGGACAAGGAGAGCAAGTGGCATTTGAAATTTAGGAAGAGGCAAATTTTCTGTCATGCACACAAGGTGCTTGACAGAATGCTATGGCTATCTAGAGGTCTTTGTTGGATGTGAAATTTGCCAGTATGGTGTCTCCTTAGATGATAGAGATTATGGTGGGGTTGTCTTGGAAAAAAGAGAAACTTGCTAATGCAAGTTTTACTGAAATTCATTTCTGGATAGAAGCTGCAGGGGTATATTTGGTGGCCTTACAAAATTCATATAGGGCTGAGCTTCTGGAGTTAAGGGTTTGGTTGGAAGGACTGTAAGTGGGAAATATTTCAGAATTTTTGGAGCAAAGAAAATAGGGGTTGTAGTTATAACCTAGAAAATGGACAGAATGGAAAATAGGATGTTGTGCTCAAAATTTTCAAAACACCAAGTTGGTTTTTTTTGGCATAAAAGTGATATATAGGCATCACATGACCCCTCATAATTTTTGTGGAATTTTGAAAGAATTATTTGAAAAGGTTGTAGTGCAACAGAGGCATTTAAAAAATTGAAATAGCTTTTAAAAGAATTGTTTTGGGCAAAAAATTTACTATCAAAATAATTCCTACTGTTATCAAACTATAAATGAAATGGTTTGAGAAAACTACCAAACCACAATATTATTACCAAAAATTTCTATATGGAGGCAAGAATTTTGGAAAACAGAAACAGAAAATACTCTAAAAATAGTAAAGGACTTGATATAATTCAAAATTTTATTTCTGGCCAAAATTTTACTTAATAAAAAATATGGTTAAATTTTTGGGGTGTTACAAACTCTACCCCCCTTAAGAAAATCTCGTCCTCGAGATTTGTTAAGGGCGGAAGAATTAAATGCAACCCGCAACTAATAAGTAATCAAATACAAGGCAACAACACAAAAGCACATTATTCAATCAAACACTACACACTGCTAGAATCATACACATGATCGCCTATGGCACGACGGTGGAATCTACAGGGCAACAGGGTTACTAAGTACTTGACAACTACTCTGGCGGATTCAGTCCACTTCATCGACATCCAGTCGGGCGCGTCTCGCAGATGTCGAGGCTTCTCCGGGGGCTTCATCGTCGGAGTTGGCTACGAAATCTCCCAGCTCGGATGCGGTGGTCTCATTGCGGACGATGGGACCATGCATCACGGGGTGTTGGATCCCAGGCTGCGAGTGAAGGTTGTGATGTGCTGTGTCGAGGCAAGGCTTCTCTTATAAGCCAGCGGAGTCTTCCATCGCATGCTTGTGGATGGGACAACTTAGGTGTCGGCCACAGGCACACAGCCTATGGGCTAGGTTGATAGGTTGGACACCGATTGTCAAAAAGATATCGGCTGGCCACTGTGCGGTTATCGGATAGGATGGGATTGACTGTCGACAGGAAAGGCTGTGAATGGTGTGGAAACCTAGAGATAGCGACCAGGCTACGATAGGATTAGCCAATGGTCAACCTGGCTCTAATACCAAGGCTGTCGGGGCCGGATTTCGAGGACACAACATCCCAGAAATTAACCCCTTGTGTCATCACCAGCCCTAGGATTTCTGTTACTGGTGGACACGTCCTTGTTACAGATTACCAAGCTATTACAAGAATTGGATACAAGACCATAAAGGTCTAATGATACAACAATGATATCTGGTGAGGGGTGATGGAAATGACTCGTGGTCTCCAACGTTGATGGGGCTCCATTCCCACAGGAACAGCTGACCCGGATAATTCCTATCCCGTGTGGCTGCTATCCTGGGCTCCGCACGGACGTCACTGTGGCAGTCCCTATAGAAATCCTGACCTGGCCAAGTAAATAGCCAGGGACAAGCCTGTGAGTACGTTGGAATGTACTCGCAAACATAATGAACAAACGATATACCGAATGCATATGCTCATGCTGGACTACGTGATATGCAGGTGTTGATCCAAATTTCAACATGACATGACTATTATTGATATGTGCATAAATATGGGCATGAGTAGGAAAAATGGATATAAAAATTGTTAGTAACCAACAAGGAAGGTTAAAGGAAAATAAATAAAAGAAATGCCGGTCGGATGTCAAGTGACACCACGGTAGGTCTTGAAGAGAAATGCCAAACGGGTGTCTAAAAGAGAAATCGGACGAGACAGAACCATCTGAGAACTCAAGCGACGCCACGAGAGGTCTTGAAAAGAAATGCCAATCGGGTATCCACAAGAGTAGTGGCGAGATAGAATCGCCTGAGAACTCGAGGGACGCCACGAGAGGTCTTGAAAAGAAATGACAATCGGGTATCCACAAGAGTAGTGGCGAGATAGAACCGCCTGAGAACTCGAGGGACGCCACGAGAGGTCTTGAAAAGAAATGCCAATCGGGTATCCACAAGAGTAGTGGCGAGATAGAACCGCCTGAGAACTCGAGGGACACCACAAGAGGTCTTGAAAATAAAACTGAATGCCCGGGGTAGTCTAGCCAGCCCCTGAGACACTCAGAAAATAAAATAAGAAAATGGGTTAGTCCACAATAATAATCATAGCATCAATAATATTCACAACAATAGTAATCATAGAAAAAAATTCATGACAGCATTAGTGATGACAATAATATCCTGCAAAAATGAATCATGCACCATTTAATTATTTCCTCCGGAGACCGACACTAAGACCGACACTTGACCAACCCAGACTATAGTCCTTAACCGCGGACATGACTATTCGAATAGATATAACTCTGCAGAGGGTGTACTCTTTACCCACGTGTATGAGGTTTCTTTAGTCAGCACCGTGACACTGACTAATCCCGATTACGGTCTTTCGGTTGCAAACACGCCTAACCAGCACACACCAGATTAACCGTCCGGATGCCAGGAATCACCCAAAGAATCTTTCCAGAAAAACTCTAAGTCGGGGAGACCATCGTCTCGACTAGCATGGGATCACTATTTATACATGCGGATTACAAGGGGTGCCCCTCCTCTCGGCTACAACCGGAAACACCCATGCCCCCTGACCCGATGACAGGATTTAGTCCACCATCGTGGAAACCCTCATCATAGCCCTCTATGTGGTGTGTGCACGGAAAGGGGTTAACAACTTACTGAACCATACCCCACCTGTGGCAGGGACAAGTGGCAGCACGAACCAAGTATGGGGGTTACCGGTGACAAGACTCGATCTACGATCGACTCAGGAGGTCTTACTTATTATCACCGGTATGCTTCACATATATCATGTGACACCACCGTGTCAAATATGTCTCGTGCCCACCGGCACGTACAAGGCAGGAGCACACTCCTGGATTCTCACAACTTATGCATGTCAGAACTTGAGTGGAATGCATGCAAGAGAAAATATATACATGACCATGCATGCATGCAATATTACTACCCATATGCAATCTCTATTAACATTATCAAAACCATGCTTCAAATATTCCAGCTAGCTATTATCAAACATTCACCATATCAAGTGTTCAAAAATGCTTGCCTTGAGCATGCAGAAATATTGGGTGCACTCCAAAAGTTTGAATATTTATCTCCCCTCCATTTCCTATTTTCAAAAATATTTAAATTACCACATATAGCAATAAGAGTGCTAAAAAGTTGTCTGGAAATTTTTGAAATAAATACTAAAATAAACTAGATGAAATATAAGGAATTACAGAAAATAATCAATTTATTTGGAGTTCCTATGATTTACTTATGGAATTTTTAAGATGGAATAAACAATGAAAAGAACTATTTTATAGATCCAGTAGAGACAAAATTTTAGGAAAAATATTCACCTAGGCTGGAATAATAGAGAATGATTTTAGAAGTATTTAGAAGTTTGAATCATTAGATTTGGATTTGAATTGGTGGCTCTGGAATTATTTGAAAACTGCTGGAAAAGAAAAAGGAAAAGGAGCAGAGAAGCGCCCTGAGCGCGATTTAGACGTGCGGTGCCAGTGGGCCGGGCCCAGCCGCTCGGCTGCGCGGAGGCGGAGATGTCGAAGACGTGTTCAAGGAAATACTCTTTCCGGAGGAGAAAACGGAATCCTGGGAGTACGCCTCCACTTATCCGACTCAGCCGCGATCTCAAGTCACTGACGGTGGGCCCCGCCTGGCCTACCGGTCAGGTTTGACCACGGTCTATCCTGCCTCCTCCTCTGGCCGAATGGAGCGGAGATCCGGCGAAGCTCGCCGGCGAACGGCGGCTTCCCTCGGCGAGCTGAGCCCACCAGCGTGCTCGGGTGGTCCGTGCGGTCCCTCCGATGTACGGGTTGGTCGGCGGGGAGTACGGGATCGCCGGCGGCGAGGTGTTCCCGAGAAGCTCCGGCGGGGTGGGAAGAGGGCTTTTGCCCCTGAGATTGCTCCGGTGAAATTGGCGAGGAGGATGGCTCGGTGGGTGCTCCAGGAGTTGAGTGGTGAAGAAATCAGAGATGGGGAGGCTCCGGTTAGCTCAAGTTTAACCGGGGAGTGGCGGAGGCCGTGGCGGTCGGAGGCATGGAAGACGGCCACTCCTGATCGCCCTGTTGATTGTGGTGACTTCCAGAGAGGTTTGGAGGATTTCCGTGGAGTAGGGTGAGCTCGGACGGGGGTTTTATAGTGCGGGCGAGGTGGATCCGTGGCTTACCGAAGAAGCCATGGCGGTGGCGGAAATTACCGCGCCGTTGAAGTGGCTGTGGTCGGTGGCGAGGGTCAGGGAGGCCGGTAGGGAGTTGGTGGGGCGCTGATGAGCTGTGGATAGGCTTGGCCGTTGGCCATTAAGAGAGAGGGACTCGACCAGAGACGTGGCCGAGAGAGATTCATCGGGCGGCGATGAACGGCGGCGGTGGACGGTGGTGGCCGGCGCAAGTAGCCAAGTGAGGATGTCGGCGAGGTTCACCGGTGACGTGTTGATCCAGGGGAGGATTAGGAGGAGCGAGGGAGGCAGCAGGAGCACGGCAGCAACTTGATGCCAGAGGCTGTAATAACTGCGCCCTGGACGTGCTCTGGACACGCGCACCACCTGCTCGACCAAATGCCAGCGTGGTCTAGAGGGATCTAAAGGAGTTGGGTTTTGGTAGGGTAGCTAATCTTGGTCTGGTAGAGATGATGGACATGCTGGATGGACAAGGAGAGCAAAGTGGCATTTGAAGTTTAGGAAGAGGCAAATTTTCTGTCATGCACACAAGGTGCTTGACAGAATGCTATGGCTATCTAGAGGTCTTTGTTGGATGTGAAATTTGCCAGTATGGTGTCTCCTTAGATGATAGAGATTATGGTGGGGTTGTCTTGGAAAAAAGAGAAACTTGCTAATGCAAGTTTTACTGAAATTCATTTCTGGATAGAAGCTACAAGGGTATATTTGGTGGCCTTACAAAATTCATATAGGGCTGAGCTTCTGGAGTTAAGGGTTTGGTTGGAAGGACTGTAACAGTAACAACAGCAGTAGTAACTTAGCAAGAACAATATGTGGAAAACTCGTAGGCGTTGGATGGGTGAATTCGTTGGATGATATTCATCATATAACAGTCATAACCTAGGGCGACGCAGAACTAGCTCTAGTTCATAAATATAATGTAGGCATGTATTCCGTAAATAGTCATAAGTGCTTATGGAAAAGAACTTGCATGACATCTTTTGTCCTACCATCCTGTGGTAGGGGGGTCCATAAGGAAACTAAGGGATATTAAGGCCTCCTTTTAATAGAGAACCGAAACAAAGCATTAACACATAGTGAATACAGGAACTCCTCAAACTATGGTCATCACCGGAAAGTATCCCAATTACTGTCACCCTGGGGTTTACGGATTATAACACATAGCAGGTGCATATGACTAGCAAGATCGGATCTAGAACATAGATATAATGGTGAAAACATAAACGGTTCAGATCTGAAATCATGGCACTCGGGCCCTAGTGACAAGCATTAAGCATAGCAAAGTCATAGCAACATCAATCTCAGAACATAGTGGATACTAGGGATCGAGCCCTAACAAAGCTAACTCGATTACATGATGAATCTCATCCAACTCCTCACCGACCAGCGAGCCTACGAAGGAATTACTCACTCCCGGTGGGGAGCATCATGGAATTGGCGATGAAGGAGGGTTGGTGATGACGAAGACCGAAGATTCCCCTCTCCGGAGCCCTGAACGGACTCCAGATCTGGCCTCTCGATGAAGAACAGGAGGCGGCGGCTCCATATCGTGAAACGCGATGAAACTTCCTCCTTTATTTTTCTCTCCCAAAATAGGTATTTATGGAGTTGAAATTAGGGTCAGGGGGGCCACGAGGGGGCCACAACCCACCAAGGCGCGCCAAAGGGGGGGGGCGCCCTGGTGTCTTGTGCCCAGCCAGGGCACCCCCTCCGGTGGTTCTTGGTTCCAGTATTTTTTATATATTCTGAAATAACTCTCCGAAAAGTTTCGTCCAATTCCGAGAACTTTTATTTCTGCACAAAAAAAACACCATGGTAGTTCTGCTGAAAACAGCGTTAGTCCGGGTTAGTTTCATTCAAATCATGCAAATTAGAGTCCAAAACAAGAGCAAAAGCGATAGGAAAAGTAGATACAACGGAGACGTATCACTCGCCTAGTTTTCCGCGTAGTGACTCCACTGTGTCCCGTGCATGCTGGCTCCACCGGGTGCCCACTACATCAAAAAGTTTCTCATCTCTCTCCCACATTGTTTCATATTCAAAGGATCTGGGTCCACTTCTACATGCATGCAAATCACGTAGCCGAAGGACGATGGGGATATGATCAGAACTAGCTGTCGTTTTGTGTTCTAGAGTGGTGGCCGGGAGAGTAAGGAGCCACTCCAGGTTTACCACACACCTGTCCAGCCCGACTCTTGTATATGTTCCTCCTGCCACTTTTTCTCAAAGGTCCAGTCCAATCTTGTGTAACCGATGTCCGACAATCCGCACGTGTCAAGGGCATCTCTGAAGGCATCCATCTGAGCTTGACTCCGGTTGCCTATGCTGTCATGTTCATGACCGTGTAGCACTTATTTAAAGTCACCCAAAACATGATGGAAATATGCCCTAGAGGCAATAATAAAGTTTTTATTATTATATTTCCTTATTCATGATAAAGGTTTATTATTCATGCTAGAATTGTATTGACCGGAAACTTAAATACATGTGTGGATACATAAACAAATACCATGTCCCTAGTGAGCCTCTACTAGACTAGCTCGTTTATCAAAGATGGTTAAGGTATCCTAACCATAGACATGAGTTATCATTTGATAACGGGATCACATCATTAGGAGAATGATGTGATGGACAAGACCCAACCGTTAGCATAGCATATGATCGTTCAGTTTATTGCTACTGCTTTCTTGATGTCAAATACATGTTTCTTCGACCATGAGATCATGCAACTCCCGGACACTGGAGGAATGCCTTGTGTGCCATCAAACGTCACAGCGTAACTGGGTGATCATAAAGGTGCTCTACAGGTATCTCCGAAGATGTTTGTTGGGTTGGCATGGATCAAGACTGGGATTTGTCACTCCGTTGACGGGAGGTATCTCTGGGCCCTCTTGGTAATACAGCATCACAAGAAGCTTGCAAGCAAAGTGACTAAGGAGTTAGTTATGGGATGATGTATTAGAGAACGAGTAAAGAGACTTGTAGGTAACGAGATTGAACTAGGTATGGAGATACCGACGATCGAATCTCGGGCAAGTAACATACCGACAGACAAAGGGAACTACGTATGTTGTCATAAAGGTTCAACCGATAAAGATCTTCGTGGAATATGTAGGAACCAATATGGGCATCCAGGTCCCGCTATTGGTTATTGACCGGAGAAGCGTCTTGGTCATGTCTACATCATTCCCGAACCCGTAGGGTCCGCATGCTTAACGTTCGTTGACGATATAGTATTATATGAGTTATGTATGTTGGTGACCGAATGTTGTTCGGAGTCCCGGATAAGATCACGGATATGATGAGGAGCTCCGGAATTGTCCAGAGGTGAAGATTGATATATGGGATAATAGTGTTTGATCTCCGGAAGGGTTCCGGAATTCACCGGAAGGTGTTTCAGATGTTTCCCAAAATGTTCGGATACGAGAACACTTTATTTGGGCCAAGGGGTAAAGCCCACGAGGTTTTAGGAAGGTGCAAAAAGGAGTTTTGCAGAGGCCAGGGGGCCAGACGCCAGAGACCCTGGCGTCTGGGGCCAGACGCCGAGGACCTTGGCGTCTGGTCCTGGAGTCCGAGAAGGACTCTTGCCTTGCAGGCTAAACCGACTTTGAGGAGGCTCTTTCTCCAAGAAACGACCCCATGGCTCAACATATAAATAGAGGGGCAGGGCTAGCACCCGGAACACATCAAGATTCACCAAGCCGTGTGCCGGCAACCCCGTCCTCTCTAGTTTATCCTCCGTCATAGTTTCCGTTGTGCTTGGCGAAGCCCTGCGAAGATTGTTCTTCACCACCACCGTCACCACATCATCGTGCTGTCGGAACTCATCTACTACTTCGCCCCTCTTGCTGGATCAAGAAGGCGAGGACGTCATTGATCTGAACATGTGCTGAACGTGGAGGTGTCGTACGTTCGGTACTTCATCGGGACGGATCGTGAAGGTGTACGACTACATCAACCACGTTGATAAATGCTTCCGCTTAGCGATCTTCAAGGGTATGAAGATGCTCTCCCCCTCTCGTAGCTATGCATCTCTATGGATAGATCTTGCGTGTGCGTAGATTTTTTGTTTTGTTTTTCATGCAACGTTCCCCAACAGTGGCATCATGAGCCAGGTCTATGCGTAGATGATATGCACGAGTAGAACACAAAGGAGTTGTGGGCGGTGATGTTCATACTGCTTACCACCAACGTATTATTTTGATTCGGCGGTATTGTGGGATGAAGCAGGCCGGACCAACCTTACATGTCCACATACATGAGACCGGTTCCACCGACTGATGCAACTTGTTTTGCATAAGGTGGCTGGCGGGTGTCTGTTTCTCTCACTTTAGTTGAATCGAATTTGACTACGGCCGGTCCTTGCAGAAGGTTAAAATAGCAAACTTGATAATCACTGTTGTGTTTTTGCGTAGGTAAGAACGGTTCTTGCTAGTTACCCATAGCAGCCACGTAAAACTTGCAACAACAAAGTAGAAGACGTCTAACTTGTTTTTGCAGGGTATGTTGTGATATGATATGGTCAAGACGTGTTGTGATATACGTTGTTGTATGAGATGATCATGTTTTGTAATATTGACAACCGGCAGGAGCCTTAGGGTTGTCTTTTAATTATTGTATGACCTGCGTGTCAATCATTAAGCGCCATGTAACTGCTTTACTTTATCGCTATGCGTTAGCAATAGTTGTAGAAACAATAGTTGGCGAGACGACCCCGATGCAACGATGGAGATCAAGGTGTCGCGCCGGTGACGATGGAGATCATGACGTTGCTTTGGAGATGGAGATCAAAAGCACAAGATAATGATGGCAATATCATGTCACATATTTTCATTGCATGTGATGTTTATCCTTTATGCATCTTATTTTGCTTAGAACGATGATAGCATTATAAGATGATCCCTTCACTTAGTTTCAAGATAAAAGTGTTCTCCCCGATTATGCATCGTTGCTAAAGTTCGTCGTTTCGAAGCACCTCGTGATGATCGGGTGTGATAGACTCTACGTTCACATACAACGGGTGTAAGCCAGTTTTGCACAAGCAGAATACTTGGGTCAAACTTGATGAGCCTAGCATGTACAGACATGGTCTCGGAACACTGGAGACCGAAAGTTCGAACATGAGTCATATAGTAGATATGATCAACATGAAGATGTTCATCATTGAAGACTACTCCATCTCACGTGATGATCGGACATGGTTTAGTTGATATGGATCATGTATCACTTAGACAACTTGAGGGATGTTGATTTAAGTGGGAGTTCATTAGTAATTTGATTAATTGAACTAAAATTTATCATGAACTTAGTCTTAATAGTTTTTGCATATCTATGTTGTAGATCAATGGCCCGTGCTACCGTTCCCTTGAATTTTAATGTGTTCCTAGAGAAAGCTAAGTTGAAAGATGATGGTAGCAACTACACGGACTGGGTCCGTAACTTGAGGATTATCCTCATTGCTGCACAGAAGAATTATGTCCTTTATGCACCGCTCGGTGACAGACCTACTGCAGGAGCTGATGCAAATGTTATGAATGTTTGGCAGGCTTGATTTGATGACTACTCGATAGTTCAGTGTGCCATGCTTTACAGCTTAGAACCGGGGCTCCAAAAGTGTTTTGAGCACCACGGAGCATATGAGATGTTCCAAGAGCTGAAATTCATATTTCAAGCTAATGCCCGGGTTGAAAGATATGAAGTCTCCAACAAGTTCTTTAGCTGCAAAATGGAGGAGAACAGTTCTATCAGTGAATACATACTCAGAATGTCTAGGTACCACAACCACTTGACTCGGCTGGGAATTGAGCTCCCAGATGAGTATGTTATTGATAGAGTTCTTCAATCATTGCCACCAAGCTATAAAGGCTTCGTGATGAACTATAATATGCAAGGAATGACTAAAACGATTTCCGAGCTCTTCGCGATGCTGAAATCTGCGAAGGTAGAAATCAAGAAAGAGCATCAAGTGTTGATGGTTAATAAAACCACCAGTTTCAAGAAAAAGGGCAAGGGAAAGAAAGGGAACTTCAAGAAGAATGGCAAGGAAGTTGCCGCTCCTATGAAGAAGCCCAAAGCTGGACCCAAGACTGAGACTGATTGCTTCTACTGCAAGGGTAATGGTCACTAGAAGCGGAACTGCCCCAAATATTTGGCGGATAAGAAGGATGGTAGAGTGAACAAAGGTATATTTGATATACATGTTATTGATGTGTTCCTTACTAGTGCTCGTAGTAGCACCTGGGTATTTCAAATACCGGTTCGGTTGCTCATATTTGTAACTCGAAACAGGAGCTGCGGAATAAACAAAGACTGGGTAAGGACGAGGTGATGATGCGCGTCGGGAATGGTTCCAAGGTTGATGTGATC
Source organism: Thinopyrum elongatum (assembly GCA_011799875.1). NCBI lineage: Eukaryota > Viridiplantae > Streptophyta > Magnoliopsida > Poales > Poaceae > Thinopyrum > Thinopyrum elongatum. Next base: position 152,058,002 of record CM022302.1, on the reverse strand, counting down.
GCCGTCGGCACGCTACCTCTACATCTACCTTCGGGATTAGTTTTAGACCTCAATAATTGTTATTTGGTGCCAGCGTTGAGCATGAACATTATATCTGGATCTTGTTTATTGCGAGACGGTTGTTCATTTAAGTCAGAGAATAATGGTTGTTCTATTTATATGAGTAACATCTTTTATGGTTATGCACCCTTAGTGAATGATCTATTCTTGTTGAATCTCGATCGTAGTGATACACATATTCATAATATTGATGCCAAAAGATGCAAAGTTGATAATGATAGTGCAACATACTTGTGGCACTGCCGTTTTGGTCATATTGGCGTAAAGCGCATGAAGAAACTCCATGCGGATGGACTTTTGGAATCACTTGATTATGAATCATTTGATACTTGCGAACCATGCCTCATGGGCAAGATGACTAAAACTCCGTTCTCCAGAACAATGGAGCGAGCTAATGACTTATTGAAAATAATACATACCGATGTATGTGGTCCGATGAGTGTTGAAGCACGCGGCGGGTATCATTATTTTCTAACCTTCACAGATGATTTGAGTAGGTATGGGTATATCTACTTGATGAAACACAAGTCTGAAACATTTGAAAAGTTCAAAGAATTTCACAATGAAGTGGAGAATCATCGTAACAAGAAAATAAAGTTTCTACGATCAGATCACGGAGGCGAATATTTGAGTTACGAGTTTGGCCTTCATTTAAGACAATGTGGAATTGTTTCACAACTCACGCCACCTGGAACACCACAGCGTAAAGGTGTGTCTGAACGTCGTAACCGTACTTTATTAGATATGGTGCATTCTATGATGTCTCTTACCGATTTGTCTTTATCATTTTGGGGTTATGCATTAGAGACAGCCGCATTCACGTTAAATAGGGCACCATCTAAATCCGTTGAGACGACACCGTATGAACTATGGCTTGGCAAGAAACCTAAGCTGTCGTTTCTTAAAGTTTGGGGATGCCACGCTTATGTCAAAAGGCTTCAGCCTGATAAGCTCGAACCTAAAGCGGAGAAGTGCATCTTCATAGGATACCCTAAAGAAACTATTGGGTATACCTTCTACCACAGATCCGAAGGCAAGATCTTTGTTGCTAAGAATGGGTCATTTCTAGAGAAGGAGTTTCTCTCGAAAGAAGTGAGTGGGAGGAAAGTAGAACTTAATGAGGTAGTTGTACCTGCTCTCGAATTGGAAAGTAGTACATCAGAGAAAACCGTTCCCGTGATGCCTACACCAACCAGAGAGGAAGCAAATGATGATGATCATGAAACTTCAGATCAAGTTACTACTGGTCCTCATAGGTCGACCAGAACACGTTCCGCACCAGAGTGGTACGGTAATCCTGTCCTGGAAGTCATGTTGTTAGACAACGGCGAACCTACGAACTATGAAGAAGCTATGACGAGCACAGATTCAGACAAATGGCTTGAGGCCATGAAATCTGAGATAGGATCCATGTATGAGAACAAAGTGTGGACTTTGGTGGACTTGCCCGATGATCGGCAAGCCATTGAGAATAAATGGATCTTTAAGAGGAAGACGGGCGCTGACGGTAATATCACTGTCTACAAAGCTCGACTTGTTGCAAAAGGTTTTTGACAAGTTCAAGGGGTTGACTACGATAAGACTTTCTCACTTGTAGCGATGTTTAAGTCTATCCAAATCATGTTAGCAATTGCCGCATTTTATGATTATGAAATCTGGCAAATGGACGTCAAAACTGCATTCCTTAATGGGTTTCTTAAGGAAGAGTTGTATATGATGCAACCGGAAGGTTTTGTCGATCCTAAAGGTGCTAACAAAGTGTGCAAGCTCTAGCGATCCATCTATGGACTAGTGCAAGCATCTCGGAATTGGAATAAACGCTTTGATGAGGTGATCAAAGCATTTGGTTTTATACAGACTTATGGTAAAGCCTGTATTTTCAAGAAAGTGAGTGGGAGCTCTGTAGCATTTCTAATATTATATGTGGATGACATATTGCTGATTGGAAATGATATATAATTTCTGGATAGCATAAAAGGATACTTGATTAAGAATTTTTCAATGAAAGACCTCGGTGAAGCTGCTTATATATTGGGCATCAAGATCTATAGGATAGATCAAGACGCTTAATAGGACTTTCACAAAGCACATACCTTGATAAGATTTTGAAAAAGTTCAAAATGGATCAGTCCAAGAAGGGGTTCTTGCCTGTTTTGCAAGGTGTGAAATTGAGAAAGACTCAAAGCCCGACCACGGTAGAAGAAAGAGAAAGGATGAAAGTCATTCCCTATGCCTCAGCCATAGGCTCTATAATGTATGCCATGCTGTGTACCAGACCTGATGTGTGCCTTTCCATGAGTCTGGCAAGGGGGTACAATAGTGATGCAGGAGTGGATCACTGGACAGCGGTCAAAATTATCCTTAGGCACCTAAGGAAGACTAAGGAAATGTTTCTCGGTTATGGAGGTGATAAAGAGTTTGTCGTAAAGGGTTATGTCGATGCAAGCTTTGGCACCAATACGTATTGAACGTGGGAGCAATTAGCTAGAGTAGCTTCATGCAGAGCATTGTAGACATAGATATTTGCAAAGTATGCACGGATCTGAATGTTGCAGTCCCGTTGACTAAAACCTCTCTCACAAGCAAAACATGATCACGCCTTAGAACTCATTGGGTGTTAATCACATGGCAATGTGAACTAGATTATTGACTCTAGTGCAAGTGAGAGACTGATGGAAATATGCCCTAGAGGCAATAATAAAGTTGTTATTATTATATTTCCTTATTCATAATAAAGGTTTATTATTCATGCAAGAATTGTATTGACCGGAAACTTAAATACATGTGTGGATACATAAACAAATACTGTGTCCCTAGTGAGCCTCTACTAGACTAGCTCGTTGATCAAAGATGGTTAAGGTTTCCTAACCATAGACATGAGTTGTCATTTGATAACGGGATCACATCATTAGGAGAATGATGTGATGGACAAGACCCAACCGTTAGCATAGCATATGATCGTTCAGTTTATTGCTACTGCTTTCTTAATGTCAAATACATATTTCTTCGACCATGAGATCATGCAACTCCCGGGCACCGGAGGAATGCCTTGTGTGCCATCAAACATCACAACGTAACTGGGTGATCAGAAAGGTGCTCTACTGTTATCTCCGAAGGTGTTTGTTGGGTTGGCATGGATCGAGACTGGGATTTGTCACTCCATGTGACGGAGAGGTATCTCTGGGCCCTCTCGGTAATACAGCATCACAAGAAGCTTGCAATCAAAGTGACTAAGGAGTTATTTATGGGATGATGTATTACATAACGAGTAAAGAGACTTGCCAGTAACGAGATTGAACTAGGTATGGAGATACCGACGATCGAATCTCGGGCAAGTAACATACCGATAGACAAAGGGAACTACATATGTTGTCATAAAGGTTCAACCGATAAAGATCTTCTCGGAATATGTAGGAACCAATATGGGCATCCAGGTCCCGCTATTGATTATTGACCGAAGAAGCGTCTCGGTCATGTCTACATCATTCTCAAACCTGTAGGGTCCACACGCTTAACGTTCGTTGACGATATAGTATTATATGAGTTATGTATGTTGGTGACCGAATGTTGTTCGGAGTCCCGGATAAGATCACGGATATGACGAGGAGCTCCGGAATAGTCCGAAGGTGAAGATTGATATATGGGATAATAGTGTTTGATCTCCGGAAGGGTTCCGGAATTCACCGGAAGGGGTTTCAGATGTTTCCCAAAATGTTCGGATACGAGAACACTTTATTTGGGCCAAGAGGTAAAGCCCACGAGGTTTTATGAAGGTCAAGGACCCTGGCGTCTGGTCCTGGAGTCCGAGAAGGACTCTTGCCTTGCGGGCTAAACCGACTTTGAGGAGGCTCTTTCTCCAAGAAACGCCCCCAGGGCTCAACATATAAATAGACGGGCATGGCTAGCACCCGGAACACATCAAGATTCACCAAGCCGTGTGCCGGCAACCCCGTCCTCTCTAGTTTATCCTCCGTCATAGTTTCCGTTGTGCTTGGCGAAGCCCTGCGGAGATTGTTCTTCACCACCACCGTCACCAAGCCGTCGTGCTGCCGAAACTCATCTACTACTTCGCCCCTCTTGCTGGATCAACAAGGCGAGGACGTCATCGAGCTGAACGTGTGCTGAACGCGGAGGTGCCGTACGTTCGGTACTTGATCAGGATGGATCGTGAAGGTGTACGACTACATCAACCGCGTTGATAAACGCTTCCGCTTAGCGATCTTCAAGGGTATGAAGATGCTCTCTCCCTCTCGTAGCTATGCATCTCCATGGATAGATCTTGCGTGTGCGTAGAATTTTTTTTGTTTTCCATGCAACGTTCCCCAACAAAACAGCCCAAGGTTTACTATGAGAACCAGCAATACCTCGGAGCATGTCCCATGTTTTATATCTCTCTGGAACTTGGGCCTCCCCATATACAAACGTTACTCTCACTTGGGATTCAACTAGATCATAAATTAAAATGCCAATATGATACTTCGAATAACCAACAACCTCCACTTTTATTTCATCATTCCAAAATATTCCGAGCCCACCACTCCTACCAGAGCTACTAACTGCAAAACTTTTATTAAAACCTAGTGTACCTGCTAGATTTTCCACTCTCGTACCCTCCATTTGAGTTTCTAAGATACAAAGGATAGAGGGGGCCAACAACCTCGTGAGATCACGAAGCTCTCTAACTGTTGCGGGATTGCCAGCCCGCGACAGTTCCAACATAAGAGACTCATTGCGCTAGGGGCGACCCACCTTGGGGGCCCGCCAAACGCGCATCATTATTTTTGCTCGGAATTGTGCTCTTCACCGGTGCTCTGTCAAGTGTTGTTGGACTGGGTTTATTCCTCTTTGGTTCCTGTTTCGATGAGGGGCTTTGTGGGAGGCATGTTTGCATGTGTCGCAGAAGATGAAGCGTTCATGGAGCCCTTCGGGTCAGCAACAATTGCCACCCCCCTTTTCCTGTTTCTGTCAGCATCTTCCATCGTCACATCGTGCGCATTGTTTTCTGGTTCCTCGAATTCAGACTGCTCAAACGGCTCGTGTTGCGAGCCTCCACGCCCGCGGCCTCGACCTGATCTGCCTCTTCAGCGACCTCCTCTATTCCCTGATCCTTCACCTGGGCCTCTACCCGGTCCTCTGAACCATGTGGCTCCCAGCTCTTTGAACACTAAAGCTTTTGGGGGATGAACCCCATCTCCACATTCCTTAAAAGTATGCCCAAGATTTCCATAGACCGCACACCAATCTGGGAGCCTTTCATACTTCACCCTGAAAATTTCCCTATGGAGGATATCCTTATTTTTTATCACCAGCGAGACAACGTTCCTGAGGGGCTTGGTGACATCAATTTTAACCCTTACACGAACAAAATTACCTTCAAAGTCTTGGGGCTTTGGTTCAGCATAGATAAATTCTCCTACCGTCGCCGACAAGGCCTTGACTTTGGAGAAAAAACCATCTGGTAGATCGTGGATCTGCAACCAAATATCAATCTTGCTGAGCTCTATCAGTGAAGGCTTAGTGAAGCCATCATAAGGTGCCAGAATCACAGCTTTCCCTTTGTACTGCCATGGTCCTTCTTCCATCACCCGTTCCCATCACCAAGACAAGAGAATTGCAGTGTATATAGATTGTCCACGAGCGGCCTGATTTTCACCTCCTGGGCCAAATCCCATGCCACCCTCATGTTCCTGTAAAACCAATACTGACTATAGGGTTTATCTGTGTGAACCTTCGCGAGCGCCATCCAGCGGGTCGCCTCACGCGGCAGTTCATCATCTTCAACCACTACATCTTGCAGATCATCTTCCTTCAGTCCTAATTCTTCCATCATTGCTTCGAGATCAGTAGTGGAACCCGACCCCGCTGCAACCTTCGCCATTAGTTCTCTTACCCGAGATCAATCCTGTTCACGGGCGGTGTGGACCGTAGCAATCCCACACCAGCGTCGCCGCCGAGGCCCGTGAGCCCTAGCAGTCGGAAAGGCGAGGAGGGCAGGGGAGATCAGATCTCTACCGGGGAGGGGGGGGGGGGGGGGGGGGCAGTCGCCGCCGCCGGGAGGAGAGAGAACTAGCAGCGTGCGGCCCACGTATCTGCTGGTTTTCTTTTTCGGATATGGCAGCTACCTGGGCTGGCCCATGAATAGAACCTCCCGGAGGACAATGGGCCCACTTCGCACGTTGAATGGGTCGCATCTCACATCGAGTATTATTTTTAGGCCCATAAGCGGCGCTGCTCTCGTCCTCTTCTCCCGTCTCTGTCGCCCCCCCCCCCCCCCACCCCCCCCCCCCCCCCCACGGGCGAACCATCGCAAGGATCGTCGCCCTCCTCCTCCTTGCGCGCTCTCCTCCTCCGCCCCCTGTCACGCCTTCGCCACGTTATCGATCGAATGTTTGACGATCTGCTCGTGTGTCGTGTTGCTCGAAACCGCGACGTGATGCGATCGATGCGCATGCCGTCCGCACGCGCGGTTTGTAGACCTTTGTTGGTTCATAGGCGACGTGTGACCTCTCGCGCGTAATACGTGGATCGCACCGTGCGTCTGGGATCTAATCGAAATTGGTTCGGCGATCCCCGGCGCCGGCCTGTAGGAGCTTAGCCGCTGGTACTGTTCGTCCATGCGTGATTCTGACCGTCTGGAACATGGGATTCTGGTGCCATGCATCCGTGGTGCGATCTCAGCTCCTTGGAGATTAGAACGGGCCGACACATTTTGAATTGGAATGGCATTGTCAGTCTGTTACATGACGACACGCTTACAGAGCAAATGGTGGATGCGGGGTATACAATATACTATATCACTAAGCTTCCTGGATTGGAGGCCTTGCAATCAATTGAGGTCTCCGATTGAAATTTGGTCATCCAATTTTGACCGGGTCAACAATTTCTTAAAACTCTCTCATTTAATTTTTTATACGATACACTATGCTTCCTAATTTTTAAAGCTTCACAATTAATTGAGGCTTCAATTTAGAAGTGGGTCACCTGATTTTGACCGGGTCAACAATTTCTCAAGAAGCTCTCCCATTTAATTATTTTAATTCTCTATGTTCCCTAATATTAAAGCTCTTTCATTCGATTGAGGTATTTAGTTTTGGATTTAGTTTACGATATTGATCGGGCCAACGATTTTTCAAATCGATCAGCAGCAACTAGCCTATAAAAACATATCAACCCCTCGCAAACTCTCATCACCCAGAAAAAAGTGCCACCATGTGATACTATAGCACGAATATAGTACATGCAACCACCGATGCAAAAATTTCACCACATAAATATGGGTTAATTAGCGGATAACACAGAATCATAACGCGAAAGGCCCACCAAATAACTGCATTATAAATAAACATGAAATACACTTCATCATCTCCCCACCGGCCAAACTAAATATTCCATCAGTGTCAAACTATAAGGGGTATTATTTCTTGGAAAGTCAATTTTTTTTAACTTTGACCAAGTTTAGAGCCAAAAATATCGACATCCACAAGATTAAACAAAAATATATGAAAAATCATTTCATGGTGAATCTAATAACACCAATTTGATATTGTGAATTGCTATATATTTCTCTACAAATCTGATCAAACTTAAAGAAGTTTTGACATTTAAAAAAAAAATACACCACATATTTTGAAATAGAGTGAGTAAAGAAATTTAAGAATCCCAACAACATCAACGGCGCAGCAAAGCGCGCCCAACCCTTCTAGTTAGTAATTAATGTTTGTGTCCAAGTCGCAGAAGCGTAATCTTTGAATATATGTTGGCATTTTGTTGGACTGAATTTCATTTTGTAATGTGTGACTGGTTCATCTCATACTTAGCACTCATTTTTCTTTCTGATCTGACGATATAAGGTTCAGTCATGACACCATGACACCAGCCCTTGATATCATTGATTATACTCGAATTTCCCGTTATATGTTTAGTTCTATCTCAATATCTGCATAAGGCATTATCCTTTAAAACATTTTGCTACAAGATGTCATAGCTCCGTTTCGCGTGATGCACTAATGCAGATGACGGAATCACCATTTTTGCCGCGTGAGAGGCTTTTTAAGCAGCAGCAGTATTTCCAGAGCTTGAGCAAGCACACTCACCTGAAAGGTCGTTACGATGCGATCACCTCCGTCGGCATCCCCCTCGCGCTTGCTGCATCGAGCCTATTCATGATTGTAAGTTTGGAGCTTTGTCTGTTCATGATCATGATTGTAATTGTTTTTTCTGCTCTTGTTTCCGATTAGTCGGTGACCTGTATCTTGTTGTGCAAACAGGGTCGTGGTGTCTACAACATGTCTCACGGAATCGGGAAAAAGCAGTGACTGTCAGTGGCTTTGCTGTTGGCTCAGTACTTTGACATGGGAGAGGATTTTGCTGTCCGAAGGTTATGAGCCCGTGACGTCTTTTTTAGTTGCACAAATTAATAATGCTATATCAAAGTTCCATCTGTGGGTACTTTTCTAGTTCTCCTTTCGTTAGTTCCTGTGGGCACCTGGTGTCAACGAACCGATGCTGAATAGACAGCAACAATGTTCAACTATCGGCAATGTTGCCATGTGTTCTCTTTTAACCTGTGGCATATTCGTACAAGTCTTTCAGGTGATCGTGGTGTATTTTATGTTTGATGATCTGTATGCAAGCTAGTTCATGCACATTTCAAGCTGAAGCCCTGTTGGGCCCGATTCAGTCTTCCATGAGCCGGTGGACACGAAATATATGACGTTTAAGCAGTTCAAATTATTTTTTATAATATTTTTTAAACAACTACTCCCTCCGTTTCTAAATATAAATCTTTTTAGAGATTTCAATATGGACTACATACAGATGCATATAGACGCATTTTGAAGTGCAGATTCACTCATTTTGCTCCGTATGTAGTCCATATTAAAATCTTTAAAAAGACTTATATTTAGGAACGGAGAGAGTACAACAGAGTCCCATGAACAACTACAGCAGATAACGATAACATCAGTAACTAGATCTAGAGCTCCTTGTCATCGTCATCATCGTCATACTTGACAAAGAACTGTCCCGTGGCTTTATCATTGTCATCGTTGTCGTCATACTCAACAAAAGCCTGTCCCGTGGCTTCATACTGCCGAAGGATGTCTTCCTCGCAGTCCCGCGCCGCCTGCAGGGACTTGAAGAGGGCGACAGCGGAACGGTGATAAGCCTCGCGGATCTCAGGGTCGATGGCGGTCAAGCTGTCGATACGCTCGTGGTCGACCGGGCGGATGGGCTTGCGGGGCGGGAGCGCCATGAGCGAGGTGATGTACTCCTGTCTGACCAGCTCCATCTTCTTCCCGTTCTTGAAGACGATCACTCTCCCCTTGTCGCTGGCTCCAGCCTCTGGCACCTTCTCGGCTTCCGTCACCGCAGCCTTCGATTCCGCGAGATCCGACTTAATGAAGTCCATCGCCTCCAAGCTATCTACGGATGTGGATGTGTGGCGGAGGCTGTTTGATTGTGGTGAACATAGAGCGGGAACGGGGTTATTTATAGCTTCTCATCCGAGCACCGAGTCGGCCGGGATCGCGTGTCTTTGAATTCTCAGGTGCGTACTCTGTCTCCGATCCGGCTCGGGAGTCCGGAGTGCGCACGCGCGGTGATAACCAGCCCTGGACCCTGACCTCGGCCGTTTGTAGATGGGCCAACGGGGCCTACCCCCATACCCCTTCCAAAAAAAAAGTAATATGAAGATATACAGATAGAAAAACGCAGGATTTTCACTAAAAAAACGCAGGATTTTTTTGAACATGGTATAGACGCAGGCACTCATACATACGCACATATAAGCACCCCATGAATGCACACATGCACACACTACCTCTATGAGCACATCCGAAAGACTAAGCCAGGACATCATCTTGAGATTGATGAAGTCGCCACAGACGTTGTCTAGTCGACGGGAATGTCTCCTTCCACATAAAATCCCGTGGGATGCCAAAACGCAGAATCTTACAATGAGTGTCAATGGATGGTGCACGGGAAAAAACACAGGAGCTTTAGAGGATCGAGAAGAGAGAATAGGGAGATAGTGTGTGAAGATGCATTGGGCTTCTCCAAAGAAAAATTGAAAGAGGTTTGAGCTCATATTGATATACCTATGGAATGAGGGGCATAGGAATGGATTCCATAGGAATTTAGGAACTCCAATCCAATGATTCAAAGGTCTTCCTTAGGATTCAAATCCAAAATTCCACAAAAATTCTCCAATCCAAAGGGACCTTAACCGGTTATACTTTGAGTGGTAGTGTACACCAGTAAAATTTATCACTCGTTCCCACTAAATGTCGCAATCGGACCAAGGGAGTGTTGGTCAGCCAGTCAACCCGACAAAATGTTTTCCTGGTTTATATAGGTTCTAGAAGGTCCTAAACAGGTCATTTGTTTTCCTTTCTTTCATGTTGCTTATCTACTGGTTTACTTCTTATATTATGGGGTTTTTTGTTTTACTATTTACATTTTGCTCATTATTATTATTTTGATTTTCTTTTTCGTATTTTTCCGGGGTTTTCTTTTATTTTTAAAAAGTTTATGTTCTTCACTAAAAAAATGTCCACTAAGTTTCGCCATTTCAAATATAATTCAAGATTTTTTTCCTAAAAAATGGCTATGGTTTTCTATATATGTGCAAGCAAGAAAAACCTGAAAGAAAAGAAAACCACACCGGAGACCGAGGACGCTCCGTAAGGAACGCATGCGCTGAAATGCTGAAAGTACTCTGATGTCACCTAAAGGGGGTGAATAGGCGTTTTATAAAATTTTACGGATTTGTCTTTATCCTAATGCGAAAATTAAACTAGGCGGATACTTTTCAAGCACAAATCCTAAATAGACTAGCTTGACTAAGTACATCAACAACTTAATCTAAAAAAGATATGCACTTATGGAAACTAGGAATCAGAAGTACGCAATACTAGTTTACAGAGATATGAAAATGAATGATAAAAGCAAGCACAAGTAAGCAATACAAGCTTACACAAGTTATATCAAAAGATATGATAATGAATGATACAAGCTAGCAATCCATATTAGGCACAAGATATATCAATATTAGAAAGTATGAATTGCGAAAAGTAAAGGGACAAGACACAAAGGATATGTTCGCGAAGTTCAAGTATCCACCGATACAATAGTCTCCGTTGGTCGGGTGGGTGTTACCACGAAGGCACACCAACACCACAAAGTCTCACTTTCCTCTCCTTGAGATACCACCACAACGTGTGATACGGCTAGCTTCTTCCTCCACTCTGAAGATGGCAAGCTCCAAAACCACTTCACAAACCCAACGAAATTAACTCGGGCCTCTTCACAATCTCCACAAATGGGTCACCGACAACAATCCACCAAACTGTCTAGGAGCGGTGGCTCCAAGAGTAACAAGCTCATGAGCTCTCACTCGAACAAATTGACACAGTGAGCTCAAACCAATGCAACAAATACAAAGCAAGAAATACATGCATCCACCAAGATGATGATACCTTCTCAGTCAAGCTTGGAGACGGCACCGTGGGCTGCGACAGTCGCTTCATGCTTGGAACCGACAAGAGGGCCTCCATCACGATGAACTAGTCATGGTTTCGCAACCACACGAACATCCATGAAGGTGGCATCCACGCCTTCCATTTTAAGGCAAGCGCCGCCTCTCTTTCATTGTCCATCGTCTGTAGACGCGACACCGCCAGCTGCAGCTACCTCCTATACATATGATCCATGATGATCCGACGGACTCTGCCTCTCTTTTGGAGATCGCACGCCTTTTGGATCTTGTTAGACTTTGATTTCAACCGATGGCTGTGCTCTGTGATTCAGCTTGTAAGACTACCATCTCTCTGTTAATATAGACCCATTACCTTGCTTTGCTTGCTCTACTTTATGTAGGTTGCATGTTTGCTGTCTCGGTGATACTTTTGCAATAAGTTACTTCATTCAAGGGCACACTGTTGATGCCATACAAATTATCAAATTTGATCCACCTGGAGATGCGCTTATGTGCCAAAAGTGGACATTTGAACAAGATTAGCAACATTCAAAAAATGTTGGGGTGTGATTGTGGGGAGGTGGTGAGGTAGGGTATTGTTTCTACTGTGTGCCAAGTACAGCGATTAGGAACTAATAGAAGGTTTTTTAAAACTTCAAAGTTAAGTCAGTAGAGCGATTTAAGGCCAGAGGCCAACAGTGCTGATTCCTGATTACATTTCTTATGTTTACACCTTACAGCCCAGCCCTTCATATCAATGATTATATATAATCCGTTACAACTGCTCAGTTCTTTGCGAAGATTTGCCACTCTTTTTTTCCCACCTTGCCACATGCAGTCTTAGTTTCTTTTCTTGTGATGCACTAATGTAGATGACAGAATCGCCGTTTTTGCCACGTGAGAGGCTTTTTAAGCAGCAGCAGTATTTCCAGAGCTTGAGCAAGCACACTCACCTGAAAAGGGCGCTACGATGCGATCACCTCCTTCGGCATCCCCCTTGCACTCACTGCATCGAGCCTATTCATAATTGTAAGTTTGGAGCTTTGTCTGTTCATGATCATGATTGTAACTCCCCCGCAAAAAAAATCATGATTGTAACTGTTTTTTCTGTTCTTGTTTCCGTTTAGCCAGTGATCTGTATCTTGTTGTGCGAACAGGGTCGTGGTGCCTACAACATGTCTCACGGAACCGGGAAAAAGCAGTGACCGTCAGTGGCTTTGCTGTTGGCTCAGTACTTTGACATGAGCGGTTCTTTGAAGGATTTTGCTGTTCGAAGGTTGTATGAGCCCGTGACGTCTTTTTTAGTTGCACAAATAATGCTATCAAAGCTCCATCTGTGGGCACATTTCTAGTTCTCTTTTCGTTGGTTCTTGGGCACCTGATGTCAGCGAACCAATGTTGAATTGACAGCAGCAATCAATGTTCAACTATCGGCAATGTTACTACTTTGTAAAGTCTTTGTGAATAATTAATAAGGTGGCCGCATGCATCGCCCAGATGCAGAGACCGGGGGTAGGTCCTCCTTTTCTAAAAAAAAAACTATCGGCAATGTTGCTATATGTGTTCTCTTTTAACCTGTGGTATACTCGTACAAGTCTTTCAGGCGATCATGGTGTATTTTATGTTTGATCTGTATGCAAGCTAGTTCATGCACATTTCAAGTTGAAGCGCTGTTGGGCCCGGTTCAGTCTTGCATGAGCCTGTGGACACGAAATATATGATGTTTAAGCAGTTCAAAATATATTTCATAATATTTTTTAAACAACTACAACAGAGTCCCATCAACAACTACAGCCGGTAACGATAACATCAGTAACTATATCTAGAGCTCCTCATCACCGTCTTCATCATCATCATCGTCGTGGTCATACTCGACATTCGACAAAGGCCTGTCCCGTGGCTTCATCATCATCCTCGTCGTCGTCATACTCAACAAAGGCCTGTCCCGTGGCTTCATACTGCCGAAGGATGTCGTCCTCGCAGTCCCGCGCCGCCTGCAGGGACTTGAAGAGGGAGACAGCAGAACGGCGATAAGCCTCGCGGAACTCAGGGTCGAGTGTGGTCAAGCTGTCGATAAGCTCGTGGTCAACCGGGCGGATGGGTTTGCAGGGCGGGAGCGCCATGAGCGAGTCGATGCACTTCTGGCTGACCAGCTCCATCTTCTTCCCGTTCCTGAAGACGATCACTCTCCCCTTGTCGCTGGCTCCAGCCTCCGTCGCCTTCTCGACTCCCGCCACCGCAGCCTTCGATTGTGCGAGGTCAAAGTTGCTGAAGTCCATCGCCTCCCTTCACCTCTCTCCGAGATATCTATGGGTCTGGATGTGGATGTGGATGTGTGGCGGCTGTTGGATTGTGGTGAACATAGAGCGGGGGCGGGGTTATTTTATAGCCTCTCATCCTGGTACCGAGTCGGCCGCGGGATCGTGGGTCTTTGAATTCAAGTACGTTCTCTGTCTCCGATCCGGCTCGGGAGTCCGGAGTGCGCACGCTCGGTGATAACCAGCCCTGGACCCTGACCTCGGCCGTTGTAGATGGGCCAACTAGGCCTAGCGCCATACCCCTCAAAAAAGAATTTAGAATATGAAGATATAGACATAGAAAAACGCAGGATTCACCTAAAAAAACGCAAGATTGAGATGTCACATATCGTCAAATCCTGTGGGATGTCAAAACACAGGAATCTTGCAATGAGTGTCAATGGATAGTGCACGGGGAAAGAACACAGGAGCTTTAGAGGATCGAGAAGAGAGAATAGAGAGATAGTGTGTGAAGAGGCATTGGGCTTCTCCTCCAAAGAAAATTTAAAAGAGGTTTGAGCTCATGTTGATATACCTATGGAATGAGGGGCGTGGGAATGGATTTCATAGGAATTTAGGAACTCCAATCCTATGATTCAAAGGTCTTCCTTAGGATTCAAATGCAAAATTCCACAAAAATCCTCCAATCCAAAGCGGGCCTTAACTGGTCATACTCTGAGTGGTAGTGTACACCAGTAAAATTGGTCAAACCGACAAAATGTTTTCCTGGTTTAGACTTTAGATGGGTTCTAGAAGGTTCTAAACAGGTCATTCGGTTTCCTTTCTTTCATTTTGCTTATCTACTGTTTACTTATTATTATGGGGTTTGTTTTTTGTTTTATTATTTATATTTTGCTCATTATTATTTTATGGTTTTCTTTTTCATATTTTTTTATTTTGGGTTTTCTTTTCTTTTAAAAAAAGCACATGTTTTTAACCAAAAAATGACCACTAAGTTTTAAAAATGTCCATGAAAGTTTAGAAAAAATGTTACGCTTTTTAAAAAATGTTCGCCATTTCAAATATAGTTCAAGATTTTTTTCGTAAAAAGTGTCCATGGTTTTTTAATATGTGCAAACAAGAAAAACCTGAAAGAAAAGAAAACCACACCAGAAACTAGGGACGCTCTGTAACAAACGCTTGCACTGAGAAGGTGAAAGTACTCAGATGTCACCTAAAGGGGTGAATGGGTGTTTTATAAACTTTTACGGATTTAGCTTTATCCTAATGCGAAAATAAACTAGGCGGATACTTTTCAAGCACAAATCCTAAATATTCAATCTCAACTGTGTATGTTCCCGAAGTGCAAGGTGTCTCACATTATCAGCTCTAGGTCAGATCATTGTCCTCTCTTTATCGAGCTATTGGGACCGCCTCCTAGGGACGGTCTTTTTTCTAAACAGTTGAGATATGAGGCTTATTGGGAGAGGGAAGGTTCTTTGTTGGATGATCATATCAAATCTTATTGGAGTTCTGGGCAGCAGATAAATGATCTAAAAGATGTGACTGCAAATTTAGTCAGTTTAATAAAATCCCTTCATGGGTGGAGCCGAAAGCATATAGGTTATCTACCAAAAAAGTTAGATGGGGCGCGTAAGAGATTATTTGCGCTTTCTAAAAGAAATGATCAGTCTGCCAAGTTGGAAAGCAAGAAAATTATTAGAGAGATGGATGAGCTCCTTCTAAAGGAGGAGATTATGTGGAAACAGAGATCCTGTATGGATAAAATGAAGTGGGGTGATCGTAATACAAAATTCTTTCAAAGGAAGGCTTCTTGGAGAGCGAAGAAAAATAATATTTCTGCTCTCAGAAAGAGTGATGGATCTCTCACGGAAAACTTAAAGGAAATGAAGAGTATCACAAATTCATTCTTCAAGGAACTTTATACTTGTGATGATATGGTTAACCCTGCGCGTATTATTCCTCTTGTTCAACCTTTGGTGAGTGATGACATGAATGAAGCTCTTTGTAAACCGTTCTCTGAATAGGAGATTAATGATGCGCTTTTTCAAATTGGGCCTTTGAAAGCGCCGGGTCCTGATGGTTTTCCTGCAAGATTTTTTCAGCGCAATTGGGGTTTGATTAAAGAGGATATCATTCGCGCTGTCCAACAATTCTTCACGTCTGGATGTATGCCAGATGGGATTAATAATACAACTATCGTATTGATTCCTAAAGTGAAGAACCCTTGGTCTATTAAATATTTCAGGCCGGTCAGTCTATGCAATGTGGTATATAAGATCATCTCCAAATGTCTTGTCAACAGGCTGAGACCTATTCTGGAGGGTATGATCTCTCCTACCCAAAGTGTGTTTATTCCGGGTAGATTAATTTCTGATAATGCTCTTATCACCTTTGAATGTATGCATTCTTTGAGTACGTTAAAAGATTCTCGTGGAGAATTTTGCGCCTATAAGTTAGACCTGGCTAAAGCTTATGATCGTGTGGATTGGGATTTCTTAAAGAGTATGCTTGGAGCTTTTGGTTTTGCGCCGGTCTGGATCAACTGGATTATGACTTGTGCTACATCAGTAAAATTCTCGGTACGTTTTAATGGCCAGCTGTTGGATTCCTTTTCTCCTTCTCGTGGCCTCAGACAAGGGGATCCCTTATCTCCATATCTGTTCTTGTTTGTGGGAGAGGCCTTATCGTTATTGTTTAAGAATGCGTGTGATAATGGGACCCTTCAGAATTTTCATCTCAACAGGCAGACTTCAGGTATATCCCATTTGTTGTTCGCTGATGACTGTCTGCTCTTCTTTAAGGGGACCATTGATCAAACTTTGGCAATTAAAAACATTTTGAATATTTATGAAGAGGGAACATGTCAGTTGTTGAGTCCTGACAAGTGCTCCATTCTGTTTGGGAAGAGTTGTAGTGTGGAAAATCAAGTATCCACTATGGTTATTTTAAAAATTACGACTAACGGTTTCGATGACAAATATTTGGGATTACCAGTTCCAGAAGGAAGAATGAAGGCGGGTAAGTTTCAATCAACCAAAGACAAAGCTCTGAAAAGGCTTTCTGATTGGATCGAAAAATATGCTTCAAGTGGGGTGCAGTAAATCCAGATTAAATCTGTTATTCAAGCCCTTCCTGTCTTTGCAATGGGAATCTTTAAGTTTCCAGCCTCTCTTTGTGAGGACTTGTCTCAGATTATTCAAAAAAATTGGTGGGGAGATGAAGAGAAAGAAGAAAAACCCATTGGCTGGCTTGGGACAAATTAACAAGACCAAAAGGAGAAGGAGGTATGGGTTTTCGTGATCTTAGGCTTTTTAATCAGGCTTTATTGGCTAAACAAGCTTGGAGTTTATTGATAAATCCAGAGTCACTTTGCGTAAAGCTGATGAAAGCAAAGTATTACCCTCAAGGACATCTTCTTGATACGGTTTTTCCGCAGTCAACTTCGAGGACTTGGCAAGGTATAATGCATGGTCTTGATCTTCTCAAAAAGGGGGTTATCTGGAGAGTTTTTGATGGATCTAGTATAAATATTTGGAGAGACAACTGGCTGCCTAGGATGTCTGGACTTAAAATTTCAGCTAAAATGAATAGAACCAGGATTAAATGGGTGTCAGAATTATTCTTGTCTGGGTCAAGGAGATGGGATGTGAATTTAGTCAATCACTTGTTCTTTTCCCATGACGCCGATGAAATTTTAAAGTTGCGTATCCAGTCCTTGGGTGAGGGTGATTTTATTGCTTGGCACTATGAGAAGAGTGGTTTGTTCACAGTAAAAAGTGCATATAATCTGGCGCTTAGTCTCAAGGAGGGGAAGGAGGAGCAAGGGCAATCTAGTGGAAGCGCGAATGGGGATAGGAAACTTTGGAATGTCATTTGGAAAGCCAATGTCCCTCAAAAGATCAGAATTTTTGCATGGCGGGGGGCTTCTAATAGCCTAGCGGTACAGGTTAATAGAGTTAAGCACCATCAGGCTACTTCGGGATTGTGCTCTATTTGTGGTATGGAGGACGAAAGTACGTTTCATGCTTTGGTGACATGTCCGAAGGTGAGAGCTCTGCGCATGGAGTTGAGAGGAGTGTGGAATATTCCCAGAGAAGAAGTGTTCAAGTGCTCAGGACCTGATTGGATGCTTATCTTGTTGGACCAATTAACCACTACTGTTCGTGAGCAAATCTTATTCATGTTCTGGAGAGCTTGGCACTTACGCAATGATCTTATTTTTGCCAAAGGGAAAGAGTCTGTTTCAAACTCGGCTAATTTTGTGGATAATTATTGGGCGACGTTTTCATCTTGCCATCATGCAAAAACCGTCACATGAGTCAAAGGTAAGGGAGCTGAGGTGGGGTTGCAGTCTCGTACTTCTCCACCAAGTATCTGTGAGGTATGGCGCCCCCCGCCTTTTGATTATATTAAGATCAACGTGGATGCTAGTTTTGTGGAGAGCATTTGTGCTGCGAGTGTGGGAGTTGTTGCCAGGAATTCGGTCGGTGACGTTGTCGTTTCCTCTTGGGATTATATTGGTTCGTGTACCGGTGTTGATGAAGCGGAACTCCGGGCGTGTCTAGCGGGACTATATATCGGTATCACTCTCCATAAGCCTGTTATTTTGGAAACAGGCTGCTCTTTTGTGGTTTCTTTTCTTGCACATGATAACCTTGATAGATCGGCTCTGGTGGATCTCAAGAAGGAAGCCTTAGCCCTTACCAAGCTTCTTCCAAATTTTAAGCTGGCGAAGATTAGAGGACAAGCAAACGAGGTGGCTCATCAGATAGCTAAGTTTAGTTTTGATAATAGGTCGGATGGCCTTTTATGTAATAGTTTTCCGCCCTGTGTGGCGAATGTTGTATTGAACGATTGTACTCGATCTTTTAATTAATTAATACATGGGTTTTTTTTCAAAAGAAAAACTAAGTGCATCAACAACTTATTCTAAACAAGATATGCACTTAAGGAAACTAAGAATCACAAGTAGGCAATACAAGTTTACAGAGATATGAAAATGAATGATAGAAGCAAGCACAAGTAAGCAATACAAGCTTACGCAAGTTATATCACAAGATATGACAACTAATGATACAAGCTAGCAATTTATATTAGGCAGAGGGAGTACTTCTTTTATTACTCTTCATGGCAGGTAACTCTGAGGTGACTTGCTTTTTTTATTCGGATCATATAGTATCAGATGGCCTCTCAAGAAGCCATTAGCAAGGTAATTAGTTGAAATAACTGCAGATGATAATTAAGCAATAACATATGCTATGAACTAACTTAGTGAAATCCATTTATTTTTGGATACTTAGTTAATCCGTGTTTTTCTCCTTAATCTTTACATCTTTACATTTTCAAATCTGCTTGACAAGTAAGGAAAAAAGCTTATAGATTAAACAATGTGTTCAAGTGTTCATCACTATAGATTGACCTAGGAAGTGAAGATTGAACTATATCAAGGGGGAATGGCGTGGATATCTTAGCTCTCAGTTCTTGATCACCATGCCACTGCATTCTATAAATCAAATTTTGTTTAGCTGTTCCCCTGGTGATCTTGTTTGTTGTGGTTGGTGCTTCAGGTTTATTCCTCCTCCCCTCTTTCACCAGATTTTCCAAATATGGTCGTTTCACACAGCCAAGATATGTAAAGCTACAGGAGGGTGCGATTGGCTATGTTGATGTGCTTGTTTTCAGGTTTGCCCTAATTTATTTGATCTATTGTTTCATTGCATTTTGCAGGTCCAGGTTTAAATATAACATGTCGTATAATAATGCTACTCTTTCTACTCTAGGATCACGCTAATTAGTTGATGAATAGATAAATTCATATATCTAACATGTCATCTGCTGCTTGATATTGTTGCTGGTACGTTCAAACGTACAGCTTGTTACTCATCATGACATGATAATGTGTTCTGCCATGCCCTCACTCCTCTCCCCCAACAGTACTTTCAGTGCAGTACACAGAGGACAACCTAAAGAAATACATCCACCAAGATGATGATACCTTCCCAGTCAAGCTTGGAGGCGGCACTGTGGGCTGCGATCATGGTTTCGCAACCACGCGAACATCCACTGGCTACGTATAGGTTTTCGGCACATGACTTTGTTTTCGTTCCATGGCAAATTAAGAGTATGTTGGGCAAACAAAGAAGTAAATTAAGAGGCGGAGGTAAGTGAGAGTGTATGGGTGTGTTCCCGCAAACAAAACAAAAAAATAGTGTATGGGTGTGAATTAGACGTTCTCCGTTGGAATGTAGTATAGCTCACTTGAACCGAACATACCATTGGTCTAGCTTAGCATCTCTGGTACCAACTGAGCACTGAATAGTCTGAACTGAATACTTAGTTCACTAGAACGGGCCTAGTTCTTCCCTTGGTTAAAATTTTGGATGATAGAAAGAACGGTGCTGGTTCATCTCTTTTTTTTTTATGTACGGTGCTAGTTCATCTCTGATACGAGCAGAGTACTGAACTTTGAAGCGAGCTAGTGAACCGAGCACACAATAAAGCAGCAATTAGAACACATACTCCAGATCAAACTATAGTCAGAAACCGCAGGCAATCATATCCACAAACAGAAGTAACATAATCCACTTTTTTGTTGAAAATAACCATGCTGATAAATCTACAGAACATATCTTCTAATCAGTTCCATATTCGCACGAAGACTTGAACTCATGAGCCAAAAAGCGCTTGAGATTGACAGCATGCTCCTGCACTCTATCCAGCAGTATGAACATATGATACTCATTAAGCTCAGTTAAGCAAAAAAAAAAGAAGCATAAATGCAACTTCTTTGCACAAGTGTCAGTTCTCAAGTTAATAAATCTAGTTGTGTACGATTGTAGGCCTTAAAATTTAAAGGAAGCTGCCATTCACCATCAACATATATAGGTTGGCAGATTGCAGCCGCTTTACCAAACCAGACCCTTGGCACCACATCAGGAAAAATGAAACTCGGGGAAGAGTGAATAGCGTTGCTTTTATCTTAGGAATGTGAGAAAAAGGAAAAATTACATTGTGTACTACATGTGCTGGCATCCACAGGAGCATGTCAGATTCACACTTTGGCTACTACATGTGTGAAAAAAATAAGATTCTGAATCCAGTGTGTGGAACTTTCCAATGGAAAACCATACAGTTATGAGCAGCATCAACACTTCAACAGTCATATCACATAATAATGGAAGGATTGCCCTGATGCACATCTATAAAAATATTTAAAATGGAACGTGTCACAAATCAATTGAAAATGAAGATGTCATGATATTTGCTCTCCTATGTGTTACAGAAAATGGAAATATATTTCGACGAATACCAACAACAGAAAATCTGGATGTCTCATCGGTAACTGAACTTAGAAACTGTACACCGTTATCATCACACAATGATCTCATCAGATACCCTAGCAGAACTCTGACAGATAAATTAATTAATAGGACTAGCACGTATGATGGAAGCTTCCAATTGTTAAAGGAAACACAACAAAATTAATCGTAGCACATCCACATAAAACAAGCATGTATATACTACATATTCATAAAACCTCTATTTTTCACCAAGTTGTGCATATATATAAGATGGTATTTGATACATTGGTACAAATTAATATCCAGATTCAGTCAAGCATACACACATAGCCATTGGCTAGGAAGAAGAAATAGAGTTGAAGGCAAAGACAGCATCACTTACATGCAGGCAACTGAGTGCCAAGTTTAGCCACTTCCTTCTTCAACCACAAACCACGGAGTCTTGATTCATAGCATAGAAAAAACTCTCGACTTGATGCATCCTCTAAAACATCGGAGGCAAGGACCTTGATCTCGTCGGATACATCATCCATGCCATGCAACACCTCCATGCACCATGAGATTGAGTATGGTTGTCGGGGGGATGGACCCCAGGTAGCCTCATCAGCGCTTAACCATATTTCAAGACATCAGGGCTGGCCAAGCCCCTCAGTCCGACCGGTCGTAAGACCGGCCTCCGGGGCCGGGCGGGACCGGAGGGCCGCCTCCTAGAAGACGGCGCACTCCAGAAGACGGCGAGGGTACGGGCCGGCTCCTGGAGGCAGCCCGTCCCCTCCCTGGAAGTGTGAGCCCGACCAGGAGACAAGCTGGGGCATGGCTACAGTGCGCCATGCCTCCCCCGAACCACGGCCGCATGGCTACAGTGGGCGCCGCCAGGCGGTCGCCGACCCGTCCGGCGCGGCGGGCTGTAGCCATGGCGCGCCCGACACGGCCTCCGTCAGCGCGGGCGGCGCCACAGTGAAGAGCCATCAGCGGGGCCCGCAGGCGGCGGGGCCCACCTGTCGGCCGGTTCCTCGGCAGCCGGCAGGGCCCAGCAGAAGCGGGCCCCAGCAGCCGGCGAAGAACCCGGGCCCATAGACGCTGGCAGCCGGGGCCTACCACCCGGCCATATTACCATTGTACCCCTGGGGGGTTAGCCTATAAAACCCCCCAGGCCACACCCATGCAAAGGGTTCCTCTCATGTTCCACCTCAGTTCTACACACACCATAGCCAGGGAAAGGAGAGAGCTAGCCTCGCCCTTCTTCCTCCTCTGGCCGAACAGCTCTAGGAGCACCATTGTACTCCCTGCTTCATAGTGATCATGCGGAAACCCCGCAGAGCAGGAGTAGGGGTTTCATCTCTTAGGAGAGCCCCGAACCTGGGTAGATCTCTTGTCCATCTGAGCTTGTGCCCACTCCCGCTTCCAGGACCCGACGACGATCTCATGGCCCCAACCATGATAAGCCACCCCCTGGCATCTGTCGAGATTTTACCACGACAGTTGGCGCCCACCGTGGGGCCAGCAGCGACGTCGACCGGAGACACGTTCTGGACGGGAACCTTGTTCCTCTCCGGCGAGTGTGCCGCGGCTGGCGAGATCAGCCGGCCCGATGCGCTCGCCCGCGCCGGCCTTGGCGCATCGCCTGACACGGGAACCGCCTTCCCCGCGGGTCGCCTCGCCGGCCTCTTCGGCGAGCTCAGCCTCTTCGACGAGCCCGCCGCCGACGCACGAGCAGCCGACTCCCTCACCGAGCTCTTCGGCAAGCTCGCTCTTGTCGACACGGCCTCCGCCGACGACTTCCCCAGCTACGTGGAGATCGTCGATGATCCCCTCCCTCCTGCCTCCAGCGACGCTCCTGTCGGCGCGCTCGACGCCAGCACCCTCGTGGAGGTGATGGTCATCGGCGACGGCCTAGGCGCCGGCGGATTCGGCCAGGATCCGCTGGACGCGACCATACACGCCCTGGCGACGCCTCCTCCCCCTGGCGCCAGCCAGGAGGAGCTGGAGGAGTTCCGCGTCAAGCTTTTCGACAGCGCCTCCAAGATGGCAGCGCTGAAGCGCCGCGCCGAAGCCACTCAGCGCGAGATCGATCGCGTGGTCGGTGGGACGCTGGCTGCGGCCGAGCCTAGCCGGGCCGGCACCATCCGGCAACGCGGCGCTGCGATTGCCAGCATGCTGGTGGTCTAACGCCCGGTCTACGAGACCCCAGCGCAGAACATGCGTGCCGCCCAGGCGGCCACAGGCGAGCTCAAGCACTTGCGGGGCGACGAGCTACGCGAGCAACTGGAGCGCCTCCAGTAACTGATCGACGCGGCAAACGCGCAGCAGGACACGGGCAACCGCGTGGTGGTATCGGGCCGGCGGGTCGACACCCACGTGCCCCGTCGCGAGAACGGCGCGACCTCTCGGTCCCCTAGCGGTGGAGGCCGCGGGAAGTCGCGAGACCCAGAGCCGGTTGCTAGCAACAGCTGGCGTGCGCCCCGCACGATAGCGGACAGCCACCAAGAGCTCCAGAACCCGGAGCCTCGACGCCGGCCGGAAGAGCGCTTACCTCCTCGAAGAGAGAGGGCGGCCAATCCCGCGCCGCCGCTCGATCACCCTACGCTCAGCGGCCGGCTTGGCCCCCGCGAAGCAGTCGGCGAAAATGACGCACGCCACCAGATCGAGCGGCTGGCTCGGTCGCAATTGTTGGAAGAGGAGCGCACAATCAGGCCGGCCTGCTTCGGCCCCCGTATCCGCGATGAGCCCTTTCCCAGAGGGTTCACGCTCCCCAGAGACACGCCCAAGTACAACGGCGTCGTGAAGCCGGAAGACTGGCTGATCGACTACTCCACAACAGTCGGCATCGCCAACGGCAACAAGCGCGTGGCCGTCAAGTACGTCCCGCTCATGCTTCAGGGCACGGCCCGGACGTGGCTGAACAGCCTCAAGCCCAACAGCATCAACAGTTGGGTAGATTTTAGTGACGCCTTCGTCCGCAACTTCACCAGTACGTACAAGCGCCCCCCCAAGCCACGCCAGCTCTCCATGTGCGTTCAGGGGCCGGCCGAGTCCACTCACGACTATCTGACGTGTTGGGGCGAGCTGCGCAACTCCTGCGAGGGGGTCCACGAGGTGCAGGCCATCGAGTACTTCACCACCGGGTGCCGAGAGGGCACTCTGCTCAAGCACAAGCTCTTGTGCGACGAGCCGGCTACCTTGGACGAGCTCCTGGTCGTGGCCGACAAGTACGCCACCGCCGACTCCTCCATGGGGTCGGAGATACGGGTTGACGCAGCCGGCAGGGTGGTCCAGCCGGGTTCCCAAACTCCGGCTGGTGACGCCAACCGACGCCAACCACCGAACGACAACAAGCACAAGGCCCCGCAGCCGGCTTCCAACAGCCGGCAGGTGGCCACTGTCGAGGATCAGCAGCCGGCTGGGCAGCCCGGCCCCATGCGTCCGCGGGGCGGCAAGGGTGCCTGGCAGCCTGCCTTCTCCTTTGAGCAAGCCCTTGATGCCCCGTGCAAGTTCCATAGCGGCGCGAAGCCGTCCAACCACACCACCCGGAAGTGCAACTGGCTCGCCCGGATTGCCAAAGGCGAGGCCCTGTCGCCTCCTCCACCGGCCGGCCAGATAGCTCCGGCTGTTCAGCAACCGGCCCGAGCTGCCGGCATGCTTCAAGATGAGTTCCCCGAAGAGAACGCCACCTACGTCGTCTTCACGAGCGAAGCTGACGACAAGCACAACCGACAGCAGCGGCGCCGTGAGGTGAATGTCGTTAGCTCAGAGGTCCCCACCTTCATGCACTGGTCTGAGAGGTCCATCACCTGGAGCCAAACCGACCACCCGGCCGTGATGCCCTCGCCGGGTGCATACGCCTTGGTGCTGGACTCAACCTTCTCAACGGAGAGGCGGACTTGCCGCTTCAGCCGAGTTCTAATAGATGGCGGCAGCAACATCAACATCCTGTACCGCGAGACCATGGAGCGGTTGGACATCAAGGTCAAGCAGCTTCAGCCCAGCCGGACTGTCTTCCACGGCATAGTTCCCGGCCTTTCCTGCTCTCCAATCGGCAAGATCAAGATCGATGTCTTGTTCGGCGACAAGAACCACTTCCGCCGCGAGCCAATCTGGTTCGAGGTGGTTTACCTGGACAGCCCCTACCACGCGCTCTTGGGCCGCCCGGCGCTGGCCAAATTCATGATGGTCCCGCACTACGCCTACCTGAAGGCCAAGATGCCGGGCACCAAGGGCATCATCACTATCACCGGCGACTACCAGAAGTCGCTAGACTGCGCCGCCGCCAGCAGCCAGCTGGCCGAGTCCCTCGTCATCGCTCAAGAGAAGCGTCTCCTTGACCGAATGGTAGCCATGGCCAGCGAGAAGCCGGCCATGCCGACTGATCCCAAGGAGACGGAAGCAGGGGCGTCCTCCAAGCCGGCCAAGGAAACCAAGAAGATCGCCTTGGACCCGGCGCACCCGGAGAGGTTTGCTGTCATAGGGACCAACCTCGAAAGCAAATAGGAAGGCGAGCTCGTTGATTTCCTCTGTGAGAATCGAGACATCTTCGCATGGTCCCCCAAAGACATGCCGGGTGTCCTGACGGATTTCGTCGAGCACAAACTACATGTGAGACCGGGTGCTAAGCCGGTCAAGCAACCCCTCCGCCGCCTATCAGAAGAGAAGAGAAGGATCATTGGTGAAGAAATTGCCCGGCTTCTGGCAGCCTGCTTCATCATGGAAGTGTTCTACCCGGACTGGCTTGCCAATCTAGTCCTCGTCTTGAAGAAGAATAACAAGTGGCGCATGTGTATCGACTACACGAGCCTCAACAAGGCCTGCCCCAAGGATCCTTTTGCCTTGCCCCGGATAGATCAAGTGATCGACTCCACGGCCGGGTGCGAGCTGCTGTCTTTCCTGGACGCCTACTCCGGCTATCACCAGATCAAGCTGAACCCGACCGATCGGCTGAAGACCGCCTTCATCACGCCATTCGGAGCCTTCTGTTACCTGACCATGACGTTCGGCTTGAGAAATGCCGGCGCCACGTTTCAGCGTTGCATGCAGAAGTGCCTCCTCAAGTAGCTCGACAGAAACGCCCACGTCTATGTAGACGACATTGTGGTGAAGACGGAGAAGCGCGGCACCCTCCTAGAGGATCTCAAGGAGACCTTCGAAAATCTGCGCCGTTTTCAAATCAAGCTCAACCTGGAGAAGTGCGTCTTCGGAGTACCAGCAGGCCAGCTCCTCGGCTTCCTTGTCTCTGAATGAGGCATCGAGTGCAACCCCGTGAAGATCAAGGCCATCGAGCGGATGGAGAGACCCACCAAGCTGCGTGACGTCCAGAAGTTCACCGGGTGCCTGGCATCCCTCAGCCGCTTCATCAGTTGGCTGGGCAAGAAGGCGCTCCCCCTGTACCAGCTAATGAAGAAAACCACTTGCTTCGAGTGGAACGACCAGGCGGACGAAGCTTTTTGTCAACTCAAGCGCATGATGCCCACGCCGCCCATCCTGGCGGCTCCGGCTGCCAAGGAACCGATGCTCCTCTACATCGCCGCCACCAGCCGAGTCATCAGCACGGTGATTGTGGTCGAGCGCCCAGAGGCCGGCAAGGTGCAGCCGGTCCAGAGGCCAGTGTATTATCTGAGCGAGGTCTTGTCCGCCTCCAAGCAAAACTACCCCCACTACTAGAAGATGTGCTACGGCATGTACTTTGCTGCCAAGAAGCTGAAGCAATACTTCCAAGAGCACTCCATCACGGTTGTCTGCACCGCCCCCCTTGCCGAGATCATGGGCAACAGAGATGCCTCAGGCCGGGTGGCCAAATGGGCCATCAAGCTGGCTCCCCATACCATCCTCTACCAGCCCCGCACCGCCATCAAGTCCCAAGCGTTGGCCGACTTCTTAGTCGACTGGGCCGAGTCCCAGTACCTGCCGCCAGCGCCGGATTCTACGCATTGGCGGATGCACTTTGACGGCTCGAAGATGCGCACCGGCTTGGGGGCCGGCATCGTCCTCACCTCTCCCAAGGGCGACAAGCTAAAGTACACACTGCAGATCCACTTCGCCGCCTCCAACAACGTAGCCGAGTATGAGGCACTCATCTTTGGGCTCCGACTGGCCAAGGAGATCGGCATCCGCCGCATCCTCTGCTACGGCGACTCGGACTTGGTGGTCCAGCAGTCATCCGGCGACTGGGACGCCAACATGGCAAGCTACCGCTTCCTCATCCAGCAGATGAGCGGGCACTTCAATGGGTGCGAGTTCTTACACGTACCAAGAGCCGACAACGACGCAGCGGACGCCCTCGCCCGCATCGGCTTCACCCGGCAGGCCATACCAACCGGCGTCTCCCTCGAGTGTCTGCGCAAGCCGTCTATCAAGCCGTCGCTAGAGTCCGACTCCATCTTCGTGCCGGCTGACCCCGGAGCAGTCAGATCCGGCTCGGGGACTCCAGCAGCCGGCCCGAGGACTTCAGCAGGTGGCCCTTGGGCTGCACCACCAGCACCCGCCCCAGGAATTCCAGCAGGCGGCCCGGGGACTGCAGCAGTCGGCCTGGGGACTTCATCGACACCACTAGGAGTGGCCGGCTCCAGCCCGCCGCCTCCCAACCCGGCCACCCTCGTGCCAGTTGCCATCTTCACAGTGGTGGCGGCCCCATCTTGGGCGTAGCCCATCCGCGACTATCTGGTAAGCCGCGTGCTACCAGCAGACAAAGTGCTAGCCCGGCAGATCCAGCGCCGGGCAGGCGCCTACACCATCGTCAACAAAGAGCTCGCCAGGCGGAGCGTAACCGGCGTTTATTAGCGCTGCGTGGAGCCGGAGAAGGGCATGGAGATCCTCAGAGACATCCACCAAGGCGAATGTGGCCACCATGCCGCCTCCCGGTCCCTCGTACCAAAGCCTTCTGCCATGGTTTCTTCTGGCCGACTGCATTGGACGACGCCAAGGAGTTGGTCAAGAAGTGCAAAGGGTGCCAGAAGTTCAGCACCAAGCAACACCAGTTGGCCTCTGTCCTCAAGACCATCCCCATCACCTGGCCGTTTGCCGTGTGGGGTTTGGACATGGTGGGTCCTTTCAAGACAGCACGCGGCGGCATGACTCATTTGCTGGTCGCCGTGGACAAATTCACCAAGTGGATAGAGGCCAAGCCAATCAAGAGGCTGAACGGTCCCACTGCCGTCACGTTCATCGCCGACATCACCGTCTGATACGGCGTCCCCCACAGCATCATCACCGACAACGGCACCAACTTCGCCAAAGGCGCCTTGGCCCGTTTCTGCGCAAACCAGGGTATCCGACTGGACCTAGCGTTCGTCGCCCATCCGCAGTCAAACGGCCAGGTGGAGTGAGCAAACGGCCTCATCCTGTCCGGCATCAAGCCCCGCCTGATCGAGCCGCTGGAGCGATCGGCCGGCTGCTGGATCGACGAGCTGCCGGCCGTCCTCTGGAGTCTTCGGACCACGCCCAACAGATCAACCGGCTTTACGCCCTTGTTCCTCGTGTACGGCGCCGAGGCTATCATCCCCACGGATATCGAGTTCGACTCAACTCGCGTCACTATGTACACGGAGGCGGAAGCAAAGGAGGCGCGAGAAGACGGCGTTGACCTGCTGGAAGAGGCCTGGCTGCTAGCGTGCAGCCGGTCCGCCATCTACCAGCAGAGCCTGCGCCACTACCACAACAAGAAGGTCAAGCCGCGTACCTTCTGCGAAGGTGACCTTGTGCTCCGCCTGATCCAGCGATCAACCGGCCAGCACAAGCTCGCAGCACCTTGGGAAGGCCCCTTCATCGTCAGCAAGGCCCTGGGCAACGACTCGTACTACCTCATCGACGCCCAAAAGCCCAGGGCACGCAAGCGAAGCACAGCCGGCGAAGAGACGGAGCGGTCATGGAACGTGAACCTACTCCGTCCGTTTCACAGTTAAAGCGAGTGTATGTACCACGCCTACTTTTGTATTAAAGTAAAGACCTCAGGTCCCTCGAGACGTACTCGGGGGCTACCTTTTTATCCACGAGATAAGCTTTTACCATGAATTGAGTTTTTTTTGTATTCTTTCCCCGTCCGGGTTCCGGTCAGCCGACCCGGGGGCTCGCCGTCTTGGCCTAAGTCCGCACCAGCCGGAGCCGACTAGTAGTGTGCCGACGCCAAAGCCCTCTCTTTGCTCCATGTCACAGCTCGCAGTGCGGCTGTCCGACTGGCAAGAGTCAAAGGCCGAAGACGCTATCCACACGAAAAACGACTAAGGAAAACACCGACTACGGCCAAGCCGGCCTCTCGCCTCCCTCGTCCGGCTGCTCAGCAGCCGGCAGGCCGGCTTCTCGCTCGACTAAGCTACGCTCTAAGCGGCTAAAGTAACTTGCCCGTTCTAAAACGACCAAGTCCCTGACCCAGCCACAGACCGCAGCGCGGCTGTCCGGCTGGCAGGGAGGCGGCCAAGGGAACGCGGCGAAGGAAAAAGCCAAAGAGGGCAAAAGAAAACTCAAGCTAGAACCCGGCAACACATGCAAAATGTGGAGAGTTAAACTTTGTACATTGCAAAAGGGCCCAAGGCCAGCATTCATCAAGTTTAGAAATACACCCCCAGTGGGTGGAACCGCGCATAACTGACATTGTTTTCAAGCACGAGACAGAGAAACTCGAAAAAAGATAACAGACCATCTAGGCGGACGGCCCCTCGGGCTGCACGGACCGGTCGGCAGTAGGCGTAGCTCCGGCTGGTGGGGCTGCCGGCTGCGGAGTCTCGGCCTGGCGGTCGGCAGCGGCTGACGTGGTCTCCGGCTGGTCGCCAGTCGGCGCCGGGTCGGGCCGAGTCCGGCTGGTCGCTCCGCCACCTGGTGCGATGTAGCTGCCGCCCTCGTCCTCGACGTCCTCATAGCCTTCGTCGCTGGAGGCAATCTCCTCCGCCGAGTCCTCCCCGTCCGACGGGTTCAGGCCGAACCAAGACGGGGGCACTTCGACGCCGTTGTCTTCCCGCTCCGGGACGAAGACGCTGACATCAGCGTAGTCGGCAAGAGCCGACGCTCGGATGGCAATGGCGTCGCCCTCTGCCGCCAGCTTCGGCAGCGCCTCCTGGTGGAAGGTGGCCAATTGCACCAGGCGCAGCTCGGGGTACCAGGCCTTGACGAACTCCAGCGCCTTCGCAGCCCCAGAACGCGCCGTGGAGCTCTTCCAGGCTTCGAGCCGGTCGGCCGCCACCTCCAGCCAGTCGGCCGTCTGACTGGGAGTCCGCGGGATCTGAGCACCCGGCCACAAGCCCTCCAAGACCTGCGACCCGGCCCGCTGAAGCCGGCAGAGTAGGCGGCGCGTTGGCTCGAGGCGCATCTGGATGGCCATGAGCTGTTCACGCAAGGTCCGGGGCCAGTCCTGCGTGATCTCCTTGCCCCTGCACTCCTCGCGCTGGGCCTCGATAGCCATGCAAACAGTGACAGAGTGGCCCGGGAGGAACTCTGTTCAAAAAAGACAAAAGTGTCAGAAGACGGCTTCCAGCAGCAGCTGGCAGCCAGCAGTCGGCAACAAAAAGAAAGGGATGCACCGTCGAGCAGATCCTCGACCACGGTGTAGCCGTCCCGAAGGATCTTCTCCTTCTCGGACCAGTCCGAGTGCTGGATCTCGAACTCGGCCTTGAGGTTTTCCTTGTCCGCCTTCAGCTGCCGGACCCGCTCCGCGTGCCGCTCGGCCTGGTCCGCCAGCTCCTTCTCCAACCGGTCGCGCGCCGAGGCCGCCTACTCGCGCTCCTGCACTACAACCCGGAGCTGGCCCTCGAGCTCGGCCACGCACTCCCTCAGCTGGGCCGCAGCCGCTGAAACAAGCAAGATACGTCACCGTCTACTCCAACAAAAACATGAACAAGCCGCATGAGAAGATCCGGCCGGACTGCTAAGCAGTCGGCCCAAATCTCGGGGGCTACACCCAGCGAGTGCGCTGGCGCGCCCCCCACTGGAAGCCGGCTTACGTACCTCAACTCTGAGTCAGCTCAGTGGTCCGGGCGGTGAGCGTCCGGTTCTGCCTGTTGTAGGTGGCCGCCCGCATATTGTGGTAATCCTACAACAAAAACAAGCATTTCAGGAAACAAAAAGAATACCTTTGAGTTCCAACCCGCCTGCTCAGCAGCCGGCTCGAAACTCGGGGGCTACACCAAGTGGGTGCGCTGGCGCGCCCCCACGGAAGGTTACAAGACGAAAAAGCAAAAGCAAGATGCGCCTACCCGGACGGACGACCGCAGTGCCAGCAGCTCTCCCCTCGCCTTCAGGAGAGTCGTGTTGTGGGCGAGGAACTGGTCCTCCACGTCCCGCACCGCCAAGTTCAGGGCGGCTGGGCCGGCCCCTGCCACCCAACCTGAAGGAGCAGCGCTCGTAGCCCCGGTGCTGACCCCCCGCGAGCTCAAGGCCGCGGCCTCCACCCGCCTTGGCTCTGAGGTCACTCGCGTCGCACGCGGGCGCGCCCACGCAGGAACGCGCGCCGCCAAGACCCGGCCCGCCGCCTGCCCAGTGCCGGCTTGCTACGCCTTCGACTGGCCGGGCCCGCCACCTCCTCGACCGCCAGCGTCCGGCGCGCGCTGAACCACCTCCACCTCCGGGATGGCGGTGTTGGCGACCGCCAGCCCCGGCACCGATTGGTCGGCTCCGGCTGCCCCCGGCGGCGTTCGGTTCTCCGTCACCTGCACTTCCGGCTGCTCAAGAATGATGGTCTCTGGGACCTCACCACCAGCCAGATCCACCGTAGCCCTGGCGTCGGCCTCCGCTTGCGCATTGGCCGCGGCCTCCGCCTCCGCCCTCTCTGCGGCCTGGGCCTCCGCCTGCGCCGCTTCCTCCGCTCGGGCGTCGGCCCGCTCCTTTTCCGCGGCCTCCTGCTCCTCGCGCGCCTCCCGCGCGTTCCTCGCCGTCGCCTCTCAAAGAGCGGCAGCCGGATCCGCGCGCCTGGCCTCCTCGGAGCCGCCCGCTGCATCCATCAATGAGGCGGACGGAGCCCGCGTGATGATGCAGGCCATCCTACTCAACAAGAAAGCAGAGGATGAGGAAACCCCCAGGGGAGAAGAAAGATGTGAAGTCAGGGCAGCAAGCGCGCGTACCCGGACATGTATGGCATGGGCCCCTTCCGGGCGGCGGCCGCCTTCAGGGCCTCTCGCCGCCTGGTCGCGTCCGCCTGCTTGGCCTTCTTCGCCGGGTGGCTGCGGAACTTCCCCGTAAGAAGGCGGCGTTTCTGTCCGCCGGCTAAAGTAGCCGGCCGCGGCGTAGAAGGGCCGGCTCCCGCCCCCGCGCCTCCGCCAGGTCGGCACCGCTCCTCGTCGTCCTCATCATCGTCCGGCCAAGACCGGACGTCGCTGACTCCTCCACCTCCTGAGGAGCCGCCTGCTCCGGCGCTGCCTCCTCCGGTGGCCTCGTCGTCGCCGCCTTCCTCCATGGCGGCCGCCCCCAACTCGGGGTCACCCACGTCGCTGTTTTCGCGGTCCAGCATCCACGGTCGGTCCGCAGCCGGCCCACCTTGGCCCAGGAAGCGCTGCCTCAAGGCCGGCTGGTCAGAACAGAGGAAAGAAAAGCATTATAAGTAAAGCAGCCGGACCTGGTACTTACCGCTGGGGGCGGGTTGGCCCGACTGTATGGCTCCTTGCCGATGTGCCACTCCTCCTCGCTGAGTTGCAGTTGGAGAAGTAGTTCACATGGCGGACCACCTCCACCTCCGGCATCTCCTTGGTGGACATCTGGCATGGGTCTCGGCGGCTGCTCATCTCACTGATGAGATGCGGCCGAAGTTGGAGGGGCGACACCTAGCGCATGACGAAGCCGGCCAGCAGGTCGGCCGGCTTGAGCCCCTCCTGGTCGGTCATCTCTTCCTGCCGGGCGAGGACGCTGATGATGAGGGCCGGCAGACGCTTGGGCGGCTGCTGTTGCCAGTTGTCCCGCGGCCCAGCAGGCGGCCCGGACACGAAAGCCGGCAGGTTGATGTAGTCGTTGACCTGATGAAGATTTCGGACGTAAAAGTAGGACTTCTGCCAGAGCTTGGTCGATTCATGCAGAGGGATGGCCGGGAAGCGCGTGCCGCCTACTGAGCGCCTCACGGCGACGCATGCCCCGCACTGGGCCGGCTCATCCTTCACCGACGTGCCCAGCTTGAGGTAGAAGAATCTACCCTAGAGCTCAAGCGTGGGCAGGACACCGAGGTACCCCTCGCAGAGTGTGATGAAGGCCGCCAGGAGCACCACCTTGTTGGGGGTGAGGTGATGCGGTTGCAGGCGGTAGAAGTCGAGGAAGGCCCGGAAGAAGTTGCTAACCAGGAGCCCGAAGCCGCGAAGGAAATGCGTGTGGAAGACAACGAACTCACCGGGCTCCGACCGCGGTGAGATCTCCCGCTCAGGGGGAAGGCGCACGCCCACGTTGTCGGCTTGGGGAAGCCTCCGCGTCACGCGGAGGAAGTCGATGTGGTCCTCGTGCACATTGGAGCCTAGCCAGCCGCTCTTTACCATGGCTCGAGGACGGCAAGGAGACGCTCGGGGATGAAGACGACAGACGGCGCTGCGGCGGCGCAGGGCAACAGGGGCGTCGCGGCGGCCACTGCGGAGCAGTGGCTGCGGCGAAGCGGCAGCGAAAGAGCAACAGCCGCGGTAGCGAGAGGAAGAAGAGGGAGTAGGAGGGGGCGCGCGTGCGTTCTGCCGCCCTTCCTCATCCTCCTCCCCCTCTTTATAACTGGCGGGGGTAAAGCCGAGGCAACGTGGGGGCGTGGGATTAACTGCGCCCCACGCCCCGCATGACCCCGCGTATTCCGCGTGCTTACGGCGCAGTTAACGCGCCGCAGAAGGGCAACCACTCGCCTCGGCCGCAGCGGATCCGCGCGCAGGCTGAGGCCCTGTAGCGGCGGGCCCCAGCCTGCGGCGACGTCTCGTTGCGCGCGTGGGCTGGCAGGCCGGCCTGGCCTGCGGGCGCCGCATGGCGCGCGTGTGGCGGGCAGCGCCGCACCAACTCCCGCCTGTCGATTCGACTTCCACCAGGCGGCCGCGGCCGCGGCCGGCTCCTAGCGTCCGGCTCCTCCCAGCCAGACGGAGCAGAAGGCGGAAGACCACTCGAAGGGGAAACTGCTGAGGCCCTCTGACTGCTAAAGACGTAGAGCCTCACCAGCTTCGGGAACTACTGTCGAGGGGATGGACCCCAGGTAGCCTCATCAGCGCTTAACCATATTTCAAGACATCGGGGCTGGCCAAGCCCCTCAGTCCGACTGGTCGTAAGGCTGGCCTCCGGGGCCGGGCGGGACCGGAGGGCCGCCTCCTAGAAGACGGTGCACTCCAGAAGACGGCGAGGGTATGGGCGGCTCCTGGAGGCAGCCCGTCCCCTCCCTGGAAGTGTGAGCCCGACCAGGAGACAAGCTGGGGCATGGCTACAGTGCGCCATGCCTCCCCCGAACCATGGCCGCATGGCTACAGTGGGTGCCGCCAGGAGGTCGCCGACCCGTCCGGCGCGGCGTTGTAGCCATGGCGCGCCCGACACAGCCTCCATCATCATGGGCGGCGCCATAGTGAAGAGCCGTCAGCGGGGCCCGCAGGCGGCGTGCCCTACCTGTCGGCCGGTTCCTCGGCAGCCGGCAGGGCCCAGCAGAAGTAGGGCCCAGCAGCCGGCGGAGAACCCGGGCCCATAGACGCTGGCAGCCGGGGCCTACCACCCGGCGATATTACCATTGTACCCCTGGTGGGTAGCCTATAAAACCCCCCAGGCCACACCCATGCAAAGGGTTCCGCTCATGTTCCACCTCAGTTCTACACACACCATAGCCAGGGAAAGGAGAGAGCTAGCCTCGCCCTTCTTCCTCCTCTGGCCGAACAGCTCTAGGAGCACCATTGTACTCCCTGATTCATAGTGATCCTGCGGAAACCCCGCAGAGTAGGAGTAGGGGTTTCATCTCTTAGGAGAGCCCCGAACCTGGGTAGATCTCGTGTCCATCCGAGCTTGTGCCCACTCCCGCTTCTAGGACCCGACGATGATCTCATGGCCCCAACCATGATAAGCCACCCCCTGGCATCTGTCGAGATTTAACCACGAGACTGGTTGTCCTTGATTTGACGCTTTGTGTTCCATGGTTTCTTCAGTGCTTGGTATCGATGTGGTTCCCTTATATTTCTTCTTGGGTCTTCCACCTTGTGATCCACCATTTCCACTCCCTGATTTTGCATGATCTTCACTTTTTTGCTTGAAGGAAAGTACTGGGGCCTCGTCATCATCATTGTTGATAACAGGATTTGTAACCGAGGGCGTGTTCTTCACAGAGGTAGTTGCCCTCCTGAAGGATAATGGGGCCTTGACATCATCATTGTCAAACAAAGTAGGATTCGCAACCGAGGGCCGGTCCTGCACAGAGGTACTTGCCCTCTTGAAGGATAACAAGGGCCCATGTTCTTCACCAGCCCTCCTGAAGGATAATGGGGCATAAATATCAGGATTCACAAATGAGCGCCTATTCTTGACAGAGGTAATTGCCCTCTTGAAGGATAACCCGGGCCCATGTTCTTCACCATCCCTCCGAAAGGATAATGGGGCATTGTCAACAATGTTGCCGAAAATATCAGGATTCACAAATGAGTGTTTGTTCTTCAGTACAGAGGTACTTGCCCTCTTGAAGGATAACCAGGGCCCATGTTCTTCGCCAGCCCTCCTGACGGATAATGGGGCACTGTCACCAATGTTGCCGAAAGTATCAGGATTCACAAATGAGCGCCTGTTCTTCAGTATGGAGGTACTTGCCCTCTTGAAGGATAACCGGGACCCATGTTCTTCGCCAGCCCTCCTAAAGGATAATGGGGCATCGTCACCAATGTTGCCGAAAATATCAGGATTCACAATGGAAGGTATGTCTTTCACAGTACTGACAGTCGTATTTGCCCTCTCGAAGGATAATGGGGCCTTTCCTTCATCATCATCACTGTCCAAAAAAGCAATTGCCACCTGGGAGGTTTCTTCTGCAGATCGGGAAGTAGACATACCTGCGAGTTCAGCTCAGCCGTGTGAGCAAACAACAGGTGAAACACTCTACCAATTCGGAACAAACGTACTATTACAAGGCACGAGGATGGATCAAGAAATAGAGCAGCTCATGTACACATCGCATCGTCTGAGGGGTGACGGCTAAACCGTAACCAAATTAGGGTTTGCGTCGTCTTGGTGAATCAAAACAGCGGATACGCATAAGGCTAATCCTTTCTGCCGCAATCATAGCCCATTTTGCTAGAGAGAAAGAGGGAGAGAGAGAGAGAGAGAGACGCACCTAGGTGCCGGGACGCGTCCGCTGTCAGCCCCGGAGCCGAGCAGAGCTGGGCGTCGCATATCACGTGTCACGCTCGCCCTTCGGCAAGACGGCGGCGGGTAGGGGTGGAAGGGGGAGCTAGGACTCATCGGTGGGCGCAGGAACGCTACTCTGCGCTGGTCGACCGGCCAGAGCGCTGGAACGGTCCCCTCCCGAACCATAGGATTCGGTCACTATCAGCGTGTCTTGGTTAAAAGTGATCTAAACGCTCTTATATTACTTTAGGGAGGAAGTATTATAACTGTGTGTCTCTCATTTAAAAAAAAGTGTCTCTGGAAGAATGATTAGCGACAATATTTTTTTAAACTCCGACAATGATTTAGTGTCTTATGAGTGTTTACAACGTAGTGACTTCGTCAATCTCAAAATGATATGCCGGCTCAGTCTCTCGGAGATGCTCATAAGGATAGGATGTGGATGTGTGCGTTCATAGAGGTAAGTGTATGTGTGTATATCTGAGCATCTGTGTGTGTACTGTGTTTAAAAAAATAAGAGGGAAGGGAGGGTTTGTGCATTATCAACCTCGATATGCATAAAGCTTATGATAGGGTTGAGTGGTCTTTTTTGAAGGATATTATGCTAAACCGAGTTTCCTAATAATTGGGTAAATTATGCAATGTGTATCCACTATTGAATACCAGACTCGGTTTAATACGAAAGAAAGTGAGAGTTTCAAGCCTATCAGGTTTATGACAGGGAGATCCCTTATCACAAATGCATTTTTGCCCCTAGTTGGAACCTACCCACGGGTTTTGCCCTTACTTTTTGACTCTGCTCAGTTTTGCCCTTAGATTTGCCTGCGAGGTCGCCCGAATGCCCTTTGACCGTTTGACCAATACTTTGAAAATTCGTAACAAATTCATATGAACCTAGAAAAATGCAAATAAGATATCAAAATTTTCAGATAAACATTACCCTTATGTTCATGTTATTTACATTCAGGAAAAAAGTACCGTTTAAACTACTCGAGGTTATTAATGTTATTAACATTATTAAAAATAAAAAGGTATAAACAATACTTTTTGATGAATAAAAATTACATGCAAATGTAGGTGATGTTTTCTGAACATCCTGATATCTTAATTGCATATTTTTCGAGTTCATATCAACTTGTGATGAAGTTTCAAAATAATGGTCAAAGTTGTTTGAACATTCATAACAAGTTGATATGAACTCAAAAAAATGCAAATAAGATATCAAGATGTTCAGAAAACATCACCTACATTTGCATGTAATTTTTATTCATGAAAAGTACATTGTTTATACCTTTTTATTTTTAATTATGTTAATAACATTAATAACCTTGGGTAGTTTAAACGGTGCTTTTGTCCTGAATGCAAATGACATGCGCGTAAAGGTAATGTTTATATGAAAATTTTGATATCTTATTTGCATTTTTCAGAGTTCATATGAATTTGTTACGAATTTTTAAAGTATTGGTCAAACGGTCAAAGGGCATTCGGGCAACCTCGGGGGAAAATCTAAGGGCAAAACTGAGCAGAGTCGAAAAGTAAGGGCAAAACCCGTGGATGAGTTCCAACTAGGGGCAAAAATGCAATTGTCCCAGATACTTATTTGTTTCTATTATATACGGAGCATCCGACTACTCTATTGATGCACGCAGAGGAGAATAGAAATTTTTTCGTGTGTGCACATGCCCCACAATCACCAATCTTCTTTTCGCTAATGATTCATGAGGGCAAATATGCACAATGCTAACACTTTGAAGTCAAATTTGGATTTATATTGTGTCGCTTTGAGGCAAATGGTTTAGCACTACTGCAGGATGCTGCTAACGCTACACTACAATCAGAGACCCTTCGATGAAACTGTGTGTGATGCATTAATCACAAACGGTGATGTAAAAAAAACGTTAAAAAGATGCAAAACGTTTGCGATGACGGATACATCAAACACGGTTCAGATTTTAGTTGCGTGTGCAATGCGGGGCATACGGTTGATCCATACAAACTATTTGCGATGAGACAGAACAACAGAAATAGGCAGTCATATCAAGGTGTGTGTGATATACGGCATACAGTTCGCTCTGATGAACCATTTGCGATGATCGAGTTGAACACAAACGATTTGGCGTAACAAGATATGTGCAATACCCGGCAAACAGGTCGGTAATCAGAATTGTGTGCAATCATTATAGACATCCCATACGATCTTTTTTTGTGAATTGTGTGCTAGACAGGGCACACAATTCAAGAAACCAACCCGTGGGCGATAATGTAAAAGATCTCTGTCGAATACGTATTACTAACCGTCTGCGATGAGATTGACAGGGGAAACAGAGATAACGAATTAATATGAGCGAATGGAAAACAAGATGTATACAGTCTGCTTAATTTAGTCCTTCTTCTTGTTGTTGTTCTTGTTGGATGGCCCCGTGACATCATCTTGGCGAGGACGCTTCTTGTCGTTGGCCGTTGGCTTTTCATCACCGCCGCCGTCGTCATCGTCGTTGCTGTCGTTGTCGTCCTCCTCCTCGTTCGACCATTCCTCCTCCTCATCATCGTCGTCCTCTTCTTCATCCTCCGACGGCTCCTCGTCCGTCTGGTTGTCGTCTGATGACTCCGGAGGCGGCGTCCCTTCCATGATCCGGATAAAATCGAGGTCTGGGCTCGACGCCGGACTCATGGAAGATGAGCGGGATGATTCCGATGTTGACCTATCATCGGGCGCCAGACTGCTGGAGGAACTGTCGTCCTCGCTGTCGCTCGACATGGCTGCGGTACGTATAAAAACCGTGAGAAAGCGAGATTGCAGAGTGTGTGCAAGAGTGTAGCACGGCCGGTGGGGACGATGAAGATGGTGGACACTTAAGCAGGGTATGCAAAGAAGAGGAATGCCAATTGAAGCGGGGGTTTGACGTATTATCTAACCGCTGATATAATCAGCAGCAATTATTTGTACCCAGTCGCTCCAAATTCCCGGGGTTGCGTGGTTCTGAATGTGATAATTACGCACACACGTTGGAGCGTCCAAATATGAAACAAGCATTTTTCATAGTACTACTCCCTCCGTACTGTCGACCTAGGTGGGGAAAAACAAGAGAACTTGATGATTATTTGGTAATCAATACCATTCCGTGCAGAGAATTGACCATTGCATGTTATGTTAAGTAGTCTAAAGTCATTGAATGCATACTAGCCCCAGGATTCCTATTGGCTGATTTGTTTTTTCAGGACAAAAAACAAGAAACGAGTTTTGGGATTATTTGGCTTTCGTAATGTGACTTATGCACCGGTACGAATGGAGTAGGACAATTGGCAAGCAATACATTGAGCTCTTCTTATTGGTGAAGCCGGTAATAATCAAACTACAAAGGAAAGGGAAAAAGACAAAGAAAAATATATCAGCACGAATCTTCGTGTAACATCAATGGCATAGGACCTAGATGTGCATTACTTAGAGCACATCTAGATGTGCTTTAGCAATACTGTCAAAGAAAACCCCTAATCATCATTGCAAACAGTGCATAGAACATGGCTAATGCGACAACCACAACTACACATGCTAGTTCCTTCTTGTCTCTTGCTTTCATCTGTTGCCTGGGATTGATTCTTTCTTGCTTCATCGTACTGATTGTACATTCCTGATTAGTCAGTTTCTTCTTCAGCTTTACGTTATCTTCTGCGAGCTTGGTGATAACACTCCGAGCCCTGCCATGCCATTCTTCATCCAGCCAGTTAACAAAGGCACAAGCCTCATATCCTTGCCAATGTTAAATAGTATTCAGGATGAGCGGTGGCATTAACTCAAGTAAAATGATGAACTTAGCACTAACCTCTAAGGGACAACTGAGAAACCGTCTGCCAATGTCGAATCCCTCTGTGCATACACGTCGAGCGGGAGTGTGCCCGTGCACACAACTTAGCATTTGGTACTTCTCGGTGGCGCAAAACTCAGAGCCGAATTCGTGTTGCGGGAGTCTGGAGTCATGCTCCGGATCCGGCGGCTGATCGCTTTCCAGGGGGGATCATTCAGGACGGATTCAGCAGGGAGCTACTTTGGACATGCTAAAAAAGATTGGGATAGACTGGAACCTAACAGGACGATTCGGATCCGTAGTACACCTGCCTTCTGATGACCTTTGGCAAGTGCTCGGTAGTGACCGCCGTTTGTGTTAGAAGTCAACGTAGGTGAGACACAGCTGCCGTGACATAACCAAATGTGATGTACTACCCTGTACATATGGGGCTGCAATATAATTGAGTTACAGTAATACCTAGTGTAAACAGACGCTCTGCGGATATCCGTCAAAAAATAAAACAGCCGCTCTGCAGATAGAGATAGCGGCGGCGGTCGAGGCAGCGGCTACCGGATAAGAGGTCAATCCTTGGTCGGTGGGCGGTGGCAGCGTCATTGGAGGTTAATCCTCAGTCTGCGGCGGGAGATAGGAGGAGCTCAACCATCGAGGTCGGCGGCGGCGTGATTGGAGCACATCCATCGCGGTCGATGGCGGGATAGTGGAGGTCGAACTTTAGGCAGTAGCCGCACTAAGATTTGCTCCTCAACCCTGCTGTCTCGACGTGCTGCCGCATCGCGCTTCTCTGTATGCTGGGTGGAGGTCGCCGCGCGGCTAATATATTAAGGTATTCTTTTCGTGAGTGGCTTAATTAAGGTATTCAATTCCTAAGGGTAGTGTTGTAGTACCCTGCGCGTAAATTGACTAGCCATTAATTTTTGTCATCGCATGTCTGGATGACAATATGGAGCTCCCTCAGTAATTATGAAAATAAAATCTTATGATTTATGCACGCATCTTTGGGCATCAGTTAATCCATGTATTAATGTTGTTGTTTTGTTTTAATTTCCCTTCGTGTGGTGCAGATGGAACGATCTGAATGGATGAAGAATCGGAGAAGCTCAGATTTTATCAGTGGCGTGACAGAGTTCATGAATTTGGCTGAAAGTACAAAGAAGAGAATTGGTGATGAGGATTACATCATGTGTCCATGCAGTCACTGTGCCAATACAGAGTCACATGAAGTTACAGATGTCGAGTGACACTTACTCTCTCGGGGATTCATGGATGGATATACACGTTGGACCAGACACGGTGAAGAGTAGGTCATGGATGAATATGCCCAGGGCTACGAGATGCCAAACCACGGTCAGAGTCACATGGATGTTGAATCTAACATCGGGGCTGAGGCATCAAGCTACCAATGGAACACCGGAAAACCGAAACGCCCACTGGAAAACCAAGACGGCGACGCAGACGACGACGATGATCTTGATATGCCAGATTTTGCTGCTATGATTGCAGATTTCACGGGCCCAAAAAAGGATATGACTGGGTACAAGGATCTGCCAACCATTGCTGCGGACTCCAAGAAAGAATTGTATCCAGGTTGCAAAAAGAAATATTCCAAGTTGAGTGCCACCCTGGCGCTTCTCAAATTTAAAGTAGCAAATGGTCTATCAAACAAGGGCTTCACAGAGTTGTTAGGTCTTTTGAAAGAAAAATTCTTTCGGAAGATAATGTGCTCCCCAGAAGCACGAACAAAGCGAAGAAATTTGTTTGCCCATTGGAACTTGAAGTACAGAAGATACACGCTTGTGTGAATGATTGTATATTGTACTGTCGTGAGTACAAAGATTTGTGTGCATGTACCATAGGCAAGCATGCACGATACAAGCACAGGAGAGCAATGGACAAGTACAAATTGGACGAAGAGATCAAGACAGGAATCCCGTTCAAGGTTGTTTGGTACTTGCCTTTAATTCCAAGGTTGAGGCGTTTGTTTGCAAACCCTAGAGAGGCAAAGAGGTTGCTGTGGCACCATGATGAGCGAACTACGGATAAATATATGAGGCACCCGAAAGATGGGGCTCAGTGGGAATTAATCGACAACAAGTTTAAAGACTTTGCCAAGGATCCTAGAAGTATAATGCTCGGGGAGTGTACTGACGGGATGAATCCTTTTGGCGATATGAGCACCAAACACAGCACATGGCCGATGCTTCTGTGCATATATAACCTAGCTCCTTGGTTGTGTATGAAGAAAAATACATTATGATGTCAATGATTATCCAAGGCCCGAAGCAACCTGGAAATGACATCGACATTTACTTTCAGCTACTAGTAGAAGAACTGCTAACAGTGTGGGTAAAAGAGCCTGCTGTAAAATGTTATGATGCTTACAAAAAGGAGATTTTTGATCTACATGCGATGCTGCTGCACACCATTCAAGATATGCCGGCATTAGGCAACACATCGGGGGCAGAAAACAAAGGGAGATGTAGGGTGTGTCACATGCATGGATAGGACATCTAGCAGATTTCTTCCCAACTCGCGCAAAACCGTGTATTTGCGTCATCATAGGTTCTTACGGAGAAATCACCCATACCGAATGATGAAAGCTGAATTTGATGGTACAACAGAGGTAGGTTTGGGCCCAAGACCTTATGCTAGGGAGGTGGCCAACAACATGGCTAAACAAATTAATGTTGTGCTTGGCAAGAAGCATGCTTTGATGGTGAAACAAACACCCAGGAATCAAGTGTTTAAGAAGAAATCGGTGTTTTGGAAATTACCTTACTGGGAGATTCTACGTGTACGTCACTGCATCGATGTCATGCACATAGAGAAGAACGTATGTGAAAGCGTCCTTGGTACTCTGCTCAAGATTAAAGGTAAAACAAAGGATGGTGACGGTGCACGGCTCGATATGCTTGGTGATTAATCAAAACGCAAGAGTGAAGCAGAAGATGATAACAAATTCCTCCACGCTCTCCAGAGTTACAATTTCAGTACAAAAGAAGCAACAGAGTTCTTCAACTATTTGTTGTCAGTTAAGACACCCTCTTCCTACTCCGCAAACATCAGAAGTCTCATGGATGTGAGCTCAGGTAAAATGAAGTTGGGACACATGAAGTCACATGATTGCCACGTAATGTTGACACAAATCCTCCCGGTGGCCATCAGGAATCTGATGGACAAAGATATAAGAAACATACTCATTGAGCTCTGTGATTTCTTCAACAAACTATGGTAGAAAGTTGTAGATCCTGAAGAGTTGGATCATATGCAAGAGGATATTGCAAGAATATTGTCCAGCCTAGAGATGTTTTTCCCACCGTCATTCTTTGATGTCATGGTCCATCTCACTGTAAACCTTGTCGACAAGATAAAGTATTGTGGTCCTATGTTTCTTCGCAACATGTATCCCATCGAGCGGCTCATGGGAATACTGAAGCGCTATGGTCGGAACCGGAATCATGCAGATGCAAGCATCCTACAAGGCTATACTGCAGAGGAGGTGGTTGAGTTTTGCACCGAATACATGAAACAAAGACCTATAGGTTTGTTGGAAAACATTGCATGGAAAACAAAAAAAATTCGATGCACACGCAAGATATATCAAGGAGATGCATAGCAACGAGAGGGGAGAGTGTGTCTACGTACCCTCATAGACCGTAAGCGGAAGCGTTTGACAACGCGATTGATGTAGTCGAACTTCCTTGCGTTCCAACCGATCGAGCACTGAACGTACGGCACCTCCGCGTTCAGCACACGTTCAGCTCGATGACGTCCTCCGCCTTCTTGATCCAGCAAGACGGCGAGGTAGTGGATGAGTTCCGGCAGCATGACGGCATGGTGACGGTGATGGTGAAGCTATCTCCGCAGGGCTTCGCCTAAGCACTACGAAAATATGACCGGGGGAGTAAACTATGGAGGGGGGCACCGCACACGGCTAAGATAATGTTCTGGTGTGCTAGGCGCCCCAAGTAGGCCGAATCCTACTTGGGGTCCTCCCCCAAGTGGCGCCCCCTTCCTTATTTGGAGTGCGGCAGGAAGGAAGGAGGAGGTGGCACCCCCCTGGCCCCTCCCCTTTCCTTCCCCATAGGGCCGACCAGCCATGGGAGGGGCGCGCCAGCCCCCTTGTGGGCTGGTCTGTCCCCTCCTTTGGCCCATAAGGCCCATATCTTCCCGGGGGGTGCCCGGAACCCCTTCCGGGGACCCGATTCCTTCCCGGTACGTCCCGAAACACTTCCGGTGTCCAAATAACATCATGCTATATATCAATCTTTACCTCTCGACCATTTCAAGACTCCTCGTCATGTCCGTGATCTCATCCGGGACTCCGAACAACATTCGGTCACCAAAACATATATCTCATATAACACTATATCGTCAACGAACGTAAAGCGTGCGGACCCTACATGTTCGAGAACTATGTAGACATGACCGAGACACC
This sequence comes from Thinopyrum elongatum, assembly GCA_011799875.1. Lineage (NCBI taxonomy): Eukaryota > Viridiplantae > Streptophyta > Magnoliopsida > Poales > Poaceae > Thinopyrum > Thinopyrum elongatum. Next base: position 152,013,438 of record CM022302.1, on the reverse strand, counting down.
TCTCCGGTTAATAACCAATAGCGGAACCTGGTTGCCCATATTGGCTCCTACATATTCTACGAAAATCTTTATCGGTCGAACCGTTATGACAACATACGTAATTCCCTTTGTCCGTCGGTATGTTACTTGCCCGAGATTCGATCGTCGGTATCTTCATACCTAGTTCAATCTCATTACCGGCAAGTCTCCTTACTCGTTCCATAATACATCATCTTGCAACTAACTCATTAGTCACTTTGCTTGCAAGGCTTCTTATGATGTGTATTACCGAGAGGGCCCATAGATACCTCTCCGATACTCTGAGTGACAAATCCTAATCTTGATCTATGCCAACTCAACAAACACCTTCGGAGATACCTGTAGAGCATCTTTATGATCACCCAGTTACGTTGTGAAGTTTGATAGCACACAAGGTATTCCTCCTGTATCCGGGAGTTGCATAACCTCATAGTCGGAGGAATATGTATTTGACATGAAGAAAGCAATAGCAATAAACTGAACGATCAATATGCTAAGCTAACGGATGGATCTTGTCCATCACAACATTCTCCTAATGATGTGATCCCGTTATCAAATGACAACACATGTCTATGGTTATGAAACCTTAACCATCTTTGATCAACGACCTAGTCTAGTAGAGGCTTACTAGGGACACGGTATTTGTTTATGTATTCACACATGTATTTAAGTTTCCGGTCAATACAATTCTAGCATGAATAATAAACCTTTATCATGAATTAAGGAAATATAAAGTAATAAACCTCTAGGGCATATTTCCTTAACAGCCCAGTTCTCAGTATTATGCTGACGAACACTTGGCGGAGATTCGCCAATGCTTCTTACCAATGGTGTATCCATTAGATGTGGAGATGAAGAAGCGCACTAACTACGCCGGATGGCTGAAGAATCGTTTGGCACAAGGATCCATGGATGACATTGCTACGTGGTTGGCACAAAACCCATCACCTACGATGTTGATGTACCAAGCATATGACATAAATGGCTACACGTCCTACACTGAGAAACGTGATGGAAATACCTCATTCAGAACAGCTCTGTTCGAATAGAATGCATGAGTGTAGATGAAGCTGATAAAAGGGTATACTATGGAACCATCAAAGAGATTTGGGAGCTTAACTATGTGAAAGTTAAGGTGGCATTATTCAGGTGCACATGGATCCCACTTAGTCAGGTAAAGGTTGATGATTACAGGAAGACCTGTGTTAACAGGACAACGATGGCATACCACGCGGACCCGTTCATTCTTGCCAGTGATGCTACCCAGGTTTTCTATGCGAAAGACCCCTTGCATAAGAACTGCCATGTAGTGATGCATGGGAAGAGGAGGGTACTGGGCATCGAGGATGTTGCCGATGAGGACGAGTACGATGAATTTGCTGAGTTGCCAGCCAAGGGATCACGCACCCCTCAAACAAAGAAGCGTAAAATCATTAGAAAACCCAAGTTCATTCGGGGTCAACATAATGATCCTAGTTCCCCCATGTACATGGGAATTAAGCCGTAAGACTAGTTTTTATGCCTACCATGCAACTTAATTCGTTCAATTTAGAACTGTCGCGTATACTGAATTTGTGAGTTATGCCCTGTTTCTGTTGATGTAAGAACCGTTAATATGTTGACCTTGATATGCTGTCAGCTCAGGCAATGAATTTGAACTGTTTATTATTATTATTATTATTATACCATAGAGGTAGCACACTCAATTGATCTCACTCCAGTATGTATGGACAGAAGATATGCAATCTGGTTTGCGAACAACACACGGTTCATTCATGAAAGTCGTGTGCCGACCAAACCGCGCGCGTGATCTGAGTCGTCCGTTCTGATTGGCCAGAACCCAAACCCCACGGATCATACGTCTGCACCGTTGGATGCTCCCAGATCAAACGGCAATCCTCATCCCTTTCGACAGCACATGCAGTACCGATTGTGATTTTATTATATGCACAAACAAAAAATGTCTTAAATATAGCAAAGGATACCTGAAATGCGCCAGAAAATCAAACCGATGGTATGATGGTGATTGCGTACCGTGGAAATTTTAATGAGGCCAAACGATGAAGTCACCGGCCACTGGAGTTTGAATTGACACGTCTCCTTTTGGAAACCATGACCCTTCTTGTGAGATGCTCCGATTTCCAAGGAGCGATCATCAAAACTTGTCCCAAACTTTACCAAAAAATTTCCACGGGGTCGTGAGAGCACGCCACGGGCACACACCGATTTTGATGATGTTCGGACTCCATCTTAATTTCTTGTAATTAAAATACCAACTAGGCCTACGCCGGTGGCCGCACCTCGCGGCTGAAATGTTTGAAACTTCTCCCCGCTTCTCTGACAATGGATGAAAACCCGCGAAGCGACACACAAATGATTTGTACACCTTCTTTGCTAACTAACACCCAGATGTAGTTGTACTAGGGTTTTGACTATATGTGCACTAAATGCAAGCTAAATGTAAAAAAAATGACTTAAATATAGCGGACAAGACCTGAAATGGGCCAGAAAATCAAACCTAGGGTATATCCGTGATTGTTTATCATGAATTTTTTTTTCAAGGCGGAACGATGTAGTCATCGGCGATTTGGAGTCTGAAGTGCCACGTCTCCTTTTGGAAACTATGATCCTTCTTGTGAGATGCTCCGGTTTGGAAGGTGCGAGCATCAAAACTTGTGCCAAACTTTACCAAATTTTTTCCATGGGATCGTGAGAGCACGCCACGGTGACACACCGATTTTCGTTACTTCCGGACTCTATATGCATTTCCTGTAATTAAAATACCAACAAGGCCTATGCCTCTAGCCGCACCCTGTGGCCGAACTATTTGAATTTTTTTTGCCGTTTCTCGGGCAATGAATGAAAACTCGGAAAGCGACTCACAAATAATCTTGCTAACACCCACATGTAGTTGCGATATGGTTATATATATAGACACACACACACACAAATGCACCAGAAAATTGAACTTTAGGGTACAATGGTGATTTCTTACCGTGGAAAAAAATTCGAGGCGAAACGATGAACTCATGTTTTCATTCAAACGAAAATATGATGTTCGTTCATGTAAATGTTTTCAAATAGCACACAGTTCACTCACAAAAGTCGTGTGCCTACCAAACCGTGGCCGATGCCCCCTGCTGCGCACGCGATTTGAGTCATGTGTTCTGATTGGCCAGAACCCAAACCCCACGGATCGTACGTCTGCACCGTTGGATGCTCCTAGATCGAACGGCAATCCTCATCCCTTTCGACAACACATGCAATTCCGGTTGTGATTTTATTTATATGCATAAAATGCACGTTAAATTCAAAAAAATATCTTAAATATAGCAAATGATACCTGAAATGCGCCAGAAAATCAAACCCGTGGTATAATGGTGATTGCGTACCGTGGAAATTTTTATGAGGAAAAACGATGAACTCACGTCTTTATTTCAAAATTAGCATGTCTTCATTTCAAAGGAAATTATGTTGTTTGTGCATACGAGCGCTTAGAGGCAACCGTTTGCTTAGGCCTTTCCGCGCAGCGACCGGGGATATTTTTTTCACCATTTTCGCCTAGGCCGCCAACACCCCCCCTCCCACCGCCCGCCCACGTTTCACTCAATAGTCCACCCAATCTCCATCGCCAGCTCCCCCCTCCCCCAAATCCACAGCAAAACCCTCTCCGGCGCCGGAGTGCTCAACCCGGCCGTGTGCCCGCTCTTCAGCGTCAACCCTAGCTACCTCCACTTCCATTCCCAACACGCGGCTGCCCGCGCCTCGCCGTCTTCGTTTGGTCGCTAGCCACCCTCGAGCATATCGATCCTGTAACCCTCGCCTCTCCTGTGGTCCTGTCGGGTTTGCATTAAGAAACTTGTTAGTTACTGCTGTCCATAGCGGTGAGGCATATTTCCTCGCAATCCCTCTTCCTATTTCGTTATGTATGTTCCCAAATTGGCTATAAAATAACGGAGAGCGTATATATGTTCATTATCTACCTTCCTAACTAGTACATATAAGTTGTATTTTTTCCAAGAAGTTATTATTGATTTACAGATCGTGGGTGCCCGAGTCTCACAAACTTAACAAATTAGCCGTACATTTTCTAAATTATTGCATGCCATGTTTAGACAGCTTGATACCAAGTTGTTAGCTTTATGCTTATTCTCCTTTCCCGAGTTTCGCATGTGTTCTCTGTAGATGTCGAGTAGCAGCGATAGCACTCATGCTTCAGGCGATGTATCTTCATCTAAGTCCGACAACCCTAGGTCTTCAGCAGATGGTGAGGGATCAAGTAATCTGGAACGGGATAGAGCTGCAGCAATTACCCTTCCGGTCAGTACACGGAGGAATGCTCCAAGGAAGCCCACACACCAGCCTAAAGGTGTATATGAAGTAACCGAGATCGATTTAAAGTCTTGGGCTCCAACTAAACCAGATAAAGCACGCACGAGGTTCAAGAGTGTGTGTGTCATGGTAATCTCATGTCATATGCCATGGGATGGCTAAAGAGAGGAACATGCACGAGGGCACCGGAGGGCTCCAGAGGCGAGGTCGGTACGAGCGAGTGTGTGTGTGACACAAGACGTACCCAGGTTTGGGGCTCTTCGGGGAGATAATACCCCAAATCTTGCCGAGTGTGGTTTATATGAAGTGGATACAGGCTTGCTCCTAGAGCTGTTCTGGGGAGGAAGACAGGCCAGTGCATAGGCTGCTCCTTCTCCGTGTGTGTGTGTGGGTGTGAGTTCTACTGATGTCTAGCCCTTTGCATAGAGAGGCACCGGGGGGTCATATAGGCTGGCCCCCCGGGGTTACAATGGTAAAGTTACATGGGCGCAGGGCACTGGTGTCAGTGTCTAGGAGCCGGCAGTGGGGGCCGCCGGGTCTGCCGGGTCTGCCGGATGTGGGTCTTGCTAGGTCCACCGGGTGCGGGTACGGACGTCTGCTAGATACTGTGGCACGCCTTGCCAGGCGTCATGGGACGGTCAGCGCCGCCCCGCTACAGGACCGTGCCCCCAGGACGCCGCCCGCCCCGGGCAGGGACGTGGGAGCGCCGCTGCCGTGCCCGCCGGGGCCGGCATAAAGGAGGGAACACTGTGGCCATGCGCTCTTTTCGCTGAGGGTTGACTTCTTGTGGACGGCTGGCATGCGCTAGCCGGCGGCCGAGTCGCGGCACCTGGCTGGGTCGCATTGGGGAGCTGGCCAGGGGCGAGCTGGATTGAGGGGTTTTGCCAGCCCTAATTTTGAAAGAGATCCGGGTTCCGTTGCCTGCCCGGGGGCCATCCCCCCGACAGTAGTCCCCGAAGCTGTGAAGGCTCGCCGGCTCCAAGCAGGAGGGCCTTCGCAGTTTTACCCCCTGAGGAGGCGGCTGGGTTGATGAAGCTTGCGGCTGCCGGGCCCCGGCAACACCCACTGTGTGCCGGCTTCCGGAAGCCGGATCGCGGCAACCCGGCACATGTGGGAAACCGAGGCGTCAGCCGAGTCTTGAGGTGAAAGGACGCGCCTTCCATGGCCCGAGGCGTCGCCACATGGTGAACAGCGGCTGGCGAGGCCTTGCAAGACCACGCGCACGATGGGACGCGACAGCGGGCTGGGCCTCGCCACGCCGCGCCCTCGGCCTGCGCGTGAGGGATTTATTACGGCCGCCACGGGCTGTTGCGCTTCTCCATGTAGTTAATTCGTGGGGGAAAACGTGTTTCGTCGCGGTTATAAAGCGGAGGGAGGGGGCGGCGAAAACGCTCACGCACGCTCCCCTCGCTCTCCCTTCATCTCGCTCCTCTCCTCCACCTCCAATCTCGAGCACGCCCTCACCGCCGTGCCCAAACGCCACCTGTAGCCACCAATGACCACACCGGCCCTCTCTTGCTGCCGCGCCCCCATCTCCCAGAACTTTTCGTCGATGTCGCGGCCGAAGGGATCTTGGGAGGGGTCCGGGGCCAATGAGTAGCAAATTCAGTATCTTCGTGACACCAGGCGGCTGCCGCCAGCGACGGAGGTGGCAGCGCGCACGTCGGGCGGTGATAACCCACAAGTATAGGGGATCGCAACAGTTTTCGATGGTAGAGTATTCAACCGAAATTTATAGATTAAAATGAAGGTACGTAGAATGAGTCGAGACGTGGTGAGTCGAGCCGGTTGGTTGGCTGTGGATGAACAATTCCCGGTGGGGGTTGGATGAATAGGACCCCATGGTAGCAAGCCGTTGCCGCTAGATGAATAGGACCCCGAGGAGGCCACCGCACCCCAGCCGGTTGGGGGTGGATAAACAGGACCCCGTGGAGGCTCTATGAACAACAGCCGGTGGAGGCTGGATGAATAGTAGCCCGTGGATGAACAGTAGCCCGTGGAGGCTGGAGGAGGTCGACGGTGGATGAATAGTAGCCCGTGGAGGCGGGAGCGAGGCAGTAGACGGTGGATGAACATGACCCCATTTTGACCGTAGGCGCTCCAACACAAGTCCGTTTCCTTCATTTTGCGGTACGCCACACCCCTCCCGATCAAAAGGACCCCATTTCGACCGTCGGCACTCCAACACAAGTCCGTTTCCTCCGTTTTGCGGTACACCAGACCCTTCCCGATGAACAGGACCCCATTTCGACCGTACGCGGTCGAACAGAAGGCCCGTTTCCTCCGTTCTGCGGTACACCAGACCTCGTTTCGGCTGTTCCGTCCAAGCCGTTGGCTCTCGATGAACACGACGTATTCCGTTGCCTCCCGATGAACACGACGCAGTTTTCCTATTCCGACCCAGCCAGTTGGCTTCCGATGAACAGGACGCCGTTGCTGCCGTCTGTTGCCTCTCCATGTACATGAGCCCTGGACGTACGTATGTGCGAGTACGCGTTCGAGACCCCGCCCGTATGTACGTACGTGGTCATATTTTTTGGCATCTGGCTGTACGTACGTGTACACGGTTTTGACTGGACTGCCTGAACTGCTACCGCTCCTTACTCAGCCACAGTTCACCATGGTAGACAGACCGATCGACCGGTATGTACACAGACAACGCTACGTACGCTTCGACCGGGTGGGTCCCAGCTGTCAGGGAGGGCAAGGAGGCACTTCCTTGCGTGCGAATATATAGCTTGCGGGTCCCAGCGGTCAGGGGCGGAATCATATATTTTTTGCCCGTAATAAGGAGGCACTTCCTTGCGTGCAAAGATGTTGTTGGTGGGTCCCAGCTGTCAGGGGCAGGCATAAGGAGGCACTTCCCTCCTTGCGAAGATATACGTGGTGGGTCCCAACTTTCAGGGGGAGGAATAATTTTATTTTCGCGTAATAAGGAGGCAGTTGCATGCTTGCGTCCATGGACCTGGTGCGTCCTCACTGTCAGCCTCTCCACGTACAGTCCTCTTCCGATGACTCTCGTTTGTTGACCACGTTGACCACACCGTGCCGAGCGCACCAAGGCGGTGGACGATGGCGAAGCCCCGGACGGCAACGAGCCGGTGATGGGAAGATGCGGCAGTGGAGTCGCAGACGGAGAGGTGTACGAGGGTTAACTGGTTCTGGTGCGGCGTGGTTTTGTAGTCGGCGGAGAATAACAGGAGGTGTGGAGGGGTGGAGGGATGGCTTGGCCAGCGGTGGGGTAGCGCTTCACAGCGAAGCGTGCTAAGCAGAGCTGCTAGCAGCCGGAGGCGGGAGCAGTTTGTCCTGGCGGCGCTGGAGAAAGAAGATGAGACATTGAAGATGAATGCCGGCCGTTGGATGTAAATCCAATGGCTATCAATGTCAGAATCATTTGTTCACTAAGTTGACAACGCCTTGCGTTGGCTTCGACCTATTGGCCCACATTTCAGCCTCCAAAAATGTCGCACATAGTCAACCCATTTTTTTAGAATTTACAGTCCATTCGCTGCGCTGGGTGAACAAATAATGTAGCATCCATGCAGCCCATTTATTTTTTTCTAAAAAAACTACAGCCCATTTGCACTTTCTAGAAATACACGAATTTGCTAGCCCGGATGAACAAATAATGTAGCGTCTATGCGGCCCATTTATTTTTTCCTAAAAAATTACAGCCCGTTTGCACTTTCTCGAGATACACGATTTTGCTGGGCTGGTTCTAATTATAATGTTGGGTTGGGCGCAGCAATATTATCAAAAAATAAACAGGGGCTGAGCATTTTGTTATATATATATATTTAAATAATAAGTGATTTATTTACATTGGTCCTTAAATCTTACCAAGCTTTTGTACACAATCACCTGTATTTTCGTTGACCTTAAAAAAATAGGATTTTATTGTTAAACATTTATTTTTGTAAGTTCATAATACATGGGATATTTTTTTCTTATATATGTAAGTATCTGTTAAATATATGATGATAATAACAATAATATATAATAACATATAAAATAATATAAATATATATAATATAGTTAGAACGGAAACTTAAGTTGGACCTGGCGTTCCTATTCTTATATTGAAAAATAGAACAAACCTCTGCGTTTTCTTCAAAAAAATACATAAGTTGGGCTACGGATGTTTAAGAACAAATAAAACCTAGGATGGGAGGGCCATAGGCCGGTCGATACATGACGGCCCTCAAACAAATACAAACCGGCATGTCGTGGGCTGCACATGTTAAAAAACAAAGCCTAGACTGGGCAGCCCACAACCCAGCTGATACTTGTTGGCCCACTGATAATAAATGATACATGCCAGCTCCCCGATGACTTTGTTGTAAATTTATCTCCTTTAGTAACTACGTTGACAAACCTGTGGCCCCCAACGTCAGTATAGCATTAGGAGGAAGTATTTTTTCAATGAGGCACTTGCTTGCGTACGGCCATGGACCTGGTAGGGCCATAGACGTGCTACAGTAGTGGTGGATGTTGTGCCTAATTTCTAGCAAAAATACTGGAGTAGCCCAGTGGCCAAGTTCCACTCCCAAACCGCTACTACACTCGGGTTCGATTCCACCTGATGAAGTGAAAATATCCACAAATTTTTGCCTCTGCCTCTGACATGTGAGTGCCCATTGTCATCTAAGCACACCACCTCCAACACACTCAATATTGTGTGGGCATTTTGAAAATAGCATATCTTTTTGACTGTGCATCATATGAAGATGTGATATGCATGAATGTTGATCAGCATGATGTTAATTGGCTGGTTGTTTCATTTTCGACCATGAATAAAACTTCCAACATGATGTTATCCCTGTTTGAAAAGGGTGTGTTAATATAAATGCTCTGCCTCGGAAACTTGCAGTTTCTTATCTGAAACTGAAACTTGTAGTTTCTTCTCTGAGAATCACATTGTCTACACTTTTATATGGAACTACATTTTTTAAAGTGCTAAAAATAGATCTCTAGAATTCATAAAATACTTCATATGCTCAATACAGTAAATCTGAAATTCAAAAGACATTCATATCTGAAACACAACCTGCAAATACTGGACAACCCTAAGCTCCTCCTCAGACTATTTGGGGGGGGAGTCCCCTCCTATTCCTCGGCGGCAGACAGCCGCCCCGTGGGACGAGGTGAGCGGTGAGGGAGAGGATGGCGGGGAAGCGTCATCGCGCCAACTGTTTTTCTCCTCTTGCAGTTGGGTTCGGTCGACAAGGACTCCACCGGATCACTCTGCCACGGCACACTCACAAACAGCACCGTGTAGATGCTCGATCCTTCAATCTCGTGTGGATGCTCCATCTTGGATTGATACTCCCACCACCGCAGCCTCATGATCAGATCCGGTGAATCTGTTTGCTCCATGGCCCAGAGGAGCAGCTCTATGTACTCCCGCACGACTCCCTCCAGGTGTACCGCCTCCTTTTCGCTCTTTTCCAGATATTTGGCCATCGCTTTCGCCGTCGCCACTAATTGCTCTGGGTTGTCAAACCAAGACTGTATCTCCAACATCCTAGCTAGCTTCGCAGGGTTGCTGCCTGCGAGCCACACGTATCGGTTGTACTCCTCCATCGATCTACTTCTCCGCAGCACCTTCACTCGTCGGTGGTGGTTTTTGAATGGAAGAGGAGAGGAGCGGCATTGGTTTTGGATTAGAACGGGAGAGGAGCGGCGGTGGTTTTGAAATGGAAGAGGAGAGGAGTGGCGTTGGTTTTGGAGAACAGGAGAGGAGCGGCGGTGGTTTTGAAATGGAAGAGGAGAGGAGCGGCACTGGATTTGGATTGGAACAGGAGAGGAGCGGCAGTGGTTTAAGAGGAGAGGAGTGGCGCTGGTCTTGGAAGTATTTTTTTTGTTTTGCATATTTTGGGTCAAAGTTTGACCACGTACTGTATTTGACAAGCAAAATGTGAATGCATGTCATCAAAAATTGTATCGTTTGGTTCGTATCTGAATGTACTTTCAAATTATATTATTTTTGCAACGTATATCATATATTTTATTTGTGAAAATCATGGTCAAATATAACCCAGAATACAAGGGAGACTAATTAATGTGGGGTCGCTTTCTTAATTGAAGGGTAAATTGATTTTGATTTTGATCCAGTCACAGTGCGCCGGCCCTCTCGTCCAATCCTAAATCGCTACCGCACGCTTCTCTCCCTCTTCTCCATTGCAAAACCACTCCCTCTCCTCTCCATCATCTCCATTCCAAAACCTTCCATCTCGCCTCTCCCTCTTCTCCATTGCAAAACCACCCCCTCTCCTCTCCATCATCTCCATTCCATGAGCACCATCTCACCTCTCCCTCTTCTCCATTGCAAAACCACCCCCTCTCCTCTCCATCTTCTCCATTGCAAAACCACCGTCTCGCCTCCCATCTTCCGAAGCTAGCAACGGACCTCTCAGAAGGACATCTATGGAGAGGATGCAGCAGCGAATCGGGCAGATCGCCGGCAGCGACCAGAGGAAGTTAGCCAGGTTGAAGGAGATCCTTACTTAGTTTGATAACGAGTGAGAGATTTCGAGGACGGTGAGGGCCATGTGGCAATGTGTGCGAAAGAGCGAGACGGCGGCGATGAGGGCGGCAATGTACTTCCCGGCGGGAGTCATGCCGCAGTCCTTCGAGTTCATCGAGTATCTCCTCTGGGCGATGGAGCAGACAAATTTGCCCGATGCGAAAGTCAGGCGGAGGTGGTGGGTGTACAGGTCAAAGGTCGAGCATCCAGAGGATAACGAATCGATCGAGTACGGTGTGCCGTTCGTGAGAGTGCAATGCCAGCCGGAGCCACAGGAGTATTCGTTCTCCCACCGCAAGAGGAGGCCGGATGGCGCGACGTCACTTCCCCACCGTTCTCCAGGGTTCCCTCACCGCTCGCCTCATTTCAACGGCGGTGGTAGGACTTAAGGTAAGCTTCGCACTAACCTAATCTTCCATCTTCTCATGCTTACAATCAGTGTGACGGCTAATGAAAAAAATGCTTACAATCAGTCTCCGAGTACTATGCCAATCACCCTAAAATAGCTCTGGACGAAAAACAAAGTTGTGACACTGTGTACAAATAAAGAAAAATAGATTGGTGCTTCTTTCAGAAAAGAGTACTCCCTAGAAAAGTGCCAATATAAGCTACTAGTATTTGATTAGAGGATTTGCTGCCGAGAAAGATCCGTCCACAGAGAGCGCCACCCATCCCACTGGTGGTGGATGCCAATGCTTAGATGGAGCATGGTTGGTGTCGGTAATTTTTACTTGGCACCTCGCACTCTGCATATGTGTCGGTTCCATCCGTACATTCGTGTAGTTCCACCAAAATGCAGCTGAATAACCCTGTTTGCACAGATAATGAAAAAGCGTGATTACATTATAGTGGCACTAGTTGATGAAACATACACTAATAAATAGAAGAAACTTCATTTTCTTAATGGGAAAATATTGCGATAGTATCAGAGTATGCCATGCTGCGAGGGCGAGATGGGCCCTGCGACGCCTCATACGGTAGGCCTCATACTGAAAATCGACCCAATTCTCTCCGATACACCTTCTTCCAGTGATGAACATCAGTGTACAATGGTAGTACAAGGAGGGGCCTTGAGACATTCCAATCTCTATTTTTGTGCAGATCAACTAAAATTAAGCACCCCTGTTTGCAGAAACACTTAAACAGTAACAATGGGACTAGTTGATGAAACATATACTAACAAAGAGAAGCACTTTCTTTATCTACATTGGAAATGAAATGATAGAGAGGACACTCGGTCTATTTTGACTGTATTATTACTTCATTTTATCAGTGGCACTAGGGTCGAGCAGGTGGCAAGCGAGGTGTACCGTGCATTGCAAGGATGGAGGCCGGGGGTGCTTAGACTGGGATGCTAAAGCTGGCTCTTTCAGTCCCTATCTTCCCCCTGATGTTTCTGTGGTAGCATTTGGGTTGTCATCCAAACTTGGTCGAGCTGGTGCTGCGTCCCCCTACCTGCCTAGCTTATGTGGCGAACTTGTCTCCTGCTAGTACTCAGTCCGTTCTAGTAGTAGTTGCATAACTGCCCGTTTACACTGAGATGTTGTCGGATAATGGTTCTCTATGGTTGGGTTTCTTTAATGAAATCGGAGGAAACCCCCTCTTTCGATATATAAAAAAATCTGTGGCACTAGCGGTGCCAAAACATTGCCTCAAATTAATAGTGCCACTAGATTAAGGTGCAAAATAATAACATTACTGCTTTATCATGGCAGTGCCAAAACAGTAGCACAAGAGCAGAGTCAACATGCAGGATCTTTGGCAAACGGTCAGACCAAAAAGGAACATACCTCGCGATGGGAACCATATCTGCAGTCAACGCCATCGTAGAAGGGATGACACCAGTCACCAACATGGATGATTCAATTCATGGGACCTTTTTGTGCAGTTCACCTAAAATGAAGCAATGTCCCATGAGCTAGCAACTTCTTCTTCATTAGTGGCAATAAAATTGAGCAACATCAAGGTTGGTCGTGAAGCTCGCGGAATGTTCAACCATAATTTGGATATCATTTGTGCAGTTCAACTAAGATCAAGCGTGAAATGTATATCTCTGTTTGCACAAAAAGGTGGAAAGGAGGGTGACTAACAAGTGATGAAACATACATCAAATGAAAAGAAGCATGTTCCTTATCTGAATGGCGATCCTACAAGGACAGTAGCAATTTCTAAAGCAGCAGCATTGCTAGATATTAGTGTGGGCATTAGGATTAACTATGACAACCGTTAAATACGACATTACTTTAATGGTGCCATTGCTTCATTTTACCAGCAACATTACTTTAACAGCTGCTAAAGAGTTGGTATTTGGGCACGGGAGAGTAGGCGGACCAGGACAGTTGCATTTCTAACGAAAAGAAGCAACTTATCTTAATGGGAAATTTAGCAGGACATGAAAAACAGTGCTATTGATTCATATTGCTGGAGGCATTACATTGAAAACAACATTGGTTTAACGTGTCCTTACTTTTAACAGTGGGACTACTACATTTTACCAGTGGCATTACAGACTGCTACATTTTACTAGTGGCATTACATAAGAAGGGCTCGGGGCAACAAACATCATAACAGGATATCTGGGTTGATCCCATTTTTGTTCGGTATAGCCACCTTATACTGTGTGAGGCTAGCAAATCTAGTGCTGGACATACTCCGTTGACTTGTCCCCCAGTCCCCACTTCCTTTCCTTTTTCAACCAATAGATCGGTTTATATTGAGTTTGTACTACGTTTCCCTTTATTTCCCCATTAGACCAAGAGACCAGTTGGATAACCAGTCTCTGCTACTTTTCGCCCCCATTATTTCCTCTTTCGATCAAGTCCTAGATTCAGGGAACAAATCTTCCCCCACCCCCACCCCCACCCCCTTTCTTCCCTGTTTGAACCAAGTAGTACTAGATTCGACTACATGAAGTAGTTTTACCTCTTAACAGTAAAAAATTAGGTGGATTTCGAACAGTCGATCGATCCTATCTACGAGGGGGCCTGAGAAATAGTAAAAGATACAAATGCAGCGACGTCAGGTGCTGGGGCAGTAGAGCAAGGCCGGTTTCGAAGGAAGCTATACCTGAGGGTCGCCGGGATATCGCTAGGTGGGCGGCGGGAGGCCGGATCTGCCCACACTGCAGCAGCAAGGAAGAACGGGTCGGAGTCCCTCCCTAGCCGATGCTGCATGGGAGAGAACGGCAAGGCACGCTGATCGGGACGCGCCGGCAGTGGGTAAGAGCCATCGCCGAGGACGACCGCATGAACATTGCACCTTATCACCTTCCCCGGCGGAGGGGATCTGGCCGGATCTATGACCAGCGGTGAGTAGAGAGAGAGTGTGGCCACCACTGTCATTTTTAGATCTGAAGAGGATGAGAGAGTGTGAAGAGAGCGACACTAGCAAGCAAGCGCGGAGGCTCCTGCCTATATAGTGGAGTAGTTTTATTTTATCTACCGGAGCCGGCTTGACCTCGTCAATGACTGTCGAGAAGTCTTCATGGACGTGCCCCGGAGGCGCAGTTGTCGTCATTTTGATCTGAAGCACCGGATTAACATATAACACAAAAAAATGCCACATGACAAGAAACCATAACCTCACTGCCCAAGGAGACAACATGAATCCCGACGGACAAAACTAGACGAGGATCAAAGCTCAAATTAAAGACAAACTCGTAGAAAAGGGGTCAATTGATAGATGTCCTAATTAACATAGCCGGCTTGACCTAGATGGCAGCCGAGTAGTCTTCGTGTATGTGCCCCCAATGACCAGCGCCTTGGACGAAAGAAGTTGTCGCTGTTTAACCCTCGCAGTGATTTGAAGCACATGACACCTAATATTGCGAGATGACAAGAAACCTCTTTTTTAGATTTCTCATCAGAACTACAGCCCTGTACAAGACAACCTGCATGATATGTAGACGATAGCCAATCCAGCCGTCTACTGGAGTCTGGTCACATGCATGGACGAACTGATCTCCCGTGTCGTGCAAGTATCCTCCAGGCATCGACGTGTTTACAGCACTGCTCCAATACTATCGCTCATCTCTCTCTTCTATTAACTCAGCCGACTTGCGGGGACGGGGGAGTGTGCCTACGGTCAGTTCTCAATTGCGGTCCCACATGTGTGTGCAAATGCAATATGATGCGCATTTCATTCGGAGAGTGGTGTGCCAGACCGACTGACCGTCTGGGGTGCGACGCGAACGCGACGGGTGTGTTGTATACATGTGTACCACCATTTTCTTGAGACTTTGCTCCATGGCGCAATCCATGGATACAAAATTATATTTAAAAGTCGAGGGCGGGGCTTTTCCCGCGCGGTAGAAGGGGCAGTTCCACCTAGTCAGTTCGACAGAGAGGCGAGAAGATGAAGGAGTAGGCTGCTGCAAACGCAGGGCTATGTGATTTGACGGCTTGTTACTGCTGGACAGGTGGGGCCCTGTGATTTGACTTGCCATTATCATTACTACTGCGGCGCTACGACCAGCGTGAGTCTCCCGATTCTTGACCACCTCCATGGTATATAGGTGCCAAGTACTAGTACTCCTTACTCCTTGGCAAATGCAGTAAATACTATGAAGAAAAGATAGAGAGAAGTAAAAAAAATACTATTATAGCCAACCTTATAGCTAACCTTGTTGTATGAGTGACTAAGTGATGACTATGTATCACATGCCAACATCAGATAGCCTAACGCACCTGGACGGAGGAAGTAGTTTCATGCATGCGAAGTAGGCAAAAAATGCTCATTTATAGCCGTCTGAAATCTCCAAGGGCGCGACCGCGCGAGCGAGGCGACGGTCAAGGTAGGCACGACCATGATACGGGCTGCTGACAGCCCTTGGATCTGAGATCGAACGGTCGCATGCTAAGTTGCTGAAAATTTGCAGAATAACCCTCCAAGATAGGATATTCACCCATAGGTCTAGAATCACGCCATGCAACCATTTGATCTCAAATCCAAGGGCTCTCGGAAGCCCATATCATGGGAGCATGGAAAGCTTTGTATCACCTGTAATTTTCCCGACGCTTGACGCGCAAACACGCAGATGCATGAAGCCATTTAATTGGGCATCTAGTAGACATGACATCTAATTGGGCCCCCATAGTACTATGCATGAATCCATTTATCCACCGGGCAAGCCACTACCATGCCGTTCGCACGACCCACTCAAGCATTTTTACAATCGCAAAACCGCTAGCAGTTCGCTCCTACTCGTCCCCGGCCATCCTTTAACATTATGGCAGTTCGCTCCTAGTCGTCCCGTCCTTTCACATTACAGCAGTTCCACTAATCCTAACCCTCCTCCCAAATCCATGACGTCCCAAATCTCCATGATCGGCGGTGAGTACAAGGTTAGAACCATCACCGGCGATGAGTTCGACGTCATCTACACCCGTTCTTCCGTGACGGTGAAAGGATGCCTTGCTCGCTTCAGACGCATGTTCGAAAAGTCAAATGGTGATGAGTGGGTCGCTGGGCTAGATTTTCAGTACACCACAGTCCTGGGAAAAGAGAAGAATCTAAAGGAGGAAGAGAGGAAGAAGCCTGTCGTGATCCAGGTTTGCATGCATAACTTGTGCTTGGTCTACCACATATGCCATGCCAACGTTGAGTGCGAGGATTTTAAGAACTTCCTCGCGGGCGGCAAAGTCAAGTTTGTTACTATAGACTTTACGAACGACAGAAGAGTCCTGAGTCGGATAGGCCTTGTTGTAGGCCAGCCCTTCGACCTCCAGAAGAATGGGCTGGTGATCTCCCGTTAGCCTTCAATGCTGACCCTGGTAGGAGCCATGGTTGATCCTTCGTACGGTAAACTGATGAAACCTCCGCCCGAGTTTCATCTTACATGGCAGTGGAATGTACTAGATAGAGACCACATCCAGTACGCTGCCATGGATGCCTACCTTTGTTTCAATATCTACAAGGGTTGGATGAAGAGCGAGAGCCAAGTGTGCGGTTCAAGCAAAGAAGTATCGGCCAAGAGGAAGAGGGACAAGGACGAAGTCGAGCACGTGGACGAGGAGTCCGAGTAAGGTGGCAGTGTCATTGCTGTAACACCCCTATGTAATAAGCACTGTGATCATCTGCTAATAAAGCCAAGTCATCCTCATTTGCAAAGCTAGATCATAGTGGTTATTCAAATCAATTCAAAACCTTTCTGAAAATTAACTCAAATTCAAAAGTGCAAAATGAAGTTGCTCAGAACCTGTTGGAAAAATGTTCACCTTTTAGCAAATAATCCAAAACTATTTGCTGTTAAGGAACACAACATCAACATCAATCCGAAATGGACTAAAGCATTTTAGGAGAACCAAAATAGCACCTAAAATGCCCTATTCATTTTTTAATAGATTCAAAAGGTTTCCAAAAATGCCCAAACTTTTTGTGGCAGTGCTGGGTATTGCAAAGTAATTACGTGACCAAGTTTCACAATTTTTGCAACATCATTTGATAGCTCCAAATATTGCAAAACACTACTGTAAAAAGAAAAAGATAGAAACAGAAAAAAATAAAAGGAAAGAGGCACTGTGCACTGGGCCTAAGTGCACAGTGCCCCGAACCCAGCCCACCAGCCCATATATCTCTCTCTCTCTCACCTGCGTGTCGCCGCCGCTGTGGACGCGAGCGCGCGCTCCGGCCGTTTGCCGACACGGCGATACCCACCGATGCCGCGAGGAGATAAGGGCGAGGCCGTGCGTTCCCCTGGCCTCCACTGCCATTCTCCCCCTCTCCCTCGCTCGCTCCTCGCCTCCTCTCCTCCTTCAGATCCGTCGCCCGAGCACCGTCGCCGCCGCGCTTTGTCGATTGCCGCGGCCATCGGCGCCTGCTGCTTCCTCCAAGGTGCCAGGGAGGTCAGCCAGCGACCGCCTCGTCGACCGGTGCACCCAGCTGAAGCGGGGAGGCCCTGTAGCTGCCGGACGCCACCACCCCTTTCTTCTCCATCTCCGGTGCTCGCCGACGACCTCGACCCCCTGTTGCTCCTAAACTGACAAGGGCCACCGTGTGTGCCGCTGCGGTGAGCCCCTTCTCTCCTCCATCTTCTTCCTGCTCGTCTTCGGGCCCGTGTGCGGCCGCCACTACAACCGTGCTACGGCCACCGCCATTGCCGTCATGGCCGTGCTCCCAAGCCGCTGCAAGCTCGCCCGACCGCTCCAGTGTGCTCCTCGTGCGCCGTAGATCCTGCGTAGCTAGTTAGGTAGGCCGCTCGCGTGCCCAAACGACAAACCCGACGAGCTCGTGCTTCGGCCTCCGCCTTAGCTCGTCCCCGCCGTCGTCTCTGGCCACCTCTGGCCCGGAGACCACCCGCGTTGGACGCGGCTCTGCTCACTCGTTCGAACGCAAGCAAAACCACGCGCAACGGTGCCTTGTGGCGAATTTCCGACGCGCTCCGGCGAACTTCCTCCGCGGGAATGGTCGCCGGCGTGATTCCGGCGACCTCACCGACGTGGCACCCGCGTAGCACTGCCTTGGCCACTGACTGGTGGGCCCAGGGGCCTCACTTTGACCAGTTGACCTCGGTCAACGCTGACTGGGCCGGCTCCTGTAACTGACATGTGGGCCCCGCTCTGTTATTTTAGTCTAATAAACATTTTTATAAATAAAGTAACTAGTTAGCCTAATCACTCACTGACATATGGGGCCCACACCCCTAATTAGCTCAGTTAGATTAATTTAATCCACTGTTAAACTAACAGAGGCTGGCATGTGGGTCCCACCGGACCCACATGTCAGGTTTCACCCTGGTCAACCGACCAGTTGACTGCTGATATCATCATTAAGTCATGCTGGCGTCATATTTCATTTTCAATATTTTTGTTAGTAAAAATAAATTTAGAAAATGCATTAAACTTCAAAAATTCATAATAATTAAACCGTAACTCGGATCGAAAAACTTTCTACATGGAAGTTGATCAGAACGACGAGACGAATCTGATCGTGTCGTCTGTTTCCATGTCGGAACCCCCTACGTAGGAGAACCCGTAACTTTTAGCCTGATTCTGGTAGATGAATAGTGCATATACACCGGTTAATAAATCCTACTTAAATCCTAAAATAACTAATATGACTTAGACATATCTTTAGGCAACCCTGCACTGCACCGTAGGCATGGCATACTCTGTGTTGCATATGTTTGCTGTGTATTTATTTGTTTCCTCCCCCTCACCTCTCTCGATAGACCTCGACACCGATGTAGTCCACGAGGCCGACACAGCTCCAGAGGTCGACTACGCCCCTGACGACCAGACCCTTGCCGCAGAGCTTCCAGGCAAGCACCCCCATTTTGAGCATACCGATATCGCCTACTCTATCTCTCTTATGCTTGCATTAGAATCTGCTGCTACTACTGTTCATCCTACTTCTGTTGCATAGCCTGCTTTTGTAACTACTGTTGATACCTATCTGTTTATCCTAAACTGTTTAGTATAGTCTGGGTAGAGACCCATCAGAGACCCCACTTTGTCCCAACTGCCCCGCTGGATTATCAGAAGACCCGATCAACGGGATCAAAGACCAGGCCCCGGCACCACACATCACTTCCCCCTTAGTTGCTCGACGCTACTGGGTTACTATCGAGTGTCGAGGGTGATACCTCGTTAGCACTTCTGATGGCAACCTTGTAGATTAGCTAATCGGTCGTGGTCATCGAGGGTGATTCCTCCTTTTCCACTCCCGATAACGACGCTGTGGTGCAAAACCTCGAGTGTGGACCTCGAGGGTGATTTCCTCTTACGTTCACCTTGATGTTTACATCA
The DNA here is from genome assembly GCA_011799875.1 of Thinopyrum elongatum. NCBI lineage: Eukaryota > Viridiplantae > Streptophyta > Magnoliopsida > Poales > Poaceae > Thinopyrum > Thinopyrum elongatum. The sequence goes on along the minus strand of CM022302.1, from coordinate 151,993,818 downwards.
GGTGGGAATCCAACGAGGGTGATGCCTCGGATTCCTTCTTGATGTGGTAGCCACACGGACTGCCTTTACATCACTATTGTTACTGATTAAACTGGATAAAGACGGATCGGCCCTGAGGGGTACCTGCGCGAGCATGTGATGCGAGCGATGTGGAGACGGGTTTGACCTGGAGGGTGCCCGCGAGATAATTACGAGGCGCGGCCGGGCATTCTTAGCCCTTGCAGCAAGTCCTCGAGATGGGGCGATGGGGTCACATTGATCGTGAGTCTCTACTCGTTACCGCGCGCTCCTAATTCACTAACGGTTTGGATATTTGACCTGAGGGGCCTCTGGCCCGATAGCACTAACCATCACGTGGGCATACTATGGGCGTTCTGCGTCGTATACTTCAGCCGAAGCTTAATAAACGTCATGCGACTGAGCAGCGCGCGCCGTGTTGGACTGGATACGCAACCGCGCTTGTATTAAGGGGTTGCCAGGTCTGCTCACGGCCGCCCACGCAACGTGCAGGAGTTCCCGGGGCGATGGCCCAAGACCCCTGGGAACATAGGTTTAGTCCGGCGTGCTGACCTCTCTATTAAGTATTCGGTCGGGTTGCGGCGTATCGTTTGGCCGAGGCCGGGCATGACCTAGTAAAGTGTGTCCGGCCGGAGTTAATCGAGCGTGGTGGGTAAGTTGGTGCACCCCTGCAGGGAAGAAAACATCTATCGATAGCCTGCCCTACGGTAACGGACACTCAGAGTTGTATCCCGATCGATACAACTAGAACCTGACACTTGAGATGATAACTGGATAGTATGGCTCTGAGATTGCTTTCTCGCAGGGAGTCGAGAAAGGATCTCTGGCCGAGGTTGATGACACTACTACTACTTTACTTTATGCTAATCTGCACTCTTCTAATGCTGCAAGACCACTGAAGATGCTGAAAATGCTAGTCGTCGATAGGACTAGGCTTTCCCCTCTATTCTGGCATTTCTGCAGCCCAGTCCACATATACAGCCTTCCTTTGATAATGTTGCATATGTAGTGTAGATCCTTGCTTGCTGAGTACTTCGGATGAGTACTCACGTTTGCTTTGCTTTCTTTTTCTCCCCATACCCTTTTGGTGCATCCAGATGACGGAGCCCCTAAGGCCGTTGCCCCCGCCGACGGCTACTACTACTACCCTCCTGGCGAGTACTACTACGAGGATCCGTCTGACGACCAGGAGTAGGTTCGGAGGGTCCCTGGCAGGAGGCCTGCGCCTTTCGATCGTAGCTTTTGTTTTGCCCCGCCTTTCTAAAGGCTTATCTGTTTTATCTTTTATATCTGTACTCGATATCTAACGCTTCCGCTGATGCTTGTTTGTCATCTAGCTTATGTATTCGAGCCCTCGAGGCCCTGGCTTGTAATATAATGCTTGTATTACTTTATTTATGTTTTTTAGAGTTGTGTTGTGATATCTTCAAGTGAGTCCTAGGCTTGATCGTGTGCATTTGCGTGTATGGTTAGTGCACGATTAAGCCGGGGTCGTCACAGGTTGTATCAGAGCCGACTGCCTGTAGGAACCCCCCTTTCCAACTCCTTGGCCGAAGTTGAGTCTAGTAACCGAAAACTGTTTTGCTAACTTGGCTGTGTAGCTTACGGGCCCACGTCGCCAGTTGGGTGGTATTAGGATCTTTTATTCCTCGTCTATAATCTGGGACTCTGATCTCTCTTCCTTTCGGGTTAAATTTTTTTACTAACACCGACACTTAGGATCTCGTAAATCTCGTCTACCCGGAGAGCTCTATATATGTGCTTAATTCCTTACCATTGATCTGATTAGCCTGATAATCATTTTCCTTTCCATTGATTTGTTTAACCTATCTCTTCGGGCTGAATTATACTTCCCATTGTCATTTGACAATCCCAAATTTCCTCTGTTTCAGATGGACCGTTTGTTTCCGCCACGCCCGGAGACGCAGCTTGTGCTTCGCAGTTGGGCTCGTAATGCCCCTGGTTTTCCAGCTGTCTTGATCGCCCTCCTGACCAGACTGGGCTACCGCTAGTACCCCGAGTACATGGTCTACGAGGATTACCGCGAGTTCAACCAGGAGCAGTACCATGCTGATGTTCGTATCTATGATCAGCAAAATGACTCAGACACTGAGCTACACTTTTTCCATGGTATCGGCGTGACGATTGAGATGGCAGTCCATGATGCTGCCTACTCTGTTGTCGCACGTCTCCAAGGAGAGCACAACATTTGCTTGGATGCCTCTGAGTTCTGATACATTCCTTATGCCTATGCTGGAGATGCTACTGGATACTACACAGCTATCTGTGCCCCGTACGAGCCTCGTCGTTACGACCCGCAGGTTCTGATTTAGTGCACTCAGGCTCTGGATCGCACTGTTCGGGCTCTTGCCGTCGAGTTGTTTGTCACTTGAGCACGCCTTTACAATGCTATGACACAGTTGCTACCAGCTGTTCATGCAGGGATACATCCGGAGCACATCCTTTACCCGCGAAGGACTCAGATGTATACTGGTATTGATTGGCCTGCTATTGGAGGTCACACACCTGCACGTGGACCTCTTCTTTCATCTCGAGACCAGATTCTGCATCAGAGTGCACATGGAGCACAGGATCCTTGCGCGATGAACATTCGTCATCCGCACTTGCAGTTACCCCGTTTCGTTGGTTCTTCTCGACGTTGATGTAGCTTGTCGCTATGTCGCGTTGTTGAATCCCTCCACCGTGTGCCTGCGTGCCGCCTAAGTTAATTAGCTTACCTTCATGCTGTTATAACGCTAGTCTGTAACCGAACTTATGTATGGATCTGTATGTCATGATGACTGTGATGTTGCATCTACTGCACTTCCTTCTGTTGTGCGTGAGTACTTCATGAATGATTCCATACAATGCCAATGCTTGTTGTTGAATGTGATGTTTGCCGTCGCGTTAAAGCAGAATATCAGAAGCCTGCTGGAATTCTTCAACCGCTCCCTATTCCTCTATGGAAATGGGATAAGGTTCAAATGGATTTCATTACTGGCCTTCCCAAGTCACAGAAGGGTCACGATGCTATTCTTGTCGTCGTCGACCAACTCTCTAAGGTTGCACACTTTCTGCCTGTCAAGGAGACTATCACCGCTAGCCAGTTAGCACAGTTGTATATCTCCAGAATTGTATCACTACACGGTATTCTGAAGGAGATTAGTTCGGACCGTGGCAGTCTTTTCACCTCCAAGTTCTGGGAAAGTTTCCAAGAAGCTATGGGAACTCATATTACCTGGAGTTCAGCTTATCACCCCCAATCCCAAGGCCAAGTCGAGCGAATTAATCAAGTGCTTGAAGACATGCTTCGAGCTTGTGTTATATCGTTCGGCAAGAAGTGGGAAGAATCTCTCCCGTATGCCGAATTCTCTTATAACAACAGCTATCAAGCCAGCTTGAAAATGGCCCCCTTCGAAGTACTTTATGGACGTAAGTGTCGAGCCCCTCTGAATTGGTCAGAAACTAGGGAACGACCATGTGTGGGTCCGGATATTATCCAACACGCTGAAGAGCAAGTCCGAATTGTCCGAGAAAATCTCAAGGCGGCTAAGGACCACCAGAAGAGCAACTATGATCGCAAACGATGGGGCTTGACTTATCAACCTGGTGATCAAGCTTATCTGCGTGTCACTCCTATGAAGGGCACTCATCGTTTCGGAATCAAGGGCAAGCTAGCTCCACGCTACATCAGCCCCTTTCGCATTGTTGCCAGACATGGACAGGTGCCATATAAATTGGAGTTGCCACCGCAATTCTCTCATATCCACGACGTCTTCCATGTGTCGCAACTTCGTAAATGCTTCAAGGAATCTCCGCATCGAGCAGTGGATCATGAAATGCTTGAATTGCAAGATGATCTGTCTTATAAGGAGCATCCGATCTGCATTCTCGATGAAGCTGAACGTCGAACCCGTCAGAAGACGGCCAAGTTCCTGAAAGTGCAGTGGTCGAATCACACTAAAGATGGAGCCACCTGGGGACGCGAGGATCATCTTCGGGAAGAATATCCCGACCTCTTTCCTTCTACCTCCTGAATTCTCGGGACGAGAATTTCTTTTAGAGGAGGAGAATTTGTAACACCCCTATGTAATAAGCACTGTGATCATCTGCTAATAAAGACAAGTCATCCTCATTTGCAAAGCTAGATCATAGTGGTTATTCAAATCAATTCAAAACCTTTCTGAAAATTAACTCAAATTCAAAAGTGCAAAATGAAGTTGCTCAGAACCTGTTGGAAAAATGTTCACCTTTTAGCAAATAATCCAAAACAATTTGTTGTTAAGGAACACAACATCAACATCAATCCTAAATGGACTAAAGCATTTTAGCAGAACCAAAACAGCACCTAAAATGCCCTATTCATTTTTGAATAGATTCAAAAGGTTTCCAAAAATGCCCAAACTTTTTGTGGCAGTGCTGGGTATTGCAAAGTAATATGTGACCAAGTTTCACAATTTTTGCAACATCATTTGGTAGCTCCAAATATTGCAAAACACTGCTGTAAAAAGAAAACGACATAAACATAAAAAAATAAAAAGAAAGAGGGACTGTGCACTGTGCCTAAGTGCACAGTGCCCCGAACCCAGCCCACCAGCCCATATCTCTCTCTCTCACCTGCGTGTCGCCGCCGATGTGGACGTGAGCGCGCGCTCCGGCCGTTCGCCGACACGGCGACACCCACCGACGCCGCGAGGAGATAAGGGTGAGGTCGTGCGTTCCCCTGGCCTCCACTGCCATTCTCCCCCTCTCCCTCGCTCGCTCCTCGCCTCCTCTCCTCCTTCAGATCCGTCGCCCGAGCGCCGTCGCTGCCGCGCTTCGTTGATTGCCGCGGCCACCGGTGCCTGCTGCTTCCTCCGAGGTGCCAGGGAGGTCCGCCAGCGACCGTCTCGTCGACCGATGCACCCAGCTGAAGCGGGGAGGCCCTGTAGCTGTCGGACGCCACCGCCCCTTTCTTCTCCGTCTCCGGTGCTCGCCGACGACCTCGACCCCATGCTGCTCCTAAACTGACAAGGGCCATCGTGTGTGCCGCTGCGGTGAGCCCCTTCTGTCCTCCTTCTTCTTCCTGCTCGTCTTCGGGCCCGTGTGCGGCCGCCACTGCAACCGTGCTCCGGCCGCCGCCATTGCCTTCATGGCCGTGCTCCCGAGCCGTTGCAAGCTCGCCCGACCGCTCCGGTGTTCTCCTTGTGCGTCGTAGATCCCGCGTAGCTAGTTAGGTAGCCCGCTCGCGCGCACAAACGACGAACCCGACGAGCTCGTGTCGGCCTCCGCCTTAGCTCGTCGCCGCCGTCGTCTCTGGCCACCTCCGGCCCGGAGACCACCCGAGTTGGACGCGGCTCTACTCACTCGTTCGAATGCAAGCAAAACCACGCGCAATAGTGCCCTGTGGTGAATTTTCGACGCGCTCCGGCGAACTTCCGCCGCGGGAATGGTCGCCAGCGTGATTCCGGCGACGTCACCGACATGGCACCCGCGTGGCACCGCCTGGGCCACTGACTGGTGGGCCCAGGGGCCCCACTTTGACCAGTTGACCTCGGTCAACGCTGACTGGGCCGGCTCCTGTCACTGACATGTGGCCCCCCCCTCTGTTATTTTAGTCTAATAAACATTTTATAAATAAAAGTAACTAGTTAGCCTAATCACTCACTGACATATGGGGCCCACACCCCTAATTTGCTCAGTTAGATTAATTTATTCCACTGTTAAACTAACAGAGGCTGATATGTGGGTCCCACTGGACCCACATGTCAGGTTTGACCATGGTCAAACGACCAGTTGACTGCTGACATCATCATTAAGTCATACTGACATCATATTTCATTTTCAATAATTATGTAAATAAAAATAAATTCAGAAAATGCATTAAACTTCAAAAATTCATAATAATTAAACCGTAACTCAGGTCGAAAAACTTTCTACATGAAAGTTGATCAGAACGACGAGACGAATCTGATCGTGTCGTCTGTTTCCATGTCGGAACCCCCTATGTAGGCGAACCCATAACTTTTAGCCTGATTCTGGTAGATGAATAGTGCATATACACCGGTTAATAAATCCTACTTAAATCCTAAAATAACTAATAAGACTTAGACATATCTTTAGGCAACCCTGCACTGCACCGTAGGCATGGCATACTCTGTGTTGCATATGTTTGCTGTGTATTTATTTGTTTCCTCCCCCTCTCCTCTCTTGATAGACCCCACACCGACGTAGTCCCCGAGGCCGACGCAGCTCCGGAGGTCGACTACGCCCCTGACGACCAGACCGTTGCCGCAGAGCTTCCAGGCAAGCACCCCCATTTTGAGCATACCGATATCGCCTACTCTATCTCTCTTATGCTTGCATTAGAATCTGCTGCTACTACTATTCATCCTACTTCTGTTGCATAGCCTGCTTTTGTAACTACTGTTGATACCTATATGTTTATCCTAAACTGTTTAGTATAGTCTGGGTAGAGACCCATCATAGACCCCACTTTGTCTCGACTGCCCTGCTGGATTATTAGAAGACCCGATCAACGGGATCAAAGACCAGGCCCCGGCACCGCACATCACTTCCCCCTTAGTTGCTCGACGCTACTGGGTTACTATCGAGTGCCGAGGGTGATACCTCGTTAGCACTTCTGATGACAACCTTGTACATTAGTTAATCGGTCATGGTCATCGAGGGTGATTCCTCCTTTTCCACTCCCGATAACGACGCTGTCGTGCAACACCTCAAGTGTGGACCTCGAGGGTGATTTCCTCTTACGTTCACCTTGATGTTTACATCAGGTGGAAATCCAACGAGGGTGATGCCTCGGATTCCTTCTTGATGTGGTAGCCACACGGACTGCCTTTACATCACTATTGTTACTGATTAAACTGGATAAAGACGGGTCGGCCCTGAGGGGTACCCGCGCGAGCATGTGATGTGAGTGATGTGGAGACGGGTTTGACCTAGAGGGTGCCCGCGAGATAATTACGAGGCGCAGCCGGGCATTCTTAGCCCTTGCAGCAAGTCCTCGAGACGGGGCGATGGGGTCACATCGATCGTGAGTCTCTGCTCATTAATGCGCGCTCCTAATTCACTAACGGTTTGGATATTTGACCCGAGGGGCCTCTGGCCCGATAGCACTAACCTTCACGTGGGCATATTATGGGCATTCTGCGTCGTATACTTCAGCCGAAGCTTAATAGACGTCATACGACTGAGCGGCGCGCGCCATGTTGGACTGGATACGCAACCGCGCTTGTATTAAGGGGTTGCCAGGTCTGCTCATGGCCGCCCACGCAACATGCAGGAGTTCCCGGGGCGATGGCCCAAACCCCTGGGGGCATAGGTTTAGTCCGGCGTGCTGACCTCTCTATTAAGTATTCGGTCGGGTTGCGGTGTATCGTTTGGCCGAGGCTGGGCATGACCTAGTAAAGTGTGTCCGGCCGGAGTTAATCGAGCGTGGTGGGTAAGTTGGAGCACCCCTGCAGGGAAGAAAACATCTATCGATAGCCTATCCTATGGTAACGGACACTCGGAGTTGTATCCCGATCGATACAATTAGAACCTGACACTTGAGATGATAACTAGATAGTATGGCTCTGAGATTGCTTTCTCGCAGGGAGTCGAGAAAGGATCTCTGGCCGAGGTTGATGACACTACTACTACTTTACTTTATGCTAATGTGCACTCTTCTAATGTTGCAAGACCGCTGAAGATGCTGAAGATGCTAGTCATCGATAAGACTAGGCTTTCCCCTCTATTCTGGCAATTTTGTAGCCCAGTCCACATATACAGCCTTCCTTTGATAATGTTGCATATGTAGTGTAGATCATTGCTTGCTGAGTACTTCGGATGATTACTCACGTTTGCTTTGCTTTCTTTTCTCCCCATACCCTTTTGGTGCATCCAGATGACTGAGCCCCTGAGACCGTTATCCCCGCCGATGGCTACTACTACTACCCTCCTGGCGAGTACTACTACGAGGAGCCATCCGACGACCAGGAGTAGGTTCGGAGGGTCCCAGGCAGGAGGCCTGCGCCTTTCGATCGTAGCTTTTGTTTTGCCCCGCCTTTCTAAAGGCTTATCTGTTTTATCTTTTATATCTGTACTCAGATATCTAACGCTTCCGCTGATGCTTGTTTGTCATCTAGCTTATGTATTCGAGCTCTCGAGGCCCTGGCTTGTAATATAATGCTTGTATGACTTTATTTATGTTTTTTAGAGTTGTGTTGTGATATCTTCAAGTGAGTCCTAGGCTTGATCGTGTGCATTTGCGTGTATGGTTAGTGCACGATTAAGCCGGGGTCGTCACAGTTGCTCATGGTGGTTCTAATGCAGTGTCTACCGGATTAGTTGCTTAGTTTAATTTCAAGGTGCTTAGTTTTATTTGAGGGGTGTGTTGTGCTGAGCCCCCAGCAGAACTATATTATGTTCCTTCTCGTTACTTTAACTCTTCAGTACGTACATACTATTAATTCTTACAGTTCATCTTGTAGTTGGTAGTACTACCACTCATTTATTCACATTATATACGTACAATATATATGGCCAACATCATATAGCCAGCAGTTGGCTATACTATTAACCACGCTCTAAGGATGCCACATACGCAAAACACTTAAATGAGATATGTAATTCTAAAAAAACTTAAATGAGACAAGTTACCCAAAGCATGATGGAGTTTAGTTGTCAAAGAATTAAATAGGTATGCTAATTTCTTTAATAGACTTTAGCACCCCATCTAAGCACGTACTAGCTTTTTTAATAGTACTGTATGCATAATTTGGCGACGAGCGCTCTCTATATGTACCACATTTTTTCTTTAATTTCATCTTGTTAGTTTTGCTCCATGGCGCAATCCATCGATACTACTACTGTACAAAAGTATACATTTAAAAGGCTAGAGGGCGGGGCAGTCTTGCTTGGTCAGTTTCACGAGAGGCGAGGGCCTTTGTGATTTGACGGCTCATTACTGCTAGAAGGCGGGGCCTTGTGATTTGACTGCTCGATTAAATGTTGCCGACGACCTGAGGAGGAGCAAAGAACCGTGCGGTATACGTAAGTTTTCCACTGGAGTACTAGTACGACGAAGGAGCACGAAACACGGCAGCCCAGGGCGATATGGCGATAAAAAATGATCTAATTTGCTAGTCATCGATCCCACGGCGCCGCTCATCGTTAGCATTGTTCTATTCATGCCTCGCAGAGAACGTGACACATGCGGAAAACACCCGAAGCAAAAGAAGAAACACATGAGCAAAAGAAGAAGGAAGATTATCCCCCCCAAAAAATAAGGAAGACACACACACAAGTCTGGGGCGCTGCTCTCTACTACATGAAGGGTTGCTGACCGTGGAGTCGTAACTGCTTCTTCATCGCCTCCACGACCTCCATCTCCTCGCGCATCTCCTCCACCATCTTCTTCATTCTGTCCATGACGCGAGATTTCTCGACGCGAGCCTTCATCATTTGTTCCACGGCCGCATTACGTACCTTGACGGCAGCCGGCTGCTCGATGCGGAGCTTCGCCAACTCCTCCATCTATTCCATGATGAGGGCGTGCACCATCTTCACCGAGGAACTACTCTTCTCATGCAGCTTCTTCTAGCCGGCATTCTCCTCCTTCAGTATGTCGAGATTGTGGCGGAGCTTCGCCTTGTCCTCCTGAAGTTGCAGGATTTCGCTGGTCGCCTTCTAACCCGAGGCAATGCTCTACTTCAGTGGAATCACCAAGCCGGCGGTCAACTCCTCCTTATTGAGCTCAGCGGGCATGTCGTCGAGGCTCTCCTTCAGCAGCTCCACCAAGCCGTCGATGAACTCCTTCTGCTTATTGAGCTGATCGGGCATGTCATCGAGGGATAACGACTCCAGCACCGCCAGCTCGGCATGTTCGCCTCCGCGGCTAGGGCACTCCTGGAAGCCCTCGCCTGCCCGTGAGAGATCTTTCGAGGTCTCTGCGAGGCGGCGAGCCCTCTCTTTTTTTTCCGCGGCCTTGGTCGCCGCTCCCATGTTACGAGTAGTTCTCAACCTAGAGCTCTGCACACCGGCCATGGCAAGGACGGACGAACAAGAAAGACTTATGAGGAGGAAGGTAGAGTGATTTTCGGCTAGGTAGTTCCCCTTTTTATAACCTAGTACTAGCACTAGTACTAAAACCTGCATAGTGGGAACACATTCAGGTTTGATAGGTACTAGGTGTGAGCAGGTTTGCACTTAATTATAGCATGGTAGTACTACTTTGGAATGTGATGGGAACAAGCTAAAGATTAATTGATGGTTTTGGTTTCGAGGCCCGAAACGGCTCCCGATGAGTTTCCTGGAACACAAATTTCAAGTACTACTGCTCAAATGCGGTCGCAGAAGTCAGTGATGTAACTGGTCGTACATGTCAGACCAAGCCGATGCGTGTCCCTTCGATGAGATGCGGGTCCGGCCGACCATCTGTTGGTGCGACCGACCATAAGTATTACGCGATGGAGACTTCTGGTTGTTGCTTCGGGTGATTGCCATGACCAAGCATTCAAACAGTGATAAATCAATTACCATCTTTTTCCAAACGACCAAGTATTTTCACAGGAATACAATACATATAGATGGAGTGATTGTCACGGTTGCAAACCGCCATGGCGTCGCAAGTTCACTGCAGCAGCAACCGAGTAGGTTACTGCGTCGCTGGCGGGGAAGGAGGGCAGCTCACCTCGCCCATGATGCATGCCCAGTGGCGGCGCCGCAGCTGGTCCCGCGATTTGGCTTCTCCTACCGCCCATTTGAACAGTTGCACCGGCTGCTCATGCCATTCCACAGGCATGCGCATTCTTTCCTCCGCAGTCGACTTCGTGAATATGATCTCTGCCATTAGCCCCAGCTCGAAATCAACGCGACGCTGCCAGATGCTGACATCCCTCAGCATCTCTCCCCTGAGATCGACTTGCGCTTCTGCCTTGTGCTTCGCCAGGCGCAGCTCCTTCGAACTTGTCTCCAATCGATGCGACGCTTCCTCGATCCGATTTGCCCTTGCTGCCCACCACCTGAAACCCAGCCTTGGCATGTCCTCCGGCGCCACCGATCTGTGATTCCAGAGCGATGGATCCCCTCTGAAACACATGTGGGTTTCGCTCAAAGGCGGCAGTGCTGCGGGCCGCAGCGAGAGGGCAGCCCGCGGGATCTTGGGATCTAAGGGATCCTCCATGGCGGGATCCTCCATGGCGGGATCCGGTGGGCGAGGCGGGGAGGCGAGCGTAGGCGCTGGGAGAGCCCTATGAGGCTAAGATAAAGATAGTACTACTCCACTCCGTCCATATTTAAATACAAAGGCCACCAACAGTAACCCAAGCAAAAATTGATCATCCTGCCCGCGTCCTGGTTTATTGGCCCCCTTTTTATTTTGTGCCAATTTTTTAGCAAAAATTTAACTAAGAAAATGTTAATGCATGTCACCAAAAATTATATCATTGGAATCACATTTGAACATAGTTTTCAATGACATTAATTTTTATGACATGCATAAATATTGTGTTACTTAAAATTATGGTCAAAATTGGCACAAAATACGAAGGAGACCAATGGAAGTAGCAACCCATGATTTAACTACTCTCAACTATTTCCTCCCTCACGTCCACTCAATTTGCATGCACTATATTAATTGACCATCAATGAAGTGAACAACTTTACACGCGTCAAATTATCACATGGGGTGGATCTTCGTACAAAAATGCGTCCCACCGTGTACCCGCATGTGCATGCGAGGGAATGAGTGCGTGCGTGCACATCTTCGCTTCGTGCATGTACTGCCAGTGTGCGTGAGAGAGGACGAGTACATTCTTCTGGAACCAGCAGCACGTCACTGTGATCAATCCACACAAGGAGGTCGCGACAACGCCTCCACATGTGCCACGTGGCTCCACTACAAAAAAAATACACTTCCGTGATGATACGTGTTTGTCACAGTAGGTCACGTTTTCTGTCATGCATGTACATCCATGACGATTTTATGACAGAATCAAGATAGTCATACCTGTCCTGTCGTAGAAGTGTTCCATGACATTACCAAAATTATCATCACGGAAGTGTCCACTTCCATGACGATAAATGGCGCGTCATGGAAGTGCTTTCGTCAAGGGTAACCGACACGTGGCATCCACCGTAACGGGTCGCTGTTAAGCTATCGGGTCCGGTTTTGGATCCTATAACCCGTTAACAGCCCGGACCAATGGGGATTTTCCACGTGTAAAATTCTCAATGGCCAGAGGAACCACGTGTCGGCTCACCGTTGGGACAGATGTCATCCACTCATTGGACAGGAGGCGCCTATGATACGTCGACATGTGGCATGGCCCAACACAGGCCCATTCCGGTGAAAAGGCCAACCCGTTTGACTTGGTCAAAAGATAGCGGGCCGGCCCATGGAAAGCCTGTTAATGGCCTGTTCGTATATAGCCCATTTACGGCCCGCTAACACACGGCCCATTACGGCCTATCCGAATTAAGGCCAGTAGCTTCATCTGGGCCGTCCAATATGATTCCAGCCCATTGTAACTTCCGGCCCATGTATGGCCCATGACGTCTTTCAGCCCATATGAGGCCCTTTGTAACTCTTGGCCCATTAACGGCCCGTGGTGAAACTCGCCCATAATGAATAGTGTACCACTTTATACCCATTAACGACCCATTATTCCATTGGGCCGTTTCCAAACCATGTTATCTTTCGGCCTTCTCAGGGCCCATTTATTCTTGGGCTCATTTCCAGCATTCGGTTACTTATGACCCGTTTCTCGCCTTTTCTGCTTGTGGGCTAAATTCAGTCCGTGGTTACAGTCGGCCCGTTTGTGGCCCGTTAATCTGTTGGGCCATTTTCATAGCGTCATCAAATACGGCCGATTAACGATGGCCCATTATGGTCATCCCATGAACGGACGATTCCAACTCTAGCCCATTTAAGGCCCATGATGCGGTCTGTTATTGGCCCATGTTTGGCCAATCGATCATACGGCCCGTAGAAGGCCCATTGATTCTATGGCCCGTAGAAGGCCCATTGTTTCTATGGCCCGTAGAAGGCCCATTGTTTCTACGGCCCGCAGGAGGCCCATGGTCACTATAGTAAATATGTAGCCCATGGTTATTGTGGCCTAGTTTTAAAAAATAGGTTATTGCGGCCACTAGCAAACCGCGGAAAAAGAACTGCACTGACTACAAGCAAACAAATAAACAAGACAACAAGGAAATAAATAAGCAAGCAACTTACGCTAGGCTACCACGGCTATTACACATATTACATCCACTGGGCATCAAAGTTTGCAACTAGTGCAAATATAGGGAACAAAGCAGCATATCACATACACTGGTTGTCAAAGTTGGCGACCAGTGCAAATAAACGCCGCAGCAAAACAAGTCTGGAATTGAAACCACTTCAGAAGAGCTCAAGAAACAATATCCTGGGTACCCATAATGCTGGCAAGATGGATAGCAAGCTTATTAACTTTCTCTTGTTTGGCGCTTAAACCCTCCAGCGCTTGTTGTTGCACCAGAAAGTATGCATCTGAATTCTGCAGGGACTTCCTCAGCCCTTCGGCTCCGTGTTGCAGCACATCTGATCGATGTCTTTCAACTTGAAGTTGAGACTCAAGAAGACGAACTGATTCAGGCAGCGAGTTCGAAGAGCTTGTGCCAGCAGTAGTGGCCAGTAACTCGAACACTACATCAAGACAGGACTTTTGGGTTGTCTCACTTTTGTCAAGATAGTTTTTATCAGCTTTCTTGGAGACCAACAGGGATGTCTCACTATCTTGAACCTTATCTGCATTACTTCCTTTACCATTGCATAACGGGGTACTCTTCTCCAATATTTTGTCCGCATTCTAAAAGAGAAACAAGCAGACACATCACAGGTTTACCATGTTGTACATGAAACTCATTTTGGTAAATCAGTTCAGTAGTAAAGTGGACAAGATAACAGCATGAAACAAACATATATCTATGTACCATGGTCACTGTATGGTCTATATTATTCTAGTTTTTGTTGCCAAAGTAAGATAGAGACACAGTTCAAATAATATTTGTTTAAGACAAAGCAGAATAGATAGAATATAAGTGTGGGAAACGAGCAATAACAACACTTGTAATGTGCATGACATGAGAACATAACTGTTTATTCAATTGAAACTGAAATCAACATAGAGCAAGTTACAACAGCAAACCAGTTAAAGAAACAGGTTTAAAACATACCTGTTGCACCATTGGAGCTTCAATTCCATCCTTCAAATTTGAAAATAGTTGGTATGAGTAAATACAGTGATGCAAGAACAAAGGAGTATGAACCATAGCTACAGAACCTGACCTGAAAACATTTCTTCTTTTGCTTTAAGCGTTGAGTTGGGATTCGGAGTGGTGGTCCTCGTGCTTTGGGCACTGCAGTTCGCTTACATCAACTGGATTACTATCTGCTGGGGTTGGGGTTAGAAGGGGTGTAGCTGGTTCTCTGTCCAACTGGGTAGGGGTACAATCTGCGAGAGTCTGGGTTATGTGTGGTGGGGCTGGTTCTTGGACAAGTACAACCATGGTTCTATCTGCATCGACTGGTAGCTTTATATTTTCTGAAGACCGTGTTGTTACTCCCTTAGATACTGCCATCACCCTCTCCAATTCAAATGGCTGATAAACAAGAAAAGTAATTAAATGTACAGACATTGTATGATAGACAGGTGCAATGGATAGTGGGGAATAAAAGAGGGCATGAAATAATTCACATTTATGTTGTCTAACCAAACAGGATAGCATGACACAATTTCACATATATGATGGCTAACTAAACAGGATAGCATGACACAATTTCACATATATGATGGCTAACTAAAAAGGATGGAAAGACATAGTTTAAAATATGATGACTATGTAAACAGGATGACATGATATAACTATATAATGTATTTATTAAATAGGTTGGCATGCCATAATTCACATACATGCCGCCTATGGAAACATGATAGCATGATATAATTCACGGATAGAATGACATAATTCAAAATATGATGACTGTAAACACTAAACAAGATGAGATGATATAACTATATGATGTCTTTATTAAATGGGTTGGCATGCCATAATTCAGATAGATGCTGTCTATGTAAACATGTTGGCATGATATAATTCAAATATATGATTTATATACTAAGCAAGTAAGCAGATGGCAATCGCATATATGATGTAAAAACTAAGCAATGCAAGACAACATGCACGACATGAGTAATATAACCCTGCCAAGTTTGAGCATAGACCTCAGGAGGGAAATAGGACTAGTCATCTGTCTCTGAATCCTCCTCTGAGGAGCTATCTGTAACCAGAAAGATGTCTGCTTCAGCAGGTAGCATTGTCTGCTCTAAATACCTTGTTTTCACTCCAGATACTTCCATCACCGCTTCAAATGGCTGATGCACAGGAAGGGTAGTTGAATATACAAACGTTGTCGACAAATAGAACACATAATACAAAAAAAGAATAGCATGATATAATTCACATATATGATGATTGGCTAAACAGCATGGCATTGCATAATTCACATATATAATGCCTTGCAACAAGATAGCATTGCATAATTCACATATATAATGTCTTGCAACAAGATGGCATTGCATAATTCACATATATGGTAATTAGACACTAAATAGGTGGCATTCACACAAATCATGTCTAAACTAAGCAAATGACATAGCAATGCAAGACACCATACGCACGATATGAGCAACATAACTCTGTCAAGTTAGAGCATACACGTCAGGTGGGAAATAGGACTGGTCATCTGCCTCTGAATCCTTCTCTGAGGAGCTATCCGTAACCAGCGAGATATGTGCTTCGTCCGATAGCATAGTCTACTCTAAAGACCTTGTTTTCACTCCAGAATTTTCCATCACCGTGTCAAATGGCTGATGCACACGAAGAGTAGTTGAATGTACTAACATTGTTGACAAATGTAATATGTAATGAAAAAAAAGGATGGCATGATATAATTCACATATAAGATGACTGGCTAAGCAGGATGGCATTGCAAAATTCACATATATGATGCCTGGCTAAACAAGATGGCGTTGCATAATTCACATATACGATAAAGAAACTAAACAGATGGCATTCACACAAAGCATGTCTAAACTAAGTAGATGACATATTTGATGTATAAAGTAAGCAATGCAAGGCACCATATGCATGATATTACCAACATCAGCATGCCAAGTTAGAGCAAAGACCTCAGGGGGTAAATAGGAGTGGTCTTCTCCTTCGGAATCCCCCTCAGAACAGTTATCTTCCTCTTGATTACAATCCGAAATGGGTGGAGGGGGGGCTGCCTTTGCGCCCACCATGGAGCGACATCTGCATGAAATTTTATTGCCACGCAAGGCTCGTCTCTTTTGCTCTACATGTTCAGTTCCATTGTGTACAATAACTGACATGCATAGGAATAAAACATAGTGAGATTATGTAAGGAGTGCATGCAGAAATCCAGAGTGATGGTAGCAACCTGTGGATAGACCCAAAACCAATGATAGCAGGCAGATAATGGCTTCAGTTAAAAAATACAGATAATGGCTTCTTTACTGTTTGTTTCCCACCCAACATGAAACTCATAGTAGACACCAGAGATTAACCAGATAGTAGATAGATACTATTGATTGCGGCCCCGATATATACCCCACAACCATTTAAAAACTCAAGTTTGAGCATTAGTTTGGAGTTGACTCAGAGTATAATCGGTGAACAGGACGATAAAGTAGCATGTAATATTAAGCGATACATAACGTAAGCAGACACGAAAGAGTGTGACCTCTCTTGCGGACCCGTGTAGTCCTCGAGGTCATCTGCTCGGTTGATGATGGTAATGCAGTTGTCGTGGCTGCCGGCGGCGAAAGACAGTCTGGAGGACGGATCCCTGTTGTGGTGGACCCTTCTGTCGTTGGAGCAGCTGAGCTGGGGTGGACGACGGCGCAGCAGGAGCGGGACAAATCACACAAGGTTTTCTTTGACAACTATCTGTAAGAGAACTAATTCTGTAAGGGCTCTTTTGAATTGGAGGATTCTAACAACGCAGGGATAGGAAATACACAGTAATAGGATAGGAATGCACGTGCAAAACAGAGAATTTAAAAACACAGGATTTCTGCCAATCTAGGTGTTTGGTTCACAAGAATTGGAAGATCACAGGATGCAAAGAAGCATGGTGAGATTAAGTCAAACCATAAGAAAATGTACGATTATAATGCTATTATGCTACTATATCTTAGTCTTGTGCTTCATGAATAGGAATTTGAAAAGGAGGACAAGTGGATATTAAAATTCCTACGGTTTTTCTTTCAAGGAGACACTAAAGGAACAAATCCTACGGTTTTCCTTTGCTCCATTCCTTTGAACCAAATGCATGAATAGTAGTACCATAGGAAACTTTTCAATTCCTATGTTTTTCCTTCACTTTTCCTTTCAAGCACTGGCGATTCTAGTAGGCAGGCTTGAGCAGGGAAAAGCCTACACTCAAAAAATGTTTTTTGTGCTACTTCTACTACTTTGGACCCAGGCCACTGCCCTACTAGCTCAACTCCCAGGGCCATCTACAAATGCACAGCTCAAACGCGCAGAGATAAATAATGATGGTGTTCAAGAGAGTCCATCACGGATAGCTAAGTTGCCTGGTACCTCACTGCTTGTCATATAGTAGGAGAAACTAATTGTATTTCACGTTACTACGTGTGCTCAGTGGACAATATATATAACATGTAGAGTAAAAAAGCGATGCAACAAGTGTACAACCTCTTTGGCGAAGCCATGTCGATCTTAGCGTGATTGGGTTGGTCGGTAAGGATGCTCCGACTGATTTGGCTGTCGAAGGAGGGGAAGAAGATCTTAGGTGTCTGGAGATGGAGCCCGGGGTAGCTCCGCTGTGATGAAGGGTTTCGTCGTTGGAGCAGCTCTGGTGAGTTGTACGACGGCAAGGCTGAAGCAGGACAAGAGAGACAACGTTAACCTGAGTGGAATTCTAATAGCATCTCCAATAGATGACGTAAAATACATAACCACAAAGTGCTAGATGTAAAATACATCAGCCGCTCATCTCTGAACTTAACTGTCGAAACTGAATTTAACTGTCGAAATTGAATTTAACTGTGGAAACTGAATTTTGCTGTCGCAACTGAACGCACTAGTAGCAGAAAAGCAGTAGCAGCAGCAGCAGTGCCCGGAGCAGCAGCGCGTGCGAGAGCCGGGGCAGCTGGTCGTGTAGCAGCATCTCGGGTAGCTGCTGCAGGGGTTCGAGCGAGAGCAGGATCTGCTGCTCGTGCAGCAGCAGCGTGCGCAAGAGTAGAGCAGCAGTGCAAGCAAGAGCAAGAGCAGCAGCGCCAGCAAGAGCAAGAGCAAGAGCAAACCAGACAGGGGACCGAGAGCAAGAGCAGAGCAGCAGCGCGAACGAGAGCCAAAGCAGCAACAGCTCCTATTGATGTGGACGTCACCGCTGAGGGAGCGACACCGTGGAGGAAGTGGCTGACGACGCCGCTGTGGATGGAGCCGCGCCATGTCGGCTCGGGACCGAGCGCCGGCTGCACCGTGAGATCGAATCAATAAGAAAATAAGGCGATTAGTGTAGAACCTCGTTGGTGGCGCCGATTAGGCCTCAGCTTCATCCGAGGAATCGGTAATGATGCTGCTCTTCCGGTGGTGCAGGTGAAGACGGCGGTGTGGGAATGAAGGTGGCGCGAAAGACGAGGGGAATGTCGGGGCAGCTCCTTGGAGGTGGAGGACGGGGTGGCTGAACCGGTGGGATGACAAGATCGACGACGGATCCTCATCCGGTGCGGTGTATGAGGGACGTCGAGGTGTTGCTGTGGACGACGTCATCGGGGAAGAGGCTCCGGCTGGGTGGCGGACGGAGGAGGGTGTGGGGCTTCGCGGGTTTTCGTGGCCTCGGTGTACGAATGGGTGGGCGGATGGGATGGAAGGGGGAACCATGGCTTAAGGACGCGCTTGTCCGAAATGTGGGGTAAGTTACGAAAGTACCCCCACCGATTTGAGCTAGGCGGTTCTTTCGGTTCAGGGGTATCACGGGCATTTCGCGTGTCGGGATTTCGCAGGAGGTGGGAGTTTTCACGCTCGTTGTAATTTTCGGATAGCAATGCGCGGGTTGAGATGGAGGGAGTTTTCGAAGCACAACGAGACAAAGATATGTCTTAAATATTTCGGGGTAACAAGGCGCGGGTTGAAATTTCTGGATAAGCCTAACATGTACTGTACCAAATCAATTCGCACTTCCCTCGACGAAAAAACAAAAAGAAATCAATTCGCACCACACAAGAGAGTCTAGTCCCGTGTACTGTACTGTCGTGGTCTTGTCACGGCAGATGTCCTAGAGAAAGGACTTAGTCGTGGAGCCATCGCGGCGGGTTAGCTTAAAGGGGTTAAAGCGGAAAAGGGACGCAGAGAGTTTATACTGGTTCGGCCCCTTGCGGTGAAGGTAAAGGCATAATCCAAATGTTGTGGAATTGCTAGGGTTTCGATGACCAGGGAGCGAATCCGCTATGCCTGCCTCTCGAGCTGTTGTGTGTCTCCCTTCAAACCGCCGCCGGGTCGTCCCCTTATATACATGGGTTGACGCCCGTCGGTTTACAGGATCCCGAGGCCGGCTCATGAACATGTCCGGCTCGGTCTCTACTCTTTCTATCTTATAGCACAAGTTTACATATCAATGTCGGTTTATGTCTACAGGCCTTAATCCGCTGTTGGGCCCTGGGCCTTCATAAAGCGCCTCCATCTTTGTCCAAGTGGGCTTCAAGTATAATAACTCATTATGGGGATAACCCGGCCTCTCCTGGCCGGTTTATACCCAGTAGTAATATCCCCAACATTAGGCCCCAGATTGATTTGAACTGGTTCATGTCAATCTTCAACTTGAGAAAAATTCTTCTTTCAGCATCTTCGCATAAATCTTGTAAACCGCCACGACGTCATCTTCTAGTATCTTGATAAACCGCCATGACGTCACCTGTTATTAAAAATGGTATGTCTCTCACCTTCATTAATGAGCCTCCGACAATCAAGGCGACAGCTCTGCCACATATCCTGCTTTGGGCTCCTCGATTCTCGTGCCTGTCACTTATCCACTCGCCTTATAAATAAAGCCGAAGGGTCCTTTTCATTTTTCCCCTTCGTGCCCCTTCGCATCGTCCTCTTCCTCGCGTCGCCCGAACGTTGGAGCTCCGCCGCCGCTGTCGACCTTCGCCTCTGCCCCAACGAAGGCCACTGCATCACCCTGATCGTACCAGAAAGCCGCGACACCTCTCCGCTGTTCCTTTGATACTGGTAAGCCTTCTCTCCTTCCACCCTAGATCTTATCACTAGGGTTTGTACTCATCGGAGTTCTAGAGCTGTCCTTCCCTGTTCTTCTCAGTAGCGCAAATGGCAAGTTAGATCTGATATTTTCCGGTGCCTTTGTAGTTAAAGCTCCCTTTTTCCCCACTATAGCATCCCTTTCATACAAAAAAAACTCATCTGAACCTGATGAACTGTTTAAGTACCTGAAGTTTAGGTCTGAGTATATTCTAGTTTTCTGTCGCACTGCAGATCCGAAATTATCATATCACTTTGTGAAACTTGTTTTTCCCTCACTTAGGTATTTTAGATCTGTATCTTTCATACCAATATAGGCGGTTTAGCTTTGTCAAAGAACAATAATCCGGTAGGCATCATTAGTCCCCTCTTAAACCGCCGATTCATTGATCTTTGCACCTTCTCCACTGTCAGACTCCGGTTTAGTAATACCAAACTCCGGTTTAACAATATGCATATACCTCTGCTTCTGCTTATCTTGCATTGCTTTATGCTCGCCCGTCATAAATCTTAAACCGGCAATAAATGTGTTTCAGCTTCCCATTGAAATGGCCAAACAAGTTTATGAGTGCAACTGGGTTCCTTCCCGGGTTACTGAAGAGCAATTAAACATATGTGTCACAACTGGAGCTTTAGCCAAGAAAGAAGTCATCCACTGGAGGGCCCATGGTCCGGAAAATCCTCCTGAACCCAAGGATGGAGAAGTAGTTGTATTCACTGACCATCTGGGTCGAGGCTTTAGCCCTCCCGGTTCAAAAAATTTCCGGGATGTGCTGACCAGCTTCCAACTCCACCCTGAAGATATTGGACCAAACTCTGTGTCCAATATTTGCAATTTCCAAGTATTTTGTGAGGCCTATCTTCAAGAGGAGCCCACAGTTGAACTGTTCCGGGATTTCTTTTATTTAAACCGTCGCACAGAGTTCACAGACGGACCCAACACTGAGCTTGGCGGAATGGCAACTCAAAAGAGGAAGGATGTCAGCTTCCCTCATGCCAAGCTTCATAGTCACCCCAAGGACTGGAATCAGACTTGGTTTTACTGCAAAGACACATCTCCAACTGATGAAAATCCTCTACCGGGTTACCGTCCCCACCGGCTTAGCAACACTCATCCCTTCCCTCAAAGGCTGACTGCCAAGGAACGGTCCAACTATGCACCATAACTCTCAAAGCTCAGAGCCTTTATGGCAAACGGTTTGACAGGTGTCGATTTTGTTCGCTGTTGGATATCTTGGAGCGTTCTGCCCTTAAGCCGGCGCCCCGGTTTAATGTGCGAGTACACAGGGGATTTGAAAGACCCTCAACGACACATCGACATTCAGCAAACAGAAGCCGAAGTTACAGAGGCTGTCAAGAAAATACTGAATGAACCGGAAGCTGTCTGTAGCCAGACCGGGTTAAGCCCTTTCTGCGTCTCCAATAAACCGCCAACTGTAAGAATCACAACTTTCTTGTTTTAGTTTACCCCTTTTCAGATAGTCTCAAAATTTTGTCCATCTTTCACAGGGCGATGACCCATTCTGGAAGAAAAAACCACAGGATAAACCGGTAAAACCACTTCGCCTGAAGACCAAGGTCACCAAGAAACCTGCCAAGAAAAGGACCACTGAATCTTCTGAACCAAATGCTGATGCGGATCTGGCTAATCCGGACTCAGAGGTAGAACTTGACTCTCTTGGTTCTTTTTTCATACACCTTGTTGACAATGACCGTTATCAGGACGACGCCGAAGGCAGCCAGGCTGACGATGCAGAGGTAATTATCCCTTCTTCCGGTTCAGACCCTCTGCCAACACAGAAAATCCGTCAAGCAAGCCGGAAAATAAAATTTTCTCACCCCTTAGCTCACTTGGACCCAAACTTTCTTTTGAAGACGCAGCAACACGAAGCCCGCCGCACAACCCGGCACAGTGGCCAGGTAGTTACCTCTGCCGGTTTACCGAACACTCCGGTCTAAAAACGTCGATCAGAGGTCTCTTATACTCCTGATACTTCTTGCCCCAAGGCGGGTTGTTTTCGACAGCCTCTTAATCCGTCTGATTCAAATTATCAGGGAACACCTAATTCGTCCACTGGCGAGTCAACGGCCACACAACTTCCAACCCTCAAGACGGTCCCTGGGTAGGTTATGCTTTAATCTTATCCTTAATGTGTTATGTTTGCATATTGTACTGATCTTTATGTTTGTTCTCAGTGCCAAGCCTAGACCCAGTAAGAAGGCCCGGTTAAATAAACCGTCTGATGACAATGTGGATATTGAACCGGAGAAGACTCCAGATCTGGAAAGAACAAATATTGATGTTACACCTGATGATCCACCACCTCAAGATTATAACTTCATAGTTGAACAAACAGAAGTTGACACCACAGGCCACACTGATAAACCGACTAGCCCGGCTCGCGCGGATGATAAGTCGGCCAGCCCAGCTAAGGCTGCTGATAAACCGTCAACTCCCGTGAAGGCTGCTAATGATAAAGAAGATGATATTATGATTACTGGCGTCGGCCACACCGCTCCTGGCAATCCTGTTGCTTTATCGAAGCATAGTGCCAAGGACGAGGTTTCTGCTATGGGCAAAGGCAAATAGAACATAGATTTGTCAACCTATGCTCACCTCAACGCCCAAGACATCCATTCTGGTTTTTTAAACCGCCTGTACACAAGCCGCGACTTTGAAGCCGGTTTAGTGGATCTAATGAAGGAGCGATATGAGGTAACTGCATAACTGCTTCTCTCTTGTGTTCAATTCCAAATATTAACTCCAGTAGCCCCCAAGTGCCGGTTTATGATAGTCATCTAAACTGGGACTTTGTAATATCTCAACTTTGTATGCTTAGCCTCCAAGGGCCGGGTTATCTTTCTAAGATGAAACGGTACCTTAGAATTGCAATATTACAACTTTCGCCGGTATAGTCCCCAAGGGCCGGTTTAACTGATGAAGATGAGCCGGGACTTTTTAGAAGAATACTCATAATGTCACTTTGAGCAAGCATACATTAGCCCCCAAGTGCCAAGAGTAATACTTGTATTGCACTTGGGACTTGCAGAAATTTCTGATTACGAGCAAATATGCATTAGTCCCCAAGTATCAGGTGCATAACTTGTTATGTGCTTGGTACTTCAAACATGCACTGCCAATTCATGATATGTTTCTCTTATAGGCTGAGCTGAGCAAAAAGGAAACTCAAACCGCTGATCTGCAAGAAAACATCAAGTCCCAGCAGGCAGAAACCTCCAAAACCAAAGATGAGCTTACCAGTGCCTTAGCCGCAATGGAAAAGCTGAAGGAGAGTTTCCACAAGGAGCGGGTGGATTAGGACACAGAAAAATCCGCATTGCAAAAAAGAGCCGAGGACACAGAAGCAGCTCTTAAACCGGTGGTAGACGAGCTAACTGGTGTAAAGCGGCAAATACATGCCATGACTGCTGCTGTGTTTGGTAAATATCCTGGCTTTAAATTTTCAACATATCATCCCATACATTGCCGGTTTACTGATGTTTGTAATGGCGCAGGAACTCGCATTAGTCATCTGGGCTCTGATGTACAGAAGAAGCTGAAGGCTGCCTATACTCTTATAGAGCAGTTATATACCGGCGCGCAACGGATCATCTGCACTGCTTCTCACAACAAGCCGCCCCCAACTTTAATCAAGGAGACCTTAGAAAGGTTGTCAATGCTGCCTGTCCGGGTAGAAGAGCTAAAGAGATCTGCTGCCAGGGCTGGTGCTCTGACCGCACTAACCCGGGCAAAAGCATGGGTGCCTGATCTTGATCCGGTGGATGTGGCTAAAGGCTATCCAAGCTTAAAAGAAGACGGATCAGAATTTGGCCATGAGGACCTCTGAGCAATAAACCGGGAAGTACGTCCACTGGCTTGCCAACTGGCTGAAGAAACTGATCTTTCATATTACCAGGCGAGTTATGATGTCAACAACAAACGGGTTGCTGCACCAACCCCTGAGGCTCAAAATCTTATCCCGCCAATCCGTAAGCACACCTACGCCCCTGACGTTGAACCATCCACACTTATAAGCGATGAAGCTGTGTTCCGAGCCTTAACTGGGATCGATTGGGCCACCATTGACTTCCAGCCGCTGGGTAGAGAGGAAGAGAATGAACCGGCGCAAGGCGATCCACAACCGTCAGGGCAGCCCGGTGACGAGTCATGATCCGGAGGCCGATTTAACCTTCCGCGTGCTGCAATACTTGCCAAAAAACAATTACTCTTTTGGGCACTGAAACGCCTTGTAATAGTCTAGTTTAAACACTTAGTCTGCTATGCCATCGTGCATATTTTCTTTGCTTGATACCGTTAATTCACCATGCTTAAGATATATGATGTTCATAATCCAGAGCGATTTATTCAGGTTGTTCCTGCATACAAAAAGTTGAACTTGTCCTGGCGGTTTACCACCGGACGGGTCATGATGCCCAAACATATAGCCTGGGTTTATAAACAAGGCTGTTAAAAATAATCAAACATGAAAATAAATGATACCTGTGACATTGAATCACATCGTAGGTTGACCAACTTTTGTAGTAAGGGCGATACCCCTAATCATGAGTATTGATAACTCCTTCCATATTGTGCCGGTTTATGATAAACCCGTACCGGGTTGTGAAAAAACACCGGATTACTCATATATAATACTGGCGACTTATAGTCAAAACCAGACCGGGTTAATAAGCACCGGAATATGACTAATCATGTACTGACAACTTGTAGTTGAAAGCCGAGCCGGGTTGATTAACGCCGGTTTACCAAAATCATCATAAATCTCATCAAAGGAGAAAAAACTTGGCAAATAAAAGCATATGAAAACTTGTAGTCGAGGCTTTTCATGGGCTGCCAGGCCCCAAATTCGAGGCTTTTCATGGGCTGCCAGGCCGCTGAGTTAAACCATTTTACAAAGCCTTTTAAGATGGACCTCAATCTTTAACCAATCGTCGTTTTAACTTTGACAAGTTCAGGGTCTTATGAGATTGACTTGTCGAAGTTCGACGGGTCATACCAGGTTTACCTGGACGGAGTGACTTACTTAAAAAAGGCAGGTTAACCCGGGGTTTTAGGTGTATACACCAGGCTTCCAAGCCGTGGCTTGATAGCCTATTACAAGTGTAGATTCTTTGTTCATTGCGATAGCAAAGAATCCCCAAGCAATATTTTGAGCTGTGCTCAGTGGGTGCCTATGTTTGAGCTGTTCTTTTGGAACACTCTCTTTGGCCCCTAAGTAATTTTTCTTTTTGGCTCCGAGCCAATCAAGAGGCGTAGCTATGGTTCGAATATGACCAAGCCCCCAAGTGATTTATATATATGGCTTGATAAGCCGAATCAAGGGGTAAACCGGACGCCACTTTATAAACAGAAACCTCCATGTAACCACACATGATGTAAGAAAAAACAACAGATACCCCGCTTTAGCTGAGGCTCCGGTTTATTATATTGATCATAATATATACATTGTCATAACTATGTACATAAGCAGAGCCAAGGGCTCAGGTATAGTAAGGCCATAGATGAGCGATATTCCATGGCCGGTGGGTCTCCTCCTCCGATTTACGTGAGTCTTTGTGCTCTCGAACATCGATTAGGTAGTATGACCCGTTGTGCAGGTTTTTGCTGACCACGAAGGGTCCTTCCCAAGGCGGGGATAACTTGTGCATATCAGTCTGATCCTGGATGAGTCGGAGCACTAGATCGCCTTCTTGAAAAGTTCTGGTTCTAACCCGGCGGCTGTGATAACGACGCAGATCTTGCTGATAAATCGCCGAACGAGCTGCTGCAATGTCACGCTCCTCATCTAATAGGTCAAGTGCTTCCTGCCGTGCCTTCTCATTATCAGCTTCAACATAAGCCGCCACACGAGGCGAGTCATGACGAATGTCACTCGGGAGAACCGCCTCTGCTCCGTAGACCATGAAGAAAGGTGTGTAACCCGTAGATCTGTTGGGCGTGGTATTGATGCTCCATAACACAGAAGGTAACTCCTCCACCCAACAACCCGGCGTCCGTTGCAAAGGAACCATAAGCCGGGGTTTGATGCCTCTCAAGATCTCCTGATTGGCTCTCTCCGCTTGACCATTAGATTGGGGGTGAGCCACTGAAGATACGTCCAGTCGGATGTGCTCACGCTGACAGAACTCTTTCATAGCACCTTTGGACAGATTAGTACCATTATCAGTTATAATGCTGTGCGGAAAGCCAAACTGGAAAATTACCTTCTTGATGAATTGAACCGCCGTAGCTGCATCACACTTACTGACTGGCTCTGCCTCCACCCACTTAGTAAACTTATCGACCGCCACCAAAAGGTGGGTCTTCTTGTCCTTGGATCTCTTAAAGGGCCCAACCATATCCAGCCCCCAAGTTGCAAACGGCCAAGTGATTGGAATCATCCTCAATTCCTGGGCCGGAACATGAGCTCGGCGTGAAAACTTCTGACAACCATCGCACTTTTTCACCAAGTCTTCCGCATCAGCATGAGCCGTCATCCAATAAAAACCGTGACGAAAAGCTTTAGCTACCAGGGACTTTGAACCGGCATGGTGACCACAATCCCCTTCGTGGATCTCACACAGGATCTCATGGCCTTCTTCAGGAGATACACAACGTTGAAACGCCCCTGTTACACTGCGGTGATGTAATTCGCCATTGACAATAGTCATTGACTTGGATCGCCGGATTATCTGTCTGGCCAAAGTCTCATCCTCGGGTAACTCGCCCCGGTTCATGTACGCCAGATATGGGACGGTCCATTCCGGAATAACATGAAGTGCTGCCACCAATTGAGCCTCCGGATCAGGAACAGCCAGATCCTCCTCTGTGGGAAGTTTAACCGACGGATTATGCAGCACATCCAAAAAGACGTTGGGTGGAACCGGCTTACGCTGGGAACCCAAACGGCTTAAAGCGTCCGCCGCTTCATTCTTCCGCCGGTCCACATGATCAACCTGATAGCCTTTGAAGTGACCTGCAACAATATCCACCTCTCGACGATATGCAGCCATGAGCGGATCCTTAGAATCCCAAGTGCCAGACACTTGTTGAGCCACCAGGTCCGAGTCATCGAAGCACTTAACCCGGCTCAAATTCATCTCCTTAGCCATCCGAAGACCGTGGAGTAAGGCCTCATATTCAGCTGCATTGTTAGTGCAAGGGAACATTAAATGGAGAACATAACAAAACTTATCACCTCGTGGGGAAGTTAATACGACTCCAGCCCCCAAGCCCTCCAATTGCCTGGACCCATCAAAATGAATAGTCCAGTAAGTATGATCCGGCTTCTCTTTTGGCGCCTGTAACTCTGTCCAATCATTGATGAAATCCACCAATGCTTGTGATTTGATTGCCGTCCGAGGCACATAATTTAACCCGTGAGGTCCAAGCTCAATGGCCCACTTGGCAATCCGGCCAGTCGCTTCCCTGTTCTGGATTATTTCCCCCAAAGGAGCAGAGCTGACCACAGTGATGGGATGACCCTGGAAATATTGCTTAAGCTTCCGGCTTGCCATAAAAACTCCATACACCAGCTTCTGCCAATGTGGGTACCTTTGCTTAGACTCAATAAGTACCTCACTGATGTAATAAACCGGCCGTTGAACCGGATACTCCTTTCCGGTCTCCTTGCGCTCCACCACAATAGCCACGCTAACTGCCCGGGCATTGGCAGCCACATATAACAGCAAAGGCTCTTTATCAACAGGAGCAGCAAGGACAGGCGGCTCGGCTAGCTGCCGCTTTAAATCCTCAAACGCTTTATTGGCGGCGTCGCTCCAGACGAAATTATCCGTCTTCTTCAGCATCTGATATAAAGGGATAGCCTTCTCTCCGAGGCGACTGATAAACCGACTCAAGGCTACAATCCGGCCTGCCAAGCGTTGAATATCATTGATGCACTTCGGTTTAGCCAAAGAAGTTATGGCCTTTATTTTCTCCGGATTAGCTTCAATGCCCCTGTTAGACACCAGAAAACCCAAGAGCTTGCCTGCCGGTACACCAAAGACACATTTGGCCGGATTAAGCATCATCTTATAAACCCGGAGGTTATCAAAGGTCTCCTTCAAGTCATCTATCAATGTCTCCTTCTCTCTGGATTTCACCACAATATCATCCACATAAGCATGCACATTGCGGCCGATCTGATCATGAAGACAGTTCTGCACACAGCACTGATAAGTCGCCTGGGCACTCTTTAGCCCAAAGGGCATAGACACATAGCAGAAGGCTCCAAAGGGAGTTATGAAAGCTGTCTTCTCCTGGTCCTTAACTGCCATTTTGATCTGATGGTAGCCAGAATAAGCATCCAGAAAACTCAAACGCTCACAACCCGCCGTAGCATCAATGATTTGATCAATACGAGGGAGGGCAAAAGGATCCGCTAGACAAGCCTTGTTCAAATCTGTGTAGTCCACACACATACGCCAAGTGCCGTTCTTCTTAAGTACTAGCACCGGATTAGCCAACCACTCAGGATGAAATACCTCAACAATAAAGCCAGCTGCCAAGAGCCTGGCCACTTCCTCACCAATAGCCTTGCGTCTTTCTTCATTGAACCGGCGGAGAAACTGCTTGACCGGTTTAAACTTGGGATCAACGTTAAGAGTGTGCTCAGCGAGTTCCCTCGGTACACCTGGCATGTCAGAAGGCTTCCACGCAAAGATGTCCCGGTTCTCACGGATGAACTCGATGACCGCGCTTTCCTATTTCAGATCCAAGGTAGCACTGATGCTGAACTGCTGGGATGAATCGCCAGGAACGAAATCAACCAGCTTAGTCTCATCAGCCGACTTAAACTTCAAGGCCGGATCATGCTCTGTAGTTGGCTTCTTCAAGGAAGTCATGTCTGCCAGATCAACATTGTCTTTGTAAAACTTCAACTCCTTTGTTGCACAAACCGACTCAGCATAAGCCGCATCACCTTCTTCACATTCCAAAGCGATCTTACGACTCCCATGTACCGTGATGGCCCCCTTATGACCCGGCATCTTGAGCTGCAGATAGACATAACAGGGCCTCGCCATGAATTTAGCATAAGCCGGCCGCCCAAACAGGGCATGATACGCGCTCTTGATTTTCACCACTTCAAAGGTCAATGTTTCTGATCTTGAATCATGCTCATCACCAAAAGCAACCTCCAGAGCTATCTTACCGACCGGATACGCCGATTTTCCAGGCACCACACCATGGAAGACCGTGTTGGACGGTTTAAGATTTTTATCTATTAACCTCATGCGACGGAAGGTTTCATAATAAAGGATATTGATACTACTCCCCCCATCCATGAGTACTTTAGTGAACTTGTAACCTCCCACCTGAGGTGCCACCACCAACGCCAGATGACCTGGATTATCAACTTGAGGTGGATGATCCTCTCGACTCCACACAATGGGCTGTTCAGACCATCGTAAGTAACGGGGCACCACCGGTTCAACGGAGTTCACTGCCCTTTTATGAAGCTTCTGATCGCGCTTGCATAGGCTGGTGGTGAAGACATGGTACTGTCCACTGTTTAACTGCTTCGGGTTGCTCTGGTAACCCGACTGCTGCTGCTGCTGTTGGTTCCCCTGGTGATTATAACCACCTTGATTGCCTTGATTGCCATGTCCGCTTTGATTACCATGGAATCCTGAACTGGAACTGCCTCCACCATAACCCGGCCCATGAGACTTGGGGCCTGAACCGCCAGCCGGTCAATTATTATTCCGGAAAAAATCTGAATCTTTGAACTCTCGCATAATATAACAATCCTTCCAGAGGTGCGTGGCCGGCTTGTCCCGCGATCCGTGCTTTGGGCAGGGCTGGTTCAACAGGTAATTCAGGCGCTCCGGATTGGGACTTGGTTCTCTTCCACGCGGGGGCGGTTTACCCTTCCGACGCTGACCATTACCCTGCGCGTTGGTATTAGCTACAAAATCTGAACTATTATCTGCTTTACGGTTACTGCTGTTTCCATGCCCCGCCGAGTTATGCTGCTGCCCTTTGGTGCTGCCACCCTTCTTTCCCTTTCCGGTCTTGTCATCATCAGATTCAGGGTCCTTGGTACTATCAGAGTCGGCATATTTCACCAGAGCTGCCATAAGTGTCCCCATGTCATTGCAATGGCGTTTGAGCCGTCCCAGCTTCAACTTAAGAGGCGTAAACCGGCAATTGCCTTCCAACGTCAAAACGGCCGTATCAGCGTTGATGCAGTCCGATGAATGCAAAATCTCTTAAACCCGGCGCACCCAATGGGTTGTTGATTCTCCTTCCTCCTGGACACAGGCAGCTAAATCCACAATTGACATGGGCTGTTTGCACGTGTCTTTGAAATTCTCAATAAACCGGGCTCTTAGCTCGGCCCATGACCCAATGGAGTTAGCTGGTAGGTTTTTCAACCAAGTGCGAGCTGTCCCTTCCAACATCATGGTGAAGTACTTAGCACATGCCGCATCATCTATGTCCAGCATCTCCATCGCCATCTCATAACTCTCCACCCACGACTCGGGGGATAAATCGGCAATGTAATTCGGCACTTTACGTGGGCCCTTGAAGTCCTTCGGCAGCCGTACATTGCGTAATGCTGGGACGAGACACGGCACCCCCAAAGAACTGGAGGTAACCCCTGGTTCCACCGAAGTTGTTGGACGAACCGGAGTAAGCTGACGGGCCGCGTTCTGTGCTGCTAACTCAGCCTCTCGACATGCCCTAGCACGGTCCACCACATCCTGAGCATCAACACCGCCACCCGCCAGGTTATGGCCTCGTGGCGGATTATGGTTGCGGGCACTGCTAGACACAGCCAGTTCATCAACATGCCTGCTGTAACTCCGGCTTGGGCGGGGGGTGGAATGAATCCTCTCGCGACTGTACAAATAAGCATGTTGCTGAGTCAAAGCTATCTGAAGGAGCTCCCTAGCCCGTCGCGTCTCCACCGCTACAGGGGACTCACCATCGACTGGAAGGGCTGCCAATCATGAAGCGGCCGCGACTATGTTATCCAAGGGGTTGGAGTAATGACCCGGAGGCGTGGGCACATGCTGGGATGGGTTATTCTGAAGAGGCGGATCCATTGCGCGTGGCTGAACCGGCGTCCCCGTTCCAGGCGCTTCTACCCGGTTTACCGCCGGCTGATTGCTGGTTCCGGCCCCTGGCATATTGAAGAGATTCCTGGCTTCGTAAACCGGAGGCAGGTGATACCGGTACCTTCTCCTCATTACATTATTGGACGCATTCTGATCCAACGTAAGCCGATAGGCCTGTGCATCTAACTCGGCCCGCTCTGCAGCCATCCTGCTGTTTTCAGCTGTCAAATCCACCTTGGCTTGGGCTATCTGATCCTTCACCTTCGCCACTTCTGCGTTGTGCCGCTCCTGATCCGCCGGGCGGACTTCGGCCGCTAACAGTGCTGCCAAGGTGTCGAATAAATCGGACAGAGCCTGAGCCGGTGATGGTGCAGGGCCTCCTGCCCCAGCGGCCGTCGCCGCTGCTGAACCGGAGATCATCGCCGCAGCGGTCGAAGATTGTGGCGCTGACTGCGTACCGGCCATGAAGATCGCAACCCGGCTTGGCGGGTCGAGAGAGTCCGGAATACTGTCGCCATCGGAACAACCACCAAACCGGCCATCCTGCAGCTGGTACAATGACTCGGTCTCTCCAGTAGATGACTCGTCACCGGAATAAACAACGGTTTCGCCATCATATTCCGATCTATCTTCAGATTCCACTCCATGGATGACTCCCACGAAGGCACGCTTCGTGACAGGCTTAATCCGGGCAGATCTCGCGCGCTGAGCCATTTCGATAATGTCGGTGCAGATGTCCGGCTCAGGGACCGGTTCGCCAATCTTGCAAATGAACACGTGAATGCCGCCGAAGGGGACCCGGTACCCGTACTCAATTGAACCGGCCTCGGTGCCCCAGCCTGCATCGTCGATGTAGAGCTTGCCGCGACGACTTTTAGTCATCTGGCCCATGGCGTATCCCTTGAGTCCTTCGAAGCTGCCCTCTAAGAACTCGAAACCATCGTGCGATAGCCCCATGGTGGGCGCCAACTATCGTGGTCTTGTCACGGCAGATGTCCTAGAGAAAGGACTTAGTCATGGAGCCATCGCGGCGGGTTAGCTTAAAGGGGTTAAAGCGGACAAGGGACGCAGAGAGTTTATACTGGTTCGGCCCCTTGCGGTGAAGGTAAAGGCCTAATCCAGTTGTTGTGGAATTGCTAGGGTTTCGATGACCAGGGAGCGAATCCGCTATGCCTGGCTCTCGAGTTGTTGTCTGTCTCCCTTCCAACCGCCGCCGGGTCGTCCCCTTATATACATGGGTTGACACCCATCGGTTTACAGGATCCCGAGGCCGGCTCATGAACATGTCCGGCTCGGTCTCTACTCTTTCTATCTTATAGCACAAGTTTACATATCAATGTCGGTTTATGTCTACAGGCCTTAATCCGCCGTTGGGCCCCGGGCCTTCATAAAGCGCCTCCATCTTTGTCCAAGTGGGCTTCAAGTATAATAACTCATTATGGGGATAACCCGGCCTCTCCTGGCCGGTTTATACCCAGTAGTAATATCCCCAACATGTACCAAATCAATTCGCACTACAAATGCCATTCAAAACTTTGAATTCATGTTATGTTCAATTAAAATATTTCGCTACGTGTATAATGCATGCAACCTGCTACTCAAATGAACGTTTTAGTACATTCCAAACGTATATACTACCGCTTCAATATGAACGAAATTTGAATTCATTTCTCTATTTGAATAAGATCTACAATCATGATTGTTGTCAAGTTAAACCATTTGAATTCGTTTCTCTATTTTAATAAGATCTACAATCATCATTATTGTCAAGTTAAACAATCGTTTGTATATTATCTTCACAACACACCACATGATTACTGTCGAGATAGATATGAACTATGTGTACTATATGAACTCGAACTCGATTTTTTGAATCCACTTTATGTTGATTTCAAATCACAGTACATTTCAAGCTCTAGCTAGATCTTCATAATCTAAACCATGTCTCATATGTATAATGTGTTTATCACATAATGTATGGTGCCCCGCCCCCTACGCCTACAAGTATTTAGATGTGAGTTGCAAACTCCACACATTATCATAAATTCAAATAAAATGTGAGATTGTTCGATATATAGTATAGTTTAGATTGTTCGATATTTAGTTGTGAACTGCAAACGCCACACATTATCACAAATTCAAATAAAATATGAGATTGTTCGATGTATAGTATGGTTTAGATTGTTCAATATTTAGCTGTGAGTTGCAAATGCCACGCATTATCACATTATGGTATAACATGTCCAAAACCACACCACGCGTATCACCGCTATATTCATGCATGCATATATTTATAACACTATGATCTCCTATTCAAATATATGAATCCACTTTCATATCGAATTATGATCTTTGTTAGTCTCTTACACCCACACAATCTTCTAACCTTTGTAGCTAGCACTAACTTTCTCTCGTGCATGCACACGCCCTGCTCGCCCTCCCCTTCCCTCAGCATTCTATCCATCATGCACATTCATTTTTTTTCTTTAGGTCGTTCTCCCACGGTCTCCACAACTCCTTTCCGACACACACCGATCGATAAACCTCTCCAGCGATGTCTATCTTCCACATACACACGCACCATCCATCTCCTCCTTTATGTGTCCATGCCTCGTGTCTCTCATACGGTCCCACACACGTGTAAACTCTCACCCCTCTTTTCATCGATCTCACAATCGCACACTCCTCCCCCTATCTAGCTAGTAGGCCTCTCGCACCACCTCCTAGCTCCATTCCCTCTGTCTATCCGTCTCGCTGGGCCTTATTTTATTTTATTTTGAAACCATATCTGATTTAGTATTAAGCAAGGATAACACGGAGTACATTCGGGAAGAAACTAGATACTCTAACAAATGGATGTACACCGACCGATCTCCCGCTATACATATAGCTAGCTAGGTCGTTATAACTCGTTTTCCCCATGCGCCGATCGATCTACAGCAACTACTATATGCATTCTACGTACAGCAATGTCCTGATCAAGGAATGTTACTGCTCAAGTCCGGGCATTTGTCACTGCAATTTTGGGTGGATGTATACACATGTATCGAGCAAAATAGACTAAACTGGATCCGACACAATCAAGGAAAGCTACGAACTGAAATTTACAGTGGATTGCAGGATGCGATTGAGCGAGGGGACACAAGAACAGAGCAAGTTGGAAAGAGGATAATTGTGCCTTCATCTTGTACAGGTGGTAGAGGAATTAAGGCACAATATTTGCAAGATGCCTTTGCAATATGTCGTTGGGCTGGATACCCAGACCTATTTATAACATTCACATGCAATGCAAAGTGGCCTGAGATCCAATACATGCTAGATGAAGCGGGAGGTGGCCAAAAGCCAGCCGATTGGCCAGATATTGTGGACAGAGTATCTATGATCAAACTAAAGGAGCTAATGAGAGACATAAAAGAAAAGAAATACTTTGGAGAAACAGTTGCAAGTAAGTCCCATTGACTATCAATCTTTACTCTTTCTTGCATCATCTTATAGTCTGTCAGATTCTTGCTCTTTAGAAACATGCATCATCTTATACTCCGTCAGATTCTAGCTCTTTAGTAACATGCATTCCAATTTTAGCTAAATCTAACAAACTATTAATCAACTGCAGTCATCTACACAATAGAATTCCAGAAGAGAGGACTCCCGCATACCCACATACTAATATTTTTTAAGGACAAAGACAAGTACCCGGAACCATCGCAAATCAACAAAATAAGAAGCGCTGAGATCCCAAACAAGGATGAGGATCCAGAGGCATTTGAAGCTGTTGAGAACTTCATGATGCATGGCCCGTGCGGAGAGGCTAAGAAAAACTCACCATGCATGGTGGACCATAGATGCACCAAGCATTTCCCAAAAAGATACAATGTCAGCACTACCATTGACGAGGACGGATTTCTAGTATATAAAAGGAGGGATGACGGAAGGCAGATCAAAAAGGGAGGGTGATGCTCGACAACAGATTTGTCGTGCCATACAACCGGAACCTTCTGGTCAAGTATCAAGCTCACATAAATGTCGAGTGGTGCAATAGGTCCAGATCAATCAAGTACCTATTTAAGTATATCCATAAAGACGACGACCATGTTACAGCCTTGCTCAAGGAAAGGGGCACGGCAAACGAAACTGACGAGATCAAGAAATACCTAGAGATGAGATACATATCAACATCAGAAGCATGCTGGAGGATATTTTAGTTTGATCTTCAGTATCGCGATCCAGCAGTTGAGAGGCTACCTTTCCATCTTGAAAATGAGCAACAAGTCGTTTTTCCAGACTCCACTGATCTTGAAAAGATAGTAACAAGGGACGGATCTAAAATCACCAAGTTCACTCAGTGGATGGAGGCAAATAAAATATACGAGCTAGGAAAAGGATTGACTTACGTAGAATTCCCTACAAAGTTTGTATGGAAAAGCGAAACAAAATGTTGGCAGAAGCGAAAAAGGGACTATGCAATTGGAAGAATCTACTATGCACATCCCGCAACTGGCGAGAGATATCATATGAGGATGCTTCTAAACACCAAGAAAGGATGCACATCATTTGAGGATATTAGGACCGTTGATGGAGTCATTCATCCAACATAGAAATCAGCATGCCAAGCCCTCGAATTTCTCCATGATGACACCGAGTGGATTGACTGTATCAATGAAGCATCAAGTTGGGCATCCGGAACACAACTGCGTCAGTTATTCACCACCATATTGTCCCATTGCGAAGTCACAAACCCAAAGGTATTGTGGGATTCAACATGGGAGGCGTTGTGTGAAGATATGCAATACAAAAGAAGGACTATTCTAAACTTTCCAACGCTTCGGCTTACAAACACACAGAAGAAAGCGTATGGTCTGATTGAGATAGAAAAACTGATGAGGCAAGTAGGAAAGTCACTAAAGGACTATCTAGACATAGAGCTACCAAATGCCGCAGAGCTAGAAGAACTTGGGAACAGACTAATAAACGAAGAGGTCAACTACGACATGGACAAACTCAAGGATGAGAACAAAATCATACTAAACAATCTTAACCAAGACCAGAAAAAGGCCTATGATGCAATAATGGAGTCAGTCGACAAAGGCCTAGGAAAGCAGATATTTGTCGAAGGCTACGGTGGCACAGGAAAAACCTATCTATGGAAAGCAATAATGACAAAGCTAAGATCAGAGGGGAAGATAGTGCTTGTGATAGCATCATGTGGCATTGCAGCGTTGCTTCTCCAAGGTGGAAGAACAGCACACTCAAGGTTCCGTATTCCACTTAATATCACTGAAGAATCAACGTGTGAAATAAAACAAGGCTCGCATTTGGCTGAACTGCTAAAGAAGACCTCACTTATATTGTGGGACGAGGCTCCTATGGCAAACAAACACTACTTCGAGGCACTAGACAAAAGCCTTAGAGATATTCTAATGTTCACTAATGAAAACAGCGATGAAAAGCCATTTGGTGGAATGACAGTTATACTAGGAGGCGACTTCAGACAAATCATGTCAGTTATAACCAAAGGAAGGAGAGAGCAAATAGTAAATGCTTCAATCAAAAGGTCATATCTATGGAAACACTTTGAAATATTTGAGTTAACACAAAACATGCGGCTGAAGTGTTTGTCAGATGATCCAATACAAAAGCAAAAGGTCACTGAATTTGCAGAGTGGATACTACAGATTGGCGATGGGAAAACAACATCAGATGAAGGAGAGGATTGGATAAAAATATCAAAAGACCTACTGTAACACCCCCAGTGGTTAACTACAGTAATCACCCTTTTGATTATGCCATGTCATCGTGATTAACAATGCATGGTCATCTTTAACATCATATTGCTTTTCAACTCCTAAGTCAAAATTCAAATTTAAATGAAAGTGAAATATAAAAGTTGACCAACATGAAAACTAAAATGTCAGATAAATAGCAAATATTCCAGAGACCATTCTAAAATTGAAACCAACCTTATTGGAATTGGGTAAGTGGCTCGAACATCCACAAACAGCGGCCGAAAGTAATATTTAATAACCTTTTAATTAATCTAAAATAAATATGAAAAGATATTTACCCCAAACTAGTTTTTGATGGTAGGATATATTGTGCTGTGATTTTTGGGCCAGCTCTCATATTTTACAAAACTCATTTGGATGCCCAACAATTTACTAAACAGAGTGTAGAAATAAAGAAAAGAAAACGATAAAAGAAAAACAGAACAAACAAAAAAAATGAAGAAAACAGAAAAGCCCCCCCCCCCACGGCCCAACTGGGCCACCGGCCCACCCCCTCCCCTATTTGGCCTCCCCTGGAGACCCAAAAACCTAATCCAACCCACGCCCACAGACAGAACCCCCCCCCCCCCCCCCTCCTCCCCCCCCTAACTAGCTCGATCAACTTAAATCCACTCAACAAAAAAAATAAGATAAACAGAGAAGAATAGCAGAAAGAAAATAGAGAAATAAGGAAGTGGACAATGATGAAAGAGCTAGAAGAGGACGAAATCACCCGCAGCGCGCGACGCCCCGAGCCGACGCGCCGACCGCGCCCCGACCCGCTCGACGCCTAGCCCCCGACACCGTCGCCTACCGCCGTCGCCGCCCCGTCGCCGTGTTCCCCCTCGCCGGACCACGCCGTCGTCCCCGCGCCCGCTGCCCGTGCCCTACAACGCCGGTGAGGCCTCGGCCTCGGCCTCCCTCCCTCGCGCGCGCACCACACCCAGCGCCCCGGCCCCGCCCGCATCGCCCTCGTCGCGCTCCGCCCGCGTCCCTGCCTCACCGCGCGTGCGCGCTCGCCCGCGCCTGCTCGCGCATGCACACGCGCCCGCGCTGCCGCTCCCATCGCCGTCGCCGCGCTCCTGCCGTCGCCGCGCGCGCGCGCGCGCCCGTCGCCCACGCCCGCCCGTGGCCCCTGGGTCACCGCCAGGTGGAGCCCCCGCCCCCCTGAGCCACTGGCCGGTGGGCCAAGCCCCCCCTGGCCCGCTGACAAACGGGCCCCGCCCGAAAACTTTTAAATAAAAGAAATAAAAAGAAAAATAAATAAATAAATAAATAATTAATTAGTTAAATAATTAGGCTAATTAACTCTGTTTAGATTAATTTAGTTTAATTAATTGTTAATCAAATAATTAACCCTAATTAACCAGACAGCCTATGACAGGTGGGACCCACATGTCAGGATGCCTGCTGACATCATGCTGACGTCATGATGACGTCAGCATACACTGTTTTGGATAATGTTCTGGATAATTCGAATTTAAATAAATAATAAATTCCAGAAAATTAATAAAAACTTTAGAAAATCATATAAAATAATCCGTAACTCAGATCGAAAAACTTTGTACATGAAAGTTGCTCAGAACGACGAGACGAATCTGAATACGCGCTCCGTTCGTCCGTCACGCGTCCCTAACTATCCGAACTTGCAACCGTTCCCCTCTTATCCTCTGTCCGATAATTCCAAAGACCCGGGAAATATCGTCAGATATTCTCCCGCTCCGTCTGTTACGTGTGATGCTGCGTTAGACTACCCCTAGCACCGTGTATCGTATTTGTCATGCTCATGTTTGCTCTATATTTATACTGTTTCCTCCCCCTCTTCTCTCTCGGTAGCCCCCGACCCCGACGTCGTCCCCGAGAGCGACGCAGCTCCGGATCCCGAAGACACCATAGACGACCTTGCCCTTGCCGCCGAGCAACCAGGCAAGCCCCCCCTTTGATCATCCCGATATCGCCCATTCTAATTTCCCATGCTTGCATTAGAATTGCTGCTACTACTGCTTTAACTATTCTGATGCATAGCCTGTTCATTGTAACCTGCTGTTGATAATTACCTACATATCCTAAACTGTTTAGTCTAGGCTGGGTAGAGACCTATCAGTGACCCCACTTATCCCGACTGCCGCGCTGGATCGTCAGAAGACCCGATCAACGGGATTGAAGACCAGGCCCCGACACCGCACATCACCCCCCCCCCTTAGTTGTAACGACACTGCAGCGTTACTATCAAGTGTCGAGGGTGATACCTCGTCAGCACTCCTGATGTTAACTCTGTAGAGCAGCTATTTGGTCGTGGTCATCGAGGGTGATTCCTCCTTCTCCACTTCCGATACGACCCTGTCGTACAACACATCAAGTGTGAACTCATCGAGGGTGATTCCTCCTAAGTTCGACTTGACGGTTACATCGAGTGGGCATCCGTCGAGGGTGATACCTCGGATTTCCTTGATGTTATGGACACACGGTTACTGTGACTTTACTGCTGAACCTTGATAGAGACGGGTCGGCCCCGAAGGGGGACCCGAGGAAGCTATTTTTACTACAGGACTGAAGGGACAGGCGGTACCACCCAGTAGAGGTGGACCTGAGTTCCCGACAGTCTTTTACGAGACGGGTTGACCTGGATGGTGCCCGAGCGTTGAATACGAGGCGTGGCCGGGCATTCATGGCCCTTGCCGCAAGTCCTCAAGACGGGGCGACGGGGTCACATCTTTCGTGAGTCTCTGCTCGTTACCGCAAGCCCTAGTCCATTAACGATTTGGATATTTGATCCGAGCAGGCCTCTGGTCTGATAGCACTAACCATCACGTGGGCATAGTATGGGCGTTCTGCATCGTATGCATCAGCCGAAAGCTCTGTCAGACGTCCAGTTTAGCACTGCGGCCGGGCTGGGCCGGCGCCATCCTGAGGGGTGGTACCGTGATTCGCTCTGCTCGCAACGACCCGGAGTGCACAGGGCGATGGCCCATGACCCCTGAGCGCTTAGGATATAGACCGACGGGGACCTCTCTGCTGAGCTGTAGGTAGGGTTGCGATGTGTTGTTTGGCCGAGGCCGGGCATGACCCAGGAAAGTGTGTTCGGCCGGAGTTAAGCGAGCGTGATGGGTAAGTTGGTGCACCCCTGCAGGGAAGAACATTTCTATCGATAGCCGGTCCTACGGTAAAGGACACTCGGAGTTGTATCCCGATCGATACAACTAGAACTGGATACCTGTGTTGAGACCTGGATATTATGGCTCTGGGATTGCTTCTCGCAGGGAGTCGAGAAGGGATCTCAGGACGAGGTTTGATGACTTTATGGCTCTGGGATTGCTTTCTCGCAGGGAGTCAAGAAAGGATCTCTGGGTGAGGTTGCTATTATCACTGCTACATTATATTGTATTGTTCTACTCTCTCCTATTGCTGCAAGACCGCTGAAGATGCTAGTCTTCGATAGGACTAGGCCTTCTCTCTATTCTGGCATTTCTGCAGCCCAGTCCACATATACAGCCTCCCCTTGATAATGTTGCATATGTAGTGTAGATCCTTGCTTGCTGAGTACTTCTGAGTACTCACGGTTGCCTTGTTTTCCTTTTCTCCCCATATCAGTTTGTCGTGACCAAGATGACGGAGCCCCTGAGACAGCTGCCCTGCCGACGATCGCTACTACTACTACCCAGAGGATGGATACTACTACGAGTTGACTGACGACCAGGAGTAGGATCGGAGGGTCCCAGGCAGGAGGCCTTCGCCTTTCGATCGTAGTGTTTTATTTTGCCCCGCCTTTCTTAAGGCCTTTCTGTTTCTCTTTCATATCTGTACTCAGATAACTGATGCTTCCGCTGACGCTTGTATGCCATCGAGCTATGTATTCGAGCCCTCGAGGCCCTGGCTTGTAATATAAAGCTTGTATGACTTTATTTATGTTTTAGAGTTGTGTTGTGATATCTTCCCGTGAGTCCTTAGGCTTGATCATGTGCATTTGCGTGTATGATTAGTGCATGATCGGGCCGGGGGCGTCACACCTACTTCTAGAGAAAGGAGAAAATCGTAAAGAACAAATCGTCAAAAGCATATACCCAAATTTGCTGCAAAAATACCGTGAGCGGGATTACCTAGAAGAAAGAGCAATACTATGTCCAAGAAATGATACAGTCAAGGAGATAAATGACCACATAATGAGCCAAATACAAGGTGAAGAGGTGACATACCTAAGCCTGGACACAGTGTGCAAGGCAACGACAAATACCAACATCATGATGAACATGCAGCCTACTGAGTTCCTCAATACCTTAACGTCCCCAGGAATACCAGACCATAAGTTAAAACTGAAGGTGGGTTTGCCGGTCATGCTCCTACGCAACATCAACCAAGCAGCAGGTTTATGCAACGGTACAAGAATGACAATTACACAACTTGGAAACAAATACATCGAGACACAAATAATCACAGGAACACATGTCGGCGATAAGGTATACATACCTCAAATCATCATGTCACCAAGCGACTCAAAATGGCCATTCGTGCTGAAAAGAAGGCAATATCCATTATCAGTGTGCTTCGCAATGACAATAAACAAGAGCCAAGGTCAGTCCTTAAACAAGGTAGGCATATATTTGCCTAAGCAAGTGTTCTGCCATGGACAACTATATGTGGCACTATCAAGAGTGACAAACAAGGAAGTATTGAAGTTGCTGATCGATGACGAAGAGTGTCCAACCGAAGATGTCGCAAAGAATATTGTTTACAAAGAGATTTTTTAATTGATAGTGCAGTTCCTCAAGTCATTAGACAATTCATGTATAATTACAGAGTCACAGACAACCTTACCATACATTTTGAACAACACATTTACTTGGTTGGCATGTTAAATTTTTAAATAGTTATTAATCCATAGATATATATGTTTGATCTTTCTGTAAAATGTTAAATTTAAAATTAGTTATTTATCCTTGAATATTTTTAACACAAAAAATATCGCAGCAGATGAAACAATGAAATCACCAATGGATTCCATCTACAATAAGCTTTTCGTAATCTCCCACATTATAGCCACGATCCACAACTAAAATATATTCACGGTTAATCTCAAAATCCAAATCTTTTAAAAATGTTCTATAGAAAGTTCACTGATTAATTCCCCTAAATAGCCATTACTAATCTCTCACAATCTAACACTCACATCTCTCTCACGAATAGTTTCCGATTCCCCAAATCTCCTCAATTTGTCTCTCTAAAAACATAGGCATTAGCCTCCTCGAGCGAATAAATGTATGCGTACATATGGATCTTTAATCTTTCAATAAAATATATAAATTTCTGTTCATCAGTTCTGTATCCGTGAACTAACTCTATCATGTTTGTACACATAAGTTCTTTCTACATTAATATTTCTATAAACTTAGAAGTGATTTCTGAGAGCAAAAAATACAGATCGTTCCTTTTTCATTTGGCAATGGATATCAACTCTACTGAATATACCATCATCTCTCTCATACCACATACTTCCAGAAGATCACGATACCAACTCTAATCCCTCTAATGAATAGTCCCCAATTCTCAATCTCTTTTGTATCAGATCCAAGAAAAAGTTCCTGCAGCAAGGAGATTTAAATATCTTCTTTACTAAATCTTGAGCGTGGTTGTGGCATGGAGATTTCACCCAACAATTTCTAATCTGGGATGACATTTACCTCATGTGAGATGCACGAAAATTAGGGATTTTACCTGTGTAGGGCTGAAGGCTCCCTCAAATCCATTCGGAAAAAGAGATCGGGAGAGACGCTGCAGCATACATCTTCTATCCGCTGAAGCTATGGTTGGCGGCGGTACGCAGCCGAGCCAGCGACGAGCGCATGCGCTGGTGCTGCCACTGAAAAGCAGGGGAGAAGAGCTACGCTAGAGGCCTTTTTGGTTCGACCATTTACAAAATTAAGGCTGTGCTAAAAAAAATGAACAAAAGGAGCACGGTTTCTTGACGATATTTTGGTCCAGTCTTTTTCTAGACGATATTTTGGTCCAGTCTAAGAATAGAGTACGCATGGAATCAACTTCACACATAGTCGTACAGTTCCATATAAAAGAATACTTCTAAGCTTCTATTCCCTCCGTTCCTAAATATAAATCTTTTTAAAAATTCCAATATAAACTACATACGTAGCAAAATAAGTGAATGTACACTCTAAAATATATCTATATACATCTGTATGTAGTTCGTATTG
Organism: Thinopyrum elongatum; assembly: GCA_011799875.1. Lineage (NCBI taxonomy): Eukaryota > Viridiplantae > Streptophyta > Magnoliopsida > Poales > Poaceae > Thinopyrum > Thinopyrum elongatum. Next base: position 151,950,443 of record CM022302.1, on the reverse strand, counting down.
AAATCTTTAAAAAAAAACTTATACTCCCTCCGTTCTTAAATATAAGTCTTTTTAGAGATTTCAAATGGACTACAACATACGGATGTATATAGACATATTTTAGAGTGTAGATTCACTTATTTTGCTCCGTATGTAGTCCCTTGTTGGAATCTCTAAAAAGACTTATATTTGGGAACGGAGGAAGTATTTAGGAACGGAGGGAGTAAAAGACAGTCACAAAAAAGTTTAAATCTATCATGCATAATTTTCATGAAATGAACAAAATGAACACATAAATAGAAAGGGCATTTCCTTTCAATAGTTTTTATGTTAGCTAAATGGTTCGATTCTGAATTCTATATAAAAATATATTTTTTAACACAATACAGACGCAGAGACTCATACATGCACACATACACTCACTCCTATGAAAGCAGGCAAGCACACCCTACGAGTGGATTAAAGAGACTAAGCCGGCTCATCATCTTGAGATTCATAAAGTGAACGCAGACAAATTCGTACTCAACCAGACGTCTCCTCCCAGTAAACGCACATTGCCAAATGGGCTAAAATAAATAAATGAAAATTTAAGCAATAGTGTCAAGTCAAGGATTTGAACGCCGATAAGCTGGGAATACCACCGTACTCGTAACTATATAACCATAGGCTGGTTCGCAACAAGAAACACAATACTTAATACCTTCTAACACACACTCACAAATACAATAAAAATCTTTTAAAATAAATCTATCATATATAATTTACATATAATGGAAAAAATTAGCACATACAAAGAAAAAATAATTTCATGCTAAAGTATTTAATGAATGCTAAAATATCACATCATAATGTCAAATGCACAAATAAAGTCAAAAGTTCAAGCCAATATAATCATAAACAAATAGTCTAGCCGCGCAAATGCGCGCGTAGCTCCGCTAGTTTTTATTTATTTACGGAGGTAGCAGTGGATGGATATTCAACGAGGAGTGAAATGATGGCTGCTTCCTCGGTCAAACATAGAGAAAGGTGGGCCTCGTGATTTGACGGCTTATTAGTTATTATTACTGTCTATACTCTTTGCCCATATAATAACCGCGTGGTAGAGTAGTGGGCTATACTTTTAATAACCATGCTCGAAGAGAAGAGGTGCACGCACCCACGCACGTAGTACTAGTAGCACTCTTTGCGTCTTTTGCGTCTTCCCCGACCACAAACGTGACACGGTGGAGCTCATTTCTGTACGATGATGCAGCCCACGTGATAATTTGACGCGTCTAGTAGTAGTTACTCATAAATAATGGAGGGTCGGAAACCACGAATGAACGGTGCCGTGTCATTTATAAATAAAGTTTTTTTCTTTAGTGGCACGTACGCAATATAAATAGGTTCATATGGAGAGAAAAAGAAACCGCTCCACTATATACATAGCCAGGACGAGCCTACACTGTTGCTTGCTGGGGTTGCTCTCTTCACACTCTCTCGCACAAAACGACTGTGGCCACATCTCTAACATCCGGGCGGATCACGTCCGCCGGGAGAAGGGGTGGATGCTTTGTGTAGATGCGGTCGCCGTCGCCGACGGTGAAAACCCACTGTCGGCACATCCCGATCAGGGGTCCCCGCCTTTCTCTCTCACAAAGCCGGTGTGGTTGCTTTCGTCCCTTGCTCACTGCCACGACGTGGGCAGTTGCCGCCTCCCACCGCCCTCCTCTAGGTTGAGCTATGTCCCGACATCCCTCAGGTACAACTTCCTTTACAGCCGGCTTGCACCACTGCCCCAGCTGCCCATATCGCTCCATGTGGATATTTCTCTACTTCTTTGCCCTGCACGTACCTCTACTGGCTTCTACTGTATTTGTGATGAGTTTATGTCTCATCAGCTAATCCCGGTAATCTTATTCTAATCACGCTTCTTCAATTTCTTTGCCACAGGGATGCTCATATCGATTTTAGTGAAACTGCACAAAATGATCCGATGGTCAAAGGGTTGCAAACTTCATTTCTTCGGAAGGTTCAACGTCGCCAGCAAATTAAAGCCTGGTTAGGGTTTAGGGTTCAAGGGCTAGGGACTGCATGGATCTTTTTTTTATTTAGTTGTCTCTGTTCCAAAATAAGTGTCAACTTTAGTAGTAGTACAACTTTGTACTAAAGTTCGCATAAAGTTGAGACACTTATTTTGGAACGGAGGGAGTACATATTGGCTATGATCTGTCAATCATTGAGATGCAATAGCATGCATGTTAGTCTCCTTTGTATTTGATGAAATGTTACAACGGGGCAACCTTGGACGCAAGATACATGAAACAGAAGCTGGAAGCTTCATAGCATTGTACAAATTTATCTCACAGAGAAATTACAGTACGTACTATACTACTATGTAGAGAGTTAGGTGTCGCACGGTGTCCAGAAAATATGGTGATAGTGTGAGGTGGGCCATGTAATCACTGAGCTTGTGTGTTTTCACTGCTTTCGCACTCCTCCGCTGTAAGAATGGAGAAAATTGTAATCTACCTCCTTTCGCCGAAACGTGGGACATCCAGCAGTCGTACCACCTCAGTAATAGTGACCAATGAGCCGTCAAATCACATAGACCCAGCAGTAAAAAGGACGAACGAAGCAACCATCACTCTTGAATCCGCTTCTCCCTTCAACTCAGGCGCCAATGAGAGGTCGCGTCCGCTCTGCCCGGGCATGAATGCGGCACCGATTCTCTCGAGCGGCGCTGACCGTTTCGGGCGGGAAGCACGCGTGGGCGATGGAGGGGCTTTGGGTGGGCTAGGCTGGTCCGGAGCGGGCATGGCAGTTGTCCCGACCGGACGCCCGGAAACGAGAGGATGCACCGACTCTCGTGGCTAAATCGTACACTACACACCATCTCTCTGTAGGAGTAGGTCGATGTGTCGCTCTCTCTAACACACACACTATGTTAAAACACGCACACACACACACGCACACACACAGGTTCATAGAATAGGAATATCGTTTGAGTGGGAAGCCACATGAAGTGAGATAAATGGAGTACGTACAAGAAGAGAAGAGGTGACGAATATTCCATCAAACCTGGACTGAGGAGTAGTACTCCCTCCGTCTAGGTGTTAAGTCATCTTACGAAAATCAGATATTCCCAAAATGTTTAGGCGTCATCCATTAATTTCGCATCTCAATCCCCTCCTAGCCTCGTTGCTAGCAAGCGTTGTTACTTACTCTGCCTTGTTATCTCCCTCGGAAACCCAATGCATGGAGCGCAACTACGCGTTGATCAGTTAAGGAATCAAAGTCGGCTTGCATGCGAGTTAATACGTGGCCCTGCATGGTAGCTAAAACGGCATCTCTTAATTGTGGTGATTAATTGTTGCGTTTAGAGAGAGAAATCAGGGCTTTGATTGGAGGAAGGACCGGTCAAGTTTCTCCTTCTCCTCCAATCTGCTTGCACCTTGGTCCAACTGCACCTTCTAACATGACTTACACCTAGACGGAGGGAGTAGTACGACATACGGTGGCACACTGACTTAGGTCGAATACAAGTGCCCAAAATTATTGAAAGAGAGCAAAGTGTACAAACTAAATAATTAAAATTGAATTTCTCGTTTTTTTTTGAAACGGAGGCAAAAGATTTGCCTCATCCACTAAATAAGAGGAGAATAGAGTTTCACAGTTTGCAAGTGACCCTACAAATAAACGGCATGGCAATTACTCTCAATACGCCCTAGTTTGTTAGCACCCGCTGTAACCCTTAATACATACGGTGGCACACTGACTTAGGCCGAATACAAGTGCCCAAAATATATAAAATTGGAGGATGGTGCAGCCCACCTTTCCGATATTTTGACCGTGTGTGGTTCAGTTGTTGTTCACTTCGGAGGGTCGTGTAACACACGTGAACGTTAGTAAGCGCGGCCAGGAGGCGTGCAGCGTTAATTGCGAGTTGACTCCTTCGAGCGTTAAATTTTCTTCACGTATTAGCATTGCCCCTAGTATTTTTCTTCACTACGTTAAATAAAGAGTTCCGTTTTGTGCACAATTTAAAACGATTTTTACGGAGAGAAAAAGAAAACCACTCCATCTATATACGCTGCAGCCTTGGCGCTTGTTTTCTAGGGTTTGCTCTCTTCACACTCTCTCTCCACTATATATATACACGCTGGAGCCTCAACGCTTGTAGTTGCTCTCTTCACACTCTCTCACCCTCTTCAGATCTAAACAAGACTTCGTTGACCCCTCTCTCTCTTTCTCCCCTCACTGCTGGTCAAAGAGCCGGCAGGATCCGTCCGCCGGGAAGGGAAGGAGACTTAAAGCTGTCGCCGTCGGCGAGGGAGGGAATCCACTACCGGCGTAGCTGTTCTCTTTCACCCAGCGGCGGCGCGGGAGGGCCTCCGACCCCTTCTTCCTCGATGCCGTACATAGTGTGGGCAGATCGGCCTCCGGCCGCCCACTGAGCCACACCCCGAGAACCTTAAGGTATAATTTACTTATTCCACATGCATTGCTCTAGCTGCATGTGGGATTTTTTCGCTTCTGCACTCGAATCTAGGTGTTGGATCAAACAGGAAAGTAGTGGGGAAAGTTGTATAGCATGCATCTAGGACGTGGTTCAAAGAGGAAAGGAAGGGGGGAAAGTAGTACAGACTGGCTATCCAGCACCTACGTTGGTCGAAAAGGGAAAACAATGACAAACGCAGTACGCACATCTGTAAAGAACTGATCTTTCTGTTTTGGGGGACAAGGCTGTAGAGTTTGAGCAGGACTAGATTTGCTGCCCTCACATAGGGAAAGGTGTCTAAAGATAACAAAACTGGGACCAACACAAATATGCTCCTTGGTTGTTTGTTCTTTGTTGCAAGAGACTGTGCATCACCCCTTTATACATCGGTAGATGCACATGGTGTTGGTGCATCCACTGTCCCGTACAACTCTTTAGCTGTTGTTAATCTAAGGCCCTGTTTGGTTAAAAAGTCCTAGGACTTTTTTTAGTCCCAACTAAAAAGTCCCTAGTCCCTACCTGTTTGGTTCCAGGGACTAAACATGGACTAGAGGTTATTAAATGACATGCTAAAAGACCATGTTACCACTAGTAATGAACTAATAGAGATAAGGTGCGATGCGGGGTAGGGGCAACTGTTGGAAAAAGTCCCAAAAAGACTCTCCCTCAGGGTCTTCTTTCTTTAGTCCCAAATGCCCACTTTTAGTCCCTAAAAGTCCCTCCTGTTTGGTTTAGATGGGACTAAAAGGGACTTTTTTTAGTCCCTACACCAAAAAGTCCCTGTAAACAAACACCCTCTAATAATGCCGCTGGAAAATTGAAGCAATGCCACAGTTAAACGCAAATTACATGTTTAACGAATTTTATTGTTAATATAATCTCTCTGTTAATATGAATCAATGCCACTATTTGAGAAATGCTACTGTCTTGCTTTCTTTCCCATTTAGATAAGTTAGATGCTTCTTTTTGTGGGCTTCTGTGTCATCCACCGTTATTGACCAGTAGTTGTTTCCTTTGCACCTCTGTGTAAACAGGGTTATCTACTTCACCTCATTGCTATTGCGACCTTTTGTTGCACTGCACAAAACACTTTTGTTTTAAGTGTTTTGTGCAGTTCAACCAAAATGTCACACCGACAATGTTGCTTGATTGCTTGATCTTAGTGGAACTGCACAAGAGGAGATCTGACTTCCTATCCATGTTGGCAAATTTGTTTTAGATCTTCTTCTTGTGAGTTGTTTGAATTCCACGTCATGAGAGGTCAGTACTAGCCTTCTTTCACATGATTGTGTAGTGTTCTTTCATATGTTGTGCTACTTACACGGTAATGTTGCTTGATTTTAGTGAACTACACAAATGGAGACAAGACTTCCAATCTGTATGTGCACCGTAATATCCCATTGAGGTAAGATAATGATATTTCACAACTGTTGGCCTGTATTTTGCTACTGTCATCAGAAAATTAATGTCGTTGTTTAGTGCTATACTTGTGCTCCCTAATTGACATGCCAAATCTTACATTGAAGGCGAAGCTTGTCTGTTATTAAACCAAGTGATGAAGGGAAGAACAAGCGGAAGAAAAACTAAAATCAACTCCCAGTGCTGTAATGAAGCACTGGAACTGTGATGACACAAGTAATGATATAGTTTTGCATCTTAATTTATTACTATGGCTGGAACGAGCAATTGTTTTGCCATTGATTTGGTGCCACTCTTAATGTAATACTCCTATGTAATTATCTCTACTTGTGCAAACAAGGATCTTCTTTGAAGATAACTTATATTTTAGTGGAACTACACAAGAAGATGTTGGAAACATTAAACTAATCGAGGAGTATATAGTAAGCATGGCAACCACAGTAGATAACAACAGATGGTTCCCGAGAAGTGCTTCATCTGTATGCTCTACACAATAAGCCTCCTGATAAAGGTTGGTACCGGCCCATGGATTTCATCCATATGATTGGGCTTTGTCATCTCTATTGGTGTTGTGCTACTATTTAGCTATTGTCATGCAGTGCTTCATCTGTGCTGTTTTAAATATTTCCTTTCCTTTTTTTCGAGCAAACAGGGATGCTAGCATTTAGTTGTCCTCTTGTCTTTGCACAACAGGATCATCCTCCTCTGAAGAAGAATATGGAGTACGTGAAGTGCCTAGTTCCGATTATGCCAGGATGAAGAAGCCAAGCCTCTCTTCTTATCAGAAGGGAGCAGTTGAAGGATGGTTACATTATTGCCCACAAGAACAAACTAACTTCAGCTCAGAAGGACTCACGGATCTCCATCTTTGTTGCTGTGATGGCCAATACAATGTTGTTTTAGGATTCTTTCCGGTGATTTCCATTTTTTTAAATATGTGCTCTGCATGGATCATGTAGGTTGCCTGTTTAAACTGTCAATTCATAGTACAGTTTGCTTTATACTAATCACTTTTTTGTATTTATGCAAACAGGGGTGCTCAGCTTGATTTCAATGGGAACTGCACAAAATGTTCTCGAATACATCGAATATTCTCGAATCATTCATTTCCACCACAAGAAAGGAGGTGCCGATATGTTCAAGGTGTTGCAACATATAAAGGCGAAATCATACAAGCTACGCGCGAATTTGGTTGATTTTGGTGGAACTGCACAAAAAGAACAACTGGTTTATTTAGCACGAGGTGCCATGTCAATGTCCGAACTGATGGCAAACCCTGCCCATTCCACAATCATAGGCATTTGATATTTTGGAATGGGAAAACCTTGTCAAAGTTTGCTCATTGATGTACGAAAAACAACACGCATTTGACATTTTGGAATGGGACAACCTTGTCAAATTTTGCTCATTGATGTTAGCAAGAAGACATGCGTTTGATATTTTCGAATGGGACGCCCTTTGCTGTCAGCAGCGTCGATCGATTTTTCTTTATTCTTTAGTTGTGAAGTAAATATTGGCTCTGACATGTGAATCGCTGAGATGCATAATCATCGATTGTTTTGAGTGTTCTCTATGAATTGCCAGGCCTGTGTGTTTGATTAAAATGTACAGGAATGCTAAAAAGCTGCTCAAACTTTTTGTACTCCCTCTGTTCCTTTTTACTTCGCATATTAGATTTCTTTCAAGTCAGTTGATTTTACATTGTGAATGTTGATACTTTTTTCTATAAGATTGGTCAAAGTAGAGATACTTTGACTTCGGACAAAACTTATATGCAGCCTGCGGCTATGGCCGGCGCAGCAGTTTATATAGCAATGGTGGGCGGTAGAGGGACGGACGGGTGGCGCTGGAGTAGCCGCCTCAGCAACCGCGTATCATTAATGTGGGCAGCACACGGACGGACGGACGGCACTTGTGTCGTTTGAACGCGGAGCAATCGCCTGCACCAGGAAGCGGCGCTGATCGTTTCGGGCGGAAAGCGCGCGCGGGCGAGGGAGGCGGTCTGGGTCAGACTCGTGCTTGGCAGCGGTCCGGTCCAGCAGCTGGACATGCTAGCTCGCAAGCGAGCTCGCCGAGCTGAGCGACGACAATCAGATGATGGACGTGGCTTCCGACCAGGAGCCGGCGCCAACGCCCAAGCCGGTTCATGCCGTGTTCACCATAGAGCAGGTGCGGCCGCACTTCGACGCCCTAATGGCGGAAGAGCTACCGGCGTAGGAGGACCTGTGCTGCAACCTCCATCTCCTCAACGAGCACCGGCTCGCGGAAGGACGAATCATCGGCGAACAAGCGAACGACAATGCCATCGCGGACATGTGTCCCTATGATCCTGGCTTCCTGAATGAGCAGCGGGCGCTGTATCAGACCATTCGTAGGGCCCGCGAGGCCCTCTTCGTCGTCCTTCGAGTTGTTGCGCTCGCCGTGGCGCTGCCGTCTCACGTTGTCAACATGGTCAACGAACATGAGGAATCAGGAGATGACTTTAATTGGAGAGGATGACAGTGGATCCCACCAGGGCCATAGCCGCACGTACGCAAGTGCCTCCTTATTAGTATATACAACTATAAAAATTTTTTGCTTCCTCCTGGTTTCCTGACATCACGGTTCCACACCATTGTCAACCTATATAGTCAATAAACGAGAGAATTGCACAAGGAGCGGCCGATAGCTGGGACCCAGTAGCTCGAGCAGTGTTTGTGTTTTTGAGGTGTGAGCAGAGTTTTTCTTGAGCGATGTTTTTGTTGTTGTTCAGAGGAGCAGGGTATCTACTGGGCGGGCTGTGGCCCGTCTGGCCCAGGCTATTATTTTATGTCCACCAAATATCCAACCTAGATATTAATATTTAAATGTGAAAATGGCTAGCCCAGCTATTCTTTTTTTGCGGAATACCCAACCCGGGTCAACTTGTTATTCTCGGGGCCACATTAGACTTGCCAAGAAAATGGGCTTTAAGAAATAATAAAAGGGTTGTAATTAAAAAAATTGGCTGTAAATATAAAAAACGCACCGAACAGGTACATTTTTTATTCTTCTAAAAAAAGGTATATTTTTTAATTTCATTACTTGTTGCGCGTGCAAAATTTCGTTAGATTTTTAACTAATACAAATTTATTTTAAAATTATATTTAATCTGACTCTAAATTTCGGGTTAAAAAATATTTTGGATCCCATCAAAATGTTGAATATTTTTTTTGAGCTGTTGGCTGAAATTATTAACAAAGACCTCGCTAGAAAATGTGTTGTAATTTTAACAAACAGTAAATGGGCTGAGTAAATTCCATTAGAATTAAAAAATGGGTTGTACATTATAACAAATCCCAAATGGGCTATATGTTCTCTGCCATAGATGTGATGGTCACTCGTGGGCCTACTAAGTTGACGCGTACGCAAGGCTTAGTTAACTTATAGCCAACACACGATTCTATTAGCAGTGGCTATTGGATGTCCATCTAACGGTTGTGGTGCTTCTTCAATCTCGGATATTCATGCTTCTGCCGCCCAAACCACCACCGGCGGTACCGCCTGCTACCGTCTCCCGTGGCCGGCTGTGCTGCCACACAGGCCTCACCGGCCCACCCTACTCCCATCGCCGTCCAGGCCATTCCTCTACTCACCAACACCTCCTGTTATTTTCCGGCGACGACAGCCTCACACCGCAGCCGAACCAATGAACCCTCATACTCCCCTCCGCATGGGCATCCACTGCTGTGTCTTCGCCGGCTCCGGGTCATTCCCTTCCTAGGCCTCGCCATCGTCCATCGCGTTGGTTCTCTCGGCGCGGCGTGCTCAACTTTGTCAACAGACGACAGCCATCGGAAGAGGCATGAACGTGGAGTGGCTGACAGTAGGGACCCGCATGGCCCATGGCCACACGCGAGCAAGTCCCTCCTTATTATGCGAAAACAAATGATTTCTCCCCATGACAGGTTTGAGCCAACAGCTACATCTTTGCACGCAGGGAAGTGTTTCCTTTATTACGTGGAAAAAAAGTTACCTCTCCCTGACAGCTGGGACCCACCAGCTTTATTATGATCCATTTCGTGAAAATATAGATTGTACCAAAGATGCTAAATTGTTTTCTTTTTATTCTAACTCAAAAAAGAAGAAATTAAAAAACCCAGAAAACATCTTCGCACGCAAGGAAGTGCCACCTTATTACGAGAAAAAAATGATTCCCCCCTGCTAGCTGGGACCCACCAGATTTGGAGGTTGACTTGTGGGCCAACTAAGTTGACGCGTTCGGGCTTTGTCAACTTAGTCAAAACGATTCTAGCTGCACTAACCGTTGGATGTTAAATCAACGGTCGTGCTGCGTCTTTAACCTCTGGTCTTCTTACTCCAGCCGCCCAAACCAGGCCCGCCGTACCGCCTACTCCAGCCTCCCGTGGCCGGTTGTGCTGTCGTGCAGGCCTCACGGACCGACCATACTACGACTGGCCAGACCTTCCCTCTACTCACCCACACCCCTGTTATTCTCTGGCGATGGCGAACTTACGCCGCAGCCGAACCAGTGAACCCTCGTACTCCCCTCCGCGTGGGCATCCACCCGCCTCGTCTTCTCTGGCTCCTCGTCATTCCCTTCCTAGGCCTCGCCGTCGTCCACTGCCTTGATGCTCTCAGCGCCTCGTGGTTAACGAGGTCAACGAGCGATAGCCATCGAAAGTGGACTTTAGGCTGTGAGGCTGACAGCTGGACCCACCAGCTACATCTTCGTAACCAAGGAAGTGCCTCCTTATTACTCGCAAAATAAAAAAGATTCCTCCCCCTGACAGCCGGGACCCACCAGCTATATCTTCGCACGCAAGGAAGTGCATCCTTATCCTCCCTGACAGCTGGGACCCACCCGGTCGAAGCGTACGTAGCGTTGTCGCGAACGTGTACGTACATACTGGTCGATCGGTCTCTCTGCAACGATGAACTGTGGCCGAGCAAGCAGCGACACGTGTAGTAGTAGACGACGTCGAGTTGGCGGCGGAGGAAGGCTCGGCATGCCCCCGACATAGCAGTTCAGGCAGTCCCTTCTAAACTGTGTACACGTACGTACAGCCAGATGCCAAAAAATACGGCCGCGTACATACATACGGGAGGGGTCTCGAACGTCTACTCACGCATACGTACGGCCAGGGCTCGTGTACATGCAAAGGCAGCAGACGGCAGCAACGGCGTCCTGTTCATCGGGAGCTAACCGGCTTGGACGGAACAGCCGAAACGAGGTCTGGCGTACCGCAGAATGGAGGAAACGGGCCTTCTCTTCGACCGTGTACGGTCGAAACGGGGTCCTGTTCATCGGGAAGGGTCTGGCGTGCTGCAAAACGGAGGAAATAGACTTGTGTTGGAGTGCCTACGGTCGAAACGGGGTCCTGTTGATCGGGAGGGGTGTGGCGTACCGCAAAACGGAGGAAACGGACTTGTGTTGGAGCGCCTACGGTCGAAATGGGGTCCTGTTCATCCACCGTCTACTGCCTCGCTCCAGCCTCCACGGGCTACTGTTCATCCACCGTCGACCTCCTCCAGCCTCCACGGGCTACTGTTCATCCACGGCTACTGTTCATCCAGCCTCCACCGCCTGCTGTTCATAGAGCCTCCACGGGGTCCTGTTCATCCACCCCCAACCGGTTGGGGTGCGGCGGCCTCCTCGGGGTCCTGTTCATCCAGCGGCAACGGCCTACTACCACGGGGTCCTGTTCATCCAACCCCCCCCCCCCAGGAACTGTTCATCCACAGCCAACCAACCGGCTTGACTCACCACGTCTCGACTCATTCTACATACCACGCGCACGGTAGCAACGGTCATTGTTCATTGAGAGGCAACCCAACACCGGCTGGCTACGTCTCGCACGGGGGCTCGATCGGCTTCAGTAAGCAGCAGCAGTGATCGATCGCTCGGGTTCAGTTAGCAGCAGCAGCGAAGGAATCGCTCGGGTTCAGTCAGCAGCGAATGAATCGCTCAGGTTCAGTTAACAGCCAAGGGATCGATCGCTCGGGTTCAGTAACGTGCGATATCTTGGGTTCAGTTAGCCAACGCCTCGCACATACACGCGTACACGAGAGAAACGCGGAAACCTCCGTGCATCGCTTGGCCCCGACCACCCACCATAACCGGGAAGTCCCGGATATTTTCCTCGCCCTCGCTTCTACCACGGTTTTTTCCGTCATGGACGGCCCAAATAATGTCATGCAGCTGCGTCTCCGGCCCGCCCAGGACGAAAAGCCCATTTTCTGTCATGATTTTTTGTCATAGAAGTAGGAGCCCACCACATCTATGATGATACCAGGTTTTGTCATAATTATCGTCGTAGAAGTGTCATAAGCATGACAGGAAAAAAATTCATTCGGCCCAAAATGTCATGGATGTGTCTTTTTTTTGTAGTGCTTCATGGATGCCCCCACATCATTTTAATCATAATATATTAACTGAAAAAGGGAGAGACACTGTGTAGCGTGCCATTGGAATTCTAATTTACGTGTTTTGCACATACTGGAAGTACTAGTAAGGTACACGTGCATTGCACGCATGAGATTTGGCAACCAAATTATGAATAAATACCACACTATAGCATGTAAGCTTTGAGTCATATATGCATGATGTAGACGTTCGTTTAATTCTTATAGTTCATCTCATTCAAAATCAATTAGTTTTTATAAAAAAGTTAATCTATTTTATGATTCATGGAATTGTGCGTTGTAAAGCATAAAGTAAAAACAAATAATGGCAATTCAACTAGAAAAAAAGTTTGGGCAATTATGATACGGAAGATTCTAGAACAAAGGAGAAGTACTTGTGTTTTGAGATTTGTGCATTATGCTTAAGTTCTACCATGGAGTCTTCCAGATTGTACATGTGGCAGAATCTGGTAGAATGTAGATGATATCCAACGGCCAGTAGTGCTCGGATTTGCCATCTCTGCTCCCTCTGATTGGCTTCATCCAACGACCATCTTTCAATTTTATTCACACTCAATATAGGGGTATAGATACAGATATAGATATAGATATAGAGGTATAGATAAAGAATAGTGGCACATCATCTAAAACCTTTCTACATGCTCATTTTTTGTACAAGTGTGCTCCACCGTGCACCCGTGCGTTTGTATGTGGGAACGAGTGCATGTGTGCACCTCTTCTCTTTCGCACACGTAGTCCGTGTGTGTGAGAGATACTAAGATATGGTGAGGAAATACATGTCAATGCAATTTGTGTGAAGGAGAGGCCTATATACATACATGTATGTGCATGGGGCCGGGGTGATATACGAGAAGGGAGGGGAGGGGTCGACCGCGCGAGATATCGATAAAGATAGATAGAGGGAAGTGCTCTACGAGCGTACAAGCACTAGGATATGGGGGGTGGGGTGCTGAAAGATGGTGCGAGGGGCCAAGTGGAGGGAGACTATGAAGGAGTGCACAAGTGCAAGATCGATATTTAAAGAGAGGGGGCGAGAACGTGCGCGGTTGCGCGCAGTGGCGGAGCCATGAAAAATAAATGAGCTAGGGGGCCAAGCATTGCTAATCCTTTACGGGGAGGGCCAATTCATCAGCTTAAACCATTTTACCAACAATTGATCTACTGATCACATTCATATTAGCCTCAGTATATAGTGATATTAGGGGGGGCAGGGCCCTTGCTGCCCCCTGTCTTCGCCACTGTGCGCACATCTGAGAGATGAAGCGGAAGGCATGGATGATGAGAGGGGGACGATGGATAGATAATGTGGGTGTATCAGCTATGTAATCCTATATAGAGAGGTATAGATTGATCGATGTGTACGTGGGAAAGAGGGTGAGACCTGACTAGATATATAGATCGATCGGTTTGTGTGAAAAACTAGGAAAGACCTAGCTATATATACACACATAGAGGAACATCGATCATTGCGCATGCATGTGAGAGATAAAGAATGCCCGAAGTGATGAAGAGGGGGAGGTGTGTGTGTGCATGCATGGGAGACCGACCTGAAGAAAAAGATTGCATATGTGCGATGGATAATGCCAAGTAGTAGTGTGTGTGCATGCATGCACGAGGTAAAGTTAGTGGTACAATTATAAAGAGAAGAAGACTGTGTGGGTGTAAAAGACTAGGTGAGGTCATAATCAATGTAAAGTTGAATTCAAATATTTGAATAAGAGATCATGATGTTTGAAACCCATGCATGCATGAATATAACTGAGATATGTTTGGAAATGAGCATGCTATACTGTATACACATTGAACAAGGTCAGACTTATTTGAATTTGACATACCAATGGCAGGCATCGTTTGGCCACATTGCATCTGTGCATGGACACACTATTCAAATTGGAGATGATGGGTGGATTTCGCATCACATATCTATACACCTATATAGTGTGCGAATACCTTTGAAAGATGGTCGTTGGATGAAGCCAATCCGACGGTGCAGAGATGGCAAATCTGAGCACTACTGGACGTTGGATATCATCTACATTCCACCAGATTTTGCCACGTGTATAATCTAGAAGACTCCATGGTTGAACTTAAGCATAATGCACAAACCTCAAAACACAAGCACTTCTCCTTTGTTCTAGAATTTTCCGTATCATAATTGCCCAATTTTTTTTCTAGATGAATTGCCATTATTTGTTTTTACTTTATGCTTTACAATGCATAATTTAATGAATCTTAAAATAGATTAGCTTTTTTATAAAAACTAAATGATTTTGAATGAGATGAACTATAAGAATTAAACGAACATCTACATAATGCATATATGACTCAAAGCTTACATGCTATAATGTGATATTTATTCATAAGGTTGCCAAATCTCATGTGTGCAATGCACGTGTACCTTACTAGTCTAAATGGTGTGTATGTGTGTTGTGCGTGTTAAACACATTGTACATAGTATCATACATGGTTTAGATTCCGAACATCTACCTAGAGCATACATGTACTATGATTTGAATTAAACATAAAATGGATACATATATTTGAATTCGAGATCATATGTACATGTAGTTCATATTTATATGGGAATTTACTACTCCTATATTCATGTCATGTGTTGTGAAGATAATATTTAGATGGTTGTATAACTAACCCGAGTACAATCCCATTCAAATAGGGAAAATGTACTCAAATTTAGTCCATATGCTAGACAACACGAATTTTTTTTTATTGTTGAGGGAAGTGCAAATTGATTTGGTACTGTACACGTTAAGTTTGTTGTCCCGATTTTTTTAGTTTTTTGTTGTTGTATTTGAATGCATTTCTAGTAATATAGTAAAATGGGACATGACTCTCTCTAGTGAGGTGCGGATTGTCTTTTTTTTGTACATGTTAAGCTTGTTCTCCTGAAATTTCAAGCCGCGCCTTGTTATGCCGAAATTTCAAGCTAGCATCTCTGTCTATCGTGCTGTGAAACTCCCACCTCTTCAACCCGCGCCTAATACCCCAAAATTTTAAGATAGCTCTTTGTCTCGTTGTGCTCCGAAAACTCCGTCCATCTCAACCCGCGCCTTGCTATCCCAAATTAAACACGCGCGAAAACTCCCACCTCCTGCGAAATCCCGACACGCGAAATGCCCATGATACCCCTGAACCGAAAGAACCACCTAGCTCAAATCGGTGGGGGTACTTTCGTAACTTATCCCGCATTTCGTACAAGCACGTCCCTATGGTTCCCCCCTCCCATCCCATCCGCCCCCCATTCGTACACCGACGCCGCGAAAACCTGCGAAGCCCCACACCCTCCTCAGTCCGCCACCCAGCCGGAGCCTCTTCCCCGACGACGTCGTCCACAGCAACACCTCGACGTCCCTCATCCACCGCACCGGATGAGGATCCGTTGTCGATCTCGTCGTCCCGCCGGTTCAGACACCCCGTCCTCCACCTCCAAGGAGTTGCCCCGACGTTCCCCTCGTCTTTCACGCCACCTCCATTCCCACACCGCCGTCTTCACCTGCACCACCGGAACAGCAGCATCATCACCGATTCCTCGGATGAAGCCGAGGCCTAATCGGCGCCACCAAAGAGGTTCTACACTAATCGGTGCATTTTCTTCTTGATTCGATCTCACGGTGCTGCCAGCTCTCGGTCCCGAGCCGACATGGAGCGGCTCCATCTACGACGGCGTCGCCGGCCACTTCCTCCACGGCGTCGCTCCCTCGGCGGCGACGTCCACATCAGTAGGAGCTGCTGCTGCTTTGGCTCTTGCTCGCGCTGCTGCTCTGCTCTTGCTCTCGGTCCCCTGCCTGGTCTGCTCTTGCTCTTGCTCATGCTGCTGCTCTCGCTCTTGCTCTTGCTTGAGCTGCTGCCCTACTCTTGCTCGCGCTGCTGCTGCCCGAGCAGCAGATCCTTCTCTCGCTCGAGCCCCTGCAGCTGCTACCCGAGATGCTGCTACACGACTAGCTGCCCCGGCTCTCGCACGCGCTGCTGCTCCGGGCGCTGCTGCTGCTGCTACTGCTATTCTACTACTAGTGCGTTCAGTTTCGACAGTAAAATTCAGTTTCGACAGCAAAATTTAGTTTCGACAGTAAAATTCAGTTTCGACAGTTAAATTCAGTTTCGACAATTAAGTTCAGAGATGAGCGGCTGGTGTATTTTACATCTAGCACTTTGTGGTTATGTATTTTACATCATCTATTGGACATGCTATTAGAATTCCACTCAGGTTAACGTTGTCTCTCTTGTCCTGCTTCAGCCTCGCCGTCGTACAACTCACCGGAGCTGCTCCAACGATAAAACCCTCCATCACAGCGGAGCAGTACCCTGGCTCCATCTCCAGACACCTAAGATCTTCTTCCCCTCCTCCAACAGCCAAATCAGCCGGAGCATCCTCACCGACCAACCCAATCATGCTGAGATCGACATGGCTTCGCCAAAGAGGTTGTACATTTGTTGCATCGCTTTTTTACTCTACATGTTATATATATTGTCCACTGAGCACACGTAGTAACGTGAAATACGATTAGTTTCTCCTACTATATGACAAGCAGTGAGGTACCAGGCAACTTAGCTATCCATGATGGACTCTCTTGAATGCCATCATTATTATTTCTGCGCGTTTGAGCTATGCATTTGTAGATGAGCCTGGGAGTTGAGCTAGTAGGGCAGTGGCCTATGTCCAAAGTAGTAGAAGTAGCACAAAAATATTTTTTGAGTGTAGGCTTTTCCCTGGTCAAGCCTGCCTACTAGAATTGCTAGTGCTTGAAAGGAAAAGTGAAGGAAAAATATAGGAATTGGAAAGTTTCGTATGGTACTACTATTCATGCATTTGGTACAAAGGAATGAAGCAAAGGAAAACTGTAGGATTTGTTCCTTTAGTGTCTCCTTGAAAGAAAACCCGTAGGAATTTTAATATCCACTTGTCCTCCTTTTCAAATTCCTATTCATGAAGCACAAGACTAAGAGATAGTAGCATAATAGCATTATAACCGTACATTTTCTTGTGGTTTGACTTAATCTCACCATGCTTCTTTGCATCCTATGATCTTCCAATTCTTGTGGAACAAACACACAGATTGGTAGAAATCCTGTGTTTTTAAATTCTCTGTTTTGCACATGCATTCCTATCGTATTCCTGTGTATTTCCTATCCCTGCATTGTTAGAATCCTCCAATTCAAACAAGCCCTTACAGAATTACTTCTGTTACAAATATGTGTCAAAGAAAACCTTGTGTGGTTTGTCCCGCTCCCGCTGTGCTGTGGTCCACCCCAGCTCAGCTGCTCCAACGACGGACGGGTTCATCACAGCAGGGATCCGCCCTCCAGACTGTATTTCGCCGCCTCAGATCTTCTTCCCCGCCGCCGGCAACCACGACAACTGCATTACCATCATCAACTGAGCAAATGACCTTGAGGACTACACAGGTCCGCAAGAGAGGTCGCACTCTTTTGTGACTGCTTTCGTTATGCATCGCTTAATATGATGACATGCTACTTCATCATCCTATTCACCGATTAGACTCCGAGTCAGGTCCAAACTAATGCTCAAACTTGAGTTTTTAAATGGTTGTGGGGTACATATTGGGGCAGCAATCAATACTATCTGTCTACTATCTTGTTAATCTCGGGTGTCTACTATGAGTTTCATGTTGGGTGGAAAAAACATTAAAGGAGCCATTATCTGTATTTTTTAACTGAAGCTATTATCTGCCTGCTATCATTGGTTTTGGGTCTATCCACATTTTTCTACCATCACTCTGAATTTGTGCATGCACTGCTTACATAATCTCACTATGTTTTATTCCTATGCATGTCAGTTATTGTACACAATGATACTGAACATGTAGAGCAAAAGAGACGAGCCTTGCATGGCAATAAAATTTCATGCAGACGTCGCTCCATGGTCGGCGCAAAAGCAACCCCCCTCCCCCCATTCCATACTATAATCAAGAGGAAGATAACTGTTCAGAGGGGGATTCAGAGGGAGCAGACCACTCCTATTTACCCCCTGAGGTCTTTTGCTCTAACTTGGCATGCTGATGTTGGTCATATAATGCATATGGTGCCTTGCATTGCTTACTTTATACATAAAATATGTCATCTGCTTAGTTTAGGCGTGCATTGTGTGAATGCCATCTGTTTAGTTTCTATATCATATATGTGAATCATGCAATGCCATCTTGTTTAGCCAGGCATCATATATGTGAATTTTGCAATGCCATCCTAGTTAGCCTGTCATCTTATATGTGAATTATATCATGCCATCCTTTTTTTATTACGTATTAAATTTGTCAACAATTTTAGTACATTCAATTACTCTTCCTGTGCATCAGCCATTCGACACGGTCATGGAAAAATCTAGAGTGAAAACAAGGTCTTCAGAGCAGACAATGCTACCTGACGAAGCGCATGTCTTGCTGGTTATGGATAGCTCCTCAGAGGAGAATTCAGAGACAGATGACTAGTCGTATCCCCCCCCCCCCCCGAGGTGCATGCTCTAACTTGGCAGGATTATATTGCTCATATCATGCATATGGTGTCTTGAATTGGCATGTCATTTGCTTAGTTTAGACATGCTTTGTGTGAATGCCACCTGTTTAGTGTCTAATTGCCATATATGTGAATTTTGCAATGCCATCTTGTTGCAAGACATTATATATGTGAATTATGCAATGCTATCTTGTTGCAAGGCATTATGTATGTGAATTATGCAATGCCATGCTATTTAGCCAAGCGTCATATATGTGAATTATATCATGCCATCCTTTTTTTGTATTACTCATTCCACTTGTCGACAATGTTTGTATATTCAACTGCTCTTCCTGTGCATCAGCCATTTGAATTGGTGATGGAGAAATCTGGAGTGAAAACAAGGTCTTCGAAGCAGACAATGCTACCTGCTGAAGCAGATATCTTGCTGGTTACAGATAGCTCCTCAGAGGCAGATGACCAGTCCTATTTTCCCCATGAGGTGTATGCTCAAATTTGGCAGGGTTATATCACTCATATCATGCATATGTTGTCTTGCAATGCTTAGTTTTTACATCATATACACAATATTGAATGCCATCTCCTTAGTTGACACATCATATATGCGATTGCCCTCTGCTCACTTGCTTAGTATATAAATCATATATTTGAATTATATCATGCCATGATGTTTACATAGACAGCATGTATCTGAATTATGGCATGCCAACCCATTTTCTAAAGACATAATATAGTTATATCATCTCATCATGTTTACATAGTCATCATATTTTGAATTATGTCATTCTATCCGTGAATTATATCATGCCAACATGTTTCCATCGACGGCATGTTTGTGAATTATGGCATGCCAACCACTTTAATAGACACATCGTATAGTTATATCATGTCATCCTGTTTACATAGTCATCATATTTTGAAGTATGTCATTCTATCCTGTTTAGTTAGCCATCATATATGTGAAATTGTGTCATGCTATCCTGTTTAGTTGGCCATCATATATGTGAAATTATGTCATGCTATCCCGTTTGGTTAGACAACATAAATGTGAATTATTTCATGCCCTGTTTTCTTCCCTACTATCCATTGCACCTGTCTATCTTACAATGTATGTACATTCAATTACTTTTCTTGTTTATCAGCCATTTGAATTGGAGGGGGTGATGGCCGTATCTATGGGAGTAAAAACACGGTCTTCAGAAAAGATCGTGCTACCCGTCGATGCAGATAGAACCATGGTTGTACTTGCCCAAGAACCAGCCCCACCGCACATAACCCAGACTCACACAGATTGTACGCCTACCCAGTTGGATAGAGAACCAGCTACACCCCTTCTAACCCCAACCCCAGCAGATAATAACCCAGTTCCAGTTGACACAACACCGTCTCCACCATAGAGCACCCAAACACGAGCAGTTAGTAAGGCAACTGCAGTGCCCAAAGCACGAGGACCACCACTCCGAACCCCAAGTCAACACTTAAAGCAGAAGAAGAATTGTTCTCAGGTCAGGTTCCATAGCTATGGTTCATACTCCTTTGCTCTTGCATCGTTGTATTTACTCATACCAACTAATTTCAAATTTGAAGGATGCAATTGAAACTCCAATGGTGCAACAGGTATGTTTTAAACCTGTTTCTTTAATATATTTGCTGTTGTAACTTGCTCTATGTTGATTTCAGTTTCAATTGAATAAACAGTTATGTTATCATGCCATGCACATTACAAGTGTTGTTATTGCTGTGTAGTTTCCCACACTTATATTCTGTCTATGCTGCTTTGTCTTAAACAGATATGATTTGAACTGTCTCTATCTTGATTTGCCAGCATAAACTAGAATGATATAGACCATACAGTGACCATACTACATAGATATACGTTTGTTTCATGTTGTTATCCTGTCCACCTTACTACTGAACTGGTTTACCAAAATGAGTTTCATATACAACATGGTAAACCTGTGATCTGTCTGCTTGTTTCTCTTTTAGAATGCGGAAAAAATATTGCAGAAGAGTACCCCATTATGCAATGGTAAAGGAAGTAATGCAGATAAGGTTCAAGATAGTGAGACATCCCTGTTGGTCTCCAAGAAAGCTGATAAAAACTATATTGAAGACACTGAGACAACCCCAAAGTCCTGTCTTGATGTAGTGTTCGGGTTACTGGCCACTACTGCTGGCACCAGCTCTTCGAACTGGCTGCCTGAATCAGTTCAGCTTCTTGAGTCTCAACTTCAAGTTGAAAGACATCGATCAGATGTGTTGCGACAAGAAGCCGAAGGACTGAGGAAGTCCCTGCAGAATTCAGATGCATACTTTCTGGTGCAATAGCAAGCACTAGAGGATTTAAGGGCCAAACAAGAGAAAGCTAATAAGCTTGCGAAGTGTCTTGCCAGCATGGTGGATACCCAGGATATTGTTTCTTGAGCTCTTGTGAAGTGGTTTCAGTGCTGGACTTGTTTTGCTGTGGCGTTTATTTGCACTGGTCGCCAACTTTGACAACCAGTGTATGTAATATGCTGCTTTGTTCCCCATATTTGCACTGTTGGCGAACTTTGATGCCCAGTGGATGTAATATGTGTAATAGCCGTGATAGCCTAGTGTAAGTTGCTTGCTTATTTATTTCCTTGTTGTCTTGTTTATTTGTTTGCTTGTAGTCAGTGCAGTTCTTTTTCCGCGGTTTGCTAGTGGCTGCAGTAACCTATTTTTTTAAACTAGGCCACAATAACCATGGGCTACATATTTACTATAGTGACCATGGGCCTCCTACGGGCCGTAGAAACAATGGGCCTTCTACAGGCCGTAGAAACAATGGGCCTTCTATGGGTCGTATGATCGATTGGCCAAACATGGGCCAATAACGGACCGCATTATGGGCCGTAAACGGGCTAGAGTTGGAATCGTCCGTTCATGGGCCGACCATAACGGGCCGTCGTTAATCGGCCATATTTGATGACGCTATGAAAATGGCCCAACGGATTAACAGGCCACAAACGGGCCGACTTTAACCACTCGCTGAATTTGGCCCACAACCGAAACAAGCTAGTAATGGACCGTAAGTAATCGAATGCTACAAATCAGCCCAAGAATAAATGGGCCCTGAGAAGGCCGAAAGATAACATGGGCTGGAAATGGCCCAATGGAATAATGGGCCGTTAATGGGTATAAAGCGATACACTGTTCATAACGGGCCAGTTTCACCACGGGCCGTTAATGGGCCAAGAGTTACAAAGGGCCTCATATGGGCCGAAAGACATCATGGGCCATACATGGGTCGGAAGTTATAACGGGCTGGAATCATATTGGACGGCCCAGATGACGCTACTGGGCCTAATTCGGATAGGCCATAATGGGCAGCGAGTTAGCGGGCTGTAAATGGGCTATATGCGAACATGCCGCTAGCAGGCTTTAAGTGGGCCAGCCGTTACCTTTTGACCAGGTCAAATGGGCCAGCATTTTGACCTGAATGGGCCACTGTTGGGCCGAGCCACATGTCGACGTATCATAGGCGCGTCCCGTCCATTCGCTGGATGACAACTGTCCCAACGCTGGGCCGACACGTGGATCCACGGGCGAATGAGAATTTTACACGTGGAAAATCCCCATTGGTCCGGGCTGTTAACGGGTTATCGGATCCAAACCGGAACCCGGTAGCTTAACGGTGACCCATTACGGTGGATGCCACGTGTTGGTTACCCTTGACGAAAGCACTTCCATGACGCGCCATTTATCGTCATGGAAGTGAACACTTCCGTGATGATAATTTTGGTATTGTCATAGAACACTTCTACGACAGCGCAGGTATGACTATCTTGATTCTGTCATAAAATCGTCATGGATGTACATGCATGACAGAAAACGTGACCTACTATGACAAACACGTGTCATCACGGAAGTGTATTTTTTTGTAGTGGTTGATGATGACGAAGACTGAAGATTCCCCTCTCCGGAGCCCCAAACGGACTCCAGATCTGGCCTCCCAATGAAGAACAAGAAGTTGCATCAGCTCTGTCTCGTGAAACGCGTTAATTCTTCCTCCCCTATTTTTTCTCCAAAAATAGGATTTTATAGCATCGGGATTAGGGTCAGCGGGGCCACCAGGTGGGCACAACCCACCTGGGCGCGCCTGGAGGGGGGCGTGCCCTGGTGGGTTGTGCTCAACCAGGGGCCCCCCTCCGGTGGTTCTTCGCTCCAGTATTTTTTATATATTCTGAAATAATTCTCCAAAAAGTTTTGTTCCATTCCGAGAACTTTTATTTATGCACAAAAACAACACCATGGTAGTTCTGCTGAAAACAGCGTCAGTCCGGGTTAGTTTCATTCAAATCTTGCAAATTAGAGTCCAAAACAAGAGCAAAAGTGTTAGGAAAAGTAGATACGACGGAGACG
Source organism: Thinopyrum elongatum (assembly GCA_011799875.1). Lineage (NCBI taxonomy): Eukaryota > Viridiplantae > Streptophyta > Magnoliopsida > Poales > Poaceae > Thinopyrum > Thinopyrum elongatum. The sequence goes on along the minus strand of CM022302.1, from coordinate 151,927,288 downwards.
TATCAACTCGCCCAAGCTTAAACCTTTGCTTGTCCTCAAGCAATTCAGTTGACAAACTGAAAGTGAAAAAGAAAAACTTTTACGAACTCTTTTGTTCTTGTTTACATAAATAAGCTTAAGTAGCACCCAGGTTTTCAGCAAAGATTATGGCTAACCATGTTAACAATAACTCTTAGAAATTATATTAACTCATATCAATGGCATAAGCAACTTGCGAGCAATAATAAAATATCTCAACTGACAACACTTTGTCAAAACAACCGTGATATAATATGGCAACAGTGGTATATCGCTAGCCCTTTCCGAGACCGCAAAACATAAATGCAGAGCACCTCCAATGTTCAAGCATCAAGTAAACATTGTAATTCATGGTAGAAAAGATCCAGTCATGATGCATCCAACATTAACTATGCACAATGCATGAGGATGACAATAGTGCTCTCAGATCTGGCGCTTATTTGAGAAGGTGATGACTCAACATAAAATTAAATAGATAGTCCCTTCGCAGAGGGAAGCAGGGATTTGTAGCGGTGCCAGAGATCAGATTTTTAAAACATAGATAAATGTAATTTTGGGAAATGCACCCTTCCTGTTTACGTCACGACCAAAGGTTATCAATATCTTCCATGCTAAACACATTAGTGGCGGTTCCCAAGCGATAAAAGTAAAGGTTTACTCCCCCTCCACCAACAAACACACTCCACGGCTAGCTGAATCCATGGGTACCGTCCATACCAACATCAGTCCTAGGGGAGTTTTGTTTAATTATTTGCAATTTTTTATTTCGGGACTGGGAATCCCTATTATCGCCCCTCTCGTGCAAGGACAAGTGAATAAACACTCATCATGAGAATAACCCGCTTAGCATGGAAGATACTGACTACCCCCTGTCGCTCCATGAACTATCCAGGCACACAAAAACAGAAGTTTATTTGAAGTTTTTAGAGGTGGCACATGCAAATTTACTTGGAACGACAGGGTAATACCGCATATAGGTAGATATGGTGGACTCATATGGAATAACTTGGTTTTTAGGATTTTGATGCACAAGCAGTATTCCCACTTAGTATAAGCGAAGGCTAGCAAATAGGTTGAGAAGCGGCCAACTAGAGAGCAAAAACGGTCATGCACATGCGTTATGCATAATTAACATTGAATACTAGCATGAGTAGGATATGGACACCATGAACATAAATATCGTAGAGGCTATGTTGGTTTTGATTCAACTACATGCATGAACATGTGCCAAGTCAATCCACTTGAAACATTCAGAGGAGGATACCATGTCATCATACTACATCACAATCATTTTAATGCATGTTGACATCCAAGATAAATCATTATCCACTCCTAGCTATTTAAGCATGGCATGAGAAACTATAATCTCTAATTGTCATTGCAAACAAGTTTGATCATAATATGCTGAATCATGGATACTAGGTTAAACATATTTACAAAAATAGAACAAGTTGAGTTCATACCCGTTTCTCTCTGCCACAGCCAGTTCATCAAATATCGTCATTATTACCTTTCACTTGCACGACCGAATGATATGAAAATAATAATAGTGCAATAGTGCCATGGACTAAGCTGGAATCTGCAAACATTTTATTCAAAAAGGAGAAGACAAGGTAATATGGGCTCTTTGTTAGATCAATAGCAATGCATATGAGAGCCACTCAACATTTCCATCGTGGTCTTCTCCTTGGTATGACTCAATAAAAAGAAAAGAATTTCAAAGAAACACATTAAAATATTTTTGGAGTTTTTAGTTTTTAGTTTTTCGTGAAGAAAGCAAATTAAGTAAAAAGAAAAACAAAAACAAGAAAAACTATTTACACGGGAGAGCTCCCAACAAGCAAAAGAAGAACAGGGAAATCTTTTTGGGTTTTCTTTTTAAAACTACAACTAATTAAACTAGAAATAAAAACCGAAAAGAAGCAGGAAACATTTTTTGGTTTTTCTCAAAGTTTTTTTAACACAAAAGAAGAAAGCGAGAAAATAAATCTACATTGATAATACAATGAAAAAGTGTGAACACCGACAACTGACATGAAATGTGTGAACATGAATATAATGTCGGTAGAAATACGTACTCCCCCAAGCTTAGGCTTTTGGCATAGCTTGGTAATCACCATCTGCGGCCTACATAATAATCAAAGTGATAGCTCAGGGAGGCTCTTGGTGCAGCCTCCTCAACCAGCCGAGCAGCCGCAACCTCCGCGTTGTGTGCGCGGGCCTCGCTCTCAAAAACATAATATCTTTCTTTGCTGTGATAATCAAAGAGAGCGGGCGCATGCAAAATAGTATGCACAATAGTTTCTTTATCGAACCTCAAGTTATAAGTATAATCATTGATTTTGCCCTTAAGGAACTTATGACGTTTCACGGCATCAAAGTCTAAGTACTGAGTAGGTAGGATGGGGTCATAAGGCAGAGGTGTAACACCAACCTCCTTAGCTAAGCGAGAAGCATAAATCCCACCATAAAAATGACCACTACCAGCGTTGTGTTGCAATCTGTGTGCAACAATCGCTCCAAGGTTATAACATTTAATACCGGTCAGAGCAGTGTGTATGAGGCTCAAGTCAGGAGCACACAGTGTGCTACAATCTTGCTTGCCTACGATGCATTTGCCATTAAACAGTGCAAAGTATTGAATTGATGGGAAATGAATACTTTTTATTCTACCTTGTGTCACTCCTCTATCCTCACCGTAGCAAAGATTAATAAAAATGACTCATACTCAGATCTTGGTGGCTCGTCTAGCGAACCCCAAAATGGAATTTTACAAATACCACAAAACACTTCTAGAGGCATGGTAAATGGACGGTCATAAAGTCTAAACAAAACTCTAGACTCACGAGGATGAAATTTAAATTCTTTAGTAAACGTTTCTGTGAGGCTGAGATGCTGGATGCACTTATCTTCAATGTAGGGACAGAGCTCGGTGTTGTGAACATATTGCTCAAATCCTTCTTTAATACCCGCACTCACCATGAAATCATCGCACGGCCATAGGCATGATTTGATAGCGGCATCCCATATTGATCTTGCACTTGGTTCAATATAAGACCGACGTATCGGGCCACTACTAGATGATGCCTCCGTAGACTTCCTCCTAGAAGAACTCCTAAAGAATTGCATTTTTATTTGCGAACAATTTCAAGTAGCAATCCCCCAAAACAGTTTCGGAAATGGAGCTTCGAGCAAAGAGATCGAAATCCGCGGGTTTGACAGCAAGAACATGAGAGAGAGAGAGAGCAATGGTGATTTTTTTGGAGATAGGAGATCACATGGGCTAAAGAGATAAGTGAGGGGACCCACGTGGGACCACAACCCACCAGGGCGCGCCTGGGGCTGCTGGTGCGCCCAGGTGGATTGTGCCCACCTGGTGCACCCCCCCCCTCTGATGTTATTTGTACCAAAAATTCAGAAATATTAAGAAAAAAATTGTATTAAATTTTCAGGGCATTCTGAGAACTTTTATTTTTGGGTCATTTTTTATTGCACGGGAAATTCAAAAAACAGACAAAACATGGCATTTTATTTTATTTAAATAAGAAAAACAGACAATAAAAGTTGGGAGCAGAAGGTTGTACTTACTAAATTCCTCTCTCAAAAATGATCCATTAATAAGGTTGATCAAGTCTTATTAACAACCACCTTCGACTAGCATGAAACCGAAGAACTTTCGTAAAAAAACTAAGTTACCTCAACGGGGATATGCATGTCCCCAACAATAAGCATTTCATATTTCTTTTTGGCAGTAGGTAGAGTTAGTTGAAAACTTCCAATAGTGAGTGTAGGAGATTTTTCAATAATATTAATACCATTCACTTGGAATTGTTTCTTCGGAAAGTGCACCGTATGTTCATTACCATTGATATGAAAAGTGACCTTGCATTTATTGCAATCAATAACAGCCCCTGCAGTATTCAAAAAGGGTCTACCAAGGATAATTGACATGTTGTTGTCCTCGGGCATCTCAAGTATAACAAAGTCAGTTAAGATAGTAACATTTGCAACAACAATGGGCGCATCCTCACAAATACCGATAGGTATGGCAGTTGATTTGTCAGCCATTTGCAAAGATATTTCAGTAGGTGTTAGTTTATTCAAATCAAGTCTTTTATATAAGGAGAAAGGCATAACACTAACACCAGCTCCTAGATCACACAAAGCAGTTTTAACATAATTTATTTTGATGGAGCAAGGTATAGTTGGTATTCCTGGGTCTCCAAGTTTTTTTAGGTACTCCATCCTTAAAAGAATAATTAGCAAGCATGGTGGAGACTTCAGCTTCAGGTATTTTTCTCTTATTAGTGATGATGTCTTTCATATATTTTGCATAAGGGGCCATCTTTAAAATATCAGTCAAGCGAGTGCGCAAAAAGACTGGCCTAAGCATTTCAGCAAAGCAATCAAATTCTTCATCATCTTTTTTCTTAGTGATTTAGGTGGAAAGGGCATGGGTTTTTGAACCCATGGTTCTCTTTCTCTTCCATGTTTTCTAGCAACAAAGTATCTTTTATCATATCTTTTATTTTTAGGTTGTGGATTATCAAGATCAACACTTCGTTCTATTTCAACATCATTATCTGGTTGTTTATCATTGTCTGGTTGAGTGTCTTCATGAACATCATAATTATCTTTTTCATTATCACTAGGCAGATGTTCATTACCAGATTGAGTTTCAGCATCAGAAACAGAAACATCATTATTATTATCAGTAGGTTTTTCTACTTCAGGTTCACTAGAGGTATGCAAAGTCATACCATTTTTCTTTTTCTTCTTCTTTTTAGAAGGACTAGGTGCATCAGTGTTAATTCTTTGATAGTCTTGTTCAATCTTTTAGGGTGTCCCTCAGGATAAAGTGGTTCCTGAGTCATTTTACTTCCTCTAGTTGCTACTCTAACAGCAAAGTCATTCATATTATTATTCATTTCATCAAGTAACTCTCTTTGAGATTTAGCAACTTGTTCTAATTGAGTTTGAACCATAGGAGCATGTTTTCCTACACCTCTTACGTCATTAGTAATTCTAAATAACAAGTCACTCAAGCGAGCAATCATATTGGAGTTGTATTTCAATTGTTTCATAACATTTTCATTGAATTGATCTTGTTTTCTAATGTAGTTGTCAAACTCATAAAGGCATTGACTAGGATGTTTATTGTAAGGAATATCACTTTCATCAAATTTCATTAAAGAGTTTACCTCTAGCACCTTTGGTGGTGGTGTGTCAAGTCCATGTATTTCTTCAATAGGAGGTAATTTTTTAACATCCTCTGCTTTAATACATTTTTCCTTCATACTTTTCTTTGCCTCGTGCATATCTTTAGGATTGAGATATAAGATACCCCTCTTCTTTGGAGTGGGCTTAGGCGGTGATTCAGGAAGAGTCCAATCATCATAATTTTTCAATATATTATTCAATAATTCTTCAACTTGTTCAATGGTTTGTTTCCTGAAAACACAACCAGCACAACTATCTAGAAAGTCCCTAGAAGCATCGGTTAGTCCATTATAGAAGATATCAAGTATTTCATTTTTCTTAAGAGGATGATCAGGCAAAGCATTAAGCAATTGGAGAAGCCTCCCCCAAACTTGTGGGAGACTCTCTTCTTCAATTTGCACAAAATTAAATATTTCTTGTAAGGCAGCTTGTTTCTTATGAGCAGGAAAATATTTTTCAGAGAAGTAATAAATCATATCCTGGGGACTACGCACACAACCAGGAGCAAGAGTATTGTACCATATCTTAGCATCACCCTTTAGTGAGAACGGAAATAATTTGAGAATATAGTAGTAGCGAATCTTCTCATCATGAGCAAATAGGGTGGCTATATCATTTAATTTAGTAAGATGTGCCACAACAGTTTCAGTTTCATAGCCATGGAAAGGATCAGATTCAACCAAAGTAATTAACTCTGGGTTGACAGAGAATTCATAATCCTTATCATCAACAAAGATAGGTGAAGTAGCAAACTTGGGATCACATTTCATTCTAGCATTCAAACATTTTTCCTTCAGTTTGCATAACAATTTCTTAAGATCATCTCTATCATTGCAAGAAAGAAAATCTCTAGCTGTCTCCTCATCCATAACATAACCTTCAGGTATCTTGAGTAATTCATATCTAGGAGAGCTAGGCCTAATATGTGTTTCAAGATTTTCAGTTTCAAGTACTTCATCAGTTTCAATAATTTCATCAGTTTCAGCATTCTCAATATCTTTAGCTCTAGCAATTTGTTCATCAAGAAATTCACCTAGTGGCATATTATCATCAAGCAAGGTACCAGCATCATCATGAGTAGCATTCATAGCAGAAGTAGCATCATCAATAACTTGCGACATATCAAGATTAATAGCATGTGGTGGTGAATCAAGTGCAGAGCTAGATGGCAGTTCCTTACCTCCCCTCATCTTAGAGGGAAAGATCTTAGTCTTTGTTTCCTTCAGATTCTTCATAGTGATAAATAGATAATAATCCCAAGTGACTCAACAAATATAGCTATGCTCCCCAGCAACGGCGCCTGAAAAAGGTCTTGATAACCCACAAGTATAGGGGATCGCAACAGTTTTTGAGGGTAGAGTATTCAACCCAAATTTATAGATTCGACACAAGGGGAGCCAAAGAATATTTGTAAGTATTAGCAGTTGAGTTCTCAATTCAACCACACCTGCAGATTAAATATCTGCAACAAAGTGATCAGTAGCACAGTAATATGATAGTTTTGATAGCAGCAGTAACAGTAATTGTAACAGTAACAGTGATAGCAATAGTTTTGTAGCAAGTGTGTAACAGTAGCAGCAGCAGTAGTAACTTAGCAAGAACAATATGTGGAAAATTCGTAGGCATTGGATCGGTGAATTTGTTGTATGGTATTCATCATATAACGGTCATAACCTAGGGCGATACAAAACTAGCTCCAGTTCATAAATAAAATGTAGGCATGTATTCCGTAAATAGTCATACGTGCTTATGGAAAGAACTTGCATGACATATTTTGTCCTACCCTCCCGTGGCAGTGGGGTCAATAAGGAAACTAAGGAATATTAAGGCCTCCTTTTAATAGAGAACTGGAACAAAGCATTAACACATAGTGAATACATGAACTCCTCAAACTACGGTCATCACCGGAAAGTATACCGATTATTGTCACCCCGGGGTTTACGGATCATAACACGTAATAGGTGAATATGACTTGCAAGATCGGATCTAGAACATAGATATAATGGTGAAAACATAAACGGTTCAGATCTGAAATCATGGCACTCGGACCCTAGTGACAAGCATTAAGCATGGCAAAGTGATAACAACATCAATCTCAGAACATAGTGGATACTAGGGATCTAGCCCTAACAAAACTAACTTGATTACATGATGAATCTCATCTAACTCCTCACCGACCAGCGAGCCTATGAAGGAATTACTCACTCCCGATGGGGAGCATCATGGAATTGACGATGAAGGAGGGTTGGTGATGACGAAGACCGAAGATTCCCCTCTCCGGAGCCCCAAACGGACTCCAGATCTGGCCTCCTGATGAAGAGCAGGAGGTGGCAGCGGCTCCATCTCGTGAAATGCGATAATTCTTCCTCCACTATTTTTTCTCCAAAAATAGGATTTTATAGCATCGGGATTAGGGTCAGCGGGGCCACCAGGTGGGCACAACCCACCTGGGCGCGCCTGGAGGGGGGCGTGCCCTGGTGGGTTGTGCTCAACCAGGGGCCCCCTCCAGTGGTTCTTGGCTCTAGTATTTTTTATATATTCTGAAATAATTCTCCAAAAAGTTTCGTTCCATTCCGAGAGCTTTTATTTCTGCACAAAAACAACACCATGGTAGTTCTGCTGAAAACAGCGTCAGTCCGGGTTAGTTTCATTCAAATCATGCAAATTAGAGTCCAAAACAAGAGCAAAAGCATTAGGAAAAGTAGATATGATGGAGACGTATCAGGCGGCGAGATCGAGCCGCAGCCGCAGGAGGGTGAACGCGTTGTCTTCGCCAGCCACTTCAAGCGCGGGTTTGGCCTTCCCGCCAGCTCCTTCTTTCGTCCCTTTCTCAGCTTCTTCGGGCTGCAGCGGCACCACCTGGGCACCAATGTCGTGCTGCAGCTCGCCGGCTTTGCCATTCTGTGTGAGGGTTATCTGTGCGTGGAGCCGGACGTGGAGCTCTGGAGCCGCCTCTTCTTCCTCAAGCAGCAGGGGCCAGAGGCCGGAGCCATGTTCGACTGCGGGGCCGCTGTCGTCTCGGGCCGGCTGCATGGGCCGTTCCCTAAGATGCCCCTAGAGGATTTTGCCAAGAAGTGGCAGAACTCTTTCTTCTATGTGCGCAACATCGGCGGAGGGGCGGACGCCATCAACCTGCCACCATTCGTAAATGAGCAGCCGCTCGCCAAGATGAACTGGGGCCATCTACCCAAGAATCCGCTGTAGGGGACGTTGAACCTGTGCGGCCGGATCGTCGAGATGACGGCGCGCGAGGGACTCACCGGGACGGACCTCATCACAGCCTTCATCGCGCGCTGGATGTTGCCGCTGCAGTGCCGGGCCCACATCCTGGCCGAGATGGTTGGCCTTCAGGACCCCACCCGGATGTCGACTCGGGAGCAGATGTCAAAGTAGGTCACCGACCGGGTGAACGCCATCTCCAAGGCCGGGTTGGCCGCCGGGTGGCGCTTCGGGAAGGCGCCCTACAACAAGGAGCGCCTGCTGCCAGCGGTGAGTCCCTGGTCTCCATTCTTTGAAATGTCTAAGCTCTTCTTTCATCCTGACGTGACAAGGGAGAGGCTGCTACTCGCAATCAAACAAATTTGTGACAGACCGAGGACGCGGGTCATGGCAGCCGAGCAAGCCGGCTCGGATGGGGAGGAGTCCTTCGCCGAGAACGCGGGGCCAGCTGAAACACAGCCGGCTGGTGCTGAAGCCGGCGCGGCGCACCGTGCGGGTAAGTCTCCACACCCAGACCTCTTGCGAGGCTAGTCGGACTACGAGGAGGAGATCCTGATGGGTGCTGACGGTGCAGCGCCGATGAGGGGAGGAGACGGCAACGTCGACCCCTCAAGACGGCCGAAGAAGACGACCGCACGGGAAGGACACGGTGGCGCTGAAACCGGCCCCAAACATGGGTGGCTCCGCAGACGGTGGCGCTGAAACCAGCCGTCGTGTCCGAAACCGGCAGCCGGCCCGAGGCCCGGGCCGGCTGCGGAGCAGTCGGGTCGGGTCTTATATGCGTTTTTGTGGTTTTTGCTAACCCTTGCTTTCCTGCAGCATCTGGATGGCCTCCGAGTCGGCATTCACAACCGGCTTCTAGAGAAGCACCGCGAGGCCAAAGCGCAGCTTGCCACCAAGGAGGAGGCGCTCCGTCTTGCCCAAGGTACATCTTGCATGCTTACAGTGGGGATGCGCTAGCGCACCCACTAGGTCTAGCCCCTGAGATTCGGGCCAACTATGAAGTAGTTGGGTCGAATCTTAAAGTATTTTTCTTCTTTTCTTCGGCATCTGACTCGGCGCTCCGTCTTGTAGCCACCGCGGCCAAGGTGCCGGATCTTCAAACCCGGCTGGCCGAAGCCGGCCAACAGCGTGACCAGTCGGCCACCGAGAACAACCAGCTCCGGGCCGAGGTGGAGAGGCTGAAGGCGGAGGCTACCAAGGCGGCGGAGGCCCACCAGGCGGAGCTCGTCCGGCTGTAGGGCGAGCACGAGAAGGCGGCCGCCGTGAAGGACGATGAGCTAAAGGCGGCCGTCGAGAAGCACGACGAGCTCGAGAAGGAGCTTGAGGCCCGCGGTCGCGCGTGGGGCCTGGAGCAGAACGGTATGTTGTGCGAGGCGCAGCATCTGGATGAGCACCTCCTCAGTAAGTATTTCCCAATCTGTTCTGTCGGGTTGCGAGCCGATCGAACCTTTGCATAGCTGACTGTTTCTCCTCTTCATGTGCCAGAGTACTTCACGGAGACGCAGGATACAGCAGATGCGGCCGTGCGCGCGCACCGGACAACCCAGGCGGATGCGGGTGCCACGGTTGATCCGTACGCCGCCTGGACCTTCTCGGAGCTCAAGCTCGCCGCCGAGGCCCGTCTAAGGGCCCTGGACAAGCAAACAGCAAGGCTGTCTTCGGCCGGGTTGGGGATGGTGGCTGCCGTCTGGCCGGGTGCTGTGGTGCCCAACAACTTCACGCGGCTGGCGTGCTGGCTGGAGGCCGGCCCGGCGCGGCTTCACGTGTGGCACATCTCCGTGGCCCGTGCCGGCGCAGAACTGGCTCTACGCTTTGCCATGTCCTGGTATCCGGACCTGAGTCTGGATCACCTGGTGGCCCAGCGAGCCGGCGTGGAGGCCCACCTGGAGGAGCGGGCGGGCCGGATAGTCGGGCGAGCGAGCTATCTCGCCTCGTTCGCCGTGCATGATGCATTCCAGGTGGAGCAGACGGAAGACGGCGGGGAGCTTCCGCTCGAAGACTTCGGCCTGGCGCTTGACGACCCCACCGGCAGCTCCGACGAGACGGACGCCTACGCGGACGACGAGACCACGCTGGACGACACCGGCGTCTCGACGGACCCAGAGGCCGACGCGGGTGAGCCGGAGCGAGCTGATGCCGGCACGGCAACCGTGGCTGGCGCGGAGGAGTCGGCGAGCGTGCAACACGACGCAGCCACCACCTGAGGCCGACCTGCTGAAAGCACAAGTGCTCCTTGTAAAAGCACAAGTGCTCCTTGTAAAAGCACAAGTGCTCCCTTGGTGATTTTGGTAATTAATGTCAACATATCTCTTGTTGGACTAATATTTTCATCTAGTATATTTCAGATAGTTCAGCAAAGGCGTGGCATGGACAAGAGGATGTGGAACCCCTTCAAGATGCTAAGGACAGAAGATTGGCAAAGGCTCAAGACTCTTCATTTCTATTTCAGTGATCCAAGATCACATTGAGTCCATAGGAAAACCAATACTATTAAAAGGGGATGAGGTGTTGCTTAATGGTCTACTTGCTCTAAGTGCTTAGTGATATGCTCCAAATCCCTCAACCACTTTCTCAAATCCAAATATGTCCTAAACCTAAAGTCAAACTCGGCCCCACCGATTTGATTCATCCGGTGCCACCGAGTTTCCTTGACATAGCCACTGCCAGAAACCCTAATCAGTTCGGTCTCACCGATGGGATCTCGGTCTCACCGAGATGGGCTTGCAAACTCTCTGTTGCCTATTGCAACTATTTTGGTCTCACCGAAATATGCAGTCGGCCCCACCGAGTTTGCTTGACCAACTTTCTGTTGGCTTATTACTAAAATCGGTCACACCGAGTTTGTGTAATCGGTCAAACCGAGACGAGGTTTTACCCTAACCCTAGCACATCGGTCCCACCGAGTTGATTATATCAGTCCCACCGAAAAGCCTAACGTTCACATTTTTGACTGGATCGGTCTCACCGAGTTTACCTATTTGGTCTGACCGAGTTGGCTCATTTGTGTGTAACGGTTAGATTTTGTGTGGAGGCTATATATACCCCTCCACCCTCCTCTCCATCAGAGAGAGAGCCATCAGAACATGCCTGCACTTCCACTACTCATTTTCTGAGAGAGAACCACCTACTTATGTGTTGAGACCAAGACATTCCAATCCAACCACAAGAATCTTGATCTCTAGCCTTCCCCAAGTTGCTTTCCACTCAAACCATCTTTCTACCATAGCCAAATCTGTGAGAGAGAGTTGAGTGTTGGGGAGACTATCATTTGAAGCATAAGAGCAAGGAGTTCATCATCAACACACCATCTATTACCTTTTGGAGAGTGGTGTCTACTGGATTGGTTAGGTGTCACTTGGGAGACTCCGTCAAGATTGTGGAGTTGAACCAAGGAGTTTGTAAGGGCAAGGAGATCGCCTACTTCGTGAAGATCTACCCGAGTGAGGCAAGTCCTTCGTGGGCGATGGCCATGGTGGGATAGACAAGGTTGCTTCTTTGTGGACCCTTCATGGGTGGAGCCCTCCGTGGACTCGCGCAACCGTTACCCTTTGTGGGTTGAATTCTCCATCAACGTGGATGTACGATAGCACCACCTATTGGAACCACGCCAAAAATCTCCATGTCTCCAATTGCGTTTGCACCCTCCAATCCCATCCCTTTAATTTCTTGCAAATTGCATGCTTTACTTTCCGCTGCTCATATACTCTTGTCATGCTTGCTTGAAATGTATTATGAATGCTTAAACTTGTGCTAAAACTCCACCTCAACTTGAAGAACTTAAAAACTGCTACTTTTGCTTGTTGAGGGTCTAATCACCCCCCCCTCTAGACCCCTCTTCTCGATCCTTTCAATTGGTATCAGAGCATTGGTCTCCATTGCTTTGGTTTAATCACCATTGGAGGAAGATGGATGAGTCTACGATTGGGAGTATTAGACGTAGAGTACCTTTACTTGATGGAGAGTTCTATCATGCTTGGAAAAATGAGATGCTTGAGATTTTCATTGAATATCACTTGAACAAGTACATTACTACTCCTTGTGCGGCTCCTATTGATCCTTTGTATCCTACCCCTGATGAGTCTCTTGACATGATCTGCAATCTTAGAGCTGTTAATCTTATCATTAGAGGATTGCCTAGAAACTTGATTGCTTGCTTACCTACTCTTGAATGTGCTTACACTATCTGGACATATCTCGAGAAATGCTTTCCAAACTATTCCTTGAAAAATCTAGATGAGATTCTTCAAAAGTCCATTGCTTTAAGTAAGATGAATTCTAGTGATCCTAAGTTTGGTGATTGTCTATTTGAGCTTCGTGATCTCATGAGTGCCAAAGGAGATGTTGGAATCATTAGTGACATCATCTCTCAAGTTATTAGAATTCATAAATATGAACATTGTCATGGTCATAAATCTAATGAATTGCCTTCTCTAGGTAATGATCATTCACATGATGATGTTGAACATGGATATTATGATGAGGATGATGATAGTGACTATGATCTTGATGAGTCTATGAGACACTTTGGTCTTATGGCTAACCTTCGCGGCTACACGGCCGGAGGAAAGGAATGGGTTCTTGATAGTGGATGTACCAATCACATGACCAGAGACAAGGATATGTTTCGTGAGATTGCTGAAAACGACGGCCCTCGAAAGTATGTCACTTTTGGTGATAACTCAAAGGGTAAAGTGGTTGGCCTTGGTAAGGTGGCCATCTCACATGACAGCTCTATCCAAAATGTTATGCTCGTTGAATCTCTTGGCTACAATCTACTTTCCGTATATAGACTAGCCGATTTCGGTCTCAATGTTCTATTCACTGAAGTAGATTGCCAAGTGTTTCGAAGAGATAATCATAATATGGTCTTTACCGGTATACGTAGAGGTGATCTATACATTGTTGATTTCACTAAAAAGGCTCGACCTAGAACTTGCTTAATTGCTAAATCTTCTAAAGTTTGGTTGTGGCATATAAGGTTAGGCCACGTGGGCATGTGAAATCTTGACAAGCTTATCAAAGGTGATCATATCCTTGGTGTTAAAGATGTTGTATTTGACAAGGATAGACTTTGCAGTGCTTGTCAAGCAGGAAAACAAGTTGGAGGAAGTCATCCCGTGAAGAACATTATGACCACGAGAAGACCGCTTGAGCTACTTCATATGGATCTTTTTGGTCCCAATGCCTACAAGAGTCTCGGTGGTAACTCATTTGGTTTGGTCATTGCTGACGATTTTTCACGATTTACATGGGTGTTCTTTCTTGATGATAAATCACAGGTCCAAAAGATCTTCAAAAACTTCGCTAGGAAGGCCCCAAATCAATTTGAAGTGAAGATCAAGAAGGTTCGCAGCGACAATGGAATGGAGTTCAAGAACGCAAATGTGGATACCTTTCTTGACGAAGAAGGGATTTCACATGAGTTCTCGGCTACGTACACACCTCAACAAAATGGAGTTGTTGAGAGGAAGAACCAGACACTCATTGAGATGGCGAGAACGATGCTTGATGAATACAAGACGCCAAAACACTTTTGGGCAGAAGCGGTTGAGACAGCTTGTCATGCAACAAATCGTCTATATCTTCACAAGCTACTCGGCAAGACGGCATACGAGCTTCTCACCGGTAACAAACCCCAAGTTGGATACTTTCGAGTATTTGGCTCAGAGTGCTATATTCTTGATAAGCATCGTTGTTCGAAATTTGCTCCTAAATCTCATGAAGGTTTCCTACTCGGTTATGGCTCAAACTCTCACACTTACCGTGTCTACAACAATTTCACCCGAAAGGTTCAAGAGACGGTGGATGTGAAGTTTGATGAATCTAACGGCTCGCAAGTAGAGCAATTGCCAATTGATGTAGGTGACAAGGACCCTTTGGAAGCAATACAAGACTTGTCTATTGGCAAGATTCGCCCAATGGAGGTGAAGGAGAGTACCTCGTCCGTTCAAGTGGAAGCCTCAACTTCACGACAAGGTGAACAACAAGTTGACTTGGAGGCATCCACAAGTGGAACACGACAAGATGAAGGAAACGAGGATGTACAACAAGATGAACCTCATCGACCTCCTTCGCCACCTCCACAAGAGAACATCAACGCCAACAACAATGAAGAAAGACAAGAGGAAGAACAAGATGATGAAGAGGATGTTCCACCCTGACCCAAACAAAAGCTCTCGCGAGTTAGAGCAAGAGTTTCAAGAGATCATCCCGTTGAACAAATCTTCGATGACATTCAAACCGGGAGAATTACTCGATCTAAGTCTCGCTTAGCTAACTTTTGTGAACATTATTCTTTCATCTCTAACATTGAACCTATGAAGGTTGAAGAAGCTCTTGATGATCCGGATTGGGTGAACGCTATGCATGAAGAGCTACACAATTTCGAGAGGAATCAAGTATGGACGCTTGTTGAAAAGCCCGATGAAAAGCACAATGTCATTGGAACCAAATGGGTGTTTCGGAATAAGCAAGATGAAGATGGACAAGTTGTACGCAACAAGGCCCATCTTGTCGCCCAAGGGTATACACAAGTCGAAGGTATGGACTATGGTGAGACATATGCCCCCATTGCTAGACTTGAGTCCATTCGCATCTTACTTGCTTACGCCAATCATCATGATATTACATTATATCAAATGGACATTAAAAGTGCCTTTCTAAATGGAGAAATTGAGGAGGAAGTTTATGTTAAACAACCTCCCGGCTTTGTTGTCAGGACCGGTTTTTCAACAATCCTTTATTGAAAAATCGCCCCTTTCGTCAGATCAGTACAGAAAAATCCTTCTTACTGGTAGACAATTCCTTGATACAGAAATCCAGTAGTACTAAAATATTATACAGGGTTGAGCTGAGGCTGCTCAACAATTTATTACAAGCACGCCAATATTACACATAAAGGCAGATATGACACAAAGGGTGTGGTGGCATAACTACTAACTCATAATAAAAGAGTGGTGGTGGATATGTCACAGTGAAGTGGGTGACATGACTCCAAAATCTTACAACTCATCAAGCGCCGGAGTGAGGCTCGATGATTTTATTAGGGTAGCGGAAGCGTATATAATACAAGTGACCAACTCCAGGATCGCAAGGGACTGACTGGGACTCCTCTAGGCGTCAGACTCGCTATCGTACTCTTCATCCATAAGATCGCCTTCGTCAACATCTGGCCAAATCAACAAGCCAGGTGAGTACTTTGAATGTACTCGCAAGACAGTTTGTACATAAGATATAATAAATGCAAACATGATGTACATGAGCAAATTGGTAATACACACTCAGGTAACAAATTTGCACGGCAAGATAAATAAAAAGGAAGTCAGGCGGTATTCCTCCCGAAATCCCAATAAAATAGCAGAAGACCGATCGGGTGTTTGAAGCGACACCTCGAAAGGTAAAAATAAAATAACATGCCGCAGTCGGGCGTCAAGGTGACACCACATAAAGGGCTTATACTGAAAAGTAAATGACAGTACGTGCCACAGTCGGACGTCTGAATGCGACATCTCGAAAAGGGCTTATAATGAAAGTAAATAATCAGAATGCCACAGTCGGACGTCTGAGCGACATCACATAAAGGGCTTATATCAAAAGTAAATAACAAGAATGCCACAGTCGGACGTCTGAGCGACATCACATAAAGGGCTTATATCAAAAGTAAATCACAAGAATGCCACAGTCGGACGTCTGAGCGACATCACATAAAGGGCTTATATCAAAAGTAAATCACAAGAATGCCACAGTCGGACGTCTGAGCGACATCACATAAAGGGCTTATATTTCATCATTCGAATTCGAGTAGTTCATGGGGTAGCACCATCCCAAGGAATACTCGGTACATAATAATAAACAGGTTAGTCCATCCACAGGAATAACATTCAGCCGGGTTTACCACTGTCAGTTAACATGTTTGTTCTCCAGAGACTGACACTGAGATTGACACTGAGACTGACACTAGATCTGTCAACCAACGTCCTTGACCGAGGACATGGATACTCGAATGGTTTTGGCTCTGCAGAGTTTGTACTTTTTACCCACAGCCAACGGATTTCAGTAGTCACAAAGGACTAGTCCCGTCTATGGTATTTTAGAAGAAAACACATCTAACCAGTACACACCCATTCCACATCCCGCTGCCAGGAATTACCCTAGGCAACGTTCAAGAAAAACTCTAAGACGGGGAGGCCAACACCTCGAATAGCATGGGATCAAATTTATATCGCGCGCTCTAAGGGGTGCCCCCCTCTCGGTCCCAACCGGAAACACCCATGCCCCCTGACCGGATGACAGGCTTTAATCCAGGGCCATGGAACCCTCATCACGGCCCCTCTATTTGGTGTGTACATGGAAAGAGGTTTGCAACTTACTAACCGTATTCTTTGCAGAAAACATGTGGCAGCACGAAAAGAAGGCGAACGGGAACAAGACTCGATCTATGTCAACACTGGAGTTAAACAGTTTGTTTTAGAACTGGCATGCTCCAACAATACCAGCCTGCAACCTGTCATGCCACCACATGATTAGGTTGTTTCACCATCTTATGATCAAATCAAGTTTTGTAGCTCACTTGCAACTTACCTTGCATGAAATATAACATTCAACAAATGCTTATATAAACATGCCATGAGAAAACCACTCAAGCAAACATGAAAAACACTCATCATATCAAAGGTTCAAACATGCTTGCCTGGTTCGGAGTAGTCGGAGTCTAGCTCGGCGAAGTTGACGGCACCGTCACCTCCTTCGGTATCTATGTTACAAAAAAAAATCGGATTCTAACGTAAATACCGTGCGTGCATAAAAATAGTTCCAAATATTTTTCAAATAAATGTGATAAAAAACTAGACAGAAAAATAGAGATGACAGAAAAAGAATCAACTCAAAATCATCTTTTGTTTAAAAGTTATAAAGGTTTTAGTCTAGGGACGAATCTGTAAGAAACAGAAAACCGTCCAGGGGCTAGTTTGAATAAACAGAAAACATTTCGGATAGAAATACGCCAAACCAAAGAGAAAACGTATTCTGCCCGAAGGCATCTTCAGAAAACGGTTCGAGTAAGAAGAGGAGAGGCTGACGAGGGGGTCCCGCATGTCAGGTTTAAAAATCCCACCGGCGACAGAAGCAAATGATGATCGCCGGCTACGATCGACGGCGATCCAGAGGAGGGCAAGGGTATGGTTGCACTCATGGGACAATTCCGCGTCGGTGGGTGGTGGAAGGAGGCGTCGGGGAGCACCACATCGACGGCCACTTCCTCTCCGGCGGACGGCGGCGTCGGGCGATGAGGGATCTCGCCGAGGAGGACTGCTATCCCCGAATTGAAGCTCGGGTTAGAAGAGGTGGTGGACTAGGAGGTTGCTGACCGAATCTGGGCTGCGGGGGCTCACTCACCAAAGAGGATTTAGCCAGAGCCCGAAGCGGATCGGGGCGGCCAGAGCTGGGGAAGATGACCTTCCCGAGGCCCTCTGAGGGGTATTGGCGAGGCTGTGGTGGGGCGTGGTGGATACGGTGGCTTCACAACGCCTCTGGGGTCCTATTTATAGGCGGGCGAGGAAGGTGCCGTGAGCAAAATATCTCCGGTGAGAAATTACGGTGAGGTGGTGGTCGAGCTGGAGGCTTAGGCGACTAGGCAGCTGCGGATTGGTTCACCGGTTCCATCCCTGGCTTAAGCTTGGTCCAACTTGGGCGATACTCCAAGTTTTCGATGGAAAGGCCTCACGGGCACGTCGGCGGCAGAGAGCACGCTCTGCGCTTCTCAGGCCACGGCGACGGTTCTGCAGCATGCACAGCGAAGAGGACGGCCACGCGGAGGCTCAGGGTGGTGTGGGCGGTGCTGGAAGGCGCCGCTCCTTGCAGTGCTCTCTGGCGACCGCAGCGGCCATTTCTGCCGCCGCTCACGGGAACGATGTACCCCCTGCCAGCTCACCGGCGACCAGGGGAAGACGCCAACCGACCGTGCGGCCACTGGATAAGAAGAAGGAACAGGGAGCAACGGGCCAACGCACGCACTGGCGAGATTGACGAACGACATTGTCACTTGAAGCTTCACACTGAAACTCTGAATTTGACTGAAATAGTGCACGCCAGCTGTTCGACGAAATGTTTGACGCACGTGGAAAAATTTTCTGGAGCTGAAACTTGGAGGGGTGGTCTCTTGATGCATCCAGAGACTACCTGAATTTTCTCAGAATTTTTAGAAAGGGAAAAGAATGAATTTCACCAAAAATAGCAAATCTGGTCCAAACTTGCAGTAAGCAAATTTCGAAAAATTTGAACTGTGGACCAGCAGCTCTTGATGGATCTAGGTTGAGGGTACCAAGGAGTAGCTAGGATAATTTACTTGGGATTAATAGCTCAAGAAATCTGGTACTTCCTTTGTAAATCCCAATGGTCCAAATAAATTACAGAAAAAAGTTTGAGGTTAAAATAAATAGAAATAAAATCTAAAAGAGGTTGAAACTTGCTGGAATTGGATGCTTGGCTTGACCCAAAGTAGGGAGGAGGGTTTAGGAAGAAAATTTACAACATAGGTCATGGCAAGAGAGTATTTTTGAATAGGGAAAGATAAATAAAAAAATTATAGGAATTCTTTTTAATAAAAGAAATAGCAAAACAACCCAAGAGTATTTGTGTTGAACCAACACATGTTGAAAAACCCTCAAGACCAGAATCAAGATTGAGAAGGACTCATAAAAGATTTGTCATAAAAAGGATTTGAGAAGGAGAGTCCCTCTTTAGAAAAATTCAAATAATCTCCTTTAAATCAAATAAAGAATTTGGTAAAAATCAAACCAAAATTTTGGGGTGTTACAACACCTACCCCCTTAGGAAAAATCTCGTCCCCGAGACTTCAGCTGATCCTCAAATAGGTGTGGGTACTCTGCCCGAAGAAAATTCTCTCCTTCCCATGTTGCTTCATCCTCGGTGTGATTGCTCCACTGAACCTTGAAAAACTTAATTGTCTTCTGACGGGTCCTTCTTTCAGACTCCTCCAATATTTTTATTGGACGTTCCCTGTAGGTGAGGTCTGGTTGCACGTCAATGCTCTCATGAGATACCTGCTTCTCTGGGTTGCTTACACACTTCCTCAACTGTGAGATGTGGAACACGTCATGGACGTCTGACAGTTCTTCAGGTAGGTCTAGCTGGTAGGCCACTGTGCCTCTTCGTGCAATCACACAGAAGGGTCCAATAAATCATGGTGCCAGCTTTCCTTTAACTTTGAATCGTTGCAGGCCCCTCATAGGGGATACTCTTAGATACACATATTCACCGGGTTCAAAACTGACTTCACGATGTTTTTGATCGTAATAACTCTTTTGTCGGCTCTGGGTTGTCTTGAGTCAATCCCTGATTAGTTTAACTTTCTCCTCAGCTTCCTTGAGCATGTCTGGCCGAAGATACGACTGTCTCCTGTCTCTGACCAATTTAATGGGGTACGGCATCTTCGCCCATACAAGGCTTCAAAAGGTGCCATTTGTAGACTGGCTTGGTAACTGTTGTTGTACGCGAACTCGGCATACGGCAAGCTTTCTTCCCAACTGGTTCCATAGGTGAGAACACAGGCTCTCAGCATGTCTTCTAGAATTTGGTTCACACGTTTAGTCTGTCCTCCAGTCTGGGGGTGGTATGCTGTACTGAACACTAGTTGAGTTCCCAGAGCTTGTTGTAAATGATCCCAAAATCTGGAGACGAATTGAGTGCCTTTGTCGGATATTATAGTCTTTGGAATTCCATGCAGACAAACAATACGGGAGAGATAAAGTCTGGCAAGCTTCTGAGTGGTGTGGGTTGTCTTTACTGGAATAAAATGTGCCACCTTGGTTAATCTATCTGTGATGACCCATATGGCATCATTTCCGTGTCGTGACCAAGGTAGTCCGACAATAAAATCCATTCCAATTTCGTCCCATTTCCATTCAGGTATCCTGTTTGGCTGTAATAGTCCTGCTGGTTTTTGGTGCTCCGCTTTAATGCGCTGACATGAATCACAACATGCAATGAATGTGGCTATAACCCTCTTCATACCGTGCCACCAAAAATTTTCCTGAATGTCCTTGTACATTTTGGTTCCTCCAGGGTGGATTGAATATGGAGCGGTGTGGCCTTCGGCCAAAATTTGTTGTTTGAGGTCCTCTATATTTGGTACGCATAGCCTGTCTCCGTACCATAATATTCCCTTGTCGTCTACGACGAATTCTGAGGCCTTGCCCAGACTCACTTTTCTTTTTATGCCTTCGATGCTGGGGTGTCCACGCTGAGCTTTCTTAATCTGCTCCATTAGGGTGGGCTGTATTTCCAAATTTGACACAGTGCCTTCAGTGACCAACACCATGTTGAGTTTGGCAAACTCCCGCTGAAACTCAGGTCTCAAGTTTTGTAGACTGTCGTTGCTCGAGCTTGGGTTTCGGCTGAGAGCATCTGCCACTACATTCGCCATTCCTGGATGGTAGTGAATGCCAACATCATAATCTTTCACTAATTCCAACCAGCGTCGTTGTCGTAAATTGAGTTCTGGTTGTGTGAAAATATATTTGAGGCTTTTATGGTCCGTATATATTTCACAACGATTCCCAAGCAAAAAGTGCCTCCATTCTTTGAGTGCATGAATAACTGCTGCTAATTCCAAGTCATGAGTAGGATAATTTTCTTCATGCCTTCGTAGTTGCCTGGAAGCATATGCGACTACTTTGCCTTCTTGCATTAATACGCATCCGAGGCCTTTCCTGGACGCGTCGCAATATACTTCAAAAAATTTGTGTATGTCTGGCACGACTAATACTGGTGCTGTTGTTAATCTCCTTTTGAGTTCTTGGAAACTTTTCTCGCAAGCTTCAGTCCACACAAATTTCTTATCCTTCTTGAGTAGTTGTGTCATAGGTTTTGCTATGGTGGAGAATCCCTCAATAAATCTTCTATAATATCCAGCCATTCCCAGAAAACTTCATATATCTATTATGTTGGCTGGTTGTTTCCAGTCAAGTACGGCATTGACTTTTTCTGGGTCCACGGCAACACCTTCTTGGGTTAATACGTGGCCCAGAAAACCAACTTGTTTTAACCAAAATTCACATTTGCTAAATTTGGCGTACAATTGATGTTTTCCTTAATTCTCCCAGTACAATTCTGAGATGTTCAGCATGTTCTTCTGGTGTCTTGGAATATACTAAAATATCATCAATGAACACCACAACAAATTTGTCCATAAATTTCATAAACACTTTGTTCATGAGGTGGACAAGGTATGCGGGGGCGTTTGTCAGTCCGAACGGCATTACTGTAAATTCATATAACCCATATCTGGAGGTGAATGCTGTCTTTGGGATATCTTCTATCCGTACTTTTAATTGATGATATCCCGACCTTAAATCAATTTTTGAGAAAACCTTGGCTTGTGCGAGCTGGTCAAATAAATCATTTATCCGTGGCATCGGATATTTGTTTTTGATGGTGACCATGTTGAGTGCTCGATAGTCTATACATAATCTCAGTGTCCCATCTCTTTTCTTGGCAAATAATACTGGTGAACCCCAAGGTGAGGAGCTGGCCCTGATATAACCTTTGTCCAGTAATTCTTTTATTTGCTTCTTCAATTCTACCAACTCGAAGGGTGCCATTCTGTATGGTTTCTTGTAAATGGGAGTGGTTCCAGGTGCTAGTTCAATAATGAACTCTATTTCCTGGTCTGGTGGCATGCCTGGTAGCTCTTCGGGAAATACATCAGGAAACTCACACACCACTGGAACTTTACTTAACTCTGAAATATCCACCTTGTTCAATCTTGGTCGCAGTGATATTGGTCTTTCTTGAGCTGCAATTTTTATCGTCTTCCCGTGATGATGAGTGAGGATCACAGTCCGATTGAAACAGTCGATAAATCCCTTGTTGGTGGTTAACCAGTCCATTCCTAGGATAACATCCAGTCCCTTATTTTCCAATACAATGAGGTTTGCCTGAAACTTTGATCCCTCAATCTCAATAACCACACCTTGGCAGTAACTCTGAGTGATTTGCTTAATCCTGGGGGACTTGATGGTCATGGAATTTTCCAAGGGAAGAATCGGAAAATCATGTTGCAAAGCAAATTTCTTGGAAATGAACGAGTGAGAAACTCCAGAATCGAACAAAACCGTGGCAGGTATTGTGTTGACAGGGAACGTACCGAGTACGATGTCCGGAGCATTCTGTGCTTCCTCCTTGGTCACATGGTTCACGTGGCCCTTCCTGTGATTGTTATTGGGGTTGAAGTTGTTGCGCTTAGGGGCTGAATTATTTCCATTGTTGTTCGGCTTGAGGGTCGAATTTCTTGGCTTTGGGCACTGCTTGGCATAGTGTCCTTCCTCTCCACAGGCGAAGCAAGTAACGCCTGGGCGATACGTAAAATCCTTGTTCCTTGCATGAAATTTTTTGTTTGGGCATGGAACATTGGTTGCGGATTTGTTCGCCCCATTTCTCTGGAAATCATTCTTGTTCCGGTTGTTGCGAGAATGAGTAGTCTTGTCCCTTTTGCGCTTGCGAAAATCCTCCAAGCTGCGGCACTCATTTTCCAATGTAATAGCCTTGTCCACAAGCGTTTTGAAATCTGGAAAGGTGTGTACGACCGGCTGGCATTTAAGTGCTGGTGCCAGACCGTCCAGAAATTTTTCCATCTTTTTATTTTCAGTCATATGTTCTTCGTTGGCATAACGAGATAATTGAGTAAACTGACTATTGTACTCAGTCACTGTCATGTTTCTCTACTTGAGGTCATCAAACTCCCTTTTTTTGATCTTCATAACACTTCTGGGAATGTGCGCCCCACGAAAATTTGCCTTAAATTCCTCCCAGGTGATGTTGTTTTCAACAGGGTGCATGTGTAGGAAATTTTCCCACCATGATGCAGCTGCTCCAGTGAGGTAGTGAGGTGCATAAAGTACCTTCTCACGGTCCGAACATTGTGCAATAATTAATTTCCTCTCAATGTCTCGAAGCCAATCATCGGCCTCAAGAGGTTTATCAGTATGAGAGAAAGTTGGGGGACGTGTCTTTTGTAGTTCCGACAATTTGGAATGTTGTTGGTATGGTTCGCGGTGATTTCCCATATTGATAATGTGGTTCATCATTTCTTGATGTTGCTGCTGGCTTTGCTCATAAAGGCGGCATACTTGAGAAAACGCTGCTTCACTGCCTTGCTGACTTGACTGCCCCTCTGTGAAATTGTTACTTGTCTGGGTACCATAATTTTCTTCTGGCGGACTTGGCATGGAACGAGTCCAGGGACGAGGCATTTTCCACTCTGGGGTATTTTTGCAGAACTCATGAGAAAAATCTGAGTAGCAAAAATAAATAATTTTGCAAAGGCAGAAATTTAAAAACTCCAAGATTTTTTTTCAAGAAAATACTTGATTTCGCATGGAGAAGGACCGCTCAGTACATATCTTACAAGCAAGCCGTAATTATACAGTACATCACTCAGGATGTGCGTACACATTCCTGACATGTTATTTAGGCTAGTGCACTTCTCCGAGTTCCTACATGATGCACATACAAACTACTTCTCACCAAGCCTATACACATATAAGCCAATCTTACAAGCTGGTACATCACACGGCTGCTTGGCGCACTCAATCAGAGATGGTAAAAACTTCCCTCGGCCTGCCGAGGGTAAGTCCCAGTGATGCTGGAGATTCAACCTCCTCCTCACTAATAGGCTCTAGGCGCGGAGTACTGGGTTGTGGAGCTGGTGCGGGTGCGGCAGGTGGTGCAGCACTGACTGGGGTAGGAGCAATGACTTGGTCAAACTCCTCAGTGGTAGGCAGGCGGCGAGCGGTGGCTAAGATGGCAGGTGCATAGGATGCTGAGGACGAGATGTATGACAGTGGTGGTGCTGTATGGAGGAGCTCCCTCCTATTGGCGGCACAGCCCTGAACTGAGTCCATACGCGCAGCCACAAAGTCGTCCACGAGGTTATCAAAAGCTGCCTCAAGAGCTTTGAGATACTCAACAAGCATCTCAATAGCCTCATCTCTCTCTCCCCTAGAGCAAGCAAATGCATAATGAAAAGTGTATGGCACGTGGCATGGGAGGTAGCGGTAGCGACGAGCCTTCATCGAAGGAAGAGCATCCTGGAGACGAGCTATTGCCTCACGAGCAGCCATCTGCATGGCATGCCTCTCCGTAGGCATGGCCCTCCCAACAAATCGGAAGTGGCATGATTCAGAACGTCCTCCCTTGAATTGCACCGCGGCCTGGTGCATAGACACGCTGTCGCTGAGCTTGTGCTGGTAGAGTGTGAACTCCGGACGAGTCGATGGCCCAATCGCGACCTTGGTGATGGAGGCGAGAAGCTTGATAAACCCCTCAGGTACATTGGCGAACACCTGTGACTCACAGTCGCGGCCAGCCATCTACAAAAGTAGACAAAAATTCCAGATAGTCAAATCATAAATTTATGATGACTAACAGAAAATTGCTACAATTTGTAAAGTGCTAAAATAGCACCAATTACGCTAATAACCGATTAGTGATCGCACCTAGTGGCTTCCTATAGTCAGCCTGGCTCTGATACCAAGGTTGTCAGGACCGGTTTTTCAACAATCCTTTATTGAAAAATCGCCCCTTTCGTCAGACCAGTACAGAAAA
Source organism: Thinopyrum elongatum (assembly GCA_011799875.1). Taxonomy (NCBI): domain Eukaryota; kingdom Viridiplantae; phylum Streptophyta; class Magnoliopsida; order Poales; family Poaceae; genus Thinopyrum; species Thinopyrum elongatum. The sequence continues at coordinate 151,902,205 of CM022302.1, read as the reverse complement.
ATCCTTCATACTAGTAGACAATTCCTTGATACAGAAATCTAGTAGTACTAAAATATTATACAGGGTTGAGCTGAGGCTGCTCAACAATTTATTACAAGCACGCCAATATTACACATAAAGGCGGATATGACACAAAGGGTGTGGTGGCATAACTACTAACTCGTAATAAAAGAGTGGTGGTGGATATGTCACAGTGAAGTGGGTGACATGACTCCAAAATCTTACAACTCATCAAGCGCCGGAGTGAGGCTCGATGATTTTATTAGGGTAGCGGAAGCGTATATAATACAAGTGACCAACTCCAGGATCGCAAGGGACTGACTAGGACTCCTCTAGGCGTCGGACTCGCTATCGTACTTTTCATCCATAAGATCGCCTTCGTCAACATCTGGCCAAATCAACAAGCCAGGTGAGTACTTTGAATGTACTCGCAAGACAGTTTGGACATAAGATATAATAAATGCAAACATGATGTACATGAGCTAATTGGTAATACACACTCAGGTACCAAATTTTCACGGCAAGATAAATAAAAAGGAAGTCAGGCGGTATTCCTCCCGAAATCCCAATAAAATAGCAGAAGACCGATCGGGTGTCTGAAGCGACGCCTCGAAAGGTAAAAATAAATTAACATGCCGCAGTCAGGCGTCAAGGCGACACCACATAAACGGCTTATACTGAAAAGTAAATGACAGTACGTGCCACAGTCGGACGTCTGAATGCGACATCTCGAAAAGGGCTTATAATGAAAGTAAATAATCAGAATGCCACAGTCGGACGTCTGAGCGACATCACATAAAGGGCTTATATCAAAAGTAAATAACAAGAATGCCACAGTCGGACGTCTGAGCGACATCACATAAAGGGCTTATATCAAAAGTAAATCACAAGAATGCCACAGTCGGACGTCTGAGCAACATCACATAAAGGGCTTATATCAAAAGTAAATCACAAGAATGCCACAGTCGGACATCTGAGCGACATCACATAAAGGGCTTATATTTCATCATTCGAATTCGAGTAGTTCATGGGGTAGCACCATCCCAAGGAATACTCGGTACATAATAATAAACAGGTTAGTCCATCCACAGGAATAACATTCAGCCGGGTTTACCACTGTCAGTTAACATGTTTGTTCTCCAGAGACTGACACTGAGATTGACACTGAGACTGACACTAGATCTGTCAACCAACGTCCTTGACCGAGGACATGGATACTCGAATGGTTTTGACTCTGCAGAGTTTGTACTTTTTACCCACAGCCAACGGATTTCAGTAGTCACAAAGGACTAGTCCCGTCTATGGTATTTTAGAAGAAAACACATCTAACCAGTACACACCCATTCCACATCCCGCTGCCAGGAATTACCCTAGGCAACGTTCAAGAAAAACTCTAAGACGGGGAGGCCAACACCTCGAATAGCATGGGATCAAATTTATATCGCGCGCTCTAAGGGGTGCCCCCCTCTCGGTCCCAACCGGAAACACCCATGCCCCCTGACCGGATGACGGGCTTTAATCCAGGGCCATGGAACCCTCATCACGGCCCCTCTATTTGGTGTGTACATGGAAAGAGGTTTGCAACTTACTAACCGTATTCTTTGCAGAAAACATGTGGCAGCACGAAAAGAAGGCGAACGGGAACAAGACTCGATCTATGTCAACACTGGAGTTAAACAGTTTGTTTTAGAACTGGCATGCTCCAACAATACCAGCCTGCAACCTATCATGCCACCACATGATTAGGTTGTTTCACCATCTTATGATCAAATCAAGTTTTGTAGCTCACTTGCAACTTACCTTGCATGAAATATAACATTCAACAAATGCTTATATAAACATGCCATGAGAAAACCACTCAAGCAAACATGAAAAACACTCATCATATCAAAGGTTCAAACATGCTTGCCTGGTTCGGAGTAGTCGGAGTCTAGCTCGGCGAAGTTGACGGCACCGTCACCTCCTTCGGTATCTACGTTACAAAAAAAAATCGGATTCTAACGTAAATACCGTGCGTGCATAAAAATAGTTCCAAATATTTTTCAAATAAATGTGATAAAAAACTAGACAGAAAAATAGAGATGACAGAAAAAGAATCAACTCAAAATCATCTTTTGTTTAAAAGTTATAAAGGTTTTAGTCCAGGGACCAATCTGTAAGAAACAGAAAACCGTCCAGGGGCTAGTTTGAATAAACAGAAAACATTTCGGATAGAAATACGCCAAACCAAAGAGAAAACGTATTCTGCCCGAAGGCATCTTCAGAAAACGGTTCGAGTAAGAAGAGGAGAGGCTGACGAGGGGGTCCCGCATGTCAGGTTTAAAAATCCCACCGGCGACAGAAGCAAATGATGATCGCCGGCTACGATCGACGGCGATCCAGAGGAAGGCAAGGGTATGGTTGCACTCATGGGACAATTCCGCATCGGTGGGTGGTGGAAGGAGGCGTCGGGGAGCACCACGTCGGCGGCCACTTCCTCTCCGGCGGACGGCGGCGTCGGGCGATGAGGGATCTCGCCGAGGTGGACTGCTATCCCCGAATTGAAGCTCGGGTTAGAAGAGGTGGTGGACTAGGAGGTTGCTGACTGAATCTGGGCTGCGGGGGCTCACTCACCAAAGAGGATTTAGCCGGAGCCCGAAGCGGATCTGGGCGGCCGGAGCTAGGGAAGATGACCTTCCCGAGGCCCTCTGAGGGGTATTGGCGAGGCTGTGGTGGGGCGTGGTGGATACGGTGGCTTCACAACGCCTCTGGGGTCCTATTTATAGGCGGGCGAGGAAGGTGCCGTGAGCAAAATATCTCCGGCGAGAAATTACGACGAGGTGGTGGTCGAGCTGGAGGCTTAGGCGACTGGGCAGCTGCGGATTGATTCACCGGTTCCATCCCTGGCTTAAGCTTGGTCCAACTTGGGCGATACTCCAAGTTTTCGACGGAACGGCCTCACGGGCACGTCGGCGGCAGAGAGCGCGCTCTGCGCTTCTCAGGCCACGGCGACGGTTCTGCAGTGTGCACAGTGAAGAGGACAGCCACGCGGAGGCTCAGGGTGGTGTGGGCGGTGCTGGAAGGCGCCGCTCCTTGCTGTGCTCTCTGGCGACCGCAGCGGCCATTTCTGCCGCCGCTCACGGGGACGATGTACCCCCTGCCAGCTCACCGGCGACCAGGGGAAGACACCAACCGACCGTGCGGCCACTGGATAAGAAGAAGGAACAGGGAGCAACGGGCCAACGCACGCACTGGCGAGATTGACGCAGAGCTCTGACGAAAACGACACTGTCACCTGAAGCTTAACACTGAAACTCTGAATTTGACTGAAATAGTGCACGCCAGCTGTTCGACGAAATGTTTGACGCACGTGGAAAATTTTTCTGGAGCTGAAACTTGGAGGGGTGGTCTCTTGATGCATCCAGAGACTACCTGAATTTTCTCAGAATTTTTAGAAAGGGAAAAGAATGAATTTCACCAAAAAATAGCAAATCTGGTCCAAACTTGCAGTAAGCAAATTTTGAAAAATTTGAACTGTGGACCAGCAGCTCTTGATGGATCTAGGTTGAGGGTACCAAGGAGTAGCTAGGGTAATTTACTTGGGATTAATAGCTCAAGGAATCTGGTACTTCCTTTGTAAATCCCAAGGGTCCAAATAAATTACAGAAAAAAGTTTGAGGTTAAAATAAATAGAAATAAAATCTAAAAGAGGTTGAAACTTGCTGGAATTGGATGCTTGGCTTGACCCAAAGTAGGGAGGAGGGTTTAGGAAGAAAATTTACAACATAGGTCATGGCAAGAGAGTATTTTTGAATAGGGAAAGATAAATCCAAAAATTATAGGAATTCTTTTTAATAAAAGAAATGGCAAAACAACCCAAGAGTATTTGTGTTGAACCAACACATGTTGAAAAACCCTCAAGACCAGAATCAAGATCGAAAAGGACTCATAAAAGATTTGTCATAAAAAGGATTTGAGAAGGAGAGTCCCTCTTTAGAAAAATTCAAATAATCTCCTTTAAATCAAATAAAGAATTTGGTAAAAATCAAACCAAAATTTTGGGGTGTTACATTTGTTAATCCTAAGAAACCTAATCATGTTTACAAACTTCACAAAGCTCTTTATGGGCTTAAACAAGCTCCTAGAGCATGGTATAAATGCTTGACAAAGTTTCTTATTGAAAAAGGCTTTGAGATTGGGAAGATTGACTCCACACTTTTTACTAAAAGGGTTAATGGTGAATTATTTTTATGCCAAATTTATGTGGATGATATCATATTTGGTTCGACTAACCCTCATTTTAGTGAAAAGCTTGGAAGGCTAATGTCGGAGAAGTTTGAGATGTCTATGATGAGTGAACTCAAGTTCTTTCTTGGTTTGCAAATCAAGCAAACTAAGGAGGGTACCTTTGTTTCCCAAACAAAGTATACCAAGGACTTATTCAAGAAGTTCAACATGCAAGAAAGCAAAGGTATGAAAACACCCGTGCCTACTAGTGGACATCTTGACTTGACAAAGGATGGCAAACCGGTTGACCAAAAGGTTTATCGCTGTATGATTGGTTCATTGTTATATCTATGTGCCTCCCGTCCCGATATTATGCTAAGTGTGTGCATGTGTGCACGATATCAAGCAGCCCCTAAGGAATGTCATCTTAAGGCTATGAAAAGGATAGTGAGATACTTAATTCATACACCAAACTTTGGCATTTGGTATCCTAAGAGGTCTTCTTTTGATCTTGTTGGCTACTCCGATTTGAACAATGCCGGTGACAAGGTTGATAGAAAGTCCACTTCGGGTACTTGTCAATTTCTTGGTAGATCTCTTGTGTCTTGGTCCTCCAAGAAACAAAACTCAGTATCCTTATCCACCGCCGAAGCGGAATACATTGCCGCCGGTTCATGTTGTGCTCAACTACTTTGGATGACCCAAACTCTTAAAGATTATGGGATATATGTGAAACATGTTCCATTGCTTTGTGATAATGAAAGTGCCATTAAGATTGCTCACAATCCCGTGCAACATTCTTGAACTAAGCATATTGAAGTTCGTCATCATTTCATTCGAGATCATGTTGCTAAAGGAGACATCGATCTTAAGCATGTTCGTACTGATAAGCAATTGGCGGATATATTCACCAAACCGCTTGATGATAAAGTATTTTGCCGTTTGAGAGGTGAATTAAACATCATTGATGCCTCAAACTTGGAGTAGAAACTCCATTTGGATACATGCAAGGCATGAGCCTATGACAAATCCTTGATATTTCTCTTATGATGATGATCATATGTCTTGAATCTATACTTGTACCCTTGCATGCTATCTAACCCTTGTAGGTACTTGGATGAGTCCAAATCTATGAGATTGCAACTCACTCTCATCTTGAGCAATCTCTACATCACCAAGTCTCTACAATATGGTGGTTGAAGACAAGGAAGCATGAATCCTTTCAACATATCCTTTGATAATTTCAATATATCAAGCTTCATGATTGTCATTTTGGATACACAAGTGCTCCTCCTTGCAAAACTAACCCATGTAGATAGATGAACTCAAACTACAAGTGGTGCTCCCAACTCTTGATGAACTACATCAATCTTGATTATCCTACACAAGTTCAACTACATGATCAAGGTCAACACCACCACCCAAGGTATGTTATTCCATCTTAGAGGAGCTTTACCCCAAGTCATGGGTCAAAGCATCTCAACAAGATGTGAAAACATCAAAATGCTTAAACGATAAATGGTAACCCCATTTTGAGCTTAAACGATGAGTATGACCTATGATCAAGTGTTATCACTTGACTCCTAAGTCAATATACTCTAACATAGGTGACTCTGTCGCCGACCAACTCTAGATGAAGTTCTCTAGTGTTTCTTTGTGTTCTTGCATTTGTCTCTGGCTTGCTTGTTCCCCTTTCAAAAAAAAACTTCATCTAGATTTCAACTCTTTTATTTTGTTATTCTCTGCATTCCCTGCATCTAATTCATTGCAAATCTTTCAGTTAATTCCTTACAAATCCTTGTGAGATCTTATTTGCCAAGTGAGCTGAGATGACAAAAATTTTCCTCCGTATTGAACTCGGCCTTACCGATTTCTGCCTATTGGCTAGACCGAACTGCAATTTACATTGTAGTTTGTTCATCGGTACAACCGACAAGGACAAACCCGGTCTGACCGATATGCATCATCTATGACACAGCTAACTCGGTGTCACCGATGAAAATGAATCGGCATTACCGATTTCACTACTAAGAAAACATTTTGCCATTACAATGTTAGTTCTTCTCCAGCTCCAGCCGATGATTCTTTTCCTCTACTAGCATCTTAAACTACATGCTGCTCTGAACTGTGACTCAAGGATCAAACCTATTTGACTCATGCTCCAGAAGATCCCTTCTTGGAAATTGATGTCAAAGGGAGAGAGAGAGCACACATCAAAGCTTACCACATAAGAGAGAAGCACATCTAAGCTTCTCCAGATGCTTATTAACAATAGAGGAGAGAAGTCACATGTCTTTAAGAGGGGAAAGACATGTTAATACCTAGTTGATTGTACTATTTCTTGCTCTGAGTTTCTTGCTCTGATTTTCTTTTACCCTAAATTCTCCCATTATCCAATATCAGATTCAGGGGGAGAAATATCCAAGGGAAGAAAATCTTTGGAATTCATTGCATATCTTTAATCCTTGGGGACATGTCTATACTAAATTAAGAGTACTAAGTACTCACTCACTACTTGTCATCCCAGTCTTGGCACTCTTGTGTTCTTCTGAGTTTGCTCTGTTTAGTGGTGCTTCTGTGTTATCTAACCCTGTTTTCCCAAAGTCATCTCTTCCAAAGCTAGCTCAAGACCACAAGGTAAGTATATGCATCACACTCATGTGCATGATGATCTCTTGCTGATGTACATATTGTTTGCAAGAAGGACTCATGAACATGAAGGTATACTCTCTGTATCTACATCTTTTGCTCTGATGCATATAGCCAAGATACATGTAACTCATTGCTTGCTCTGACATGTTTATGCACTCACATGTTCTTATATTCTATCTTCACATGATTGCATACATGTAGGGGGAGTTTATGCATGTTACATGTCCTTCCAAAGTTTACTTGTTACCTTTCTTATCTTTATCTAAAGCTTTGATGTATGTTGTCATCAATTACCAAAAAGGGGGAGATTGAAAGCACAAGCGCTCCTTGTAAAAGCACAAGTGCTCCCTGGGTGATTTTGGTAATTAATGTCAACATATCTCTAGTTGGACTAATATTTTCATCTAGTATATTTCAGATAGTTCAGCAAAGGCGTGGCATGGACAAGAGGATGTGGAACCCCTTCAAGATGCTAAGGACAGAAGATTGGCAAAGGCTCAAGACTCTTCATTTCTATTTCAGTGATCCAAGATCACATTGAGTCCATAGGAAAAGCCAATACTATTAAAAGGGGATGAGGTGTTGCATAATGGTCTACTTGCTCAAAGTGCTTAGTGATATGCTCCAAATCCCTCAGCCACTTTCTCAAATCCAAATATGTCCTAAACATAAAGTCAAACTCGGCCCCACCGATTTGATTCATCCGGCGCCACCGAGTTTCCTTGACATAGCCACTGCCAGAAACCCTAATCAGTTCGGTCTCACCGATGGGATCTCGGTCTCACCGAGATGGGCTTGCAAACTCTCTATTGCCTATTGCAACTATTTCGGTCTCACCGAAATATGCAGTCGGCCCCACCGAGTTTGCTTGACCAACTTTCTGTTTGCTTATTACTAAAATCGGTCACACCGAGTTTGTGTAATCGGTCAAACCGAGACGAGGTTTTACCCTAACCCTAGCACATCGGTCCCACCGAGTTGATTATATCGGTCCCACCGAAAAGCCTAACATTCACATTTTTGACTGGATCGGTCTCACCGAGTTTACCTATTCGGTCTGACCGAGTTGGCTCATTTGTGTGTAACGGTTAGATTTTGTGTGGAGGCTATATATACCCCTCCACCCTCCTCTCCATCAGAGAGAGAGCCATCAGAACATGCCTACACTTCCACTACTCATTTTCTGAGAGAGAACCACCTACTCATGTGTTGAGACCAAGACATTCCAATCCAACCACAAGAATCTTGATCTCTAGCCTTCCCCAAGTTGCTTTCCACTCAAATCATCTTTCTACCATAGCCAAATTTGTGAGAGAGAGTTGAGTGTTGGGGAGACTATCATTTGAAGCACAAGAGCAAGGAGTTCATCATCAACACACCATCTATTACCATTTGGATAGTGGTGTCTACTAGATTGGTTAGGTGTCACTTGGGAGCCTCCGTCAAGATTGTGGAGTTGAACCAAGGAGTTTGTAAGGGCAAGGAGATCACCTACTTCGTGAAGATCTACCTGAGTGAGGCAAGTCCTTCGTGGGCGATGGCCATGGTGGGATAGACAAGGTTGCTTCTTCGTGGACCCTTCGTGGGTGGAGCCCTCCGTGGACTCGCGCAACCGTTACCCTTTGTGGGTTGAAGTCTCCATCAACGTGGATGTACGATAGCACCACCTATCGGAACCACTCCAAAAATCTCCGTGTCTCCAATTGCGTTTGCACACTCCAATTCCATCCCTTTACTTTCTTGGAAATTGCATGTTTTAGTTTCCGCTGCTCATATACTCTTGCCATGCTTGCTTGAAATGTATTGTGAATGCTTAAACTTGTGCTAAAACTCCACCTCAACTTGAAGAACTTAAAAACTGCTACTTTAGCTTGTTGAGGGTCTAATCATCCCCCTCTAGACCCCTCTTCTCGATCCTTTCACCTGTCTTTTTTATTTCTTTGAACTTTGTTAAGTGACAAGTCCACCCATAGGGGTGTAAGGGAATGTAATGAACTCCGACCGTGGGCCTCTTTGTGATGTAAATATTTTTGTGAGTGTTTGCACTTTTGCTTTCTTTCCTTAAGCTTTTTCTTGCTTGCTCCCTCTTCGGGCCCCCCTCCCGCTAGTCGAACAGTCGGGTTCTAGTCTGTGACAAGGAGTTCGGCCTTGGGAAGGAGAGCGCAATACTTAGGCTTTTCGAACGTTGAGCGCTAGCGAAACACCCACTGGGCCGGCAGGCGGCAACGCCGGCTGGTGCACAGCGGGTCGTGCGGCAACTTAGTTCGGTGGTGCCGGATGGACTGATCTGGCCGATCCCACTTAGTAGATCTCTGCGTGCTGGCACATTCGGCGCTTGGTTCTTGCCAGCTGAACAGCCGGAGGCCGACTGTGGCTTAGGGCGAAGGGAAGGGACATGGCGACTCGGACACGCCGAAATGGACTAAGGGGAACGCCGGTGGCAGTCGAGTCGGCTAGCCCCTGAGCCCCCGAGTCGGACGAACCGACCCGGAGGGAGAACATGAAACTGTAAAGGTGTGCGGGACAAAGCATCTGATAGAAAAGGTAGCCCCCGAGTGTCGTTCAGGAGTCCTGCTGCTTTCATTAAACTTCAAAAGGTAGAGATACATACTTGCATACAGCTAACTGTAAAACGGGGAGAGGAGGTCTGCATTCCATGGCCGGCTTGTTTCTTCTCCGGCTGTGTCTCTCTTGCGCTTGTTCGGCTTGCGTGCGTCAATGAGGTAGTACGTGTTGCGGTCACATAGGGCCTTGCTGATGATGAAGGGGCCCTCCCATGGGGAGGCCAGTTTGGGCTGGCCGGCTTGCTGCTGGATGAGTCGGAGTATGAGGTCGCCCTCGCGGAATGCGAGGGGCTTGATCTTCTTGCTGTGGTAGTGTCGCAGGTTTTGCTGGTAAATGGCAGATCGGCTAAGGGCTAATAGGCACGCCTCCTCGAGCAGGTCGACGCCATCTTCGCGGGCTTCTTTGGCTTCGGCTTCGTGTACATGGTGACTCGTGGCTATTCGAACTCGATGTCGGTCGGGATGATGGCTTCAGCTCCGTAGATGAGGAAGAATGGGGTGAACCCGGTCGGCCGATTCTGCGCCATCCGGAGACTCCACAGGACGGCTGGCAGCTCGTCGAGACAGCTGCCGGGTGAGCGGACAAGGGGCTCGATGAGTCGTGGCTTGATGCCGTCTAGGATTAGGCCGTTTGCCCACTCGACCTGGCCGTTGGACTGAGGATGCGCGACGGAAGCCAAGTCGAGCCGAATGCCGGAGATGGAGCAGTATTGGGCCACCGCACCCTTGGCGAAGTTGGTGTCGTTGTCCGTGATGATGCTGTGCGGGACGCCGTAGCGAATCACGATGTCTTTGATGAACCGGACAGCCGTCGGCCCGTCAAGTTTCTTGATCGGTCGCGCCTCGATCCACTTGGTGAACTTGTCGACAGCCACCAGCAAGTGCGTCATGCCGCCTCGGGCGATCTTGAAGGGCCCCACCATGTCGAGCCCCCAGACGATGAAGGGCTAGGTGATCGGGATGGTTTGGAGGGCTGAAGCCGGCTGGTGGTTGCGCTTGCTGAAGCGTTGGCAGCCCTCACACTTGAGGATGAGTGACTCAGCGTCTTTGAGGGCCGTGGTCCAGTAGAAACCGTGGCCGAATGCTTTGGCCACCAGGGACCTCAAGGCGGCGTGGTGCCCGCACTCGCCCTGGTGGATGTCGAGGAGGATCTCTATCCCCTTGTCTTCTCCACACTGCGCTGGAAAATGCCTATGGTACTTCGCTTGACAAGCTCGTTGTTGATAATGTTGTAGGTGGACGCCCGGCGTTGGACTTTCCGGGCCTCGGTTTCGTCCATGGGAAGCGCTCCGCTCTCCAGGAAAGCAAGGATTGGTTGGGCCCAAGACGGAGCCGTCACCACAGTGAAGACGGCCACTTGGATGGGGTCCAGGGAGGTAACCCCCGAGCCGGAGCCGGCAGCCCCCGGGCCAGGATCCGCAGCCCCCAGGTTGGGGACGACAGCCCCCGGGCTAGAGCCGGCAGCCCTCGGGACTGGGTCGGTGTCTACAGCCCCCGAGACTGGGCCAGCAGCTCCCGAGCCGGAGCCGGCAGCCCCGAGACTGGGCCGGGGTCTTCAGGGTTGGGTGGGGGAGCCGCGGGGTCGTCCTAGATGAAGATGGACTCAGAGTCGGGAGACGGCTTGATGGACGGGTTGCGCAAGTGCTCGAGGGAGACGCCGGGTGGGATTGCTTGCCGGCTGGAACTTATCTTGGCCAAGGCATCGGCGGCCTCATTGTCCGCACGGGGGACATGGAGGAACTCGCGGCCGTCGAAGTTGCCGAAAAGCTGCTGGACCAGGAAGCGGTAGCTGGTCATGTTGGCGTCTCGGGCGTCCCACTTGCCGGAGGTCTGCTGCACCACCAAATTTGAGTCACCGTAGCAGAGGATGCACCGGATGCCGAGTTCTTTGGCCAGCCGGATGCCGTGCACGAGGGCTTCGTACTCGGTAACATTGTTGGAGGCGGCGAAGTGGATCTGTAGAGCGTACCGCAGCCAGTCACCCTTCGGGGAAGACAACACGATGCCGGCTCCCAAGCCGGATTGCATCTTGGAGTCGTCAAAGTGCATGCGCCAGTGCGTCGAGTCGGGTGGCGGCGGCAGGTACTGGGTCTCCGTCCAGTCAACGAGGAAGACAGCCAGCGCCTGGGACTTGATGGTGGTGCGGGGCTCGTATAGGATGGTGTGGCTTGCGAGCTCGATGGCCCACTTGGCCACCCGTACGATGGCATCCCGGCAGCACATGATCTCGCCGATGGGGGCCGTGCTGACCACGATGATAGTGTGCTCCTGGAAGTACTGCCTCAGCTTCTTGGCGGTGAGGTACACGCCTTAGCACATCTTCTAGTAGTGCAGATAGTTCTTCTTGGAGGCGGAGAGCACCTCTCTCAGGTAGTAGACCGGACGCTGGATCTGCTGGATCTTGCCTTCTTCCGGGCGCTTGACCACCAGCACCATACTGACCGTGCGCGAGGTGGCTGTCGTGGGAACGGATTTGACAGTAGAGATGGGGGTACGTAGGAGAGGGCAGTGCCTAGCTACGGCGAGGTTGTACACTCGGATTTACGAGTTCAGGCCCCTCTCGGAGGAGGTAACAGCCCTACGTCTCGGTGCCGCAGAGGGTCTGTTGATTGGAGTGTTGAGTTACAGGGGGTGCGAACCCTTGTGCAAGAGGGGAGGGGTAGCTTATATAGAGTGCGCCGACCCCTCGCAGCCCTCAGTTACACAGGGGTTCAATGAGAGAATAAAGCCGCATACGTTACTGGTAACGCCCGCGTTTAATGGTCTTTAAGGTGACGGAGTGAATGCCCGACCATTGCTATCCAAGGGTGACTCCAAGTCTTCTATCCTTCGAGTGGGTTCTTGTCTTCTGAGTGAATAATGATGGTCGAGTGGAGTTGGGGTATCCGATTGGATCTTCTATCGAGTGGGTTGCACTCTGAGCTAATTCCAGTCGGTATCTTCTTTCTGTCTTTGTATGTCTTGATCTCTTGTGTAGTGTCCTTGGGTAGGGCATATAGGTCAGGCCCAAGACCCTACCCTAGGTACATGTCATCGTCATTAGCCCCCGAATGGATCGAGGACCGAGTGAAGGAGGATTGCAGTTGATTTCAACCCGACTCAATGTCTCAGAGACACTTTCTTGGGGGTCTGAAAGTATGTTAGAAGTTTAACCCTTCCTCAGTCGCCTTGATCGATTCTGGCCTCTTGAATATCCGAGTGAAATGAGTAGCATAGCATTGAGCATATTGGATTTGGATATCCTTGACGCGATCGACTGGTTTGCTGGCCTGGATTTTGCGGGATTTGAAATTTGGAGAAGAGCGCGGGCCGGACGCAGCACGGTAAGTGGGGCAAGTGGGGAGGGACTCCTCGATCCTCGCTCCACCTTTTTTGCCACGTATCGGGCTGGCGTCAGTTGTAGGATACGCTGAGATTGCGCGGGCCCATGGGTCAGCCACTCGAGTGCGCGGGTATAAAGGGCGACGCGGCCGATGTGTCCAACAGTGTCCACCATTTTTCCCTTCTCCCCCTCATCTCTCTGCTCCGCCCACTCCAGCGCAGCGTCGCCCCTCTCGCTCCCGTCGACCACCGCAGGGATGGCGAAGGACAAGACGAGGCCACTGGAGCGCGCCAAGAAGACGGCAAAGGGCAAGAAGACGGCCAAGGGGTCGACCTCGCGATCTGCTCAGCCACCGGGCTGGATCCAAGGGGATTGGATTCCCTCATCGGTCTCGGAGGAGGATCTGGAGGGGCTCGCCGCCGATGGCCTGATAGCGCCTGGATCTTGGAGGCTGCCGGAAGGAGAGTTCGAGCCCACGCCGCGCGACGGCGAGCGGGTTCTCCTCACGACTCACGTGGAAAGAGGTTTCTCTCTGCCTCCGCATCCATTCTTCCGCGGTGTCCTGAACTTTTTCGGCGCACAAATCCACCACTTTCTTCCAAACACCATATCATACCTTGATGCATTTGTTTCGATGTGTGAGAACTTCCTGGGATGCCACCCACATTGGGGATTATTCAAACATATCTTCACCTGCCGATCTCAATCGGTTAAGAAAGCCAATCCAACTGATGAGAAAACCCACGTGATCCAAATGTGTGGAGGTTTGGGTGTCCAAATGAGGGGTAGGAGCTCTTTCCCTCCCATGACTTTTCCTGAGTCAGTTAGGGGGTGGCAATCGACCTGGTTTTACTGCAAAGATGTCCCGACTCCAGGCGCGTCGACTGGTCTTCCTCCTTTCTCTCTGGAGAGACTCCGCGCCCCTCGTTCGTTCACTGTAGAAGAGGAGGAGAAAGGTGAGGTGGCCATCCTGGTTGATGCGGTCATTGAGCTGATCCGAGGCGGAGTGATAGGCATGGACTTATTGGAAGTGTTTCTCAGTCGACGCATCCAGCCTCTGCAAGCTCGCGACCACCCCATGTGGCTGTACTCAGGTGCAGACGACACCGCTCGGACCCGCCCGGAGGAGGTCAAAGAGGAGACAGTGGCACATTGGCTTCGGAGCATTACAAGAAACAAGGACAATCCGCGTGGAGCGAAACGAATCTTGCCATTCGATGCCGAGCACCTCCCAGGAGAGGTGAGGCATTATCTTGTTGAGTGAATCATTTATGTTCTTCAATATGCAACTGTATTGGAATCCGACTGATCTTTGTAATCTATGTCTTGCAGGTATTCACGAAGATGTACTCGCCCGTGCCGAACGGGGAACAACTCATCGAAGGAGCAGAAAGCGAGGGCGGGAGCGCCGAACTCGAGTATGCCGACGACAATGAAGACGACAGCGACGACTATGTGACAGTGAAGAAGTCAAGTCATCACCATGCACCGAGCGCCGTACCAAGCAGACACAAGATCCTGCGGCTGTCCAGGGTAAGGTTGCGGTGTCGAGTGCCAGGATCCAGAAGCACACTCGGACGTCAACTCCCGATCCGACTGAGAATACCGCTAAACAAGCCAAGATCGTTCCACCTAAACCTCGGAAGGCTTTACCCAGGATCAAGGTTACTGTGCCTATCACTTCGACGTAAGTGCTTCTGTTGCAGACCATTTCACCTTCTGTCTTACTCTCGTAGACCTTCATGTTTTTGTTGACCGAGTGAAATTCTCAATCCCAGGGCGGCTACCTCTGCGATGTCCCAAATGGAGATTGATGACGAGCGTGCAGACGCAGAGACTGCGAACGCAGCCACTTCCCGGGCAGGTACGATCAACTCACACCTTGTTCTATCTCGCTATTTGTTCTGACGGTCGACTGAGATCTGACTGTCGAGTGTCTGCAGCGCCAACCAACGTCATCACCCTTCCAGACGACGACGAGGAGGAACCTCCGAGGAGCATAGGGGGAAGAGGCAGGCCAACCCCCTCATGAAGCCTTGCTAGGAGAACGTCATCAGACCAGACATCTCGTACGGCGCCTGAACTTGCCCTTCAAGAACCTGGTGGTTCGTCTCAGGCCAGCGCTATCTCTACCGCTCCATCGTCGACTGCTCTACCATTGGTATCAACTCTTCCGCCTTCTGGACCTGCTGGCCAAACTCAAGCGCTGATCCTTCTAACTGTATCATCAGCTCCCCCGTCGACTGTATTCGCTCTGCACCATGTCCCAGAGGACCAGACCAGGGACAGCAAGGAGGCTATGATCTAGGCCAATTTGATGATGCAGGGCCGGAAGGAGGTGTATGAAAGCAGCAAGCTAGCTTATGACGCCAGCACAGCCCTTCAAGCAAATGTCCGAGTAAGTGCGATAGTAAGTTGATTTCCGATTGGATTTTCTCCGTCTTGATTCTGCTGAGCCTGTACACCCACTAAGTGTTTTCTTTTTGTTCTGTATTCCATCCACTCGAAACGGTCAGGCCGCACCGAGTGGGGAATCGATCCAGTGGGGGCACGCTGAGTGCACCCACTGGGTGTAGTCCCTGAGGCCACCGTCGAATGTTTGATTCGGCGGGGGTCGTAGAATATTTTTTGCTTGAAGCTCTTCACTCAAATCGGTCAGGCCATACCGAGTGGAAAATTCTCCGGTGGGGGCACACTGAGTGCACCCACTGGGTGTAGTCCCCGAGGCTGTTGTCGGATGTTTGATTCGGCGGGGGTCTTAGAATAAGTTGTTTTTTTTTTGCTCCTCCACTCGGGCCGGGCAGGCCGTACCAAGTGGGAAATTGATCCAGTGGGGGCACGCTAAGTGCACACACTGGGTGTAGTCCCTGAGACCGCCATCGAATGTTTGATTCGGCGGGGGTCTTAGATTATTTTTCATAATAGCAATCGGGATTTGCTCTTCTCCACTCGGAAGTAGAGGAAACACCTTTGAGTCTTTCTCCTCATCGACTGAATTGTCTTTTTGTTGATCTCGGAAATCTTGTGAACTGGGAACCCAGTATGTTGCCTTGGAGAAGGAGAAGATCCAACTCCAATTGGACTTAGAGCCGGCCAAGAAGAACTTGAAGCAAGCTCAGGAGGAAGTGAAGACCATGGGAGGTAACACTTTGCCGACTGTGTGCCTTGTCAGGTTTTTCTTTTTCTTTTTGTCCTTTGAACCGAGTGATTCCACTCGAACAGATGTGCGTAGTGAAAACTGTCAACTCCAAGCACGACTGAAGAATGTTGTTTCTTTAGACAATATGAAGCAGGCATTGGAGAGGAAGGACAACGAACTCGCGGGAGCGCAGAAGGTGGCACGAGAGAAGGCTGAAGCAGCTGAGAGAAAGCTAGCTTCAGTTGGCAAACTCGAAGAGGAGAATGCGGCCCTGAAGACTGCCGTTGAGGAGGTGAAGAAGGAAGCCACTCAGCTGAAGGACGAGAAAATTGTCTTGACTGATAAGGTGGACCAACTCACTCGGAAGAGGGATGAGCTGGAGGAATACTTGGGGGGCCTTGCAAAGAAAATGTACGTCATGCTTGAAGGTATCCTTCTTCATCCGAGTGAACTCATAAAAAATTTCTACGCAATGCTACTGACTCATATTTTCCCTCTTTGTGCAGAATTCTGTCAGAACTTCGAGCAAGAAACTTAATGAATTGAACCAGGCCTGGATCCCACGAAGTCACTCGAAAAGATGATGCTGCAATGAATGTGCTGCGACTTGAAGCTCGTCTCGACAGTGTCTTGGGGTACGTTGCCCAACTGAAGGTTGCACTGACAAGGACAGACAAGGAGCTGTGGCCAGAGGATACACTCCAGAACGACCTCGAGTCACTGATGACTCGGCTCAATGAAATTCCGGGTCGAGTGCAAGAGTGGAAGAAATCAGCTGCTCACTGCGGGGCCGACGTGGCGCTCTCACTTGTTCGTGTCCACTGCAAGGAGGCTAGGGAGGACAAGTTGAAGGCTCTTCAAGTGGCAAACACGAAGAAGCTCCAGTTTGAAGATTTTATGGAGACCTTTATTGATGCAACCACTCGGATCGCAGATGGCATTGATTTGGACACCTTTGTCGAGCCTGCGAGTCCTCCTGCCGAGTGAGAAAAACTTTAAGATCCAAACTTTATTTGCCTCGGAATGTCGAGTGATCCTGTAACCGTTAAACTTAGTTGGGCCTGACGCCTGAGTACTTTTGCTTGCGTTTCTGAACTTGATATATTTATCCGAATATTGCTTTCCTGTTTACCGCGTGTTTCGAGTGAACGGATTTTTTAACTTAGGCGAAACTGGTTCGCGGCTAAGCCTCCGAGTGAGATGGATGCTCTCCACTCGGAGTTTTTTAAACTTAGGCGAGGGCAGGCTCGCGGCTAAGCCTCCGAGTGGGAGGGGTGCTCTCCACTCGGAGTAGTTTTTAACTTGGATATGGGTGGCATGAGTTATTATTGTTGACATCACCCTTGAGGTGAATACGTTGGGAGGCGAAATTGTAAGCCCCTATCTTTCTATGTGTCTGGTTGAAACATTTTGCTTATGTGTATGCGGTGAGTGTTAGCAATCATAGAAGACTATATGATGGTTGAGTATGTGGAGCTCTTACTTAGACTCTGTTGAATAAGTTGAATTGCAATTGTTTGGTGACTGAGAACATAGGTTGTTGAGTTTCAAGAGAATTCATTGTTTGAACCTTAACATGTGAATTGGTTGCTACTTTAACATGAGAAGTTTTATAAGAAAGAATTGTTGTTATGATGCTAGGAAAAGTGATTAAAATTGTCATTGATCAAACTTGTGCACTTTGCTAGCACTCACACTTCATAAATTATTTCTTTTATCATTTACCTAATCGAGGACGAGTAGGAATTAAGCTTGGGGATGCTGATACGTCTCCAATGTATCTATAATTTATGAAGTATTCATGCTGCTATATTATCATTCTTGGATGTTTTACAATCATTTTATAGCAACTTTATATCATTTTTTGGGACTAACTTATTGACTTAGTGCCCAGTGCCAGTTGCTGTTTTTTGCTTGTTTTTTACATCGCAGAAAATCAATACCAAACGGAGTCCAAACGCAACGAAACTTTTTGTGGATTTTTTATGGACCAGAAGACATCCAATGGGCCAGAGCAGCACCTGGGGGTGCCCCCGAGGGGTGCACAACCCACCAGGGCGCGCCAGGGCCCCCAGGCGCGCCCCGGTGGGTTGTGCCCACCTCGGTGGCCTCCCGCACCGCCTCTTCGCCCTATAAATTGCCAAATATTCCAAAAACCCCAGGGGTAACCCTAGATCAGAAGTTCCGCCACCGCAAGGCCTCTATATCCACGAGATCCAATCTAGACCCCATTCCGGCAGCCTGCCGAAGGGGGAGATCATCACCAGTGGCCATCTTCATCATCCCGGTGACCACCACGATGAGGAGGGAGTAGTCCACCCTCGGGGCTGAGGGTTTGTACCAGTAGCTATGTGTTTAATCTCTCTCTCTCTCTCGTGTTCTCGAGATGCACATTCTTGATGTATCACAGGCTTTGTTAATATAGTCGGATCATATGGTGTTTTCCCCTCTCTATCTTGTTGTGATGAATTGAGTTTTCCCTTTGAGATTTCATTTTATCGGATTGAATACTTTTATGGATTTGAGAGAACTTGATATATGTCTTGCATATGAATACCCGTGGTGACAATGGGGTATTATATTGATTCACTTGATATATGTTTTGGCACTCAACTCGCGGATTCCCGAGGTGGCATTGGGGTAATCTATGCATAGGGGTTAATGCGCGTTCTTGTCTTTGTTTCTCCGGTAGAAATCTTGGGGCACTCTTTGAGGTTCTTTGTGTTGGATTGAGCATTACTAATCTGAATTTGCTTTGGTGTTATTTTAGTACGAACTCTTGGATAGATCGATCGGAAAGAATAGCTTTGAGGTGGTTTCGTACCCTAGAAACAATTTATTCTTATGTTCTCCGCTAGATAGGAACTTTGGAGTGATTCTTCATCGCACGTTGAGGGACGGTTATATGATCCAATTATATTAGCATTGTTGAGAGGTTGCACTAGTGAAAGTACGGACCCTAGGCCTTGTTTTCAAGCATTGCAATACCGTTTGTGCTCACTTTTGTCACTTGCTACCTTGCTGTTTTTATTTATTCAGATTATAAAAATATATTTCTACCATCCATATTACACTTTTATCACCATCTCTTCGCCGAACTAGTGCACCTATACAATTTGCCATTGTATTGGGTGTGTTGGGGACACAAGAGATTTCTTGTATTTGGTTGCAGGGTTGTTTGAGAGAGACCATCTTCATCCTACGCCTCCCACGGATTGATAAACCTTAGGTTATCCACTTGAGGGAAAATTGCTATTGTCCTACAAAACTCTGCGCTTGGAGGCCCAACACGTGTCTACAAGAATAAAGTTGCGTAGTAGACATCACGCCCTGGTGGGTTGTGCCCACCCAGGTGCCCCCCCCCCCCCCCCCTCCAGTGGTTCTTGGCTCCAGAAATTCTCTTTTATTGTATAAAAAATCCTCGCAAAGTTTCGTTCCAATCCGAGAACTTTTATTTCTGCACAAAAAACAACACCATGGTAGTTCTGCTGAAAACAGCGTCAGTCCGGGTTAGTTTCATTCAAATCATACAAATTAGAGTCCAAAACAAGAGGAAAAGCATTAGGAAAAGTAGATATGATGGAGACGTATCAACTCCCCCAAGCTTAAACCTTTGCTTGTCCTCAAGCAATTCAGTTGATAAACTGAAAGTGAAAAAGAAAAACTTTTACGAACCCTTTTGCTCTTGTTTACATAAATAAGCTTAAGTACCACCCAGGTTTTCAGCCAAGATCATGACTAACCATGTCAACAATAACTCTTAAAAATTATATTAACTCATATCAATGGCATAATCAACTAGCGAGCAATAATAAGATATCTCAAATGGCAACACTTTGTCAAAACAACCATGATATAATATGACAATAGTGGTATCTCGCTAGCCCTTTCTGAGACCGCAAAACATAAATGCAGAGCACCTCCAAAGTTCAAGCAGCGACTAAACATTGTTATTCATGGTAGAAAAGATCCAGTCATGATGCACCCAACATTAGCTACACACAATGCATCAGGATGACAATAGTGCTCTCAGGATCTGGCGCTTATTTGAGAAGGTGATGACACAACATAAAAGTAAATAGATAGTCCCTTCGCAGAGGGAAGCAGTGATTTGCAGCGGTGCCAGAGCTCAAGTTTTTAAAACAGAGGTAAATGAAATTTTGAGAAATGCACCTTCTTGTTTACTTCGCGACCATCAGTTATCGGTATCTTCCATGCTAAACACATTAGTGGCAGTTCCCAAGCGATAAAAAGTAAAGGTTTACTCCCCCTCCACCAACAAACACACTCCACGGCTAACCGAATCCACGGGTACCATCCATACCAACATCAGTCCTGGGGGAGTTTTGTTTAATTATTTGCAATTTGAATTCGGGACTGGGAATCCCTATTACCGCCCCTCTCGTGCAAGGACGAGTGAGTAAACACTCATCATGAGAATAACCCGCTTAGCATGGAAGATACTGACTACCTCATGTCACTCTATGAACAATCCAGGCACACAAAAAGGGTATTTATTTGAAGTTTTTAGAGGTGGCACATGCAAATTTACTTAGGACGGCAGGGTAATACCGCATATAGGTAGGTATGGTGGACTCATATGGAATAACTTGGGTTTTAGGATTTTGATGCACAAGCAGTAATTCCGCTTAGTACAGGCGAAGGTTAGAAAATAGGTTGAGAAGCGGCCAGCTAGAGAGCGAAAACGGTCATGAACATGCATTATGCATAAGTAACATTGGATACTAGCATAAGTAGGATATGAACACCATGAACATAAATATTATAGAGGCTATGTTGGTTTTGATTCAACTACATGCATGAACATGTGCCAAGTCAAGCCACTCGAACATTCAGAGGAGGATACCATATCATCATACTACATCACAATCATTTTAACGCAATGTTGACATCCAAGATAAATCATTATCCACTCCTAGCGACTTAAGCATGGCATGAGAAACTGAAATCTCTAATTGTCATTGCAAACATGTTTGATCATAATAGGCTGAATCATGGATACTAGGTTAAACATATTTACAAAAATAGAACAAGTTGAGTTCATACCCGTTTCTCCCTGCCACAGCCAGTTCATCAAATATCGTCATTATTGCCTTTCACTTGCATGACCGAATGATATGAAAATAATAATAGTGCAAGAGTGTCATGGACTAACCTGGAATCTGCAAACATTTTATTCAAAAGGGAAGACAACGTAATTTGGGCTCTTCATTAGATCAACAATAATGCATATGAGAGCCACTCAACAATTTCATCGTGGTCTTCTCCTCGGTATGACTAAATAATCAGAAAAGAAATTCAGAGAAACACACAGAAATATTTTTGGAGTTTTTAGTTTTTCTGAAAGAAAGCAAATTAAAGGAAAAACAAAAACAAGAAAAACTATTTACACAGGAAAGCTCCGAACAAGCAAGAAGAAGAATCGAGAAATCTTTTTGGGTTTTCTTTTTAATACTACAACTAACTAAGCTAGAAAGAAAAATCAAAAAGAAACAAGAAACATTTTTTTTTGGATTTTCTCAAAGTTTTTCAAACACACAGGAAGAAAGCGAGAAAATAAATCTAGCATGGATAATACAATGAAAAAGTATGAGCACCGACAACTAGAATGAGATGTGTGAACAATGAATGTAATGTCGGTGGAAATACGTACTCCCCCAAGCTTAGGCTTTTGGCCTAGCTTGAAAATCACCACTCGAAGAAGCCATCTGGTCCCATGTAGAAGTGCTGGGGAGCGGGCACCTGAGGGACCCACTCTTGAGGTTCCTCCTCTGCTGCTGCCTGGGCGTTCCGGTAGGCAATGATGTCCTCAGGCATGATCCTGTATCCGCCCCTGGCAATAGAATCAAACAAAGCAGGTGTCAACGGGATAACATCACGGGTGATTTCGCTAAAGACTAGGTTATAAGGAACATATAAAGTAGTGTTATCGCCATCAATAAAGTGATGATGTGCCATAGCCTGGCGATCTAAATAAACCTTGGGCAAGGGATAATCATGGTGGCGTATCTGAACGTCAAAGTTACTCGCTAAGCGAGTAGCATAAATACCGCCATGAATTTTACCCTTGGACCTGTTAATGTGGAGGCGACGTGCCACAATAGCTCCCATGCTATAAGTGTTATCGCCGTAAAGTGCACGGCGTAAGACAGCGAAATCTGGGGCACTGAGTGCACCAACCTTCTCTCTAGCAAGTAAAAACTTTGCAATGAATAGAGCAAAATAATGCACAGAAGGAAAATGCAGGCTAGTGGCGGTGACACCCGACACCCCTCTCTCATCCCCCACTGTCAGAGTGCGGTAAAAACCATCAAACTCTACGGGCCTAGGTTCTCTTAAATCCCCATCAGAAGGGGTCAAGCATATGTCACAAAATTCAGTGAGTGGTATCTGATGGGTTTCAGCATATAAATTAAACTGCACCTCAGGAGGATTATTCCTACTTATGAAATGAAAACTTTGCACAAAGGAATTTGTGAGGAGATGATATTGTTCACACTCAGCTGCGATGAAGTCGGTGAGACCGGCATTAGCAGCAAATTGTGCAAACTCTTGACGGATTCTGGCTCCATCCATGAATGGGTTGTGCGGTCATTCGCATGGCCGTACCTCCGCCATTCTCCGGGTGCGGAGGTCATTATCCGACGACTTCCCAATAACTCCCTTGGAGTTCTTCTTGGAAGCAAACTTCCTAAAGAAACTCATCTTTTTCCTATGAACAAAATTCTGAAATTTTTAGTCCACAAAATTTTCTCAACAAAACTTCACAAGATTGATAGCAACTACTCATAGGGATGCATAGAGGCCATATCAAGCATTCAAACCACTTAGAACTCTAAGAATTCAACATGCAAGCTCATCTACAGTAGCACCAAGAGTAGCGAATTATTCGAAATATAAACCACTAAAGCAAAAACTAATTGGAGCAATGGAGGAGTCACATACCAAGTAGCAATCCCCCAAAACAGTTTCGGAATGGAGCTTCGAGCAAAAAGATCAAAATCCGCGGGTTTGAGAGCAAGAACACGAGAGAGAGAGCAATGGTGATTTTTTTCTGGAGGTACGTGAGGACATGGGCTAAAGAGATAAGTGAGGGGGGCCACGTGGGGACCACAACCCACCAGGGTGCCTGGGGCTGCTGGCGCGCCCAGGTGGGTTGTGCCCACCTGGTGCACCCCCCTCTGATGTTATTTGCATCAAAAATTCATAAATATTCAGGAAAAAATCGTATCAAATTTTTAGAGCATTCTGAGAACTTTTATTTTTGGGTCATTTTTTATTGCATGGGAAATTCAGAAAACAGACAAAACATGGCATTTTATTTTATTTACTAAGAAAAATAGAAAAAAAAAGGTAAGGATAGAATGTAGTGTTTACTAAATTCATCAACTTCATACCTCTCAAAAATGATCCATTAATAAGGTTGATCAAGTCTTATTAACAACCACTTTCGATTAGCATGAAACCGAAGAACTTTCATAAAACACTAGGTTACCTCAACGGGGATATGCACGTCCCCAATAATAAGCATTTCATATTTCTTTTTGGCAGTAGGTAGAGGTAGTTGAAAACTTCCAATAGTGATTGTCGGAGATTTTTCAATAACATTAATACCATTCACTTGGAATTGTTTCTTCGGAAAGTGCACCGTATGCTCATTACCATTGATATGAAAAGTGACCTTGCTTTTATTGCAATCAATAACAACCCCTGCAGTATTCAAAAAGGGTCTACCAAGGATAATCGACATGTTGTCGTCCTCGGGCATCTCAAGTATAACAAAGTCAATTAAGATAGTAACATTAGCAACAACAATGGGCACATCCTCATAAATACCGATAGGTATGGCAGTTGATTTGTCAGCCATTTGCAAAGATATTTCAGTAGGTGTGAGTTTATTCAAATCAAGTCTTTTGTATAAAGAGAAAGGCATAACACTAACACTAGCTCCTAAATCACATAAAGCAGTTTTCACATAGTTTCTTTTGATGGAGCAAGGTATAGTTGGTATTCCCAGATCTCCAAGTTTTTTAGGCACTCCATCCTTAAAAGAATAATTAGCAAGCATGGTGGAGATTTCAGCTTCCGGTATTTTTCTCTTATTGGTGATTATGTCTTTCATGTACTTTGCATAAGGGGCCATTTTTAAGATATCAGTCAAGCGGGTACGCAAAAAGACTGGCCTAATCATTTCAGCAAAGCATTCAAATTCTTCATCATCCTTCTTCTTAGTTGATTTAGGTGGAAAGGGCATAGGTTTTTGAACCCATGGTTCTCTTTCCTTACCATGTTTTCTAGCAACAAAGTCTCTTTTATCATATCTTTTATTCTTGGGTTGTGGGTTATCAAGATCAACAGTTGGTTCTATTTCAACATCATTGTCTGGTTCTTTATTATTTGTTTGAGTGTCTTCATGAACCTCATCATTATCTTTTTCATTATCAGAAGGTGAGTGTTCATTACCAGATTGAGTTTCAGCATCAGAAATAGAAACATCGTTATTAGCTTCAGGAGGTTTTTCAATTTCAGGTTCACTAGAGGTATGCAAAGTTCTATCATTTTTCTTCTTCTTTTTCTTTTTAGAAGGACTAGGTGCATCAGTGTTATCTCTTTGAGAGTCTTGTTCAATTCTTTTTGGGTGTCCCTCAGGGTAAAGTGGTTCCTGAGTCATTCTACCTCCTCTAGTCATTACTCTAACAGCATGATCATTGATATTATTGTCCATTTCATCAAGCAATTCTCTTTGAGATTTAGCAACTTGTTCTAGTTGAGTTTGAACCATAGAGGCATGCTTTCCTACACCTCTAACATCATTGGTAATTCTAAATAACAAGTCACTCAAGCGAGCAATCATATCAGAATTGTATTTCAATTGTTTCATAACATCTGCATTGAAGTGATCTTGCTTTTTAATGTAATTATCAAACTCATAAAGGCATTGGCTAGGATGCATATTATAAGGATTGTCATTGTCATTGAATTTCATTAAGGAATTTACCTCTACCACCTTAGGTGGTGTTGTATCAAGTCCATGTATTTCTTCAATAGGAGGTAAAAAATTTACATCCTCAGCTTTAATACCTTTTTCCTTCATACATTTCTTTGCCTCTTGCATATCTTCGGGACTGAGATATAAGATACCCCTCTTCTTCGGAGTAGGTTTAGGCAGTGGTTCAGGAAGAGTCCAATCATCAAAAAAATTCAATATGTTATTCAATAATTCTTGAGCTTGTTCAACAGTTTGTTCCCTGAAAACACAACCAGCACAACTATCTAGGAAATCCCTAGAAGCATCGGTTAGTCCATTATAGAAGATATCAAGTATTTCATTTTTCTTAAGAGGATGATCAGGCAAAGCATTAGGCAATTGGATAAGCCTCCCCCAAGCTTGTGGGAGACTCTCTTCTTCAATTTGCACAAAGTTAAATATTTCCTGTAAGGCAACTTGTTTCTTATGAGCAGGAAAATATTTTTCAGAGAAGTAGTAAATCATATCCTGAGGACTACGCACACAACCAGGAGCAAGAGTATTATACCAAGTATTAGCATCACCCTTTAATGAGAACGGAAATAACTTGAGAATATAATAGTAGCGAATTTTCTCATCATGAGCAAAAAGGGTGGCTATGTCATTCAACTTAGTAAGGTGTGCCACAACAGTTTCAGTTTCATAACCATGGAAAGGATCAGATTCAACCAAAGTAATTAACTCTGGGTCGACGGAGAATTCATAATCCTTATCATCAACAAAGATAGGTGAAGTAGCAAACTTAGGATCACATTTCATTATAGCATTCAAAGATTTTTCTTTCAATTTGCATAATAATTTCTTAAGGTCATCCCTATCATTGCAAGCAAGAAAGTCTCTAGTTGTCTCCTCATCCATAACATAACCTTCCGGTATCTTAGGCAATTCATATCTAGGAGAACTAGATCTAATAGGTGTTTCAAGATTTTTAGTTTCAAGCTCTTCATCAGTTTCAGCATTCTCAAAAGCTTTAGTTTTAGCAAGTTGTTCATCAAGAAATTCACCTAGTGGCACATTATCATCAAGCAAGGTACTAGCATCATCATGAGTATCATTCATAGCAGAAGTAGCATCATCAATGACTTGCGACATAATAGGATTAATAGCATGTGGTGGTGTTGCAAGTCTACTCAAAACAGAAGGCGAATCAAGTGCAGAGTGTGATGGCAGTTCCTTACATCCCCTCGTCCTAGAGGGAACGATCTTGGTTTTAGTATCCTTCAGATTCTTCATAGTGATAATTTGAAAATAATCCCAAGTGACTCAACAAATATAGCTATGCTCCCCGGCAACGGCGCCAGAAAAAGGTCTTGATAAACCACAAGTATAGGGGATCGCAACAGTTTTCGAGGGTAGAGTATTCAACCCAAATTTATTGATTCGACACAAGGGGAGCCAAAGAATATTTGCAAGTATTAGCAGCTGAGTTGTCAATTCAACCACGTCTGGAGATTAATTATCTGCAGCAAAATGATCAGTAGCAAAGTAGTATGATAGTTTTGATAGTAGTAGCAACAGCAATAGTAACAGTAACAGTGATAGCAATGATTTTGTAGCAAGTGTAACAGTAATGATAGCAGTAGTAACTTAGCAAGAACAATATAAGAGAAATTCATAGGCATTGGATCAGTGAATTCGTTGGATGATAATCATCATATAACAGTCATAACCTAGGGCGATACGGCACTAGCTCCAATTCATAAATATAATGTAGGCATGTATTCCGTAAATTGTCATACATGCTTATGGAAAGAACTTGCATGACATCTTTTGTCCTACCCTCCCGTGGCAGCGGGGTCCTATTGGAAACTAAGGGATATTAAGGCCTCCTTTTAAAAGAGAACCAGAACAAAGCATTAACACATAGTGAATACATGAACTCCTCAAATTACGGTCATCACCGGAAAGTATACCGACTTCTGTCACTCCGGGGTTTACGGATCATAACACATAATAGGTGACTATAACTTGCAAGATCGGATCTAGAACATAGATATAATGGTGATAACATAAACGGTTCAGATCTGAAATCATGGCACCCGGGCCCAAAGTGACAAGCATTAAGCATGGCAAAGTCATAGCAACATCAATCTCAGAACATAATGGATACTAGGGATCAAGCCCTAACAAAACTAACTCGATTACGTGATGCATCTCATCCAACTCCTCACCGACCAGCGAGCCTATGAAGGAATTACTCACTCCCGGTGGGGAGCATCATGGAATTGGCACTGGAGAAGGGTTGGTGATGACGAAGACCGAAGATCCCCCACTCCGGAGCCCCAAACGGACTCCAGATCTGGCCTCCCGATGAAGAACAGGAGGTGGCGGCGGCTCCATCTCGTGAAACGTGATAATTCTTTCTCCCTGATTTTTTTCTCCGAAAATGTGATTTTATAGTATCAGGGTTGAGGTCTGCGGGGCCACCAGGTGGGGACAACCCACCTGGGCGCGCCAGGAGGGGGCGCGCCCTGGTGGGTTGTGCCCACCCAGGTGCCCCCTCCGGTGGTTCTTGGCTCCAGAAATTCTCTTTTATTGTATAAAAAATCCTCGCAAAGTTTCGTTCCAATCCGAGAACTTTTATTTCTGCACAAAAAACAACACCATGGTAGTTCCGCTGAAAACAGCGTCAGTCCGGGTTAGTTTCATTCAAATCATACAAATTAGAGTCCAAAAAAAGAGGAAAAGCATTAGGAAAAGTAGATACGACGGAGACATATCAAAACCCTCCGTGATGGTGTCTAGATTGGATCTGGTGTTTCTGGAACTTGCGGCGGCTGGAATTGTGTTTCGTCGACTCCCCTAGGGTTTTTGGATTTTTGGGGTATTTATAGAGCAAAGAGGCAGTGCGGGAGGTGGCCGAGGTGGGCACAACCCACGAGGGCGCGCCTGGGCCCCCAGGCGTGCACAGGTTGGTTGTGCTCCCCTCGGAGCCCCCCTCTGGTACTTCTTTGGCCCAACAGGTGTCTTCTGGTCCAGAAAAAATCTCCAAAAATTTTCGCTGCGTTTGGACTCCGTTTGGTATTGATTTTCTGCGAAGTAAAAAAACAAGCAAAAACAGCAACTGGCACTGGGCACTATGTCAATAGGTTAGTCCCAAAAAATGATATAAAGTTGCTATAAAATGATTGTAAAACATCCATGAATGATAATATAACAGCATGGAACAAGCAAAAATTATAGATACGTTGGAGACGTATCAGCATCCCCAAGCTTAATTCATACTCGTCCTCGAGTAGCTAAATGATAAAAACAGAATTTTTGATGTGGAATGTTGCCTAACATGTTCATCACATATTCTTTTCTTTTGTAGCATGGACATTTGGACCTTTATATGGTTCAAAGCAATAGTCTAGTTTTGACATGAAGATTTCAATACTCAAGCATATCAACAAGCAACCATGTCTTTCAAAATATCAACACTAAAGCAAGTTATCCCTAGCCCATTATGCTCAATCATTGATCCATTCATGAAACACACTCGCATATTGGCTACACCCAATGCTTAAGTACGATAATAGTGCCCCTTAGTTGGTGCTTTATAAGAGAAGATGGAGACTCAAAATAAAATAAAAATTACATAAAGTAAATAGAAAGGCCCTTCGCAGAGGGAAGTAGGGATTTGTAGAGGTGCCAGAACTCAAAGCGAAAGAAATAGAGATAAAACATTTTGGGTGGCATGCTTTTCCTGTTAACGAAAATGATTGAGTAGTTCCCAATACTTTCCATGCTAGATATATCATAGGCAGTTCCCAAACAAAAAATAAAGTTTATTCCTTTTTCCACCATACTTTCACATTCCACGGCTAGCCGTATCCACGGGTGCCATCCATACCAACACTTTCCAAGGAATTTATTATTTGACAACATAAAGTAAATTCATTTTTCATTTTGGGACCCCTAATACCTCTGTCGTACTCTCGTGCAATGACAAGTGAATAAACACTCATCTTGAGAATAACACATCTAGCATGGAAAATATTGGCCACCCCCTATCGTTTCATGAGTGGTACGAGCACACAAAAATGAAATTTATTTTGAAGATTAGAGATGGCACATACAAATTTGCTTAGATCGGCACGAAAATACCGCATATAGGTAGGTATAGTGGACTCATATGGCAAAACTGGGTTTAAGGATTTTGCATGCATAAGTAGTATTTCTACTTAGTACAAGTGAAGGCTAGCAAAAAGATTGAGAAGCATCCAACCAAGAAACGAAAAATCTCATAAGCGACCATTAAGCATAACTAACACCGAATAGTGCACCACAAGTAGGATGTAGTTTCATTGCATAACTATTAACTTTCATGCTTGCATAGGGAATCACAAACCTTAACACTAATATTCTGACTAAAGCACAATTACTCATCAACATGACTCACATATCACTATCATCATATCGCAAAACTACTACAAAGAATCAAGTTTATTTTGTCCAATGATCTTCATGAAAGTTTTTATTATATCCCTCTTGAATGTCTATCACTTTGGGACTAGTTTCGTATGTTGCAATTGCCTTTTGACATGCTCAAACAAATTTAAGTGAAGAACATGAGCATAAAATCTTTCGTCTCTCAAAATAATATAAGTGAAGCATGAGAGAATTTCTTCAAAAATTACTACTCTCAAATAAATCTAAGTGAAGCATGAGAGCATTTATTCAAAAATATTAAAGCACACCGTGCTCAAAAAGATATAAGTGAAGCACTAGAGCAATTCCATAGCTCAAAAGAATTTAAGTGAAGCATAAAGAGCAATCTTAACAAATCATAGCATAATTTTAGCTCTCTCAAATAGGTGTGTTCAGCAAGTATACTTGACACAAAACAAAAAGAAAAACAAGCAAGGACTCATATAATACAAGACGCTCCAAGCAAAACTCATGATATGTGACGAATAAAAATATAGCTCCAAGTAAAATACCGATGGTCGTTAGAAGAAAGAGGGGATGCCACTCGGGGCATCCCCAAGCTTGGTTGCTTATTCATCCTTGAATATTAACTTGGGGTGCCATGGGGCATACCCAAGCTTAGGCTCTTGCTACTCCTTATTCCTTCATCCATCGTGATCACCCAAAACTTGAAAACTTCAATCACACGAAACTTAACAAAACCTTTGTGAGATCCGTTAGTATAAGAAAACCAATCTTTACTCTAGGTACTGTTGTAAACTCATTCCAATTTTATTTTTTCATTATATCTACTGTATTTTAACTTTACTATGGCTTATACCCCCCGATAAAGTCCATAGATTCATCAAAATAAGCACACAATGCAAAGAAAACAGAATCTGTCAAAAACTGAACAGTCTGTAAAGACACGAATTTTTCTCATACTTCTCTAACTCAAAAATTCTGAAAAATTAGGACAACAGAGGAAATTTGTATATAAATCTTTTGTAAAAAATTCATAAGTTTTCGTCACTTTGGTGAATTTAAACAATTCTGTTAATGGACGCAAAAGTTTCTGTTTTTCAACAAGATCAAATCAACTATCATCCAACTTGATCCCAAAGGCTTAGCTTGGCACAAATACTAATTAAAACATAAAAACACAATCATAACAGAGGCATAATTGTGCAAACACTCAAGAATATAAAGAAAAAGGCAAAAATAAATTTTATTCATTGGGTTGCCTCCCAACAAGCGCTATCGTTTTACGCCCCTAGGACCTAGCTATGCATAAAGCATAGATTTAAGTATTGTCATATTTAGTTCTAGATCCATAAGATGCCCTCATGATTGATTCATATGGTGGCTTAATTCTTGATCTAGGGAAGTGTTCCATTCCCTTTCTTAGTGGAAATTGAAATTTAATATTGCCTTCTTTCATATCAATCACGGCACCAATAGTACGTAAAAACGGTCTACCAAGTATAATTGGACAAGACGGATTGCAATCAATATCAAGAACAATAAAATCTATGGGCACATAATTCCTATTTGCAAGAATAAGAACATGATTAATTCTTCCCAAAGGCTTTTGAATGGTGGAATCCACCAAGTGCAAGTTTAAAGAACACTCTTCAATATCGGTAAGACCAAGCACATCACATAAAGATTTCGGAATCGTGGAAACACTAGCACCCAAGTCACATAAAGGAAAACACTCATAATTTTTAATCTTGACTTTAATGGTGGGTTCCCATTCATCATGTAATTTTCTAGGAATTGAAACTTCTAATTCCAACTTTTCTTCCAAAGCTTTCATCATGGCATCTACGATACGTTTAGTAAAAGATTTATTTTGTTCATAGGCATGAGGTGAATTTATCATGGATTACAACAAAGAAATACATTCAATCAAAGAGCAACTATCATAATTA
The DNA here is from genome assembly GCA_011799875.1 of Thinopyrum elongatum. NCBI lineage: Eukaryota > Viridiplantae > Streptophyta > Magnoliopsida > Poales > Poaceae > Thinopyrum > Thinopyrum elongatum. Next base: position 151,870,947 of record CM022302.1, on the reverse strand, counting down.
AAGTCTTTGTAATCCAAAAGAGTGGGCACATCACTAATTAAAGTTTTGACCTCTCCAAACCTACTTTTATCAATTTTTTCATCAAGATTTTCACCCTCCGAATCATTGGGACGCCTTCTAACTAAAGTTAACTCTTCTCCAGTCCCTTTATCATCAATTTTAATCTTACTAAACAAGGAATCAATAGAAGAAACACCAATCACTTTAAGATCTTCATCATTTTTTTGAAAGCAATCACTAGAAAATGCTCTTTCCAAAAAATATCTTTTAGCTCTAAGCATAGCGGTTCTTTTCTTACTTTCATCCATAGAAACATATAAAGCTTTAATTGATTCCTCAACCTTAGGCACAAAAATTTTCAACTTGAGATTTTCTATATCATGAGAAGTTCTATCAATGCTTCTAGACATATCATCAATCTTATTCAACTATAATTCTATCGTATTATTGAAAACCTTTTGAGCATTGATAAATTCTTTAATATTATTCTCAAGATCAGAGGTGTTCCTATTATTATTATAAGAAGGATTGCCATAGGAACCACCATAATTATTAGAGGAATTTCCAGGAAAAGGCCTAGGATTAAAATTACCTCTATAAGCATTGTTATTAAAATGGTTTCGCGAGATAAAATTCACATCTACGGCATCACTATTTTGCTCAATCAAAGTAGACAAAGGCACATCATTAAGATCAATAGGAGCATTTTTATTAGCAATCAATTTCATAAGAGCATCAACTTTTTCACTCAACGTGCTAATTTCTTCAACCGAATTAACTTTTTTACTAGTAGGTGCCCTTTCGGTATGCCATGGTGAATAATTTGCCATGATAGTATCTAGCAACTTAGTAGCTTCACCCAAAGTAATCTCCATAAACATACTACCCGTGGCGGAATCTAAAAGATTTCTAGAAACAAAATTCAATCCCGCATAAAAAATTTGTATGATCATCCAAAGATTTAAACCATGAGTAGGACAATTTCTTAGCATCAATTTCATTCTTTCCCAAGATTGTGCAACATGTTCATGCACAAGTTACTTAAAATTCATAATTTGGGTTCTAAGAGAAATAATTTTCGTGGGTGGAAAATACTTAGTAATGAAAGCGCTTTGCATTTATCCCAAGAATCGATACTATTGCGAGAAAAAGAAGAAAACCAATTTTTTGCACGGTCTCGCAAAGAAAACGGAAATAATTTCAAATTCACAATATCATTGTCCACATCTTTTTTCTTTTGCATATCGCATAATTCTACGAATGTGTTTAGATGGGACGCGGCATCCTCATTAGGAGTACCAAAAGATTGATCTTTCATGACAAGATTCAACAACGCGGCATTAATATCACAAGATTCCGCACTAGTGGCGGGAGGAGCAATCGGAGTGCTAATAAAATCATTATTATTGGTATTGGAAAAATCACACAACTTGGTGTTTTCTTGAGTCATCGTGACTACGCAAACAAGATTGCACACAAAAATAGATCTGACGAAAAAAAAGGCGAACGAAAAAGAGGGCGAATAAAACGACAAATGGTTGTGAAGTGGGGGAGATGAAAACGAGAGGCAAATGGCAAATAATATAAATTGCAAGGAGATGAAATTTGTGATTAGGAACCTGATAGATGTTGATGATGTCTCCCCGGCAACGGCGCCAAAAATTGGCGCGTGGACGGGACACTATCTTGACTTGATCCTCCCCGGCAACGGCGCCAGAAATTCCTTTTGATGTCGTTTGAACTACGTCGGTATTTCCCCAAAGAAGAAGGGATGATGTAGCACAGCTATGGTAGGTATTTCCCTTAGTTATGAAACCAAGGTATCAATCTAGTAGGAGAACCAAGCAACACTATGTAAACGGTACCTGCACACAAAGAACAAATACTTGCAACCCAACGTGTAAAAGGGGTTGTCAATCCCTCTCGGGTAACGGTGCCAGAAATTGTCAAGTTGACGGGATAAAAATTGTGATAGATTGGATAAATAGTTCTCGATAAAACGCGAAATAAAATAAGTAAATAAAAAGTGCAGCAAGGTAATTTTGGGTTTTTGATAATATAGATCTGAAAATAAAAGTAGCAAATAATAGATCGAAAAGCAAATATGAAGAAGAATAGACCCGGGGGCCGTAGATTTCACTAGTGGCTTCTCTCAAGAAAAATAGCATACGGTGGGTAAATGAATTACTGTTGAGCAATTGATAGAACTTCAAATAATTATGACGATATCCAGGCAATGATCATTATATAGGCATCACGTCCAAGATTAGTCGACCGACTCCTGCCTGCATCTACTACTATTACTCCACACATCGACCGCTATCCAGCATGCATCTAGTGTATTAAATTCATGGAGAAACGGAGTAATGCAACAAGAAAGATGACATGATGTAGACAAGATCTATTCATGTAGGAATAGACCCCATCTTGTTATCCTTAATGGCAACGATCAATACGTGTCTTGCTGCCCATTCTGTCACTGGGAAAGAACACCGCACGACCGAACCCATCACAAAGCACCTCTTCCCATGGCAAGAAAAATCGATCTAGTCAGCCTAACTAAACCAAAGATTTGAAGAAGAAATACGAGGCTATAAGTAATCATGCATATAAGAGATCAAAAGAAGACTCAAATAACTTTCATGGATAAAATAGATCTGATCATAAACTCAAAGTTCATCGGACCCCAACAAACACACCGCAAAAAGAGTTACATAAAATAGATATCCAAGAGACCATTGTATTGAGAATCAAAAGAGAGAGAGGAAGCCATCTAGCTACTAACTACGGACCTGTAGGTCTACAATGAACTACTCACGCATCATCGGAGAGGCACCAATGAGGATGATAAACCCCTCCGAGATGGTGTCTAGATTGGATCAGGTGTTTCTGGAACTTGCGGCGGCTGAAATTGTGTTTCGTCGACTCCCCTAGGATTTTTGGATTTTCGGGGTATTTATAAAGCAAAGAGGCGGTGCGGGAGGCGGCCGAGGTGGGCACAACCCACCAGGGCACGCCTGGGCCCCCAGGCGTGCCCAGGTGGGTTGTGCTCCCCTCGGAGCCTCCCTCTGGTACTTCTTTGGCCCAACAGGTGTCTTCTGGTCCAGAAACAATCTCCAAAACTTTTCGCTGCGCTTGGACTCCGTTTGGTATTGATTTTCTGCGAAGTAAAAAACAAGCAAAAACAGCAACTGGCATTGGGCACTATGTCAATAGGTTAGTCCCAAAAAATGATATAAAGTTGCTATAAAATGATTGTAAAACATCCAAGAATGATAATATAACAGCATGGAACAAGCAAAAATTATAGATACGTTGGAGACGTATCAGTGCTTCCACTGAGCGATGGTAGTTCGCTACTGCTCCTGAACACTTAGGTTGGCCGGCATGTATCCTTCTTTGTTCCTGTGTCTGTCCCTTCGGGGAAATGTCACGCGTTGTTCCTTTAAATCCTTGTAGCTTGCTACAACTTGGGTTCATACGTTGATGACCGACACGTTCATTGTTGGGTTACGTATGCCTGTCCCTGTAAGTTTGTGTCACCTTGGGTTCACGACTAGTCATGTTGGTCCGGGTTCTCTGTCATATGGATGCTAGCGACACAATCATATACGTGAGCCAAAAGGCGCAAACGGTCCCAGCCAAGGTAAGGCTGCAGCTGTGGGAATACCGTGTGTGAGGCCGCAAAGTGATATGATGTGTTACCTGCTAGATCGGTGTGACTTAGGATCGAGGTCCTGACAGTCCGCCCTAGAGCAGCCAGTGGCAAGGCCTACAACTGCTGAAGATGCACCACCGGTTCAGATGCTGGCCACTGAAGCAGCGGGGGGAGATCCAGCTGCACCACATGCTCAGTAGACCAACCTGGTGGAACGAACTGCTAAGCAGTCTGATGCTTCGGAACCGCCTGCTAAGCAGTCTGTAGGTCCAAAACCGACTGTTCATCGGTCCGTCAGTCCACAGTCGCGTGATCAGCATACCAATGCATCAGCACTGCCTGCTCAGCAAACCAACGCGTTGGCACGGCCTCCTCAGCACACCGACAAGTTGGCACCACCTACGCAGAAACTCGACATAGCTTCAACGCATGGTCAGCAGTCCGATGCCTCTGCTCCTACAGCCCAGCAGTCCGTTATAGCAGCACCGCCAGCTCAGCAGTCCGGCATAGCTAAACCGTCTGCTAAGCAGTCCATCAAAGCTTTACTGTCTGCTCGGCAGCCTGCCTTTTAGCCATCCAGACCTTGTACCAGAAGTGCTTCAAGTACCAAGAAGGAAGCGGACAAAAAGGTTGCACCCGTGAGGAAGCGCGCCCCGAGAGCGAAGAGGAAAGAGAATGATTGCCTCTTACTTAAAGTACTCATCGCCCAGAAGCAAATTAACAGCAAGTTGTTCAAATCGGAGAGTAATATTATTTCTGACGGCATGAATGATGCAGAAATAGATTTGGTGCTTGCTAAAAATAAAGCAGATGTACTTGAAGCACGCAATTACGTCCATGGCCAACCGTTTCTTGTTGGCGAATACTTTGATGAGTGCAGCTCCAGTTGCTGCGAGTTACATAAATATTGCATGGATCAAATGTTTGCATGTCATCATGTTCTGCTAGTCTGCTACAACAGAGATCATTTTCGACATGATCCTGGTTCCATCAGTGTGAATTTCGAGGACTTGCATCTCTTCTTCAACTTCAACGAGCTCGATGCCACTCTTGTTAGATGCCTCATATTGTAAGTACTTAACAAACTCTGATCAACTTCTCCATACAAGGCTGTAAATGATAAACAGCTAACTGCATTTTATTCCTCTCAGGGGATTGAACACACAGAGAAGAAAAAGGGAGAGTGTGTATTTCATAGATCCTGCATTAGCAAATGGCACAACATTACATGGTAAGGATGAACGGGAGTGGGCCATTAACACGGTCGCCCGTATCTTCGAAAACACGTCCCATGCAAAATCATTTCTCTGGCCATATCATGAATGGTAAGTCAAATAAACAACCACGCATACACTGATTGTCTTTCAGATTTCGACATAATTCGTAAGTTCATGGCTTTCTTAATATGTAGCAATCACTGGATCTTGGTATTCATTGTTCCAAACAAGAACATAGTTTACTACATGGATTCTCTCATAGAGTCAATAAACGCTCAGGATCTGACGCATCTTCAGCAATTCATGGATAGGTATTGAATTCTATGATGTTGAAATTAATTTGCATTCATATCTGGTTCAATAATTGATGTTGTCAAAATTCATCTTTATTTGCAGTGTGCTCACATTGTGGAAAACTAAACCAGGGAACCTGTTCAAGAGGGAACTACCTCTGCAACACGAGATCGTTTCTCCGGTAACACACCGAAATCTGTTATTTTTGGAAAATGTATCCAATAGTCTGCAAATACCTTTTCTTATGCTAGTCAAATGTTCAAGCTTCTAAATAAACCTCTTTCTATTTCTGTCCAAAGAAAAAAATACATCTAACACCGGTTAGGTTGTTCCTAACAGGACAAATACATGACTAACTCTGTATAAAAAAATTCAATGTCCTCAGCAACAAGCAGGGACCAACCTTTGTGGATACTATGTTTGCAGACACATGATATCCATCTGCAAATCTGCTGATAGTTGTGAAGATGCTCGCGAATTAGTACCAGTAGGTCTATTTTAATTAATATCTTCTACTCCACTCGTATGGTACATTCTGATCTTTAAAATACTGCAGCTCATCTTAGAACCGAGGACCCCTGAACCGCTCCCCGCTAGTGAATTGCTGATGGTTCAGAGATTTATCAGTGACTTCTTCCTGAATCACTACATCAATCCCACTGGTGATAATGAAGATTTCAGCATGCCTTCTCCTGAAACATTGAGTAAGAGTTAGCCGCTAAACATATACGCATGGATCCATTGTTTTCCATCTGATGAGGTCTTCGTATTTCATACACTATGATTAATAATGTAATGCATATATATGTTGACAAATCATTGGAATTTAGCTACCATTTGTTCAATTGCAATTGTTGCGAAATCTGATAAATGTTCTTCCTGTGGACACTATTTGTTCAATTGCATATTGTGGCGAATTTGCTTTTTGCATGCCAATTCAAATGGGATATTTTTGCTTTAACCTGGCAATTGCTCCGCACACGGTTCAATTAAATGAGTGTGTGCGATCCACATCGGAAAGCAGACGTCAATCGTAGCGGAACCGTCGGTGATACACAACAGATCGCAGACGATTTGCAGCACTACTACGTGTGCATAGGGCTCCGAAACCGTTTGTGATACCACATTATCGCACATGAGAGCTCAGAGTAAACCGTGCCCGATGTAAAATACAATCCCAGTCGTAAATTTTTCAGGAAACGTGTGGAATCCCAAACGAAAAGCACACGTCACTCTTACCGCAATCGTCGGTGATACACAACAAATCATAAATGGTCTGCAACACTTGTATGTGTCCGAAGGGGCTCTTGAACCGTTTGTGATGGAACATTATCGCACACGGTAATTGTTCGAAAACATGTGCGATGGAGTCATGCATGGCAGACGAGTTCCGCAGAAAACTCGTGTGCGATGGGACACATATCGCACACAGTTCATATGTTGGCCCGTGTGCCTTACATACTCTTTCCCAGACGGTTCATTATGACACACTGTTTGGTTTCACTGCGTCATTAGAAACATTTAATCACCGATCTCACACGTGTGACAGAATTTAGTGTGCGCTGCATCGCATATGATTACATTTGGCAAGGCCTCTGCATCATGGCTCCCTATCCCCGACGGTTTTTGGGTCGTCTGGGAAGGACCCCCCCTATCGCACACACTCACTAGGCGACAGTTTAAAATGTCATCGCGGAAAGGGGTTAAAAACCGTTTGTATAGCAGCTCATTGTACCAGTGTAGGGTGTGTTTGGTTGCATAGTATTTCAAGAATACTACAGTTTATTTAAAAATTATGGTTTTAAATACTTTCATGTGTTTGGTTTTAATAAAAAATTGTAGTATTATAAACAATAATATCCATGGAACTGTAGTTTTTTTTTTGCAGTATTAAAAAAAGAGGTTGGGACCTCTTTTCTAAAAACTAAGAAATGCAACAAAGGCCTTGTGTAGTGTTGGCCTATTGCAACACTGTATACTTTTGATTGCCAAACATACCACTATTTCCGCAATACTTAAAAAGATTATTGGTTTCATAAACTAAATTCATTATCATTGGTATAAAAAACCGTAGTATCAAAATACTGAGGTTTGAATAAGACATTGCTTCCAAACAGAGCCTTAGTATCTATTTTAGTCCAATACAAGTGTCGAGGTTAGAGAACAAATCGGTACCACTCTGAATATCTTGGCACTGGCCCTTGGTGACAGATACTTAATGTTGGGTTGGATAAAATTGATTGTTTCCAGTATTTGATTGATCATATTATTACGGAAATCAATGGTAGGAAGGAAAAAATATTATTTGTTGGAGGGAAGGAAATTCTTCTTAAGTATGTTGTTCAAGCTATCCCCACCTATTCTATGTCGGTCTTTAAAATTTCTAAAAATGATTTGGAAAGGAATTATTGATGCAATGTCGCATTTTTGCTGGGGGGCGAGGACAACCAGAGGAGGACAGATTGGGTGGCTTGGTGGAAAATGAATGTCCAAAGAATCAAGGAGGGATGGGCTTTCGTGGTATTCACTATTTCAATGTGGCGATGCTGGCAAACAGGCTTGGCGTCTCCTCGAGAATCCAGACTCTTTATGTGCCACTATATTAAGAGTTAAACACTTTTCTAATGGCGATTTACTGAACAAAAAGTACTCTTTAAGCACCATGCATACAATCAGAAAGCATGATGTTGGGTATTACCTCATCATGAGGGTTCGAACCTGGGTAGCCACCTTGTGCAAACTCCTCTCTAGTCTTCTGGCTGCGTTCGCCATCCTACCGAGGGTACTGGCGTTTTTCCATACCATCACTCCCCATGATCACCATCAATGAGCTAGTGGATGTGCCCCGCTGCCTGGCACTAGCGCCCAGTGGCGGAGAGGGGAATCCGGGTGCCTCATCTCCGACTAGTAGATAGGCTGGGGTTTTAGTCCTCACTGGGGCAACGCTTATTCTTTGTGCTAGTCTTTCGGGCTCCGATCCTCCTCAAGTTCGGCGGCACAGGGACAAATTATATGAATTAGACAAAGCTTGACATAGATTACTAACAGTTCCTTGGGGCGCCGAGGTTAGGGTTTCTCGTTGTGTGTACGCGGCGACGAGATTTAGTGTTAGGTTCTTCAGATTGATTCAAGAGTTCAATGGCAACAATTGTGGCTCTGTGGCACTGGTCCTTAGGGGCACGCACACGAAAACTTCTCGGCTGTCATCGACAAGGTCAGACCGACTTCAGTATGGGGGGCGACAATAGTGCATTGGCGGCTCGTTTGTCGGCGGTAGTGGTTGTTTGGTGGTTCAGGGACCCCCAATGTAATTTTTATTATGTTTGGGGTGCTTTGTAATTCTGGTGAACTTTTATAATAGATTTGAATCCTATCCATAAAGGTGAAACTTCTAAAAATTAAAAAGGCACTCATTTTAAAGGCTGGAATTTTGAGGGAATATGGTAGAGTTGCTTCAATGATGAATACTTGAGTTTTCTAGCGTAGTGCTTCAGATAAGCTTTGTAACGTCAAATTAACGTCAACGATGCCTCTACTCCCAAACCGTTACTCTCCAAACCCTAGAAGATGCGACCTCTAAGTGCACCGCGCTGCCACTTCTCCTTAGATAGGTCACCGGCCCTCCTCCTCAGCTGGTTCTGCCAATGTGGGAGTGCGAGGAGACGATCATCAACCGGGTGGAGTTGTAGCTTTCGAGATTTGGTTTGGTAGGTTTTTGTTGAACGTAGCTTCAGCTTTTTGGAGGTGATACCGGCGGTGCTCAATAAAGTTTTCTTTAACGACGCGTCATTGGTGGTGGCGGCAGCGCCAGTCCGATGAATAAGGTCCCCTCGAGTCTCTCCATCTTGATGGTGTCGTTTTCCACAATGCCGATGACCCTTCGGCGTATTTTGTCGGCGTTCGTTTTAGCCGGTGAGATTATTCTTTGCAGGGTTTGTTGGCACGACATCATCGGTAGCTTTCCTTTGCCTTTTGGTCCTTCGGACTTGTCTCCTTCACATTGATGTGGCCTCTGATGGTTTTTTTTATACCTATGAGAAATAATGAAGGTTCGCCTCTTTGGATCCGTGGCCATATATTCAAGCGGTGATAGTTTCTTCTCCAAGGCGATGGCTCAGTAGAACCGTGTCATTGATGACTTTAAGATATGTGATCAACAACGACTAGTTGGCTCCGACGATGAAGTGGCATGCAACGGCGTGTCATCGGTCTGTTCGGGCGGATGAAGTTGATCAACCTAGAGACTATGATGTAACCTTTTTGTCTTTGGGGGGGGGAGGGCTGCAGTGTTGCGCTCTAGCACCATTGGACGTCTGGTCACTCTGTTAACGCAAGTGTTGCCTTCCCTTCATCACGACGGCTAGGGAAAACTCGTTCCCTCCAAGCTTCCTCAGAGAGCCCATGGATTCACCTCCCCTCTATCTCCCACTTCAACAACCGGTGGCAGGGGTGATCCCGGTGCCTCCACTCCGGCTAGTAGTTTAGGTTATGTTTTTTTTTAATCCTTATAGGTGTGGCTCTCGGGCAGACGGCGACGCTTCTTCTTCAAGTTTTCCTTTCGTTCTCCGATCCTCGCCGAATTCGTCTATCTACCTGTAATTACAAAGCTCCAACATAGATTTTTGTCATCTCCTTCGGTCGGCGAGGTTATGGTTTCTCGTCGTGCGTGCACGATGGTAAGATTTGATGTCAGATGTTTTAGATCTATTAAAATGATTTAACGTCGACGACTACGGCTCCAGTGTGTTGGTGCTTAGGGGCATATGCACGAAGACTTCCCGGCTACCAGTGAAAAGGTCAAATCGGCTCCAGTAGAGGAGTGGCGACAGTGGCACATCAATAGCTCGTTTTGGCGGTGACGGTGGTTCTTAGATGGTCCAGAGACCTCAACGTGATTTTTATTATGTTTGAAGTGCTTTATATCTTTTGTGAAATCTTCAGATTCTTTTTGAGATAAAAAATATAGTGTCAAAAACGTTCTTGTATTATTTGACGGAGGGAGTAGTTAATTGGAGTTTTTTCTTCCGCTATGAGTTTAGCAGACTACTACTACCTAGTGCTTGTGCGCCTTGCTCTACCAGACCTGGATTCGATCGGAGATTCGGAGGCGATGGCGAACGCCGGGCTGCGCGCCTACCGGGAGGTGCTGCGGCTGGTGCGGCGGCTGCCTGCCGACGCGCGGCCGTACTACGCGAAGTACGCCCGCGAGAACTTCGTCAACTACCGCCACCTATCTGCCGACGACGACCTCGCGGGCCTCCTCCGCAGCGCGCATGCCCACTCCGCCTGGGTCCTCTCCAAGGTACCATCACGTCAACCGAATGCGGTGCTCCTTCTCACTCTCTGCGTGTTCATCGCACCGGTCATTTCATTCGCGGCTCATGGGAATGAAATGCCAATGGATCGACCTATTCCTGCTACCTATCTCACTGTTCCTGGTTGTGCAACGCGTGGCTTGCAGTACTCCATCGACGCCGCGGAGGCGGCAGGGCGGCTCAAGGAGATCTGCGGCGAGCGTAGTACCGAATGAGGGGAGGATCGTGGTAGCGCACGCAAGGTGTTCGGCTATATGCCTCTGTGGTGTTTTTTAAGTTCCCTGCCCGAACAGGGTGAATTGCCCTGTTCTGCCTCTGCTGTGTTGTTTTAGAGCTGGGCGCTTTCATGTTTCCAAATGTTCTACAGTAGTGGGAAATAAGATCAACATTCTGCTTCTGACTTGGTAATGTTCTGAACTCGGACTGACTATTTACCCCATTGCTCCGTGTTCCAGTGCAGCCTTCGTGTTGCTCTGTTGACTGCCAACAACATGCATCGTATTCCTTGACCGGAAATCTCAGGTGCATAACTTGGTAATTCAGTTAGAAGGGAAACATTGGAAGAAAGATTTATTTTATTTCATTTTTTGCAAAAGTGAAGGGGAATTTGTTTGAAGACGTGATTTGCATTAGGAGTTAGTAGTACTCTGTTTTTTCACGCAAGGAATTAGTTGTGTTCTATACATCTTATATAGGCAAACCTCGCTACAAGACATTAAATTGTTATTTTTCGCGCACGAGTGCTTCTACATCATCAAAATTGTTGCAACCGGTAGATTTGCTAGCTTAGTCCACTCGCATCCTTCCTATTTGGACATGGGAATCTCTCTAGCATGGAACATACATGTGCACTCTAATTGAGTTTTGAATCACATTGCATTTAGTTGTGACATGGAGAACTTTTCCTGCTAAAGTGTTTTTTGTTTATGCAGAAATTTCTACATCATTTAAATCATAAAGACTGAATTTGTATTCTAGATAATATTAAGAAAACATTCCCCACTTAACTTTTGCAGCAAAAAACATGGTATCATCTAGTTGCATGCATAGCCCCCACTAGTAACTTATTTAGACCACATGCACTTATGCCATCTCACCACAATTGACACAGATGCATACACCAATTAGTTTTAGAAATTACTTGCATGCATGCGTCCTCCATACCCAGTTTCGTTTCCTTCTCCCGCACTATCATGTTTTTTTTTTCTAAAGAATATGTACTAATAAATGTCATTCAACAATACTTGTATTCTAAGTCAGTCTGATAAATATTTCCAGGTTAGACTGATAAATTTTCTCAATTGTCTAATGTGATATTTGAAGTCCGATAGATAAGTTGCGATTTCAAGTAATCTATTTGGTTCCTTTACCAATCATTGTCGTTTAACAATGAACTCTAGATGTTATACCAAAGAAAATTAATATGCCCACTAGGCCAGTAGATGGAATTGTACTCCCAAGTGCCATTGTATCCACGTTTGCATTATATATAAATTTATGCATAAACAACCAAATTTTTGACATTTGCCACAATAACACGAAACACAAAACATACTGATTTTCAGTGGCTCAACAAAAATTCCCAAACGAACCAACAAGTCGCGCACCCCCCTAATTTCTCTGAAACTCAAATTTCACAGACTGCAATCTTGGATTGATAAACTCAAAGCTGATGCAGATCCTTCCAAACCGATCTTTCTTAATCCGGAAAATTACGAACCTCTCGATCCCTGAAAAAAGATCCCTCCAAGAACTCATCACCACCGTGCGCCCGTCCCATGGTGGGCGCCAACTGCCGTGGATTTGTCACGGCAGATGTCCTTATTGTGAGGACTTGTCGTGAGGCCAACGCATCTATGTGGTAGCTTGAGAGGGGTTGAGCGGGACGAGAGACGCGAGATTTTACCCAGGTTCGGCCCCTCACGGTGGAGGTAAAAGCCTACATCCTGCTTCATTGATATTGATGATGATGATGCTCACGATTACAAGGGTGCTCTTTGACTACCTATCTCTCGAGAGCTATCGACTTGTCTGTCTCAACTTTTCCAACTTCTCCCTTTTGGGGTGCCCTGCCCCTCCTTATATAAGTTGGAGGGGCGGGTTACATATGGAGTCCTAGTAGGAGTAGGACTATTCTATTACAAGTGGAATCCTAGTCTTGCTTCCTTCGTAGGAGAATATTTCTTATGCCTTTCATCTTTAAGCCGGCCCACCATAACACGAGCCGGCCTTCCATAAACCGCCTTCTGGGCCTCCGGGTCTTGTCGCTCCTCTGACCCACCTGTCGGGTCACCAATGAGTCACCTGGTTCGGCCGGGTCATCAGTGAGTTGAGAGATCCGGGCGGGTCACTTAGTGAGTCGCCAAGTCAGGGCGGGTCACCAGTGAGTCGCCAAGTCCGGCCGGGTCATACCGCGGGGTATATCCCCGACATTAGCCCCCAGTTTAATTTGGATTTATCCATGTTAAACTGATCCTGCAAAATAAACACAAGAACAAATTTGACAGGTTGTACTCCGGGTTAAAAGTTTCTGAGCCGGCACCTGATCATTCTTAAGTCCTTGTCATTTCCTCCTTGATACGTGTCCAAGATCTCATAGCAAATCTCCTTTAGCAGATATGTTCAAACTTTGCCAATGCAAAAGATCCTTGTACTTCGTCTGGTTTGTTCAAAAAACTGAGAATTTGAAGATATTCCTCTCTGATATGCATATCATCTGTAGCCCCCAAGTCTTAAGAGGAAAACATAGTGATAGCTTAAGACTTGCTTCAATATAAATATCGCAACCTTGAAGAAATCTGGGTTGTTCATCTCAGTCACTAGTCATAAACTGAATATCCCACATATGTAGCCCCCAAGTACCGGGTTGTCTTGCTCAGCAACCAGGGACTTGTAATTGCCTTATGCTCATAAAAACTTCAACCAGTGTAGCCCCCAAGGGCCGGGTCATTATGCAATAATGAGCAGGGACTTTGTATGTACTTCATTGAAAATAATAGCAGATGATGTGGCTCCCAAGTTTCGGGTTACCTTTGACAGGAGCAATTAGTAGCCCCCAAGGGCCGGCTCATCACCATGTGATGGGCCGGGTCTTCAATGAGGCGAGTTAAAAATGACCTTGCATTAGCCCCCAAGTGCCATGGTGCATGCTTGCAGTGACATGGGACTTGCATACTTGATATAATCATGATTTGAATACTGTAGCCCCCAAGTGCCGGGTTGTGTGCCTGCAGCGACTCGGGACTATTCCTTCCATTGTAATATAAAATCATATCCATTGTCCGGATGATGTTGCTGAAAGCCTTTGCATATTCAATATTGAACCATGCTCTCTGCTATGAGCCGGTATTCTTGGATAAATAAATAATAGCCATTGCTCTGAAGTGGCTTTGAAAACCTCAATCATAATACTGGTTATTGATAACCATAATAAAAATCCAGCCATGTTGGCTATTAAAGATTTGAATAATATAATCCGGTATGAAAACATCAATCATTTAATACCATAATGAAAACCCAGCCAAGTTTGGCTATTAAAGGTTTGAATACTTTATCTGTTGTCAAGTAAATCCGGGGTTAAATACCCGGCGGCTCTTGGCCGATGGCGACTTAATGCGCATCCATTGTACTCCGGGATTTTTGTAACCCGGCGGCTTACAACCTTTGTAAAAATCAAGAATTGATAACCCCTTTGAAACACCAATTTTAATCTTTAATGATGGGTTTGAACTTAATCATTTATGTAAGCCATAGCTCTGCATGTTCTGCACAAAGTTTAAACAACATATGCCCTGGCGACTTAACGTCAAAAGTCAGGGCGGGTAACAACCCAAACATAATATAGTCTTATGCAATTATGGAAAAGACTAGAATTAGGGCCATTCAAGCCAAAATATACTGGCGACTTAAAGTCCAAAACCAAGGCGGGTTATCAAACCTCGCATACTCATATAACCAGGAAAACATACCTGTAAAATTGGCTCATACTGCCGGCTTATATTGCCATATCCAGTGAGGGTGATAACCCAAAGATTTATCAGCGCATGATTCCAATTGCGCAATCCAAAGTATGCTGGCGACTTAAGTCCATAGCCAGGGCAGGTTATCACACCCCAAATATTCATACCATTATTGAAAAACATACCTGGAGATTGACATCATGGTGATACCTCAATAATTATAATCCGTCGCGGGTATTGACCCGTAGGCATGCAATATCATGATTTTGATTGCTCAAGGCAAAGATATCAGGGCGGGTTATCAAACCCAAAGATGCTCAATGATGAGTCATATAATCAAGGCTACATGGCCTGTGAAATCGGTTCAAACTGCCGGCTTACAACGTCATATGCAGCAAGGGTAACAGCCCAAAAGACTTAGAGCACAGAACTCCAAGTGCACAATCAAGGCATACTGGTGACTTATCGTCCAAAGCCAGGCCGGGTTATCAAACCTCAGATATGCTCAAATATGAGTCATAAGGATTAAGGCTACATGGCCTGAATCAATTTTAAACCATACGTCAAGATGGCACAAAAACATGAACCCAAACAAAGTTCCAAACAAATAGCAAATCAGAAAAAAAAAACAAGGCCTTCATAGGCTGCCAAGCCTCAATATCAAGTGTTGTTCAAGGGCCGCACAGCCACTGAGTTAATCCTTTATTCAAACCTGTAAGCCGGGCCTCACATAACCAATCGCCGTTTTAACTTTGGCAAGTTCAGGGTCATTATAAGATTAACTTGTCAAAAGTACGGCAGATCATTCCAGCATTACCTGGGGGGAGTGGCAGACATACAAAGGCAGGATAACCCGGAGTTTTGGTGAATACACCTGGCGTCCAAGCCGATCAAAAGGGTAAATATAGCTATGTTCATTGAACAGGAAGCCCCCAAGTGACCTACAATAAGCCATCAAGGCAGGTTACCTATGTTTGAACTGCACATTATAGTAAGTTCTCTTTGGTAACCATTCAACTTGGGCAGAAAGCCCCCAAGTCATTTGCAATAAGGCGTACAAGCCGGATCAAAGGGTAGTCATAGCTATGCTCAGTAAGCAGGAAGCTCCCATGTTATTTGTAACAAGGCGTGCAAGCCGGATCAAGAGGGTAGTCATAGCTATGCTCAGTAAGCAGGAAGCCCCCATGTTATTTGTAACAAGGCGTGCAAACTGGATCAAGAGGGTAGTCATAGCTATGCTCAGTAAGCAGGAAGCCCCCAAGTGATTAATAATATGATAAGCCAATAAGGCAGGATACCCATGTTTGAACCGCGCATCATGGCAGCAAGTTCTCTTTGGCAACCTTTAATTTTTCCTAAGAATTCGAACTTGCGAGAGATGGATTCTTCTTGAACCAGATGTTGAGCCAGATATTGAGAGCTCAAAATTTTATGGGAGAACAGATTTCTCTTGAGCCGGAATCTCTTTTAATAACCCGGAACTCTTCCATTGAGCCAGAATTGTTTGATTGCCAGACACTTTTTAAGCCGGATATTTTTCTGACGGCCTTTAAATTTTCACCAATGTAACAGTAACTCCCGAGAGCGGGTTATCTTCCCTCCAATGACCCGGGGTTCTTGAATCTGGCAAAATTTTCTAAGTCATGTCATCGTAGCCCCCGAGTCTTAAAACGACTCGAGGAGTTGTCTTGAGATTCTCCATACTTGACCGTGATATAAACCGGCAATATGAACAGCGGAACGCTGTAATATGTTGAAACTCGGCGGGTTATAAATGATCCCGTATGAACTGTGTCAATAACCCAACTGATGATTCATCCTAACTGGTTGTTAAAGTTTAAACAAACCACAGTAGCGGCGACTTGTATACCTGTCCATTGAACCATCCGGTGCAGACGGAGGCTGATAATATAATATGATTTGCTCCAGAATTGTTGGAATAGACCGGACCGCAGGGCGGACAGTAAAGACGACCGCGGCATCAGAGACAGCACGGACACGGGCGAGTCGGCCATGGGCATAAACAGATGAGTCGGCCGTGGCATTATAAACCGGTGCGGACGAGCGAGTCAATCGCAAGCACGGTAAGCCGCACGGACGGGCGAGTCAATCGCGTTGTGTTGATGCAGACTGGGCCGTGGGGGCGGTGGCGCGCCCAGATGTCCGTCAAATAGTGTGGCACGGACGAACGCCAATGCATAATATTGCCAGCGCGTGCTCCGTACCCGTGGTATAAACCACTTTTGTAGCAAATAATTGTCCTGAATATAGAAATACACAGACCAAAGTAATTGTTCTTTGACAAAAACAATATGTGCTAAGAAGATAAATTTAAATGTATATCACCTGATTTATTCGGACGACGGATGATCCGTTCAACGTGACAGAAACGGCTCAGACAGACCGGCAACTCAATATAACCCCGGCGGATCAGGCAGACCGGCGACCTGGGGCGTGACCGCGACGACGGCAGCGGGTCCTAGCAGAAGGCCGTGGAAGCGAGCAACAAGGCGGGTCAACAGGGCATGCCACGGCGGCAGCTCTCAGGTGGCCGCGGCTCTGTCTCAGAGAATAAATCATGTATCCCTTGCGTAAAACTTCCCAGGCTTCAGCACAAATTCTATCCAAGGTTTCTTCCAAGCTCGCCCTTCCTTGTTCTCATTTGTTTGCAGAATAGAGCCAGAAACACTCGGAGCAATTCTGTCAGTTTCTGGGACAGATTCCACAACGTCTTTGAGGTACATCTTTTGTCACTTGAGCTATTCTCCATACGGGTGCGTCTAAAAGGTATTGTGCTTTGAACGCTTCATCATCTACTACGGTGTAGTTGTCGAAGTCAACGGGTAACGTCATTCTAGGCCTTTGAGTTTGAACTCTTGGTGAGGAAAAAACCTGTTCGAACATTGGTTCAGTACCGAGCACAACTTGGCCCCCGTCTGAGGCCCAGTTCTTTTGTCAGAATCTGGGGATTCTCCCAGAATTCGACCCCTACCCAGCTTCTTCCAGAATCTTTGAGCCCCATTTGTTTTACAATCCTATCTAGTTAGACTCCCAGAATCTTTGAGCCCCATTTGTTTTACAATCCTATCTAGTTAGGGTCTAATTAGATAGGATTGTAAAACAAATGGGGATCAAAGATTCTGAGAGAAGCTGGGTAAAGGTCGGATTCTGGGAGAATCCTCAGATTCTGGCAAAAGAACTGGGGCTGAATTGTCAGTGGGAAAACTGGCTGGGGATGACCTGCCACCTGTCGCGGCTCATCACGAAGCCACTCGGGCGGCTGTCAACGCGGAGGGTAGGCGGCCTAGGCGATGACAGAAACAGCGAAAACAGCCGGCCCGGGCGTCACGGGCGCGTGGAAAGTGACCCGAAGCTGCGGCTTGGGCCCGGCAGCTTGGTGCACACGAACTGCAACAGAAGGACACCGGCGAGGTACAGCGGCGACTCAAAGCGCGGCGGTGGGTCAAGGCCACAGCAGCGGGGCGGCTCAAGGTGCGGCGGGTCGCTGCGGCAGCTTGGCGCAGCTGCAGGGGCGACGCCGGTGGAGGCAGCAGCTCACAGGCGGGGGCGGCCCGAGGCCTACTCCGGCAGGGGCCGCGGCGGCTCTTGGTGGAAAAAAATGAGGCCGGCGGTTTAGAGACGGAATCCGGCGGGAGCGGCAACTCGCGGCGAGGCAGTGCTGCAGCCAGGGCGGCTTGAAGCGGCGGTAGCGCGCGGAGTAGAGCAGAGGCGCGAGCCGGGGCGGCTGCGAGTTGGAGAGGTGCCGGTCCAGCAGGGCCACGCGGACGGGCGGCAGTCAGGGACACGCCCGGCGATGCCGGCTCAGAGATGAAAACGGAAGCCGAGCCTAAATCCGGCTCAGAGATGAAACGGAATCCTGTATGTTCACGTAAGGCAAATCATGCTATTTTTCTTCTTTTTACTTCTACCAGTGATGGGCTCTTGCTTTTAAACTATTCCTTGAACATTGCAAAACCAAGTTGCACTCTGACTTGGACGTACTGCCATACGGAAGCCGGCCAGCGTAATCGATTGACTTAGCTAGCAGCGAAATATCTGGTGAACTTTGGCGTGGAACGATTGGAATCGTGAGCTGGCTGGAATCGGTGATGGAGTCGCCATTGTTTGCTCCTTTCAATGCCTCTGGTGTTCCCGTGTCGCTAAAACAATGATCAAATCCAATTTTATCCAGAACCGCTCCTGTAATGCTGTTTTGTTCATCCAGTGGATATACGAATATTGGCAACTTCGCCAAAGCAGATCTTCGCCTCAGTTTGCAGGGCGGCCGTTAAAACAAATATCGACTCGTCTCTGGATACGACGGTTCGTCGGCTCATGTTCACGCGCTACCCTAATTTCTCTTAAACTCAAATTTCACAGACTGCAATCTTGGATTGATAAACTCAAAGCTGATGCAGATCCTTCCAAACCGATCTTTCTTAATCCGGAAAATTACGAACCTCTCGATCCCTGAAAAAAGATCCCTCCAAGAACTCATCACCACCGTGCGTCCGTCCCACGGTGGGCGCCAACTGTCGTGGATTTGTCACGGCAGATGTCCTTATTGTGAGGACTTGTCGTGAGGCCAACGCATCTATGTGGTAGCTTGAGAGGGGTTGAGCGGGACGAGAGACGCGAGGTTTTACCCAGGTTCGGCCCCTCACGGTGGAGATAAGAGCCTACATTCTGCTTCATTGATATTGATGATGATGATGCTCACGATTACAAGGGTGCTCTTTGGCTACCTATCTCTCGAGAGCTATCGACTTGTCTGTCTCAACTTTTCCAACTTCTCCCTCTTGGGATGCCCTGACCCTCCTTATATAAGTTGGAGGGGCGGGTTACATATGGAGTCCTAGTAGGAGTAGGACTATTATATTACAAGTGAAATCCTAGTCTTGCTTCCTTCGTAGGAGAATATTCCTTATGCCTTTCATCTTTAAGCCAGCCCACCATAACACGAGCCGACCTTCCATAAACCGCCTTCTGGGCCTCCAGGTCTTGTCGCTCCTCTGACCCGCCTGCCGGGTCACCAATGAGTCACCTGGTTCGGCCGGGTCATCAGTGAGTGGAGAGATCCGGACGGGTCACTTAGTGAGTCGCCAAGTCAGGGCGGGTCACCAGTGAGTCGCCAAGTCCGGCCGGGTCATGTATCCGGCCGGGTAATACCGCGGGGTATATCCCCGACAGGATTGTAAAATGAAAATTTGTGTCCGATTTTGCCATTAGGAACCATCGCCGCCGCCACAGAGACCATGATTATGCCACAACCGTTAAAGCACCCCCACCAGCAATCTCTGCCTCTTCCCCGCCTCCGACGGCAGCACCTCGAACCGTCAACCCGCTCTAGCCCAACCATTTATCTTCCACCTCCCTCGGTTGGTGTTGTCACATCACAGCTCCATTCGCGTGTCCTGCCCAAGACGCCTCCAACTTCGGTACGCCACCATCCCGACCTTCCCTCTAAGCCCCGAGTCTCCAGAGGATAACACACAGGATTCGCTTACGAAGACGTCACTATAGGGGCCACCGAATGATCTGCTCATGTTTTTTGGTTTGTGCGGTTTGCCAGCTCGACCTCCTAATGTAGTCGGCCGCCTGGGAGGGTTTTCAATAATATGTCATCTAATAATAATGACCCAAAAGCAGGTGGTCGGAACTGACCGAGCACATGCAACGACAAGGTCGATCGTGAATTAACCATAGAAAGTAAAAAAAAATCACTAGTATTATTTTGTGCAAGTATGCCAACTTGCATTGTGGTATGTTGCTTGCAAGTGGTCTCCTAGAATCTCATTCATCCCAGGTATACCTGGCCATGGGTTACCCGGCCCGGTCGGCCCGACCCGACCCGACCCAGTGTTGCCCGCGGGCCAGGCCTAGGCCTAAGTTTTGAGCCCGAAGCACACGTCAGGCCGGGCCTGGGCTTGGCATTTTCGTGTTTTAAGGAAGGGGCCGGCCCGTCGCCCAAGGCCCGGCGGGCTTTATCACTTTCGGGCCAGGCTTGGGCCCAAAAACTAGGCCCGACAGCCGGGCTCGGGCCTAGATTTTCTGCCTCCGGCTTTGGTAGGCCCGGTCCGGCCCGGCCCGGCAGATGGCCAGGTATAATCCCAGGTAATCACCCATGCTAGCATGTCCAAATGATTAATAGTACTCCTTCTGATCCAAAATAAGCGTCGCCATTCTTAAACTAATGTTGAGGGCGTGCAAAATATATTACTCGGTAAGACAGGTGTGTTCCTTAGCCGTCACAATTTGTGCAAAATATGAACCTGTCAAAGTCAAAATTAGCTCACTGGAATTTTATTTTTCTGAGAAGTGCAACACAACGACACGTTAACAGAGCAATCAGCGAAAGGAACACTTTTTTTTTTTGAAGCTCAACGCCCTTCGGCTCTTTATTCAATAGGCGCAAGCATGTCTGACTGAACGACCTCAGCCAGCCAGCTAGGGATTACATCAAAAGTTTTAACAAAAGTATGAATAACTAAAGCTTTCCTAGCTAAACGGTGAGCCGCTTTATTAGTAGAGCGACTAGAGAACCGTAGCTTGAATCCCTGGAGAAGGTTACTCATTTCCTTCATCTCACATAGAATGTGATAACCAGCGGACTTCTGTGGTGATTCCCAAAGGTGCTGAATATTTTGACAGTCAGACTCAATTACCACTTGCTGAAGTCCCATGTCTAGGGCCATGCCCATCGCATCTCGGCAAGCCAAGATCTCTATGGACAGGGGATCAATTACTCCATCATAGCGGAAGCAGGCTGCTCTCAAACAATCCCCTTGGTCATTTCGGGCAATAATACCTGCCCCTCCTGTATTCCTTCCTGAATCAGTTGCCCATCTACATTAACCTTAATCCATCCGGCCTCTGGGGCCTGCCATTTTTGCACAGTATCGCTGTGAGCTTGCCCACTTGGTGGCAACTCCAGAGCACGTACAATCTCCTCTATGATGATCATTGACTGAAGCGGTTGGTACTGCTTTTCCCCATGTGTATACTTGTTTCGTGAGTGCCAAATTGCCCACATCAAGGTGATCATAATCGCAGCAGCATCTCGTTTTATTAGCTGATGGTCAAGCACATCTCGCGACCATGTCCTCGGATTCAGTTTTGGCTGCTTGATGTCAAAGTAACGAGTTGCCGCCTCCCAGAAACCCTTTGCATGGTCACACTCTAGCAGGCTATGGAATAAGGATTCGTGATCATGCCCGCACATAGGGCAGTGTGATGCGGTCCTGACATGCCGCCGCTGCAACTCGCCATAACACGGCAGAAAATCCTTGACCACACGCCACCAGAAAACTCTAATATTTGGGAGCACATTAATCTTCCACAATGATCTCCATGTCTCCTCCTCCCCATTAGAGCTCGAAGCTATTATTGTATCCCTTAATTTCACTAGTAAGCCTGCGTCTCAAATGTTGACCAAATGTGATAGACGTCAATATAAAAAAAGACAATCCCAAATATATATATGTGAATTAAATAGTGCACATCTCAAATGTTGACCAAATGTGATACATCTTATTTTAATATAAAAGAAAAAATCCCAAATATATGAATTAAATAGATACACAATGTATGCGGTGTTGCTCAAGTTGTATTTTCAAAAGTCGGATGCCATTGTAGTCATGTTGCTTCATAGAGACAATAATATATTCTTCCATTCTGGTCTCTGATAAGTTGTAAATGAAGAGCATTAAATCTAATAATATATTGAGTCATTCGAGCAGTTAATTCCAGTGTGATACTTCTTAATGCAACATGATTCGATAGACAACATGAATTTATCCCAAGAGATCTTTTTGGAGAACAAAATAGAGCTACTATTTACAGTTTTTAATATCATATACTATAGATTGTTCCCTCTTTTCCTGTGATTATTGAAGGGGAAATTGTCAAATAGGCATATAAATACAGAATCATTAAGGAGGTCCATCTCATTCTGAAAGATCTCGTAATTATAAGTTGTACAATTCTGTAGTGGCTATGGTGTGGGTACAAATTGTCGTCATAGATAAAAGTATATCCATTTTGGACATCGACAAATCAACTGTGCCAAAGTATGAAGTGAGTACAAACCTGTGGAATAGATGATAATATATTGAAAAGCACACTTGTAAAATGTAATTCATAATGCCTTTCACCATGATCTGCGATTATTAAGTCTTACATAATTTAGTCCACTGATGCGAGTGGACACTGTTTTACAAGAATGCTCACTGGATTTGAAAAAGACAATGTTTATAATAGAAGATGCAATAGTTACATACCAATCTCAATACAGAACCATGAAGAAAGGCAAGGATACCATCAATAACGTAGTACACCTGAGAGCTATCACTCGCCATGCGACCAATAGATATAAAATATAAAAAAAAAGCTAAAGAAATAACATTATGGCATGTTTTTTTGAAGCAGATAAATTCCATGTCGTAAGTACCAATAGCTCACTATTGAGTAGGCGTATATCCTAGAGGCCATATTCTTCAACATCCTATCACAACCCCATGGCCTCCCACCCACACCAGATTTTGCATGGTGTGGTAGCAAAACCAGTAATAATCTGCCGAGACATAAAACCAATATAGGAAAGAGCTTTATTTTTTTTCTCATACAGGAATTCTTGCCCAAATACAAAAAAAAACAAGAATTGTGTATCCAGTGCAAGTTTACCTAGAGCATATAGAGAATGCCATGTTACTCTT
Organism: Thinopyrum elongatum; assembly: GCA_011799875.1. Lineage (NCBI taxonomy): Eukaryota > Viridiplantae > Streptophyta > Magnoliopsida > Poales > Poaceae > Thinopyrum > Thinopyrum elongatum. Next base: position 151,847,790 of record CM022302.1, on the reverse strand, counting down.
AATAACACTTTAAATGCTTGATGATACATGGTACTACAAACATGTTACAACAGAACAGAGGTTACGACGCCATGTCAAGAGGTTTTTCCTCGGATAGTATCCGTCAAGAGAAAAAAAATACAATACTTGAATGTGATTGTACATTGTTCTGATGCTTTTTGGGATATATACTCATACAATATAAAACATTGTAAACACTTCATGGAGAGAAGAGTAAGAAACATGGTGGCATGTAGGGCTGCTTACTTGCACCTAAGCTCTTGAAAACAAATAATGAACCCCTTTGTTTCCATAGGTCAAAGGCATACTCTATCATATAAAAAACATGTCTAGAAACTTAACGTTTTACCCCCAGCGTGCTATAAATATTTTGTCGGTTTTCATTTGGCATAAACAAAAAGCTATGCAAAATTAATTTTGAAATTATAGTTAGAAATGGACTCAGTAATACAATATTTTATATAGGTTGCGAACAAAGCATCACGATTGTACAGTCAAGTCGTACAAAGTACGGACCAAAATGATGTCGCATCAATGAATTCAAGATATAATTCCTCTCCTCTACCAGGCTGATAATAATTTATCTGCACACGTATGATGCAGACCCATATAATGGATAGGCAAATGTAAAAAGAAGTAGCTGCTAACTCCACTATTTAGGGATAGAGCAACTGCCATCTCTAGAGTAAAATCAAAAACTGTACCCCGCAAAAAAAGAGAGTAAAATCAAACTGTAGGATCCTCATAAATGACTTTATGAAGAACAACCTTTTTCTTCGCTTCGTCCTCTCTTGCCAGTACATGTTCCAAGATTTGTCATGATCATGATTTCTAGAAATGTATATTTACAACGGTAATAATAAATAAATATTCGATCAACAGTTGCACAATCTAAATATATGTAAGGGTAGAAAGAGATACAAGTCAGCCCTGTTTACGCTGCTTCTAAAGCCATCTCTTCTTGTGTCATACATTTTTCTCCTCCCTATCTTCTCTTCTTAATTGGCTGGACCATTAGGAGAAACTGTAAGAAATTTAATCAGAATGAAGAGAAGATCAAATAAATCAACTTGAAAGATTGGAAGGAGCAGAAGGGGGGATTTCACAATCTCACTAAATCACCGTCGAATTCATGAACAACATCTTGTGCTTCCGGGTAGATATCATCCTGTCCTTTATGCGAGAAAGAAGGCCATTAACCTACAGATAAGAAAAAGAATTGGTGGTGAAAGGAGAAGATTATATTTGTCCTTACAGCAAGATCAGGAAGCAGACCTGAGATGTATTTATTTCAGCAGTTCATGAACTGAATATAGCGTCAATCTGATTTCCTGATAGTCATGAAAACAATGAGCCTGGGAATATATGATGCAAAATCCAGGAGAGAAAACTACTACAGAAATAAACATAGCACCTACAAGACATCTTAAAGCAAACATGCCATGAAGTTGTAAGATGGATAAGTAATTTCTAAATGAAGATGGAAATTTGCTAAGTTGAATACCAGATAGAGATATTGTAGGACAGACTTTCATGCTCCTGAAATCGCTATCACTAACCATAGTGACCCTGGAATGTGGGGTTCAGAGCTGTCCAGCCCAACAATACTGCTAATTGATCTGGAGAGGACTCATGTCTCGATTCCGTGTCTATCTGTGTCCTCCTAATTTGGAGAGGACACGCAGAGAGTTCCTATCAATTTATTTCTCCTGTCATGTCTACCATGTAACTCCGATGCTAATAAACACTGCGTGTACCCTAAAAAAGCATGGTACGTACAAAACCATAACTATCACTCAAAAAACAGTAGCATATACCCCCAAAATGACCAGCCTAAGTCCATGCACAACACGCAATTGCTATCTTCTGTTTCCCAGATTTCTTTCCACAAATAAATCTAGTGGCAGCATCAGCAATCCAACTGAAGCTCCCATGGAAGGTACGCTCCCATGGAAGGTACGCGGGCAATCCAATAAAAAAATCTTCTAGTTTCCAGCTTGCATCATACACAGAATACAGCAGCAGCCTGATCAAAACACAGGTATTAGAAAAGCAGGCTGTCAATTACCTGTGCTGCCGCGAGAGGAAGAACTTCAGAGCTCACACTTCAGAACCTTCAACTACAGAAACTAAACAAAGACGTCAGGCAAGATGCTTGATTCCATCGTGTTAGTAGCAGCGAGCAACATGAAAAAATGTCGTACATGAGGAAGAGGTTACCATAGTCCAGGTCGGGGATGCAGCCGTCGACCACATAGAGGAGGTTGATGATGAGGGCGAGGTGGAGCTTGCCGAAGCGAGATGCTGAAATTCGAGAGGCCGTCGAGGTCGGCGACGCGGCCACGAGGCGGGCGAGGTCAGCGAGTCGTCGGGAGAGCGTGAGGATTGGAAGGCACGCAGCCGCCAGCGAGGAGGGCTCGCGTTCGCCGCCGATCTCGCGCCTCCGCCGGCCGGCGAGCCCCGCCCGTTCGCCGCGCCTCTCCCCCTCTCCTCCTGCCGCCAGGGAGGAGGGCCCATGTCCGCCACCGATCACGCGCCTCCGTCGGCTGGTGAGTCGTGCCTCTCGCCCTCTCCTTCTCCCGTTCCTCTCTTCTCCTTTCCCCATCTTCCCCTCTTCTCCCCCGCCGCCCCTGCGTGTGGGCAAGCGCCGCCGGGCGCGTGGGTTTTTCTAGGGAGGGGGCGGCGGCTGCAGGCGCGTGGGGGCGTGCGAGGAGGCAGGGGCTGTTTTCGTCCGCGGCGGAGTACGGTCAGTCATCGGGATTTGCTACGTCCACACCATAAAGCTATTAGATGAATGATGGCTGTTAGATTGTGTCTTGTGGGACTAATCGTGTGATGTTAATTGATCCGCGCGTTTTTGTGGGATTAATTGTTGGGTGCGCGTAAGAAAGTTCTTGTTTGATTGTTTAATAGTAGTGGAGATGTCCATCCTTTCTTTGTACGTCGAGTGCACAGAAAAAATCCCGGACTTCTCCCACGCCCATGCCCATATGTCAGCCCCTGCTCTTCGAGGCCTAGGCATACGTAGGATTGCGTCCGCGTCAGGGGGGTAAAACACTTCTCGGATGAGCTCTGAGTCCCACCTGTTTGACACAGGGTCAATTAAGTCTGAGACCAGCTCACTACCAGAATTTACGTAGTTGCCGACGGCCTCTTCTATGCCGACGGCCCACGTCGGCATAGATGGACATATCCCGACGGCCTAGGGCAGGCCGTAGGCGTAGAAAAGCCGTCGGCATATGTCGATCCATGCCGACGGGGCCGTCGGCATACTACGGCCGTCGGGACCGCTCGTGATACGCCTACGGGGGCCGTTGGCATAGCCCGGGCCCGCCTACCCGGTCAGCGGCGACCATTTGACGGCGTCGGAACTACGCCGACGGGGGCTAACGGCGGCCGTCGGCATAGATTTGCTGACATCACCGATCCGCGCCGTCTCCACGTCATCGATCCGAGGGAAAAGGGGTCCGTGGTGTGGTAGAGGTATGTCGACGGCATAGCCGTCGGCTTAGGCCTGGCCCATGCCCTCTGCCACGTCATCAATCCGCGTGCATCGCCACGTCATCGATCCATGGCATTGTAGCTCCGTGTGCGCTAAGGTTCCGCTAGCCATCCCCGCTAAGGTTCTTCGGTATCTCCATTTCATAGAAAGACTGCAGCGCCTTTTCATCACGGAGGAGTCTACCAAAATGATGAAGTGGCACAAGGAAGGTATAAGGTACCATCCAAATAAAATCGTACATCCATCGGAAGGCAAAGCATGGAAGTCGTTCGATGAAGAATACCCCGAGGAAGCAGCTGGGGCTGGGAATGTCAGAATAGCCGGCCTGATCCCAAAACTATAAATACCGGAGTGTACACCCCCGGTCAAAATTCAGTAGACTACTACGGAAGGGTACAAAATATATACGAGATTACATTCCGCAACGGGCGCGAAACCCTAAGTCTGCCTGTGTTCAAATGCCGATGGTTCGATCCACGGGAGGGGCAGAGACATACGCCTTCCATTGGTTTGGTCGAAGTTAAACCATCAACCGTCTATGCAGGAGCCGATCTCTTCATTGCGGCTACCCAAGCTACACAAGTTTATTATCTGCCTTACCCATGCCAGAAAGAGTACCTAAAGGGTTGGAAAGTTGTGTTCAAGGTGTCGCCACATGGTAAGCTACCGGACCCGAATGAAGACGATTACTACAACATTAACCCCATGACATACGAGGGAGTGTTCTATCAAGAGCAACCTGATGATGATGTGGTTAGAAACGATGACGCTAGACCATTGGGTGATGATGATGTGGATCCAAACGACGACGATGCACGGAATGATGGTGAGACCATTGTCAATGAAAATGACATACTTATGCTAGAAAAGTTAAACGAAGACGCTGACGATGAGGAAGAGCCTCCACCTCCGTCAGACAACAAAGATGATATGATTGATAGTGATGATGAGACCGACCGAGAAAGAGGTTACAACAGTGATGATTCGTATGGGTTCTAGCAGATGTACGTTTCAAGTCTTTTTTTTCTATGGTTTAGGAATATGCCTTTTTATGCTTTTTTTTATTAATGTGTTTATTATGCCTTTTCCTTCATTTTATTAATGTACTAATTGTTTATTCTCTTTTCAATGCAGGTTCGTGGAACATGGGCAAGGGGAAGGCCGACGGCGTGGGTTTCCTACGCAAGGTCGTCGGCATGCCTAGTCAGAGTGGTCGAGCACGTAATCCTCCCCTCAATCCTGCCCCCCCCCCCCCCCCCGACTACTTGACGATGACTCCTCACAGGGAGGTCGAGGGAGAGGTGCCCCTAGAGGAGGAGGGGGCGGGGGGAGAGCCCCTAGAGGGCGAGGGGGTGGGGGGAGAGCCACTACAGGGGGTCGCGGCCAGAAAGAGCGCACCCTCACCGACTTAGGGGTGTTATCTAGTGAGGTACCCTCCTCTAGTGAGGTACCCTCTGACGAGGAGGAGAAGGACGAGGAGGAGGAGGAGGAGGTTCGGGATGGGGCCGAGGAGGAGGTGGAGGAGGAGGTTGGGGAGGGGGACGAGGAGGAGGAGGAGGGTGGTGGCGGGGATGATGGTGGTGGCGGGGAGGGGGTTGGCAACAAGGGGTGGCTGCGTGGTAACGCAAAGCTACCAAAGCAGATTCCTGCTACCGAGGAGCAGAAGTGGCTCATTGAGCCCACGGGGAAAGAGTAAGTGCCACTTTATAATAATTTCATTCTTTTGCTTGTCACATGCTCATTCCGGTAGTTCTTTATTTTGCTTGTCACATGCTAATATTTCATTCTTTTGCAGCAACTGGATATATCCTAAAGGGGCCCGTATTCCCAACGGCCTCATCACCGTCTTGCTGAAGGTACACTGGCCGGGGCTGTACTGTCCGGATCCAGTCAGGCACCCGGCCCGTCGGGTTTTGGCCACGAGCTGGGACCACTGGGAAGCGGCCCTCCACGTGGACCATGAGACCCATGCCAAGGCCGTGATCACTAATTTCTGGGTGAGTTCTCTTCAGAAGCACAAGTCCATTCTGGTTTCATGAATGATTTAACTCATGGCTTCTTCCATTCTTGTTTCATGAATGATTGTAGAAATAATATCGAGTTCTTCCGGAGCACAAGGCCACTGCCGACCAGATCGTGCTGCGCCAAGCCAAGAAGAAGGCCCGCAGCTGCAGTACGAGGTGCGCTGGGTGGCCATCTCGACATACTATCACGACGCTCTTGGTGTGAAGATGACCAAGGATGAAGCGCGGAGGATGGGCATTACCTTGGAGAGGCACGAGTACTTGGCGGTAAGTATAAAAGATTTTTCATTCCGATGTTTGTGGTCCATTTCACCGTTTCGTGTTGACATGCCATTATGCTTTCATTATGTAGGTGTGTCCAAATTGGTGTTATGGAAAAGACGAGTCCTGGGCGGCATTGGTGGATCTGTGGTGTGATAAGGATGGAGCCTGGGCGGCTACGAGCATAAAAAACAAGGCTAACCGAGGGAAGGAGGAAGTACATGCTCAGGGAAATCGAAACCACTTTCTCCACAAGACACTTCATGTATGACTAACCTCATTAAACATTCTTCTTCTTCTATTTACCGTCACTTTCTTATGTATGACTAACCTCTGTTTGGTGGTGCAGGAGGAGAAACTGAAGCGACCGCTCTCACACATGGAGGCGTGGGAGATCGCCCATACGCGGAGGAAGCCCAAGCCTGGCGAGGCCAAGTACTACGGCAAGACCGCGGAGAAGAAGAAGGCCTACTCCGAGGGGTATCTGAGTTTACATCCTGGCACACCTGACCCCATTGCGGCGGATCTGGACGAGAGGGTGGTGGTGGGCATGGGGCCCAAGGAGCACGGTCGGCAGCCGCTTCTGGATGCTGTGATCACTCCTTCTATCTCCTACACATAGCTCCAAGCTACCGACCCGAGCCTGAGCCAGCGCACGAGCATGCCCATGACCAGTGCGCAGTCACAGTCCCTCTTTGCTGAGCGGAACTCTGTAAGTATTTTCCCTCTTATCTTCATTGCTCACTTTATTTTCCGCATTGAGATGTTTTATGAGTTCCATCATGTCATACCGTAGGCCTACATGGAGTACACACGCCAGGAGACCATGGCGTGGCACGCGAGCCTTTTAGCATTTCATGAGCACAACTCTCGCATGATGGCGGTTAGTTTGGCCCCTTTCATTTCACTTCTATATTTGCACTTGCATTTCTTCTGACATTCTTGTTTGCTTGGTCAATTAACATGTAGCATGTTGTTGAGTGCATGGCGGCCGGCAGGGTTCCTCAATTGCAACCGGCACCATCTCCTCCACCACAACCAGTGCTGCTTACCTTTGAGGAGTTTCTGGCACAGCACCCTGGCCCCTCGCCGGTTAGTACATCCCCAAACTATTCACCCAAAGCATACCGTTTATTCAACACAATCATATATCCCCTTAACATGTCTTTTCAACATCCAGGGAACCGGTGGATCTACCGTTGGTGATGGTGGTGGTCTAGGCACCACTCCCGAGTCACGGAGCCCGATCACTCCGATCCACGAAGGCGGAGGCGGTGGCGGTCTTGGCGGTAGCGCTGCCGCTAGCAGTGACGACCTGGGCTTCGGCGGACTTGGCGGTGACGACCTTGGCGGTGCTCGACGTCCTGGCGCTTAAGCCTTTGGGTGACTTGTGGCGGTCTTGGTGGTGATGATACACTTGTGGTATTTATGTTATTGTTATGCTATTGTTGTTTGTGATGATGCTTATGCTTTGCGATGATCCTTATGTTGTGTGATGATGCATATATTGTTGTGACGGTGCCGGATGATACTTATATGTGATCTGTTTGTCTATTTGCATCTTTCATATCTGTTGTATATTTTGAACTGAATTGAACTGAAAACAAACAGGAAAAAGGAAAAAAAATAAGACACAAACTATGCCGACGGCCTTGCCGTCGGCATAGGGCTGGCGCGAGCTACCAGAAGCCGCCATGTGGCACCTATGTCGACGGCAAGGCTGTCGGCATAGGAGCCACGTGGCGGCTACTGGTAGCTCCTGGGGCAGCGCTATGCCGACGGCCTGCCCGTCGGCATAGCCCTGCTCCAGGAGCACCCCGGAGGCACCACGGCGGCATAGGTATGCCACGTGGCGCCTCCGGGTTGGCCAGCACTTGACGGCGGCGCCGACAGCCACCGTTAGGCTAGGAACGTTGCCGACGGCCGAGGCTCCCAGCCGTGAGGTACGCTCCCAGCCGTGAGGAACTTTTCATTGGGGTAATATCTACCCTTAAGCACTCTAGCACACAAGCTGTTAGGGTTCTCAAGGAGCCTCCAGGCTTATTTAGCTAGCATCGCATCATTGAAAGTCTCCAGATCCCTAAAACCGAGACCTCCTTTCGACTTGGCAATGCACATCTTATCCCAAGACTGTCAATGCATTCCTCTTCGGTCAAGTGATCCAGCCCACCAATAGCGTGACATATTTGTCGTCAGTTTCTTGCACAAGCCTTTTGTGAGTTTGAAACAACTCATAGAATAGGCTGGTAATGCTTGGACCACCGATTTCAAGAGGACTTCCTTTACCGCACACGACATCTTCCTTTCACACCAACCTTGCACCTTTGCCCGCGAGCGTTCGTTTATGTGTTCAAATTGTTGCTCTGTAATTCTTCCTGCCGCTGTGGGAAGGCCAAGGTACTTTTCACACATAGCTTCTCTTTGTATATTTGGAGCAACTTTGACTCCTCTTCTCACGGAAGCACCACAATTGGGGCTAAAATATATCGAACTCTTCATCTTGTTTGCACTCTAGCCCGAGCCCACACTGTACTGTTCTAAGATCTCATTCAGTCTCGTGGCACTCCGACCATCTACTTTCATAAAAATCAAGCAATCGTCAGCAAACAATAGGTGGGAAATCCATGGAGCCGAGAAGCTTACACGCATTCCCCTGTCGATCCAACCTCCATCATAATTCTGCATCATACAAGATAATCCTTCTCCACATAGCAAGAATAGATAGGGGGAAACTGGGCGGCCTTGACGTAACCCTCTTGAGGGGTTGAACGCAGGCAAGAGCTCGCCATTAACTTTAACTTGGAAGCTGACAGTGTTAACACACCGCATCACTAATGATATCCAGGCCTCCTCAAAACCAAGTTGTTGCATTATACCTTGCAAATACGCCCACTCAACTCGGTCATAGGCTTTGATCATATCGATCTTAACCGCACACCATCCTTGTTTACCTCTCTTCTTTTTTATAGCATGAATGCACTCGTAAGCTACAAGGACGTTGTCGGTAATAAGCCGTCCGGGGACAAAAGCACTCTGCTCTTCTGAAATTATCTCGTCCAAAATCTCCCGTAAACGGTTAGCCAACACTTTTGAGCAAAGTTTATAGAGAACATTACAGAGGGAAATTGGCCTATACTGAGTGATGTTTTGTGGATTTTTCACCTTTGGTATAAGGACAATTACCGTGCTGTTCACCGAGTCTGGCATAAGGCCACCATTCAGAAAAACCAGAACTGCCGTAGTGACATCCGGTCCAACCAACTCCCAGTGCCGCTGATAGAACCCCGTGTGGAATCCATCACAGCCAGGCGCCTTTGTAGGTCCCATAGCGAATAAAGCTGCCTTCACCTCCTCTTCAACAAATGGTCTCATCAATCGCTCGTTCATAGGCTCTGTAATTTTATGTGGCACATGGTGAAGTACTGTATCGATATTGGTATGTTCCTGAGCTGTGTACAAACTCCTATAAAACTGTTGTACCTCTGCATGTATATCCTCCTTTGTCTCACAGACCGAGCCATCCGCAGCCTGTAGACTACATATCCTGTTCCTGCTCTTACGTGCAGCAGCACGCCCCTGAAAGAAACCGGTATTACGATCTCCTGCCTTGAGCCAATCAGCTCTAGACCTCTGACGAGCCATCAACTCTTCTTTGTGAAGCAGCTCAGACAGTTGTCGAGAAAGGTCTTTCTCTTTGCGTGTTGGGCCCCTGAACAGAGAGTTCGCTCTCTCCTTTTCATATTCCTTCCGAACCTTCTTTATCTTCTTCACATCCCCAAACTTTTTTGATTTCCAGTCTGTGAGCTGAACTTGCATATTCATTAAAGCATCATTTATGCCTTGCAGACCTTCGACTCCCGCGCCCGTTCGCCACCCATGCAGAACAGTGGCATCGTATGTTTCCTCCCTTTGCCATGCTTCTTCATACATAAAACGGTGACGACGTACACCCTCTTCTTGCACTAAGCTCTTCAACTTAATCGTGAGCATACAGTGATCAGACTTTGGAGATAAAATATGGTGAACGAACGGACCTGGGTATAAGCCCATCATCGCTGGGTTTGCCATATATCTATCCAAGCGAATTTTATCATTTGAGTCGCCTTGCTGCATATTGTCCCAAGTGAACGGAACACCCTGGAAACCAAGGTCGTGAAAATGATCAAGACACTCTCGAAAACCATCCATTTGCCACTCCGGGCGATCACGTACTCAAAATACTCTGAGTTATCCACAATTTCATTAAAATCACCCCCGCAGAGCCACGGGGCGTCACTCTGAGTGTTGAGCCAACGCAAAAGTTCCCAACTCTCGGCGCGTTCACTTCGTCTTGCTTTTGCATAGAAACCGGTAAACCACCACAACTTCCGATCACCCACCACATTCCTCACCATTACATCTATGTGTTGGTCAGAGAAATTGTTTGTAACACCCCCATGTAATAAGCACTGTGACACTCTGCTAAGTATGCCAAGTCATCTTCATTTGTAGTGCCTAGTCATAGTGGTTAATCAAAACAATTCAAATACTTCTCTGAAAATCAACTCAAATTCAAAAATGCAAAATAAAGTTGCTCGAAACTTGTGGAAAAAATATTCACCTTATAGCAAATAATCCAAAACTAATTGATGTTAAGGAACACAACATCATCATCAAGTCTAGATGGGCCTAATGCATTTGATCAGAGCCAAAACAGCACTTAAATGCCCCAATCATTTTTGAATGATTTCAAATGGGTTCCAAAAATGCCCAAACTTTTTGTGGCGGTGCTGTATATTGCAATACACTAGTGTGAGCAACTTACACATTTTTGCAATTCCATTTGGAGGTTCAAAATAATACAAAACCTTCTCTATTAAAATGAAAAAGCAAAAACAGAATATAAAAAGAAAAGAGGCACTGTGCACTGGGCCTAAGTGCACAGTGCCCCGTAGCCAGCCCACCAGCCAATCTCCCTCTTCTCTCCCCTGCGTGTCCGCGAGGGGATAAGGCCGAGGCCGTTCATCCCCCCTGGCCTCCCCGTTCACTCTCCCCCTCTCTCCCTCGCTCGCTCCTACCCTCTCTCCCTCCAGATCCGTCGAGCCCGACGCGGTCGCCGCCGCACCTCCAACGAAATCGCGGCCACCGGCGTCCGCTCCTCCCTCCGAGCTGTCCACGGGCTCCGCCGGCGACCTGCACTTCTTCCTCGTCCAGCTACGGGAGCCGGGGAGCCCTGCAACGCCTGGATCGAGCCCGTCCTCTTCCTCGCATCGCCAGCGCATCTCCGACGAATGCCGACGACCTGCTGCTCCTAATCTTCCAAAGGCCATCGTGCGTGCCGCTCGGTGAGCTTCCCCACCTCCTACTCCTCTCCGTTAGGTTCATCGCATGCCGTAGCTAGCTGCCGCCGTGTTCGTGCTCTGCTCACCGCCGACGAGCTCGTAGCCGTCGTTGTGGCTATTGTCACCGCCGCCTGAGGTCACGGTCGAGCTCCTGGTGCTCCCAGGAGCCCAACCAGCACGCGCACGAGCCTCCCTGTGCCCTTTGTTGATGAACCGAGCTCACCCGCAACGGCCGCCGCTCCATCTCGTCGCCGGTGTCTTTTTCGGCCTCCCCTGCTGCGGCCGAGGCCACCAATCGACGCGGCGTGCGAAGCTCGTTCGAACGCACACACGCACGCCCGAAACCGAGCCCCGTAGCGCGATTCCGGCCAACTCCGGCGAGGCGCCGCCGTTATTCTGGTCGCCGGAGCAACTCCGGCGTCGGCCGCCGACATGGCTGGACGGGGCCACCCCCTGGGTCGCTGGCAAGTGGGCCCAGGGGCCCCGATTGACCAGTTGACCTGGTCAACTATGGTGACGAGGCAGCCCCGAGCCACTGACATGTGGGCCCCCTGCGCTTAATTAAGTTAATTAACTTTTAAAATTAATCTGTTAACTAATCTAGTCACTGACTACTAAGGCCCACCCCACTAATTAACTCTTCTAGATTAGTTAAACCCTCTGTTAAACCCAGAGGGGGCGACAGGTGGGTCCCACCTGTCAGTTGACCCAGTCAACAGCCCAGCTGACGGCTGACGCAGTGCTGATGTCATGCTGACGCAGTAATCCTTTTTCTGTTATTTTAAATAAATCCAGAAAATGTTTAAATCTTTGAAAATTCGTAGAAAATAAACCGTAGCTCAGATCGAAAAACTTTATACATGAAAGTTGCTCAGAACGATGAGACGAATTTGATCGTGTCATTTGTTTCCATGTCGGAACCTCCTACGTAGGAGAACCCGTAACTTTTAGCCTAATCCCGGTAAATGAATAGTGCATATTCACCGGTTAATAAATTCCATCTTAATCCTAAAATAACTAAAATGACTTAGACAAATCTTTAGGCAACCCTGCACTGCATCCTAAGCATGGCATGCTATGTGTTGTGTTATTTGCCGTGTATTTATTTGTTTCCTCCCCCTCTTCTCTCTCGGTAGACCCCGACGTCGACGTAGCTCCCGAGACCGACGCAGCTCCGGAGGTCAACTACGCCCCTGACGACCAGACACTTGCCGCAGAGCTTCCAGGCAAGCACCCCCGTTTTGAGCATACCGATATCACCTATTCTTCTATCTCTTATGCTTGCATTAGAAGTTGTTGCTGTTACTGTTATCCTATATCTGCTGCATAGCCTATTTATTGTAACCTGCTATTGTTACCTACCTGCTTATCCTAAACTGTTTAGTATAGGTTGGGTAGAGACCCATCAGAGACCCCACTTTATCCCGACTGTCCCGCTGGATTATCAGAAGACCCAATCAACGGGATCGAAGACCAGGCCCCGGCACCGCACATCACTTCCCCCTTAGTTGCTCGACACTACTGGGTTACTATCGAGTGCCGAGGGTGATACCTCGTCAGCACTTCAGATGATAACCTTGTAGGTTAGTTAATCGGTCGTGGTCAGCGAGGGTGATTCCTCCTACATCACCCCCGATAACGACGTCGTCGTGCAACTTCTCAAGTGTGGACCTCGAGGGTGATTCCTCCTTCGTTCACCTTGATGATAACATCAGGTGGAATTCCATCGAGGGTGATTCCTCAGGGTTCCCCTTGGTGTTAGACACACAGTTACTATGGTTACTATGACTTTACACTGAACCAAGTTACTAAAGACGGGTCGGCCCTGAGGGGTACCCGCGCGAGCTTAATTGCGAGTGATGTGGAGTCGGGTTGACTTGGAGGGTGCCCGAGAGATGAATACGAGGCGTGGCCGGGCATTCTTAGCCCTTGCCTCAAGTCCTCGAGACGGGGCGACGGGGTCACATCGATCGTGAGTCTCTGCTCGTTACCGTGCGCTCCTAATTCACTAACGGTTTGGATATTTGATCCAAGGGGCCTCTGGCCTGACAGCACTAACCATCACGTGGGCATAGTATGGGCGTTCTGTGTCGTATGCATCAGCCGAAGCTTAATGGACGTCAGCGACTGAGCGGCGTGCGCTGGATTGGACTGGTTAAGCCCGCGCTTGTATTAAGGGGGCTAGGTCTGCTTTCAGCCGCCTGACGCAACGCGCAGGAGTTCCCGAGGCGATGGCCCAAGACCCCTGGGGGCATAGGTTTAGTCCGGCGTGCTGACCTCTCTATTAAGCCTAGGTCGGGTTGCGGCGTGTCATTTGGCCGAGGCCGGGCATGACCCAGAAAAGTGTGTCCGGCCGGAGTTAAGCGAGTGTGGTGGGTAAGTTGGTGCACCCCTGCAGGGAAGAAAACAATCTATCGATAGCCTGTCCTACAGTAACAGACACTCGGAGTTGTATACCGATCGGTACAACTAGAACTGGATACTTGAGATGACAACTGGATAGTATGGCTCTGGGATTGCTTTCTCGCAGGGAGTCGAGAAAGGATCTCTGGGCGAGGTTGTTAACACTACTACTTTACATTATGTTATTCTGCACTCTTCTAATGCTGCAAGGCCGCTGAAGATGCTGAAGATGCTAGTCTTCGATAGGACTAGGCTCTCTCTCTCTCTATTCTGGCATTTCTGCAACCCAGTCCACATATACAGCCTCCCTTTGAAAATGTTGCATATGTAGTGTAGATCCTTGCTTGCTGAGTACTTCGGATGAGTACTCACGGTTACTTTGCTTTCTTTTTCTCCCCATATCCATTTGACGCAACCAGATGACGGAGCCCCAGAGTCTGCTGCCCCCGCCGATGGCTACTACTACTACTACCCTCCCGGCGAGTACTTCTACGAGGAGCCGACCGACGACCAGGAGTAGGATCGAAGGGTCCTAGGCAGGAGGCCTACGCCTTTCGATCGTAGTGTTTTATTTTACCCCGCCTTCTTAAAGGCCTATCTGTAACTCTGTTATATCTGTACCCAGATATCTGATGCTTCTCCTAACACTTGTATGCCATCGAGCTATGTATTCGAGCCCTCGAGGCCCTGGCTTGTAATATAAAGCTTGTATGACTTTAATTATGTTTTAGAGTTGTGTTGTGATATCTTCAAGTGAGTCCTTAGGCTTGATCATGTGCAATTGCGTGTATGATTAGTGCACGATTAAGCCGGGGTCGTCACAGGTTGGTATCAGAGCCGACTGCCTCTAGGAATTCCCTTTTCCAACTCCTTGGCCGAAGTTGAGTCTAGTAACCGAAAACTGTTTTACTAACTTGTCTGTGTGGCTTGCGGGCCCACGTCACCAACTGGGTGGTATTAGGATCTTTTATTCCTCGTCCTTACTCTGGGACTCTGATCTCTCTTCTATTCGGGTTAAATAAATTTACTAATGCCGACACTTAGGATCTCATAAATTTCGTCCGCCCGGGGAGCTGGATATCTGTGCGATTTCCTTGTCATTGATCTGATTATTATGATAATCATTTTCCTTTCCATTGTTTTGTTTAACCTTTCTCCTCGAGATCTGTTATACTTCTCATCGTCAAATGACAATCCTGAATTTCCTTTATTTCAGATGGATCGTCTGTTTCCACCACGCCCTACGACGCAGCTTGTGCTTCGCACTTGGGCTCGTGATGCCCCTGGTTTTACAGCTGTCCTGATCGCCCTCCTGACCAGACTGGGTTACCGCTGGTACCTCGAGTACATGGTCTACGAGGTTTACCGCGAGTTCAACCAGGAGCAGTACTATGCTGATGTTCGTATCTATGATCAGCAGGATGACTCAGACACTGAGCTGTACCTTTTCCACGGTATCGGCGTGACGATTGAGATGGCAGTCCATGATGCCGCATACTCTGCTGTCGCACGTCTCCGAGGAGAGCTCAGTGTTAGCTTGGATGCCTCTGAGTTTTGATACATTCCGTATGCCCCTGCTGGAGATGCTACTGGATACTACACAGCTATCTGTGCCCTCAGGCTCTGGATCGCACTGTTCGGGCTCTTGCCGTCGAGTTGTTTGCCACTCGATCACGCCTCTACGATGCTATAACGCAATTGCTACCAGCTGTTCATGCAGGGATACATCCGAAGCACATCCTTTACCCGCGCAGGACCGAGATGCCACCAGGGATTGATTGGTCTGCTGTGGGAGGTCACACACCTGCACGTGGACCTCTTCTTTCAGTTCGAGACCGGGTTCTGCATCAGAGTGCACATGGAGCGCAGGATCCTTCCGCGACGAACATTCGTCGTCCGCACTTGCAGCTACCCCGTTTCAGTGGTTTTCTCCAACGTTGATGTAGCCTTTGCTATGTCTCGTTGTGTACTTCCTTATCGCGTGCCTGCGCGCCGCCTAGCATGTCTAACTTTTGAGTTTGCGCTGTTATGCTGTCCGTTTGTAACCGACTGTGTATGGATCTGTATGTCTTAAATGACTACTGTTAAGCATCTGTTACACTACTTAAATATTGTCGTGTTACATCATGTTTGATGCTAAACACTCGCAATAGCTTCTGCTAAACTACCCCTGTTGAATTTAGCAGGATGGCTGACAACAATCCACCACCGTCGCCACCGCCTGACTATATGGCAGCTATGATGCAACAATTCGAACTCAACCGCCAATTCATGACTGGGATTATGGATCAGTTCCCTCGTCCCAATGCCAACCAGCAGCCGGCTTCAATTACGCTGCCAGAGTTTGTGCGTCTCAACCCATCGGTATTCTTCAACACAGTTAATCCACTGGATGCCGATGACTAGCTGCGTGACATCTTCTATGAGATGGAGTCAGCTGATGTTCCTCCTGTCAGCTATGTCACTTTCGCGACATACTTCCTGAAGGGACCCGCGGCACAATGGTGGGCCACTCACAGACAGACCCTACCTCCTGGAACTATCGTCACCTGGGTGGAATTCAAGGCTTCTTTTCGTGCCCAGTATGTTCCGCAAGGAGTTATAGATCGGAAGAAGGCCGAGTTCCATAGCCTCGTTCAGGGCAACAAGACTGTAGAAGTCTACCAGCGAGAGTTCCTTGATTTGTCTCACTATGCTGAAGAAGACATCCCCACTGATGCTCGTAGGCAGGAGAAGTTCCGTGAAGGGCTACACCATGACATTCAGCTAGCCCTGCTCGTCCAAGACTTTCCTGACTTCGCCACCTTGGTGAACAAGGCTATCATGGTTGAGACTGGTTTGAAGAAGCACAAGGAAGCGACCAGACGCACCCGTGAAGCGGGCTCATCTTCGGGCTCGTCTTCTCAGAAGCGCCGTATCTGGATTCCTCACAGCATGTACCGTCCAACAGCTCCAGTGTACAGGCCTGCTTATGCTGCACCTCGTCTGCCTCCTCCACCACCGAGGCAGCCTCTTCGAGCTCCTGCACCACGTCCAGACAGTGGAGTCTGCTTCAAGTGTGGCCAGCCAGGTCACCGTGCCAGAGACTACTCTCAGGTTCAGAATCAGCTAGCACTTCCTCCTGCTGGCCGTGGAATTGGTCGTGGAATTTCTCAGCCTCGCAACAACAATGTCAGGCCTTCTTCTGGTCATGGGAAGAACTATCACGTCAACATGGCTGAAGCTTAAGATCAACCTGAATCTGTGATGGGTACACTTCTTGTTAATTCAGTACTCGCATCTGTTTTATTTGATTCAGGAGCATCGCATACATTCATGTCAGAACATTTTGCACTCATGCATGACGTTAGAAGTGAAGCGCTACACCATTCTTTAGCTCTAAACACTCCCGCGGGCCAGTGCCGAGCCTTCGTGTTCAGCCCCGATGTCATCATTGATATTGAAGGGTTAAAGTTCCGCGCTTCTCCCATTATACTCAAGTCTTCCTCGATTGATCTTATTCTAGGAATGGATTGGTTGAAGGCTCATTATGCCTCAATCAATTGCGCCACTAAGGTTGTACACCTCCTGCACCCATCAGATGAGATAGTGAATTATCATGCTCATATCACTCAGAACGCCGAGGCTCGGATTTATGCCTTGAATGCGTTAAACGCTTCTCTGCTTGAGGGGATCGAAAACATTCCAGTCGTCCATGACTTCCAGGATGTTTTTCCAGAAGAACTTCCAGGAATACCCCCTGCTAGAGCTGTCGAGTTTGTCATTGACTTGAAACCTGGCACTACCCCTATTGCGAAGCGTCCTTATAAGATGCCTCCGCACCACCTTCTCGAGCTTAAGGAAGAAATCGACAAGTCATTTAAGAAGGGTTTCATCTGTCCCAGTTCCTCTGCCTGGGGAGCACCTTCTCTCTTTGTCAAAAAGAAAGATGGTACGAATAGGTTGGCCCAAGATTACCGTCCTATCAACCAAGCAACCATTCATAATAAATATCCGCTTCCTCGGATCAAAGATTTATACGATCAACTTGCTGGATCATCAGTGTTTTCTAAACTCGACTTGAGGTTGGGTTATCACCAGATCCGTGTCCGTGAAGAGGATATTCCGAAGACTGCCTTCGTTACTCGTTATGGCTCCTATGAATACACCGTCATGTCATTTGGCCTAACAAATGCTCCAGCTACGTTCTCACGCCTGATGAATTATATCTTCATGGATTACCTTGACAAGTTCGTCGTGGTTTATCTGGATGATATTTTGGTATATTCGAAGAATAAGGAAGAACACGCTGAACATCTTCGTGTTGTTCTGGAAAGGCTTCGTGAACACAAGTTGTATGCCAAGTACTCTAAATGTGAATTCTGGCTTTCTGAAGTAACCTACCTTGGACATGTGATTTCCAAGAACGGTATCGCCGTTAACCCGGAGCGTGTTCAGGCTATTCTTGACTGGACTCCTCCGAAGAATGCCAAGCAAGTGAGAAGTTTTCTCGGCCTTGCAAGTTATTGCCGTCGATTCGTCGAGAATTTTTCCAAGATTGCCAAGCCCCTGACTAATCTGCTTCACAAAGGCGTTAAGTTTGAGTGGACAGACAAATGTCAGGAAAGTTTTCAGACCCTCAAGGACAAGCTAACTTCTGCTCCAGTGCTTGCTCCTCCGGATTCTCGCAAGGACTTTGTGATATATTGCGACGCTTCTCGTCAAGGATTAGGCTGTGTCCTAATGCAAGAACGGAAGGTAATTGCATATGCCTCGTGACAATTGCGTCCGCATGAAGAAAACTATCCAGTGCATGATCTCGAACTCGCTGCTGTGATCTATGCTTTGAAGCAGTGGCGACATTACCTTCTTAGTAACCGGTGTGAGATCTATACCGATCATCAGAGTCTGAAGTATTTGTTCACTCAACCAGATCTTAATCTCCATCAATAGCGATGGTTGGAAACAATCATGGACTGTGACTGTGGTATTTCTTATACCCCTGGCAAGGCTAATGTGATGGCTGATGCCTTGAGCCGCAAGTCCTATTGCAACAACCTCATGGTTAAGCGAGCTCAACCCCAGCTTTATGAAGAACTGCGCAAGTTAAACCTCTGTATCGTTCTGCAGGGTTCTCTTAATAACCTTGTCGTACAGCCAGATCTTGAGAAAGCTGTTAAGGATGCGCAAGCTAAAGATGTCGAAATTGATTAAATGAAGAAAGAGCTTCACCTTGAGAAGTACAGGGATTTCTCGGTTGCTGAAGATGGAACCTTGTATTTCAGAGACCGCATTGTGGTACCTCGCTTCGAACTTATGACTGACAAAGTCATGAAGGAGGCACATGATACACCGCTGTCTATACATCCGGGTAGCACCAAGATGTATCGTGATCTCCGACAAAGGTACTGGTGGTCTAAAATGAAGCAGGATATTTCTCGTTATGTTGCTGAATGTGACGTTTGCCGTCGCGTGAAAGCAGAACATCAGAAGCCTGATGGAATTCTGCAGTCGCTCCCTATTCCTTTATGGAAATGGGATAAGGTTCAAATGGATTTCATTACTGGCTTCCCAAGTCACAGAAGGGTCACGATGCTATTCTTGTCGTCGTCGACCAACTCTCTAAGGTTGCACACTTTCTGCCTGTCAAGGAGACTATCACTGCTAGTCAGTTAGCAGAGTTGTATATCTCCAGAATTGTTTCACTCCACGGTATCCCGAAGGAGATCAGTTCGTACCGTGGCGGTCTTTTCACTTCCAAATTCTGGGAAAGTTTCCAAGAAGCTATGGGAACTCACATCACCTGGAGTTCGGCTTATCATCCCCAGTCCCAAGGCCAAGTTGAACGAGTGAATCAAGTACTTGAAGACATGCTTAGAGCTTGTGTTATATCTTTCGGTAAGAAGTGGGAAGAATCTCTCCTGTATGCCGAATTCTCTTATAACAACAGCTATCTAGCCAGCTTGAAAATGGCCCCCTTCGAAGTACTTTACGAACATAAGTGTCGAACCCCTCTGAATTGGTCAGAAACTGGGGAACGACCACTCGTGGGACCGGACATTATTCAACACGCCGAAGAACAAGTCCGCATTGTCCGAGAAAATCTCAAGGTGGCTCAGGACCGCCAGAAGAGCAACTATGATCGCAAACGATGGGCTTGACCTATCAACCAGGTGATCAAGCCTATTTGCGTGTCACTCCCATGAAGGGCACTCGTCGTTTCGGAATCAAGGGCAAGCTAGCTCGACGCTACATCGGCCCCTTTCGCATTGTTGCCAGACGTGGACAGGTGGCTTATAAATTGGAGTTGCCACCGCAATTCTCTCATATCCACGACGTCTTCCATGTGTCGCAACTTCGTAAATGCTTCAAGGAATCTCCGCACCGCGCAGTGGATCACGAGATGATCGAATTACAAGATGATCTTTCTTATAAGGAGCATCCAATCCGCATTCTTGATGAAGCTGAACGTCGGACTCGTCAGAAGACGACCAAGTTCCTTAAAGTGCAGTGGTCGAATCATATTGAAGATGAAGCCACTTGGGAACGCGAGGATCATCTTCGGGAAGAATATCCCGACCTCTTTCCTTCTACCTCCTAAATTCTCGGGACGAGAATTTCTTTTAGAAGAGGAGAATTTGTAACACCCCCATGTAATAAGCACTGTGACACTCTGCTAAGTATGCCAAGTCATCTTCATTTGCAGTGCCTAGTCATAGTGGTTAATCAAAACAATTCAAATACTTCTCTGAAAATCAACTCAAATCCAAAAATGCAAAATAAAGTTGCTCAAAACTTGTGGGAAAAATGTTCACCTTATAGCAAATAATCCAAAACTAATTGCTGTTAAGGAACACAACATCATCATCAAGTCTAGATGGGCCTAATGCATTTGATTAGAGCCAAAACAACACTTAAATGCCCTAATCATTTTTTGAATGATTTCAAATGGGTTCCAAAAATGCCCAAACTTTTTGTGGCGGTGCTGTATATTCCAATACACTAGTGTGAGCAACTTACACATTTTTGCAATTCCATTTGGAGGTTCAAAATAATACAAAACCTTCTCTGTTAAAATGAAAAAGCAAAAACAGAATATAAAAAGAAAAGAGGCACTGTGCACTGGGCCTCGTAGCCAGCCCACCAGCCCATCTCCCTCTTCTCTCCCCTGCGTGTCAACGCGCGCCTGGCCGCGTCGGCGAGCGTCGCTCGGGCGCCGACACCGCGATGCCGCGGCCGTCCGCGAGGGGATAAGGCCGAGGCCGTTCATCCCCCCTGGCCTCCCCGTTCACTCTCCCCCTCTCTCCCTCGCTCGCTCCTACCTTCTCTCCCTCCAGATCCGTCGAGCCCGACACGGTCGCCGCCGCACCTCCGACGAAATCGCAGCCACCGGCGTCTGCTCCTCCCTCCGAGCTGTCCACGGGCTCCGTCGGCGACCTGCACTTCTTCCTCGTCCAGCTACAGGAGCCGGGGAGCCCTGCAACGCCTGGATCGAGCCCGTCCTCTTCCTCGCATCGCCGGCGCATCTCCGACGAACGCCGACGACCTACTGCTCCTAATCTTCCAAAGGCCATTGTGCGTGCCGCTCGGTGAGCTTCCCCGCCTCCTGCTCCTCTCCGTTAGGTTCATCGCGTGCCGTAGCTAGCTGCCGCCGCGTTCGTGCTCTGCTCGCCACCGATGAGCTCGTAGCCGTCATTGTGGCTATTGTCACCGCCGCCTGAGGCCACGGTCGAGCTCCTGGTGCTCCCAGGAGCCCAACCAGCACGCGCACGAGCCTCCCCGTGCCCTCTGTCGACAAACCGAGCTCACCCGCAACGGCCGCCGCTCCATCTCATCACCGGCGTCTTTTTCGGCCTCCCCTGCTGCGGCCGAGGCCACCAATCGACGTGGCGTGCGAAGCTTGTTCGAACGCACCCACGCACGCCCGAAACCGAGCCCCGTAGCGCGATTCCGGCCAACTCCGGTGAGGCGCCGCCGTTATTCTAGTCGCCGGAGCAACTCCGGCACCGGTCGCCGACGTGGCTGAACGGGGCCACCCCCTGGGTCGCTGGCAAGTGGGCCCAGGGGCCCCGGTTGACCAGTTGACCTGGTCAACTATGGTGACGAGGCAGCCCCCAGCCACTGACATGTGGGCCCCCTGCGCTTAATTAAGTTAATTAACTTTTAAAATTAATCTATTAAATAATCTAGTCACTGACTACTGGGGCCCACCCCACTAATTAACTCTGTTAGATTAGTTAAACCCTCTGTTAAACCCAGAGGGGCTGACAGGTGGGTCCCACCTGTTAGTTGACCCAGTCAGCAGCCCAGCCGATGGCTGACGCAGTGCTGATGTCATGCTGACGCAGTAATCCTTTTTCTGTTATTTTAAATAAATCCAGAAAATGTTTAAATCTTTGAAAATTCGTAGAAAATAAACCGTAGCTCAGATCGAAAAACTTTATACATGAAAGTTGCTCAGAACGACGAGACGAATTTGATTGTGTCGTCTGTTTCCATGTCGGAACCTCCTACGTAGGAGAACCCGTAACTTTTAGCCTAATCCCGGTAAATGAATAGTGCATATTCATCGGTTAATAAATTCCACCTTAATCCTAAAATAACTAAAATGACTTAGACAAATCTTTAGGCAACCCTGCACTGCATCCTAAGCATGGCATGCTATGTGTTGCGTTATTTGCTGTGTATTTATTTGTTTCCTCCCCCTCTTCTCTCTCGGTAGACCCCGACGTCGATGTAGCTCCCGAGACCGACGCAGCTCCGGAGGTCGACTACACCCCTGACGACCAAACACTTGCCGCAGAGCTTCCAGGCAAGCACCCCCGTTTTGAGCATACCGATATCACCTATTCTTCTCTCTCTTATGCTTGCATTAGAAGTTGCTGCTGTTACAGTTATCCTATATCTGCTGCATAGCCTGTTTATTGTAACCTGCTATTGTTACCTACCTGCTTATCCTAAACTGTTTAGTATAGGTTGGGTAGAGACCCATCAGAGACCCCACTTTATCCCGACTGCCCCGCTAGATTATCAGAAGACCCGATCAACGGGATCGAAGACCAGGCCCCGGCACCGCACATCACTTCCCCCTTAGTTGCTCGACACTACTGGGTTACTATCGAGTGCCGAGGGTGATACCTCGTCAGCACTTCAGATGATAACCTTGTAGGTTAGTTAATCGGTCGTGGTCAGCGAGGGTGATTCCTCCTACACCACCCCCGATAACGACGTCATCGTGCAACTTCTCAAGTGTGGACCTCGAGGGTGATTCCTCCTCCGTTCACCTTGACGATAACATCAGGTGGAATTCCATCGAGGGTGATTCCGCAGGGTTCCCCTTGGTGTTAGACACACGGTTACTATGGTTACTATGACTTTACACTGAACCAAGTTACTAAAGACGGGTCGGCCCTGAGGGGTACCCGCGCGAGCTTAATTGCGAGTGATGTGGAGTCGGGTTGACCTGGAGGGTGCCCGAGAGTTGAATACGAGGCGTGGCCGGGCATTCTTAGCCCTTGCCGCAAGTCCTCGAGATGGGGCGACGGGGTCACATCGATCGTGAGTCTCTGCTCGTTACCGCGCGCTCCTAATCCACTAACGGTTTGGATATTTGATCCGAGGGGCCTCTGGCCTGATAGCACTAACCATCACGTGGGCATAGTATGGGCGTTCTGCGTTGTATGCATCAGCCGAAGCTTAATGGACGTCAGCGATTGAGCGACGCGCGTTGGATTTGACTGGTTAAGTCCGTGCTTGTATTAAGGGGGATAGGTCTGCTTTCAGCCGCCTGACGCAACGCGCAGGAGTTCCCGGGGCGATGGCCCAAGACCCCTGGGGGCATAGGTTTAGTCCGGCGTGCTGACCTCTCTATTAAGCCTAGGTCGGGTTGCGGCGTGTCGTTTGGCTGAGGCCGGGCATGACCCAGAAAAGTGTGTCCGGCCGGAGTTAAGCGAGCGTGGTGGGTAAGTTGGTGCACCCCTGCAGGGAAGAAAACAATCTATCGATAGCCTGTCCTACAGTAACGGACACTCGGAGTTGTATCCCGATCGGTACAACTAAAACTGGATACTTGAGATGACAACTGGATAGTATGGCTCTGGGATTGCTTTCTCGCAGGGAGTCGAGAATGGATCTCTGGGCGAGGTTGTTAACACTACTACTACTTTACATTATGTTATTCTGCACTCTTCTAATGCTGCAAGGCCGCTGAAGATGCTGAAGATGCTAGTCTTCGATAGGACTAGGCTCTCTCTCTCTCTCTATTCTGGCATTTCTGCAGCCCAGTCCACATATACAGCCTCCCTTTGAAAATGTTGCATATGTAGTGTAGATCCTTGCTTGCTGAGTACTTCGGACGAGTACTCACGGTTGCTTTGCTTTCTTTTTCTCCCCATATCCATTTGACGCAACCAGATGACGGAGCCCCAGAGTCTGCTGCCCCCGCCGACGGCTACTACTACTACTACCCTCCCGGCGAGTACTACTATGAGGAGCCGACCGACGACCAGGAGTAGGATCGGAGGGTCCTAGGCAGGAGGCCTACGCCTTTCGATCGTAGTGTTTTATTTTACCCCGCCTTCTTAAAGGCCTATCTGTAACTCTGTTATATCTGTACCCAGATATCTGATGCTTCCGCTGACACTTGTATGCCATCGAGCTATGTATTCGAGCCCTCGAGGCCCTGGCTTGTAATATAAAGCTTGTATGACTTTAATTATGTTTTAGAGTTGTGTTGTGATATCTTCAAGTGAGTCCTTAGGCTTGATCATGTGCAATTGCGTGTATGATTAGTGCACGATTAAGCCGGGGTCGTCACATTCTTTAGGGTCACATCAACTTCTTTTGACCAGAACAAAGCCAGGCCACCACTTAGTCCATTGCTGCTAACTAGATAGTAGCCCTCAAAACCTAACCGCGACGTCAAATCATTGACTCTCCTTCCCTCGATCTACGTCTCACACAAGAAGACCAGGGCGGGCACTTCTTGCTTCACTAGGTTGTGAAGCTCTTGAACTGTCTCCGGGTTCCCAAGCCCGCGACAGTTCCACGATAGATAGTTCATTGTGACCCGCGGGGCTGGTTCGCAGCCTCCACCGATGTGTGAGCAGCATCCTCTACTGCTTTCTTTTTCTTTGAGTCCCTACTGTCATCCCTCGACCCCGATGATTCTTGCTCCTCGCTCTGCCTCTTCCTATTTAAAGTGTCCTGGTCTTGCCGAAGAAGAACGTTCCCCATGGGCCCATTCATATTCGTGGTATTGTCCATTGCTACACGATGGTAGACAGTATTATTCCCACGACCATTGCGCTGACCACCCCGGCCATTCCCACCTCGACCTCTTGCATTAAACTGGTAAACAGTTTGTTTCACTTTACCCATTGCCGGTTTTTCCGGCGAGGTCACCTCGATTCCTGGCTCAACCTCCTCACCCGCCTGCTCATCTTCCTTGTGCTTGCCACCCTCGCTCGGCCCTTCAGGTTTATATGCAGGAGCGCTGCCCCAGCTTTTGTTACGGTTGGAAGTATATCTAAGAGCCTCACGGTATGGCGGTCGTCCAAACTCATCTCTCCCCGCCGGCGTGGGACACATCAGCTCTGCATGCCCCAGCAACCCGCAGGAGAAGCAAAAATACGGTAAACCTTCATACTAGATGTCAAAAAAATCAGTCACCTTTGATCTCGCCTTTTCCAGCTGAACCCACCGCATCAGCAGTTCATCAACCCTGATCCAAACTCTGAACCTCAAGCAGTCTCCAAAAGCAAATCCCTTCGCGTCAGCATCCAGAGCCACAACATTGCCAACCATGCTAGCAATGCGTTCAGGCCACGGTGGACATAGCATGTTGAAAGGTAGATTGATCACCCGCGCCCAAATCTTGAGTTTATCAAACTTAAGTTCTGACGGACGCGATCTGATGTTGAACCTCTCCAACACAATACAGTGCTTTCCAACTACCCATGGACCCCCATCTAGGATCCGATCACAATCCCTTTTGTTCTCAAAGCTTGCTACAAACACATTCTCTCCTGTTGGTCTGAAATTCAACCCCTTAGGGTTTCCCCAAGCTGGTCTGAGGGCGTCCCTAATGGTGTCAACATGTAGGGTTTTCCTGTACAGCACCTTGCCGATCAACGCAAACATGTTTTCATCTGCCTTATCGTCCTCCTCGTCGATCACTAGTTTTGCCTTCTCTTTCTCTGTCAGATTGAGCTTGTCCAACATCTATTCCACCGTCTCCGTCTCTTTCCCCTTGTTCCTCCTGCTTCCCGTGGCACTTGATTCCGCCATGTTTGCCTGGCTCGCCAGATCCGATCTCCTCCTCACCGGGGGCTGCCAAGGGTGGGCAGGGACACCAGGGCCCCTCCTTAGTCACCCCGAACAGACCTACCGAGAGGAATGGCACCGGAGCACGTAGAGAGCCGACGTTCAGAAACCCTAGCTCGCGCCCCGAGGAACCTTCAAGATCGCCCGTGCGCCGCCTCGTCACTCGAAACCCTAGGTAGCGTTTCGGGACTCGTGGTGGCGCAGCTTCCTACCAATATTATTTGGAGGGTGTTGCAGCTTCCTGCCAATTAAGATTGGCAGAGCTATGGTCAACCACTCAACCCCGCACGGGCCGGGAATCAACCTATGGTTGGACGATTAGGAGGACAGTGGTATCCCAGTCCACCAAGGTTCAAGTCTTAGACCTGACATTGGTGCTCGCATTTTTCTGAATTTATTCCAGGCTTCCGGTGATGTCCGTTCAGTGGGAGGAGACGTTCTCGTCAACTGCAATGCGTCTGTGGTGACTTCGTAAAATCTGAAGATGCTATGTCGGCTCAGTCTTCCGGAGGTGCTCATAGGGGGTATGATGTGCGTGTGTGTTCATAGGGTGAGTGTATGTTCGTGTATGTGAATGACTTCAATTGTACTGTGTTGAAAACAAAACTGCACGGGTCATGCCCCCAAGCCTTGGTAAAAACACATGAAGAAATTTTCTTAACTAGATAGATTGGACAAATAAAATAAAATATAGCTTTAGCAGCCCCCCACCCCCCCCCCCAACACACACACACACACAACAAAAGAACATATAGATTCTGTGTTTCGCACCCCCCTAAGATCCTGTCCCGCACATGCCTGCCATGTATGTTTCGCTCTAGGAGGGATATGTGCCTTATAAAGAACAAAAAGGTTGACAAAAAAATCATTGTAAAATGACTTCAATGGTCCTGCCAATTTCTATATGTCTTCAGAGAGATAAAAACACACAAGAAGAGATAAAAAGGAGCAATAGTAGTATGTCCGAGGCTAAATTCTGACCACCTGCTTTTGGATTGTAAAATGAAAATTTGTGTCCAAATTTTGCCATTAGGAACCATCGCCGCCGCCACAGAGACCATGATTATGCCACAACCGTTAAAGCACCCCCACCAGCAATTTCTGCCTCTTCCCCGCCTCCGACGGCAGCACGCCGAACCGTCAACCCACTCTAGCCCAACCGTTTATCTTCCACCTCCCTCGGCCGGCGTTGTCACATCACAGCTCCATTCGCGTGTCCTGCCAAAGACGCCTCCAACTTCGGTACGCCACCATCCCGACCTTCCCTCTAAGCCCCGAGTCTCCAGAGGATAACACACATGATTCGCTTACGAAGACATCACTATAGGGGCCACCGAATGATCTGCTCACGTTTTTTGGTTTGTGCAGTTTGCTAGCTCGACCTCCTGATGTAGTCGGCCGCCTGGGAGGGTTTTCAATAATATGTCATCTAATAATGGCCCAAAAGCAGGTGGTCGGAACTGACCGAGCGCATGCAACCACAAGGTCGATCATGAATTAACCATAGAAAGTTAAAAAAAAATCACTAGTATTATTTTGTGCAAGTATGCCAACTTGCATTGTGGTATGTTGCTTCCAAGTGGTCTCCTAGAATCTCATTCATCCCAGGTATACCTGGCCATGGGTTACCCGGCCCGGTCGGCCCGACCCGACCCGACCCAGTGTTGCCCGCGGGCCGGGCCTAGGCCTGAGTTTTGAGCCCGAAGCACACGTCAAGCCGAGCCTGAGCTTGGCATTTTCGTGTTTTAAGGAAGGGGCCGGCCCATGGCCCAAGGCCCGGCGGGCTTTATCACTTTCGGGCCGGGCTTGGGCCCAAAAACTAGGCCCGACGGCTGGGCTCGGGCCTAGGATTTTCTGCCTCGGGCTTTGGTAGGCCCGGCCCGGCCCAACAGATGGCCAGATATAATCCCAGGTAATCACCCATGCTAGCATGTCCAAATGATTAATAGTACTCCTTCTGATCCAAAATAAGCGTCGCCATTCTTAAACTAATGTTGAGGGCGTACAAAATATATTACTCGGTAAGACAGGTGTGTTCCTTAGCCGTCACAATTTGTGCAAAATATGAACCTGTCAAAGTCAAATACGGACGCGGCTGTTTGCAAGAAAGAAAGAATTGGAGGAGTGGCAGCAGTGGCACGGGACCAGTCAGGGGCGTTCATCTGGGCAAGACAAGCAAAGTATGAGGAAGTGACTGATCCACTTATCCTGGAGCTAACTGCATGCCGGGATGGAATGTTAATGGCTGTGGCAGAAAATATGCAGAGGATAATTATTGAGACAGATTGCCAAACAGTCTGCAGTATGTGGAATGTGGAGGAGGACGGATCTGCGGGATCGATGTTGATTAATGGGATGAAGTCATATCTCATAAACTTCCAGGAATTCAAACTGAATTTTGTACGTAGAAGTGCAAACACCCCTGCTCATCTTTGCGCTAGGGGGGCACTAGTTTTAGCTGATCATTCTGTTGATCATCATGTAATTCCTGAGAACCTGATTGCGGCTGTGCAATCAGACCTTGTTCCGCCTAATAATTAATAAAAGTGCCTTGAGGGCGGTTCTAAAAAAAAAGTCAAAATTAGCTCACTGGAATTTTATTTTTCTGAGAAGTGCAACACAACGACACGTTAACAGAGCAATCAGCGAAAGGAACAACACTCAACCTACAATCACACGCAACTACGCGGAAAGCGGGCCATATGCGTCAGCGGCACAGGCCAACGAGCCGCCTAACGGCGTGAGGGGGTGCCTAACGACCAACCCCAAGTCCCCACGCGAGGTAGACGGGCCAAACGGAGCTGCCATCCTTTCTCGAACCCTCCGCGCTCGTCGGATCCTTCGCGTGGCGGAGACGAGCACGAGTCGTACGCGTCCAACGGACGGAACCGTCACGGCACGGGATTCCTTCTCCACCCGGGCCCGTCACGAGCCGCCATAAATACCCACCCCCTCCTCCCCTCCAATCCTCACAACAGCTCCCAGGCACGGAACCAACAAATCCCCACCCAATCCCGTCTCCGATCGACTCGAGGCTCGTCGAATCCTCCTCCCTGCCGCCTCAAGGTACCGCGCTTGCTTCCCCTCTCCCAGTATCGTCTAGATCTGCGTGGATTAGATAGTTGGAGGTGTAGTTTCTGCTCCGATCTGATGCTGTGGGAACGATTCTTGTTGTCCGATCCGTTCGCGCATGTTAGCTAGGTGAAGCTTTGGCGAATTCTCAGGGATTTTTGCGTGTAGATTGAAGGGGGAGATCTGTTCGTGTTCGAGGTCAACTCCTTAAGCCGTATAGTCTCATATGCATGATTTATCTACTGGTTCGCCCGCTCCTGCGTGATAGACTCGTTCAACTCTTTATTATGGTCGAATTCAATATTAGCCTTTAGTCGTAATTCTTTCTCTCCAGACGCGTATACTGCCTGATGTGTCGCTCGTGCTCATATTCTGTACCGAGATAGTCCTAATATGCGTAGGGTTGTAGATTGATTTCCCCTGAAAAAGCTACGCTTCTTTCCTTGGATGATAAGCATGTCCGGCAGCTATGTGGAATCCTTGAGATAAATGGTCTTTAGATTCTTTTGGTGCATCTGCCGTTTCTCTTCATATAATGAAGAAAATATGCTGCTGCCGTTTGTTTATTCTCTACCGTCTGTAGATTGATTTTTCTCGGAAAAAGCTAGGCTTCTTCCCATATAAGCATGTCTGACAGCTACGTGGAATCACAATCTTTAGTTTCTTATGGTCACGAGCATGCACCTAAATATATGGCTACTGCCGTTTGTTTATAATTCTCTATGGTGTGATGTATAGAAGCTTATTTATGTAGTAGTGTTTATCATATCAGTTTGCTTCTTGAGGCTTACCATTCTGTTTGGGATTCTTCTCTACAGATGCAGATCTTCGTGAAGACCCTCACTGGCAAGACCATCACCCTTGAGGTTGAGAGCTCCGACACCATCGACAACGTCAAGGCTAAGATCCAGGACAAGGAGGGCATTCCCCCGGACCAGCAGCGCCTGATCTTTGCTGGCAAGCAGCTGGAGGATGGCCGTACCCTCGCTGACTACAACATCCAGAAGGAGTCCACCCTCCACCTTGTCCTGCGTCTGCGTGGTGGCATGCAGATCTTCGTGAAAACCCTCACCGGCAAGACCATCACTCTTGAGGTTGAGAGCTCCGACACCATCGACAATGTCAAGGCCAAGATCCAGGACAAGGAGGGCATTCCCCCGGACCAGCAGCGCCTGATCTTTGCTGGCAAGCAGCTGGAGGATGGCCGTACCCTCGCTGACTACAACATTCAGAAGGAGTCCACCCTGCACCTTGTCCTGCGTCTGCGTGGTGGCATGCAGATCTTTGTGAAGACCCTCACCGGCAAGACAATCACTCTTGAGGTTGAGAGCTCCGACACCATCGACAACGTCAAGGCCAAGATCCAGGACAAGGAGGGCATTCCGCCGGACCAGCAGCGCCTCATCTTCGCTGGCAAGCAGCTTGAGGACGGGAGGACCCTTGCTGACTACAACATCCAGAAGGAATCCACCCTCCACCTGGTGCTCCGCCTGCGTGGTGGCATGCAGATCTTCGTGAAGACCCTCACTGGCAAGACCATCACTCTGGAGGTTGAGAGCTCCGACACCATCGACAACGTCAAGGCTAAGATCCAGGACAAGGAGGGCATTCCCCCGGACCAGCAGCGTCTCATCTTCGCCGGCAAGCAGCTGGAGGATGGCCGCACCCTCGCGGACTACAACATCCAGAAGGAGTCCACCCTCCACCTGGTGCTCCGCCTCCGCGGTGGTCAGTAATTGCCCTGGCGTTTGACCTGCTGGTTTATCCTGGTCGTCCGGTGGGTGGTGCCCTGTCGTTCAGTTGAACTGTTTTCTCGTTCGTGTCAGTCCTACTGTGTTGGTTTAGTGAACTATCAAATCCCTGTGTCAGTCTTACTGTGTTGGTTTAGTGAACTATCTGTTGGTTGAAACAGTTGCTGGCACAGCAGTATCGTTCTAAGTAATGAATAAGTGAACTTCAGATATTGCGCTAATTTGCTGTTGGTTTTGTATATTGTGCTTGAATTGCTTGCTTGCAGTTTTGATATGGCAATGATCTTACTATCGCAGCCTATATGATTTCCTGCTTTCTCTTGAATTGCTTGCTTGATATATCGCGGATTTCTGCGATATCCTTCTGGACTAAATCATTGGGAAAATTTTGTTTTTGTCACTCTAGATTTTACCAATTTTTGTTGTCACTCTAGATTTTGACATTTCACTTTTGCCACTCTTAGTTTTTGATAATTATCACAATTGCCATTCCCTTGACAAAAGCAAAATTTTCAGAGTGGCAATTGTGATACATTTAAAAAGCTAAGAGTGGCAAAAATGAAATAAAATTATTTTGTTTTTGCCATAGAATGGCAATTGTAATAATTGTCAAAAGCTAAGAGTGGCAAAAGTAAAATGCCAAAATCTAGAATGACATAAAAAAAATTGGTAAAATCTAGAGTGACAAAAACAAAATTTTCCCTAAATCATTAGCTGTAATGTTCAGATTTGGATGATGCAATTTTATAATTTTATTCTTCAATCTTGTGGATCCTGCTGCTGATTGTTTCTTGAAATCCTTCTGGATCTGAATAATGCAAGTTGCCCACGTATGTGTGGGTTGATTGCTGCGTTATTGTGTGACCGGTTTCTTGTAATTCTCGGCCCAGTTTTTGCAGCGTGTGTAGTTAAAATAATCTTGAGTGTCGTTCATATAGTGCTGCTAACTTTTTCCTGGGTGCTTACTGTAATTCAACATTGCATTTGTGATTTGTCCCCTCCCCAGGGAAGCTTCTTCCATCTCAAAGAAGCTTCTGTCGAAAAGATGTCAACTTCTATATGCAAATTTATTATTACTTTTACGAGTCTAATTTGGGACATGGAGTATGTGAGCTCGAGCTCACATGCACCCTTGCTACAGTAAAACCGAAAAAAATATTAATCAAACTTAAAAAAATCTGAAATTTTTTGGCAACAAACATTGATGTGTGTTACATATGTGTGCCAATTTTCGTGATGAAATGACATTTGGGGAGGCTTCAGCAAAAAAGACAAAATCATGCTCGAAAAAAACTGTTTTTGGAAGCATTTTGGAGCATCCATTTTGTTTTTTTCACCAAGACTTGCATGAATGTTATTTTGTCATGAAATTTTGCACGCATGTAAAAAAGACATCAATGTTTGTTGTCAAAAAAATTCAGATTTTTTTGAACTATTTAAATATTTTTTCGGATTTTACTGTAGCAAAGGGTGCATGTGAGCTCGAGCTCACATGAGCACTTTCGGTCTAATTTGATGTTATTTCGCAAAAAAAGAGAGTGCATTTTCGGTCTAATTTGATGTTGATGATGTTAGTATACTTTCTACAGATTTGGTTCAACTTAAAATGATTGATTTAGGATAAACCTAGAACTTCAAATATTTCAAAATGGAACTTTTGCAAAGAAGGTTCAAATAGGCCTGACATGTCCTCTTGCATTTTCCGCTCTCATGCACATACACGGGTGCTTATGCTGCATCCCGTGCACCTATAGTTAGAAAAAGAGCATATTAACACAAAAAATGAAAAACGATTGGTGCTGGCCGACCGGCCTCGTGCTCGGCCGGTCGCATCGCCACGCACTCCTTTGTCGAGCCGTCCCATCTCTCCTTCCCCTAGCGCCTGCAGGGGGATGGCTGACGATTAAAGATCCTCAACGACGGTGTTGTTTGCTACATTTGGCGACGAATTTAGCTGTGACCGGCATCGTTTTTTGCTGGAACCGGCTACCAAATATGTTGCGTTGCGGTCGTGGCACACAGAGGATTTTTGCTGGAATCGGCCGCAATGAATGTTACAATCGGTGATAAGGAATGCTGCAACTGTCGGGCGGTGGTGCTGGAGCGAAGGTGAGTCGAGGCGACCGTGCTACTGCGGTTTGCTGTAACTGGCAAGTTTTTGCCTGGGATCGGCGCCGCCTAAGCTGGAACCGGTGATGACGGGATGATGCAAGCTCTATGGAGCGATTTTTTTGAGCACGAGAGGTCACTGCAAGGGCGGCGGACCGGTGGTGCTGTGAGCTCGGTTGCCTCACGCGAGGGGTATGGGTATGGCGGAAGCCGGCGGCGCTCGTGCCCGAAACGATTTTTTTTGGGAAAGAAGGACGCGATGTGGGGAGGAGGACTGGTAATAATGCTATTTTATAAGGAAAATTTAGAG
The DNA here is from genome assembly GCA_011799875.1 of Thinopyrum elongatum. Taxonomy (NCBI): domain Eukaryota; kingdom Viridiplantae; phylum Streptophyta; class Magnoliopsida; order Poales; family Poaceae; genus Thinopyrum; species Thinopyrum elongatum. The sequence continues at coordinate 151,814,734 of CM022302.1, read as the reverse complement.
CAATAGTTATACTGGCAAAAGAATAAATCATCTCATAGTAGGCCAATAAAAGCCACTAAAGTGGATTCTCTGATTTTTTATTAATAATAAATAACAATGTTGTAATTCCGAAACTAGTAATGATAAGATAGAATTTTAAAAAATAGGAAGGACGCCATCAATAGTAGCGTCCAGGCCTGGTCGCTGTTGCAAACCACGTCCACACCTGGACGCTATTCTTAGCAGCGTCCAATGTTTGGTTCAACCTGACCCAGAAAAGTCTTCGCTTTCGTCCAACCTAAGGGCAACTCTGACGTGGTGACCCAAACTGATGTAGATTTTGTTCGTTCTTTGTTCAATTGCATCGGTCAGGCGGACGTCAATGTTCATTTTTGTCCGTGGTCCGAAGATGCGAGCAACACAGACGAACGCATTTCACATTTGCGCTAGATTTCAGAAATTTTTAAAAAATAAAACAGCCAGCAGAAGTCAAATTTACATTAATTAAAACTAAAAAAATATTAAATGAAAAGATTAGAAAAAACAGTCAGTGGCGGGCAGTAGATCTAGGCATGGTCGTTGTCCTCCTCCTCCTTGGTAGGTCGACGTAGAACGGCGTCTCCTTCCACGGGAATGCCTGCTGGATGGCTGGCAGTGTCGCCGCTTGCTGCGTCACCAGCTGCTGCTTCTCCTACCGCTCGGCCTTCATCGCACGCTCCACAGCCTGCCACTCGGCCTCCTCGTCTATCATGCCCACCCACACGGGCGTGCACGATATACGACGGCAACGGGCGGTGCTGGTGGCAGTGGGGGCATGTTGGCCTCCACTCCGACCGCCGATTCAACCAGCGTGTGTGCAAGTCACCCCGGGCATAAAAACCGAAGACCGAAAACCGAATCCAAAAAGACCGAACTAGAAAAGACCGAATAAAATACGGTCTGCGCAAACAGAAGACCGAACTAATTACGGTCTGTTTGGTCCTCCTGTCTTCAAGACCGAATAGACCATATAGACCGAACTAAAAAAAGCCCATACGCAAGAGTGCAAGACTATATTTACCAAAAGGCCCATCCGGCCAGCCCAAGTTCATGAGCGAGATACACACATCTCATGATTCACATGCAACCAGCTGTTGCACTCTCGTTATTCTAAAAAAAAAGCTGCTGCACTTTCATTCCTCCTTTTCTTCACAACCATCCGAGCTGCAGTTCATCATCACCTCGTACTCTTACATGTTGGTCACCGGCTCGCTGTCTACTGTCTTCTTCCCGTGCTCCATCTCGCATCTGAAGGTAAGAAAGCATACAATACAACTGCTACTTGTCTGAATTTTCTTATGTATAGATGCACATCTATACACACATTTGTTGTCTCTATTTGTTGTCTCAGTACATATGCACCTTTGTACACACATGCAGTTTGTTACCGGAAATAACATGAATATGAGTTGTAGCAATTAATTTGGTCTGTTTGGTCGGGACCGAAGACCGAATAATAAAGACCGAAGACCGAAGAGTGAAGAACCGAAAAGACCGAAATTATTATGGTCTTCAATTATGGAAGACCGAAAAGACCGGACCAAACAAACCGAAAAGACCGAACGCCCGGGCTGATGTGCAAGACTAGGCCACCTGGCGAGCTCCTTGCACTCGGACTCCTCAATGGACCTCCTTGTGGCCTCCTCTGTGACGACCCCGGCTTAATCGTGCACTAACCATACACGTAAATGCACACGATCAAGCCTAAGGACTCACTTGAAGATATCACAACACAACTCTAAAACATAAATAAAGTCATGCAAGCTTAATATTACAAGCCAGGGCCTCGAGGGCTCGAATACATAGCTCGATGGCATACAAGTGTCAGTGGAAGCATCAGATATCTGGGTACAGATATATTACAGAAATAGAGATAAGCCCTTAGAAAGGCGGGGCAAAATAAAACTCTACGATCGAAAGGCGTAGGCCTCCTGCCTAGGATCCTCCGAATCCTACTCCTGGTCGTCTGTCGGCTCCTCGTAGTAGTACTCGCCGGGAGGGTAGTAGTAGTAGCCGTAGTCGTCGACGGGGGCAGCTAACTCAGGGGCTCCGTCATCTGGCGGCATCAAATGGATATGGGTAGAAAAAGAAAATAAAGTAAACGTGAGTACTCATCCGAAGTACTCAGCAAGCAAGGATATACACTACATATGCAACATTTTCAAAGGGGGCTGTATATGTGGACTGGGCTGCAGAAATGCCAGAATAGAGGGGAAAAGCCTATACCTATCGAAGACTAGCATCTTCAATCATCTTTATCGGTCTTGCAGCATTAGAAGAGTGCAGATTATCATAATGTAAATTAGTAGTAATGTTATCAACAACCTCGGCCAGAGATCCTTTCTCGACTCCCTGCGAGAAAGCAATCCCAGAGCCATACTATCCAGTTATCATCTCAAGTTCTAGTTGTACCGATCGGGATACAACTCCGAGTGTCCGTTACCGTAGGACAGGCTATCGATAGATTGTTTCTTCCCTGCAGGGATGCACCAACTTACCCACCACGCTCGATTAACTCCGGCCGAACACACTTTTCTGGGTCATGCCCGGCCTCGGCCAAACGATACGCCGCAACCCGACCAAATACTTAACAGAGAGGTCAGCACGCCGGACTAAACCTATGCCCTCAGGGGTCTTGGGCCTTCGCCCCGGGAACTCCTGCGCGTTGCATGGGCGGCCGGAAGCAGACCTAGCAACCCCTTAATACAAGCGCGGTTGCGTAACCAGTCCAATCCAGCGCGCGCCGCTCAGTTGTTGACGTCTATTAAGCTTCGGCTGAAGTATACGACGCAGAACGCCCATACTATGCCCACGTGATGGTTAGTGCTATCAGGCCAGAGGCCCCTCGGATCAAATATCCAAACCGTTAGTGTGTTGATAGTGCGGTAACGAGCAGAGACTCACGAAATATGTGACCCCGTCGCCCCGTCTCGAGGACTTGCGGCAAGGGCGAGGAATGCCCGGCCACGCCTCGTGTTCAACACTCGGGCACCATCCAGGTCCACCCGATCCCACATCACTTCGCTAATAAGCTCGCGCGGGTACCCCTCAGGGCCGACCCGTCTTTAGTATCATGGTTCAATGTTCAGTCATAGTAACCAAAGTATTCGTGTGTCTGACACCAAGGGGAACCCTGAGGAATCACCCTCGATGGAATTCCCTCTGATGTTACCGTCAAGGTGAACGAAGGAGGAATCACCCTCGAGGTCCACACTTGAGAGGTTGCACGATGTCATCGTTATCGGGGGTGGTGTAGGAGGAATCACCCTCGCTTACCACGACCGATTAACTATCCTACAAGGTTATCATCAGAAGTGCTGACGACGTATCACCCTTGGCACTTGATAGTAACCCAGTAGTGTCGGCAATTAAGGGGGAAGTGACGTGCGGTGTCGGGGCCTGGTCTTCAATCTCGTTACACGGGTCTTCTGATCATCCAGCGGGGCAGTCAGGATAAGTGGGGTCTCTGATGGTCTCTACCCAACCTATTCTAAGCAGTTTAGGATAACAGGTAAGTATCAACAGCAGGGTACAAGTAAACAGGCTATGCAGCAGATATAGGATAACAGTAGCAGCAGTAACTTCTAATGCAAGCATAAGAGAGAAGAGAGTGGGCGATATCGGAATGCTCAAAAGGGGGGTTGCTTGCCTGTCTGCTCGACGGCAAGAGTCTGATCGTCAGGAGCGAAATCGACCTCCGGAGCTGCGTCAGTCTCGGAAGCTACGTCGACGTCAGGGTCTATCGAAAGAGAAGAGGGGGAAGAAACAGGTAAACATAATGCAAACAAATGCAACACAGGGCATTCTACGCCTAGTATGAAGTGCAGGGTTGCCTAAAGATGCATCTAGGTCATTTTAATTATTTTAGGAATTAAGTTGGATTTATTTTCCGGTGATTATGCAGTATTCATCTACCGGATACGGACGAAAAGTTACGAGTTCTCTTACGTAGGGGGTTTCGACATGGAAACAGACGACATGATCAGATTCGTCTCGTCGTTCTGAGCAACTTTCATGTTTTAAGTTTTTTGATCTGAGCTACGGTTTAAAAGTTATTAATTTTCAAAATTTAAATGATTTTCTGGAATTATTTTTATTAACAGAATTGAATTATGACGCCAGCATGATGTCATTGTGATGTCAGCAGGTCAACTGCAGCTGACCAGGGTCAAACCTGACATGTGGGTCCAGTGAGACCCACATGTCAGTGACAGCGGCTTAACAGAGTAGATTAAAATTAATCCAGAGAGTTAATTAGCAACTGGCCCCACATGTCATAGGCTACTTAGCATTTTTAGTTTATTTTTTATTTATAAAACGTTTTAGCTAATTAACAGGGCGGTAGGGCCCGCGTGTCAGTGACACTGGGCTGCCCAGTCAGCAGTTGACTGGGTCAACCCAGTCAACTGGACCCCCCGGACCCACTGGTCAGTTACCCAGGGGTGGGCCCCACCTGCGCCACGTCGGCGACGACGCCGGCGACCAGAATTCGCGGCGGCGCGCGGCGGACCTCACCGGAAAACGTGTTGCGGCGACCGTTTCGAGCGGGGCTAGTCGCGTTCGAACGCGCGTGAAGAGCCGCATCCAGTGGTAACACTGGTTCGGCCGGAGACGGGGTAAATTGACGGCGGTGAGCGACGTGGCGGACGCCGGCGTTCGGGTGAAGAAGGAAACGGCGAAGCGGTGCGCTGTAGCTCGAGCTAGTGGGCTAGTCGTGCCCTACGCGTGCGGGCGAAGCTAGCAGTCCCACGCCCGTGACCACTTGGTCACCGGAGCCTCGTCGGCGACGAGGTCCGCGGCGATGGGCTCGGGCTCGTGTGGAGCAGCCGCTATGGGCGCGCCGGAGCAGAAGGAAGGGCGCGGGAAGGAGCTGCGGCTCACCTTGCGGCACGCACGTAAGGCCGTTGGGGAATTAGTAGTTGCAGAGGCTCGCCGGAGACGGAGGAGATCGACGGCGTCCCGAGGAAGAAGACGACGCGTTCGGTCGACGCCGGGCTCTTCAGCTCCTCCTAGCGGCTCCAGGGGACGTGGACGACCACGACGCTCCTCCCTGGCACCCTCAAGCGACGCGGGGAGGCCGGTGGCCACGGCAGTGGCGTAGCGCAGCGACGATGGCGCTCGGGCGCCACGGATCTGGGTGAGAGAGGCGGGGCCAACGAGAGAGGGAGAGGGAGAGGGAATGACGCGGAGGTCCAGGGGGAATGGACGGGCCTCGTCCTTATCCCCCCTGCTGTCGGCGGGCGTCGGTGGCTGCCGCGGTGTCGCGCGCTCGTCGGTGCGCGCGCGCGCAGCCATGGGCGCGGCGACACGGCGATGGAGAGAGAGGGAGGTTGGGCCAGGCGGGCCGGATCGGGGCACTGTGCACTTAAGCCCAGTGCACAGTGCCTTGTTTTATTTTTTTCTGTTTCTGTTTTCTATTTTCTTTTATTTATTTCTGTTAGGTAATTTTTTAGGGCACTTTGCTATTTTGTAAAATGTGGGACTAGGCCCAAATATTACAATGCAATATTCCTTGTCACCAAAAACTTGTTTGGGCAAAGTTGGTTTTCTTTTGGATTTGATATTATTGTAAATGATTTAACTAATGTTGTTTTGGTGCTGTTTCATATTGTTGGAGTCATTAAACTAGTTCCAATTCCATTGTGTATATTTTTATGAGTGCTTCTGGAATATTTGCTAGTTAGTGAACATTTTTCCAATAGTGTTTGAACAACTTCATATTTCACTTTGGAATTTGAGTTGATTTTCAGAATGGATTTTGAATTCTTTTGGTTAACCACTATGACTAGGCACTGCAAATGATATGACTTGGCATGATTAGCAGTTGATCTCAGTGGTAGTTACACAGGGGTGTTACATCCTCGAGGGCCACAATGTAGGCCTCCTAACCCCCCCCCCCCCCCCCCCCTCACCATGAGCGGCAGTGATGGTGAAGCGGTGAGCGCGCGTGGTTCACGGGGCGCACCCTTGAAGCACGACCGACAACGCTGGTCGTGCTCGGTGGCGAACCACGCGTCCTAGTTCGGCGAATCCACCGTGTACGCTAGGTCGTGGCGAAGGTCGTCCAGGAGTAGAGCACGGCGGTGGTGGATTTCCATCGGCTGCGTACGGCCTGAGTCCTGCACGGTCGGCACCGGAACCCTATCGAGGTTGAGGTGCCACCCGTGCGGCAGGTTCACGTCGGGCTACGACACCAGCACACCAATGCTTCCAGAAGTGCTGGCAGTGGTGCACCGACACGTAGAGGCAAAAGCGTGACCGCCGACTCAAGATGGACTTATCTGTTATCATAAACTAGCCAGTTACCAATTGTATTGCCCAAAAGTAACAACCTAGTCACCTATATAATGTACACTTGTAACCATTGAATAAATTGTACAGAAGACCAAACAAAGAAGATTCAACAAGGTCATGGAACAACTCACATGCTCCAACCATAGGTCGAGTGGATGATTCTAATGATGGGTGAATGATCCTAATGACAAGCGGCTTGTGAGACGATGTTGCTCCTCTGATTGGTGATGTCCGTGCTAGAGCTTGCTTACCGCCCAGCAAGGTAAGAAGTGATGGCTGCAAACGTATTAGAGTATATAGGTCATGAAACCTCTATCTATCAGAGAAAAACAACTCGGTTGAGCCCAAATCAGAGCACCAATCGAAGGGCATGACTCGACGCCATCCGTACTAGCGTCCAGGCCTGGATGCAATTAGCAATAGTGTCCATCCTGGACGTTGTTATTCCTCGCGTCCTTCCTATTTTTAAAATTTTCACCGGCCCTTTACCAGTTTCGGAATTATAGAATTATCATTTATTATTAATAAAAAAATCGGGTGGATTCTTCCACAGCCTGGCATCAGCTTCACCTGGCAGCGGTGGCTGCCCCTGGCAGTGCGCCGGCCTGGCGTTCTACGGGTGTTTGTGCCTTTGCGGTGGGCCTCTGGCCGGTGCGGCTCCGGTCCCGACAGCCCTGGACCTGCGTTCTCCAGTGTCCATGGGTTGCGGGTGTTTCTTCCGGCGCGGAGCCGGCCCGGCGCCTTGGAGGTTGCGTCTCCTTCGGCCCGGGAGACCTTGGCCCCGGTGGCTCGGATCCGCGTCCCCTTCCGGTTCTGGGCTCATCGGTGTCGGCGTCGCCGTTATGGCCCTGCCTCGGCCCTCTCTGCTCCGCCGCCTCCCCATCCCCGGCCACCTCGATGCCTCGTCCCCTGTCATGTCCAAGGCTCATTGTGTCCCGCGCGGCCCCCTCTTGTGATGGCAGTTTTTGACCGACGTCTAACCTCCAACTCCAGGTTCCTGATCCGGAGGCTATGGGATTGCTCAGACCAAGGCCAGGGAGAAATCCCTGCTCGGCTTGCTGATGCTGGCAGCGGCGACACTTGTGAGTGTCGTCCCTTCTTGGAGCCGTTGCCATGCCCTCCCTCTGCGCCCCTCTTCGAGCACCAGGGGAAACTCTAGGTCTGATTCTTTGGATCGGACGGCGATGTTGCCACGGCGTCGTTATCCTTCTTGAAGGCGTCGTCTTGTGTGCTCGCGGCGTCCCCGGTTATGAATTTGTGGTTGTCGGTTGCTGCGTAGGTTAGGATTTCCTCTCAAGTTAGGGGTTTTGCTATGATGTTTGCTTGTTCGGGCCGAGCACCCATTCTCTCTGCTCTGGGCACCTTGTTCACGCCATCTTGCGTTCATGACTTGTGTTGTGCCCCGTGTACTCATTCTATTTTCTTCTATCAATGAAATGACACGCAAACTTTGCATATTCGCGAAAAAGTCAACTTCACCCATGAAATTCTTTAAAAGAGTAACTGAACTGATAGCACCTATCGCAACACAACGAAGCGAATAGGAGGAAGATCCAATGGTGCAGGAGACTCGAAATGGGCCGCTGTGTGCCAACCTGCCGAAATTTGGGTCAGTCAATCGGCGCTTAGCACCGCCGAGCAAAAATTCAAATCAAAATTCATAACAATGCTTGGGATGCTTAATTTATAAGAGAAGGGATACCTTTTTTCTATGGAAAGCCCCACACTTTATTGCATGGGGAATAAAACTGCATCGTTCAAAATGGACACAATATGGATAATAAAATTATAGTAGAGGATGCAAAATGGACTACCCCCTCCCCCGGAGAATGTACGCATGCGCGCATACCTGCGTGTGCGTGTGCGTGTGTTCAAATGTATATTTTGTGAATTCTGCTTACACATGAGGCTGACACTGTCTACCGATCTTATCCAGAAGTCACCACCTTGGCAAAAATAAGTGCACAATTTCTTGACTCGGTACCATAATCATCATGCGCCTGTACTTGTTTAACGTGGGAATTATGAGTGGGTATATAGAATGCTTCAGCTTTTGTTTGATCCAATCCAAAGGTCTCAGCACCAAACTGAAATTATAAAACAGCAACAGGTCTCATTCACATTGGTTGAATTTCACGTATAGAGTATCAGTTTCGGAATATTATTGTCGCGTTGATCTATGCTGCCAACAAGTGGCAATCACTAGTCGCCAGCTGCTAATTGTGCACAATATAATTAGTTGAGCTGTCCAGAGCATACCAGATGGTTCAGCATTAGTGCATCGGTTGGTTGAACGTCCATTGCAGCTGCCCCAATCAAAGTGATGCCGTGCGCACAGATGTCCTGCTCTACAAGATATCTGTTCCTTAATAAACAGAAAGTTCAGTCAAACAATTCATGCATGCACTAGTCCTGCCAATTTTGTATTTCTTGTGAGAGATACAAAAATCTACTTAATGAACGTTGGAGAGATAGAAGGAGTTAATAATCATAATATGGTGTCTTGTGGTTTTGGAAAGAGCAAAATTCTAAAATGTGAAAGTCCAACTTTAGGAAGTAACACCTGTCTGTGGCTATAAAAGAGAAAGCAACAAGAAAAACATAGGAGATTTTGCAACAGGAACATGCACCATTCCTCCATGTAATGATGCAAGTAAACACACAATCAAACCCGCTCCTTGTGCAGGTTGTGGTTGAGTCTAGTCATTGAGTTGTTTGATGCTTGGGGTACATTTTAAACCAACTTCCTGCATTTATGTGGGATTGAGGGGACATGCTCTTGCATCCCTACCTCCATGCCTATAGCTCAAACAAATCCATATGACAAATATTGGATAAGAACAACCAAGAAATCACTAGTATTATTATTTTGTGCAGGTATGCCAACTTACATTGTTCGCTGCTTAACAAGTGGTCCACTATAATCTATTCAGATACTAAGCTTCCTAGAATTTAAGCCTCCTGGTGCATCGAGGCTTGTGGGGTCATTGGGGGTCTGCCTATAAGGTCGTGTGTCGTTTGGTTGATGGGTTTTGTTATTTTTTCTTTTAATTATTTTCCCCTGGTTTTCCTCTATTTTTAAAATTTATTTTTTCACATTCTAATTCATGACCATTTATTAAATTTTTTGAACATTTTTAAAATTATAGAACACTTTTTTTATAATTCATTAATATTTTTAAAGTTTAATTTTTAATCTGTCAACTTCATTTGAAATTTGAGAATATTTTCCAAAATCCATGAATATTTCTAAATTCTTGATCACTTTTACAAATGGGTAGGTTTTTTGATCTGCAATATTTTTAAAAGTTCAAGTTTTTTTAAAATTCATGACCATATTTGATTTAACAAACTTTTAAAAAAAATAAACGATAGCTGGTCTGTTATAAGATAGCGAGAAAAGTATGTTTTTGGTCCCTCAAGTTCCCAAAAAGTACAGACTTGGTCCCTCAAGATTTTTTGGTATACATTTGGTCCCTCAAGTCTCAGGACCGGGCAAGTTTGGTCCTAAACCAGATTTTGACCCCGTTGACCGGGTTTGACCGCCACAAAACCGCGTGATGAACAGTAAATTCGAGTTTTTTTATAAAAAATCTGAAATTCTTTGGGGTCCAATATGCTTACATGCGTAAGGTGCGACCAAATTTTCGTGGTCTTTTGACACTCGAGGAGCTTGTGACAAAAAGAACAAAAATATCTGTCTGATGAATAGTAAATTCCAAAAAAAAATAAAAAAAATTCTGAAAAATTTTGGTGTCCAATATGGTTACATGCGCAAGGTTCGACCAAAATTTGGTGGTGTTTCGAGACTCAAGGAGCTCGTGGCAAAAAAAAAACAAATTTTCGCTCACAAAAAATAGCCAAAATTTGTTTTTTTTTTTGCTAGAGCCCGTCCTACGTCATTTCATGACAAAATGTTGGTCGCACCTTGCGCATATAACCATATTGGACCCCAAAAAATGTCTGATTTTTTTTTTAATTTACTATTCATCGAACAGATTTTTTTTTCTTTTTGTCACAAGCTCCTCGAGTGTCGAAAGACCACGAAAATTTGGTCGCACCTTACGCATGTAAGCATATTGGACCCCAAAAAATTCAGATTTTTTTGAAGATTTTTTTTAAAAAACTTGAATTTACTGTTCATCGCGCGGTTTTGTGGCGGTCAAACCCGGTCAACGGGGTCAAAATCTGGTTTATGACCAAAGTTGTCCGGTTTTGAGACTTGAGGGACCAAATGTATACCAAAAAATCTTGAGGGACCAAGTCTGTACTTTTTGGGAACTTGAGGGACCAAAAACATATTTTTCTATAAGATAGCAGTGGAGCAAGAGGAAAAAATGCAAGCGAGTAAGTGAAGCACGGAGCCGAGCTAAGCGAGCGGGAGTTTCGTGGGCTAGCCTATGTGAATGTTATAGCATTAGTTCCACGGTTTCAATGTGGAATTGGAGCCCAAAGGGCTCACACAATGACTAACGGTTGTCGGTTGACACCAAGGCTGAAATATGAAAAATGACACCATAACAACGAATTAAACAACTGCAGTCTCCCCTCAAAACAAATACCGTCTCTAGCAGCACCTCAACATGATATGCGAACGATAAAAAACAATATCAGTACATAACTAAAACCCAAGAAAACATAGAAAAACCAAAATGAAACAGCTGACAACAACAATTTGCTAGAAAAAAAAAATCCCCAAAGTGAAGAACGGCGCAACGAAGCACGCATTAGCCTCTAGTTTAATTCATCCCAACTAATCATCCATGAATGTATGTAAAAATGATCAGTATAAGATATTTGAAGGGTGTCCATTCGTAAGTACGAATTCGCCTAAGACCACGCACGTACGATAAATCTCTAGTACTCTCTTTCCTCCTTCACAAGAAAAGCTCTTCTCCTCTCGTCGGCGCCGCCGCCGGTCCGCCCCATCTCCGATGGCCTCTAGGCCATGGAGGTGCGGAGGATCTCGGCCTCCCGCCGGCGGGAGGGTCCCTGTTCTCGTTCTTGTTAGGTTCAGCGTCTTGGTTGGGGCTGTGTGACGGCGACGATGTTCCTTAGTAGTAGGAATAATGTCTCCCAAGTTCTATCCCCGTCCCGATGGTGTATCTAGCATCGTCGGAGGGCGTGTGGAGTTTTATCTCCGTCGGATCTCGCGGGATTCGGTCGGTGTTGATCTTCGGTGGATCTGTTTGGATCCGGTCTTCGTTCGTCTTCGCTTGGGTGTTTACAGGTTTGATCCTTCTGATCTACGACTTTCTTCATCGGCGATGATTGTTACTCTAGTGCGCTGATCCTATGGGGTCTTAGCACGACGACTTCCCGACTATCTACTGCAACAAGGTTTGCCCGGCTCCGGTGAGGGAGGGGCGATGACGGCGGCGTCTTCAGCTCGCTCTAGTGCTTGTAGTCGTCGCTAGATGGTCCACGGACATGGTTGTAATTTTTATTACCTTTGTTGTTCTTTGTACTGTCATGATTGAAGATGAATAGATTGAAAGTTTCTCGTAAAAAAAAAGTACAAATTCGCCTGCTCTAGAGTATGCCAATGTGTTCCTTCGCAATAACAAAAAGTGGGTTCCTTTGCCGTCACAAACTATGCAAAGGTATGGATCCGTCAAGTCAAAATTAGCTCACTGGAATTTTATTTCTATATAATAAGGAGTAGAGCACAATGACATGTTAATTAACATACCCTCCGATCCATATTAATTGTCGTTGAAATGGATATATACGGAGTGACTACTAGCATTTTTGCATTTTGTTAGAAGAGTTCATTAACATAGCAATTAGCAAGTCAATCAAGAGTTACTCAACTTATAATCACGCCTACCCGCAAAAAAAAAAAAATTACAATCACGCCTACTCGGGTCATACGCGCCATGGACACGGACGAAACGATCCATCTAACGGCGTGAATTTTTAATCCTAAATAAAAGAAAATCTAACGGCGTGAGTGGGGCAAACGCGAGGTAGACTTTTTTTTTTTTGAGAGAAAAAAACGCGAGGTAGACGGCCGTCCTCTCTCGAACCCTCCGCGCGTGTCGGACCCTTCGCAGAGATCGCGTGGCGGACCGTCACGGCCCGGGATTCTTCTCCCACCCGGCCCGTCACCACCCGGCATAAATACCCGCCCCCGCTCCTCCTCGCCTCCAAAGTCCAAACTCGCCACCGCCCCAAGGAACGGAACCAACAAATCCCCAACAAATCTCGCCTCCGATCGACCCGAGGCTCGTCGAATCCTCCTTCCCCACCGCCTCAAGGTACGGCGATTCCTTCCCCTCTCCCTGTATCGTCTAGATCTGCGTTTCCGTGGTGCTCCGTGAGTAGTTTGGCGTGTAGTACTGTGGAATTTGGCTCCGGTCTGTTGTTAGATCGGTGAAGCTTTTGCGAATTCGTGGGGATTTTGCGTGTGCTACTCTGTATTGAATGAGTAGATGTGTTCGTGTTCAGGATGAATGGTCTCATCATATTTTAATCTATGCATGTTTTATGTACTAGTTCGTCAGTTACTGCTCATAGATTCGCCCAAGTAGCTTGCGTGCCATGTTAAAAAAAATCTATCTGGACGTGCATACAGCCTGATCTGTCGCTCGTGATGGTCCTAATAGGCCTAGTATGATTGTAGATTGGTTTTAACCCGAAGATAGGTTTCTTTTCTTAGAAGATGATAAGCATGGCCGGGCAGTTATATGGGGATCCTTGAGATAATTGATAGTCTAGATGTGCAAGAACCTATTTGTTCGCTGGTATCTCTTTGATGAAGAAAATATGCTGCTGCCGTTTGTTGAGTCTCTGGCTTGATGAATAAACTTATCTATTTGCGTTGTTAGATTGGTCAATCTGTAGCGAATTCCTAGGATTTTCGTGTGCTGATCTTGTGTTTTATTTCGTAATTTTTACTGAAGGGTTATGCCTACCGTCTTCCAGGCCAATTCCTGATGCTGTATGATCTATATGCATGTTTTATATATTACATTTAGTCTGTTCTGGTTTGATAGCTCTTTATGATCCAATTCAATAGTAGCTTGTCTGCGATTGTTTTTTCCTCTGCGCGCGTATGCTGCCTGATCTGTATTTCTTGATCAGATTGCTGTTGTACCGAATCATTGAGATAGCAAATACATGTAGCCTAGTGTCAGATGTACTTGATTTATTACCCTGAAGCTATGTTTCTCCTAGATAATAAGCATTTCAGGCAGCTTGGAATCCGAATCCTTAGATCAATGAAATCTGTAGACTTTTATGTTACATATGCATGGACCTATCGTCTATAATATCTTCAATGAAAATATATGCTGCTGCCATAGAAGCTTATCCAAGCTAGGTTTCTCGTAGATACTAAGCATGTCAGGCAGCTATGTCGAATCCAAATGAAATATGTAGAAATTTATGTATCGTCTGTAATATCTTCAGTGAAAAAATATGCTGCTGCCATAGAAGCTTATCCATGCATTAGTATTTGTTGTTCTGTCATTGTGAGTTTGCTTGGTCTGCTTCTTTATGCTTACCATCCTGTCCGTGATTCTTCTTTGCAGATGCAGATCTTTGTGAAGACACTCACGGGCAAGACCATCACCCTTGAGGTGGAGTCGTCTGACACCATCGACAATGTCAAGGCCAAGATCCAGGACAAGGAGGGCATTCCGCCGGACCAGCAGCGTCTCATCTTCGCTGGCAAGCAGCTTGACGACGGGAGGACCCTTGCTGACTACAACATCCAGAAGGAGTCCACCCTCCACCTTGTCCTGCGTCTACGTGGTGGCATGCAGATCTTTGTGAAGACCCTCACCGGCAAGACCATCACTCTGGAGGTTGAGAGCTCTGACACCATCGACAACGTTAAGGCCAAGATCCAGGACAAGGAGGGCATTCCCCCGGACCAGCAGCGCCTTATCTTTGCTGGCAAGCAGCTGGAGGATGGCCGCACCCTTGCCGACTACAACATCCAGAAGGAGTCCACCCTCCACCTGGTGCTGCGCCTGCGTGGTGGCATGCAGATCTTCGTGAAGACCCTCACTGGAAAGACCATCACTCTGGAGGTGGAGAGCTCCGACACCATCGACAACGTCAAGGCCAAGATCCAGGATAAGGAGGGTATTCCCCCGGACCAGCAGCGTCTCATCTTCGCTGGCAAGCAGCTGGAGGATGGCCGTACCCTCGCTGACTACAACATCCAGAAGGAGTCCACCCTCCACCTTGTCCTGCGTCTGCGTGGTGGCATGCAGATCTTCGTGAAGACCCTCACCGGCAAGACTATCACTCTGGAGGTTGAGAGCTCTGACACCATCGACAATGTCAAGGCCAAGATCCAGGACAAGGAGGGCATTCTCCCGGACCAGCAGCGCCTGATCTTCGCCGGCAAGCAGCTGGAGGATGGCCGGACACTGGCCGACTATAACATCCAGAAGGAGTCCACCCTCCACCTGGTGCTCCGCCTCCGCGGTGGTCAGTAATTGCCCTGGCGTCGGACCTGCTGGTTTATCCTTGGTCGGCCGGTCGGTGGTGCCTTGTCGTTCATTTGAACTGTTTTCTCGTTCGTGTCAGTCCTATGTGTTCGTTTTATGAAGTATGGAGTCCCCGTGTTATCTGTTGGTTGAAACCGTTGCTGGCGTATCGTTAAGTAATGAATAAGTGAACTTCGGATAAATCTGCTTGCCCTAATTTGCTGTCGGTTTTGTATCTTGGGCCTGAATTGCTTGCTTGCTTGCTGTTTTGATCTGGCAATGATCTTTATGATTGTTCCTGTGAAATCGTTCAGATTTGGATGATTGCAATTTTATTCTTCTATCTTGTTGTGCCTGCTGCTGATTGTTTCTGAAATCCTTTTGGAGCTGAATGTATTTGTCATTTCTTGGATCTCTGCTGCGTTATTGTGTGACAGGTTTTTGCCGCGTGTGTAGTTCAGTATTCTACTGTGACTAGTAGAGTGCCTGTGCGATGCCATGTCCTTTTGAATATATTGCTGGAATTATATAAACAAAATGCATGCGTTGCCATGTGCTTTTGAATATATTGCTGGAATTATATAATCAAAATGCATGTTAAATTTCACGTGAAGAGAATAGATAGCACAGGCATAATCGGCTAATAATTAAAGTCCACTTCACTTGCAACGTAAATTGATAACAAAAAAGGCAATATGATGATGTATACATATAGAGAGATTATCTAACTAAAACAATTAAAGTCCACTTCACTTACGACGTAAATTGATAAAAAAAAGACAATCTGATGATGTATACATATAGAGAGATTATCTAACTAAAAGAGTTATATAGAGAGATTATCTAGCTAAAAGAGTTACAAATTAAGATCCACCTGATGCGCTTAAAAAATTCTCGTATAATATTAAGAATATTGTATTTAGCTTCATTCGCATGAAATTTGAACAAGTATAATTAAAAAACCCTTTCTCAACTCATACCCAACCTGCACAAGCAATATATGTAATTAGCACGAATAATTCACGTCGAACATCTTAAAATGTGTAACGGAGAATACTCATTATGCAATCTGGATAAACTAATTCTTTATCGTTTCACCAAAGCATAAAATAAAATAAATAGTCACACACGTCCCTGCAATTTTTGAAATTAATATTATTTTGAATGTTATGATAATGCAATATATAAATTTATTGCCCGTCTATGCTCGTTGGAATACCAAGCGGAAATAAACATTGTCATCTAGATATATCAGAATTTCAGTCGGGTTGCTTTATTTCGAGTGCGTCGTTAAATTTCCTCACAAATCTTTGTAATTTCAGTAAATACCTAGGAGTTTTAACCTCTGGCGGCTGTGATGTATGGATAGGGTCCAGGATATATACACGGCGTGCATGTTTGTCAACAACGTACAAGAGTGTATCAGCCGATGAATGCATGTAGAAGATAAATGTGTAAGTGATAGCTATTAGAAATAGTAAACGGTGACAACAATTGACAAACGATCTTACTTACCATGTTGCACCATGAGATGTTGTGTATCACAGGCCAGCTATCAAACAATAGAATGTTCGTGCGTTGCTACAGGCTACAATGCATACAAATGAATCAAATAAATGATTAATGTCGTCTTCAAGGTTGAAGCTTATTTCTTCGTTATACGTCCAAACGTGTTCGGACATCATGGACGCCTAGCGGGCTTCCCAAAATCCAACCGTCTAGACAGTCCGGGCTCCCCAAAATCAAACTCATATGTGGGGGGGGGGGAGGATGCCCTTCCCTTTTCCTGCCAGATCCTCCCTTTCCCGCTCGGTTTCCCGTCGTAGCGGGATATTTCTCGCTGGAGCCTCCTTTAAAGTCGGATGACGCCCACCTCACCTTCGTCATAGCGCCCTCTCTTCTTCACACGGAACTTCCCCACGAACCGCTAAGGAGTAGTCCCCCACCAACCACCCTGCTGTCCGTCTTGATTCGTGGCCTTTGTGTTCATGCCAATCCGCGAAGCACACATCAACGACGGAGCAAACTATAGGGGAAGCATGCATCCCGAAAATTTTTGATTAACCCTTTTTTAGATATCACATAAGAGGGATTTCCACCACACACCCAAACACTTGTTTTTCATTTTCAATGCTCAAACGTGTAAAAATAAGGTATAAGAAAATTTAGCGGCAAATATTAATTTTACAGGTTTAGTTACTTTACAGATTATGGAATAAAGAAATATAAGATATGAAATCATTGCCAATTGAGTTGCACTTTCATTTAGCATAACCATGGCTTGCTGCTGTCATTGGCAACCTTGAACACACAAACTTGATCTACTTTTTGACCCATGACATCTTTTCCATCATATCCCTTATGGAAATCCTGCTATGGGTCTAGTTCAAAGTATCTCACACGATTGATGCACTGGGACATGCACTGCTTGCATACGCCAAAGCTTCTGGGCAGTGCCATGTTACAAGTAAACATCTTTATCATAAAATATAGTATTACTCTACAGTTCACTCTATCTTCACCAACACAAATGCAACAACACACAAGACGGATCTCATCTTAATAATGTTGTTACACAACAAACATAGCATTGGGATTTCATGCTCACATCTCAGGGCGATATTAGTCTGCAGTTTAGTTTCTCTGAAGTAACACTGAGATAGCAAACAGGGTGCATCATTCTCATCTTACATTGTTACACAAGTAACACAACAAACATAGCATCATGAGTTTTTGGTCACTTCTCAAGACATTTTCTTTGCTTTCTTATCCGCCCACTCCTGCGTTTAGCGTCAATCAGCTTTTGCACATTGGCATGAAAACCAAGATATTGTCAAGTAGTGCATGTGTCCAGTTCTACAGTCAGAGTAAGTGTCAAGTAAATCCTTGGGCAGAAATTTACTACAGCTAGTGCTTAACCTAATATTAATAGCTTGATAGAGACTTGCCTCAAAAACTCCATGGCCAATGAACCGCATAGTCCAACAGAACAGCTTTGCTACCAATCCCACCTAGGAGAAAAAATAATAATTTATGATCAATCAATTTATGTTATGTGATCCTTTTTGTTTGTTATTCCCTCGATTTATAAAAGTAAGCCTTTTTAGATATTTCAATACAGACTACATACAGATCGATATAGACAAATTTTAGAGTGTTCACTCATTTTGCTCCATATATACTCTAGTATATTGGAATCTCTAAAAAGGCATATATTTAGGAACGGAAGGAGTACAAAGCATCTTCAACATCACAAACTAAAGGCTTATATTTAGGAACGGAGGGAGTACAAAGCATCTTCAACAGCACAAACTATGCTCCATCCTACATCCTAAAAGCAAATGAATGAAAATATCAGGGACTTAGAGCAACTGCAACGCACCGACCCATTTCGTCCATTCATGTCCGCGCAGACAAAAAAGTTTGCCCAATGCAGTCACCATCGCCGCAATGCCATCACATCCGCGCCCCCGCGTACGCAGGAACAACAGATGCATGAGCAGCATCTGCAGTCACCACTGCCGCGCAAGCAGGAACAACAACAGCCGCAGTCACCGCAGCGGACTTATGAGCAGCAACAGCTACAGTCGCCGCCGCGCTCGCCCACCGCGACGGCCGCCGCGCACTGGACTCCATGGATCCCAAGCTGAACCTCGTGAGCGCCGTGACAGGCAGCGCCCGCCCATGACAGAGGAGTCCCTTGCGAGCTCTGCGACGGGCAGCGCCAGGCCACGACATCTCTCCGCGGGCGTGTACTCCTGGTCGATGCAGGCGGCGGCCGCGCCTGCTAGGTGCTCGTGCGTCCGGCCCGGCCTCGCCTCGCCGTTACCAGCCGCCTCGCGCGCCCGGTCGCCTCGCCTCGCCGTTACCAGTCGCCTCGCCTCCTCGCGCTTGGCCGCCTCACCGCTCACACGCCCATCCCAGCCTCGCCTCGCCATGCCCAGCTGCCGCGAGCTCCCGTGCCTGCTACGTGTTTGACAAAATGTCAGGGCAGACGTGTCACAAAATCTGTCGGCTACCGTTGGGTGCACTGGCTGACCCAAACGAAAAAGCGGACAAATCCGTCCGCTCGGCCGAACCATACGGACACGATTTGGGTCACTACGTTGGAGTTGCTCTTAAGAAAAAGAGATTGAATCCACATGTATGCGCCTACAGTCTAGCTTTTGAAACTTTAAGCCTGAGTAACCTAAGATCAACAGAACCATAAATTTTGTAAGTGCAGCAAAATTAGATAATCCCAACACCATGGAGCAATAAACATACTAAGACATCTGACGCCTTCTTGCCATCACAGTCGTGTGAAAGTACATGCATGATGTTAATTGATCAATATCAGATGCAGTGACCTTTAATGACGCAGCAATTAGGAGTAGAAGGAGCAAGCAAACATCTAGTGCAGTGTGTTTGCTTGCAACTTACAGGTAGCTCAACGTAAATAGGTGTGCATCAACCTAGAAAAATTATAACTACACACAACTATCATAAACTCTCATGCTTAACAGAGCAAGTAACATAAGTACAATGTAGCATTAGTAATAACTTCAGCGTGTGGCTGCACAGCAAATCAGAGTGTTCAAAATTAAGGCACTCAAAAATGAATTTATCTTCTTCAACACTAACCTCCACACAATATTCAACTCTGCACCACAATATAGTTAACAAGGTTCTCTGTTTCCGGTACACACAAAACATAGCCCATGATTTCCAACAGTAAAAAGGTTATCCTAAAAAAGGCTCAATATAATGATGCGAAAACAATCAAGACTCAATGCACCTTCTTATTTTTAACCATCTAAAACCACATGATTACATTTCATTTTTAGACTAAGCAACAGATCAACACAAAACCTTTTGAAGTAATAACAAACTTTTCTGTGAGCACTTGAAAAACCTGTAACATGTTCAAAAAATAGTGAATTAGGTACCTTCTGCTCCCTTGAAAAGGTGTGTCAAAGAACTAAGTACTAACCGGCGAAAGGTTGATTAACTCCTGCACACAAACATTCAAGTGAGAGATTTTACAGATCTTTTTTGGAGAATTAACAATAAATAAAAGATAACAAAACCTCCTCTGATTTGTTGTAGGAGAACACCAAACTATAGGGGGGACTAATAATCAGACACAACAGACTGAAACAGAGAACAAAAAATAAATAAGAAAAGAACACTAACAAATTCAAGGCTGATAATCATTAGTAAGGGAGACCAAAATTTATATACTGGTTCCTGCGGCCTCTAGCCACACATAAGCACACACACACATGTATGTGTTCGGTTACAAAAACCAGAGAAATGACTAACAAAACCCATGAAAATCCAGAACTCGTCGAACATTATCTTCATTGCGGGCGATGGTGTAATTCGTACACCTCAAATCATGTTCTCGTGGGGAACTTCTTCCATCCTTCCTTGAAGAATATGTGATCATCGGGTGAGATGTCAACCTCGACCCTGCTAAAGCTCTCTTTGCCCAACTATAGTCCCGCCAGCCCGTGCATAGGGATGTCCAACCAAGAGGCAACTTATTTTGGAATCTTCTGAATGCTCCATAATGTACAGACACAAAAATGCATGAGAACCCCGATTAGAAAACTATGAAAAAAAAATACTAATTAGGGAAATAGTGAAAACATGCATACCATCGTCTATATCAATGTTAGTCGATGCAGTGTATGATCGATGACCCTGGGTACCCATGGTGGAGCAGAATAGGTTGCACAAGTAGATGAACTGGTCATCCTTGAGGCCAACAGACATGCTAAACACATCAGCTCCCTGGGCTCCGTCAAGAGGGTTGGTGCTGCCGCAGTTGATATAGGCGAGGCACACCTTCGGCACCGCCGAATCCATCTTGAAGTATAAAACAGATGCGCATGTCCGTGGTCATAGCATAACCCAGTAGCATTGCGCAACACCATATCCAAACCATCCGTGCATCCAGAAGTTAAAAATCTCATCCACAAAAATGAAATATTAGTGGCACACAGTGAGAGAACAAACCTTCTGGCGCTTGAATGTACACATATTGCAGAAACACACAGGTGGAAAAGAAGAAGAAAAAACTTGTATAATCAAAAAACTGGTAAAAGCTAATTATATATGCCCATGAGCAAAACGAACTGATAAACGACTAACAACCAGTTATGTTTTCTAACTTGTGGCAAACATTCATTACAAAATCGGCCTGGACGGGATGAAGGACGAACGAAAATGAACTGGGCGGGGCAGGGGGTGGACGAGGAGGCGAACATACCAGGAGCGCCAGATCCGAGTCGGGTTGGCCGTGACTGGAGCAGGTGGCTCGGCCTCCTCGCCCACGGCCAGATCCGCCGTCAGAGATGATGGGTCGTCAGTGTGGTAACCTCGATCCGCCACCAGGACGATGCAGATGAGAAATGAGGCGGCGTCCTACGGCCGAGGACGGCGAGGAAGGCGAGGAAGCAGCCGGGGGCGACGGGGGTGCGGCTGCGTTTGGCGGGGCGATGACCGGCGAGCAGCCGGAGATGAGAGGCGGCGCTAGGGTTAAAGGAGAGGGAGAGTTGTGATAGGGGGACAGGCCGAGGGGGCCTCATTGCCTGGTTTTCTTTCGTTACGTGCGAGAGGAGCCTCGTTGCCTGGTTTTCTTTCGTGCGAGCTAAAACGAAGACGGTAGACAGTGGTGGGAGACGAAAAAACAAGAAAAAAATAGCCAGACGTAAAAAACCGTGGATGATTCATTAGGAGTAGAGATTTTCTCATTGTGATACGTGATCATCTGAGGGCGTGGCTTCGACAGTTGTGTTTTTTTCCTAGTGGAGCTAAGTATGGAAGGGGATCAGTGGGAGAAATAAATCGGAGGGGGAGGTGATCTGTTTGGAAGGTGATCTCATGTATATGGTATTATTTCTGAATTCTTAATTACCAAATATTTACATGATTGAATTGAATCGACACCTGCCAAAGCAAGCATGAATAAATGGAAGGAGTATCAGACGCGATCAGACGCGATTTGATTTTAAGTGCGAAGAAGAAAAAATTAACGTGGGATGGGTAGTGGGAGGTGAGACAAAAATAAACCGGACGAAAATTAACCAGACGAAAAAAACCGTGGAGGTTATTCTTGATGGGGAACGTTGCATGGAAAACAAACATTTTTCTACGCACACGCAAGATCTATCCATGGAGATGCATAGCAACGAGGGGGAGAGTGTGTCTATGTACCCTCGTAGACCATAAACGGAAGCGTTTAACAACGCGGTTGATGTAGTCGAACTTCTTCACGCTCCAACCGATCAAGTACCGAACGTACGGCACCTCCGCGTTCTGCACACGTTCAGCTCGGTGACGTCCTCCGCCTTCTTGATCCAGCAAGACGGCGAGGTAGTAGATGAGTTCCGGCAGCACGACGGCGTGGTGACGGTGATGGTGAAGTGATCTCCGCAGGGCTTCGCCTAAGCACTACTAAAATATGACCGTGGTTGTAAACGGTGGAGGGGGGCGCCACACACGGCTAGGTAATTGTCTGTTGTGTACTAGGCGCCCCCCTCCCACATATATATAGGTGGGAGGGAGGGAGGAGCAGCCAAAGGAGGCGCCCAAGTAAGAGGAATCCTACTTGGGGTCCCTCCCAAGCCGCGCCCCCCCTTTCCTTATTTGGAGTGCGGGGAAAGGCAGGGGAGGGTGGCGCCTCCCCTTTTCCTTTCTCCCATGAGAGGGAAAGGCAGGAGGGGCTAGCCCTCCCCTTTTCCTTCCCTAGGGCTGGCCAAACAAGGGAGGAGGCGCACCAGCCCCCTTGTGGGCTGGCCTGTCCCCTCCTTTGGCCCATAAGGCCCATAACTTGCCGGGGGGTGTCCGGAACCCCTTCTGGTGACCCGATTCCTTCCCGGTACGTCCCGAAACACTTCCGGTGTCCAAATACCATCGTCCTATGTATCAATCTTTACCTCTCAACCATTTCAAGACTCCTTGTCATGTCCGTGATGTCATCCGGGACTCCGAACAACATCCGGTCACCAAAACATACAACTCATATAAAACTATATCGTCAACGAACGTTAAGCGTGCGGACCCTACGGGTTCGAGAACTATGTAGACATGACCGAGACACCTCTCCGGTCAATAACCAATATCGGAACCTGGATGCCCATATTGGCTCCTACATATTCTACGAAGATCTTTCTCGGTCGAACCGTTATGACAACATACGTAATTCCCTTTGTCCATCGGTATGTTACTTGCCCGAGATTCGATCGTCGGTATCTTCATACCTAGTTCAATCTCGTTATCGTCAAGTCTCTTTACTCGTTCCGTAATACAGATTTAGGTTCAAACAGGCCTGACTTATCGGGGCAGGACAGTAGTGCTTCACTGCTTATGGTGCATCCCGTGACCTAGCGGAAAAAAAATGAGCATATCAACACAACATCAATCTATAGTATGTTATAAAAATGGAAAAAGATTGGTGCCGCCCGACCGTCCTCGCGCTTGGCCGGTTGCCCACGTCCCTTGCTAGCTTGCCACCTCATCTGGTGAACCTACACCAGAAGGATCCCTCTGCTTTATCTTTCTTTTCTCTCAGTTCGATTTTCCGACAAAAGGTTCCCCCTAACCCCCTTCCAAAAGGAATGGAAGGCAAAAGCTAGAGCTATCCGTTCGATAAAGTCTAGCTTTGCCAACTATTTGCAAAGGAACTGTGGTTCTTCTCCTCCTGTTCGTCGTGCCGCCCCATCTCTCCTTCCCCTAGCTTCTGCACCACTGCTGTCCTCCATGTCTCCCTCCACACCCAAGGCTGGTGCCGATTCAGGTTGTTGCGATTGGATGAGGGTAGTCTGCAACCAGCGACCGCGGCAGCTGCAGGGGGATGGCTGACGATTTTAGCTGTCCCGGGGCGGATTCAGGCAACGCATGGCGTCGAACGATGGACGACCACCCGGGGAGGCCACTGATGCTGGAGACGGCGTGCCTCACATGTTGCAATTGTTGACGGGGGTGGCGGCATGGGATGTTGGAATTAGTGACTAGTTTTGCTAGAGATCCTCAATGGCGGTGTTGTTTGCTGCATTCAACGACGAATTTTGCTGCGATCGGCATCATTTTTGCCGGAACCGGCTACGGAATATGGTGAGTTGGGGCCATGGCACACCCAGGATTTTTGCTGGAATCAGCCGCGATGGATGTTGCAATCAGTGGTAAGGAATGCTACAACCGGCGGATGTTGGTGCTGGAGCGGAGGTGAGTTGGGGTGAACCGCGCGACTACGGTTTGCTTCAACTGGCAAGTTTTTTTTCCTAGGATCGACGCTGCCGGATGTTGGAACTAGCGATGATGGGTGATGCTGATTGAGCGATTTTTTTGAGCGGGGGAGATTGCTGCGAGGGCGGCGAACCGATGGTTAGCTCGGTTGCCTCACGCGGGGGTATGGCGGAAGCCAGCGGCGCTTGTGCCCGGAGCGAATTTTGAGGGAAACAAGAAGGGCTCGATGTGTGTGTGGGGGGGGGGGGGGGGGGGGGGGGGGGGGGGGGAGGATATGGCGAACAGGAGGAAGATCCAACGGTGCTGGAGACTCGAAACGGGCGGCTGCGCGTCAACTGACCGAAATTTGGGCCGGTCGACCGGCGCTTAGCATCATCGAGTGAAAATTCAAATCAAAATTCACAACATAGCTTGAGATACTTAATTTACACTCTAGAGAAAGGATACTTTATTGGATAGGGAATAAAATAGCATCGTTCAAAATAGATGCAATATGGATACTTAAACGAAAGTGCTCTACACACGACGGTCCGATGCCTATTTTGAACGGCGGTGATTAGCTAAATGATGCAACCTAATGGCTGGTTCGACCGACATGTGCAGATCAGACAGAAGGGTGTATAGCAGTGTTCCTACTTACTCCCTCCGTTCTAAATTAGTTGACTTGAATTTGTCTAAATACGGATGTATCTATACTTGTTTAGTGTCTAGATATATCCGTGTCTAGATAAATATGGGTCAAGTAATTTGAAACGGAGGGAGTAGATTATAGTATAGAGATGCAAAATGAACCCCCCGTCCCTCCGAGAATGTATGTGTGCACGTGCCAGGAGAAAGTATCACGTGGAAACCGATCTCAGTGAAAACTTCAAAACTCAAACTTCAACTGTTGGATCTGAGGTCTAAGGACAGGTCATGCACCCACTCATTCTTCTCGTTTTACAAAAAAGAAAAACAAGTACTTCGTTTAATATAATAACTAGCCCTGCGGGAGCTTAGAGCATCTCCACCCGCGCCCCCAAGACGCCCCCAGGACATCTTTTTAGGCTCGGTTTTAGGCTCGGACGGCGCTTTTCGCCGAAAAACGGCCCAGCCACGCCCCCAGCACCCCCTAGGACGTCAAAATAGTGCCGGCAAAACCAGGCAAAACCCGGCGCGTTGTGGGGCTCTTGGGGGCGCCGGCGGAAGTTTCGGTGAATCGTGTCTCACCACATGCCCTTTTTCTTGACCCACTCAATCATTCTCCTCACAAACTTTTGCTTGGGGTGGGGTGTGACTGGGAAGATGCCCTCTTCATGCCCCCATATTTCGCCGGATGATCCCCGAGACACCAACTTTTTTGGTTCGGTGGTGTTCTTGGGGGCTCCAACGGCTGGAGATGCTCTTATACCCAAAAACGCGTGATTCAGTCTGCTAGATCTGATGGTCCACATTTTGGTTTCCATATTTCCACTGAGGGTCAGTTTCCCGCGAAATCTATATCTTACTTGAAGGGTACATCGTTGCGCTACAGTATTTGGGCTGACCCATTTTTGCTCGTCGTTCG
Organism: Thinopyrum elongatum; assembly: GCA_011799875.1. Taxonomy (NCBI): domain Eukaryota; kingdom Viridiplantae; phylum Streptophyta; class Magnoliopsida; order Poales; family Poaceae; genus Thinopyrum; species Thinopyrum elongatum. The sequence goes on along the minus strand of CM022302.1, from coordinate 151,789,198 downwards.
CTCGCTCGGACCGCTCCATGCGTTCACTCTAGTTTTTCCAGGTCTTTATCATTTTGCTTTCGCGGTTTCTTTGCTTCTTCATCTTTTTTAGGTTTTTGTTCTTTGTTTTTTCAACGGTTTTCTTCCTTCCTTTATCGGTTTTACTAGTTTTTTATTTTCTTTCCCTTTTCTTTTGGCTTTTCTGTTTCTTTCTAGGTTTTCACTTTTTTTCTTAGTCTTTTTCTTTTTTTCGGTTTCTTTATTTCTTTCCTGGTTTTCATTATTTTTAGTTTTTCTTTGTTTATTTACCGATTTTCACTTTTTTTTCATTCACATGCATTGTGTTCTTCGATTCTCTTTTCATTGGTTTACTTCATTTATTTATTTTTCGGTTCTCATCAGGTTTTTTCTTTCTCTTTTCATCTATAACATGATTTTTTTATGCACATTAAACATTTTATTCAAATACATGAAACATTTTTGTATACATTTGAAACAATTTGTACGTACACGTTGAACATTTTTTCGAACATGATATATTTGATATTTTATTACACATTCTACATTTTTGTATAAATCAGGACATTTTCTATACAACGATTATTTTTTAAAATTAATGATTAAATTTTTTAATCATATTTTTTTATTTATACATTTTTACATACAGATTGTACATTTTATACGTCAAAATATTTTTATATATACATTTTAACTCTATTTTTTGCATATACAATTCTAAAATTTTTTTACACATCAGGAACATTTTTTATACACGTTTCACATTTTTTTAGATGATTAAACATATTTTTTTCATATATAAGTTTTGATGTCTATTTTTGCATAGACATTGTACATTTTTATATACAATAGGAATATTTATTCTATACACGTTTAATTTTTTGTAAATAGATGATTAAGATTTTTTTTCATATCTATATTTTGATGTCTAATTCTTTGATACACGTTGGACATTTTTCATATACATTAAAACATTTTTCTATACATTATTAACATTTTTTAAATGCATGATTTTTTTTTCAAACACATGTTTTCGAATAATGTTGTTCGAGTTTGAATATGTGTTAAACTATTTTTTTCAAATATATCTTGAAACATTTTTTCCAAATGCTACCAACATGCTTTTAAAGTTTTTTTTGCATCTAACATGTTTTTAAAGTTGCACCACATGTTTTTTACACTGATTTACTGAAACTTAAGTACATTTTTTTGAAATATAGTATTTTATTTTTTTGAAAATATAACAAAAAGTAAAAAAAATAAAAAATGGAAACTGAAAATAAAAGGAAAGAACGATTTTTTTTAGATATGGAAAGAACGAAATCAAGGAACAAACTAAGGAAGCGAGCGAACTAAGTGCTACTGGGCTGGGCCGTTATCCCAATCCTTCAGGCAAGTGTATGATTTGTCTCGCTTGAAGCGAGATATAGCTGCGCCCTCGGTTTTAACGTGATATTCTCTCATCATCCAGAAGGCACAACCTTGGCAAAACAAGTGCACAATTTTTGGCCCGTACCATAATCATTATGCGCCTGCACTTGTTTAATGTGGGAATTGTGAGTGGGCATATAGAATGTTTCAGCTTTTTTTGACCCAATCCAAGGGAGCACTGAACTGAAATTATAAAACAGCAACGCGTCTCATTCACATCGGTTTAATCTCAAGTTTTTTTCTGGAAAAATCCAGCGACTGCGAGCGTTTCATTGATTAAGCAAAATATCATTGTTGCATTGGTCTATGCTGCCAACAGATGGCAATCACTAGCCGCCAGCTGCTAATTTTGCACAATATAGTTAGTTGAGCTGTCCAGGATACCAATGGTTCAACACTAGTGCATCGGTACGTACGGTTGGTCCAAACTCCAAAGAATTACTAATCAAAGTGATGTTGTGTGCATATATGTCCTGCTCTACAAGATACTCATATATGTTCCTTTAATAAACAGAAAGTTCAGTCAAACAATTCACGCATGCACTGGTCCTGCCAATTTTGTATTTCTTGTGAGAGATACAAAAATTAATATACTGAACTTTGGAGAGATAGGAGTAATACAATCGTAATATGATGTCTAGCCGTTTTGGGGAGAGAAAAAATTCTAAAATGTAAAAGTGCAATTTTTAGGAAGTAACACTTGTCCCTTGGCCGTGCCTATAAAAAACAAAGCAACAAGAGAAACAAAAGGAGATTTTGGCAACCGGGACATGCACCATTCCTCACTTCCTCCATGTAAGGATGCAAGTAAACCCACAAACTAACCCGTTTAATGTGCAAGTTGCGGTTGAGTCCTAGCCATGCTTCTCCCGCATTTTGCGGGATTCCGGGGACCCGCTCTTGCATCCCTACCTCTATGCCTGTAGCTCAAACAAGTCCATATGACAAATATCGGATAAGAACAACCAAGAAATCACTAATACTCTCTCCGTTCACTATTATAAGATGTTTTGGATAGTTCAATATAGACTGCATACATATTGAAATGACTAAGCAAACACTATAAAACGTGTCTACATACATCTGATTTAGAAAAATAAATAGAATGCCTTATAATAGTAAACCGTGGAAGTATTATTTTGTGCAGGTATGCCAACTTGCATTGTTCGTTACTTACAGGTGGTCTCGTATAAACTCATTCATCCCAGCTAATCGTCCATGAATGTGTGTAAATGATCGGTATACGATATTTGAAGAGTGTCCATTCGTGAGTATGAATTCACGTGCTATAGAGTATGCCAAGTCTGTTCCTTCGCAATAAAAACAAGTGTTCATTCGCCGTCACAAACTATGCAAAAGGATGAACGCATCAAGTCAAAATTAGCTCACCGGAATTTTATTTCTACACTAGGAGTGGAACACAATGACGCGTTAATTAGCATAGCGTTTTTTAGTAGAGTTATCAATTAACATAGCAATTAGGAAAAAAAAAAAGGAACACTCAACTTACGATCATCACACCTACACAGACCAGCCCAGCGGGCCATACGCGTCAGCGAGACGGACGGAACGATATCTAACGGCGTGAGCGGGGCGGTAACGGCCACCAAGCAAACGCGAGGTAGACGGCCGTCCTCTCTCGAACCCTCCGCGCCCACCGTCGGACCCTTCGCCGAGATCGCGTGGCGGAGACGTACGGATCAAACAGACGGGACCGTCACGGCCCGGGATTCTTCTCCCACCCGGCCCGTCACCAACCGGCATAAATACCCGCCCCCCCTCCTCCTCGCCTCCAAAGTCCAAACTCGCCACCGCTCCCAGGAACGGAACCAACAAATCCCCAACCAATCTCGTCTGCGATCGACCCCAGGCTCGTGGAATCCTCCTTCCCCACCGCCTCAAGGTACGGCGATTCCTTCTCCTCTCCCCGTACCGTCTAGATCTACGTTTCCATGGTGCCCTCGTTGGACATGTGGTACTGTGGAATTTGGCTCCGATCTGTTGTTAGATCGGTGAAGCTTTTGCGAATTCGTAGGGATTTTTCGTGCGCTAATTTGTATTGATTGGGTAGATGCTTCCGTGCTCAGGATGACTGGTCTCGTCATATTTTAATCTATCCATGTTTTATGTACTAGTTCGTCGGTTCCTGCTCATAGATTCGCCCAAGTAGCTCGTGTGCCATGTAAAAAAAATATCTATTGCGTACTGCCTGATCTGTCGCTCGTGATGTTCCTGATATGCCCAGGATTGTAGATTGGTTTTAACCCAGAGATAGGTTTCTTTTCTTAGATGATGTATAAGCATAAGCATGGCCAACAGTTATATGGGGATCCACGAGATGGTTGATAATCTAGATGTGCAAGAACCTATTTGCTCGCTGGTATCTCTTTGATGAAGAAAATATGCTGCTGCCGTTTGTTGAGTCTCTGGCTTGATGTATAAGCCTATCTATTTGCGTTGTTAGATTGGTGAATCTGTAGCGAATTCGTAGGATTTGTGTGTAGATCTTGTGTTTATTTCGTAATTTTTACTGAAGGGTTATGCCTACCGTCTTCCAGGCGAATTCCTGATGCTGTATGATTTCATATGTTAAATCTATATGCATGTTTATCTATTACAGTTAGTCTGTTCTGGCTTGATAGCTCTTTATGATCCAAATTCAATAGTAGCTTGTCTGTGATAATTTTCTTCTCCGCACATGAATGCTGCCTGATCTGTCGCTCTTGATCATATTGCTGATGTACCATTGAAGTGTCATGTGTGCTTGATTTATTACTCCTAAGCTAGGTTTCTCTTAGATTCAGGCACCTATGTGGAATCCGAATCCTTATATCAATGAAATCTGTAGACTTAAATGTTACATATGCTTGACCTGTAATATCTTAAATGAAAAAATATGCTGCTGTCATAGAAGCTTATCCAAGCTAGGTTTCTCTTAGATAATAAGCAGCTATATGGAATCCAAATCCTCAGATCAATGAAATCTATGGACTTTCATGTTACATATGCATGGACATATCGTCTGTAATATCTTCAATGAAAAAATATGCTGCTGCCATAGAAGCTTATCCATGCATTAGTGTTTCTTGTTCTATCATTGTGAGTTTGCTTGGTCTGCTTCTTTATGCTTACCATCCTGTCTGTGGTTCTTCTTTGCAGATGCAGATCTTTGTGAAGACACTGACGGGCAAGACCATCACCCTTGAGGTTGAGTCGTCTGACACCATCGACAACGTCAAAGCCAAGATCCAGGACAAGGAGGGCATCCCGCCGGACCAGCAGCGTCTCATCTTTGCTGGCAAGCAGCTCGAGGATGGGAGGACCCTTGCTGACTACAACATCCAGAAGGAGTCCACCCTCCACCTTGTTCTCCGTCTTCGTGGAGGCATGCAGATCTTTGTGAAGACATTGACGGGCAAAACCATCACTCTGGAGGTGGAGTCCTCTGACACAATCGACAATGTCAAGGCCAAGATCCAGGACAAGGAGGGCATTCCTCCGGACCAGCAGCGCCTCATCTTCGCTGGCAAGCAGCTTGAGGATGGTCGTACCCTCGCTGACTACAACATCCAGAAGGAGTCCACCCTCCACCTTGTCCTGCGTCTGCGTGGTGGCATGCAGATCTTCGTGAAGACCCTCACCGGCAAGACCATCACTTTGGAGGTTGAGAGCTCTGACACCATCGACAACGTCAAGGCCAAGATCCAGGACAAGGAGGGCATTCCTCCGGACCAGCAGCGTCTCATCTTTGCTGGCAAGCAGCTTGAGGATGGCCGTACCCTCGCTGACTACAACATCCAGAAGGAGTCCACCCTCCACCTTGTGCTGCGTCTGCGTGGTGGCATGCAGATCTTCGTGAAGACCCTCACTGGCAAGACCATCACTCTGGAGGTGGAGAGCTCCGACACCATCGACAATGTCAAGGCCAAGATCCAGGATAAGGAGGGTATTCTCCCGGACCAGCAGCGTCTGATCTTCGCTGGCAAGCAGCTGGAGGATGGCCGTACCCTTGCTGACTACAACATCCAGAAGGAGTCCACCCTCCACCTAGTGCTGCGTCTGCGTGGTGGCATGCAGATCTTCGTGAAGACCCTCACTGGCAAGACCATCACTTTGGAGGTGGAGAGCTCCGACACCATCGACAATGTCAAGGCCAAGATCCAGGACAAGGAGGGCATTCCCCCGGACCAGCAGCGCCTGATCTTCGCTGGCAAGCAGCTGGAGGATGGTCGCACCCTCGCCGACTACAACATCCAGAAGGAGTCCACCCTTCACCTGGTGCTCCGCCTCCGTGGTGGTCAGTAATTGCCTTTGTTCAAGTGTTGTCTCCTTTGTGTGAAGTCGTACTGTGTCTGGTTTAATGGACCATCGGGTCCTGTGGTTTGGTGCAAACAATTGCAGGTACATCTGTACCGTTAAATATGGATAAGTCAACTTTGAAGTAATGTGCCTGTGCTCATTTGCCTTTGCAGTTCTTGTCTGGCTGTATGTGGATTTATGATTGCCTTTCTGGGCTGTAGATCCTAGTTTTTGGAATCTGAATGAATGTTGATGTGAACTTGTTAGGTGAAATGCTAGATTTGGATGCTGCTGCGGCTCTAGATGCAAGTTACAGTACGTTTTTAAGTATTCTTCACTTGAAATTATGGCAGCTTGTGATCTCTGTGGTAAGTTCATCTGGTTCTTTGGAGAGAAGAGCTGCAGTTTCTGTCTTGGATGCTTGAGAGAAGAAATTCTTGAAATGGGAGGACTGTCATGAACTGCAGATCTGGATTTTGTATCTTGCAATCAAAGTATTCTGTTTTGAAGTTTCATTTTGTTAAGAAATGTGAGTTTTTTTACAGTACAATCGCAGACGCACTCACACCTATAAACGCACGCACACCCTAATATATGAGCACCTTCGAGCCGACAAAATATTTTGAGATCGACGAAGTCACCAATATATGAGCACCTTCGAGCCGACAAAATATTTTGAGATTGATGAAGTCATCATTGACGTCTTATAATTGAGCGGAACACCTCCCCCCATTCAACGAACATCGTTGAAAAATCTGAAATAAACAAAAAAAAATGCGAACATCTATGAACCCGGGTGAGCTGAGCCTAACCATCTGAGCTATGCTCGGCTCGCAGATGCATGCTACTGAGAAACTCATTTCCTGGCTGCTTACTGTACTTTGACAATGCACTTGTATAAGATATAACTAATGAGTGTGGGACAAGAACGTTTGGTTCCTGAGTATACACCATATATGAAAAAAAAAAACTAGTAATTTCAAAAAAAGTTAAAAAATTCTGAAACTTTTCTGAAATAAACTTGACCTTCGCATGAACAGTTTGGCCAAGAAAAATATTCTATGATATTGTTCGTGGAAGAAAACAAAAACAACACTATATAGAAGTTTCTATTCACATTTTTTGTCCTTAGTTTTTGTTTTTTGCCTGAAGTCGACGGGATTTTTTTTCTTTGCGAAACTTTTATACGAGTACAATAGAAGGTCAAAAATTTTGTAGAAAAAAAATCAGATTGTTTGACTTTTTTGAAATTACTATTTTCTTTTCTCATGTCAGATGTATATACATCTAGGAACGAAAGGGTATTTCCCATGAGTGTGGGGCTAGTAACCAATAATCCCTCGGATGGAAAAATATATATACGAAATTCTTCATCCATTTTTCCTCCAAGCAGGTCATCCAAGATGTTCATATTGCTTGCTGGAGAGGCTTTATAAATTAAAACAGAACTTGCAAGAGGAGGGACATCTTTGCTTTTGATGAGCTCACTCTTCATCCCCTTTTTCCCCACCCAAGTGAAGCTTGTTCAGCAATCCAACTCAAAATGCGGGTGACAGTAAATGATATTAGAAAAACGCTTCGTCTCAACCGACCGATCGAGTGGGCGACGTGAAAGTGGGTGGATACAATGGAATCTTTACGAAATCTTATCCCATCGCTCGTCTCTATCTTATGGCGTACTTCCTCCTCTTCTCTTCTCTTTTCCTACTCTGGCATGCGACACATGATTGCTCCTGTCATGGCGCTCTCATTCGACAGGTGGGCCGCTCACATCCCCACGCTCCCCGTCTAAGAGCTTTGCTGCACAGGCAGGCGGCGCTGCAGCAAAGGTCGCTGTCGACACCGCTACGAGGCCTGAAGGTGGTGGTGCTGCAAGGTCGTTTACAGCGTGGACGACAGTGCTGGCTCTGCAAGCCGTGTCCATGTTGACCGCAACATGGTCTATGTTGCAGCGGGTGACCGTCACATGGTCCATGTTGCATTAGTGGCCATGTCATGCAACTTACGAAGATGACCACAACATGGTCCATGCTGCAATGGATGATCGCAACATGGTCTATATGGATAATGTTTGCAATGGAGGACCGAACTGATTGACTGACTAATGGACCGTAACAACTCGTGTTGCAAAGCCCCAAACGCAACATGGTCATTGTTAGAAATGGCTGCAGCCGACGCGAGCGCAGCATGGTCCTTGTTGCAGATGGACGCGTGCGAAGATTAGGCGACCGCCGCACGCGTCATCCGACGGCTACATCTCCTGGCCGATCCGATCCAGACATCACCTGGCCGATGCATCGTGCGTGCCCGCCTTAACGTGAACACTATGATTCAAACAGTAACACATCCAACAGGTAGGTTTTTTTTTTTCAAGAACAACCACGAGGTAGGTAGGTGGTCGGTGAAAGTGCCTAGAGAGCCCAAGAACCATAAAAGGAGAATCTATTCTTCTACTCTACTAGTAAAAGTCTGAACGAAGCCTTTGCAAGGGAGGAAGCTTCAGGCCGGGCGTGAGCAGGAAAGCATATGTTCTTTCCTTGCATTTTCTTCCATCCGTCCCCCATGCTCGCATCCCCTCGACGTGGACGCCGGGATTGGCATGATGCGTCAATCATCGCCATGGAAAGTAGAGCCGATGCATCGACGTGGACATGGAAAGGAAGCGGGAGAGAGTGAAGGAAAGGGGAGGAGGACATGGAAATCTCTCGCGCACACGCTTCTTGCAGGCGGGGCGGGCGCACGGCGGGCGATCTCTGCGGTGCCGGTGCGGTGCGGTGGTGCCCCCTGGTGCGCGCCCGCGCCAGGCTTTCCTCACATGATTGGTCACCCGTGGGAATCTCGTACTGGCGTACGTGACGGAGGCATTTGCTGGGCTCTAGAAACTCGATCGCACGCGGCGCTTTCCGTGCGCCACCACTGTGCGCCGCATGCTTCCCCTTGATCACGGGTCAGGCAAAGAATCCAAACTGAGCACGACACGAGCCAGGAGCATATGGCTCCCAAGTCTTAAGTCACCACGCTGATCTATACATTAAGATGGCCGCCAAGACATAAAATCCTGCATTTCAAACAGAGTGTTGCTCCCCTGCAGTCTACAGAGCATCAACTCTCTCTCGGAAGCCGGAAATGAATCCATCCAAGCCCCAAACAATTTCATTGTGCCATGAAGAGGTCTAGAAAGACGAAAGCACGCATCAAAGGCCTGCCAAATCAGTTTGGCTAGGGTGCAACCCCTCTTAAGCAAGTTATCTTTGGTTAAAAAAGACAATACTGTGAATGTTTCTTTTTTTAAATCTAACCTCAGTGTACGAGAATCGTTATTTGGATGGTCAGCAGACGCTCCCAGGTTTGTTCCCCCGTGCTCTGCAAGTTCCAGTTTCCTTGCATTTCAAGGTTCCAAGCTAAGGCATCCCTAACCATGCTTGTTTCATGAACTATCTGGAACGAGCGAAACGTAAGAGTCTTCAAGCACAAGAGCGCACCGCCGACTATATTGCTTGCCTCCATCGAGACCGAGGCCAACCTCTGGGTCATCGCCGGTGCAAAGAAATTAGGGTCCATTATTTTGCGAGAGTAATCTCATGTCGTGTATTCGGGTTACTTGTAACAAACTCTATTCTTCCTTATTTAATGCATGAGACAAAGCTTTTGCCTTCGTTTAAAAGAAAAAAGGTTAGGACAAACCAGCGTCGCCGCACATGATATAATGAGATGCATGCGGAAATTTTAAACTCTGCAAGCTGTGCAACATGCCGCCTTGTGCCTTGTGTGAGCCAATGTGCGAGTTGTGCGTCCCCCGAAGAGAAAGAAATTAGGATATAGAACGAGGTTGGAACCTTTGGATATTGCTCAAGTGCATGTGTAATACTAGTTGCAGCACGCACGCTTTGATGCGTCGCCATGCACAGTGCCGCCACGCCTGGCCTCACGCCACTGGTTTCACTCCCAAGTAAGCCAGGGGCCTACACAACGATACCCGCGGATGTGCTGCTGCCTCCACTGCCATGCGTATATAACGCAGCCCAAGTGCGAGCGTCGACCGGCATACTGACCCTGCTCTACTGTACTGCACCTCTGTCGCTGCATACCACTTCAGAGAGTCGACCAGAGTACTGGCGAACAGAGTGAGTGGTGATCACCAGGCAGACGCGCCATGGCCGCCGCCGTGCCTTTGCCGTTGATGCTCCTTGTCGCGGTGGCCGTTATGCTCGTCGGCGCCGGCGCAGGCGCGGCAGGGGTGCGCGGAGGGCGGCGGCAGCAGCAGCAGCAGCTGAGGGTGGGGTTCTACGACAAGAGCTGCCCGGCGGCGGAGCGGATCGTGGGCGACTACGTCCGGCAGCACGTCCGGCGCGTGCCCACCGTCGCGCCCGCGCTGCTCCGGACGCACTACCACGACTGCTTCGTCAGGGTACGCACGCACGCACGTGCATACCAGCATTCCATACCATACGTGCGGGTTACTCAATCTCGGTTTACTCACCGTCGCGTCGGTGCGCGCGCGTGCGCGTGCATGCATGCAGGGCTGCGACGGGTCGATCCTGCTCAACTCCACCGCCGCCGGCGCGGCGGAGAAGGACGCTCCGCCGAACCTGACGCTGCGGGGGTTCGACCTCATCGACCGCGTCAAGGGCCTCGTCGAGGAGGCCTGCCCCGGCGTCGTCTCCTGCGCCGACGTCCTCGCGCTCGCCGCCCGGGACGCCGTCGCCGCCATTGTACGCCGCGCTCTGCTCAGCTCAGCTCACGCACCCCATCTGGTCATCTGTTGTCTGTAGCCGGCACTGACGTGCACACGTACTGCGGTGCAGGGCGGGCCGTCGTGGCGCGTGCCGACGGGGAGGAGGGACGGCACGGTGTCGACCATGCAGGAGGCGGTCCGCGAGCTGCCGTCGCCGTCCATGACCTTCCCGCAGCTCGTCGCCCTGTTCGCCGGCAAGGGCCTCGACGTGCGCGACCTCGTCTGGCTGTCAGGTCCGTGCCCAACGTACACACACTACACTAGCTTAATAATCACATGCCACTTACACTAACCAACCAACTCTGCATGCATGTAGTACGTCTGATCATATGGATTGTTAAACTAAACATCTACAAAAAAGTTGAACAAACACAAATGACTCTAAACTAATCAATCTGCGGTGTTGTGAAAGGTGGTAGCCACCGACACGATGAAAGGCTGTCACTCATCGCCCATTCTTTGTGTGCCGATCGGGCATAGCAAAGCAGCACGAAGAATCGTTGCTTTATCTGTCGGCCTCAAACCAGATGGGCTGATATTCCTTCACCAACAACCGTAGTTTCTGAACACCGCCACACCGAACCAGACACTTTCCAGACTTCAGTAAATATTTAGCAATGGAGTGCTACGTAGTATTCCCTCCGTAAATAAATATAAGAGCATTTAGATCATTATAAGATCTAAACGCTCTTACGTTTCTTTACTGAGGGAGTACGTATTAATTTGTTTCGAATCCTGTTAGCCCTGCTCCCAACCATCGTTTTGCTTCCTCTAATTTTGGAAGCCATTGGAGTCACTGATGCTTCCCTGTGAACGGCATCCATTTGTGACGATGGCAAGCTCATGCTTACATGTCTACTTCACCTGTATTATCAATCAAGTGCAAACCGATAGCCTTTGCTTTATATCCTGTCTCCTATTCCACACTTTAACATTTAGCGCCAACTTTTGAACTATAATGCTATGCCGAGAATCCAGCAGAAACGGTGTCTTTTTTCTCTACTAATAATAACTTCACCACAAAAATTCACCAAAAATAATGTAACAATATAAGCCAACTGAAGTCCAGTTCGCCGATTAAATTACTTGAATCTACGACGAACATGAAAAAGAAAATTTAAATCCGCGGAGAAACAAATACTCCCTCTGTAATTATTTCCTCCACGCCCCGACGTGTTTCTGAATCCAACCTGACGAGGTGCAGGTGCGCACACCATCGGCATCGCCCACTGCTCGTCCTTCGCCGACCGCCTCTACAGCTACCCCACCGCCGGCAACGGCACCGGGACCGTCCCGCCCCTCGACGCCGCCTACGCCGCCAACCTGCGGCAGCGCAAGTGCAGGATGGGCGGCCGCGACGCCGCGGTGGAGATGGACCCCGGCAGCTTCCTGACGTTCGACCTCGGCTACTACCATAAGGTGCTGAAGCACAGGGCCCTGTTCCGGTCCGACGCCGCGCTGGTCACCGATGCCGCGGCGCGGGCCGACATCGCCGGCGTCGTGTCCAGCCCGCCGGAGGTGTTCTTCCAGGTGTTCGCGCGGTCCATGGCGAGGCTGGGCGCCGTGCAGGTCAAGACCGGCTCTCAGGGGGAGATCAGGAAGCATTGCGCCGTCGTTAACAGCTAGATCGAACAGAGATGCAGCGAGGGGCTATTTTACCTGGGAACTGTTGGTGGATGCTGTGATTTTGCACTTATTTTTTGGTCATCTGTAACCAGTGTTGTTCTGATCATATTTTTGTTGAGAATGGTGGTAGAATAACTGAGTCTGCAGGTTAACTGTGAACACAGAAGATATAACATGTGTATGCACTATTTATATAAGATTGAAGCTGTATTTATAGGTACTGCTATACTAGCAAACTCGGAAAATATATAAACACCGATGACGAAATATACATAACTGCGACTCACAAAATTCAGAGTGTAATACCTATTACAAGTGTATGAAATTGTCTCATCAAATAGATAACAAATACTATAAGCCACTTCTGGTCAGATAGTAACTGATCATTACTAGTACAACTTAAAGAAACAGATAGCAGAGTCATGGACAATACATATACGTCCATTGCAGATACTGCAAGCCTGAGGAAACTTCAAGAGACACACTCAGGTGCTAGGACAAAGCAGAGTGCCGTACTTGTCAGGTGCGCTTCATCTTCAGTATAAACTTTTGGTGCAGCGAATCGATGCAACTGAAGAAAGCAAACCTCCAGATCTTGCAGAAAAACAATGCTGCAAACCATACCCACAAACCGAAGACAGTTCCAGCAATCACCGAGTAGTACAGCCACACCCTTTCAAGTTCATGGTGATGTTCCTTTGCCCCATCCACTAGTGTTGTAGTATCTGAATTGTTTGTACATGCAATGCTCAATGGGAGACCAGAGTCCCAGATTATCGCTATAGATAGATGGATCATCGAGTGTTTGCAGCTGATTTCCTGTAGGTATCTCTCCAGATAGAAGGTTATTGGAGAGATTAAGAGTGTTGAGGAAAATCAAGTTTGATATGCTAGGAGGAATAGGACCTGATAGTTTGTTCCATGAGAGGTCAAAGGATTCTAACAACTTCAGATTGCCAATGTCCTTGGGGATACCACCAGATAGATAATTTCTTGACATATTCAGAAACTGGATGCCTCTAAGATTTATTAACATTGAAGGGATTTCACCAGAGAGAATTTCCGGAGAAATCGATACCAGTCACAAATGCATCTCTTCCTTGAAAGGTGTACTCCCGGCTTTTCCAAATTATGTACATGTGGTCATTGTGAAAAGATCTAAACGTGCTAGTTTGTATGGTGATTGAGATAAGCGGCTGCATCATGGATGCTTGTCTCATCAAGAAAAAATTGGCGAAACTTTCTGGTATGGTACCTACACAATTATTATCAGCTAAATCAAGTAGCTGGAGATGCGACAGTTGTGATAGCTGCCAAGGAATGCTTCCATAGAACATGTTTGATCGCAGTCCGAGGATCCTTAGCAAAGGATTGTATTCCCCTATCCACGTAGGAATTACATCTGAAATCTTGTTGTTTCCGAGATCCAAAATAACAAGGCTTTTGAAGTTCTTCAACATTGCTGGAAAGCAACCTGTGAACTTGTTGTTTGACAAGTGCAGCAATCTTAGTGAAGAACTGTAGCAAGTTGAGGTTGGAACTTCCCCAGAAAAAGAATTGCTAGATAAATCCAAAGACTGTAAATGTTTCAAATTCCACAAGCAACCTGGAAGTTCCCCAAACAACCGATTGTCGGATAAATCAAAGATCCGCAGAAGTGTTAGTTGACAAAGGGAAGACAGTGATTCTCCCAAACTGCTGCTATTTTTGGTCACCTTGACAACTGGCAACTGCTTGCTATCAAGATTAGGAACGATTTTACCTGTAAACGTGTTGCCAGACAAGTCAAGAGCAACAAGGTTTACCAGTGAGGAGATGGTCGCAGGAATCTCACCCTCAAGATGGTTGGAGCTGACGCCAAGGAGTTTCAAAGATGATGCATTACCGATATTTGATGGCATAATTCCAGTAAGGTGATTCTTGGACAATTCCAATAGTTGCAAGTTTGGCATGCTTCCCACCTCCACTGGGATCGAGCCAATAAAGTTGTTGCCGTAGAGGTTCAGATACACAAGCTCCTTCCACTTGCTGATCTGCGAAGGGATGCTTCCAGTTAACCAGTTATTGGCTACATCAAATCCCTTGAGGTTAGTCCAGTTTGTAAACATCTCTTGCGGAATGGTACCACTGATACTGTTATCATATATTATAAAATACTGCAACCCTCGCATCATGGCAAAAGATGGTGGCAAGCTTCCAAACAAATGATTCTGTTCCAATAACATGTGTCTAAGACTTGTTAGGTTCCCCAGCTGGGGTGGAAGAGTTGAAACCAAGCTAGCATTTCCGATGAAGAGCTTCTCCAGCAACTGAAGCTGCCCGAGTGAGGCTGGGATTGACCCACCAAGTGGGTTACTGGATAGTGAAAGAGTTCGGAGTCCAGGTATCATCCCCAACACCTCTGGGATTCCTCCTGTGAGATTATTTCTCCTGAGAGATAGTATCTCTAGCTTTTGGAGCCTTGAGAGCGAGCAAGGTATGGAGCCAGAGAATAAATTAATGGACAGATTTAGATACCTCAACCTTGGGACAACCTCTGGCAGTGAATCTGGTAACGGCCCTGTGAAGGCGTTACCTGATAAATCGAGGAACCTCATCCTCGCATGGGTGCAGTTGAGGATGAATTGTGGGAAGGTAACACTGAGATTGTTATTAGCTAGAGATAACAGCTTTAAAGTGGACATAGGTGAGAAATCGGCATATCCTGGGTTGGTCAGGTTGTTATTTCCCAAATCTAACTTGATAATCATTGGTAGCTTGCTGAGTTGGTAGGGGATGGCACCAACAAGATTGTTGCTGCTCAAGTTCAGAACGGTGAGGGTGCGAAACAGAGAGATATTTGCTGGGACAACACCACCAAGGTTATTTGTCCCAAGGTCAAGTACAGTGAGGTTATGAAGCACTGGAGAGTAGAAGGCGTGTAGCGTACCATGGAGGCCCGCGATGGGAAGGCAGAGCACGGTAACATGTCCGGTAGCGTCACAAATGACGCCAAACCAAGAACACGTGGGACTGGAAATCGACCAGGAGGACAGCGAGTTGGCACGGATCAAACTGGACTTCCATCGGAGTAGTGCCTCTGCTTCCGGGTTGATCTCCTTGGCTGTGCATACTAGCAGGAAAAGTGAGATATAGAAGAGTTTCCGCAGCACCATTGCAGCTGCTTATAGTGTTGGCAATAAAATGCTAAGCTTAAGGGTGCTCTATGTATTGGCTTTAGAAGTAGCTAGAGTGCACACATATCAAATCATGTCAGTGTCGTGCAAACGAAGACTTGAATAAAGACTTCAGACTTGGAATCGTGTTGGAGAAATATCAAATCATAAATTGTGTAGTGTTCTGCAGCCACACACCCTCACTGTTGAAGATACTAGTCGAGAGTAAGGTGATGACTGATGACTGACTGTGTACGCGGGTGTGGTTGCCCGCTAACACAAAGACAACCAGCTGTCCAGATGCATCAGCCAGTCCATCTCCAGGATTGAATGCGGTTGTGTCTGAATCATCCGGTTACACAAACAATTCAGACCCATATTTCGTTAGCACAGCAAATCTACTGTGTCTAGGGGACGACAAATGCACAAACGCCCGCCATATTTGGGGATTTTCTCGATCAAACATATTTGGGGATTTCAACTTGCAAATGGATTTTCGAGACATCGAACAATGCAAAAAGGTGATAAACGGATGGGGAAGTTCGAAACCAGCGTGGAGGAGGGCGAGGACGACGAGGCCAGGCGCCCTCGGGTATCTCTGGTTAAGGATTCCGATGGCCAGCGCCGAAGAAGCAACGCGCCCTCTCATAGCGGGAGAAGGCCGCGTGGCGTCGGTGGAAACGAAGGGGGAAACCGGCGGCGCCGGCGGCGTCACCGGAGGACACGACGGCGCGGCCGAGGAGAACTGTAGAAATTGGCGAAGGGGAAAACGAGGACCAAGCCACGATTCACGAACCTGCGGGCCCACTCCAGCTTCCGAAACGGGCCAGCTTCTCGTTTATCCGCGCGAGCTGGCTTCTGGCGGGAGCCCAGCGAGCGTTCGGCGCCAGCTGGTGGCTGTAGCGAGAGAAAACGATTCGTGGCGGGACTGTAGCGAGAGAAAACGAACCGGTACGCTGCCGAGCTCACTTGGCGGTGGCATTCTACCGTAATTACGAGGAACTCCGATTTCTCTTTTTTTGGAAGTGGCTTCCCTCGCTCCAGCTTCCCGTCGGATTTGCACGTCGTGAGAAGCCAGCTTCTAAAGCTGGCTCCATGGAGCCGTCGCGTTCGGCCAGCTCCTCGCCCGCTTCCGGAGAAGCTGGGAGCTGGAGGACTTCCGAACAGGGTCTGAGTGAATATCCCGTGAACACCAAAGATGCAATGAAAAAACATGTTAAATGCATTTGAAAGTTTAAAAAATTATCAAAAAAATACATAGCGATGGCGCATATTAGCAAATTTAGCCGAGGACCGTGACGCGACTAGTCGTGAGGAGGCATTCCACACCACTTGGCATGAGTAGTAAGCTATATCAAAAACAATGAACAAAAGATGAGTCATTACCGCTACATATAGGTAGAGATGGCACCACTGAAGGTGGCGGCGAGGCCCTTGTTGCTCCCTCTTGGAGAACGCCGGAAATCGAGGTGGCGGCCCTAGGTGGAGATGGCACTGCCAGGCTTGATCTGCTCGCAGCAGCGACGAGCAACACTGGCGCGGTTGCAAAGGATAATTATATGGGCAAAGGTGGTTGGAGGTATAGTGGTATCGCTACAATATGGTATTGACGCACGCGGGCAGCGACACCGACGGTTGGATTACCCTACATCCATGGGTTGTTTGGATGGAGGCCTATCAGGCAGCTCCTTTGCCAGGCACAGATCTCAGCCTCAGGCCTCCAAAATCGGACTTGACTCAGGCTGGTTTTGTGGAAGCGAACCAAACAGCCCCCCCCTCTCTCATCAACATAGATGAAGGTGGTGTGAGAGTGTTTGCAAGCTTTTGTTGTTTCCCCACAACATGGGTGGGATTCGCGATCTCACTCATCCAGATCCAGCTAGGGAGTCGTCAAACCGGTAGGATGGTTACCTCCAGGAACGACTTCAATTATAAAGATGTGCATGCTCCAGAGAAAAACCCATGATCTCACCTCTCCGGCTTTATCAGGCAATGTCGACATACGTGCTACCTATGTTGAAGATGTTGCCTCAAAACTCGGCTTCGGAGATGAGGATCTCATTTGGAACCTTTGGTTGGATCAGTCAATATCGATGTACGTGTGATCACTTCCCAAAGCTCAGTGAAGTAGTACTTTTGTTCGTTGTTCCATCACATCTCATGTTCGTGCTGGGTTTATGGGGATACTGTCGTCAGATCTTTTGTGGATGGTCACATATTTCTTATTGTTTACTTTTATAGCTCGCCTTTATGAGAGTATCTAAGAAAAAACATGGTGACATTGAGCATGCATGTGACACCCGGATATTTAAGCTATAGTAATTCCTTGTTAATGATGCCACATCACCGCAATTACTGTTGCTAATCTCGCGTTAGTTCAGAACCGATCCAAATTCAACTTTGAATTAAAGTCAAACGGTAAAAGTTTTCAAACATAAAAACTAAAATGTTCGGGTTGTGTCAGATAATGCATAGGTAATTATGGTGGAGAAACCACCCTTTTATAAAATGTTTAAATACTCTAAAATGTATAAAACAGCAGCAAAAACAATTATTTAAATGCTTTTAAAATAATAAACAATTACAAACTATTTTATTTTAGGTGCCAAGTTAATTGTGGCAGTGACATATTTATTAATACTATTTTAGATACAACTTTTGTATTTTATAAAAACTAAAATTTAATAAAACAGAAAAGAAAAATAAATAAAAAGAAAAGAGATAATTAAAACAAAATAAAAAGAAGAAGAACCCCCCTCCCCGCTGCGCCGTGGCCCAGCTGGCCACTGGGCTAGCCAGGCCAGCCCAGCCGGCCCCCTCACCCCTTGGCTTATCCCCCCACCGAGCCCTTTACCCCTATCATCCCCAATCGACCCCTCCTTCCCTCCTCGTGCCGGTCTGCCCCCCCTCCCTCTTTCTCTGTCATCCTTGTTTCCCCCCACGCCTTCGTCGCCCTCCCTCGCCCGTCCCGTGCCCTCGCCCCGAGGAATCCCTCGGTCCCCTCCCCCCCTTCACCCGTTGACCGCCAGGCGCCCCCGCAGCTCGCCATCTTCGTCGTCTTCTCCACGCGCAGGCGCTGGACGCCATCGTCATGCATGTCGCCGTCGACTGACCCCCAGGCCCCTCGACCCCGCCCCCATCTAGCTCGCTGTGAGCTCCCACTTCGCGCCCCCTTCTCCCCCCTGCTCACATTGCTGTCCCGCCGTCGTTCATGCACACCGCGGCCAGTCGCGTCCACGGCCATCGCAACTGCCCGCGTCCACCCGTCACTGGACCCCCCCCGCTCGCTCACGGTTGCCGTTGTCGGCGCGCGCCCACCTGCGCCTGCGCGTGCCCTGCCAGTCCCGCCGCGCCTGCTCTCTTGCTGCTGCTCGCCCGAGCGCCATGACCATCCCTGTCGTTGCGTCACGCCGCTCGCATACTGCACCTGCCGCCGCTCGCATACTACTTCTGCTCGCCGCTGTCGGGGCCGCTCCTGCCGGCCCGTGCGCCCACTGCTCGCCCCGCGTCGGCGCCCTGCTCCTCTGCCACTCCGTCCCTCCTCCGCCACTGCTGCCGCCTCCACGCGCGCAAGCCCCCGCTCCCCTAGCCCCGCTCCAGTCCGAGCTCGCGCCGACCACCGCCATCCCCGCGGCCAACTCCGGCGCCACGCCAACCGCGCCCGTCGCAACCCCCCCCCGCTCCACGCGCCGCCCGTCCTGCCGTGCCTGTCGGCCTGGCACTCCACGGCCCGGCCACCCCCTCGCACAGCGCCGTTCCGGCGCCCTGCCGTCCCCGTCGCCCTCCCCCTGGTTGGCCGGGGTGGGCACCCCTTTCGGGCTGGGCGTTAGCGCCCGCTAACCGCGCCCGTTAAGGCCTCCCTGGGCCACTGGCTAGGGGCCCCACGCCCAGAACATAAAAGAAAATGAAAAGAAAATGTAATTAAAAATAATAATAAAATAATTAATTAATTAAATAATTAATTAACTTAATTAATTCTGTTTAAATTAACTAATTAAGATTAGTTAACCAAATTAACTAATTAACCTAATTAACTAAACAGTCCATGACATGTGGGACCCACCGTCAGTTTGACCAGTTAACGGTCAGAGTTGACCGCTGACATCACGCTGACGTCATGCTGATGTCTTAAATGTATTTTCGAATTAAATTAATAATATTAATTTAAAAATTGTTTAAATCTTTAAAAATTAATATAAAATAAACCGTAGCTCGGATGAAAATACTTTCTACATGAAAGTTGCTCAGAACGACGAGACGAATCCGAATACGCAGTCCGTTCGCCCGCCACACGTCCCTAGCATAGCGAACGTGCAACTGTCCCCCTCCGGTCATCTGTCTAACAAATGTCCGGAACCGGGGAAACTTTCCCGGATGGGATCCCCCTTTCTCGGTAACGTGCAACCCCACGTTAGAACACACCCGACACTGCATATTGTCATGTCATACTTTGTGTAGCATTGTTTGCTTTGTATTTACTTTTTCCTCCCCCCTCTTTCTCTCTCGATAGACGCTGAGACCGCTGACGACGCTGCCATGAACGACTACAGTGTTGACGACCCGTCCTTCTCTGCCGAGCTTCCAGGCAAGCCCCCCCCCCCTTGATCAACCCGATATCGCCTATTCTTTCTCTCTACTGCTTGCATTAGAGTAGTGTAGCATGTTACTGCTTTCGGTTAATCCTATTCTGCTGCATAGCCTGTCTTTGCTACTACTGTTGATACCTTACCTGCAATCCTAAATGCTTAGTATAGGTTGCTAGAATTACATCAGTGGACCTACACTCTTGTCCGTCTGCCATGCTATACTACTGGGCCGTGATCACTTCGGGAGGTGATCACGGGTTTATATTATATACTTTTACATTACCTATGTTACTGTTCGGAGATGGGGGCTGAAGGGGCAGGTGGTTCCATCCAGGTAGTGGTGGGCCTGGGTTCCCGACGGCCCCCGAGTGTTACTTTGTGGCGGAGCGACAGGGCAGGTTGTGACCACCTAGGAGACAGGTGGGCCTGGTCTTGGTCGGCGTCCGCGGTTATATCAATTAACACGCTTAACGAGATTGGGTATTTGATCTGAGTCTGGCTACGAGCCTATACGCACTAACCACCACGCGGGAACAGTTATGGGTACTCGACGTCGTGGTATCAGCCGAAGCCTCCTAGACGTCAGCGACTAAGCGGCGCGCGCCAGGTTGGACCGCGTAACGCAACTTCCTTTGTAATGGAGGTTGCTAGGTCTGCTCACCGGCCGCCCACGCAACATGCAGGTGTCCAATGGGCGATGGGCCCAGACCCCTGCGCGCATAGGATTTAGACCGACGTGCTGACCTCTCTGTTAGGCTTAGGTAGGGCTGCGACGTGTTGATCTTCCGAGGCCGGGTATGACCCAGGAAAGTGTGCCCGGCCAGAGGGATCGAACGTGTTGGGTAATGTGGTGCACCCCTGCAGGGAAGTTTATCTATTCGAATAGCCGTGTCCCTCGGTAAAAGGACGACCCGGAGTTGTACCTCGACCTTATGACAACTAGAACCGGATACTTAATAAAACACACCCTTTCAAGTGCCAGATACAACCCGGTGATCGCTCTCTCACAGGGCGACGAGGAGAGGATCGTCGGGTAGGATTATGCTATGCGATGATACTTGGTGAACTTACCAGCTACTCTCTTCTATATGCTTCAAGATGGAGGCTACCAGAAGCGTAGTCTTCGATAGGACCAGCTATCCCCCTCTTATTCTGGCATTCTGCAGTTCAGTCCACAGATACTACCATTTCATTG
The DNA here is from genome assembly GCA_011799875.1 of Thinopyrum elongatum. Classification (NCBI taxonomy): domain Eukaryota; kingdom Viridiplantae; phylum Streptophyta; class Magnoliopsida; order Poales; family Poaceae; genus Thinopyrum; species Thinopyrum elongatum. The sequence goes on along the minus strand of CM022302.1, from coordinate 151,768,174 downwards.
ATACCATTGCATATGTAGTGTAGATCCTTGCTTGCGAGTACTTTGGATGAGTACTCACGGTTGCTTTGCTCCCCCCTTTTCCCCTTTCTATACTCGGTTGTCGCAACCAGTTGCTGGAGCCCAGGAGCCAGACGCCACCTTCGACGACCCCTACTACACCGAGGGTGCCTACTACTACATGCAGGCCGCCGCCGACGACCAGGAGTAGTTTAGGAGGATCCCAGGCAGGAGGCCTGCGCCTCTTCGATCTATATCCCAGTTTGTGCTAGCCATCTTATGGCACCTTGTTTAAATTATGTCTGTACTCAGATATTGTTGCTTCCGCTGACTCGGCTATGATCGAGCACTTGTATTCGAGCCCTCGAGGCCCCTGGCTTGTATTATGATGCTTGTATGACTTATTTATTTTTAGAGTTGTGTTGTGATATCTTCCCGTGAGTCCCTGATCTTGATCGTACACGTTTGCGTGTATGATTAGTGTACGATTGAATTGGGGGCGTCACAATGCATCATCACTGTAACTAGACTTCATTCCCCACTACCAAATGTTGCATCTGACGGATGTAGAACCTCGACTCACCAACAACCCATGCTGCCACATGAGTTTAGTGAGCTCGTGCCCAAGGATATGTCATGGATCCGCTACACGTGATGCTGCAACGGCACACACAGTTGCTGGCACAAAGCTCTCCGTCACCCCTTCCGTCTTATAGGTCAAAGATGAGAGGCCTTTAGCTAGGGCTTTTGGGTAGTAGAAGGTATGTATGTGCTTTCATTAGCCTCCCATGAATCAAAATCCTCATCTTCAGATCCTTCACCCCATTCCTTTGACCCGATGACTGGCATTATACCGGTACCTGGAAACCCTCATCGCGGCCCCTCTGTATGGTGTGTGCAAGAAAGAGGTTAACAATTTAGTAAACCGTACCCTACCCGTGGTGGGGATAAGTGGTAGCACGATTCAAGTATGGGGGTTACCGGAACAAGACTTGATCTACGGTCGACTCAGGAGGTTTAAGTTTCCCATCATTGGGTTAGCACAATATATATCCTTGGTGGTACCCAACAGGGTCACCACCTGGCATGTCCCAACATGCCCTTATTGATCATTTTCGTCACAACGAGATTCCTGTCTCACAGTCACTTTCACTAGTGACAGATCCTTTCCTGCAGGTTAGTCAAAACAGGCATATGTGGCACAAATGTTTCACGTTTAGGTGAATTCAAATACCGACAAGGAACCACATACGCATGATCATCTATATGCAATTTCATATGAGGTAACATAACATGTTTCAAATATTCTAGCAAGCAATCATCATATGAAGTGTTCAAAAATGCTTGCCTTGGGTATGACTAGCAAATATGCTTGTGCGTTGCAACGGGAGAAAAACTATCAGATTATGCAGGTGTGGTATATATTAAAAAAGTCCGAATCAAATACCAGGATGAGATAAGGATTTTTTAAATGTCATTTTCACAAACTATGTCTGAGTGATGTCATGATGAGATAAGTTACTATTAAAAAGTCATTTCGAAAACTAAAAATGTTATGGTCTCATCACAATTTGATTTCCTAAGGCGCCACAACAAATATTTTTTGGTTGAGCAAACTTCGTTGATGGACCCTGCCTGAGCTAGACTGATGAATGATGTGTCTCGCCTTGACCTAGTAGTGGTGTTTACCATGACCAGTATTGTGGTACCAGAATAAACATAACCGTGTATCGACGCAAATAGACATTTAGTCATTTTTATATAGCTACAACAACTAACTCATAGGAAGTTGTGTTTTTTTAGAGCGGGGGGGGGGGGGGGGGGGCAGCGATGTACGAAACACGAAAACCTTTTTTTACCCCGACGTGAGGGATTTAATAAAATCATAAAACAACCTCTACATATCCCCTCATAAAACCTCTACGTAAGCGACAGTTCATTTTGTTCATTATTTACAGATTTGTTTTAAATTTTCTAAAATTTCATGTACGTTTTTTCAAATTCCTAAATATGTTTTCAATACTGGATTTTAAAAAAATCATGAATATTTTTTATTTCATGAACATTTATTTGAAACCATGAATTGCTTTATAATATGCGAATATTTTTTTGAAATCATGAACATTTTATGATTTTCTGAATGTTTTTTGAATTCAAAAACAGTTTATCATTTTTGAATATATTTCTAAAAACTCGCAACCTTTTGAAATTTGGTTCTTTTGTAAATCCCAAATTAATTTAAAGAAGGAAAAACAAAAAAAAAATGAAAAAGTAAAAAAGCAAAATAGAAAACAGGGGGGCGCCACGACCTGCACATGGGCGAGCCCATCACCGCGTGCGAGAGAAGGATGCACGCTTGCCATAACTGAGTAATAAGGGGTATCATTTTTGAATATATTTCTAAAAACTCGCAACCTTTTGAAATTTGGTTCTTTTGTAAATCCCAAATTAATTTAAAGAAGGAAAAACAAAAAAAAAATGAAAAAGTAAAAAAGCAAAATAGAAAACAGGGGGGGCGCCACGACCTGCACATGGGCGAGCCCATCACCGCGTGCGAGAGAAGGATGCACGCTTGCCATAACTGAGTAATAAGGGGTTGGAACCAGGGATCGAGCCCTGGCCTCCCGTGAGATAGACTGACGTCTTAGCCATTGGGTTGCCTGCATGCTCATGTTACGTATGTGTACGAATATATAAGAACAGAACCCAGCGACGATTTTGAAATAAAAAACGAATTGTTTTCCTTCACCTATGGATGTCATAGTGGGTTACTTATGGCAACTTCAGGGGCAATTTCCGTGACGGATGACCAGAAGCATTAACTGCTTTATTATTAGGTAAAGAAGTAGGGTAGCGTATACTCCATAAATTTGAAAGAAAAATCATCTTCCATCCATTTTTCCTATTTTCAAAATAATGCAATTACCACATAATTTGAAAACAGTACAAAAAAGTTGTTTGGAAATTTTTCAAATAAATACAAAAATAAACTAGATGGAAAATAAAGAATGACAGAAAAATAATCAATTCATTTGGAGTTGTGCTTTAAAAGTTGGAGGTAGTCAAAGTCAGGTCAAAATCTGAATTTAATGAAAGTTTATAAAATAAAACGGTTCGAAGGAAATACACTAACCAGAAGTGAATACGTACTTTGCGGAATACACTTCCACTTAAGTCAGCGTGTGGTGACGTGGGGGTCGTTGACAGCGGGACCCGCGGGCCCACCGGTCAGGTTTGACCAGTCGTCGCGTCCTCCTCTCCCGCGGTAGAACAGAGGGGCCTCGCTGGCGTCGATTGCCGGCGAACGGCTACACCTCTCGATGAGCTTGGCACATGGGGAAGATCAGGAGGTCTCAGGAGGTCGAGGCAACCCCGTGGCTACTCGCGAGGATTGCCGGAGTGGATGGATTCACCGGCGGCGAGGTTGGCCGAAGGGCTCCGACAGAGGTGAATTGGGGCTTCTCTCCCACAAGCTTGCTCTGGCGAAGTTCATGGTCGAAAAGGGTTCGATGAAACACTAGGAGTCGAGTGGCGAAGGAATTGGGAGGGGGGGGGGAGGGAGGTTCTAGAGACGCTGAAATCAGCAGAGAAACGGTGGCGGGCGTGGTGGCCGGAGGTGAAGAAGATGAGCATCACAACTCGAATTCTCCCGAAAGGGGGATACTGGGAGGTTGAGGAGGAGTTGGGTGAGCATGTATGAGCTCGAGGTGATGAAAGCACAGGTTATCTCCCAGAGGGGGGTGAATGGGAGATTTTTAGAAATTCGTCAAACTCTGAAGAATTTGGTGAAGATCGGAGTGAAGAAATAGAGACGCGAGAGAAATTAAGTCATCACAGAATCAGAGTACATGCAATCAGGATACGTAAGAGTGAAGAACATGCAATCATAGAAACATACAAGCGTGACGAATATGAACCGAGGAAACAAAAGATAGCATGACGAAATTCTTCAGTTCAAATTCGCCAGAGCAAAGATCACAGATTCTTCAGCAACGGAATAATGTAAGGGAGGGTGAGGAATTTGAAACCAGGTTGGCTCGGTGAAGACGCAGCGATTTGGTAGACCAGTTCCAGTTGTTGCATCAACTGTACGTCTGGTTGAGGCGGCTGAGTCGCAACTCAGAGGACACATAGTCCTCACCGTATTCCTCTTAATCTAAGGTCACTTAGTCCTCTCCCAATCACTCGTGGTAAGTCTTCAAGGTAGACTTCCAAAACCTCCACTAACTTGTTCACCGGCACACCAGAATTACTCTTGGTGTACTCAGAACTTGATGCCTAACTGTCTGGAAGAATGATAGTCTTCAAAGGTAACAGGCGTCGGATCACACAGATCAATCTCTTCAGTGATGCTCAATCACTTTGGCTCTGGGTTTTTCCTCACTTAGGATTCTCTCAAAGTTGTCAGAGGATGGGTTGCTCTCAAATGACAAGTGTCAAGTTCTCTCGTAGCAGCCAACCAACAAGTGGTTGCGGGGCGGCTATTTATAGCCAGGGCAACCCGGCATGAATTGTCATAAATGCCCTTCTCTGACTCGACCGTTGTCAGGATAAGGATCCACTCAACAGCTGGCACGCGGCGCAACAACTGTCGGAATTTGAACTCTCAAATTTGTCGGGGCACTCAATTTCCTCACTTTTAGGTAGATCATGCTGGCAAACTCCTAACTCCTCAGCATGACCAAATTCGTCAGCGACCAGATGAACTTCGTCACTGTCGCTGGCAATTGCGTTAGCTGTTCTGGAGATTTCCAAATGCTTCACTCGAAGCGGCTTTTGTGTATAGGCTTAGGAAGGTTTGAGCATCACTTTAGAAATGTGATGTTTCACCTAGACCCCCTTTAATAGTATGGTTTTTCCTATGACTCAAATAAGAAGAAAAGAAACTACGAAAACAAAAGTCTTCAAGCTTCAAAGTCTTCACATCAATTTCTTCAAAGGCCGTACCAATTTTATCACCAAATTCTTCACTTGAAGAAATCCATTTTTAGGGGCCGTCTTCCATGTGTTAAACCAAAATCTTCAGGGACTCTGTTTCCTGTGTATACTCACAAACACATTAGTTCCTCAACCTATTTGTCTTCAATAATCCAAAACCACTAAGGGGGCACTTGATGCACTTACAATCTCCCCATTTTTGGTGATTGATGACAAATTGGTTAGGCTTTCAACGGGAGTAAACATAATTGAAGTGTAAGTACAGAGTTTGAAGAAATTGGTTACAAGATATTAAGGAACTCCCCCTGAAGATGTGCATATGGCGAATTTGCTTTGGATTGCAAATGCACATGGCAGACTGAAATTGTGGAGATCTCCCCCTATATCTTGAAATCCAATCATGCATGATCATAAGATATTTGAAGAATATGAATGCATGATGAAAATTGGTGTCTGGCGAGATTGTGCATGCATGAGCAGATATATTTAAGGTTAGAGCATGCATATCAAGTGTAGCAAAAGAGTCAGACGACCAACAATTATTAAGTTACAACTCGTCAAAGAGCAACTCCAATAAAGTTCAAGAGTTGCAACTTAAGCAAAAAACAACCCATATATCGACCCGCTTGAAGACTAACTCAGACTTCTCCCCCTTTATCATCAAATGACCAAAAGGTGAGGAATCTGAGGACTAGCACCCTTGAAGAAAAACATCATGGAGAGGTCAAGGGAGCGCCAGCATTGTTGGGGTCGCGCGGTGTAGTAGGATCAGCAGCAGTGTCTTCAACAGCTTCATGTTCGTCAGTTGAGCTTGATGAAGACTCTGAGCTCGGCATCAGAGGAGGAACTTGAGTTTTCTTGAACTTCTTCCTTGGCGGTTTAACCTAGTCAAAGTTCATTTCAATTTCCATGGCAACAAGTTCGTCATCAGATTTGAGATGCGAGAGTATGGCCCATGATCTGTCAAATATCTCATGAAGATAGTGGCGGTTTTTGCGCACTGCGTTATGCGTCACAGTCATGTTGGCTTGAACAACAGCAAACTGACGCTTAACCCAGCGATGATTCTTGTCATCTTTCTGATGTAGACTTATAAGCAACTCATGGCCAGTCATGACACGTGGTGCTTCAGGTGAAGTGGATGGCCTTGAAGCTTTTGATGTGGTATCCTGGCTAGCAGATTCATCAGCATTGGAGCTGGATATAGGCTGGCGGAATTGTCCATCAAGGGGATGAATTACTTCATCAATGATGGTCTTGCCTTTGCCAGGTATAGTGGACAGAGTGCTTTGAAGAATTTCAACTTCGGGCAAATAGCTCAGGTGATTTTGACGACCAGCCTTGTAGTGAATGGAAGACCGGGATCTGATGAATCTCATGATCCATGGTGCATATGGCTTGAAATCAAAAGGTGACTGTGCCACAGTGACCAAAGTCCTCAGAAAAAAATCATGAACATTGATGGGAGTTCCATGAATGATGTGGAACAACAAGTTCTTCATAACTCCCACAACTTCTTCAGTATCTGAGTTGTGAACGGTGATACGTCTCCAACGTATCTATAATTTATTAAGTATTCATGCCATGCTTACAATAATTTCATATGGTTTTGGTATGATTTGATTAGAACTAACCCGAACTGACGTTGTTTTCAGCAGAACTACCATGATGTCGTTTTTTGTGCAGAAATAAAAGTTCTCGGAATGGGCTGAAAATTTACGGTGATTTTTTATGGACCAAAAGAGACCCCCGAAGCTTCGAGGAAGGACCAGAAGCCTCACGAGGAAGCCACAAGCTCGCTAGGTGCGCTCTACCCCCAGGGCGCCTGTGGCGAGCTTGTCGCTCCCTTGTGGGCCCCTTGACATGAAACCTATGCCAAAAATTCCTAAAAATACCAAAACCCCCGAAAAGAACCCTAGATGAGAAGTTCCACCGCTACAAGCCTTTGTAGCCGCGAAAGCTCAATCGGGAGCCCATTCCGGCACCCTGCCAGTGGGGGAAATCATCACCAGAGGCCATCTTCATCATCCCGGCGGGCTCCATGACAAGGAGGGAGCAGTTCACCCTCGAGGCTGAGGGTATGTACCCATAGCATTGTGTCTGATCTCTCTCTCTCTCTCTCGTGTTCTTAATTTGGCACGATCTTGATGTACCGCAAGCTTTGTTAATGTATTTGGATCTTATGGTGTTCTTCCCTCTCTACCTTCTTGTGATGAATTGAATCTTTTCCTTTGAGGTTTTGTTTGTCGGATTGAATCTTTTAGATGTGAGAGCACTTAACGTATGTCTTGCGATAGGATATCCGTGGTGACAATGGGATATTCTATTGATTTACTTGATGTATGTTTTGGTTCTCAACTTGCGGATTCCCGTGGTGACGTTGGGGTAATCTATGCATAGGGGTTGATACGCGTTTTCATATTCCTTTCTCCGATAGAAATCTTGGGGGTACTCTTTGAAGTTCTTTGTATTGGATTGAATATTATGGATCTGAAATTGTGTGATGCACATCGTATAATTAACCCATGGATACTTGTGGTGACATTGGAGTATCTAGGTGACATTAGGGTTGATTGATGCGTATCATATGGTGTTATTTTAGTATGAACTCTAGGGCTGTTTGTGACACTAATAGGAATAGCCCAATAGATCGATCAGAAAGAATAACTTTGAGGTGGTTTCGTACCCTACAAACAGTTTCATCTTATGTTCTCCACGATAGGAACTTTGGAGTGATTCTTCGTTGCACGTTGAGGGACTGTTATATGATCCAATTATGTTATCATTGTTGAGAGATTTTGCACTAGTGAAAGTATATATGAACCCTAGGCCTTGTTTTCAAGCATTGCAATACCATTTTTGCTCATTTTTACTACTTACTACCTTGCTGTTTTTATATTTTCAGATTATAAAAATCTATATCTACTATCCATATTACACTTGTATCACCATCTCTTCGCCGAACTAGTGCACCTATACAATTTACCATTGTATTGGGTGTGTTGGGGACACAAGAGACTCTTTGTTATTTGGTTGCAGGGTTGTATGAGAGATACCATCTTCATCCTACGCCTCCCACGGATTGATAAACTTTAGGTCATCCACTTGAGGGAAAGTTGCTACTGTCCTACAAAACTCTGCGCTTGGAGGCCCAACACGAGTCTACAAGAATAAAGTTGCACAGTAGACATCAAGCTCTTTTCTGGCGTCGTTGCCGGGGAGGTGAGTGCTTGAAGGTATATCTTTAGATCTTGCAATTGAATCTCTTAGTTTCTTGTTTTATCACTAGTTTGGTTTATAAAAGAAACTACAAAAAAAATTGGAATTGAGGTTGCCTCAAATCATTCGTCTTTATAACGTCTTTCTTGAAAATGATGGAGCGGAAAATTATGCTCAATTGATAGAAGAAGAATTCAATAAAATGTTTGCCATAAAATCTTTGAATGATGAGCATGGTTGCAATGTTGTTAGTATGAATTCTTTGAATATCCATGATGCCAATGATATGCAAAGCCATAAGCTTGGGGGTGCTATGTTTGATGAAGATGATATTTCTAATCCCCCAAGTTTTGATGTGGAAATTTGTTATGATGATTGCATGCCTCCTATTTATGTTGATTACAATGATGAATGTGGGTTTGTAAGAGTGTCAACTCTAGGTAATGATCCCACTAGTTTGGAGGGCGTTGATCATCTTATTACAATATTGATAAAAGTGGATTTGGTGAGGTCATGACTTTATTTAGTGATGAATCCACTATTTCGGAAGAGGTTCTAATTGATTATGATGAGACAAAAGTTGCTATCTATGATGATTATTGTGATGACACCTATGTTATAAAGAATACTAATAACCATGAAACTTGTCATCATGATTTTAATCAAGTGTCATATGATAGTTATTTCATTGATTTAGCTCCCACCATTATGAATGAGAAGAAACTTGCTTATGTGGAGAGTAATAAAATTTCTATGCTTATGCATCATGAAAAGAGTGCTTTATGTGATAGTTATATTGTTGAATTCATTCATGATGCTACTAAAAATTATTATGAGAGAGGAACATATGCTTGTAGGTATTGTAATAATATCAAGTTTCCTCTCTATGTATTGAAAGTTTTGAAGTCATGCTTGTTTTGCCTTCCTATGCTAGTTGATTCTTGTTCTCATAAATTGTTTGCTCACAAAATCCCTATGCATAGGAAGTGGGTTAGACTTAAATGTTCTTGCCATGTGATTCATGATGCTCTATTTGTGTTTCAATTCTTTACTTCTATGTGAGCATCATTGAAATCATCATGCCTAGCTAAAAAGGCATTAAAGAAAAGCGCTTGTTGGGAGACAACCCAATACTTACACCTACTGTTTTTGTGTGTTCACATGATTAAGCTACTTTAGTAATCATGTTTTATAGCTTTTGTTTCAATAAAGTGCCAAGTAAAGCCTTTGGGATAGTGTGCATGATAGTTAACTTGATTCTGTGCAAAAACAGAAAGTTTTGTGTCCAGTGCAGAAAATTCTATAAATCAGTGTAACTTGAGTTAGATGAAAGTTTTACACATGATTGATATACAAATTGCCTATGTTTTCCTAATTTTTCAGAATTTTTAGAGTTGCAGAAGTATGGTCATTGTCCAGATCATTACAGACTGTTCTGTTTTTGACAGATTCTGTTTTTAATGCATAGTTTGCTTGTTTTAGTGTTTCCATAGCTTATATTAAGTGATACAAATTGTGGAAATGATAAGGTACAGTAGGAATTGTGTGATAAAAATTATGAATCTTGTCTTTGACAGTACACAAGTGAATGATTTGCTTTATTATACTAACGCATCTCACGAAGTTCCGTTAAGTTTTGTGTGATTGAAGTTTTAAAGTTTTGGGTGAGATATCGATATGAGAAGAATAAGGAGTGGCAAGACACTAAGCTTGGGGATGCCCAAGGCACCCCAAGGTAATATTCAAGGAAGAACCAAGCAACTAAGCTTGCGGATGCCCCGGAAGGCATCCCCTCTTTCGTCTTCAACATTATCGGTAACTTCACTTGGAGCTATATTTTTATTCGTCACATGATATGTGTTTTGCTTGGAGCATCATTTTATTTGTTGATATTTGCTTGCTGTTATTTAGAATAAGGTTTTGTATTTTTTATTTAAATAAAAGTGTCAAGGATAGCCTTCACCATGCTTAGTTTGCAAGTATATGAGTTGCTGTTTCAAAACAGAAAGTTTATCGCTATTGCAAAAATTCCCGAGAAAAGTCAGAATGCGATAAAAGCTTGAAATTTTGGCATAATATGCAATGATAAATTCTCTACAGTGTGGTAAATTTTCAGAATTTGTTTAGGTAAGTAAGTATGGATCTTCCTTAATCCTTTACAGATTGTTCTATTTAGACAGATTGCTGTTATGATTGCCTTGTTTGCTTATGTTTGCTTGTTTAATGATTCTATTTGAGGATATGAGTATTAAATATGCAGAGGCATTTAGTATGTGTTGGTGCAATATCTGCCTTCCTGTGTTTTGGAGATTGTTGACAGAAACATGTATGGACTAATTTGTTTGCTAGTGCATACAGAGAGATATAGTCCATACAGAAATGAAGAGAATGCTGTCTCCGGTGCTAAGTTCGAGGAACTTCACCGAAGTATATCTGTGTTGCAGAGAAGAACGAGCTACATCTAGTGAAGATATGTAGACGAGAAGATTGCCGTGAAGGAATTATCCCCTCGAAATTCTATTGCTAAAGCAAAGCATTTGATTCGGTGTTGTCGTCCGAAGAAATTGACTGCAGCGTGCGAAAGTCAAAGACAAATTGAAGACGTAGTATTCTTTTTGTCTTTCTTCTTTTGTTCATTTGAGTCATAGGACCTCCGTACTATTAAGAGGGGTATAGGTTCTCGAAGCTTAGATCCTTTGTGATGCTTAGCCCAAAACCTATGGAAGCTGCGAGAGAAATCTCTTTGTGGTCCGAGCAAATACTCGCCAGCAAGAGACTGTGATCTTCTTCACTGCGAGAAATTTGTCTCAGATCGAGGAGTTAGCATTATTTGCTTCGCAAGTAATGTTACCATTGTGCTCAAAATCCGACCGTTGGACTCGTGTCGTTCGGCCATTGGCTGCTCTCAATGTCCAATTTGGTAATTTCCCATCAGGTAAGGCTGCGGCTATAAATAGCCACCCCACATCGGCTTTGTCCGGTGGCTGCTCTGCTTAAGATTTCTGAGAAGATTGATTTGAGCACCCCCACTCTGAGTGATTTGAGTTTAAGATCCACCGAGAAAAAAATCAAGAGCCCAAACTTAGACAGTGGTTGAGCATCACAGTAGTTCTGAGTTAGAGTTCTTGTACCTATTACTCTTGAGAGCTGCGCACTCTCTAGACGGATAGGTTTCAGCTCGAGTGTTGAAGAGTTGTTGTCTTCACCGAGCTAGATCTTCAGAAACCAAGAGTGATTGTGGTTCGTGAAGGTCGACCGAAGGTTTGGAGATCGCTGACAAGTATCTACCACGAGTGAAATCAACTGAAGTCTGATCAGCTTCGAGTTGAAGGAGAATAGGGTGAAGAGAGTTTATCTTCTGTGTTAAGTCACAACCCCTCCAACCATACATAGCTCTTTGGTAGAAGGGTGAACTGGTCTACCTAATCTCTCTGTCGACATCGAGCACCACTGGTTCAATTTACTTCACTGCATTACTTTCGGCAGTCTTCATATGTGCTCTATGACGATAGATATCTGATCTGTTATTTTCTGTTGCATATCATTCGGCCCCTTCATCGTTGTGACAGTTATCATTTGTTGCTCACTTTGTTGCACCCTCATCATTCTGTCATGATATCTTAGTCCTAGCTATTTTCTGTGATGTGATCATTTACCTCAGTATAGTTTTTCTTCATAGTTGTCCATCGCAGTTCAATTCTAGCTCTCTATTATGATATTGTATCTGTTGGCATATTGCATTACCATCGTTATCATCAAGCCTGTTATATCATATGCTCGAACCATTATTGCATCCTACATTGATGGTTTTGTTCCTCAATAGTATGCGTAATTGAATTCATTTCTACCGAACCTTTTTTTCGCTGCTGTGTTTGGGATCAGTTCAAAACATTCGAAATAATTTTTTTGAATCTCCCATTCACCCCCCTCTGGTCGATATACTCTCGGTCCTAACAATTGGTATCAGAGCAGGTTCTCCCTGTCTCTGTTTATTAAAGGTCTAACGTCCTTGGAGTTTTGAGTATGTCGTATGCCGGTAGATCCTCGCACTCTGAGAGATTTCCTTTCTTCGATGGAAATGATTATTTCTACTGGAAAGAAAGAATGAGAATCAGAATTCAAGCCATCAACATAGACTTGTGGGAGATTGTGGAAAATGGATACACCATTTAGCAACCTGATGAGCTCGCTTCCGATGACAAAGCTAATCTGCGGTTGAATGCCCAAGCAAAAGATATCATCTGCAGCAGTCTCTCAAAAGACATTTTCTTTCGATTTCAAAAGCTCAACACTGCAAAGCAACTTTGAGATGCGATCAATAATGCTCATGAAGAATTCATCGCCAGAATGGATCCTCACACTCAAATGCTTTGTGCCATGTTTGTCGGTTTCAGAAGTCTTCGTAAGGAAAGTACTATGGAACTCACTGATCGTCTAACAAACGTTGTCGAAAGACTTCATCAGCGAGGAGTAACTGATATCACCGATAGAGATGTGGTCAACAAGCTACTGAGTGCTCTTGATGCGACTTTCGATCCCATCGTAGCTGAAATCAAGCAAAGACCAGACTATGAAGAACTTCACTATGTTGAGATCATGACGCTGTTGTCCATTCACGAAGAAAAGATGGAGTTTGAAAATGCAGATTAAGAATCTTCTTCAGAAGGTGAAGGAGAAATCCTTTCACATTATGGCAGCTCACAAGAAGAAGATGTCGAGAATCAACACACCATCATCAGAGAACTAGAGATGATAACAGAAAGGCTGAGTGATCTCAGAAGACAAAATTTATGCCTCACGAATGATGATGAGTTTGACTTGCCTGAATCATCAAGAAGGTTACCTCCGAAAGAAATGAAGTGCTTCAAGTGCAAACAATTCCGTCATCTCATTGCAGACTATCCCTGCTAGGAAGGTAAACCTAACAACAGATGGAAATATCTTCACTGCAGTGGATTCACACGAATGGATCGTCATACTAAGCTCTCAAAGAAAAATGAACCATCCTCATCTTCTTCGACGAGACCAGACACTGACGTGAAAGCTAGAGAAACCATCGAGTCAAATATGAAGAGAATATCACAGCTGAATAGAGCATGTGCTGATATGACCCTGGATTGTGAAGAGGAGGCGACAGACTCTGAATCAGATGATGAAGAATTTCACAGAAGGATAGGAAGGAGCAATACCTTCATTGCCTATGAATTATCAGAAAAATCACTCGATTCAGACTCCGATGATGATGCCTCAAGTGATGATGAACCAATCGCATTTTTTCCCATGGCAAAAACATCGAAGGATCAGGTATCAGCAAAACACCAAAAATCCAAGAATGGATATTCTCCTGAATATATTGCCTATGCTAAATTGGTCAAGATTGCAAAATCTCAACATGATGAACTTGAAATGCTTGAGAAGAATCTTAGGAAAACCGAAGGATTACTGGTCAAAGAGATGGAGAAGAATCAAAAGTTGATGGAAGAGCATGACGCTTTTTCTTCAACTATTGATGATCTTACTGTTGGGGAACGTCGCATGCAATTTCAAAAAATTTCCTACGCTCACGCAAGATCTATCTAGGAGATGCATAGCAACGAGAGGGGGAGAGTGTGTCCACGTACCCTCGTAGACCAAAAGCGGAAGCGTTTGTTAACGCGGTTGATGTAGTCAAACTTCTTCTCGTTCCGACCGATCAAGCACCGAACGTACGGCACCTCCGAGTTCTGCACACGTTCAGCTCGATGACATCCCTCGAACTCTTGATCCAGCAAAGTGTCGAGGGAGAGTTCCATCAGCACGACGGTGTGGTGACGGTGATGGTGAAGTGATCCGCGCAGGGCTTCGCCTAAGCACTACGTGAATATGGCCGGAGGCGTAAACTGTGGAGGGGGGCGCCGCACACGGCTAACAATTGTTGGTGTGTGTTCTAGGCGCCTCCCCCCTTCATATATATAGGTGGGAGGGAGAGGGAGCAGCCAAGGGGGCGCCTAAGTAGGAGGAATCCTACTTGGGCCCCTAGTCCAATTCGCCCCCCCTTCCATAAGTGTCGGAGGGGGAAGGAAAGAGAGGGGGGGGGGGGGAGAAGGAAAGGGGGAGGCCGAATCCTCCCCTTTCCTTCTCCCTTCCCCTCCTTCCTTCTCCTCCTATTTCGGTCTATATGGGGGCGCACCAGCCCACCAGGGGCTGGTCTGTCCCTCTCTTGGCCCATAAGGCCCATATCTTTGCCGGGGGTGCCCGGAACCCCTTTCCGGTGACCCGATATGTACCCGGTACCCCCGGAACACTTCCGGTGTCCGAATACTATCGTCCTATATATGAATATTTACCTCTCAACCATTTCGAGACTCCTCGTCATGCCCGTGATCTCATCCGGGACTCCGAACAACATTCGGTCACCAATCACATAACTCAGATAATACAAAATCATCATCGAACGTTAAGCGTGCGGACCCTACGGGTTCGAGAACTATGTAGACATGACCGAGACACCTCTACGGTCAATAACCAACAGCGGAACCTGGATGCTCATATTGGTTCCCACATATTCTATGAAGATCTTTATCGGTCGTACCGTAATGACAACATACGTTATTCCCTTTGTCATCGGTATGTTACTTGCCCGAGATTCGATCGTCGGTATCTTCATACCTAGTTCAATCTCGTTACCGGCAAGTCTCTTTACTCATTCCGTAATGCATCATCCCGCAACTAACTCATTAGTCACATTGCTTGCAAGGCTTCTTATGATGTGCATTACCGAGAGGGCCCAGAGATACCTCTCCGATACTTGGAGTGACAAATCCTAATCTCGATCTATGCCAACCCAACAAACACCTTCGGAGATACCTGTAGAGCATCTTTATAATCACCCAATTACGTTGTGACGTTTGATAGCACACAAGGTATTCCTCCAGTATTCGGGAGTTGCATAATCTCATAGTCAAAGGAATATGTATATGACATGAAGAAAGCTATAGCAATAAAACTGAATGGTCAATATGCTAAGCTAACGGATGGGTCATGTCCATCACATCATTCTCCTAATGATGTGATTCCGTTTATCAAATGACAACACATGTCTATGGTTAGGAAACTTAACCATCTTTGATTAACGAGCTAGTCTAGTAGAGGCTTTACTAGGGACTTAGTGTTTTGTCTATGTATCCACACATGTATCAAGTTTCCGGTTAATACAATTCTAGCATGAATAATAAAAATTTATCATGATATAAGGAAATATAAATAACAACTTTATTATTGCCTCTAGGGCATATTTCCTTCAGTCTCCCACTTGCACTAGAGTCAATAATCTAGTTCACATCGCCATGTGATTTAACACCAATAGTTCACATCTTTATGTGATTAACACCCATAGTTCACATCGCCATGTGACCAACACCCAAAAGGTTTACTAGAGTCAATAATCTAGCTCACATCGCTATGTGATTAACACCCAAAGAGTACTAAGGTGTGATCATGTTTTGCTTGTGAGAGAAGTTTAGTCAACAGGTCTGCCACATTCAGATCCGAATGTATTTTGCAAATTTCTATGTCTACAATGCTCTGCATGGAGCTACTCTAGCTAATTGCTCCCACGTTCAATACGTATCTAGATTGAGACTTAGAGTCATCTAGATCAGTGTCAAAGCTTGCATCGACGTAACTCTTTATGATGAACTCTTTATCACCTCCATAACCGAGAAACATTTCCTTAGTCTTCTAAGGATAATTTTGACCGCTGTCCAGTGGTCCACTCCTGGATCACTCTTGTACCCTCTTTGCTAGATAAGTGGAAAGACACACATCAGGTGTGGTACACAGCATGGCATATCGTATAGAACCTATGGCTGAGGCATAGGGAATGACTTTCATTCTCTCTCTATCTTTTGCCGTGGTCGGGCTTTGAGTCTTACTCAACTTCACACCTTGCAACACAGGCAAGAACCCTTTCTTTGACTGATCCATTTTGAACTTCTTCAAAATCTTTGTCAAGGTATGTGCTTTGTGAAAGTCCTATTAAGCGTCTCGATCTATCCCTATAGATCTTGATGCTCAATACGTAAGCAGCTTCACCGAGGTCTTTTTATTGAAAAATCCTTATTCAAGTATCCTTTTATGCTATCCAGAAATTCTATATCATTTCCAATCAGCAATATGTCATCTACATATAATATCAGAAATGCTACAGAGCTCCCACTCACTTTCTTGTAAATACAGGCTTCTCCGAAAGTCTGTATAAAACCATATGCTTTGATCACCTCATCAAAGCGTATATTCCAACTCCGAGATGCTTGCACCAGTCCATAGATGGATCGCTGGAGCTTGCACACTTTGTTAGCACCTTTAGGATCGACAAAACCTTCTGGTTGCATCATATACAACTCTTCTTTAAGAAATCCATTAAGGAATGCAATTTTGACATCCATTTGCCAGATTTCATAATCATAAAATGCGGCAATTGCTAACATGATTCGGACAGACTTAAGCATCACTACGGGTGAGAAAGTCTCATCGTAGTCAACTCCTTGAACTTGTCGAAAACCTTTTGCGACAAGTCGAGCTTTGTAGATAGTAACATTACCATCGGCGTCAGTCTTCTTCTTGAAGATCCATTTATTCTTTATGGCTCGCCGATCATTGGGCAAGTCCACCAATGTCCATACTTTGTTCTCATACATGGATCCTATCTCAGATTTCATGGCCTCAAGCCATGTGTCGGAATCTAGGCTCATCATAGCTTCTTCATAGTTCGTAGGTTCGCCTTGGTCTAGTAACATGACTTCCAGTACAGGATTCTTGTACCACTCTGGTGCGGATCGTGTTCTGGTTGACCTACGAGGTTCTGTAGTAACTTGATCTGAAGTTTCATGATCATCATCATTAGCTTCCTCTCTAGTTGGTGTAGGCATCACGGGAACGGTTTTCTCTGATGAACTACTTTCCAATTCGAGAGAAGGTACGATTACCTCATCAAGTTCTACTTTCCTCCCACTCACTTCTTTCGAGAGAAACTCCTCTAGAAAGGATCCATTCTTAGCAACAAAGATCTTCCCTTCGGATCTGTGATAGAAGGTGTACCCAACAGTTTCTTTTGGGTATCCTATGAAGACGCACTTCTCCGATTTGGGTTCGAGCTTATCAGGCTGCAGATTTTTCACATAAGCATCGCAACCCCAAACTTTAAGAAACGACAGCTTAGGTTTCTTGCCAAACCACAGTTCATACGGTGTCATCTCAACGGATTTAGACGGTGCCCTATTTAATGTGAATGCAACTGTCTCTAATGCATAACCCCAAAACGATAGTGGTAAATCTGTAAGAGACATCATAGATCGCACCATATCCAATAAAGTACGGTTACGATGTTTGGACACACCATTACGCTGTGGTGTTCCAGGTGGCGTGAGTTGTGAAACTATTCCACATTGTTTTAAATGAAGGCCAAACTCGTAACTCAAATATTCGCCTCCGCGATCAGATCGTAGAAACTTTATTTTCTTGTTACGATGATTTTCTACTTCACTCTGAAATTCTTTGAACTTTTCAAAATGTTTCAGACTTATGTTTCATCAAGTAGATATACCCATATATGCTCAAATCATCTGTGAAGGTCAGAAAATAACGATACCCGCCGCGTGCTTCAACACTCATCGGACCGCATACATCGATATGTATTATATTTCCAATAAGTCATTAGCTCGCTCCATTGTTTCGGAGAACGGAGTTTTAGTCATCTTGCCCATGAGGCATGGTTCGCAAGTATCAAATGATTCATAATCAAGTGATTCCAAAAGCTCATCTGCATGGAGTTTCTTCATGCGTTTTACACCAATATGACCTAAACGACAGTGCCACAAATATGTTACACTATCATTATCAACTTTGCATCTTTTGGCATCAATATTATGAATATGTGTATCACAACGATCGAGATTCAATAAACCATTTATATTGAGTGTATGACCATAGAAGGTTTTATTCATGTAAATAGAACAACAATTATTCTCTGACTTAAATGAATAACCGTATCGCAATAAACATGATCCAATCATATTCATGCTCAACGCAAACACCAAATAACATTTATTTAGGTCCAACACTAATCCTGAAGGTAGAGGGAGTGTGCGATGGTGATCTTATCAACCTTGGAATCACTTCCAACACACATCGTCACCTCGTCATTAACTAGTCTCTGTTCATTTTGCAACTCCTGTTTCGAGTTACTAATGTTAGCAACTGAACCAGTATCAAATACCCAGGGGCTACTATGAACACTAGTAAAATACACATCAATAACATGTATATCAAATATACCTTTGTTCACTTTGCCATCCTTCTTATCCGCTAAGTATTTGGGGCAGTTCCGCTTCCAGTGACCATTTCCTTTGCAGTAGAAGCACTTAGTCTCAGGCTTAGGTCCATCTTTGGGCTTCTTCACGGGAGTGAAAACTTGCTTGCCATTCTTCTTGAAGTTCCCTTTCTGTCCCTTGCCCTTTTTCTTGAAACTAGTGGTCTTGTCAACCATCAACACTTGATGCTATTTCTTGATTTCTACCTTCGCCGATTTCAGCATCGCGAAGAGCTTGGGAATCGTTTTCGTCATCCCTTGCATATTATAGTTCATCACGAAGTTCTAGTAACTTGGTGATAGTGACTAGAGAACTCTGTCAATCACTATCTTATCTGGAAGATTAACTCCCACTTGATTCAAGCGATTGTAGTACCCAGACATTCTGAGCACATGCTCACTAGCTGAGCTATTCTCCTCCATCTTGTAGGCAAAGTACTTGTCAGAGGTCTCATACCTCTCGACACGGGCATGAGTCTGAAATACCAATTTCATCTCTTTGGAACATCTCATATGCTCCGTTGCGTTCAAAACATTTTTGAAGTCCCGGTTCTAAGCCATAAAGTATGGTGCACTAAACTATCAAGTAGTCATCATATCGAGCTTTGCCAAACGTTCATAACGTCTGCATCTGCTCCTGCAATAGGTCTATCACTTAGCGGTGCATCAAGGACATAATTCTTCTGTGCAGCAATGAGGATAATCCTCAGATCACGGACCCACTCCGCATCATTGCTACTATCATCTTTCAACTTAGTTTTCTCTAGGAACATATCAAAAATAAACGGGGAGCTATATCGCGAGCTATTGATCTACAACATAGATATGCGAAAACTATCAAGACTAAGTTCATGATAAATTAAGTTCAATTAATCATATTACTTAAGAACTCCCACTTAGATAGACATCCCTTGAGTCATCTAAATGATCACGTGATCCAAATCAACTAAACCATGTCCGATCATCACGTGAGATGGAGTAGTCTTCAATGGTGAACATCTCTACGTTGATCATATCTACTATATGATTCACGTTCGACCTTTCGGCCTCCAGTGTTCTGAGGCCATGTCTGTACATGCTAGGCTCGTCAAGTTTAACCCGAGTATTCCGCATGTGCAAAACTGTCTTGCACCCGTTGTATGTGAACGTAGAGTCTATCACACCCGATCATCACGTGGTGTCTCAGCACGATGAACTGTCGCAACGATGCATACTCAGGGAGAACACTTATACCTTGAAATTTTAGTAAGGGATCATCTTATAATGCTACTAAGCAAAATAAGATGCATATAAAAGATAAACATCACATGCAATCAAAATACGTGACATGATATGGCCATCATCATCTTGTGCCTTTGATCTCCATCTCCAAAGCACCGTCATGATCTCCATCATCACCGGCTTGACACCTTGATCTCCATCGTAGCGTCGTGGTCGTCTCGCCAACTATTGCTTCTACAACTATCGCTAACGCATAGTGATAAAGTAAAGCAATTACATGGCGTTTGCATTTCATACAATAAAGCGACAACCATAAGGCTCCTGCCAGTTGCTGATAACTTTTACAAAACATGATCATCTCATACAACAACGTATATCACATCATGTCTTGACTATATCACATCACAACATGCCCTGCAAAAACAAGTTAAACGTCCTCTACTTTGTTGTTGCAAGTTTTACGTGGCTGCTACGGGCTTCTAGCAAGAACCGTTCTTACCTACGCATCAAAACCACAACGGTGTTTCATCAAGTTTGCTGTTTTAACCTTCAACAAGGACCGGCCGTAGTCAAATTCGATTCAACTAAAGTTGGAGAAATAGACACCCGCCAGCCACCTTTATGCAAAACTAGTTGCATGTCTGTCGGTGGAACCGGTCTCATGAACGTGGTCATGTAAGGTTGGTCCAGGCCGCTTCATCCAACAATACCGCCGAATCAAAATAAGACGTTGGTGGTAAGCAGTATGACTATCACCGCCCACAACTCTTTGTGTTCTACTCGTACATATCATCTACGCATAGACCTGGCTCTAATACCACTGTTGGGGAACGTCGCATGCAATTTCAAAAAATTTCCTACGCTCACGCAAGATCTATCTAGGAGATGCATAGCAACGAGAGGGGGAGAGTGTGTCCACGTACCCTCGTAGACCAAAAGCGGAAGCGTTTGTTAACGCGGTTGATGTAGTCGAACTTCTTCTCGTTCCGACCGATCAAGCACCGAACGTACGGCACCTCCGAGTTCTGCACACGTTCAGCTCGATGACGTCCCTCGAACTCTTGATCCAGCAAAGTGTCGAGGGAGAGTTCCATCAGCACGACGGTGTGGTGATGGTGATGGTGAAGTGATCCGCGCAGGGCTTCGCCTAAGCACTACGTGAATATGACCGGAGGCGTAAACTGTGGAGGGGGGCGCCGCACACGGCTAACAATTGTTGGTGTGTGTTCTAGGCGCCTCCCCCCCTTCATATATATAGGTGGGAGGGAGAGGGAGCAGCCAAGGGGGCACCCAAGTAGGAGGAATCCTACTTGGGCCCCTAGTCCAATTCGCCCCCCCTTCCATAAGTGTCGGAGGGGGAAGGAAAGAGAGGGGGGGAGAGAAGGAAAGGGGGAGGCCGAATCCTCCCCTTTCCTTCTCCCTTCCCCTCCTTCCTTCTCCTCCTATTTCGGCCTATATGGGGGTGCACCAGCCCACCAGGGGCTGGTCTGTCCCTCTCTTGGCCCATAAGGCCCATATCTTTGCCGGGGGTGCCCGGAACCCCTTTCCGGTGACCCGATATGTACCCGGTACCCCCGGAACACTTCCGGTGTCCGAATACTATCGTCCTATATATGAATCTTTACCTCTCAACCATTTCGAGACTCCTCGTCATGTTCATGATCTCATCCGGGACTCCGAACAACATTCGGTCACCAATCACATAACTCATATAATACAAAATCATCATCGAACGTTAAGCGTGCGGACCCTACGGGTTCGAGAACTATGTAGACATGACCGAGACACCTCTACGATCAATAACCAACAGCAGAACCTGGATGCTCATATTGGTTCCCACATATTCTACGAAGATCTTTATCGGTCGTACCGTAATGACAACATACGTTATTCCCTTTGTCATCGGTATGTTACTTGCCCGAGATTCGATCGTCGGTATCTTCATACCTAGTTCAATCTCGTTACTGGCAAGTCTCTTTACTCGTTTCGTAATGCATCATCCCGCAACTAACTCATTAGTCACATTGCTTGCAAGGCTTCTTATGATGTGCATTACCGAGAGGGCCCAGAGATACCTCTCTGATACTTGGAGTGACAAATCCTAATCTCGATCTATGCCAACCCAACAAACACCTTCGGAGATACCTGTAGAGCATCTTTATAATCACCCAGTTACGTTGTGACGTTTGATAGCACACAAGGTATTCCTCCGGTATTCGGGAGTTGCATAATCTCATAGTCAAAGGAATATGTATATGACATGAAGAAAGCTATAGCAATAAAACTGAATGGTCAATATGCTAAGCTAACGAATGGGTCATGTCCATCACATCATTCTCCTAATGATGTGATCCCATTTATCAAATGACAACACATGTCTATGGTTAGGAAACTTAACCATCTTTGATTAACGAGCTAGTCTAGTAGAGGCTTTACTAGGGAGTCAGTGTTTTGTCTATGTATCCAGACAGGTATAAAGTTTCCGATTAATACAATTCTAGCATGAATAATAAACATTTATCATGATATAAGGAAATATAAATAACAACTTTATTATTGCCTCTAGGGCATATTTCCTTCACTTTCCAACAAATATGATTCTCTTTCAGACGACTTCGAGAGCTTATCTTCTGAACTCCTTAACAGGAATCAAGAACTCGAGTCTCTGAAAGAATATCATAACACGCTTGCGAAAGAAAAAGCTTCTCTCTTCGCCGAGCAATCTGTTCGGCTTCCTGATGATTTTATGCCTCCTTGCTTAAAATGCCTAGAATGTAGTAATGCTTATTCTCATGCTGAAACTTCTAATGCTATCATCAAGATTATTGCAACTACTACGAATGGTATCACTAACCCCTCTTTCGAGGAATTTGCTGCTGTTACTGAGGAAAATTGCAGGCTAAAGGACTTGCTTGAGACAGGAATGCTAAGGAGCATAAAAGGCCACCAAACTCTCCGTGATGTGCTCAAGAAGTCAATATTGTACTAAAATCCTCAAAAAGAAGGATTGGGTTTCGAAAGAAAACTCAACGTTGATGGACCCTACTGGACTCCCGAACAGTATCCTCGAACGAGTTGGCTTCTTGCTAAAAGCAACACACTCGAACCTGCAATTCTGTCAGGATATGATACTCTCATTCCTGTTATTTCTGATGAGTCTGATGAGTCGAACTACAAATTCTTCAAACAACAGAATGGTAAGGTTTTTGCTCAATATGTTGGTACTAACTGCAGGTCTGGATCACCCAAGAAGCAAATCTGGGTGAAGAAGTGCATTATTGAGAATCTATCTGTCGCTGCTAACTTGAATATGCAGAGTAATTCTCTTTGAGACAATGATTATCATTCGCAGAATGACGTAGAAAAACTTTCGAATGGGTATCGATCAAACCCTCGACAGAAGGAATACATGCGTATCTCCTCAAATCATTATACTCATGTCTCTAGAAATAACTTCAATGCATATTCATATGATTACTCTCGAAGTGCACATGTGTCTTATAGATCTCGTCGAAAGGATGTTCTTGCTCAGACGAACCAAATGAGATCCTCGTTGCCCATGGAAGTGTGGGTTGTGAAAAAGAACTAATCCTCTCTTGTAGATTTTGTCTCAGGGATTCCACTCGCCTATTCTTTATCCTGAGATCTATTTTGTTGGTGCTAGTTCCTTGTGTTCTCTCTTGTTTTTCCTTGCGTTTCGTTGTGTTTGTGTTCTGTCCGTATATCAACTCACTCAGAGCTCCGTGGTTTTATGTTTTCTCTCGTTTGGCTGAGTGTTTTGATTCGGACCCTGTTTTCCCTCTATTCTTTCTCGTCCAATCTATGTTGTCCGTCACAAACATGCAATTTGATCCGAAGAAGATTTCTGTCCGACGTCCTTGGTCGTGAATGAAATCAACTTCGAACCTTAATCTGTTTTGGCGTTTGCCATTCTTCAAACCCTTCGGTCTCCCATTCAGTTTCCAAGATTTTCGCAAGAAACAGTTGCCACGTGCCCATGATCCCCACGATTGTTATCGTGTCCATTAAATGTGGAACGTCCCACTTTTGTCGGCCGTTGATTTCGGAAGCGGTGGTTTCGTCTGCGGGCTATAAATACCCCTCCCGGTTTCTTCTTCCTCATTTCTTCCTCTGACTCTCTCCTGTTCCTCTCCTGAGCTCAAGCTCAAAGCAACACCGTCGAAGCGCCTCGCCGTGCAACTCCGGTGAAGTCTCGTCGTCGTTGGTCGCGCCAGTGCGGTAAATCCTCTCCTCCGCATTGCCGTAGTTGATCCCTGCTGCCAAGTTAGGGCACCTGGATCTGGAACTAGTCATGTCTACTCCTCTGTTCTAGGGCTGTTCTTACCGACGTGGTTTTTCTTGATTTATTTTCCTTGTGGTAGATCTTTAGGGTTCTCTAAGTCATGACTGGTACGGTTTGTAGTTTTTCCTCGTACTAGTTACATTGGATCTAGGGTTCATGTGTATTATTTCAAAAGATCAGATAGTTATTACTCTGCCTTGTGGCATGTTGCAATTCTATTGATGATATCTTCTCATTATATACCATGGATTCCTTTGTTGCTTCCAAAAAACTTTCTGTTTTCAATCAAAATTGCTTCTGTGCATGTTTGTGACCCTATCCTGTTTTCCCTCGCATCTATTCTGCTTCACAGGTTGGTCATGGCTCACAGTTCGGAAGAGCAGTCTGGTTCTGAAGAAGAAATGCCTCAGTTGCCTCCTTTGTCCAAACAAAAGAGATTGACAGCTGGAGGAAAAGCATCAAAGCCACCAAAGATACCGAAGAAGAAGTCTGAATCTGAATCCAAAGAAGAGGAAGATGATATTCCCTCGGCTCATAGTCAGCCTAAAGATGAACTGGTCACTGATGCAATGCCTCTTTTCTTTGATGGAAATCCCAAGAAAGGTGGACGTGGCAGAGAGAAGAACACAATTGCAGAGATGTCTGATCCCGAAAGCTATAAAACTCCACCTGGAGTTGAAACAACTACTGAGAGAAATAATAGGCTGCAAAGGATTCACCGTCACTAGGCAAAGAAATGGGTCAACCATGAGAATGTTCGAAGGAAATATCAAATCTTGTTTGCTTTCACTCCACCTTGGAATGATTGTATAGCTGAAAATTGCCTCGGCCCAGATGATGAAAAAGTCAGGCCTCCAACTGAAAATGCTCATCCCGACTCTCTGAAAACAACTGCTGATTTTCTCGAAGAAGTGGAAAAGAGAGCCAAAGCCAAAGCCAAGCGCGAAGCCAAGGCCGCGAAGAAAAATCAAGTCGAACAGAGAAACATCGCGCTGACCCAGCAAGACGTACAAAAGAAGAAGGATCGTGCCTTTGCACGAAAGGAAAGCAAGGAAGGGAAGTCAGTTTCCCCTCTAGTTTCCCGAAAGAAATCAGTTGCCAGAAAGTCGAAGAAGGCAGCTTCTGCCTCATCTAATGAATCCTTCGATGAAGATGCTCCCTAAGAAATACCCATGCATGATCAATGAGCTCTTCTAAACAAGCCATACCAAACTCCCTCACCCGTGAAAGCTTCACCCCCATTAAGGATGTCACCTAGACTTGCTCCAGCTCCAGTCTCTGACAAACCTTCGGGCTCCGCCGCCCCTTCTGCGAAGAGTAAGCTGCTGCCCGAAGAGAAAGTTGCTGCCTCTATCAAGAAAGCAAAAACCAGTGTTCCTGCTTCCACAGAGGAACATAAATATGACTTTGATCTCATGATTGATGTTATTGAAAGTGCTACCTACGATGCAAAATCAGTTGATTTGAGCAGTTTGGGTCTTCCTGATGATGTTACCAAGCTGGTAACGAAACATTTCGCTGAACTGGGAAAAATGTCCAAGGAACTGAACCAGGCTGTCACAGACAAGAAAACCCTCAAGCAAATGAGGAAAGATGCCAGCACTGAATCCGAAAGGAAAGGTCTGAATAAAGAGATGCTCACTAGTGGAAAAAAGCCTAGCTATGGTGTGCCAAAAGCAGCCTTGCTGGCGTAGACACACGACGCCACTAATATGGCGTCATTGCTAAAAGGTAGTGGTGGCATTGGAGGGCACATCAGCAGTATCCTACATCGTGCTGGCGTATCACCAGTCCAGCGCCAACACTAAGTTCATCATAAATCTGGCGTGCCTACTTGTCCAACGCCAACAAATGGTTTTTTGGTAATAATTTTTTTACTCATCAACACTAGCTACTTACTTAATAGATACTACTGAACACAATATACTCATCAACACTAGGTACTTACTTAATAGACAATCATTACAAAAGAGGCTCATGAACTCAACAAGTTGATATTAAACTTCACAAAAGTTCACTCAAGTACTCTAGTTGCTCGATCATCATCAACTAATAAGATGAACTAGCTAGCTACTTAAAAAACTAATCTTCATTAAGGAGTATGCCCAGCTGGAGAAGCTTCTTTCTATCCCCCTATCCTTCTCTTCTGAAATGATCTATGTCCATCTTCAGGTCAATCCTCTCAACCCTGAGGTGTCTCCTCTCCTCCTTCAGTTTATCCCGATCCACGACGACTTATCCCTCTCATCCCTAAGCTGATTAGTCTCCTGAATGAGCCGAACAGTATACTTGCGTAGCTCTTTAATCTCCCCCTTTAGATCATCATTTGCCCCTTGCACGCTCTTGATGGCATACTCAAAAGTGTCTAAGAATTCATTGTTGGCCATGTCCACATCGCACACCGACTCGTTGTTGCCTCCAGAATTGGCCATGACCTACAAACACATGTATACGATCAAGATAATATGCAATTTCATATCATTGAATATTGACAACAATGTAAAGTAGTTCAAATATTGCAATGTATAGAACTAATTAAACTAGATAGCATGTGGTGACCTACAACAGCAAATTTCCCTGATTTTTAAACATAACACATTCTATCCATTTGTACAATATATAATATATATATATATATATATATATATATATATATATATATATATATATATATATATATATATCAATTTCTACTAAACTAGCTCAGATCCGCTAATGGAGGGGAGACACACAAGTAAATAAATTCTACACATAACATATTCTATCTATTTCTACTAAATATTTCAGTTTCTACTAAACTAGCTTAGATCCGCCAAGGGAGGGAGACACACAAGTAAATAAATTCTACACATAACACATTCTATCCATTTCTACTAAATATATCAATTTCTACTAAACTAGCTCAGATCCGCCAAGGGAGGGAGACACACAAGTAAAAATGCATTATAAATATCGGATTCTAAACAATAGCAATCGGACGATTATCACTACAATTTCTACACAAAGCAATCCATGCAACTAACTTTGGAATCGACATGACACAAAGCAAATCCCAATGGATCCCGGTCGTGTGGCGTGTTCGCGAACGGAGGAGTAGTGGATCTAACCTTGGTGCCGGCGAGGGGCTGCGACGGGGCGGCGGCAGCGGCGGTGGCGGCTTTGGTCCAAGGGGGAGTTGTGTCTACGACCGGGCCGGGTGGGGTGTGAAATGAGAGAGAGCAGTGACTTAGGTCTTTTACTAAGTTGACTCAGATAGGTTATTGCTGGCGTTGGATAAAATGGCAACGCCATAGCTAATCACAGGCCAAATAAAAAAGGACTAAGATTAATGAAAGACTTGACAAAATAAAAGACTCAAAATTTGAACTGGTGGTAAAGAAATAAAATTCCTAAAATGATAAAAACTATAAAAATAGTGATGAAAAAAAGCATAATATAAATTTTTCATTATTTTGTGACTAGTATAATAATTAAATACTTAAAACACTTGACCAAATGGAAAAAGTGTTTCTGGTGTGCAAAAAAGACGAACGACAGCACTAACAAATTAACTATGACGTGCAAAGAAAACCAATGTCACTAGTGCATTCCAAACGGTGAGTGCATATGGGCCAATAGATTTGTGGCGTTTCCAAAAATAGCAATGCCAACACTAAGCTTGTAAAGCTGACGTGCTGATTTGGCCTACGGCAGCACTATTTGAAAAAAATAGTGCTGGCGTGGATGGAAAATGGCGCGCCACCAACGAAAGTTGTGGCTAGCACTTTTTCCACTAGTGTCTTGATCTCACAAAAGCTCTAAGTATCATGAGAAAGGACAAGTTTGAATGGCACTCGCGTCTGAAAATGGAACTGTCTCAGTTTTGTGACCGAAGGAATGATGAAATTATCCGTCAGGCTGAACTTGCTCGACGAAGAATAAAGGGAAATGTCAAAAGGCAAAGGCTAGGGCTAGCAAGCCGAAAGGAATCAAGCCTCCTCGCCCTCAGACAACTGCTGATGCTCCGATTGATTCAAGCACTCCTGTGTAGCAAGTTCCACCATCCCAACCTCATGTGGATGAACCCATGCAACAAGCCAGCCCTGTGCAAGTTCAAAATCCTGCTGCTGCTACCCATGAGGAACGAGATGTTGTGTATATCTTTCTGAACAAATCTGACAAAGAAAATGCTCAACCTGATCAGCAAGCCACAGATGAGAAAACTGATGAAGAGATTGAGGTTGAGAAGGCAGTTTCATCACCTCCGAAGGAAATGCAAGTTGAGCCCTCCGCATCCAACAAGGAGGATGACAAGATTGAGGGGGAGCTAAATGCTTCCCGAGAAAATACCACCCCGGTCACCTCATCTGGTGCCCCTACCCAGATGGAGGTTGATCCTGCTCCTGCTTCTACTGCTTCGCAGCTAGAAGAGTAAGAAAAGAAGTCTAAAGAGCCCATGGCTCACGAAGGAAATGTTGCACCCGTTGTACCCCAGGAAACTGAGAAAGAAGCTGTTGTGACCCAGGCGTCTGAAGAAGTTGTTGCGCCGCCCTCCATTGAAAATGCACCGACAGAAAAGGCCCTAGTGCCTGATAGTCAGAATGCCGCTGAAGGAGTTCCAGGGAAGGAAAATGAAGGCCAGACAAGTGCTTCAATGCCATCTGCTCCACAAAAGTTGAAAAGGCCCCTTGCTCCATGATACGTCTCCAACGTATCTATAATTTATGAAGTATTCATGCCATGTTTACAACAATTTTATATGGTTTTGGTATGATTTGGATGGAACTAACCCGGACTAATGTTGTTTTCAGCAGAACTACTGTGGTGTTGTTTTTTGTGCAGAAATAAAAGTTCTCCAAATGCAACGAAACTTTTTGGTGCTTTTTTGGAACAAAAGAGGCACTAGAAGCTTTGTGGGAGCACCAGAAGGTGAAAGAGGTGGGCACAAGACACCTGGGCGCGCCAGGTGGCCCAGGCGCGCACAGGTGGGTTGTGCTCACCTCGAGGCCCATCTTCGCGTGATTCCAACACTGAAAAATCCTATAAATAGAGAAACCATCAGAAATAACCCTAGATCAGAAGTTCCGCCGCCGCAAGCCACTGTAGCCACGAAAAACCAATCTAGACCCTGTTCTGGCACCCTGTAGGAGGGGGAAATCATCACCGGTGGCCATCTTCATCATCCCGGCGGCCACCATGATGAGGAGGGAGTAGTCCACCCTCGGGGCTGAGGGTTTGTACCAGTAGCTATGTGTTTAATCTCTCTCTCTTTCGTGTTCTTGAGATGGCATGATCTTGATGTATCGCGGGCTTTGTTAATATAGTTGGATCATATGGTGTTTTCCCCTCTCTATCTTGTTGTGATGAATTGAGTTTTCCCTTTGAGATTTCGTTTTTATTGGATTGAATACTTTTATGGATTTGAGAGCACTTGATCTATGTCTTGGCACTCAACTCGTGGATTCCCGAGGTGACATTGGGGTAATCTATGCATAGGGGTTGATGCACGTTTTCGTCCTTGTATCTCCGGTAGAAATCTTGGGGCACTCTTTGAGGTTCTTTGTGTTGGATTGAGTATTATGAATCTAAAATTGTTTGATGCACATCGCATAATCAACTCATGGATACTCGCGGTGAGATTGGAGTATCTAGGTGACATTAGAGTTGGTTGATGTGTATCATATGGTGTTAATTTAGTACACTCTTGGTTAGATCGATCGGAAAGAATAGCTTGGTGTTATTTTAGTATGAACACTAGTATAGATTGATCGGAAAGAATAACTTTGAGGTGGTTTCGTACACTACAAACAATTTCTTCTTATGTTCTCCGCTAGATAGGAACTTTGGAGTGATTCTTCATCGCATGTTGAGGGAAGGTTATATGATCCAATTATATTAGCATTGTTGAGAGATTGCACTAGCGAAAGTACGGACCCTAGGCCTCATTTTCAAGCATTGCAATACCATTTGTGCTCACTTTTGTTACTTGCTACCTTGCTATTTTTTATTATTCTTATTACAAAAATCAATATCTACTATCATTACTACACTTGTATCACCATCTCTTCGTCGAACTAGTGCACCTATACAATTTACCATTGTATTGGGTGTGTTATTATTCTTATTACAAAAATCAATATCTACTATCATTACTACACTTGTATCACCATCTCTTCGCCGAACTAGTGCACCTATACAATTTACCATTGTATTGGGTGTGTTGGGGACACAAGAGACTTTTTATTATTTAGTTGCAGGGTTGTTTGAGAGAGACCATCTACATCCTACACCTCCCACGGATTGATAAACCTTAAGTCATCCACTTGAGGGAAATTTGCTACTGTCCTACAAAACTCTGCGCTTGGAGGCCCAACACGAGTCTACAAGAACAAGTTGTGTAGTAGACATCAAGCTCTTTTAAGGCGCCGTTGTCAGGGAGGTGAGTGCTTGAAGGTATATCTTTAGATCTTGCAATCGAATCTTTTAGTTTCTTGTTTTATCACTAGTTTGGTTTATAAAACAAAACCACAAAAAATGGATTTGAGGTGGTCTCATATTGTTCATCTTTATAATGTCTTTCTTGAAAATGATGGAAAGGAAAATTGTGCCCAATTGATAGAAGAAGAATGCAATAAAATGTTTGGCATAAATGATGAGAATGATTGTAATGTTGTTAGTATGAATTCTTTGAATATCCATGATGCTAATGATATGCAAAGCTACAAGCTTGGGGATGCTATGTTTGATGAAGATGATATTTTTAGTCGCCCAAGTTTTGATGAGAAAATTTATTATGATGATAGCATGCCTCCTATTTAAGATGATTATATTGATGAAAGTGGGTTTGGAAGAGTGTCAACTCTAGGTACTAATGATCCCACTATTTTTGAGGGATTTGAATCTTATTTTAATAATTATGAAAGTGATTTGGACAAGTCATGACTTTATTTAGTGATGAATCCACTATTTTGGAAGATGTCTCAATGGATTGTGAAAACAAAGTTGCTATCTATGATGATTATGGTGATGACATGTATGCTATAAAGAATAATGATAACCATGAAGCTTGTCATCATGATTTTGATTTTCAATTGGATTATGACTCATGTGATAGTTATTTTGTTGAGTTTGCTCCCACCATTATTCATGAGAATAAATTTTCTTATGTGGAGAGTAATAAAATTTCTATGCTTATGTATCATGAAAAGAATGCTTTATGTGATAGCTATATTGTTGAATTCATTCATGATACTACTGAAAATTATTATGAAAGAGGAACATATGCTTGTAGGTATCTCAATAATATCAAGTTTCCTCTCTATGTGTTGAAAATCTTGAAGTTTTGCTTGTTTTGCCTTCCTATGCTAGTTGATTCTTGCTCCCATAAATTGTTTGCTCACAAAATCCCTATGCATAGGAAGTGGGTTAGGCTTAAATGTGCTAGTCATATGCTTCATGATGCTCTCTTTGTGTTTCCATTCTTAACTTTTATGTGAGCATCATTGAAATCATCATGCCTAGCTAAAAGGCATTAAAGAAAATCGCTTGTTGGGAGACAGCCCAAAATTTACCCCTACTGTTTTTGTGTGTTCACATGATTATTCTACTGTAGTAATCATGTTTTATAGCTTTTCATTCAATAAAGTACCAAGTAAAGCCTTTGGGATAGTGTGGATGATAGTTGACTTGATTCTGTGCAAAAACAGAAACTTTTGTGCCCAGTAACATAATTGTTAAAAATTACTTCAGCGTCGAAAAATTCTGAATTTTTTTACAGTTGATTTATATACAAATTTTATAATTTTTCCTAATTTTTTAGAATTTTTGAAGTTATATATGTATGACATTAATTCAAATATTTACGTACTGTTCTGTTTTTTACAGATTCTGTTTGCAATGCATAGTTTGCTTGTTTTATGGTTTCTATGGCTTATATTGCTTAATATAAATTATGGAAATTTAAGAGTACATTAGGAATTATGTGATAAAAATTATGAATCTTATCTTGACAGTACCAAAGTGAATGATTTGTTTTTATTATACTAACTCATCTCATGAAGTTCCGTTAAGTTTTGTGTGATTGAAGTTTTAAAGTTTTGGGTGATATATCGATATGAGGAGAATAAGGAGT
This sequence comes from Thinopyrum elongatum, assembly GCA_011799875.1. Taxonomy (NCBI): domain Eukaryota; kingdom Viridiplantae; phylum Streptophyta; class Magnoliopsida; order Poales; family Poaceae; genus Thinopyrum; species Thinopyrum elongatum. Next base: position 151,736,038 of record CM022302.1, on the reverse strand, counting down.
GACAAGACCCGAAGCTTGGGGATTCCCAAGGCACCCCAAGGTAATATTCAAGGAAGATCCAAGCAACTGAGCTTGCGGATGCCCCGGAAGGCATCCCCTCTTTCGTCTTCAACATTATCGGTAACCTCACTTGGAGCTATATTTTCATTCGTCACATGATATGAGTTTTGCTTGGAGAGTAATTTTATTTTATTAGGATTTGCTTTATGTTATTTAGAATAATGTTTTGCATCTTTTATTTCAATAAAAGTGGCAAGGATAGCCTTCACCATGCTTATTTTGCAAGTATATGAGTTGCTGTTTCAAAACAGAAAGTTTGTCGATGTTGCAAAAATTCCCGAGAAAATTCAGAATGTGATAAAATGTTTAATTTTTCTTCAAAATAATCTATGTAAATTTTATACAGTGTGGTAATTTTTCAGAATTTTTGGAGTCAGGGAAGTGTGAGTAAAATTGCACTCTTTACAGACTGTCCTGTTTAGACAGATTGCTGTTATGTTTGCATTGTTTGCATATGTTTGCTTGTTTAATGATTCTATTTGAGGATAGGAGTATTAAATATGTAGAGGCATTTAGCATGCAATGTTAAATAATAATTTTAGTGATTTGTTACAGTAGAGAATGATAAGGTGTTGCATTGATTTATACTAACTTATCTCACTAGTTCTTGTTGAGTTTTGTGTGGATGAAGTTTTTAAGATTTAGGGAAACCGTGATATCAAAGGAATTAAGGAGACACAAAAGCTCAAGATTGGGGATGCCCAAGGCATCCCAAGATAATATTTCAAGAAGTCTCAAGCATCTAAGCTTGGGGATGCCCCGGTAGGCACCCCACTTTTCTTCATCAACAATTATCGGTTAGTATCGGTTGAACCTAAGTTTTTGCTTCTTCACATGATGTGTGCTATTCTTGGAATGTCATTTTATTTTGTTTTGCTTGCTGTTTTAATAAAATACTTAGATCCGAAAGTTTTCTAAATACGAGAGAGAGAGTCCTCAAATAGCTACCCATTTACTAAACTACTCGCTTGATCTTCACTTATATCTTTTTGGAGTAGCTTGTCATTTACTCTTGTGCTTCACTTATATCCTATGAGTAAATTGTTGAATGAATTAAATATCATGAAGTTGAAATTATATGTTCTTATCATGCCTAGTAGTAGCTTCACATTGGGTTTAGAAAGTGAAATATTTTGAAGCTTGACAATCACAATATTGGTCATACAAGCAATTCATGAATGATTAGTGTAAGGAAGAGAACTTTCACATACAAATATATTATCTTGGACATCTTCTATGATTGTGAATACCCATTAATTATTTTCAAACTTGAGAAAATTAGTTGAAGTTGGACAAGAAAGACAACGTAATGAGTTATGGTTGTGTATATTTGCATAGAAGTTATATTGTTATGGATCCTCCAACATGTGGTGTTTGCTTAGGATCTTTTGCTAGCCAAAAATTCATACTAAGTAAAGATACTACTTGTGCATCCAAAAACCCTTAAACCCAGTTTCTTGCCATGAGTGTCCACCATACCTACTTATGGATTGAATAAGATCCTTCAAGTAAGTTGTCATCGGTGCATAAAGCAATAAAAATTGCTCCTAAGTATGTTTGATCTTTTATTGTAAAGGAAAATGGAGGGTTGTACGAACTTGTGATGGCAAAGTAATAAAAGCGATGGACTGCATAATAAAGGTTGCTATCATAAGGGGCAATATAACATGACGTTCCTTTGCATTAAGAGTTTGGGCATCCAAAAATAAAAAGCGCATGACAACCTCTGCTTCCCTCTACGAAGGGGCTATCTTTTACTTTTCAGTATTTACTTTTATGCAAGAGTCAATAGTATGCATTCTCATTTCAACCTCAATTATCCTCTAGTTGGCAAGCATCATGTGGTGGGGAAAGATCTAGGCACATATGACCAGTCAAATATATTTGATCATGAATTATTATTGTTGACAATTATCTCTATGATAAGCGAAACATTAAGCCCCTATCTTTCTTTGTGTTTGATGGATGCCATTTGTTCTAAGAATATGCTTTGAGTACTAGCAATCATACAAGACTATATGATGATTGAGTATGTGGAGGTCTTACTTAGACTCTGTTGAATAAGTTGAATTGCAATTGTTTGGTGACTAAGAATATAGGTTGTTGAGTTCAAGAGAATTCATTGTTTGAACCTTAACATGTGAATTGGTTGCTACTTTAACATGAGAAGTTTTATGATAAAGAATTGTTGTTATGATGTGAGGAAAAGTGATTGAAATTATCATTGATCAAACTTATGCACTTTGCTAGCATTCACACTTCATAAATTATTGCTTTTATCATTTACCTACTCGAGGACGAGTAGGAACTAAGCTTGGGGATGCTGATACGTCTCCAACGTATCTATAATTTATGAAGTATTCATGCCATGTTTACAACAAATTTATATGCTTTTGGTATGATTTGGATGGAACTAACCCGGACTAACGCTGTTTTCAGCAGAACTACCGTGGTGTTGTTTTTTGTGCAGAAATAAAAGTTCTCCAGATGCAACGAAACTTTTTGTCAAATTTTTTGGAACAAAAGAGCCACTAGAACTTCGTGGGAGGACCAGAAGGTGAAAGAGGTGGGCACAAGACACCTGGGTGCGCCAGGAGGCCCAGGCGCGCCCAGGTGGGTTGTGCTCACCTCGAGGCCCATCTTCATGTGATTCCAATGCTGAAAAATCCTATAAATAGAGAAACCATCAGAAATAACCCTAGATCAGAAGTTCCGCCACCGCAAGCCTCTGTAGCCACGAAAAACCAATCTAGACCCTGTTTCGGCACCCTGCCGGAGGGGGAAATCCTCACCGGTGGCCATCTTCATCATCCCGGCGGCCACCATGATGAGGAGGGAGTAGTCCACCCTCGGGGCTGAGGGTTTGTACCAGTAGTTATGTGTTTAATCTCTGTCTCTCTCTCTCTCTCTCTCTCGTGTTCTTGAGATGGCACGATCTTGATGTATCGCGGGCTTTGTTAATATAGTTGGATCATATGGTGTTTCCCCCTCTCTATCTTGTTGTGATGAATTGAGTTTTCCCTTTGAGATTTCGTTTTTATCGGATTGAATACTTTTATGGATTTGAGAGCACTTGATCTATGTCTTGGCACTCAACTCGCGGATTCCCGAGGTGACATTGGGGTAATCTATGATAGGGGTTGATGCATGTTTTCGTCCTTGTTTCTCCGGTAGAAATCTTGGGGAACTCTTTGAGGTTCTTTGTGTTGGATTGAGTATTATGAATCTAAAATTGTTTGATGCACATCGCATAATCATCTCACGGATACTCACGGTGACATTGGAGTATCTAGGTGACATTAGAGTTGGTTGATGTGTATCATATGGTGTTATTTTAGTACGAACTCTTTGTTAGATCGATCGGAAAGAATAGCTTGGTGTTATTTTAATACGAACTCTAGGATAGATTGATTGGAAAGAATAGCTTTGAGGTGGTTTCGTACCCTACAAACAATTTCTTCTTATGTTCTCCGCTAGATAGGAACTTTGGAGTGATTCTTCATCGCACGTTGAGGGAAGGTTATATGATCCAATTATATTAGCATTGTTGAGAGATTGCAATAGCGAAAGTACGGACCCTAGGCCTCATTTTCAAGCATTGCAATACCGTTTGTGCTCACTTTTGTTACTTGCTACCTTGCTGTTTTTTATTATTCCTATTACAAAAATCAATATCTACTATCATTACTACACTTGTATCACCATCTCTTCGCCGAACTAGTGCTCGTATACAATTTACCATTGTATTGGGTGTGTTGGGGACACAAGAGACTTTTTATTATTTTGTTGCAAGGTTGTTTGAGAGAGACAATCTTCATCCTACGCCTCCCACGGATTGATAAACCTTAGGTCATCCACTTGAGGGAAATTTGCTACTGTCCTACAAAACACTGCGCTTGGAGGCCCAACACGAGTCTACAAGAACAAGTTGTGTAGTAGACATCACTCCACTCAAACCCATTGATGAAGATATACCGGCACCTGATGATTCTCGGCCCATGGCAATAAGCGATGAAGAAGATCTGAAAAATCCCTAGGAAACATTTCCCCTGTTCCCTGCTGGATATGGCCCAAATGGTCTTGCGTTCAATGAGCAGCTTCAACTTTCAAAGCTTGCATTCTTTGGGGCAAGCCCTTATGAAGGAGAAAGGACTTCACTGTCACCCAGGTTTTGGACAGAAGAACAGGCTGTATATTATTCCCGGATTTTATTCGGCAAGAATCGGATTTTCAATCACAAGATATTGAACTTTGCTGAGCTCGAGGAATTACCCTGCTTCCACCATGCCATTGAGCATTTTGAACATGCATTCCTAAAGGGTTTTCTTCGGTTCAATCATGGATGGAATCAAGAGGTAATCCATCAGTTCTATGCCACCCTATACATCTCAGGAGAACTTGGAGATAGTTTAACATGGATCCTCGAATGGATGACCGGAAGGGAAAAGATCAAATGCTCGGCAGATCAGTTTTTAGCTCTGCTTAATCTTCCTCGATGTGAGTTTGAAAAAGATCGAGAACATAGGCTGCACTACTAGGAAGTGTCCGAAGCACAACTTCACATGCTGATGGACCCCAAGCTGGTTGGAGATGAATGCATTGAAATAGATCCTAAGAAGTTGGCCTATGACAACAAAGTGATGTTTTATGTCCTATGCAATTCTCTCACGCCAACCAACAGACCAGATTCTATCAATGGCATCGTGGGAAATGCCCTTCTGGCTATCTCTCAAGGAATTTGCTTTGATATTCTAGATCTATTCATTCGCAACTTGGCTTGTGCTGCTGACAACCCCCAATCATTAAAGCCATATGCCCCTCGGATCATGTATGCAATTGAGCAACTCATTGATTAAAAATTCTTCTGCCCTCATGTTCCGAAAGTTTTCATGCCACCAGTACGTGACACTCTCCGTATGGTAAAGGATATTGGCAAAGGGAAGGCACCTGTTGATGCTCCTGGCACTGCGTCTGCATCTGAAACCGCTCCGAAAGTTAAGAAAGCCAAGGTTGAAATCCCTCGTGATGAAAATTCATCTCTGTATGAGATTTGCATTCACACACAGCAAGCTCGATCGAAAGGAAAAGCTGGAGTTGATGACCGAGTTAAATACGCTTCATAATTATGCTCGCAAACCCTTCTGCATGAGGAGGCAAAGAAGCGCTCTTGGACTCTTCTAAGGCAGCATTATTCTCACAAGCAGCTGGCTGCCAAGGGCATCATGAAAGAATATGACTACCTAGAATTGTTTGTTGTTCCTCGCATCCAAAGGCAAACCCCTGTGCTCCCTCAGCGTTTTGCATCAACGGACCTGCTGTTTGTCGAACCTGATGATGATATAGAAGATACAGCTGGAACACTTGTCTACAAGCCAGATGTTCATCGGAACATTTCCTCTAAAGCCCATGCTGCTACTCCTGCTTCTACCTCGACCATTCCTCGCTCTACGAATTCTGATTCGTCAAGCAGTGCGAATTATGATTCTGAGGACTCTCCGGAGGAGTAGTTCCTCGTATGTTTTCTCTTTCCTTTTTGACACTTGTTGACAAAAAGGGGGAGAAGTACATCGAGTGATAGATGAACAGGGTGTTTGCAGGGTGTTTTCATTCGCCATTTTCTTTTTGCAGTCGAACGTTCTGGTTTTCCTCGAACAATTTGCTCAATGAACTTAACACACCGCCTGTGGTGTTGAAATACTCGGTCGCCATGTAATATTAATAACCCCCCTGCAATATTATTTGGTTCCAACTATCTGATTGCAGGTGCTATCGAAAGATTTCTCCCTTGCAATGATTATCCTCGATAACTATCTAACACGCAGGGAAAATTATAGTCCTACAAGGAGGAAAGGAAATCATCGAGTGATAGTACAAAGGGGAGAAGTACATTGAGTAATAGATGAACTATGGTTGCTATGATTGGATATGCTATGATTCGATTATCTAACCTTGCAGGAAAAGAAAGTCAGTCTCAGTCTAAATTTCTTAAGATTCGAAAGCTATCTTTATGACTGACAAAGTGTTTTTCCTCGCATATATCCTTCGTATCATCTCTATTGCAGGAACAACACATCTGAAGCTTATCCACTCCGAGCAATATACTCATGTTTATCTTGCTCTATTCATACTCGAATATCTAACATGTAAGAAACTTACATCTCGTGTGGATTCAAATTGTGTTCTGAGAAAACCTTCACGACATATCCTTCATCACAAATCATTTCAAAGTATTCATTATATCTAATTCATTTCAAAAATTGTGTGACAGGAATTGCCTCAGACACTATTGAGTGCATTGAAAGAAGTCAAGGATGAAATCACAAATCAATGACACTCATACGAAGATTCACGTCGCTTCCTTCTGTTTTAACTATGCACTCAAATGATGCATATCTTCAGGGGGAGCGTGTTGTATCTTCATATTTATCTCTCGTCTATCATTACCCTTCGCATTCCATTCCATTCTTTATCTGTCCTTTGATGTAATCTGTTTTGTCAACAATCATCCAAAAAGGGGGAGATTGTTGGTGCAATATCTGCCTTCCTGTGTTTTGGAGATTGTTGACAGAAATAGGTATGGACTAATTTGTTTGCTAGTGCATACAGAGGGAAATAGTCCATACAGAAATGAAGAGAATGCTGTCTTCGGTGCTAAGTTTGAGGAACTTTACCGAAGTATATCTGCGTTGCAGAGAAGAACGAGCTACATCTAGTGAAGATATGTAGATGAGAAGATTGCTGTGAAGGAATTATCCCCTCGAAATTCTACTGCTGAAGCAAAGCATTTGATTCGGTGTTGTCGTCTGAAGAAATTGACTGCAGCGAGCGGAAGTCAAAGACAAATTGAAGACGTAGTATTCTTTTCGTCTTTCTTCTTTTGTTCATTTGAGTCATAGGACCTCCGTACTATTAATAGGGGTATAGGTTCTCGAAGCTTAGATCCGCTGTGATGCTTAGCCCAAAACCTATGGAAGCTGCGAGAGAAATCTCTTTGTGTTCCAAGCAAATACTCGCCAGCAAGAGACTGTGATCTTCTTCACTACGAGAGATTTCTCTCAGACCGAGGAGTTAGCATTACTTGCTTTGCAAGTAATGTTACCGTTGTGCTCAAAATCCGACCGTTGGACTCGTGTCGTTCGACCATTAGTTGCTCTCGATGTCCAATTTGGTCATTTCCCATTAGGGAAGGCTGCAGCTATAAATAGCCACCCCGCACCGGCTTTGTCCGATGGTTGCTCCGCTTAAGATTTCTGAGAAGATTGATTTGAGCATCCCCTCTCCGAGTGATTTGAGTTTAAGATCCACCGAGAGAAAATCAAGAGCGCAAACTTAGACAGTGGTTGAGCATCACAGTAGTTCTGAGTTAGAGTTCTTGTACCTATTACTCTTGAGAGTTGTGCACTCTATAGACGGATAGGTTTCAGCTCGAGTGTTGAAGAGTTGTTGTCTTCACCGAGCTAGATCTTCAGCAACCAAGAGTGATTGTGGTTTGTGAAGGTCGACCGAAGGTTTGGAGATCGCCGACAAGTATCTACCATGAGTGAAATCAACTGAAGTCTGATCAGCTTCGAGTTGAAGGAGAATAGGGTGAAGAGAGTTTATCTTCCGTGTTAAGTCACAACCCCTCCAACCAGACATAGCTCTTTGGCAGAAGGGTGAACTGGTCTACCAAATCTCTCTGTCGCCATCGAGCACCACTGGTTCAATTTACTTCACTGCATTACTTTTGGCAGTCTTCATATGTGCTCTGTGACGATAGATATCTGATATGTTATTTTTTGTTGCATATCTTTCGGCTCCTTCATCGCTGTGACAGTTATCATTTGTTGCTCACTTTGTTGCACCCTCATCATTCTGTCGTGATATCTTAGTCCTAGCTATTTTCTGTGCTGTGATCATTTACCTCATTATAGTTTTTCTTCATAGTTGTCCATCGCAGTTCAATTCTAGCTCTCTGTTATGGTATTGTATCTGTTGGCATATTGCATTACCATCGTTATCATCAAGCCTGTTATATCATATGCTCGAACCATTATTGCATCCTACATCGATGGTTTTGTTCCTCAATAGTATGCATAATTGAATTCATTTCTATCGAACCTTTTTTCCGCTGCTGTGTTTGGGATCAGTTCAAAACATTCAAAAGAATTTTTTGAATCTCCTATTCACCCCCTCTGGTCGATGTACTCTCGGTCCTAACAGTATGAATGTCAAATTACAATTTTAGTGATTTTCTACAGTAGAGAATGATAATGTTTTGCATGGATTTATACTAACTTATCTCACGAGTTCTTGTTGAGTTTTGTGTGGATGAAGTTTTTGAGATTTATGGAAACCATGACATAAGAGGAATTAAGGAGACACAAGAGCTCAAGCTTGGGGATGCCCAAGGCATTCCAAGTTGATATTCCAAGAAGTCTCAAGCATCTAAGCTTGGGGATGCCCCGGTAGGCATCCCATCTTTCTTCATCAACAACTATCGGTTAGTATCGGTTGAGCCTACGTTTTTGCTTCTTCACATGAGATGTGCTATTCTTGGAATGTCATTTTATTTTGTTTTCTTTGCTGTTTGAATGAAATACATTATATTTGAAATTTTTGAATAAGAGAGAGTCTTCACATAGCTACCTATTTGCTTAACTACTCATTTGATCTTCACTTATATCTTTTTGGAGTAGTTTGTCATTTACTCGTGTGCTTCACTTATATCCTAAGAGTAAATGGTTGAATGAATTGCATATCGTAAATCTGAAATTATATATGTTTCATATGCTTATCCCATGGGGAGTAATGACTTCACATATAAGAAGTATAGGTGGTAAAATTTATTGAAAGTTAACAAACACATCATTGAAGGAAGAGAGATTTCACATATAAATATACTATCTTGGACATCTTCTATGATTGTGAGCCCCATTAATTATTTTCAAACTTGAGCAAATTAGTTGAAGTTGGACAAGGAAGACAACGTAATGAGTTATGTTTGGGTATATTTGTATAGAAGTTATATTGTTATGGATCCTCCAACATGTGGTGCTTGCTTATAATCTTTTGCTAGCCAAAATTTCGAACTAAGTAGAAATGCTACCTGTGAGCCAAAAACCCTTAAACCCAGTTTCTTGCCATGAGAGTCCACTATATCTACCTATGGATTGAATAAGACCCTTCAAGTAAGTTGGCATCAGTGCAAAAGCAATAAAAATTGCTCCTAAATATGTATGATCTTTTATTGTAAGGGAATATAAGCTTTGTATGAACTTCTGATGGTGAAGAAATAAAAGCGACGGATTGCATAATAAAGGTTGCTATCACAAGGGGCAATATAAAGTGACGTTCCTTGCATGAAGAGCTTGCACATACAAAAATAAAAAGCGCATGGCAACCTCTGCTGCCCTCTGCGAAGGGCCTATCTTTTACTTTATGAATTTACTTTTATGCAAGAGTCAATAGTATGCATTCTCATTTCAACCTCAATCATTCTTTAGTTGGCAACTATCATGTGATGGGGAAAGATCTAGGCACATATGGCCATTCAAATATATTTGATCATGAATTATTATTATTGACAATTATCTATATGATAAATAAGTTGGGAGGCGAAACATTAAGCCCATATCTTTCTCTGTGTTCGATGGATGGTATTTGTTCTAAAAATATGCTTTGAGTGTTAGCAATCATGGAAGACTATATGATAGTTGAGTATGTGGAATTTGCTAAATCAAAGCTCTTACATAGACCCTTCCTAAAATAAGATGAATTGCAATTGTTTGATGACTGAGAACATAGTTTGTTAGTTTTCAAGAAAGTTTATGGTCTATACTTTAACATGTGAATAGCTTGCTACTTGATCATGAGGAGTTTTATGAGATGAGCTACTATTTAAGATATAGATGCTAGAAAAGTGTTTCGAACTATCATTGATCAAACGTATGCACTATGCTAGCATTCACACTTAATAAATTATTTCTTTTATCATTTACCTACTCGAGGACGAGCCGGAATTAACCTTGGGGATGCTAATACGCACTGGTACAGCGAGGTGCTATACAAACGGTTTTTAACCCCTTTCCGCTACGGCATTTGGAACTGTCGCCAAGTGAGTGACTACGATAGGGGGGTCCTTCCCACACGACCCAAAAACCGTCGGGGATATGGAGCCATGATCCAGAGGCCTTGCAAAATGTAATCGCGTGCGATGCAAGACACACTAAATTCTTTCGCATGTGTGGGATCGGTGATTAAACGTTTCTAATGACGCAGTGAAACCAAACGGTGTGTCATAATGAACCATTTGGGAAACAATATGTAAGGCACACGGGCCAACATATGAACTGTGTGCGATATGTGCCCCATTGCACACGAGTTTTCTGCGGAACCCGTCTGCCATGCAAGACTCCATCGCACACGTTTCCCAACAATTACCGTGTGCGATAATGTTCTATCACAAATGGTTCAGGAGCCCCTTCGCACACATACAAGTGCTGCAGACCGTTTGTGATTTGTTGTGTATCACCGACGGTTGCGGCAAGAGTGACGTGTGCTTTTCATTTGGGATCCCACACGTTTCCTGAAAAATTTACGACTGGGATTGTATTTTACATTGGGCACGATTTACTCCGAGCTCTCATGTGTGATAACGTGATATCACAAATGGTTCTGGAGCCCCTACGCACACATAGTAGTGCTACAAATTGTTTGCGATCTGCTGTGTATCACCGACGGTTCTGCTACGATTGCCGTATGCTTTCTGATGTGGATCGCACACACTCATTTAGTTGAACCGTGTGCGGAGCAATTGCCAGGTTAAAACAAAAATATCCCATTTTGAATCGGCATGCAAAAAGCAAATTTGCCACAATATTCAATTAAACAAATAGTGTCCACAGGAAGAACATTCATCAGATTTCGCAACAATTGCAATTGAACATATGGTAGCTAAATTCCAATGATTTGTCGACACATATATGCATTACATAATTAATCATAGTGTACAAAATACGAAGACCTCATCAGATGGAAAACAATGGATCCATGCGTATATGTTTAGCGGCTAACTCTTACTCAATGTTTCAGGAGAAGGCATGCTGAAATCTTCATTATCACCAGTGGGATTGATGTAGTGATTCAGGAAGAAGTCGCTGATAAATCTCTGAACCATCAGCAATTCACCAGCGGGGAGCGGTTCAGGGGTCCTCGGTTCTAAGATGAGCTGCAGTATTTTTAAGATCAGAATGTGCCATATCAGTGGAGTAGAAGATATTAATTAACATAGACTTACTGGTACTAATTCGCGAGCATCTTCACAACTATCAGCTGATTTAAAGATGGAGATCATGTGTCTGCAAACATAGTATCCACAAAGGTTGGTCCCTGCTTGTTGCTGAGGACACTGAAATTTTTTGTACAGAATTAGTCATGTATTTGTCCTGTTACGAACAATCTAACCGGTGTTAGATGTATTTTTTTTCTTTGGACAGAAATAGAAAGAGGTTTATTTAGAAGCTTGAACATTTGACTAGCGTAAGAAAAGGTATTTGCAGACTATTGGATAAATTTTCCGAAAATAACGGATTTTGGTGTCTTACCGGAGAAACGATCTCATGCTGCAAAGGTAGTTCCCTCTTGAACAGGTTTCCTGGTTTAGTTTTCCACAATGCGAGCACACTGCAAATGAAGATGAATTTTGACAACATCAATTATTGAACTAGATATGAATGCAAATTAATTTCAACATCATAGAATTAAATACCTATCCATGAATTGCTGAAGATGCGTCAGATCCTGAGCGTTTGTTGACTCTCTGAGAGAATCCATGTAGTAAACTGTGTTCTTGTTTGGAACAATGAATACCAATATCCAGTGATTGCTACATATTAAGAAAGCCACAAACTTACGAATTATGTCAAAATCTGAAAGACAATTAGTGTATGCGTGGTTGTTTACTTGACTTACTGTTCATGATATGGCCAGAGAAATGATTCTGCATGGGATGTGTTTTCGAAGATACGGACGACCGTGTTAATGGCCCAGTCCCGTAGGTCCTTACCATCTAATGTTGTGCCATTTGCTAATGCAGGATCTATGAAATACACACTCTCCCTTTTTCTTCTCTGCGCGTTCAATCCCTTGAGAGGAATAAAATGAAGTTAGCTGTTTATCATTTACAGCCTTGTATGGAGAAGTTGATCAGAGTTTGTTAAGTACTTACAAAATCAGGCATCTAACAAGAGTGGCATCGAGCTCGTTGAAGTTGAAGAAGAGATGTAAGTCCTCGAAACTCACATTGATGGAACCAGCATTGTGTCGGAAATGATCTCTGTTGTAGTGGACTAGCAGAACATGATGACCTGCTGACATTTGATCCATGCAATATTTATGTAACTCGCGGCAACTGGAGCTGCACTCATAAAAATATTCGCCAACAAGAAATGGCTGGCCATGGATGTAATTGCGTGCTTCAAGTACGTCTGCTTTATTTTTAGCAAGCTGCAAAGCTATTTCTTCATCATCCATGCCGTCAGAAATAATATTACTCCCCGATTCGAACAACCTGCTATTAATTTGGTTCTGGGCGATGAGTGCTTTAAGTAAGAGGCAATCCTTCTCTTTCCTCTTCGCTCTCCCGGCGCGCTTCCTCACGGGTGCAGCCTTTTTGGCCGCTTCCTTCTTGGTATTTGAAGCATTTCTGGTAGAATGTCCGGTTGGCTGAAAGGTAGACTGCCGAGCAGACGGTGAAGCTTCGACGGACTGCTTAGTAGACAGTTTAGCAATGCTGGACCGCTAAGCTGGCGGTGCTGCTGTGACGGACTACTGGGCTGTGGGAGCAGAGGCATCGGACCGCTAACCATGCGTTGAAGTTATGTCAGGTTTCTGCGCAGGTGGTGCCAACTTGTCGGTGTGCCGAGGAGGCCGTGCCAATGCGTTGGTTTGCTAAGCAGGAAGTGCTGACGCATTGGTATGCTGATCACGCGGCTGCGGACCAACGAACTGATGAGCAGTCGGTTCTGGACCTACAGACTGCTTAGCAGGCGGTTCCGAAGCATCAGACTACTTAGCAGTCCGTTCCACCTGGTTGGTCTGCTGAGCATGTGTTGCAGCTGGGTCTCCCCCCGCTGCTTCAGCGGCCGGCATCTGAACCGATGGTGCGTCTACAGCAGTTGTAGGTCTTGCCACTGGCTGCTCTGGGGCGGACGATGACATGGCCTATACGGCACAAAGTCGGGCCGGCTGATCACAGGTTGATGCATCAGCTGTCGGATTATGAGTATTAGGTTCTTTGGGGGAAGCACGCGAGAGTTGCTGTGGCAAGGAGATCGCCACCGGTTGAGGGGCGACATTGGTTGCTCTTGGCGGGGCTTCATGGATCTCATCCATGAACTCTGTTTCCTTTCGTGGCCACTGGATGTGATGTAACAGTGTTTCTCCCAAGGTTCTTTGCTCATCAAAGTCTCCTAGGACATTCTTCAGGGCAAATTCATTGAATCTAGGCTTTACTTCAGTCACGTAGCACTTCACACAGCCCGGCTTCAATGGCACATTGTCCAACAAGAGGCCCTCTTCCAAGAAGGGTGGGCAAACCCAGGCTGTTGCACATTTTAATGTACCTTCATAATGTGTAAGCACACCCTTCAGTCTGTCTTTCATTCCAGATAGATCAGATATAGCATCATCATGAGCAGCTACAGTCACAGTGGCGCTGGGGTCAGCTGATGCACAGCTACTCTTGTGCGGTGTTGTCGCGCAATAACCAGCATCCTCCATGCCCGCCTCCCCTCCCATCTGCTGGCTATCTGTCAGTGTTAGAGTCTTCTGCATCATCATTGACTCCTCAATATCCTTTTGAACAGCCGGATACATGTCCTTCCTCAACCTTTCATACAATTAATTATGCTTCATTTCACTCCTCACTTTTTTCATGCTGAGCCTCTCTTCTTTGCTGAGTGTGAAAGCTCTCTTTTGCGGGACATTAACACCTATACCCCTTGCACGGCCAGGGGGCTCTCTTGTTTCCAGAGCATCGGACAGAATGTCACATGGCCCTGAGTTCCTGTAGAACCTTCCAAGGATCTTGGAAGCCTTTAACATCACGCGATACAGTTCTTCGTCATGTGAGTTTTCAAAGTAATAAGTTCCATCATCACGCCTCCTTGCACGTGCCCGCAAGTAGTCTCTAGCGCGTTCGCCCCTAATTTCACTAAAGGCTGGTTTCCCACCTGCGGCTACTGCTTCTTTGTCCTCCTGGTCCCATATCGGTTTCATGCCGTAGTATCCTGCCACACCCATACGGTGGGTGTGTGTGTGTTCCTCTTCTGAAGTTCCGATTGCTTGGCACTCTTCTCAGCAAACTCTGTAGTTGCCCTGACCCTTTTGAATTCTGCCCAGTCTGCCTTTGTAATTTGGGGGCATGCGGGGATTGGGTCCTTGCCTTCACTCAAGTACTTCTTGTACAACACGTGCTTCCAGTTTCTCCAAGCATCCCTAGCCTTCTTCAGTGCAGCGTGTTCCACCTGCATTCTCCACTGCTCTGGAACATTGAAGTGATCCATGATCTCCCGGACTATCCTTTGCCGTGTTTCTGTGTCAGCCTTCCGAAACCCTGGCTGATTAATGTTGATCCTTGCCCTGCCAACAAATCCACACACACTCCTGAACCTCGTGCATGCTTTATCTGGTTTAGTTGGAGCCCAAGACTTTAAATCGATCTTGGTTACTTCATATACACCTTTAGGCTGGTGTGTGGGCTTTCTTGGAGCGTTCCTCCGTGTCCTGACCGGAAGGGTAATTGCTGCAGCTCTATCCCATTCAAGATTACTTGATCCCTCACCATCTGCTGAAGACCTAGGGTTGTCGGAATCATATGAAGATACATCGCCTGAAGCATGAGTGCTGTCGCTGCTACTCGGCATCTACAGAGAACACATGTGAAACTCAGGAAAGGAGGATAAGCATAAAACTAACAACTTGGTATCAAGCTGTCTAAACATGTCATGCAATAATTTAGAAAATGTACGGCTTATTTGTTAAGTTTGTGTGACTCGGGCGCCCGCGATCTGTAGATCGGCAGTAACTTATTGGAACAAATATAGCTTATATGTACTAGTTAGGAAGGTAGATAATGAACATATATACGCTCTCCGTTATTTTATAGCCAATTTGGGAACATACGGAACGAAATAGGAAGAGGGATTGCGAGGAAATATGCCTCACCGCGATGGAGAGCAGTAACTAACAGGTTTCTTAATGCAAACCCGGCCAGACCACAGGAGAGGCGAGGGTTACAGGATCGATATGCTCGAGGGTGGTTGGCGAGCAAACGAAGACGGTGAGGCGCGGGCAGCCGCGTGTTGGGAACGACGGTGGAGGTAGGGTTGACGCCGAAGAGCGGGCACACGGCCGGGGTGAGCACGCCGGCGCCGGAGAGGGTTCTGCTGTGGATCTGGGGAGGGGGGAGCTGGCAATGGAGATTGGGTGGACTAGTTGAGTGAAACACGAGCGGGCGGTGGGGGGGGGGGTGTTGGCGACCTAGGTGAAAAGGGTGAAAAAATATCCCTGGTCGCCGCGTGGAAAGGCCTATGCAAACGGTTGCCTCTAAGCGCTCGTGTGCACAAAGAGAATAATTTCGTTTGAAATGAAGACGTACTAATTTTGAAATGAAGACGTGAGTTCATCGTTTCGCCCCTAAATTTTTCCCACGTTAAGCAAGCACCATTATACCACGGGTTTGATTTGCTGGCTCATTTTAGGTCTCGTGTGCTATATTTAAGACATTTTTTGGCATTTACCGTGCATTTTGGCATATAAATCAAATCCTAGCCAGACTGCAATTATTGTCGAAAGGGATGAGGATTGCCGTTCGATCTGGGAGCATCCAACGATGCAGACGTACGATCCGTGGGGTTTGGGTTCTGGCCAATCAGAACGCATGACTCAGATCATGCGCGCAGCAAGGGGGGGCATCGGCCACGGTTTGGTAGGCACACGGCTTTCGTGACAGAACCGTGTGCTATTTGAAAACATTTACATGAACTAACATCATATTTTCGTTTGAATGAAAACAAGAGTTCATCGTTTCGCCTCCAAATTGTTTTCCACTGTAAGAAATCACCATTGTACCCTATGGTTCGATTTTCTGGTGCATTTGAGGTATCGTTTGCTATATTTGAGTCATTTGCTATAGTTGCAACTACACGTGGGTGCTAGCTATCAAGATCATATGTGTGTTGCTTTGGGAGTTTTCATTCATTGTTCGAGAAACGGGAAAAAAATTCAAACAGTTCGGCCGCAGGGTGCGGCCAGAGGCGTAGGCCTTGTTGGTATTCTAATTATAGGAAATGCATATAGAGTCCGGAAATAACAAAAATCAGTGTGTCACTGTGGCGTGCTCTCAGGATCCCATGGAAAAAATTTGGTAAAGTTTGGCAAAAGTTTGATGCTCACACTGTGGCACCCCGGCTCAGAGAATCGGTTTACCAGTGTTTCCAACCCAGAGATCATGTCTTCTAGAAACACACAACAACTTGGAACAGAACATAGCTGAAGTTTTATTGATAATAGTCGAGTACAAACTTATATATTACATGATCATCGAGGCCAAAAGCACATCCAGTGCTATGAAAATATCTACATTATTTATCTAACATATCAGGGCCTCGGTATTACTGCGGAATACTACAGCGAAAGACTACTGCGTAGCGGAACATGATAGTAACTCCATCCACAGGGACACTGCTGAGGACACATCCTAGTCATCGCAACACGGACCTTCGAGACCTCCGTCTCAGTCTTCTCCTGCATCTGGCATGATACGCCAGGTGAGTACTTTGAATGTACTCGCAAGCTCACAACAACCAAATATGCAGCAAATAATAGCATGGCAAGTAACATGTTAAGTTCTTAGGTGATTCACATACTGTCTCCGGTTATCAACTTACTCTCTTTCGGGTTGTTCCACAACCCTCAGAATACTCATATGTCACCAAGTACTTCCGGTCATAAGACGAATTCTTCCATCATTATTACCATTGTTACGGTTGACCACCTAGTGAGGTCTGGACGGGCTGTCCAATACCATGGACGCGGCTATTCGAATAGATTTGACACTCTGCAGAGGTTGTACACTTTACCCACACCATGGAGCACCTGACCTCGTGATCCCATTCGGGTGGACCAGCGTTGCTCCAATGAAACCCGCCTGACCCGTGACCCTCCCATCGTACCACCGGCAATCATCCTCCCCCGGAGTCAAGCCCTGGGTGGCCCCTGTGTCACCTTGTGACACCTGCCACCGTCGTGGCCAAACTAAACTGTCCCAAACGGGGACGCCGTCACAATACTCAACTGGGCTCACAGGGTTATCGCCGTCTACCTGATCAGGGCAGCACGCACGCATAACCCTCCCTAGATGGAGGTACCGGTGAAAGAGCACGGAGCCAGACCAAGTCAAGGCCGTCCCATACCGGCAAATGTGGTTGCATGAATAAGCCGGGACAGGTGACTCATGATCAATCGGCTAGGTTCACTTAGCAAGCATAGTGGTTATCATAATAACTTATTATGGCAGCAACTAGGTATTTGAATTAATTTAGTTTGAATTATTATATAGCAAGTAAATGAAGGTAATTCATATGAATATGCAATGCTATTGAAATGCTTCATAAAATGGATGTCATGGCTTGCCTTGCTCTGTTGGGTTGCCCAAGAACTCCTGGTCTTCAAAATCACCAAAGTTTCCCTCTGAAAATATTTTTAAACAACAATTGGAAATGTCTCATAACACTATTTTAATCACCATAAATTCTATGAGTGTGAGAAAAATACCAAATTTTACCAGAAATCAGAGGTGTTCAAGACAAACCAAATGCAAAAAGAATCAAGTGATTTGGACTTGTAGATAAAAAGTTACAGCTGGTCAAAGTTTCTGGTCAAACTGGAAAATTAAACAGAAAAAGAAAAATACCCAGCGGGCCACGTCGAACACGTAAAGTGGAGGGGCGCCTCCACTTAAAACGGTTCGGCACGCGGGGTGGGTCGCTAACAGGTGGGACCGGCCTGGTTTAAAACAGAAAGGAGGAAGAGAAACAGAGACGAGGCAGCTCACCGGCGACGCTACTCCGGCGTAGAGACGGTGGTGGAGCCGGGCGACTGCGGGGATGGGTCGGGCGCGGCGAGACGGTCCCGTAGGTACCCGCAGATCAGCCGGAGACGGTCGAATGGCGGCACTCCCTTCTTCTCCGGCGGACAGCAGCTACGGGTGTCGTCAGCGATGATGATTTCAGCAGCGGTTTGGCTCAGGGAGGGGGTCATGGAGCACCAGTGGGATGCTCTGAGCTCGTGGGCGGGGTCAGGCAGAGCTAGGAGTGGCTGGAGAGTGCTTGTGGCGGAGCTCTTCTGGTGGCGCGACTCCGGTGAGGTTCGAGGCCAGAGGGCCTCTCGGCCATGGCTCGCTGCTCGGGAGGAAGATTGGGCGATGGTGGAGTGGGTTGAGGAGCTCGGGAGGCCTAGCCGTGCCCTTTTATAGGTCGGAGCAGAGCTCGGCCGAGCTCTCCCAAAGCGGCACAATGCAGGACACGTCGCCGGCGCCAGGACGCCTAGCTGGCTGGCTGCTTGCAGGCGACGGGACAGGAGAGGGCAGGGGAGAGTAATGGCGAGGTGGAGCTTAGCGGAGCTAGACGACGAGCAACAGGGTTGCGGCGCCGCCACGGGCGGCACAGTGCCCGGGTGTGTGGCGGCCGTCGGGGAGGTTTCCGGTGAGGGGAACTCTTGGGAGAGGCTTAGGTGGATGGCGGGGAACTAGTCAGCACGTCAGGACAGGGTACGGCGACGCGGTGCAGCTGGATGCGTCACCTCAGACGCGGGCGCGGCACAGCGCGCGCGCACAGGCATGCCAGTGGCGTGCTCACCACGGTGCCAGGCGCGTGGAGGCCGGCCAAGTCCAGCGCACCAAGTCTAGGGCCTTCTCTTTTGATCGTCTAGTGCCTCTGCATGCTTGGATTGGCCAGGTTCACTCTGCTGTGAAGTGTAGCTTCAGCTACAGCTTCTGACAGCAAACTTGAGAGGGATCTGGAGAGGTGATGAGCTGGATATGGAGCTAATGGAAATGTCTGGAGTGGTTTAGGTTGGAAGGACTACAAACCGACCAAATTTGAAAGAATTTGGAAAAGTTTTGAATGGGGTTCATGTGAAAACTGCCATACTAGTCCTGAAACTAAATATGCTTGGTTCACTCACATGGTTGATCTGGTGGAGCTAAATTTTGGTGTGTGAGAGTCATTTGGGGTGTAGGAGATGCCATAAAAAATTCAGCTCAAGGGGATACCTCTAGATGGTACTTCCTTCACAGAGGTTCAAAATGAGCAGAAACTTGGCAAAGCTTTGTTACTAAAAAGTTACTTTGGCCAAGATGATATTTTTGGATATTGTGGCTAGATAGGTTCTCTAGTACCTCAGAGAATTTATTTGGGGAGTTTCTGAGTTAGGAAAATAAGGGCTGCTTCACAAATGAACAATTCTGGCCAGAGAGAAAATAATTATTCTGGCCATTATTTAATATTGGGCAGTGGAATATTTTTGAAGATTATGAGGCTATATGATGATGAGAAGGTGTGGCATGAGTTTGGGACCTTTCTGATCATCAAAACTATAGGTTGCTTCACAACCATAGTGATGTCATAGCTTTCCCAAGGAAGAAAATAATTACTTGGAAAAGATTAAATATTGAAATTTTGTCCAAGAGGGATGTGACAGGGTTTTGGCAAGATGGTGATGGTTTTGGATCAAGAGGTTCAAGGATTTATAAGTCCAAAGTCACTTGAAAGGATTCAAAAACCATCCAAAATTCAAGTAAAGCCAAAAAGTTTTAAAAAAAAGTTGTCAAAACCAGGGTGTGACAAACCTACCCCCCTTTGGATGAATCTCATACTCGAGATTCGGTTGCTCAGGGAACAAATACGAGTATGCGGATCTTAGGAAGTCCTCTCTTTCCCAGGGAGCCTCTTCCTCAGTATGGTGTTCCCACAGTACCTTATAAAACCTGATCACCTTACTCCGAGTAGTTCTTTCCATTTCATCCAAGATTCTGACAGGTTTCTCTTCGTAGGTCAGATCTTTAGCCAGCTCTATCTCACTCATATCCGCTTGCTTGATTGGTGGTGCAATGCACTTCCTTAACTGTGATATGTGAAACACATCGTGAACGTCAGACAACTCCAGTGGTAGCTCCAGCTGATATGCCACCCTGCCTTTCCTTGCAATTACTGGAAAAGGACCGATGTATCTTGGTGCAAGTTTTCCCCGAGTATGAAACATCTTCACTCCCTTCATGGGGGTTACTCAAAGGTAAGCATATTCTCTGGGCTCAAAGGTCACTTCCCGATGCTTTGGGTCGTAGTAACTCTTTTGACGGGACTTGGCTGCCCGAAGACGCTCCTGAATATCCTTAACTTGTCTCTCAGCCTCGAGCATCAAGTCCGTGCCAAAGATACGGCTATCTCCTGTCTGAGACCAGTTTAATGGGGTGCGGCATTTCCGCCCATATAGTGCTTCAAATGGTGGCATCTTAAGACTTGACTGATAGCTATTGTTATAGGAAAATTCTGCATAGGGTAGACTATCTTCCCATTTGGGTCCATCAGTAAGGGCACATGACCGAAGCATATCCTGTAGTATCTGATTTACTCGTTCGGTCTGTCCATCTGTCTGCGGATGATACGCTGTGCTATGCTTCAGCACAGTTCCCAAGGATTGGTGCAACCGTAACCAGAATGCTGAGGTAAATAAGGAGCCTCTATCCGAGGTGATAGACTTGGGTACTCCATGAAGGCTGACTATCCGGGACATGTAGAGTTGTGCAAGCTGGTTTGCATTAAAAGTGGTCTTTACCGGAATAAAGTGAGCCACTTTCGTAAGTATATCCACGATGACCCAGATAGCATCATGGCCTCTGGTCGACTTGGGTAGTCCAACAATAAAGTCCATACATATGTCATCCCATTTCCACTGGGGAACTGGTAAAGGTTGCAGTAGCCCAGCGGGTTTCTGGTGTTCTGCCTTGACTTTGTTGCAAACATCGCAGCAGGCGACATAGTATGCTATATCCCTTCGCATTTCGGGCCACCAAAAGGTTTCTCTTAGATCTTGATACATCTTTGTGCCTCCTGGGTGAATGGAGTAAGCGGACTCATGAGCTTCCCTGGGTATTTGCTGTCTCAAGTTGTCCTGATCGGGCACACATATCCGCTTCTCAAACCATAAGGGTCCTTGGTCATCCACACGGAAAGACTTAGCCTTCCCTTGCTGCATCAAATCCTTGATCTCTTGTATCCCCTCATCTGGTCCTTGAGCCTTTTTAATCTCTTCCATAAGAGTTGGGGTAATTTCCAAGGTATCCGAGTTAACTGGGCCGCATAGCACCATATTGAGTTCGGCAAACTCTTCTTGCAACCTGGGGTGGATACTTGTGGGCAGTGTGTTCACGGTGCCTGGTTTTCTACTGAGAGCATCAACAACCACATTGGCCTTTCCCGGATGATAATTTATTCCAAGATCATAATCCTTGACCAATTCCAGCCATCGTCGCTGTCTAAGATTCAGGTCAGGCTGCGTGAAAATATACTTGAGACTCTTATGGTCCGTGTATATTTCACAGCGCTGTCCAATGAGATAATGCCTCCAGATTTTTAAGGCATGAACCACCGCTGCCAGTTCCAGATCGTGCGTGGGATAGTTCTCTTCATGAGGTCGTAGTTGTCGGGATGCATATGCTACAACCTTGCCTTCTTGCATTAACACGCAGCCGATTCCACGCCTGGAAGTATCACAGTATATGTCAAAGATCTTGTGGATGTCTGGGAGAACTAAGACAGGGGCTGTTGTTAGCCTTGTCTTTAGCTCCAAGAAGCTACTCTCGCATTCTGCTGTCCAGACAAACCGTTGATTTTTCTTCAGCAATTTTGTCAGTGGCTTGGCTATCTTAGAGAAGCCTTCTATGAAGCGACGGTAGTAGACTGCCAGACCCAGGAAACTGCGGACTTCAGTAACTGAGGCTGGTGTCTTCCAGTTCAAAACCGCAGTTACTTTGCTGGGGTCGACGGCTACTCCTTGTTCTGACAGAACGTGTCGCAGAAATCCCACCTCTTTGAGCCAAAATTCGCATTTGCTGAATTTGGCATACAGACGATGGGTCCTCAATCTTTCCAAGACAGCACGGAGGTGTTGTTTGTGCTCTTCTTCATCCTTGGAGTATATCAGGATGACATCGATGAACACCACCACAAATTTGTCCAAAAAATCCATGAAGACCTTGTTCATCATGCTCATGAAATAGGCTGGGGCGTTCGTCAGTCTAAACGCCATGACCGTAAATTCATACAGCCCATATCGGGTGGTGAAAGCTGTCTTGGGGATATCCTCCTTTCTGATTTTTAGCTGATGATATCCGGTTCGGAGGTCAATCTTGGAGAATACCCGTGCTCCGTTCAGCTGGTCAAATAAATCATCAATGCGAGGGAGCAGGTACTTATTCTTGATAGTGACCTCATTCAGCTGGCAATAGTCTACACACATTCGTAGACTTCCATCCTTCTTCTTGACAAACAATACGGGTGATCCCCATGGCGAGACACTTGGACGAATGTACCCTTTCTGTTGTAATTCATCCAACTGCTTCTTTAGCTCTGCCAGCTCTGGGCTTGGCATACGATAATATTTCTTGTATATTGGAGCTGTACCAGGAATTACTTCAATGGCGAACTCCAATTCTCGATTGGGCGGCATTCCTGGTAATTCCTCAGGAAATACATCCGGAAATTCACCCACTACCGGGATCAAATTCATATCTGTAACAGTGGTCTTGTATGCCTTGCCCTTTCTTGTTATCATTCTGCTGGCCAGAAATTGGACGGTTTGTCCGGCGGGGTTCACCAATGTCACCGTTCTGGTGGCATAGTTGATACACACTTGGTGCGGTGCCAACCAGTCCATTCCCAGTATTATATCCAGTCCTGGGGATTCAATGGAAACAAGGGTAGCTGGGAATTTGACTCCATGGATTGAGATTTCCAGACCCTTGTATATTATATTTGTTCTGAGCATAGAGCCAGGGGATTGTACCACCATGATTTTGTCCAAAAGTGATGGAGAAAATTTGTGCAAGGTGGCAAAACTTCGCGAAATAAACGAGTGGGAAGCCCCAGAATCAAATAAAATTATTGCAGGTATGTCGTTGACAGAAAACATACCAAGGACAATGTCTGGAGCTTCGCAGACTTCTTCGGCAGAGATGTGGTGGACGCATCCGTGGCTGAAATTGTGGTTGGGGCGGCGTCCAAGGTGATTAACTTGTGGCTTGTGGTTAGCTGACTGCTTTCCGTTATTAGTAGGACACTGCTTGGCGTAGTGTCCACTCTGGCCACAAGTGAAACAGGTGTTGTTGCGGCGGCAGTCCTCTATGACTGGCTGCTTGCCGAAGGTCTTGTTCTGGTTGCCTGGCTTGCTGTTGTTGCCACCATTGTTCCACACAGGTTTGTTTTCAGATGGCCCTGGCTGCCAACTGCGCAGCTTTTGCGCATATGGTTCCCAGTTGTCCTTCTTAGGCTCGAACTTCCTCTTACGATCATCATTCCCAAACTTGTGTTCTCGTTCGGCGATGAAGGCCTTATCCACCGAGGTCTGGAAATCGGGGAAGTCCAACATGCATAGTTGACATTGGAGGGCGTGATTAAGTCCTCCGAGGAACTGGTCTATTTTCCTTTCTTCGGTAGCCACATCATGAGGAGAGTATCGGGCCAAGTTGTTGAACTTGTTTAGGTATTCATCCACAGACGTGTTTCCTTGTGTGAGGGCCAGGAATTCCCTCTGCTTCACTTTCATGATACCTGTGGGAATATGATACTTGCGGAACAACTCTTTGAATTTCTCCCAGGAAATCTCTTCTCCAGCAGGCCACATTAACTTGGTGTTGTCCCACCATATGGCTGCCGGGCCTTCGAGATAATGGGTGGCAAATGGGACTTTATCTGCCTCTTCACAACGGGCGATGTCCAATTTCTTTTCCATGGTTCTTAACCAATCATCAGCCTCAATAGGATCCACAGCCTGACCAAAGTTGGGTGGTTTTGTGCGCTGGAAGTTAGACAGTTTGGAATGCAGCCCATTGCCATTGTTCTGACCTACTATTGTCTGCATACTGTTGAGAAATTCCATGAGGTCTTGGTTTCTCTTTTCCTTAAACATTCTCATTATCTGATCTGTGGTTGGTGCTTTAGGTGGTGGTGGTAAGTCGCCCTGCCTGCCTGGCGGAACGACGGACGGGGTTTCCATCGCCGCCTTGACTGCTACTTCCTTTCTTCATCCTAATTTTTTGTTCCCATAGCAAATACCGAATTGATGAGCAACATCCATAAGGAGAAATACGGGAATATGACACCAAAAGAAACTTCATGAAAAAGGCAAACAAAGACAATCAACATAATTATACAAGATAACCCAACATCATACATGGCAAGCTAGTAGTGGGATATCATGGCTAGACTGCTCATACGGCAGTCGACATATGCAAAGATGCATGCATTACTACTCAAGCTCCAGTCTAGTGCGACGGTGACACAAACACTGCCCATCTGAAGAGTCCTCGTCATCAGATCCTGATTCAGAATCAGAACTGATGATGTGAGTCACCGGGTCAAAGGAGACGTGACATCGCTGCTGGGACGGCTCTCCCTCTGCGAAAGAAAGAGCACATCGCCTCAGCATTGGCGGAGCAGGAGTGGCTAGGAGTGAGGCCCACTCAGCTAGGGTCTCAAGTCGACTACCAGACGATGAGCCTAATGGCCCAGAAAAACCAGAAGGGGTATCAAGCACACGCGGAGGTGGAACTGGTGGTGGATAACTAGGTGGAACTACAGGAAGAGGAGGAGGTGCTGGAGTCACTGCTGCAAGTGCCCCCTGAACACGACACAACTCCTCAGCCAAGGAGATGATCATACGGTAACTGGCGTTTAGATAGCGAGACAAAACACCAGCCGCATGATCACACACCGGGTCAACAGGTGAGAAAAGGACTCGCCCTGTCGTAGGTGACAGAGTGGGATAGTGGAAGAAACTTGGATGGGTCTGCATCTCGGCCTCGTGGAAGCGCAAGTCAGTAATAGCCTCCATGGCAGCAAACTGGATCGCCAGCTCCGGAGTAGAAGCCACTCCGCCCTTGGAAGAGCGAGAAGAGCTTCCAATATCCGAAGTCGCGGTCATGTAAGCCACTGCATGGTACTCATATACTGACTCGCCCAACTGCTCCAGGAACACCTGGTACACCGGGTCATCACTGTTGGGATACAGCCGA
Organism: Thinopyrum elongatum; assembly: GCA_011799875.1. NCBI lineage: Eukaryota > Viridiplantae > Streptophyta > Magnoliopsida > Poales > Poaceae > Thinopyrum > Thinopyrum elongatum. Next base: position 151,710,645 of record CM022302.1, on the reverse strand, counting down.
AGCCAGACGCTGCGAAGCAGGGCTGGAAAAGTGTGGGCTTCTGGCTCATGATGGTAGTGGTACGGAACTGGTGCCATCTACACTCACAATGCCAACGGTTAATAAAACAATGATGCATGATGCATGACATGCAACAAGCAAATGCAGCAAACAAGATGCACACTCAAACCCTACACTGATTGCAGTTTCTAGCGCAGGCTAACTTGGGTGTCCTACAATCAGCACGGCTCTGATACCAAGCGTTGTGGCACCCCGGCTCAGAGAACCGGTTTACCAGTGTTTCCAACCCAGAGATCATGTCTTCTGGAAACACACAACAACTTGGAACAGAACATAGCTGAACTTTTATTGATAATAGTCGAGTACAAGCTTATATATTACATGATCATCGAGGCCAAAAGCACATCCAGTGCTATGAAAATATCTACATTATTTATCTAACATATCAGGGCCTCGGTATTACTGCGGAATACTACAGCGAAAGACTACTGCGTAGCGGAACATGATAGTAACTCCATCCACAGGGACACTGCTGAGGACACATCCTAGTCATCGCAACACGGACCTTCGAGACCTCCGTCTCAGTCTTCTCCTGCATCTGGCATGATACGCCAGGTGAGTACTTTGAATGTACTCGCAAGCTCACAACAACCAAATATGCAGCAAATAATAGCATGGCAAGTAACATGTTAAGTTCTTAGGTGATTCACATACTGTCTCCGGTTATCAACTTACTCTCTTTCGGGTTGTTCCACAACCCTCAGAATACTCATATGTCACCAAGTACTTCCGGTCATAAGACGAATTCTTCCATCATTATTACCATTGTTACGGTTGACCACCTAGTGAGGTCTGGACGGGCTGTCCAATACCATGGACGCGGCTATTCGAATAGATTTGACACTCTGCAGAGGTTGTACACTTTACCCACACCATGGAGCACCTGACCTCGTGATCCCATTCGGGTGGACCAGCGTTGCTCCAATGAAACCCGCCTGACCCGTGACCCTCCCATCGTACCACCGGCAATTATCCTCCCCCGGAGTCAAGCCCTGGGTGGCCCCTGTGTCACCTTGTGACACCTGCCACCGTCGTGGCCAAACTAAACTGTCCCAAACGGGGACGCCGACACAATACTCAACTGGGCTCACAGGGTTATCGCCGTCTACCTGATCAGGGTAGCACGCACGCATAACCCTCCCTAGATGGAGGTACCGGTGAAAGAGCACGGAGCCAGACCAAGTCAAGGCCATCCCATACCGGCAAATGTGGTTGCACGAATAAGCCCGGACAGGTGACTCAAGATCAACCAGCTAGGTTCACTTAGCAAGCATAGTGGTTATCATAATAACTTATTATGGCAGCAACTAGGTATTTGAATTAATTTACTTTGAATTATTATATAGCAAGTAAATGAAGGTAATTCATATGAATATGCAATGCTATTGAAATGCTTCATAAAATGGATGTCATGGCTTGCCTTGCTCTGTTGGGTTGCCCAAGAACTCCTGGTCTTCAAAATCACCAAAGTTTCCCTCTGAAAATATTTTTAAACAACAATTGGAAATGTCTCATAACACAGTTTTAATCACCAGAAATTCTGTGAGTCTGAGAAAAATACCAAATTTTACTGGAAATTAGAGGCGTTCAAGACAAACCAAATGCAAAAAGAATCAAGAGATTTGGACTTGCAGATAAAAAGTTACAGCTGGTCAAAGTTTCTGGTCAAACTGGAAAATTAAACAGAAAAAGAAAAATACCCAGCCGGCCACGTCGAACACGTAAAGTGGAGGGGCGCCTCCACTTAAAACGGTTCGGCGCGCAGGGTGGGTCGCTAACAGGTGGGACCGGCCTGGTTTAAAATAGAGGGGAGGGAGAGAAACAGAGACGAGGCGGCTCACCAGCGACGCTACTCCGGCGTAGAGACGGCGGTGGAGTCGGGCGCGGCGAGACGGTCCCGTAGGTACCCATAGATCAGCCGGAGACAGTTGGACGGCGGCGCTCCCTTCTTCTCCGGCGGACAGCAGCTACGGGTGTCATCGGCGACGACGATTTCGGCAGCGGTTTGGCTCGGGAAGGGGGTCGTGGAGCACCAGTGGGATGCTCTGAGCTCGTGGGCGGGGTCAGGCAGAGCTGGGAGTGGCTGGAGAGTGCTTGTGGTGGAGCTCTTCTGGCGGCGGGACTCCGGCGAGGTTCGAGGCCATAGGGCCTCTCGGCCGTGGCTCACTGCTCGGGAGGAAGATTAGGCGATGGTGGAGTGGGTTGAGGAGCTCGGGAGGCCTAGCCGTGCCCTTTTATAGGTCGGACCAGAGCTCGGCCGAGCTCTCCCGAAGCGACACGATGCGGGACACGTCGCCGGCGCCAGGACGCCTAGCTGGCTGGCTGCTTGCGGGCGACGGGACGGGAGAGGGCAGGGGAGAGTAATGGCGAGGTGGAGCTTAGCGGAGCTAGACGACGAGCAACAGGGTTGCGGCGCCGCCACGGGCGGCACAGTGCCCGGGTGCGTGGCGGCCGTCGGGGATGTTTCCGGCGAGGGGAACTCTCGGGAGAGGCTTAGGTGGATGGCGGGGACCTAGTCGGCAAGTCGGGACAGGGTACGGCAACGCAGTGCAGCTGGATGCGTCACCTCAGACGCGGGCGCGGCACAGTGCGCGCGCACTGGCATGCCAGTGGCGTGCTCACCACGGTGCCTGGCGCGTGGAGGCCGGCCAAGTCCAACGCACCAAGTCTAGGGCCTTCTCTTTTGATCGTCTAGTGCCTCTGCATGCTTGGATTGGCCAGGTTCACTTTGCTGTGAAGCGTAGCTTCAGCTACAGCTTCTGACAGCAAACTTGAGAGGGATCTGGAGAGGTGATGAGCTGGATATGGAGCTAATGGAAATGTCTGGAGTGGTTTAGGTTGGAAGGACTACAAACTGACCAAATTTGAAAGAATTTGGAAAAGTTTTGAATGGGGTTCATGTGAAAACTGCCATACTGGTCCAGAAACTAAATATGCTTGGTTCACTCACATGGTTGATCTGGTGGAGCTCAATTTTGGTGTGTGAGAGTCATTTGGGGTGTAGGAGATGCCATAAAAATTTCAGCTCAAGGGGATACCTCTAGATGGTACTTCCTTCACAGAGGTTCAAAATGAGCAGAAACTTGGCAAAGCTTTGTTACTAAAAAGTTACTTTAGCCAAGATGATATTTTTGGATATTGTGGCTAGATAGGTTCTCTAGTACCTCAGAGAATTTATTTGGGGAGTTTCTGAGTTAGGAAAATAAGGGCTGCTTCACAAATGAACAATTCTGGCCAGAGAGAAAATAATTATTCTGGCCATTATTTAATATTGGGCAGTGGAATATTTTTGAAGATTATGAGGCTATATGATGATGAGAAGGTGTGGCATGAGTTTGTGACCTTTCTGATCATCAAAACTATAGGTTGCTTCACAACCATAGTGATGTCATAGCTTTCCCAAGGAAGAAAATAATTACTTGGAAAAGATTAAATATTGAAATTTTGTCCAAGAGGGATGTGACAGGGTTTTGGCAATATGGTGATGGTTTTGGATCAATAGGTTCAAGGATTTATAAGTCCAAAGTCACTTGAAAGGATTCAAAAACCATCCAAAATTCAAGTAAAGCCAAAAAGATTAAAAAAAAAGTTGTCAAAACCAGGGTGTCACACACACCTTCCAAATCGGAGCATCTCACAAGAAGGATCATAGTTCCCAAAAGGAGCCGCGACACTTAAGACTCCAATCGTCAGTGACTACATCGTTCCGCCTCAAAAAAAATTCACGGTAAACAATCATGTATATACCCTAGGTTTGATTTTCTGGCCCATTTCAGGTCTCGTCTGCTATATTTAAGTCATTTTTTTGCACTTACCTTGCATTTAGTGCATATAAATTCAAAACCGTTCTACAACTACATCTGGGTGTTAGTTAGCAAAGAAGGTGTACAAATCATTTGTGTGTCGCTTTGCGAGTTTTCATCCATTGTCCGAGAAACGAGGAGAAGTTTCAAACATTTCGGCCGTGAGGTGCGGCCATCGGCGTAGGCCTAGTTGGTATTTTAATTACAGGGAATTCAGATGGAGTCCAGACATCATCAAAATCGGTGTGTGCCCGTGGCGTGCTCTCACGACCCCGGGGAAAAAATTTGGTAAAGTTTGGCACAAGTTTTGATGATCGCTCCTTCCAAACCGGAGCATCTCACATGAAGGACCGTGGTTTCCAAAAGGAGACGTGTCAATTCAAACTCCAGTGGCCGGTGACTTCATCGTTTGGCCTCATAAAAATTTCCACGGTACGCAATCACCATTATACCACGGGTTTGATTTTCTAACGCATTTCAGGTATCGTTTGCTATATTTAAGACATTTTTTGAATTTAACGTGCAATTTGTGGATATAAATAAAATCACAACCGAAACTGCATGTGCTGTCAAAAGGGATGAGGATTGCCGTTCGATCAAGGAGAATCCAACGGTGCAGACGTATGATCTGTGGGGTTTGGGTTCTGGCCAATCAGAATGCACGACTCAGATCGCGCGCATAGCAGGGGGGCATCGGCCACGGTTTAGTAGGCACACGGCTTTCGTGAGTGAACCGTGTGCTATTTGAAAACATTTACATGAACTAACAGCATATTTTCATTTGAATGAAAACATGAGTTCATCGTTTCGCCTCCAATTTTTTTACCATGGTAAGAAATCATGATTGTACCCTATGGTTCGATTTTCTAGTGCATTTGAGATCTCGTTTGCTATATTTGAGTCATTTGAGATCTCGCAACTACACGTGGGTGTTAGCAAGATCATTTGTGTGTCGCTTTGCGAGTTTTCATTCATTGTCCGAGAAACGGGAAAAAAATTCAAACAGTTCGGCCACAGGGTGCGGCCACAGGCGTAGGCCTTGTTGGTTTTTAATTACAGGAAATGCATATAGAGTCCGGAAATAACAAAAATCATTGTGTCACTGTGGCGTGCTCTCACGACCGCATGAAAAAAAAATTGGTAAAGTTTGGCACAAGTTTTGGTGCTCGCACCTTCCATACCGGAGCATCTCACAAGAAGGATCATATATAGTTTCCAAAAGGAGACGTGGCACTTCGGACTCCAAATCGTCAGTGACTACATCGTTCCTCCTCGCAAAAATCATGGTAAACAATCACGGATATACCCTTGGTTTGATTTTCTGGCCCATTTCAGGTCTCGTCTGCTATGTTTAAGTCATTTTTTGCACTTACCTTGCATTTAGTGCATATAAAGTCAAAACCCTACTACAACTACATGTGGGTGTTTTAGTTAGGCTATACTTAGGCTACTCATAGTGGAGAGTATCATATACTAGTATCATGCATATGATACTAGTGTATGATACTACCTTTAATTATAGTGCATAGTATAATAGAGTAGTATCATAGATGATCATATTTATTGCCATGCATGACACAAATTAGCATCGCATTTAACATGATACGATATCTACCTATATGTTACTCTAACCCTCTCTATCTTCTTTAATTCTTTGCCACATCAGTATACTTGCTATTTACGAGTGCATGATACCGGCTATGATACCACCACTATGGCCAGCCTTATAGTGGAGAGTATCATATACTAGTATCATGCATATGATACTAGTGTATGATACTATGTACCTTCATAGTGCATAGTATCATAGATGACCGTATTTATGGCCATGCATGACACAAAGTAGTATAGCATTTATTATGTTACGGTATCTACCTATGTTACTCTAACCCACTCTCCCTTCTTTAATTCCTTGCCACATCATCATATTTGCTATTCCCGAGTGCATGATACCGGCTATGATACCCCCACTATGGCCAGCCTTAGCAAAGAAGGTGTACGAATTATTTGTGCGTCGCTTTGCGAGTTTTCATCCGTTTGTCCGAGAAGCGGGGAGAAGTTTCAAACATTTCGGCCGCGAGGTGCGGCCACTGGCGTAGGCCTAGTTGGTATTTTAATTACAGGAAATTCAGATGGAGTCCGGACATCATCAAAATCGATGTGTGCCCGTGGCGTGCTCTCACGACCCCGTAGAAAAAATTTGGTAAAGTTTGGCACAAGTTTTGATGATCGCTCCTTCCAAACCGGAGCATCTCACATGAAGGATCATGGTTTCCAAAAGGAGACGTGTCAATTCAAACTCCAGTGGCCGGTGACTTCATCGTTTGGCCTCACAAAAATTTCCACGGTACGCAATCACCATTATACCACATGTTTGATTTTCTGGCGCATTTCAGGTATCGTTAGCTATACTTAAGACATTTTTTGAGTTTAATGTGCATTTTGTGCATAAAAATAAAATTACAACCGGAACTGCATTTGCTGTTGAAAGGGATGAGGATTGCCGTTCGATCTGGGAGCATCCAACGGTGCAGAAGTACGATCCGTGGGGTTTGGGTTCTGGCCAATCAGAAAGCACGACTCAGATCGTGCGCGGGGTTTGGTCGGCACACGACTTTCATGAACGAACCATGTGCTATTCGCAAACCAGATTACATATCTTTTGTTCACACATACTAGAGTGAGATCAATTGAGTGTGCTACCTCTATGATCTAATAATAATAATAATAAACAGTTCATATTCATTGCCTGAGCTGACAGCATATCAAGGTCAACATATTAACGGTTCTTGGATCAACAGAAAACCGGGCATAACTCACAAATTCAGTACACGCGACAGTTCTAAATTGAATGAATTAAGTTGCAGGGTAGGCATAAAGACTAGTCTTACGGCTTAATTCTCATGTACATGGGGGAACTGGGATCATTACGTTGACCTCGAATGAACTTGGGTTTTCTGATGATTTTAGGCTTCTCTGTTACATGGGTGCGTGATCCCTTGGCTGGCAACTCAGCAAATTCATCGTACTCGTCCTCATCGGCAACATCCTCGACACCCAATACCCTCCTCTTCCCATGCATCACTACATGGCGGTTCTTATGGTCTTCCGCATAGAAAATCTGGGTAGCATCGCTGGCAAGAATGAACGGGTCCGCGTGATATGCCATCGTTGTCCTGTTAACACAGGTCTTCCTGTAATCATCAACCTTTACATGACCAAGAGGGATCCATGCGCACCTGAATAATGCCACCTTAACTTTCACATAGTTAAGCTCCCAAATCTCTTTGATGGTTCCATAATATACCCTTTTATCAGCTTCATCTACAGTCATGCATTCTATTCGAACAGAGCTGTTCTGATATGAGGTCTTCTCATCATGTTCCTCAGTGTAGAATGTGTATCCATTTATGTCATATGCTTGGTACATCAACATCGTAGGTGATGGCTTTTGTGCCAACCACGTAGCAATGTCATCGATGGATCCTTGTGCCAAACGATTCTTCAGCCATTCGGCGTAGTTCTTAGTGTGCTCCTTCATCTCCACATCTGATGAAGGCACCATTGGTAAGAAGCTTTGGCGTATCTCTGCCAAGTGTTCTTCGGCATAAGCGCTGAGAACTGGGCTGTTAAGCAGTACCGTCAAATGGGCTTTCTCTGCCAATTCTCCGGGTGCAGCCATTTGCGTGCCAGCAAGGACCGGCTTACCTTTCAGCCTTCCCTCGTGGCAAGAGAGGGGCAAACCTATAGGTCTTTGTTTCATGTATTCGGTCCAAAACTCAACCACCTCCTCCACGGTATAACCTTGTAGGATGCTTGCCTCTGGATGGTTTCGGTTCCGACAATAGCGCTTCAGTATTCCCATGAACCGCTCGAAGGGATACACGTTGCGAAGAAACACAGGACCACAATACTTTATCTCGTCGTCAAGGTGCACAGTGAGATGATGATGTCTACTACGCAACCTTCTTCTTGTAGACTCGTGTTGGGCTTCCAAGCGCAGAGTTTTGTAGGACAGTAGCAAATTTCCCTCAAGTGGATGACCTAAGGTTTATCAATCCGTGGGAGGCGTAGGATGAAGATGGTCTCTCTCAAACAACCCTGCAACCAAATAACAAAGAGTCTCTTGTGTCCCCAACACACCCAATACAATGGTAAATTGTATAGGTGCACTAGTTCGACGAAGAGATGGTGATACAACTGTAATATGGATAGTAGATATAGGTTTTTGTAATCTGAAAATATAAAAACAGCAAGGTAGCAAGTAACAAAAGTGAGCAAAAATGGTATTGCAATGCTTGGAAACAAGGCCTAGGGTTCATACTTTCACTAGTGCAAATTCTCTCAACAATGATAACATAATTGGATCATATAACAATCCCTCAACGTGCAACAAAGAATCACTCCAAAGTTTCTATCGGAGAACGTAGGACGAAAACGTGCATCAACCCCTATGAATAGATTACCCCAATGTCACCTCGGGAATCCGTGAGTTGAGTGCCATAACATACATCAAGTGAATCAATAGAACATCCCATTGTCACCACAGATATCCCATCGCAAGACATACATCAAGTGTTCTCAAATCCAATACTCAATCCAACATAACGAAACCTCAAAGAGCAAGACTCAATTCATCACAACAAGAGATAGAGAGGGAAAAAACACCATATGATCCAACTATAATAACAAAGCTCGCGGTACATCAAGATCGTGCCAAATCAAGAACAAGGGAGAGAGAGAGAGAGAGATCAAACACATAGCTACTGGTACATACCCTCAGCCCCAAGGGTGAACTAGTCCCTCCTCATCATGGAGACCGCCGGGATGATGAAGATGGCCATCGGTGATGGTTTCCCCCTCCGGCAGGGTGCCAGAACGGGCTCCTGATTGGTTTTTTGTGGCTACAGAGGCTTGCGGCGGCGGAACTCCCGATCTAGGTTTATTTCCGGAGGTTTTGGTATTTATAGGAGGTGTTGGCGTCGGGGACAAGTCAAGGGGGCCCACAAGGCGATGACAAGGCAGGGGGCGCGCCCTCCACCCTTATGGTTGTCTCGGGGCTCCTCTTCGATATCTTTTCGTTCAAGTATTTTTTATATTTTCCAAAAATATTCTCCGTAAATTTTCAGCCCATTCCGAGAACTTTTATTTCTGCACAAAAAATGACACCACGGTAGTTCTGCTGAAAACAGTGTCAGTCCGGGTTAGTTCTAATCAAATCATACCAAAATCATATAGAATTGTTGTAAACATGGCATGATTACTTCATAAATTATAGATACGTTGGAGACGTATCAGCATCCCCAAGCTTAATTCCTGATCGTCCTCGAGTAGGTAAATGATAAAAGAAATAATTTATGAAGTGTGAATGCTAGCAAGTGCACAAGTTTGATCAATGATAATTTCAATCACTTTTTCTAGCATCATTATATATCATAAACATTAGCTCATCTCATAAAACTTTTCATGATCAAGTAGCAAGCTATTCACATGTTAAAGCATAGATAATAAACTTTCTTGAAAACTAACAAACTATGTTCTCAGTCATCAAACAATTGCAATTCATCTTATTTTCAGGAAGGTTCTATGTAAGAGCTTTGATTTAGCAAATTCCACATACTCAACTATCATATAGTCTTCCATGATTGCTACCACTCAAAGCATATTTTTAGAACAAATAGCATCCATCGAACACAGAGAAAGATAGGGGCTTAGTGTTTCGCCTCCCAACTTATTTATCATATAGATAATTGTCAACAATAATAATTCATGATCAAATATATTTGAATGGCCATATATGCTTAGATCTTTCCCCACCACATGATGCTTGCCAACTAAAGAATAGGTTGGAATAAGAAATTGACTCAACAAAAAGTAAAAGATAGGCCCTTCGCAGAGGGAAGCAGGGATTTGCAGAGGTGCCAGAGATCGATTTTTTTTAAAACAGAGGTGAAAATAATTTTGAGAGGCATGCTTTCATTGTCAACATAACGACCGAGAGTTCTCACTATCTTCCATGCTAGACACATTATTGGCGGTTCCCAAACAGAATGGTAAAGTTTTTACTCCCCCTCCACCAACAATCACACTCCACGGCTGATCCAAAACAACGGGTACCGTCCATACCAACAACAGTCCTAGGGGAGTTTTGTTTAATTATTTGAAATTTTGTTTTTGATCTTTTGATCATAGGACTGGGCATCCCAATTACCAGCCACTCTCTCGTGAATGATAAGTGAATAAACACTCATCGTGAGAATAACCCACCTAGCATGGAAGATACTGACAACCCCTAGTCGCTACATGAGCGATTCGGGCATACAAAACAGATTATTATTTGAAGGTTTAAAGTTTGGCACATGCAAACTTACTTGGAACGGCAGGTAAATACCGCATATAGGTAGATATGGTCGACACTCATGGAAGAAACTTGGTTCAAGGATTTTGGATGCACAACCAGTATTCCCGCTTGGTACAGAAATTTTGGCTAGCAAAAGATTCTAAATAGCAAGCACCACATGTTGGAGGATCCATAACAATATAACTTCTATACAAATATACCCAAGCATAACTCATTACATTGTCTTCCTTGTCCAACTTCAACTAATTTGCTCAAGTTTGAAAATAATTAATGGGGCTTACAATCATAGAAGATGTCCAAGATAGTATATTTATACGTGAAATCTCTCTTCCTTCAATATTCTTTCATGAATTGTTCAAGTGACCAATGCTATGTTTGCTAACTCTCAATAAATTTACCACCACTACTTCTTATACGTGAAGTCATTAGTCCCCATGGTATAAGCATATGAAACATATATAAATTCAGATTTATGATATTCAATCCATTCAACCATTTATTCATAGGATATAAGTGAAGCACGAGAGTAAATGACAAACTACTCCAAAAAAGATATAAGTGAAGATCAATGAGTAGTTGAATAATTGTGTAGCTATATGAAGACTCTCTCTCATAAATAAAATTTCAGATCTTAAGTACTTTATTAAAACAGCAAGCAAAACAAAATAAAATGACATTCTAAAAATAGCACACATCATGTGAAGAAGCAAAAACTTAGGCTCAACCGATACTAACCGATGATTCTTGATGAAGAAAGGTGGGATGCCTACCGGGGCATCCCCAAGCTTAGATGCTTGAGACTTCTAGAAATATTAACTAGGGATGCCTTGGGCATGCCCAAGCTTGAGATTTTGTGTCTCCTTAATTCCTTTTATATCACGGTTTCCCTAAATCTTAAAAACTTCATGCACACAAAACTCAACAAGAACTTGTGAGAAAAGTTAGTATAAATCAAATGCAAAACCTTATTATTATCTATTGTAGAAAATCACTAAAATTATTATTTAACATTGCATACTAAATGCCTCTGCATATTTAATACTCCTATCCTCAAATAGAATCATTAAACAAGCAAACATATGCAAACATAACAGCAATCTGTCTAAACAGGACAGTCTGTAAAGAGTGCAATTGTACTCCTACTTACCTAACTCCAAACATTCTGAAAAATTACCACACTGTATAAAATTTGTTGTTACTCATTTTGTAAAACTTTCAAGATTTTAACAGGTTCTTACTTTCCATAAGAATTCATACAATGATAGAAAACTTTCTGTTTTCAAAACAGCAACATATAGACTTGCAAAATAAGCATGGTAGAGGCTATACTTGACACTTTTATTGAAATAAAAGATACAAAACATTACTCCAAATAACATCAAGCAAATACTAATAAAATAAAATGACGCTCCAAGCAAAACACATATCATGTGACGAATAAAAATATAGCTCCAAGTGAGGTTACTGATAATGTTGAAGACGAAAGAGGGGATGCCTTCCAGGGCATCCCCAAGCTTAGTTTCTTGGATCTTCCTTGAATATTACCTTGGGGTGACTTGGGCATCCCCAATCTTAGTTTCTTGCCACTCCTTGTTCTCCTCATATCGATATCTCACCCAAGACTTGAAAACTTCAATCACACAAAACTTAACGGAACTTCGTGACATAGGTTAGTATAATAAAACAAATCATTCACTTTGGTACTGTCAAGACAAGATTCAATTTTTTTATCACATGATACCTACTGTACCCTATCATTTCTACAAATTATATTGAGCAATATAAGCCATAGAAACTAGAAAACAAGTAAACTATGCATCGAAAACAGAATCTGCCAAAAACAGAAGAGTCTGTGAAGATTTAAATTAAGGTCATACTTATGTAACTCCAAATATTCTGAAAAGTTAGGACAACGTATAAAATTTGTATACAAATCAACTGTAAAAAATTCAGAAGTTTTTCACGTTCCAGTGAAAGATAGGAATTTCTGTACTGGACGCAAAAGTTTCTGTTTTTGCACAGAATCAAATCAACTATCAACCACACTATCCCAAAGGCTTTACTTGGCACTTTATTCAAACAAAAGATATAAAACATGATTAATAAAGTAGCTTAATCATGTGAACACACAAAAACATTAAGGGTAAATATTGGGTTGTCTCCCAACAAGCGCTTTTCTTTAATGCCTTTTTAGCTAGGCATGATGATTTCAATGATGCTCACATAAAAGATAAGAATTGAACATAATGGGAGCATCATGGAGCATATGACTAGCACATTTAAGTCTAACACACTTCCTATGCATAGTGATTTTGTGAGCAAACAATTTATGGGAACAAGAATCAACTAGCATAAGACGGCAAAACAAGCATAACTTCAAGATTTTTAACACATAGAGAGGAAACTTGATATTATTGCAATTCCTACAAGCATATATTCCTCCCTCATAATAATTTTCAGTAGCATCATGAATGAATTCAACAATATAACCATCACATAAAGCATTATTTTCATGATTCATAAGCATAGAAATTTTACTACTCTCCACATGAGCAAAATTCTTCTCATTCATAGTAGTGGGAGCAAACTCAACAAAATAACTATCATGTGAGGCATAATCCAATTGAAAATTAAAATCATGATGACAAGTTTCATGGTTATCATTATTCTTTATAGCATACATGTCATCACAATAATCATCATAGATAGCAACTTTTTCTCATAATCAATTGGAACATCTTCCAAAATAGTGGATTCATCACTAAATAAAGTCATGACCTCTCCAAATCCACTTTCATCAATATTGTAAAAAGATTCAACACCCTCCAAAATAGTGGGATCATTATTTCCTAGAGTTGACACTCTTCCAAACCCACTTTCATCAATATAATCATCATAAATAGGAGGCATGCTTTCATCATAATAAATTTTCTCATCAAAACTTGGGGGACAAAAAATATCATCTTCATCAAACATAGCATCAACAAGCTTATGGTTTGCATATCATTAGCATCATGGATATTCAAAGAATTCAAACTAACAACATTGCAATCATGCTCATCATTCAAACATTTTATGCCAAACATTTTATTGCATTCTTCTTCTAACACTTTGGCACAATTTTCCGATCCATCGTTTTCAAGAAAGACATTATAAAGATGAAGCATATGAGGCAACCTCAATTCCATTTTTTTTTATAGTTTTATTTTATAAACTAAACTAGTGATAAAACAAGAAACTAAAAGATTCAATTGCAAGATCTAAAGATATACCTTCAAGCACTAACCTCCCCGGCAACGACGCCAGAAAAGAGCTTCGTTGACGGGATGTGAGTGCCGCTTACCTAGCCTCCCTGGCAACGGCGCCAGAAAAGAGCTTGATGTCTACTACACAACCTTCTTCTTGTAGACTCGTGTTGGGCCTCCAAGCGCAGAGTTTTGTAGGATAGTAGCAAATTTCCCTCAAGTGGATGACCTAAGGTTTATCAATCCGTGGGAGGTGTAGGTTGAAGATGGTCTCTCTCAAACAACCCTGCAACCAAATAACAAAGAGTCTCTTGTGTCCCCAACACACCCAATACAATGGTAAATTGTATAGGTGCACTAGTTCGACGAAGAGATGGTGATACAAGTGTAATATGGATAGTAGATATAGGTTTTTGTAATCTGAAAATATAAAAACAGCAAGGTAGCAAGTAACAAAAGTGAGCAAAAACGGTATTGCAATGCTTGGAAACAAGGCCTAGGGTTCATACTTTCACTAGTGCAAATTCTCTCAACAATGATAACATAATTGGATCATATAACAATCCCTCAACGTGCAACAAAGAATCACTCCAAAGTTTCTATCGGAGAACGTAGGACAAAAACATGCATCAACCCCTATACATAGATTACCCCAATGTCACCTCGGGAATCCGCGAGTTGAGTGCCAAAACATACATCAAGTGAATCAATAGAACATCCCATTGTCACCACAGATATCCCATCGCAAGACATACATCAAGTGTTCTCAAATCCAATACTCAATCCAACATAACGAAACCTCAAAGAGAAAGACTCAATTCATCACAACAAGAGATAGAGAGGGAAGAAACACCATATGATCCAACTATAATAACAAAGCTCGCGGTACATCAAGATCGTGCCAAATCAAGAACATGAGAGAGAGAGATCAAACACATAGCTACTGGTACATACCCTCAGCCCCAAGGGTGAACTAGTCCCTCCTCGTCATGGAGACCGCCGGGATGATGAAGATGGCCACCGGTGATGGTTTCCCCCTTCGGCAGGGTGCCGGAACGGGCTCCCAATTGATTTTTTGTGGGTATAGAGGCTTGCGGCGGCGGAACTCCCGATCTAGGTTTATTTCTGGAGGTTTTGGTATTTATAGGAGGTGTTGGCGTCGGGGACAAGTCAAGGGGGCCCACGAGGCGATGACAAGGCAGGGGGCGTGCCCTAGGGGGGCGCCCTCCACCCTTGTGGTTGCTTCGGGACTCCTCTCCGATATCTTTTCGTTCTAGTATTTTTTATATTTTCCAAAAATATTCTCCGTAAATTTTCAGCCCATTCCGAGAACTTTTATTTCTGCACAAAAAACGACACCACGGTAGTTCTGCTGAAAACAGCGTCAGTCCGGGTTAGTTCTAATCAAATCATACCAAAATCATATAGAATTGTTGTAAAAATGGCATGGATACTTCATAAATTATAGATATGTTGGAGACGTATCAATGGACAATGACATCAAAGAATGACGGTGGGAAAAACATCTCTAGGTTGGACAATATTCTTGCAATATCATCTTGCATATGATCCAACTCTTTAGGATCTACAACTTTCTGCCATAGTTGGTTGAAGAAATCACAGAGCTCAATGAGTGTGTTTCTTATATCTTTGTCCATCAGATTCCTGATGGCCACCGGGAGGATTTGTGTCAACATTACATGGCAATCATGTGACTTCATGTGTCCCAACTTCATTTTACCTGAGCTCACATCCACGAGACTTCTGATGTTTGCGGAGTAGGAAGAGGGTGTCTTAACTGACAACAAATAGGTGAAGAACTGGGTTGCTTCTTTTGTACTGAAATTGTAACTCTAGCGAGCTTTGATGAATTTGTCATCATCTTCTGCTTCACTCTTGCATTTTGATTGATCAGCAAGCATATCGAGCCGTGCACCATCACCATCCTTTGTTTTACCTTTAATCTTGAGCAGAGTACCAAGGATGCTTTCACATACGTTCTTCTCTACGTGCATGACATCGATGCAGTGATGTACACGTAGAATCTCCCAGTAAGGTAATTACCAGAACACCGATTTCTTCTTAAACACTTGACCCTTGGGTGTTTGTTTCACCGTCAAAGCGTGCTTCTTGCCAAGCACAACATTAATTTGTTTAGCCATGTTGTGGACCACCTCCCCATCATAGGGTCTTGGGCCCACATCTACCTCTGCCGTACCATCAAATTCATCTTTCATCTTTCGGTATGGGTGATTTCTCCGTAAGAACCTACGATGACGCAAATACACGGTTTTGTGTGAGTTGGGAAGAAATCTGCTAGCTGTCCTATCCATGCATGTGACTGATACGTCTCCAACGTATCTATAATTTATGAAGTATTCACGCTGTTATATTATCATTCTTGGATGTTTTACAATCATTTTATAGCAACTTTATATCATTTTTTGGGACTAACCTATTGACCCAGTGCCCAGTGCCAGTTGCTGTTTTTTGCTTGTTTTTTACATCGCAGGAAATCAATATCAAACGGAGTCCAAACAAAGTGAAACTTTTTGTGGATTTTTTATGGGCCAGAAGACATCCAATGGGCCAGAGCAGCACCTGGGGGTGCACCGAGGGGGGCACAACCCACCAGGGCGCGCCTGGGCCCAGGCGCGCCACGGTGGGTTGTGCCCACGTCGGTGGCCTCCCGCACCCCCTCTTCGCCCTATAAATCATCAAATATTCCAAAAACCCTAGGGGTAGCCCTAGATCAGAAGTTTCGCCCGCCGCAAGGCCTCTGTATCCATGAGATCCAATCTAGACCCCGTTCCGGCACCCTGCCGGAGGGGGAAATCATCACTGGTGGCCATCTTCATCATCCCGGCGGCCACCACGATGAGGAGGGAGTAGTCCACCCTCGGGGCTGAGGGTTTGTACCAGTAGCTATGTGTTTAATCTCTCTCTCTCTCGTGTTCTTGATGGCACGATCTTGATGTATCGGGAGCTTTGTTAATGTAGTTGGATCATATGGGTTTTCTCCCTCTCTATCTTGTTGTGATGAATTGAGTTTTCCCTTTGAGATTTCGTTTTATCGGATTGAATACTTTTATGGATTTGAGAGCACTTGATATATGTATTGCATATGGATACCCGTGGTGACAATGGGGTATTATATTGATTCACTTGATATATGTTTTGGCACTCAACTCGCGGATTCCCGAGGTGACATTGGGGTAATCTATGCATAGGGGTTGATGCACGTTCTTGTCTTTGTTTCTCCGGTAGAAATCTTGGGGCACTCTTTGAGGTTCTTTATGTTGGATTGAGCATTATGAATCTGAATTTGCATTGGTGTTATTTTAGTACGAACTCTTGGATAGATCGATCGGAAAGAATAGCTTTGCGGTGGTTTCGCACCCTACAAACAATTTATTCTTATGTTCTCCGCTAGATAAGAACTTTGGAGTGATTCTTCATCGCACGTTGAGGGATGGCTATATGATCCAATTATATTAGCATTGTTGAGAGATTGCACTAGCGAAAGTACGGACCCTAGGCCTTGTTTTCAAGCATTGCAATACCGTTTGTGCTCACTTTTATCGATTGCTACCTTGCTGTTTTTATTTATTCAGATTATAAAAATATATTTCTACCATTCATATTACACTTTTATCACCGTCTCTTCGCCGAACTAGTGCACCTATACAATTTGCCATTGTATTGGGTGTGTTGGGGACACAAGAGATTTCTTGTATTTGGTTGCAGAGTTGTTTGAGAGAGACCACCTTCATCCTACGCCTCCCACGGATTGATAAACCTTAGGTCATCCACTTGAGGGAAAATTGCTATTGTCCTACAAAACTCTGCGCTTGGAGGCCCAACACGAGTCTAGAAGAATAAAGTTGCGTAGTAGACATCAAGCTCTTTTCTGGCGCCGTTGCCGGGGAGGTGAGTGCTTGAAGGTATATCTTTAGATCTTGCAATCGAATCTTTTAGTTTCTTGTTTTATCACTAGTTTGGTCTATAAAAGAAAACTACAAAAAAATGGAATTGAGGTTGCATCATATTGTTCATCTCTATAATGTCTTTCGTGAAAATGATGGAAAGGAAAATTGTTCTCAATTGATAGAAGAAGAATTCTATAAGATGTTTGGCATAAATGATGAGCATGATTGCAATTTTGTTGGTATGAATTCTTTGAATATCCATGATGCTAATGATATGCAAAGCTATAAGCTTGGGGATGCTATGTTTCATGAAGATGATATTTTTAGTCCCCCAAGTTTTGATGTGCAAATTTGTTATAATGGTAGCATGCCTCCTATTTATGATGATTATGTTGATGAAAGTGGGTTTGGAAGAGTATCAACTCTAGGTACTAATGATCCCACTATTTTGGAGGGTGTTGAATCTTATTGTGATAATTATGAAAGTGGATTTGGAGAGGTCATGACTTTATTTAGTGATGAATCCACTATTTTGGAAGAGGTTTCAATTGATTATGACAACAAAGTTGCTATCTATGATAATTATGGTGATGACATGTGTGCTATAAAGAATAATGATAACCATGAAACATGTCATCATAATTTTAATGTTCAGTTTCATTATGTCAATCAAGTAGCACATGATAGTTATTTTGTTGAATTTGCTCCCACTACTATTGATGAGAATAAATTTGCTTGTGTGGAGAGTAAGAAATTTTCTATGCTTGTGGATCATGAAAAGAATGCTTTATGTGATGGCTATATTGTTGAATTCATTCATGATGCTACTGAAAATTATTATGAGAGAGGAACATATGCTTGTAGGCTTCTCACTAATATCAAGTTTCCTTTCTATGTGTTGAAAATATTGAAGTTATGCTTGTTTTGCCATCCTATGCTAGTTGATTCTTGTTCCCATAAGTTGTTTGCTCACAAAATCCCTATGCATAGGAAGTGGGTTAGACTTAAATGTGCTAGTCATATGCTTCATGATGCTCTCTTTGTGTTTTAATTCTTATCTTTTACGTGAGCATCATTGAAATCTTCATGCCTAGCTAAAAAGGCATTAAAGAAAAGCGCTTGTTGGGAGACAACCCAACACTTTTACCTAATGTTTTTGTGTGTTCACATGATTAGTGTACTGTAGTAATCATGTTTGTTAGCTTTTGTTTCAATAAAGTGCCAAGTAAAGCCTTTGGGATAGTGTGGATGATAGTTGACTTGATTATGTGCAAAAACAGAAACTTTTGCAACCAGTGCAGAAATTCCTATCTTTTACTGTAACGTGGAAAAATTATGAATTTTTTACAGTTGATGGTTATACAAATTTCCTATGTTGTACTAATTTTTCAGAATTTCTGGAGTTACAGAAGTATGACCTTAATTCATATCTTTACGTACTGTTCTGTTTTTGGCAGATTCTGTTTTCAATGCATAATTTGCTAGTTTTCTAGTTTCTATGGCTTATATTGCTTAATATAAATTGTGGAAATTGTAGAGTACAGTAGTAATTGTGTGAGAACAATTATGAATCTTGTCTTTGACATTACCAAAGTGAATGATTTGTCTTTATCATACTAACCCATCTCACGAAGTTTCGTTAAGTTTTGTGTGATTGAAGTTTTCAAGTTTTGGGTGAGATATTGATATGAGGAGAATAAGGAGTGAAAAGACCCTAAGATTGGGGATGCCCAAGGCACCCCAAGTTAATATTCAAGGAAGATCCAAGCAACTAAGCTTGGGGATACCCCGGAAGGCATCCCCTCTTTCGTCTCCAACATTATCGGTAATCTTACTTGGGGCTATATTTTCATTCTTCACATGATATGAGTTTTGCTTGGAGCGTCATTTTATTTTGTTTTGATTTGCTTGATTTTATTTACAATAATGTTTTGCATCTTTCATTTCAATAAAAATGCCAAGAATAGCCTTTACCATGCTTATCTTGCAAGTATATGAGTTGCTGTTTCAAAACAGAAAGTTTATCGCTGTTGCAAAAATTCTCCATAAAATTCAGAATGTGATAAAATGTTGAAATTTTTTGTACAATAAGCTATGATAATTTTTATACAGTGTGGTAATTTTTGAGAATTTTGGAGTTAGGAAAGTATGATGAATATTGCACTCCTTATAGACTGTCCTGTTTAGACAGATTGCTGTTATGTTCGCATTGTTTGCAAATGTTTGCTTGTTTAATGATTCTATTTGAGGATAGGAATGTTAAATACGCAGAGGCATTTATTATGCAATCTTGAATAATAATTTTAGTCATTTTCTACAGTAGAGAATGACAAGGTTTTGCATTGATTTATAATAACTTATCTCACGAGTTCTTGTTGAGTTTTGTGTGGATGAAGTTTTTAAGATTTAGGAAACCGTGATATAAAAGGAATTAAGGAGACACAAAATCTCAAGCTTGGGGATGCCCAAGGCATCCCAAGTTAATAATCCAAGAAGTCTCAAGCATCTAAGCTTGGGGATGCCCCGGTAGGCATCCCACCTTTCTTCATGAACAACTATCGGTTAGTATCGGTTGAGCCTAAGTTTTTGCTTCTTCACATGAGTTGTGCTTTTCTTAGAATGTAATTTTATTTTGTTTTGCTTGTTTTTTTAAATAAAATACTTATATTTAAAAGTTTTTAAATAAGAGAGAGTCCTCAATTAGCTACCCCTTTACTTAACTACTTGCTTGATCTTCACTTATATCTTTTTGGAGTAGTTTGTTATTTACTCTTGTGCTTCACTTATATCCTATGAGTAAATTGTTGAATGAATTGAATATCATGAAGTTGAAATTATATGTTCATATCATACCCAGTGGTAGCTTCACATTGGGTTTAGAAAGTGAAATCTTTTGAAGCTTGACAATCACAATATTGGTCGTACAAGCAATTCATGAATGATTACTATAAGGAAGAGCACTTTCACATGCAAATACACTATCTTGGAAATCTTTTGTGATTGTGAGCCCCCATCAAAATATTATATGCCAAAATTGTTGACGTTGGACAAGGAAGACAACGTAATGATTTATGTTTGTTCATATTCACATAGAAGTTATATTGTCATAGATCCTTCAACATGTGGTGCTTGCCCCCCATCCTTGCTAGCCAAAAATTCCGCACCAAGTAGAGATACTACTTGTGCATCCAAAACCCCTTAAACCCAAATCTTATTTTCAAGAGTCCACCATACCTACCTAAGGATTGAGCAAGATCATTCAAGTAAGTTGTCATCGGTGCAATAAGGCAATAAAAATTGCTTCTAAAAGTGTTAGATCATTTAGTGTAAGAGAAAATTTAGCGTTGTACGAACTTGTGATGGCAAAGAATAAAAGCGACAGACTGCATAATAAAGGTTGCTATCATAAGGGGCAATATAACGGGATGTTCTTTTGCACTAAGGGGTTGAGCATACAAACAAAAAGCGCATGGCAACCTCTGCTACCCTCTGCGAAGGGCCTACCTTTTACTTTTATGTATTTACTTTGATGCAAGAGTCAAAGTTTTTCTCTCTATTCCTTTTTATTTTTCTCTTTTGGCAAGCATCATGTGGTGAGGAAAGATCTAGGCACATATATCTAGTTGGATATGGGTAGCATGAGTTATTATTGTTGACATCACCCTTGAGGTGAATACGTTGGGAGGCGAAATTATAAGCCCCTATCTTTCTATGTGTCCGGTTGAAACGTTTTGCTCATGTGTATGCGGTGAGTGTTAGCAATCATAGAAGACTATATGATGGTTGAGTATGTGGAGCTCTTACTTAGACTTTGTTGAATAAGTTGAATTGCAATTGCTTGGTGACTGAGAACATAGGTTGTCGAGTTTCAAGAGAATTCATTGTTTGAACCATAACATGTGAATTGGTTGCTACTTTAATATGAGAAGTTTTATAAGAAATAATTGTTGTTATGGTGCTAGGAAAAGTGATTGAAATTGTCATTGATCAAACTTGTGCACTTTGCTAGCATTCACACTTCATAAATTATTTCTTTTATCATTTACCTACTCGAGGACGAGTAGGAATTAAGCTTGGGGATGCTGATACGTCTCCAACGTATCTATAATTTATGAAGTATTCATGCTGTTATATTATCATTCTTGGATGTTTTACAATCATTTTATAGCATGCTAGCATTCACACTTCATAAATTATTTCTTTTATCATTTACCTACTCGAGGACGAGTAGGAATTAAGCTTGGGGATGCTGATACGTCTCCAACGTATCTATAATTTATCAAGTATTCATGTTGTTATATTATCATTCTTGGATGTTTTACAATCATTTTATAGCAACTTTATATCATTTTTTGGGACTAACCTATTGACCCAGTGCCCAGTGCCACTTTCTGTTTTTTGCTTGTTGTTTACATCGCAGGAAATCAATATCAAACGGAGTCCAAACACCGCGAAACTTTTTGTGGATTTTTTATTGTCGGGGACGAATCCGCGATCACCTATGGGACCCAGGGAAGGACCCCTTTACGTTCGGCAGGGTGAGACGGTCGCACGAAGAGCAAATCTAGCGAAGAACACGACAGTGCACGAGAGAGATTTACCCAGGTTCGGGCCGCACGGATGCGTAAAACCCTACTCCTGCTTTTTGGTTTATTATCTGTATGATTGTTCTAGCTCCAGGAGCGCTACAGTACCGAGTAGCTGCGTACAATACTGGAGTTCTCCATCTCCCAGTTCCTCCTCCTCCTCCACGTTGCCTATGGGCCTCCTTTTATACGCACAAAGGGGTCACCAACAGGTGGCAAACAGTAAAGGTAGAGGTGGAAAGTTGCTACAGTAAAGCCATTATTACCAGGATGACATGTCCTACCTACCACTGACGGCAGGGGACAAGGGCATTAAATGCCCATGCCTTTGCTGTCCACATACATGTACCCGGACGTCTTGGACGTGGGAAAAGCCTATCCCACCTGCTCCTGCACCGCTAGCTACAGTGTACCGCCGTCTACACAGTGCCCTGCCACACACACTTGGAAGGACCCAGAGCGCCACGCTGGCAGAGGCACCGGAGCAGCACAGTAGCACAGTGGTACAGTAACGCTTGTCGCGGCAAGACCTTGCCGCACCTGACAGCTTGCCGCAACCCATAGCTTGCCGCGCAAGGTAACTTGCCGGGGCAAGTACCTTGCCGCAGCTGCTATCTTGCCGCAGCCAATACCTTGTCGCAGCCAATGACTTGCCGGGGCAAGTACTCTGCTACAGCATTTACATGCTTATCACTGACGGGTCAGGACAAGCGCATTAAATGCTCTGTCTAGGTGTCCCTTAGCTTCTTAGGGATGGGAAAAGGGGCCATCCCATCAGCACCGCTTGGCACAGTGCTCTGCCACGCATGCCTGGAGAAGGGTCCAGAGTGCCATGCTGGCGGCCGCACTGGAGCAGCAGCATAGTGGCATAACCTTGCCGGGCAGGAACCTTGCCGGGCTCAGCTGGTCATCCCGGCAAGAACCTTGCCGGGGCCTTGTCTCCAGTCTAGCTGTCCCCCGGCAAGCCTTGCCGGGTTCAGCTGGTCATCCCGGCAAGAACCTTGCCGGGGCCTTATCTTTAGTCTTGTCGAGTCCTGAGCTTGCCGGCCCTGATCTCGCCGGCAGTAGTAGACTTGATCTTCTGGTCGACCCGCCTGGAGTCTTGTCTTGCCAGCTCTGCCTTGACGGCGTTGCGTGGACCCATTCCCGGCAAGTAGACCTTGCCGGGAACCGGGCTTCGAATGTACTCTTGGGTGGATTCCTCCTCTGCCATGTCCTTCCCGCCTGGAGGCTGCGACTTGCCGGTGCGTGTCCAGGGGTAGTGAACACCCCCCTGTTTATTACACCGACAGGAGCCCCCGGGCCTGGGCCGGACAGGCGTGCACAGTGGTTGTCCGGGCTAGGCCCAACGACGCACACCGGCAACATGTAGATCTGTTTCCTGCCGTTCCTCCTGCCTGGAGGTCGCAACCCTGTTGCTGCAATGGCACGCATAAAGAAACAATTTACCTTGATTAGGCCAAGCTTTATGGCACAAGAGATATTCCTTCATGCTAAATGAATGCATGCTTCCCCCTTGATTGATTCCGTCCTTGCACGTATCTTGTACCCTACGCTGTCTGGAAACCCTGCCGGTGCGCACGCTTGCCGCGAGCGCTAGGTGCGGGTCTTTAGCAGCCTGCTGGAAACGCCGCCGCCGGCAAGGCGACTTGCCGGGCCAGAACACGGCTGCTAAGTTTGCCGAGCGGACTCGAGGCGAAACCAGAGCGCGGACTAACCACGGCAAGGTCCTTTCGCGTGCAGGTCGATATACGAGAACGAGGAATCAATCAAGGCGACCCACGCTTGCTGGAAAGCTTTCCGGTGCGCACGCTCCAGGCAGCGGCGCTTGGGGATCGGGTCCTTAGCAGCTCACCGGGAACGCCGCCTCCCGGAAAGGTTTACCTTCCCGGTTCTGGTGCAGCTGCTCACATCGCCGAGCGGACTCGAGGCGACTAGGAACGCAACTAGCCCTGGGAAGGCTCCTTCGCGTGTAGGTGTAAGAAGCGAGTGAGGACAGTAAAATGAATGCAATTGCCAAAAAATCTGCGCAACTTAGCTTTTTCTGCTAGGGCGCCGCTAGCCCCCGAGCTTGTTTCTTGCTCAAAGAGTGGTTGTCGGAGCCCCCGGCAAGGGAGGCTCTTAACTCTGGCGGAGAACTTTGACGTTCTCGACCCCAGCTTCCGGCAAGGGGTTGCCGGGAAGGCTATTGACTCTGGCGGAGAACCTTGACGTTCTCAACGCCAGCTTCCGGCAAGCTTGTTGCCGGGGAGGCTCTTGACTCTGGCGGAGAACCTTGACGTTCTCAACGCCAGCTTCCGGCAAGCTTGTTGCCGGGGAGGCTCTTGACTCTGGCGGAGAACCTTAACGTTCTCGACGCCAGCTTCCGGCAAGGGGTTGCCGGGAAGGCTCTTGACTCTGGCGGAGAACCTTGACGTTCTCAACGCCAGCTTCCGGCAAGCTTGTTGCCGGGGAGGCTCTTGACTCTGGCGGAGAACCTTGACGTTCTCAACGCCAGCTTCCGGCAAGCTTGTTGCCGGGGAGGCTCTTGACTCTGGGGGAGAACCTTGACGTTCTCGACGCCAGCTTCCGGCAAGGGGTTGCCGGGAAGGCTCTTGACTCTGGCGGAGAACCTTGACGTTCTCAACGCCAGCTTTCGGCAAGCTTGTTGCCGGGGAGGCTCTTGACTCTGGCGGAGAACCTTGACGTTCTCAACGCCAGCTTCCGGCAAGCTTGTTGCCGGGGAGGCTCTTGACTCTGGCGGAGAACCTTGACGTTCTCAACGCCAGCTTCCGGCTAGCTTGTTGCCGGGGAGGCTCTTCAGGGGGTTACTCTCTGGGGCGTTGCCAGCCCCCGAGCTCGCCTTCCATGCGTGTTCCTGCAACACTGACTGGGCATGAAATGCCACAACAGCGTTTGAGCACAACAAGTTGATTAGCTTCTGGTTAATGTCGGATTCGCTACAATCTTGACTCCTGCTGAATATTCCCTTGCTTGCCGGAACACTTTCCGGTGCGCACGATCCAGTCAGCAGCGCTTTGAGGAACGGATCCTTAGCAGCTTGCCGGGAACGCCGCCTCCCGAAAAGGTTTACCTTCCCGGCTCTGGCGCAGCTGCTCAGGTTGCTGAGCGGACTCGAGGCAACTAGGAGCGCGACTAGCCCCGGGAAGGCTCCTCAGCATACGGGTTTACGCAGGAACCTTAGAATAAAACTCGCGAAGTCCTTCTCCTTAAACGACTGCATTTTTGCACAGTGAGCCCCCCACGCTTGCCGGAATACTCCCCGAATGCGCACGTTCCGGTCGATGGCGCTTAGGATCGGGTCCTGTTCAGCAGCCCATCGAGAACGCCGCCTCTTCGGGAGCTTAACGCCTTAGAAACAATCGCAGCTGCGTCTGCATTGTTGGGCGGACCCAAAACAACCAGGAGCGCAGAATGTTTCAGGAGCGCTCCTTCGCGCACAGGTTATGCACAAAAATATCGTCCAGGATAAGACTTAACAGCAGAAAGTAATTAAAGCTTTAAAACTTAGCTTTTTGCGAAGGTTCAGGCCCTTCTTCTTGGACGCTATGGCGGTGAAGATGATGAAGAAACTGCCGCGCTGATCGCCAGATCAGGTTCGCGCAGCCCCTCACCCCCTACCTGGCGCGCCAAAGATGTCGGGGACGAATCCGCGATCACCTATGGGACCCAGGGAAGGACCCCTTTACGTTCGGCAGGGAGAGACGGTCGCACGAAGAGCAAATCTAGCAAAGAACACGACAGTGCACGAGAGAGATTTACCCAGGTTCGGGCCGCACGGATGCGTAAAACCCTACTCCTGCTTTTTGGTTTATTATCTGTATGATTGTTCTAGCTCCAGGAGCGCTACAGTACCGAGTAGCTGCGTACAATACTGGAGTTCTCCATCTCCCAGTTCCTCCTCCTCCTCCACGTTGCCTATGGGCCTCCTTTTATACGCACAAAGGGGTCACCAACAGGTGGCAAACAGTAAAGGTAGAGGTGGAAAGTTGCTACAGTAAAGCCATTATTACCAGGATGACATGTCCTACCTACCACTGACGGCAGGGGACAAGGGCATTAAATGCCCATGCCTTTGCTGTCCACATACATGTACCCGGACGTCTTGGACGTGGGAAAAGCCTATCCCACCTGCTCCTGCACCGCTAGCTACAGTGTACCGCCGTCTACACAGTGCCCTGCCACACACACTTGGAAGGACCCAGAGCGCCACGCTGGCAGAGGCACCGGAGCAACACAGTAGCACAGTGGTACAGTAACGCTTGCCGCGGCAAGACCTTGCCGCACCTGACAGCTTGCCGCAACCCATAGCTTGCCGCGCAAGGTAACTTGCCGGGGCAAGTACCTTGCCGCAGCTGCTATCTTGCCGCAGCCAATACCTTGTCGCAACCAATGACTTGCCGGGGCAAGTACTCTGCTACAGCATTTACATGCTTATCACTGACGGGTCAGGACAAGCGCATTAAATGCTCTGTCTAGGTGTCCCTTAGCTTCTTAGGGATGGGAAAAGGGCCATCCCATCAGCACCGCTTGGCACAGTGCTCTGCCACGCATGCCTGGAGAAGGGTCCAGAGTGCCATGCTGGCGGCCGCACTGGAGCAGCAGCATAGTGGCATAACCTTGCCGGGCAGGAACCTTGCCGGGCTCAGCTGGTCATCCCGGCAAGAACCTTGCCGGGGCCTTGTCTCCAGTCTAGCTGTCCCCCGGCAAGCCTTGCCGGGTTCAGCTGGTCATCCCGGCAAGAACCTTGCCGGGGCCTTATCTTTAGTCTTGTCGAGTCCTGAGCTTGCCGGCCCTGATCTCGCCGGCAGTAGTAGACTTGATCTTCTGGTCGACCCGCCTGGAGTCTTGTCTTGCCAGCTCTGCCTTGCCGGCTTTGCGTGGACCCATTCCCGGCAAGTAGACCTTGCCGGGAACCGGGCTTCGAATGTACTCTTGGGTGGATTCCTCCTCTGCCATGTCCTTCCCGCCTGGAGGCTGCGACTTGCCGGTGCGTGTCCAGGGGTAGTGAACACCCCCCTGTTTATTACACCGACATTTATGGACCAGAAGACATCCAATGGGCCAGAGCAGCACCTGGGGGGGTGCCCCGAGGGGGGGGCACAACCGACCAGGGCGCGCCTAGGCCCCTAGGCGCGCCCCGGTGGGTTGTGCCCACCTCGGTGGCCTCCCGCACCCCCTCTTCGCGCTATAAATCGTCAAATATTCCAAAAACCCTAGGGGTAGCCCTAGATCAGAAGTTTCGCCGCCGCAAGGCCTCTGTATCCATGAGATCCAATCTAGACCCTGTTCCGGCACCCTGCCGGAGGGGGAAATCATCACCGGTGGCCATCTTCATCATCCCGGCGGCCACCACGATGAGGAGGGAGTAGTCCACCCTCGGGGCTGAGGGTTTGTACCAGTAGCTATGTGTTTAATCTCTCTCTCTCTCTCTCTCGTGTTCTTGATGGCACGATCTTGATGTATCGGGAGCTTTGTTAATGTAGTGGGATCATATGGTTTTTCTCCCTCTCTATCTTGTTGTGATGAATTGAGTTTTCCCTTTGAGATTTCGTTTTATCAGATTGAATACTTTTATGGATTTGAGAGCACTTGATATATGTCTTCATATGGATACCCGTGGTGACAATGGGGTATTATATTGATTCACTTGATATATGTTTTGACACTCAACTCGCGGATTCCCGAGGTGACATTGGGGTAATCTATGCATAGGGGTTGATGCACGTTCTTGTCTTTGTTTCTCCGGTAGAAATCTTGGGGCACTCTTTGAGGTTCTTTATGTTGGATTGAGCATTACGAATCTGAATTTGCTTTGGTGTTATTTTAGTACGAACTCTTGGATAGATCGATCGGAAAGAATAGCTTTGAGGTGGTTTCGTACCCTACAAACAATTTATTCTTATGTTCACTGCTAGATAAGAACTTTGGAGTGATTCTTCATCGCACGTTGAGGGATGGTTATATGATCCAATTATATTAGCATTGTTGAGAGTTGCACTAGCGAAAGTACGTACGCTAGGCCTTGTTTTCAAGCATTGCAATACCGTTTGTGCTCACTTTTATCGATTGCTACCTTGCTGTTTTTATTTATTCAGATTATAAAAATATATTTCTACCATTCATATTACACTTTTATCACCATCTCTTCGCTGAACTAGTGCACCTATACAATTTTCCATTGTATTGGGTGTGTTGGGGACACAAGAGATTTCTTGTATTTGGTTGCAGGGTTGTTTGAGAGAGACCACCTTCATCCTACGCCTCCCATGGATTGATAAATCTTAGGTCATCCACTTGAGGGAAAATTGCTACTGTCCTACAAAACCCTGTGCTTGGAGGCCCAAAATGAGTCTACAAGAATAAAGTTGCGTAGTAGACATCAAGCTCTTTTCTGGCGCCGTTGCCGGGGAGGTGAGTGCATGAAGGTATATCTTTAGATCTTGCAATTGAAGCTTTTAGTTTCTTGTTTTTCACTAGTTTGGTTTGTGAAAGAAACTAAAAAAAATGGAATTGAGGTTGCATCATATTGTTCATCTTTATAATATCTTTCGTGAAAATGATGGAAAGGAAAATTGTGCTCAATTGATAGAAGAAGAATTCTATAAAAAATTTGACAAAAAATCTTTGAATGGTGAGCATGATTGCAATGTTGTTAGTATGAATTCTTTGAATATCCATGATGCTAATGATATGCAGAGCCATAAGCTTGGGGAGGCTATGTTTGATGAAGATGAAATTTTTAGCCCCCCAAGTTTTGATGTGCAAATTTGTTATAATTTTAGCATGCCTCCTATTTATGATAATTATATTGATGAAAGTGGGTTTGGAAGAGTGTCAACTTTAGATAAGAATGATCCCACTATTTTGGAGGGTGTTGAATCTTTTCACAATTTTGATAAAAAGTGGATTTGGAGAGGTCATGACTTTATTTAGTGATGAATCCACTATATTGGAAGAGGTTTCAATTGATTATGAAAACAAAGTTGCTATATATGATGATTATGGTGATGACATGTATGCTATAAAGAATAATGATAACCATGAAACTTGTCATCATGATTTCTATTTTCAATTGAATTATGCCTCACATGATAGTTATTTTGTTGAGTTTGCCCCCACTACTATTCATGAGAATAAATTTGCTTATG
This sequence comes from Thinopyrum elongatum, assembly GCA_011799875.1. NCBI lineage: Eukaryota > Viridiplantae > Streptophyta > Magnoliopsida > Poales > Poaceae > Thinopyrum > Thinopyrum elongatum. The sequence goes on along the minus strand of CM022302.1, from coordinate 151,681,510 downwards.
TGGAGAGTAAGAAAATTTCTATGCTTGTGGATCATGAAAAGAATGATTTACGTGATAGTTATATTGTTGAATTCATTCATGATGCTACTGAAAATTATTATGAGAGAGGAACATATGCTTTTACATATTTCAATAATATCAAGTTTCCTCTCTATATGTTGAAAGTTTTGTAGTTGCACTTGTTTTGCCTTCCTATGCTAGTTGATTCTTGCTCCCATGAATTGTTTGCTCACAAAATCCCTATGCATCGTAAGTGGGTTAGACTTAAATGTGCTAGTCATATGCTTCATGATGCTCTCTTTGTGTTTCAACTCTCATCTTTTATGCGAGCATCATTGAAATCATCATGCCTAGCTAAAAGGCATTAAAGAAAAGCGCTTGTTGGGAGACAACCCAACACTTTTACCTACTGTTTTTGTGTGTTCACATGATTAGTATACTGTAGTGATCTTGTTTTATAGCTTTTGTTTCAATAAAGTGCCAAGTAAAGCCTTTGGGATAGTGTGGATGATAGTTGACTTGATTCTGTGCAAAAACAGAAACTTTTGCGTCCAGTGCAGAAATTCCTGTCTTTTACTGGAACGCGCAAAAATTCTGAATTTTTTACAGTTGATGGGTATACAAATTTTTTACGTTTTCCTAATTGCTCAGAATTTTTGGAGTTACATAAGTATGATCTTAATTCAGATCTTTACGTACTGTTCTGTTTTTGAAAGATTCTGTTTTCAATGCATAGTTTGCTTGTTTTATGGTTTCTATGGCTTATGTAGCTTAATATAAATTGCGGAAATTGTAGAGTACAGTAGGCATTGTGTGAGAAAAATTATGAATCTTGTCTTTGACAGTACCAAAATGAATGATTTGTCTTTATCATACTAACCCATCTCACGAAGTTCCGTTAAGTTTTGTGTGATTGAAGTTTTCAAGTTTTGGGTGAGATATCGATATGAGGAGAATAAGGAGTGACAAGACCCTAAGCTTGGGGATGCCCAAGGCACCCCCAAGGCAATATTCAAGGAAGATCCAAGCAACTAAGCTTGGGGATGCCCCGGAAGGCATCCCCTCTTTCGTCTTCAACATTATCGGTAACCTCACTTGGAGCTATATTTTCATTCGTCACATGATATAAGTTTTTCTTGGAGAGTCATTTTCTTTTATTAGGATTTGCTTGATGTTATTTAGAATAATGTTTTGCATCTTTCTTTTCAATAAAAATGTCAAGGATAGCCTCTACCATGCTCATTTTGCAAGTATATGAGTTGCTGTTTCAAAACAGAAAGTTTATCGATGTTGCAAAAATTCCCAAGAAAAGTCAGAATGTGATAAAATGTTGAAACTTTTTGCACAGTAAGATCTGATAAATTTTCTATAGTGTGGTAAATTTTAATAATTTTTGGTGTAAATAAGTATTGATACTCTTGCATTCTTTGCAGACTGTACTGTTTTGGCAGATTGCTGTTATGTTTGCATATGTTTGCTTGTTTAATGATTCTATTTGAGGATAGGAGTATTAAATATGCAGAGGCATTTAGTTTCCAATATTGAATAATAATTTTTGTGATTTGCTACAGTAGAGAATGATAAGGTTTTTGCATTGGTTTATACTAACTTATCTCACGAGTTCTTGTTGAGTTTTGTGTGTATGAAGTTTTTAAGATTTAGGGAAACCGTGATATAAAAGGAATTAAGGAGACGCAAAAGCTCAAGATTGGGGATGCCCAAGGCACCCCAAGATAATATTTCAAGAAGTCTCAAGCATCTAAGCTTGGGGATGCCCTGGTAGGCATCCCACCTTTCTTCATCAACGATTATCGGTTAGTATCGGTTGAGCCTAAGTTTTTGCTTATTCACTTGAGTTGTGCTATTCTTGGAATGTCATTTTGTTTTGTTTTACTTGCTATTTTAATAAAATACTTAGATCTGAAAGTTTTTAAATAAGAGAGAGTCCTCAATTAGCTACCCCTTTACTTAACTACTCGCTTGATCTTCACTTATATCTTTTTGGAGTAGTTTGTCATTCACTCTTGTGCTTCACTTATATCCTATGAGTAAATTGTTGAATGAATTGAATATCATGAAGTTGAAATTATATGTTCATATCATGCCCAGTGGTAGCTTCACATTGGGTTTAGAAAGTGAAATCTATTGAAGCTTGACAATCACAATATTGGTCATACAAGCAATTCATGAATGATTACTATAAGGAAGAGAACTTTCACATGCAAATACACTATCTTGGAAATCTTTTGTGATTGTGAGCCCCCATCAAAATATTATATGCCAAAATTGTTGACGTTGGACAAGGAAGACAACGTAATGATTTATGGTTGTTCATATTCACATAGAAGTTATATTGTCATAGATCCTTCAACGTGTGGTGCTTGCCCCCCATCTTTGCTAGCCAAAAATTCCGCACCAAGTAGAGATACTACTTGTGCATCCAAAAACCCTTAAACCCAAATCTTATTTTCAAGAGTCCACCATACGTACCTAAGGATTGAGTAAGATCCTTCAAGTAAGTTGTCATCGATGCAATAAGGCAATAAAAATTGCTTCTAAAAGTGTTAGGTCATTTAGTGTAAGAGAAAATTGAGAGTTGTACGAACTTGTGATGGCAAAGAATAAAAGCGACAGACTGCATAATAAAGGTTGCTATCATAAGGGGCAATATAACATGACGTTCTTTTGCACTAAGGGATTGAGCATACAAACAAAAGGCGCATGGCAACCTCTGCTTCCCTCTGCGAAGGGCCTACCTTTTACTTTTATGTATTTACTTTCATGCAAGAGTCAAAGTTTTTCTCTCTATTCCTTTTTATTTTTCTCTTTTGGCAAGCATCATGTGGTGAGGAAATATCTAGGCACATATATCCAGTTGGATATGGGTAGCATGAGTTATTATTGTTGACATCACCCTTGAGGTGAATACGTTGGGAGGCAAAATTATAAGCCCCTATCTTTCTATGTGTCCGGTTGAAACGTTTTGCTCATGTGTATGCGGTGAGTGTTAACAATCATAGAAGACTATATGATGATTGAGTATGTGGATCTCTTACTTAGACTCTGTTGAATAAGTTGAATTGCGATTGTTTGGTGACTAAGAATATAGGTTGTTGAGTTTCAAGAGAATTCATTGTTTGAACCTTAACATGTGAATTGGTTGCTACTTTAACATGATGAGTTTTATGAGAAAGAATTGTTGTTATGATGCTAGGAAAAGTGATTGAAATTACTATTGATCAAACTTATGCACTTTGCTAGAATTCACACTTCATAAATTATTTCTTTTATCATTTACCTACTCGAGGACGAGTAGGAATTAAGCTTGGGGATGCTGATTCGTCTCCAACGTATCTATAATTTATGAAGTATTCATGTTGTTATATTATCATTATTGGATGTTTTACAATCATTTTATAGCAACTTTATATCATTTTTTGGGACTAACCTATTGACCCAGTGCCCAGTGCCAGTTGCAGTTTTTTGCTTTTTTTATATCACAGGAAATGAATATCAAATGGAGTCCAAACACCGCGAAACTTTTTGTGGATTTTTATGGACCAGAAGACATCCAATGGGCCAGAGCAGCACCTTGGGGGTGCGCCGAGGAGGGCACAACCCACCAGGGCGCGCCTGGGCTATCAGGCGCGCCCCGGTGGGTTGTGCCCACCTCGGTGGCCTCCCGTACCCCCTCTTCGCCCTATAAATTGTCAAATATTCCAAAACCCTCGGAGGTAACCCTAGATCAGAAGTTCCGCCACCGCAAGCCTATGTACCCACGAGAAACCAATCTAGACCCCGTTCCGGCACCCTGCTGGAGGGGGGAATCATCACCGGTGGCCATCTTCATCATCCCGGCGGCCACCATGATGAGGAGGGAGTAGTCCACCCTTGGGGCTGAGGGTTTGTACCAGTAGCTATGTGTTTAATCTTTCTCTCTCGTGTTCTTGAGATGCACAATCTTCATGTATCGCGGGCTTTGTTAATATAGTCGGATCATATGGTGTTTTCCCCTCTCTATCTTGTTGTGATGAATTGAGTTTTCCCTTTGAGATTTCGTTTTATCGGATTGAATACTTTTATGGATTTGAGAGCACTTGCATTATGTCTTGCATACGAATACCCGTGGTGACAATGGGGTATTATATTGATTCACTTGATATATGTTTTGGCACTCAACTCGCGGATTCCCGAGGTGACATTGGGGTAATCTATGCATAGGGGTTGATGCACGTTCTTGTCTTTGTTTCTCCGGTAGAAATCTTGGGGCACTCTTTGAGGTTCTTTGTGTTGGATTGAGCATTACGAATCTGAATTTGCTTTGGTGTTATTTTAGTACTAACTCTTGGATAGATCGATCGGAAAGAATAGCTTTGAGGTGGTTTCGTACCCTACAAACAATTTAATCTTATGTTCTCCGCTAGATAGGAACTTTGGAGTGATTCTTCATCGCACGTTGAGGGATGGTTATATGATCCAATTATATTAGCATTGTTGAGAGATTGCACTAGCGAAAGTACGGACCCTAGGCCTCATTTTCAAGCATTGCAATACCGTTTGTGCTCCGTTTTATCAATTGCTACCTTGCTGTTTTTATTTATTCAGATTATAAAAATATATTTCTACCATCCATATTACACTTTTATCACCATCTCTTCGCCGAACTAGTGCACCTATACAATTTGCCATTGTATTGGGTGTGTTGGGGACACAAGAGATTTCTTGTATTTGGTTGCAGGGTTGTTTGAGAGAGACCATCTTCATCCTACGCCTCCCACGGATTGATAAACCTTAGGTCATCCACTTGAGGGAAAATTTCTACTTGCCTACAAAACTCTGTGCTTGGAGGCCCAACACGAGTCTACAAGAATAAAGTTACGTAGTAGACATCAGAGATAAAGGTGTCGAGCCGGTGATGATGGAGATCATGACGATGCTTTGGAGATGGAGATCAAAAGCACAAGATGATGATGGCCATATCATGTCACATATTTTGATTGCATGTGATGTTTATCTTTTATGCATCTTATTTTGCTTAGAACGACGGTAGCATTATAAGATGATCCCTTCACTAAATTTTAAGATATAAGTGTTCTCCTCGAGTATGCACCGTTGCGAAAGTTCGTCATTTCGAGACACCACGTGATGATCGGGTGTGATAGACTCTACGTTCACATACAACGGGTGTAAGACAGTTTTGCACATGCAGAATACTTGGGTTAAACTTGACGAGCCTAGCATGTACAGACATGGTCTCGGAACACTGGTGACCGAAAGGTCGAACGTGAGTCATATAGTAGATATGATCAACATAGGGATGTTTGTCGGTGTCAAAACCGGCAGACCTCGGGGTGGGGGGTCCCGAGCTGTGGATTCTTGGATCAATGGTAACAGGGACGAGGGACACGATGTTTTACCCAGGTTCGGGCCCTCTTAATGGAGGTAAAACCCTACGTCCTGCTCTTATTTATATTGATGGAGTATCAAGTACAGAGTTGATCTACCTTGAGATCATACGTTGTGGTCTAAACCCTAGAGGTATGATGAGTAATGTCATAATGATCTTGCATATGAGATGCCATCATCCTCTATCGACTAGCCCGACCTCGGTTTATATAATGTACCGGAGGCCTAGGTTAACAAGAGTCCTAGTCGAATACATCGGTGGAGAGGAGTCCTTGTCTTGATCATCAAGTCTTGTGGAATCTTCCTTGTATGCGGCATGGGCTGCCCGAAGTGGCCCATGAGAGAACCGCCATGGGGGTCCTCGGCCCGATCCAGCTGGTCAGGAGACGACGTGGTGAGTACCCCCTAGTCCAGGACACCGTCAGTAGCCCCCTGAACCGGTCTTCAAGTTAGTGACGCTCCTCGATTCTTCCGAACTGTTCTTCATCTTCGGTCGTCGGTCTTGAAAACTGGTTCAACAAATCTGCCCATTTTCGATCTTGAGGATCGCCGAAGTGAATCCGAAGAGTTTACACGTCGGGTATCCGAGGAGCCCCTTTAAGTCTTCGGCCTTATCAATGCCTTTGTTATTTTTACGCCACACCTCGGGTTTGAAGTTGTTCCCGGGCGGCGATGTCCTCTTGCGTCCGAGCTCCAATGCCGGACTGCATCCAAGCTCCAACGACGGACTGCATCCAAGCTCCAACGCCGGACTGTATCCAAGCTCCAATGCCGGACTGTATCCGAGGTGTCACAGATCACCTTGGTTCAAAAAGTTGAAGGAGTTCAGCCGAGCTTAATGCCAGAAATGCCCTCTATGGAGCCAGCCACTTGTATCCGAGCTTTATGCCGGACTGCATCCGAGGTGGTGCACTACCTCGGGCGTGGGCTGATTTTTTGTGCATATATTTTTCTTGATTGGTGCAATTTATTCTCTGCCGAGATATATAGCCAGTAGCCCTCAAGGTGTGTGTCAGCCAAAAATCTGAGATGCACCTGAAGGAAAACATAAAACCGTTGATCCCAGTAGCCCCTGAGACTCAGGTCGATTCACAAAATCAGCCTGAGGATCAATTCCTAGCTCTGCAGCATACTTAGGAAAAACACGGTGTAATATATTAGAGGAAATAGTGATCGACGGACGGGCGCTTGAGAGAGAGTCTTGAGAAGTTGCCGTAATATATTAGCGTGATGCCGGATAGGTCCTAAATGGTACCTATTATTGTCCGAAGACGCATTTGCCCATTGCTCGGTCAAGCCGAACACTGGGCATTATGAATTTTCTGCATTGAATAGGCAATGCAGTAGCCCCCAAGCCACTGGTCGGGTGGCAACACCAGATCAGGGGATCGACGTGCCCCTTTAATATTTGTAAATGATAAGCCCGAAGCCCAGTAGCCCCCTAGCCTTAATGTGGGCACGGGTGGCCGAATTAAGGATCGATATCCGGAGTAAAATCACAAATTATGTGTAATGATTCTATGTATCCAAGTACTTGACATCAGTAATGCTCGGATCCGCATTGTACAAAACTTTGTTGACCGACCATCGGCTTCAACCTCCTCGGCCAGTAGCCGAGGAGTGTTTTCCAACTTTATAAGGCCGTTATAAGGGCAAAGATTTATGGAAAACAAGGCAATCCGGCCATATGGTTTTATAAACAAAGGTACACGGGGAGATATGTTATAAAACATCTTCTGAGAAAAATAGTTCCATTATAAGTTCCTTTTCCCAGGCTGTCATGTTGATCATGATCATGAAACCTCATCTCCGATCAATGTGGGAGAAAAATATTGAGGATTTAATTGGGGGAAAGTTCCCGAATTCTATGGTCCATAATGAACCGAAATTTTCACTTCCATCGTTGCCGACCAATTATATCCTTTAAGATGGCTAGCTTTAGGCTTTACCCAGTCTGAGGTACTAACCCGGATGACCCGGTAGTAACAATCACAGAGGTGCTCCATTTACCGCCTAGCCGAACAATCGGGAACGTAGGGGTAAACACAGGAGCCAGGCAACCCAGCTTGGCCAAAATCTTAAGTCAAATTGATGCATATTTATGGCTTTATTACGATAATTATGGAAGGCAAATTCTCCATTGAGACTGTTTATAACCTGAAAGTGGCCCATCGTCGGCTTCCACCCCTTTGTAGATTCTACACAGGGTGTTTCCGTACTAACAATACAACCCTTAGCCGACGTCTCGGTGCCCGGAGGCGGTTGTGTTAACGGAAACGAGGAAATCAGATATGCAGGCTTTATAATTTTCATTTAGTCATAGGAGTTTTAAAGTTCAGGGCCAGCTACTAGCCCCTGGTTAGTGTTCGGCGTCGACCGAGGTCAAACCAGTTACACTTCGGCCAATCTTATGAAAGGCCCATCGTTTAACACGGGGTGACCTCTATCGATCTATAGTTTGTCACAGTCATCAGATCGCTGACCAGTTTACGCTCATTGTGACAGTCAGTTTTCGGCTTTCTCCACTGAGGCGCTTTAACCATTCGAGCTGGAAGCACAATCGCAGTGGTTCTCCCTTTGCACACCTAGCCAAACAAAGCGGAACATAGGAGGCAAGCACAGGAGCCGAGCAACCCAACTATTGACCGAAGACACAATTCGAAACCGATGCATATAAAGCAATATCCGAGAATGGTTTGCCGAGGACTCCATGAGTTACCTTGGCTTTTGGTGGGTTCGGCTCTAGTTGCAGCCGACTGTTGATATTGCCGAACTGTAAAGGTGTCCGGCGTTCTACTGCGAGAGTTATGCTGGAAACACACAAATAGGTTAAAAGTGCCATAGGCTTGGAAAACCAAAAAACTTCAGCAAAAACTTTACGCCCGAACTAAATCAGGTTTTTGGTGCCAATCCGAAAATTGGTCTTAAAATAATTTTTTCCTTTCATCATGCTTTAACATGACACAGCTGGTCTCAAGACTCCAAGCGGGTCAACCTTCGGTTTCAACCTCCTATTCCCGAAGGCGGAGTGCTTCTCAGGCCAGTATAACGAACTAAACTCGAGCGGCTTTAGAGAAAAAATAGGCTATCCGGCTATTGACCACACACTCGAGTCGAGAAGGGAGTGTTAGAAAAAGACTTTGCAATGACTTGGAATTTTTTTTATTATAGAATGGCTCATGTAAATTTTAAGAGCCCCCAGTTAACATGGGTAAGGGGAGTTTATTTTAACAAACAGCACATGCGAGCATGGTCGAACCGAACACACATTAAAAATGTAATAACTTTGAGCATGAAAGCGACTTAGCTGGTTAATGTGTTCGGCGTTGATGATGTGGGCCGAGCTTGTGGCGGGTCGAGGTCCCAGCCCCCAAGCCGGTCCCGAGGTGCCCGAGCGAAGAGCTCGGCTGGATGAAGTGGCGATGCCGCACGATCGATGTGGCGAGCCGAAGCCCCTGGTCCAGCCGAGGTGACAAAAACCCTCATGACCGAGGTGACGAAGAGCTCGGCGGAAAAAAGAAGTGTTTAACAATCAACGTTTGAACGAACAACTTTTTTGTTTAACACAAATATAATGTTTGGTCGAACCGAACAAGAATTAAAAAATTTAAAGAAAAAACTAAGCATGGAGGCGATTTAGCTGGTTAATGTGCTCGGTATTGTTGACGAGGTCCGAGCTCGTGGCGGGACGAAGACGTAGTCCGCGGCCTAGCCAAGGTCCCAGCCTCCAAGGCCGAGGTGACCGAGCGAGGAGTTCGGCTTGATGAAGTGGTGACACAACATGGTCGACATGGCGAGGCAAAGCCCCCGATCCAATTAACGTGACGAAACTGGTCGGCTGGTGATGCCGAAGTCACCGAAGTAGGTTGATGAAAAGATGGCGAAGCCCCCGGTCTAGCCGAGGTGACGGGGCAGGTCGGTAGTGTGACGTTTGTAGCCCCATGCCAGCCGAGGTGTCGAAGCAGGTCGGCGTGGTGGACATCGGCTTGGTTAGCCGGATTAGTATCTAGGATTTCTTCGGAATCATCCTCTGGTATAATGGTGCGAGGGGCGAGTCCGGCCAGGGTTGACTCCTGGTGTTCGGATGCCGAAGTCGCGTCCAGGCTTGAAGAAGCAATAGTGCGGCGATGCCGACGCGGGCCGGATCTTGTGACGCGGTCGATGCCCGCTTGATGAAGTGACCATGCGGCGATGCCGGTGTGCCCGCTTCGTATAATTCGTGGGGCGACAATGTTGGTGATGACTTACCCTTCACGATGCCGAACTCTTGTTCGGCTTGCCGAGATAATGATCCGAAGAGCTTGAGTTCGGCTCGATGAAGCGACGACCCGTCTGGCGCAGGTCGGCTGCCGTGCAGCAATGTTGTCGGGCTGGTTTGACACCGGCGCAACGGTGAAGGTAACCTCCGAAAAGGAGCAAAATTTGTGAGCATGTGTTCGGAAACAAAACACAATACCCTAGAAAGAGATTCCTCCAAAAAGGTTGTCCAATATCCCGTTCATGAAGAAAGATGAACTCGGGTCGGATTCATATTCGCGCAGAAAATAGATCTGAAAATCGATGCGCTCATCGGAGGTTTCCCAGAGTTTGAACGGTCGGATCGAGCTGAAATTTTGAGGGGCAGTAGATATAGGAATTCCGCAGCCGATCAATGGTTGGATCTTCCAAAGGACGTCCGAGCTAGATGCTGGACACCACGCTCCAAACTCGTCCGGATTCTCGTCCAGATTCGACAGGGCTCCGGTTTATCGGAGATCGGCGGAGATTACTCCATCGGAACGCGACGAAATTTTACAGGGTTGTTATAGACTCAATTCCGCACAATTCCACCAAAGTAATCGTCAAAGCGATGTTTCAGGAGGTGGTGGCCGCGGATACAAGTTCGCTGTCCCAAAAAAACAGCACAGTTGCACGAGGGCAATGTGAACGTTGAGCCCCCGAGCTCCATGGATGATTCCTCCATGATCTTGAAAGAGATCGGAGTTGATGATGACGAGGACATATGTCCGATCTTGATGATCCGAAGAGGAGCCTGGTCCTCGGCCCAACCGAGGTGACCAGTCAAGCCGGCGATGAAGACGCCGACGTCGCAGTTGATCTGCAGACCAGCCATTGATCCATTGCCGATCACACAGCGGAACTCTCAATGAAAGCACCATTGTCGGTGTCAAAACCGGCAGACCTCGGGGTAGGAGGTCCCGAGCTGTGGATTCTTGGATCAATGGTAACAGGGACGAGGGACACGATGTTTTACCCAGGTTCGGGCCCTCTTAATAGAGGTAAAACCCTACGTCCTGCTCTTATTTATATTGATGGAGTATCAAGTACAGAGTTGATCTACTTTGAGATCATACGTTGTGGTCTAAACCCTAGAGGTATGATGAGTAATGTCATAATGATCTTGCATATGAGATGCCATCATCCTCTATCGACTAGCCCGGCCTCGGTTTATATAATGTACCGGAGGCCTAGGTTAACAAGAGTCCTAGTCGAATACATCGGTGGAGAGGAGTCCTTGTCTTGATCATCAAGTCTTGTGGAATCTTCCTTGTATGTGGCATGGGCTGCCCGAAGTGGCCCATGAGAGAACCGCCATGGGGGTCCTCGGCCCGATCTAGCTAGTCGGGAGACGACGTGGTGAGTACCCCCTAGTCCAGGACACCGTCAATGTTCACCATTGATGACTACCCCATCTCACGTGATGATCGGAATGTGTTAGTTGATTTGGATCATGTATCACTTAGACAACTTGAGGGATGTTGATTTAAGTGAGAGTTCATTAGTAATTTGATTAATTGAACTTAATTTATCATGAACTTAGTCTTGATAGTATTTGCAAATCTATGTTGTAGATCAATAGCTCGCGATATAGCTCCCCTATTTTTGATATGTTCCTAGAGAAAAATAAGTTGAAAGATGATATTAGCAATGATGCGGACTGGGTCCGTGATCTGAGGATTATCCTCATTGCTGCACAGAAGAATTATGTCCTTGATGCACTGCTAGGTGACAGACCTATTGCAGGAGCAGATGTAAACGTTATGAACGTTTGACAAGCTCAATATGATGACTACTTGATAGTTTAGTGCGCCATGCTTTACGGCTTAGAACCGGGACTTCAAAAATGTTTTGAACGCCACGGAGCATATGAGATGTTCCAAGAGCTGAAATTGGTATTTCAGAATCATGTCCATGTCGAGAGGTATGAGACCTTTGACAAGTACTTTGCCTACAAGATGGAGGAAAATAGCTCAGCCAGTGAGCATATGCTCAGAATGTCTGGGTACTACAATCGCTTGAATCAAGTGAAAGTTAATCTTCCAGATAAGATAGCGATTGACAAGAGTGCTCTAGTCACTATCACCAAGCTACTAGAACTTCGTGATGAACTATAATGTGCAAGGGATGATGAAAACAATTCCTAAGCTCTTCGCGATGCTGAAATCGACGAAGGTAGAAATCAAGAAAGAGCATCAAGTTTTGATGGTTAACAAAACCACTAGTTTCAAGATAAAGGGCAAGGGACAGAAAGGGAACTTCAAGAAGAACATCAAATAAGTTGTCGCTCCCATGAAGAAGCCCAAAGCTAGACCCAAGCCTGAAACTGAGTGCTTCTACTGCAAAGGAAATGGTCACTGGAAGCGGAACTGCCCCAAATACTTGGCGGATAAGAAGGATGGCAAAGTGAACAAAGGTATATTTAATATACATGTTATTGATGTGTACTTTACTAGTGTTCATAGTAGCCCCTGGGTATTTGATACCAGTTCAATTGCTAAGATTAGTAACTCGAAACAGGAGTTGCAAAATGAACAGAGACTAGTTAAGGGCGAGGTGACGATGTGTGTTGGAAGTGATTCCAAGGTTGATAAGATCACCATCGCATACTCCCTCTACCTTCGGGATTAGTGTTGAACCTAAATAAATGTTATTTGGTGTTTGTGTTGAGCATGAATATGATTGGATCATGTTTATTGCAATACAGTTATTCATTTAAGTCAGAGAATAATTGTCGTTCTGTTTACATGAATAAAACCTTCTATGGTCATACACCCAATGTAAATGGTTTATTGAATCTTGATTGTAGTGATACACATATTCATAATATTGATGCCAAAAGATGTAAAGTTGATAATGATAGTGCAATATACTTGTGGCACTGCCGTTTAGGTCATATTGGTGTAAAGTGCATGAAAAAACTCCATGCGGATGGACTTTTGGAATCACTTGATTATAAATCATTTGATACTTGCAAACCATGCCTCATGGGCAAGATGACTAAAACTCCGTTCTCCGGAACAATGGAGCGAGCTAATGACTTATTGGAAATAATACATACCGATGTATGCGGTCTGATGAGTGTTGAAGCACGCGGCGGGTATCATTATATTCTGACCTTCGCAGATGATTTGAGTAGGTATGGGTATATCTACTTGATGAAACACAGGTCTGAAACATTTGAAAAGTTCAAAGAATTTCAGAGTGAAGTGGAGAAACATCGTAACAAGAAAATAAATTTTCTACGATCTGATCGCGGAGGCGAATATTTGAGTTACGAGTTTGGCCTTCATTTAAAACAATGTGGAATTGTTTCACAACTCACGCCACCTGGAACACCACAGCGTAATGGTGTGTCCGAACGTCGTAAACTGTACTTTATTAGATATGGTGCGTTCTATGATGTCTCTTACCAATTTACCACTATCGTTTTGGTGTTATGCATTAGAGACAGTTGCATTCACGTTAAATAGGGCATCGTCTAAATCCGTTGAGACGACACCGTATGAACTGTGGTTTGGCAAGAAACCTAAGCTGTCGTTTCTTAAAGTTTGGGGATGCAACGCTTATGTCAAAAGGCTTCAGCTAGATAAGCTCGAACCCAAATCGGAGAAGTGCATCTTCATAGGATACCCTAAAGAAACTATTGGGTACACCTTCTACCACAGATCCGAAGGCAAGGTCTTTGTTGCTAAGTTTGGGTCCTTTCTAGAGAAGGAGTTTCTCTCGAAAGAAGTGAGTGGGAGGAAAGTAGAACTCGATGAGGTAATCGTACCTTCTCTCGAATTGGAAAGTAGCACATCAGAGAAATCCGTTCCCGTGATGCCTACACCGACTAGAGAGGAAGCAAATGATTATGATTATGAAACTTCAGATCATGTTGCTACTGAACCTCGTAGGTCAACCAGAGCACGATCCGCACCAGAGTGGTACGGTAATCCTGTTCTGGAAGTCATGTTATTAGACCAAGGCGAACCTACGAACTATGAAGAAGCTATGATGAGCCCAGATTCCGACAAATGGCTTGAGGCCATGGAATTTGAGATAGGATCCATGTATGAGAACAAAGTATGGACTTTGGTGGACTTGCCTGATGATCGGCAAGCCATAGAGAATAAATGGATCTTCAAGAAGAAGACTGACGCTGATGGTAATGTTACTATCTACAAAGCTCGACTTATCGCAAAAGGTTTTCGACAAGTTCAAGGGGTTGACTACGATGAGACTTTCTCACCCGTAGCGATGCATAAGTCCGTCCGAATCATGTTAGCAATTGCCGCATTTTATAATTATGAAATCTGGCAAATGGATGTCAAAAACTGCATTCCTTAATGGATATTAAAGAAGAGTTGTATATGATGCAACCAGAAGTTTTTGTCGATCCTAAAGGTGCTAACAAAGTGTGCAAGCTCCAGCGATCCATCTATGGACTGGTGCAAATATCTCGGAGTTGGAATATACGCTTTGATGAGGTGATCAAAGCATATGGTTTTATACAGACTTATGGTGAAGCCTGTATTTACAAGAAAGTGAGTGGGAGCTCTGTAGCATTTCTGATATTATATGTGGATGACATATTATTGATTGGAAATGATATAGAATTTCTGGATAGCATAAAAGGATACTTGAATAAGATTTTTTCAATGAAAGACCACGGTGAAGATACTTATATATTGGGCATCCAGATCTATAGGGATAGATCGAGACGCTTAATAGGACTTTCACAAAGCACATACCTTGATAAGATTTTGAAGAAGTTCAAAATGGATCAGTCAAAGAAAGGGTTCTTGCTTGTGTTACAAGGTGTGAAGTTGAGTAAGACTCAAAGCCCGACCACGGCATAAGATAGAGAAAGAATGAAAGTCATTCCCTATGCCTCAGCCATAGGTTCTATAAAGTATGCCATGCTGTGTACCAGACCTGTTGTGTGCCTTGCCAATAAGTTTGGCAAGAGGGTACAAAAGTGATCCAGGAGTGGACCACTGGACTGCGGTCAAAATTATTCTTAGGTGCCTTAAAGAGGACTAAGGAAATGTTTCTCGATTATGGAGGTAATAAAGAGTTCGTCGTAAAGGGTTACGTCGATGCAAGCTTTAAAGCCGATTCGGATGTCTCTGAGTCTCAATCTGAATACATGTTGAAAGTGGGAGCAATTAGCTAGAGTAGCTCCATACAGAGCTTTGTAGACATAGAAATTTGCAAAATACATACAGATCTGAATGTGACAGACCCGTTGACTAAACTTCTCTCACAAGCAAAACATGATCACTCTTAGTACTCTTTGGGTGTTAATCACATGGCGATGTGAACTAGATTATTGACTCTAGTAAACTCTTTGGGTGTTGGTCACATGGCGATGTAAACTATGGGTGTTAAATCACATGGTGATGTGAACTAGATTATTGACTCTAGTGCAAGTGGGAGATTGAAGGAAATATGCCCTAGAGGCAATAATAAAGTTGTTATTTTATATTTCTTTATTCATGATAAAGGTTTATTATTCATGCTAGAATTGTATTGATCGGAAACTTGAATACATGTGTGAATACATAAACAAATACCGTGTCCCTAGTGAGCCTCTACTAGACTAGCTCGTTGATCAAAGATGGTTAAGGTTTCCTAACCATGGACATGAGTTTTCATTTGATAATGGGATCACATCATTAGGAGAATGATGTGATGGACAAGACCCATCCGTTAGCTTAGCATAATGATCGTTCAGATTTATTGCTATTGCTTTCTTCATGTCAAATACATATTCCTTCGACTATGAGATTATGCAACTCCCGGATACCGGATGAATGTCTTGTGTGCTATCAAACATCACAACGTAACTGGGTGATCATAAAGATGCTCTATAGTTATCTCCGAAGGTGTTTGTTGAGTTGGCATAGATCGAGATTAGGATTTGTCGCTCCGAGTATCGGAGAGGTATCTCTGAGCCCTCTCGGTAATACACATCATAAACTTGCAAGCAAACGACTAAGGAGTTAGTCACAAAATGATGTATTACGGAACAAGTAAAGAGACTTGCCGGTAACGTGATTGAACTAGGTATGAAGATACCGACGATCGAATCTCGGGCAAGTAACATACTGATGGACAAAGGGAATTATGTATGTTGTCATAACGTTCAACCGATAAAGATCTTCGTAGAATATGTAGGAGCCAATATGGGCATCCAGGTTCCGCTATTGGTTATTGACCAGAGAGGTGTCTCGGTCATGTCTACATAGTTCTCGAACCCGTAGGGTCCGCACGCTTAATGTTCGATGACGATATAGTATTATATGAGTTATGTGAGTTGGTGACTGAATGCTGTTCGGAGTCCCGGATGAGATCACGGACATGACGAGGAGTCTCGAAATGGTCGAGAGGTAAAGATTGATATATAGGACGATGGTATTCGGACACCGAAAGTGTTTCGGGGGGTACCGGGTACTTATCGGGTCACCGGAAGGGGTTCCGGGCACCCCCGGCAAAAGATATGGGCCTTATGGGCCAACAGGGGAAACACACCAGCCACAAGGGGCTGGTGCGCCCCCCATATGGGCCGGCCTAAGGAGGAGAAGGAAAGGGGAGAAGGAAAAGAAAAGTGTGGATTGAGATTCCCACTTCCTTCCCTCTCCCCCCCTCTTTCCTTCCCCCTCGGTTATATATGGCAGGGGGGCGCGGCTTGGGAGGGACTCCAAGTAGGATTCCTCCTACTTGGGCGTCTCCTATGGCTGCTCCTCCCTCCCTCCCACCTATATATATGTGGGAGGGGGGCGCCTAGCACACCCCAGACAATTGCATAGCCGTGTGCGGCGCCCCCCTCCACCGTTTACACCCCCGGTCATATTTTCGTAGTGCTTAGACGAAGCCCTGCGGAGATCACTTCACCATCACTGTCACCACGCCGTCGTGCTGACGGAACTCATCTACTACGTCGACGTCTTGCTGGATCAAGAAGGTGAGGGACGTCACCAAGCTGAACGTGTGCAGAACACGGAGGTGCCGTGCGTTCGGTACTTGATCGGTTGAAGCGCGAAGAAGTTCGACTACATCAACCGCATTGTGAAACGCTTCCACTTACGGTCTACATGGGTACATAGACACACTCTCCCCCTCGTTGCTATGCATCTCCATGGATAGATCATTGCGTGTGCGTAGAATTTTTTTTGTTTTCCATGCAACGTTTCCCAACAGTTCTTGGTGGTGTTCGGTGCTGGTCGAGACGCGGCTAGATGATGTGCTTAGGATAGGCTCCTTTGGGTTGTGTCTGTATTGTAGTGTGCGTGAGTGTGAAGTTTCAACTGCACTTGTTGTTCGCAGCAAGTTGTAGTCTCTTGTACTTGATATTCTGCCTTCTATAAAAATATGGTATGCCTAAGCGTACTCTCGAAAAAGAAATGTATACGTTGCCACTAAATTTCTCAAAACGGTGGATGCGCCAACAAGTCGTGCGGAGAAATTGAACAGATATCTCTACGACTAGTGCTCATTGTCGTTAGGACTGCTGTTAGAGTCCATTTAAAAATAAAAATGGGTTGGAACACATCATTCATAAGATTGCCATGATTTCTATGCATTTTGAGTTTTTGGGAATTAATTTGAAAATTTATAAACCCTAATTTAATTTAGGTATTTATCAAATAGTCAATATTAAGGCTATTCGCATAAAAGGTTTTCCAAACACGCAATGAGGATAGCAATTTTTCCCTATGATGTATAATCTATAATAGCCCTACTATTTTTTTGTGAAAGTTTCTAGATTTTTAGGATTTGAGTTGGTATTATTTAAACCCTATTCAAATTCATATATTTTTAAAATTATTCAAATTCATAGTTCAAATTATAGAAATAGCCACTGTTCACTGGGCCAAAGAGTGCAGCCCAGCCGGCCAGTCAGCCAGATTCGCCCCACGAACCAATAGCTTAGCCGAAGCGATACACACACGACGCGTGACGGTGCCCTACAACGGGGGTGGCTCACCCAAGGGAGCCCGGCGTCGAGTCTGCCCAGGGGCCCACGAGGCCTGGGGCCCAGATGAAACCGCAAGGAAGGCGCCGTAGACCTTCTTAGCAGCGGTCAGATTGCCTCTATCTACATGTAAACCCTAGTCCCAACCGTGTGTATAAGGAGAGGCTAGGGTTCCCTTGTAGACCATCTATTCCTAGACAGAACTCTCGGTAGCAATCTCATACTCCATTGTAAACCCCTCGCACGAGGTATCCCTCCACCATGAATAACGAAAGCAATCAGGATGTAGGGTATTACTCTACGGTGGCCTGAATCTGGGTAAAACCCTCGTGTGATCTCCGATCTGTGACTTCCGGCCGCGCTTGGACCCCTATCGAGGGACCTGATGATATTTTGCACCTTCAATGTGTTAAGCCCCAGTCGCACGATCGTATCATCATCCGACGGCTGACGATGCGCCCGAGCGTCGTAGCTACTAACAGGTGGGCCCATCCTAATCGTCGTCAACCTCCCACCCGATTTCGTCGAAGCACGACGTTGCCCACGTCGCCGCGCACGACCCCACATTTTTAAAATTTGTAAAATCGGGTGGATGCCAAGACCCTAACAGGTGGGCGTCGGCATCCAGCCGATTTACGTATTTGTGAAAGTTTTTTTAATAATGTTTTCATTTGTGTTTACATAGAAATAAAAGTGAGTGATCTATATAATAATAGCAAATAGGAAAATTTATGGTTGTGTCACTATATATCCAGCTCCAAAATGTAGATGTTGCCACTAAATTTCTCATAATTGTGGGTGTACCAACAAGTCGTGTGGAGAAATTGAATAGAAGCCTCTACGCGACGTTAGCTCTCGTTGTCGTTAGGTCTGCCCCAATTGTTGTTGCATTTTATCCCTTTCTTCCTCTACAGGCCCTATCATTGTGCCACATCATCGGCAACGAAGAGGAAACTAGTTTGACCCTTTCATCTGTTGTGGGTCCCACCATTTGGACACGTGATCAACAACAAAGAGGAGGCCCACCTGCAGCGCTCGAGTCCAACGATACATCCTCATCCATCATTCTCGTCTGGCCACCTCCGTGCACACCGTCGTGCACCTACACCCCTCGATCTAGATGGCTTGAAGCGAATCTTGTGGGGATGGATGCTGAGATGGCAGCGACAGCGGTGGATAGGCGGAATGCCGACGGGCCTAGCGATGCGGCTCTGCAGCTCCGTGAATGTGCTGTTTACCCAAAAAGACTTCCGCCCCGCTTTATATATAAAGTAAAAATCATCATCATCCGATAAAAACATACGCCACCACAACATACGCACACACCCAAGGTAGGATACATAGGCGCTGAGCGCATCAACACCACCCCTAGCACTATTGCGAAGAGACGAAGCCCCATACGACGAACCGTGGGCTCCAAGGCGGTGCCTTCAGGAAGGATACGACACTGGAGCGCCGCCACCGCCCGATCCGAAGATCAAAGTTTCCCCTGGAGCCACACGAAGGGCAGCGAGAGCTGCGATGATGCCTTCAAGAAGAGAACGAGCACCGCCGCTGTCGGTCCGTCCGAAGATAGAACGGGGTTTCACCCCGGCCAACACTCACCGCCACCGATCGCCACGGCCCGGCTACCATGCCGCCCACACAGCCATGGCCACCGGGCAGCACCAAGCCACGGGCTCTGCCCATGAGCACCGCGAAACCACCCCCAGGGCCGCCGCCCTGGCATCCAAGACCTTGACAACACCTCACCCGAGATCCGCTGCTACCCCAACCAAAGAGGCGAGCGGAAAGATCCCACCTTTCCCACCCCTGGGCAGCCCCAGCACCGAGACCCAGTAGGCCGGCCAAACCGAGCCTCTATCGACTCGTCCTGCAGCCCTGGGCGCGAGACGAGCTTGGTCCTACGGCACCATGTGCGAGACGAGGTCGGTCCTGCTGCACCGTGCGCGAGACGAGCTCGGTCCTACAACACCGTGCGCGAGACGAGCTCGGTCCTGCCACACCAGACGCGAGACGAGCGATGGACCGCCGCTGGGAGCGGGCCAGCCCTTCGACAGAAGTAGAGCCCGGACGACGAGAAGATGAAGCGAAGGTCGACACGGTCCGACCGCAGACGAGCCGACGCCGGAGTAGAGCCGGCCGTCGCCGCGGACAGAGCCGCCAAGCCACCGTGTAGCCACCGCGCCACCGAGAGGCCACCGCCCATGAGCCGGACCTCCCCGCGTTGCTGCCCACGGCCGGAGCAACAGCCACGCCAGGCCACTGCCCAACCCGCGTCAATCCCAAGCCAGATCCAGGACAAGCACGCCGCCACCCACCTCCACCTGCCACAGCCTACCTCCGGCCCCGACCAATACCAGAGGAGAGGTAAGCCGAGACCCACCCAGCTGCGCCGCCACCTCCGCCACCAGATCCACGATGAGGACAACCGCCCGCAGCCCGCACCCACCGCGACTGGATCCGACGGCCAGCCTTCACCACGCGGCCGTGCACCAGCAGGATGTGGCCCGTCGCGCCGCCACCGCACCCGTGCGCCACCACGAGCGCCGTTGCGATGCCGCGCGGAGGAGCCCCATGGGAGCGCCACCACCCAGTCCGGGGCTGTCGGCCCGCGCCGGCCTTCCCGCACGAAGGGACGAAAGGATCCCTGCCGCCGCCGGCAGCGACCGGGCTTCGCCTAGCCCCGCCCTCTGGCGGCGGCGAGGGAGGAGGAGATGAGAGGAGGGGGGCGCTGGCGGCAGTGGCTAGGTCGCTCTCCCCGTCGCCCGCGGGAGCGACGCGGGAGGAGATAAGGTTGCCCCTGAATGTACTGTTTGTCTCAAAAGGGTAAGACATCCACCCTTCCCTTGAACTAGTTTTGTGCTTTGAAGTGCATGATCATTCTCTGTTGCTTCGCGTAGGATGGGTACTACCTCCTGTTTCTTGTTGAAGATTCATCATACATGTGCGTGCAGCCATACCACCAATTTTTTTTTTGAAAGATCCACCTGATGCTGGCATTTTCATTGATCATAGCAGGAAGAAGTATGGAGAAATACAAAAGGGTGGTGTCGATCCGTAGATCAAGGGAAAAATGGAAAAAGAAGGAAAACAGCCCGGAGGCAGAGTACACTCTGGGCTAATCCCTCACAGCTATATCCCCAAAAGGGGGCTCGATGCAGTTAACTCCTGCCTGTCTCCAAAGTTCTAGCTCTGTCCTTATAGCAGCGACAATGTCCGTTTCTGATGCAATCTTTGCTCTGAAAGTGCACTCATTTCTTTCCTGCCAAATCTTCCATAATATGAGCATGGTTAGTGTTCTCATGGCTTTCCTGTAAATCGGTGGTGTTGCTTCAATCATGGCCAGGAAGATATCGCTTGACTTGGCGTTGGGGCGTCGGCCGTGCATGTCAAAACCCTGGCATCCGACCCAGGTGGCTGATCTTCTCCAGACAGCAAGAGCCACATTGCACTGCCAGAAAATATGAGTTCATGATTCAAGGTTTCGAAGGCAGCATTGGCAGAAGTACTGGTTTGGCCAGCCTCGTCTCTGTAAACGGTCATTTCACCATAGGCGGTCTTTGAGGAGGAGCCAGACAAAGAATTTTATGCGCCCCGGTGCCCAAGCTGTCCAAAAGAGCTTTCTGAATGGTGATTTGGTGTGCCCTTCGAACTGCATCCTGTAAGCTGAGGCCGTGCTATAGGTACCATCAGCCGAGAATTTCCATTTGATGCTATCTTCGTGGTCTTTGCGCAACGAGATACCTGATGAAGCGAGCCATCTTCTGAGGGCCACAAATTCATGGAGTAGATTGCTTGTGTTTCCATGAGCTAAGTCTGAAATCCATGTATCTTCAGAGAGAGCAGCTTTGACCGTTCTGTTTTTTCTTCACGAATGCTTGAACAATTGAGGGAATGAAAATCTCAAAGGCATTGATCCCGTCCATTGGCAGTTCCAAAAAGAGGCCAAAGCACTGTTGCCCAGTGTCACCGAGGTTGCAGCACTGAAAAGTTGCCTTTCCTTGTCCTCGCATGGGAGTTCAGTTCCTGCCCATGGCCGATCCTAGTGTCTCCTGGAGTTCCATAGCCAGCGCAGCCTCAGCGCTGAGCTGAACTTCTGCAGGTCATGTATCTCAAGACCTCCTTGGTCGATTGGAGAGCAGATAGCTAGCCAGTTCACCTTGCATTTTCCACCTGTCAGCTCTTTTTCTTGCTCCCAGAGAAAACGTCTCCGCGCTTTGTCCACTTCCTTGAAGAACTTTTTGGGCACTTTCAGGACCGCGATCGCGAACGTGGGCAGAGTACTGAGAATGCAACGCACTAGCACCCGTCTGCCAGCAATGGACATTAACCGTCCCTTCCATCCGGCCAACCTTGCCTTGATACGATCTAGTATGAACTGAAGTTGTACCAAGTGCAGACGGGACAGTGTGATTGGCAATCCAAGATAGCGCAGCTGGAATTCAGAGATTGAGCCTCCAAAATTCTGCAGGATCTCATCGAGGTTGAGCTCTTCACAACTAATGGGCGTTGCCATTGATTTTAGTGGATTTATCCTAAGTCTCGAGGCAGAACCAAAATCATCCAGGATGTGCATGAGGGTATCAATCTCCGTCTTGTCCGGGTTGGCAAAAAGTACAGCATCATCTGCATATAGGCTAACACGGAGCTTGACATCTCTTCCAGGAAGCGGCGACAGTAAGCTTTCTTCAGTAGCCTTCTCAATGAGCCGGTGCAGAGCATCAATTGCTATAATGAAGAGTAAAGGTGACAGGGGGTCACCCTGCCGAAGGCCCTGTCGATGGGTGATCGCAGGTCCCTGTCGGCCATTCAGCATGAAGGAGGAAGAAGATGTCGACAGCAGCCAGGAGATCCAGTCTCTCCATCTGTTACTGAATCCAAGTGCCTGCAGGAGGTCCAGGAGGTACTCCCAGGAGACGTTGTCAAACGCTCTGGCAATATCAAGCTTTAAGAGAAGGGCCAGTTTTCTCTTCCTGTGGAGCGATCTGACCGTGTTTTGAACATATAAGAAGCTGTCATTGATGCCTTTGAGCTGAGGAAAGCAGATTGCGCTGGCGAGATGATGTCATTTACTACAGCAGCTAGCCTAATGGACAAGACCTTTGCCACTAACTTTGCTATGGAGTGTATTAGGCTAATAGGTCTGAAATCGGAGATCTTGTCAGCTCCGCCTCTCTTTGGAATTAGGGCAACTAGGCCGATGTTCAGCTGTATGAGATTGCCTCCAGCAATCCTGTAGAACTGATCAAAAGCTTGCATGATGTCACCTTTGATCGTATTCAAACTTGTTGTGAAGAAGACTCCTATGAAACCATCAGGCCCCGGTGCCTTTTCCGCCGGTGAGTCCTTGATCGCGGCCCACACCTCTTCAGTAGTGAAGGGGTTATCCAGCCCTCTGTTCTGCACCGACGGGAGGTGGAGCTGCTCCCAGTCCACCACCATTGATCGTGGGGCCTTTGTGCCAAGCACAGAACTGAAATGCTCGGTGATCAGCTGCTCCTTCTCTGCATGTGTGGTGGCAATGGTGGCGTCAGTGTGTAGGGAGTGAATGAAATTTTTTCAACGCTGCGAGCACATCTTTGCATGAAAGAACTTTGTGCTTGCGTATCCCACTTTGAGCCATGTTACTCTAGACGCCTGCCTCCTTCTTGCTCGCTCGATCGCCGCCAGGCCTAGGAGCCGCTGTTTTAGCATCTTTCTTAGGTTGAACTCGGCAGTGGATAGGGCTCTCCTTTCTTGTGCCACATCAAGGCGCAGGATGACCTCCATGGCTATGCGGAACTGCATCTTGGCATCGCTGAAGAGGGATTTGCTCCATATCTTGAGGTCTTTTGTAGTCCGGTCCAATCTGATCTTCAGCTTGGCGAACGCACAGGGGTGGTTGACGGGTCTGCTCCAGGCTCGGTCTACGGTTTCAGCAAGTGAGAGAACTTTGGCCAGAAGGCTTCGAATCTGAAGCGCGCTCGTCGCAGGGGGAGGGCAGCCATGTCCGCGAGCAGCAGCGGACAGTGATCTGAGCAGGCTGTTGACGCTGCCATAAGCGCATAGGAGGGAAACAGGAGCTCCCAGCTTGTGTTGCAAAAGAACTTGTCAATACTGACTAGAGTTGGTCTTTCTCTCTCATTACTCCACGTAAAACATCTGTTTTTGCACTTTATTTCCTTCAGTCCTGCAGCGTCAATAGCGGCTCAAAATTTTCCCATAATTCTTTGGTTGATGTTGAGGTTGTTTTTGTCTCTTGATTCGTAGATCATATTGAAATCTCCGTTGATCAGTCAGGGCTCGCTCGGTGGTGGTGCAGAGGCAGTGATTTCAGCGAGGAAGGCATAATGACCTGTTCCATCCGCAGGGCCGTAGACGGAGGTCAGCCAGAAACCAGTGCCAGCCTGCAGGAGGTCGACTTTGGCCGTGATCGCGAATGCCCCCACAGCATGTGAGGTTATCCTAGCCACTTCCGGGTTCCAGAGGATCGCCACTCCTCTGGTAGCGATGGCCAGCAGGACGATGCATCCCGAGAGGTTTGCGCCACCGATTTCTCTAACTAGTTGCGGGTCCCAAACGTCGATCTTAGTTTCCTGGAGGCAGAGTATAGCTGTTCTAAGGGATGCAACTACTTCGCCTACTGCAGATCTCTTCGCAGGTGAGTTGAGGCCGCGGACGTTCCAACACAGAATTGGTGGGTTGTCAT
Source organism: Thinopyrum elongatum (assembly GCA_011799875.1). NCBI lineage: Eukaryota > Viridiplantae > Streptophyta > Magnoliopsida > Poales > Poaceae > Thinopyrum > Thinopyrum elongatum. The sequence continues at coordinate 151,657,172 of CM022302.1, read as the reverse complement.
TCATGGGGACACAGATGATTTCTTCAATGGCTATCATTACTATTGAGCACAAGGCCAAGCAAATACACCATCCAACTAGCATGGGAGCAACGGTGACCACCAATAGGCCCCAGAACACACCATTCCCAAGATAACCTCTGAACTAAAACTGAATCTAAAGCTACTGAGCCTAACTCAAGCCAGATTAAGGCCAACCGCCATCGGAGACTAATACAATTGTAGGGTCGTACTACCATCACTAAACATTGGCCTCATCGGCAGCTCCATCGCCAGCCGCCACCAGCAAGGCGTCTTTGTTTAGACGTGTGAGCCTGGCAATGGCGCTGATGTCCGCTTCAGAGAAAGGCTCGTCGAAGCGCTTGATTAGGGCGTCTACGACTTTCTTGGTCATCCTGTCGTTTGGGCCGAGCACTCCGAGCTCCTTGACGAGGCGTAGAGCAGCGCGGTTTGCCACCGGTCCCAGGTGCGCACTCTTGGCCTGGCGGGCACTCTGGCGTACTCGCACCGAGGTCGCTCTAGATTTTGGTGGTGCTAACGGGTGAGGGAGTCCTGGATTAAGGGGTACTTGGGCGTCCGGGCTACGTAATGTGGGCCGGACTGATGGGCCATGAAGATACAAGACAAAAGACTCTCTCCCGTGTCCGGATGGGACTCTCCTTTGCGTGGACGGCAAGCTTGGCGTTCGGATATGAAGATTCCTTTCTCTGTAACCGACTTTGTACAACCCTAGCCCCCTCCGGTGTCTATATAAACCAGAGGGTTTAGTCCGTAGAGACAAGGATAATCACAATCATAATCAGACAGGCTAGACTTCTAGGGTTTTAGCCATTACGATCTCGTGGTAGATCAACTCTTGTAATACTCATATTCATTAAGATCAATCAAGCAGGACGTAGGGTATTACCTCCATAGAGAGGGCCCGAACCTGGGTAAACATCGTGTCCCCCGTCTCCTGTTACCATCGACCTTAGACGCACAGTTCGGGACCCCCTACCCGAGATCCGCCGGTTTTGACACCGACATTGGTGCTTTCATTGAGACTTCCGCTGTGTCGTCGCTAGAAGACTCAATGGCTCCATCAATCATCCGCAACGATGCTGCCTTGAGGGAGGTCTTTCTCCCCGGCCAGATCTTCGTATTCGGCGGCTTCATGCTGCGGGCCAACTCGCTTGGCCATCTAGAGCAGATCGACAGCTACGCCCCTGGCCGTCAGGTCAGGTTTGGAAGCTTGAACTATGTTGCTGATATCCGCGGAGACTTGATCTTCGACGGATTCGAGCCCATGGCAGCCGCTCCCTGCCACCGTGATGAACATGACCTAAATCTGTCATCGGACCATACCCGGGAGATAGCTCCTGTAACTGCCCTGGCCCTAGATCCGGAGCAGATTGCGCCATCCGAGGACGGGAAGCTCAACCCCGCCACGGAAGCCGCAGACTCAGCGGCGTTGGAGCCGCACACAGACCCAACTTCGAACGAGATCTGTGTCACCGGAACCTCGGACTCGTCTCCGGCAACAGTTTCCGAACCGCGTGTGTCCGCGCCCGTCGAGCTCAATCGGGCACCGATCGTCGAGTTCAGCTCCGTGGACATCTTCCGACACTCACCTTTGGGTGATGTGCTTAACTCATTAAAAACCCTCTCCTTAGCGGGGGACTCGCAGCCGAACTATATCCGGTTTGAACTGGGGGCTGAGGACAGAGAATTTCGCTTCCCACCCACCGCCCACTTCATTGCCACTGTCGAAGATTTAACCGACATGCTCGATTACGACTCCGAAGACATGGACGGTATGGACGCCGATGCCGGAGAGGAGCAGGCCCAAAACCCGCCGTTTACTGGGCGCTGGACAGCCACCTCCTCGTATGACGTGTACATGGTGGATACCCCCAAAGAGAATAACGGTGATAACAAGAAAGATCCAGTCGAGGATACACCTCCTGAGACACGGCCAAAGTGCCGACGTCAGCGGCGCCGCTCTAAATCACGTCGTGGAAAAGACAGCAATACCGACACGAGAGAGAACAATACTCCGGATGAGGCCGAAGACAAAGAAGATCCCGTCGAGCCGACTTTCGAACAGGACGATAGGGAAGATGGGCAAGCCAGCCCTGATGAATAGGCCATAAACGAAGACTCGGAGGACAGCAACTATCTTCCACCCTCCGAAGATGAAGTGAGCCTCGGCGACGAAGACTTTATCGTGCCTGAGGAACCCGTCGAGCAGGAGCGCTTTAAGTGCCGGCTAATAGCCACTTCAAAGAGCCTGAAAAAGAAACAACAGCAGCTTCAAGCTGATCAGGATCTACTCAACGACAGATTGACTGATGTCCTGGCAGCCGAGGAATACGGATTCGAGCGCCCCATTAAAAGTTATCCGAGGCGTAAACTGCTACCCCAATTCAACGACGAGGCACTTAAGCCCATGCCATCAACACATAATGCGGCTGACCGACCACCACGTGGCCGGGACAAAGCGGCAACTCAAGCCGAACACCAGCCCATACTACCTTGCCGCAAAAGCAAAGACATAACAGCCCGGGGTCATACATATGACCTACGGCAGGACCTGGACAATAGAGCAGGTCAGTCCAGATCAATCTACGGATCGCGGGGGCATGCCCTGGCGCGCAACGACGGCTATCAAGCCAGACGTGACAAACATAACCACGCCCAGGCCGAAGACTGCCGACGAACTCAATCCGAGCTACGTCGCGACGTGGCCCGATATAGAGGCGCCGCACACCCCCTCTGCTTCACTGATGAAGTAATGGAGCACGAATTCCCAGAAGGGTTTAAACCTGTAAATATCGAATCATATGATGGAACAACAGATCCCACGGTATGGATTGAGGATTTTCTTCTCCATATTCATATGGCCCGCGGTGATGACCTTCACGCCATCAAATACCTCCCATTAAAACTCAAGGGGCCAGCTCGGCACTGGTTAAACAGTCTGCCTGAAAACTCTATTGGCAGCTGGGAGGACTTGGAAGACGCCTTCCGCGACAACTTCCAAAGGTACATATGTACGACCTCCGGATGCCGATGACTTAAGTCACATAGTTCAACAGCCTGGAGAGTCGGCCAGGAAATTCTGGACTAGGTTCCTAACTAAAAAGAACCAGATCGTCGACTGCCCGGATGCCGAAGCCCTAGCGGCCTTTAAGCATAGCATCCGCGACGAATGGCTCGCTCGTCACCTCGGCCAAGAAAAACCGAAGTCCATGGCAGCCCTCACGGCACTCATGACCCGATTTTGTGCGGGCGAGGATAGTTGGCTAGCTCGTAGCAATAACAATGCAAGCGACGCCGGTACCTCTGAAGCCAAGAATGGCAATGGCAAGCCCCGACGCAGCAGGCACAAGCGCCAAAGCAATGGTGGCACTGCCGATGACACGGCGGTCAACGCCGATTTCAGTGGCTCCAAGTCCGGCCAGCGGAAGAAGCCATACAAAAGAAACAATACGGGCTCATCCAGCTTGGACCGCATACTCGATCGTCCGTGCCAGATTCAGGGTACCCCTGATAAACCAACCAATCATACCAACAGAGACTGTTGGGTTTTTAAACAGGCCGGCAATTTAAATGCCGAACACAAGGAGAAGGGGTCGCAAAGCGAGGACGATGACGAGGAGTCCCGTCCGCCGAACACAGGAGGGCAGAAGAAGTTCCATTCCCAGGTTAAAATGGTGAACATGATATACGCCACTCATATCCCCAAAAGGGAGCGCAAACGAGCGCTCAGGGACGTCTACGCGATGGAGCCATTCGCCCCAAAGTTCAACCCATGGTCTTCCTGCCCGATCACCTTCGATCGCAGGGACCATCCGACCAGTATTCGTCATGGCGGCTCAGCCACACTGGTCCTTGATCCAATTGTTGATGGATTCCATCTCACGCGCGTCCTCATGGACGGCGGCAGTAGCCTGAACCTGCTCTATCAGGATACAGTGCGCAAAATGGGCATCGATCCCTCAAGGATCAAACCCACAAAAACTACCTTTAAAGGAGTCATACCAGGTGTAGAGGCCCGCTGTACGGGCTCAATCACACTGGAGGTTGTCTTCGGATCCCCGGACAACTTCAGAAGCGAAGAATTGATCTTCGATATTGTCCCCTTCCGCAGTGGCTATCATGCACTGCTCGGACGAACCGCATTCGCTCGATTCAATACGGTGCCACACTATGCTTATCTCAAGCTCAAGATGCCGGGTCCACGCGGTGTCATAACAGTTAATGGAAACACGGAGCGCTCCCTCCGTACTGAGGAGCACACCGCAGCCTTGGCAGCGGAAGTACAGAGCGGCCTTGCCAAGCAGAATCTTAATTCAGCGGCCAAACTCCCGGACACTGTCAAGTGGATCCGGACTGCTCCGCAGCATAACAGTCCGGCTCGTCAGGAGTTAGACTAGCAATCTGGCCTCCGTCTCCGTCCCGGCCAAATGGCGGCATACGTACCAAGCGTACATAACTACGCACTTAAAATACCATGGGCATAGACGGAGGCATAACTATATTGTGGTCCATAATACGGCTCGACCTCCCCTGGATACATGTACTCTCACTCTTTCTTTTTCATCCTTTTCAGGTTTTCCACAGGCCCCTCAAGACGGTCTGATCATCGGTCCTTTCGAAGGATAGATACACCAAGATAGCAAGAAGCATTGCGGTATGCGGGAATCTCTAGGAAGTCTTTTTGACGGTCACTCTACCTGTTCTTAGGACCCTCATGCAGCTCTCCCTTGGTCATGGCATGGAAAATAGCCCTGTTGCTTATCGCACTACTTATACGCTTTTACGTATCCATAAATTTGTAATGGAAATAGTTCGCGGCCCAACTTCTGCGGCACTAGCTTACTACTTTTTTTCTTATCCATTGCACCCGTACACTTTGGTACGGCCTAAATTTGCCAGGGGCTTTATTGCGCCCGATAATACGGCAACAAAGTTTGAACACTTTTTATAGTATAGTTCGGCACCCCGAATTTAGCATTATATGCATTGGCTCCGAATCATGTCTTTGGTCAATAGTTGGGTTGCCCGGCTCCTGTGCTTACTACCTTACGTTCCGCTATATCGGCTAGGGTAGTAAAGGGAGAACTACTGCGATTGTGCCTTGGTTCGTCCGGATGAGCACCTCAGTAGAGAAAGCAGAAAACTGACTGTCATGATGCGGCATGAGCCGGTCAGCTCTTCGGAGGTTACAAATCTTTTGCGATTTTTTCCGCATTATGCGACGAATCGGTCTTTACCCGATCCAGTGTTTACAGCACCCTAGTTCGGATTCACGAATACTAGGGGCTGCGCCTAAATTTCTATAAAACTCCTATGGCTAAGTGAGGGTGATAAAGCCACATAGTCCGGTTGCCTGGTTCGTTGCGCTAAACACCTCCTTCAAGGACCAAACTTTGGATAAAGAGTGTTTAGATTTTATCCCGAACACCCCCGTACTACCTACGTGGGGGCTTAAGCCGACGACTGGCCAATTCTCAGATTTAATAAAACTGCCGCACAGGAGGAAAAATCTTGATATAAACAACTAACATTATATTACATATCAGTTTCGTTTTATTGTGCAGGACAGGATAACATATTCATCCGAAGATAATGTCTTTTGCACACTGCTCCGCTACAATGCGGGATCCCTCCAGGACATCATCAAAATATCGCTCGGGCGTGCGGTGCTCCTTGCCCACGGGCGGTCCCTCGGTCGCGAGCTTGACGGCGTTCATCTTCACCCACTGTATCTTGACACGGGCGAAGGCCATCCGCGCACCTTCGATGTAGACCGACCGCTTGATGGCATCAAGCCGAGGGCAGGCAGCAACCAGTCGCTTCACGAGCCCGAAGTAGCTTTGGGGTATGTCTTCGGCAGGCCATAAGCGGATTATCAAATCCTTCATGGCCAATTCGGCCGCCCTATGCAGTTCGGTCAGCTGTTTCAGCTGATCGCTAAGGGGCACCGGATGCTCTGGCGCAAGGTATTGCGACAAGAACAGCTTTTCCGTTGAGCTCCCCTCTTCGGCTCGGAAGAAATCCGCAGCATCTGCAATGCTGCGCGGCAGATCCGCAAACGCTCCTGGAGAACTCCAAATCCGGGTCAGTAAGAGGTACCTTTCCTTCACAAATTTGCTTTGCATTATAAAGGCCTTACCCGCCGCGATTTTCCTGGCCTCTTGGATTTCCTGGAGGGCGCCCTGGGCTTCAACCCGGGCTTCTTGTGTGCTTTGGTGGGCCTTAGCAAGCTCGGACTCTTGATCCGTCATCTTGCGCTCCAAGGACTCGCATTTCTTTACAGCGTCCTGGAGCTCTTGTTGGACCTCACTGACCCTGGCCTCGTGTTTTTCGCGGACGGATTGTTCCTCCGCCGCTCTCTTCTAGGCCTCGGCCAGCGCCTTTTTAAGGGCCTCCACCTCAGTCGTCGCTCCTACAAATATCATGGCACTATGGTCAATGCAAATCATCTATCCTTTCTGATATACAGAAGGTCATGGCATACCTTGCTTATCCTCCATCTACTTTTTCACATGGCCGAGTTCTTCCTCGGCCCGCTCCAGACTCTGCTTCAATCCGGAGACTTCGGCAGCACGAGAGGTCGCAGCCAGCAGCGATGCCTGCTTTTTCACATAGACATGTATGGTTAGTCTCCTGCGAAAATTGTTTGATCCTCTGTCCGGCTTTTCTTTTCGACCACCGGACAGTGTCTCAGGGGCTACTGTCTATACTGTGATATTCTTTTTACATAATTACGTTTCATACCTCAAAACCTGTTAGAAGGCTTGTGCAGGCTTCGGTCAGTCCGCTCTTCGCGGACTGAATTTTCTCAATCACCGTACCCATAAGGGCACGGTGTTCCTCTACAATGGAAGCACTTCGCAGCGCTTCCAGTAGGGTGTTCGGTGCCTCTGGTTGGACAGAGGTCACCGGAGAAATGGGCACACCCCCTTCTTTCGAGGGAGGCTGCTTGCCGGATTCTGGAGCCGTATTGGTCTCCGGGATCGTATTCGGCTGGGGGCCGAATTGGACCTGGCCCCCATTGCCAGGCTCCATGGGGATTTGCTCCCCCATGTGTCCGGCGGTCGAGGTTTCATCCTCTGGCGCCGCGCTGACGGCCTCCTGCGTCTCTCCCTGGCCTGGGATCCTTTGGGACAACACCTCGGTGTCATCCATGGCCTTGGGAGAGGAGGCCGCCGGAAGGGACCCGCTGTCCATCACCTTCGGGTCCAGCGAATTTCCCGAGGAGGAGTATCGCTCGAGGTTGGAACGAACCGGACTGCAAGTACATGATTCAACATGTTGAAACTATGGAGACAAGAGGCTGGATATATGAATGAGTCAGGGTCTTTGAGTACTCACGATCCGGCCAGGGGCTTATCTCGGGGGCGCCGCTCTGGGCTGCTGTCGACATCCCACGCGGAGTTATCCGCGAGGGAGACCTTCCCCTTCTTGGACGCCTCTGCCTCCAGATTTATGGAGGCCGCCCTTTTCTTCCTTCCCCCCTCAAGGGGAGAGTTGCTTTCCTCCTCCTCCTTGTCATCCTCTACGGCGGAGGAGTGAGTTTCGGCGTCTTCGGACGTCGCGTCCGAAGTTCCCTTGCAACGGAGGCTACTTCTGGTCTCCTTGGCCTTTTTCTTGGCCTTCTTCTCCGGCGCCTGGTAGGGCGCTGGTTCCTCGGGCAGCGGAGCCGGACACTTGTTCTGCTCTGCCTTCTTCGTCCAGACCTGAAAAAAATAAATAGGGAGGCTTAGGTATTTTCCCTGAGCAAGCAAGTAAAGGATACACCTTGAAAGCACGAAAAGCTTACCGGACTGGCGGGATGGGCCAGGTCATGCCCGCGGTCCTCGGTCGTCTCCGGCCATTTCTCGCTAGCCTTAAAAAGCACCTTCCAGATGTCTTCGTGCGTAGTTCCGAAGAACTGTTGCAAGGTCTGTTGCTCGGCCGGATCGAACTCCCACAGATGGCAAGTCCGGCTTTGGCATGGAAGGATCCGGCGAACTAGCATCACCTGGATCACATTGACAAGCTTGATGTTCTTGTCTACCATGCTCTGGATACGCGCCGCAGCGCTGTCAGCTCGTCCGACGACGACCAATTCAGGCCCTTCTCTAGCCAGGAGGTGAGCCGCATCGGGGCTCCGGACTTGAATTCGGGAGCCGCGGCCCAGGTAGCGTCACGGGGCTCTGTGATATAGAACCACAGTTGTTGCCACCCTTTGACGGTTTCCACAAAAGTACCTTTGGGCCATGTGACGTTGGGCATCTTGCTCACCATGGCGCCTCCGCACTCTGCGTGTTGACCATCCACCACCTTCGGCTTCACATTGAAGATCTTGAGCCACAGTCCGAAGTGGGGTGGGATGCGGAGGAAAGCCTCGCACACGACAATAAATGCCGAGATGTTGAGGAAAGAATTTGGGGCTAGATCATGAAAATCTAGCCCGTAGTAGAACATGAGTCCGCGGACGAAAGGGTGGAGAGAAAACCCTAACCCGCGGACGAAGTGGGGGATGAACACCACCCTCTCATGAGGCTTGGGGGTGGGGATGATCTGTCCCTTGGCCGGAAGCCGATGGGCGATTTCCTTGGCCAAATACCCCGCCTCCCGGAGCTTCGTGATGTCCTTCTTGACGGAGGAGGCCATCCACTTGCCTTGCGCTCCGGATCCGGACATGGTCGGAGTGCTTCTTTGAGGCGGAAAAGATGAGAACTTGGGCGCTGGAGCTCGAGAATGGAGAGGCAGAGAAAGAGAAGGCGTGGGTGAAAGGGGTGAATCCTTATCTCCTTATAAAGACAGTGAATATCAAGCGCCTCCCCACTCGCCTTAAAACTCGCCTATTCCCAAGGGCCGTGCAGATGGCACGATTGGATTACCCACGCCCGTATTGATGAAAATCCCGTAATAAAGAAACACGATCTCTGCTGTGACAAGGCGTGCCACTGGAAACCGCATCTTAAAGGAACATGGTATCACGTTATAAAAAGTTGTCAGCGGATAGGATTCATGAAATATTATACTCTCTGCGGTTATGTGTGGTACTTGCTTTGCAGAGCCGGACATGTTTTCTGCGCTCGAAGTCTGTTTTGGTGTATTCGGAGGAGGAACCCGCCTTGCAATGCCGAAGACAATCTGCGCGCCGGACACATCGTCATTGAAGCCTGGTTCAGGGGCTACTGAGGGAGTCCTGGATTAAGGGGTCCTCGGGTGTCCGGGCTACGTAATGTGGGCCGGACTGATGGGCCATGAAGATACAAGACAGAAGACTCTCTCCCGTGTCCGGATGGGACTCTCCTTGGCGTGGACGGCAAGCTTGGCGTTCAGATATGAAGATTCCTTTCTCTGTAACCGACTTTATACAACCCTAGCCCCCTCCGGTGTCTATATAAACCGGAGGGTTTAGTCCGTAGAGACAAGGATAATCACAATCATAATCAGACAGGCTAGACTTCTAGGGTTTTAGCCATTACGATCTCGTGGTAGATCAACTCTTGTAATACTCATATTTATTAAGATCAGTCAAGCAGGACGTAGGGTATTACCTCCATAGAGAGGGTCCGAACCTGGGTAAACATCGTGTCCCCCGTCTCCTGTTACCATCGACCTTAGACGCACAGTTCGGGACCCCCTACCCGAGATCCGCCGGTTTTGACACCGACGACGGGCGGAGTGGGGGTACATCAGCGAGCAGCGGTGGCTCGACATCCCTGAAGAGGCGGCGGGGGGCCGGAGCAGCGCCGGCGTCTTTGATCTCCAGAGCACACAGCCGCTACATTACAGCACCGAGGTGGACCTCCACCGTGTGTGCGGGCTGCGGCGTGTGGCAGTTGAACTGACCCGGGCTGGATAACGGACCAGCCAGGGTTGGCCCAAAAACATCAGCCGGTTCTGTTGTCTTAGCCTGCACCTCGTCTTGCTTCTCTGAGAACTGAAGGGGGGCCGGGACCAGTTCGTCCACCGTGGCCTCCAGCTCGGCCGCCATGCAGTCAACGTGGTCTCTTGTCTTGGTTGGGTGCTTGGCATTGGTGAAGAAAGTGTCAACGGGGTCGTCGTCGGCCATGGTCTGTGTCTTGCAGCCTCGTGGATCAGCGTCAGGGGCAGGAGAAGTATCCTTGCTGGAGCGGGAGCTTCTGCGTCCCCTGCCGTCTTCCTTGTGATGTTTTCCGGGTGGCGAGCGACTGTGCTGCCTCTCCACAGGGGCCTTGTCCTTGGCCGCATCCTTGGCTGGGGCTTGCTGTGAGCTGTGCCCACGTCCCAGCAGCGTGTCCCTCCAGGACCGCCTGCCAGGCCTGTCTCCGTCTTGGTCGCGGCATGCCCCTGCAGCCCGAGCTCACCACTGGGGGCTGCTGCTGGGGACGGTGATGCTCCGGCTGCTGTCCGTCTTCAACTTTCATGGTCCAGGTGCCAGGGTACACCAGCGGCAGCTGCCCGTCCTCAGTGTCGGAGTCGGAGGACGGCAGACCGCTTTGGCCCGAGTGCGAGGAGCCTGGGGAGCGCCTCGTCCAGTCTTCTACTCGATCCACATGGATCAGCATCTGGTGCTGCATAGCACCGGGTGGTGGTGCAACTCGGCGGTCTGGCGACGAGAATCCGTTCATCTCCTCGACCCGCCCCGCGCCGCGTGGGAGCCGCCAGAATGTGTGCTTGGTGGGTATGTGCGCCATGTCCCACACCCACACCCAGCAAGCGAACGTCTTCATGTGGCCGCGTTCAAGTGTGCGGCTGTCGAGGTGGTCGACACGCACAAGCTTGCCGAAGATCTCCTCGACCCCCTCCAGGGACCAGTACTGCATGGGGACGTCCTCGATGATGCAACGGACGTGGAGGTTGAAGGTTTCGGAGGTGGCGTGGTCGTTCTCCGTCCACGGCTCGATGCGGAAGTCGGCGCCCTCGACGCGCACTGAGCCCAGCCGGACGGCGTTGTCGTGGTGAGCCGGCTGGGTGAAGACGACAAAGTAGTCCTCGGGGTGGTGCAAGGTGATGCGCAGGTGGCGCTACTGGATGCACAGCCGCTCCTCCAACGCCCTCCCAATCGCCATGGGGGAGGCATTGTTGACACCCCCCACCGCCTGCAGCGTCACCGCGTGGTGCCGGAGGAAGAAGATGGCCTGCTCGGCAGACGGGGAGGAGACAGCCACCGAGTGGCTGACGCGGGGCCTGCGCGCCGGATCGACGAGGCTGAGCTGGGCCGCCATGCTAGTCGAAGACGGGGTCCGCGTCGCCGCAGGAGCCGTCGAAGGGAAGCGGAGGCGCTGCCTCACCGGCGCCCAGGAAGGCACCTGACCCAGGCGATTTGAAGCTCTACCACTGGGGCCGCCGTTCTTGGGATTTTGCGGGCACTCTCTGCCAAAGTGACCTGGGAGCTCACAGATGATGCAATGAACTGGATCTCTATAGTCTCTACGGGGATGGTGCTTGCTGAGGCAACGGAAGCAGCGACCCTTGAAACGGCTTAAGAAGGCCTCCCGCCCCGGATTGGCCCTGCGGGGAGGCGGCCGGTCCAAAGAGTGTTGCCGGGCGCGCGCGCCAGCGACCGCCAGGTCAAGGGATGGGCGCGGGCATTTACGGGATCGGACCTCCGTCCATTCACCGTCCATGCCCGAATTAGCAAGCTCAGCGGCAGGTGAGGGCACAATAACTATCGATTTTAGCCGAGGAAGTGGTTGCATGCCTGGATCCGCCGGGGAGGAGCCCTCATCGCCTCGGGAGCCGCCGCCCGCAGCAGGAGACGCGGCGTCGAAACCGGATCTGGCGACGACGCACTAGGGGACAACTGGGTTTCCAGCACCATGGAAGGACCGGGGGACACAGGGGGGCTGGCTCCCCCGCCATCAATGCTCCGGCGTGCCCGGGATCTATGGGAAAGAGGAGAGTTTGGTGGCCGCTACGGCTGGAGTGGCCCGCGGCGCAGAGGGGGCGGAGCGGGAGTGGGTGCTCAGCTCAGCAGCGTGAAAGAGTTGTAGCTGCCAGCCCGCCATACCACAATATAAGTTTATCTTTTAATATAAGTTTATCGAAAAAGGCTTTCGCCCCGTTTATAGATAAAGAAATGATCATCCATAATCTGATACAAACGCACGCCACCACAATACACGCACACACGCAAGGTAGGATACATAGGCGCTGAGCGCAGCAACACCACCTCAAGCACTACAAAATTTACCGGGGTCCTCAAGCGTGAACACACCACCATGAAGATATGAAGCCGCATACGACGAACCGTGGGCTCCAAGACGACACTTTTGGGAAGGTTACGACACCGGAACGCCGCCACTGTCGACCCGAGGATCAGAGTTTTCCCTGGGGCAACACGACTGGCAAAGAGAGCCGCGACAACGCCTTCAAGAAGGGAACAAGCTACGCATCCGCTGTTCCGTCCGAGGATAGAGCAGGTTTTCACCGCGTCCAACACTGATCACTGCCGCCGAACGCCACACCACGGCGACCAAGCCGCCCACACGGCCATGGCCGCCAGGCAGCATCGAGCCACGGGCTCTTCCCATGAGCACCGCACTCCCACCACCAGGGCCGCCGTCCCGGCATCCAAGACCTTGACACCACCTCACCTGAGACCCGCCGCTACCCCAACCAAGGATACGAGCGGAAAGGACCCGTCTTTCGCACCCCTGGGCAGCCCCCAGCGCCAAGACCCAATAGGCCGGCCAAAACTGGCCTCCATCGACCCGTCCTGCGGCACCGGGCATGAGACGAGCTCGGTCCTGCTGGCGGGCGCGAGACGAGCTCGGTCCTTCAGCCGGGTGCGAGACGAGCTCGTTCCTACCACACCGAGCGCAAGACGAGCGATGAACCGCACCTGGGAGAGGGCCAACCCTTCGATGAAAAAAGCGCCCGGACGACGAGGAGAGGAATCGAAAGTCGAAACGGGCCGCCTACAAAGGAGCCGACGCCGCAGACGCCCCGCCGAGCTGCCGTGATGCCGACCCGACGAATGGAAGCCTCCACGCCCAGAGGACAGAACCACCTCACCGATGCCGCCCACAGCTAGAGCAGCCACGCCGGGCCACTGCCCCAACCCGCGCCGCCCGTCGGAAACCTTGCGTCAGATCCGGCCTGAGCACACCGTCGCCACCTCCACGCACCCAAGGGCGTGACCAGCACCAGCACCACCCTGCCGGCTGCCCCAGCACCAACCACGCCCGCCACCCCCACGCGCCGCAGCCAGAACTGTCACGCACATGTTGCACCACCCCGGCACGGGCGAGCGCGCGAGCACCCACGCAGCCACCGCAGCGAGGACGCCCACCCGCGCCACCGGCGCCGCCGTGCGCCTCCCCGCCACCACGCGCCGAGCGTCGCGCCTCCGCAAGCCACCGCGTCCCGCGCCTCGCTGCACCCACCGAGGGGAAGAGGACCCCGCCGCCGCCCACGCAAGCCAGGCTTTGCCTAGCCGCGCACACCGGCGGCAGCGAGGGAAACGGAGGGCAGGGAGGGGACCACGGGTGGCGGCGGCTAGGGTTTCGCCCTGCCGCTCATGGGAGCGGGCGGAGCGAAGGGGAAAGTCTCAGTCGTGTCCACCACCATAAGTTTTTTCTGCGGTTTTCTTCACCATAGTGATCAAGTCAAACCTCCAGCAGCACTAAACAAGAAATTTAAGTATTGATATTGCCCACTCTTACTGCTGGTTAGCTTGATAGAAAGCTGTTCGACCAAAAGGTAAACTTAAACTCACTATTATAAAAGGCCAACACATAGCCCGACTAAGCATTAGGCTCCAGCAACCGCCCCGCCTAATCACCTACAGTAACACCGAAATCATCTGCAAGGAATAGCATGGCAGGTGTAATAATCAAAGAAGGCCACAGCTCATTCGGTGACATAGGTGAATAACTGAATAACTGAACATACCAAACATCTGTTTTTGATGATTTTTTGGTCAGAATGTCGGTGTGGGTTTTTAGAATATGTAGCCAGATGGTGGATTATTAGCGACTCAAGCTCAGATCTGTAAACATGTTATGTACTCCCTCCATAAACTAATATAAGAGCATTTAGATCACTACTTTAGTGATCTAAACGCTCTTATAATAGTTTACAGAGGGAGTACTAAGCAAGTTGAGGTCTTGAGGCTAACTGCAAAATTCCTCAAGAATTGACTCTTCACAGTGCTTGACTCTGCCAAGGATGGGTTAGTTTTCTAGGAATTCGGAGCAGATGGCCTCAAGAGTCGAGCCTCCAACATAATGTGATTTGGCCCCTCACCGAAGCTTAGGCCACTTCTCCACTACCCTTTTAGTGAACTGAACACACTCTAGGGGGATGCAGGAACCAAACTCGCCAAAGAATTCAGGTGCAAACTTTTGTGCCCTCAAGATCGTTGGCATTTTAGTATATGACCTAGTACTAACTTATACCGTTCTTCAACTCTCAACAACAGGGTAAACAAGCACAATAGGCTTTACAAATATTGTAAGATTTATTTACAGCACAGTCTTACAAATATATGAGCCAGACATAAACCAAAGCTAAATAACAAAATTATTCAGGAATAAAAAGATCAACATAACAGAAACCGATGTCGACTACTTGGTATACTTGCTTCACTAGCGTACTGGCAACAGCAAACATAGATAATTATCACGACACTTACATCTTGTTTCATCTTCATTTAGTGTGGCATCATTAAATACTTGGACAACTTCCTATACTCCCAGGCATGCTTCATCTTATTCATAACTTTCTGTTGCATGGTATCTATGCAAATCAAGAAAGCGCATCTCCAGATCTTCCTGAAAAACAGTGTACCAAACCATAACCAGAAACCAAAAACTGTTCCAGCAATGACTGAGTAGTACATCCAAATGGTTTCAAGTTCTTGATGATGTTCCATAGCCCCATCTGATGTGGGCACCGGACTTGAACCATTTGTACATGAGATGTTCAACAGAGAGCCACAAAGTCCGATATTATTGCCATAAATTGAGGGGTCATCCAGTGTTTGGAGTTGGTTGCCTGTAGGTATCTCTGCAGATAGAAGGTTGTCCGAGAGAATGAGCGAGCTGAGGAATATCAAGTTTGCTATGCTAGGAGGAATAGGACCTGATAGTTTGTTACACGAGAGGTCGAGGGATTCTAACAACTTTAGACTGCCAATGTCCTTCGGGATACCACCAGATAGATAATTTCTTGACAGATTTAGTAACTGGATGCCTCTAAGATTTGTCAACTCTGAAGGGATTTCACCAGATAGAGAATTGCCGGAGAGATCAATACCAGTCACAAGCGCATCTCTTCCCTGAAAGGTGTACTCACGCCCCTTCCAAATTATGTCAATGTGGCCATTATCAGAATCTCCCTGTATGTTCATTATAAGCAGCTGCATCTTATTGGGTGTCTGTCTCATCAGGGGAAAGTTGACAAAGCTTTCTGGTATGGAACCCGCGAAATTATTTCCAGCCAAATCAAGCAGTTGGAGATTAGACAGTTGTGATAGATGACAGGGAATAATTCCATAGAACATGTTTGATCGCAGTCCAAGGATCCTCAACAAAGGATTGCTTTCCCCTATCCACAGAGGAATTGCGCCAGACATCTTATTATTCCCGAGATCCAAAATGAAAAGGTTTTTGAAGTTCTTCAACGCTGCTGGAAAGCAACCTGTGAAGTTGTTGTTTGACAGGTGCAGCGACCTTAGCGAAGAACTATGGTGAGTCTGTGGCGCCCCGCCTGATTACCACTGTAGCCAGACGGTCGCCACGCACGCCAGCCCAGGAAATCACTCTGGCATGCGTGTTTACAACAAGTATCAAGAACACATGCATTTCTATTAATGGATATATGAGTCTTACATGATATATTACATGAGTGATGGCAGCGGAAAAGCACTATCTAAGGCGGCAGGGTCCTGGTGCGGCTCCAATCCACAGGGATCTGACTGGGTTATTCTCCTAGCCCGCGAACGCTCCGGCTCCTCGTCGACGGACGACGGATCCTTATGTGAACCTGGCCACATTGAAAGCCGCTGAGTACTTTTGAATGTACTCGCAAGCAAACCAACTAACATATACACCAAGCAAAGCAATCCATGGCATTCAAGCATGCATTTGTTATTAGAGCATCATCAATTATTATGGCATGCATACCTATCTAGCAATATTAATCATCAAGTCTTAGCAAGTTTATCAGCAAGGTAACTCCTAAAGTAGGATACAGTAAAGTAAAGCATATCAAGTAAATAATCCATACTCCGAATAATCTCAGGATCCAATCCAAACCTTAACCAGATCCAGCTTACTCTCTTCTGGGTTGGCTTACAACCCGCAAAACATTCATGATCCACTGAGTACTTCAGGGCATAAGACGAGTTCTTCCATCATTATTATCATTATTACGGTTGACCACCTAGTGAGGTCTGGACGGACTGTCCAATACCGTGGACGCGGCTATTCGAATAGATTTTACACTCTGCAGAGGTTGCGCACTTTACCCACACCATGGAGCACCTAACCTCGTGATCCCATTCGGGTGGACCAGTGTTGCTCCAACGAAACCCGCCTAACCCGTGACTCCTCTACCGTACCACCGACAATCATACCCTCCCAGGGTCATGTCCTGGGTGGCCCCTGTGTCACCTGCCACCGTTGTGGCCAAATAAACTGTCCCAAATGGGGACGCCGACAAATAACTTAACTGGGCTCACAAGGTTATCGCCGCCTACCGGGTCAGGGCAGCACGCGCACATAACCTTCCCTAGTTGGTGGTACCGATAAAAGAGCACGCGATCAGACCAAGTCAAGGCCGTCCCATACCGGCAAATGTGGTTGCACGGATAAGTCCGGACAGATGACTCAGGATCAACCGACTAGGTTTAGCTTTAGCAATCATTTAGCAAGTATGGATATTCATCATGAATAACTTAACATGGTGGTAACTATGTAAGAGGTAACAACTGTGGAAACATAACAACCTTTCTCCATATAACATCACAATGAGTCATTAATGCGATAATATGATGAGCAGTAGCAGGTAATGTAAAAGACAGTATCTAAATAGCAGGAGTTTAATTATTTCTAGCACCAGCATATTCATTAATTAAACATGCAGGAATAACACAGAGCAATGCTTTAGGGCATATATCAGATGGTCGGCTTGCCTGGGGTGAAGGAATACTCCAGAAAGAAGTGCGATCACTTCGCGGAAGAATTCGCTAGAAAAGATTCCCCCTCGGAGGGGGCTGATAAAGGGCAAGGGCAAAATGGTCATTTTTAGAATGTGTAAACATTATGAAAATGACTCCATTGGAACGGGCTCAACGAACTGAAGACGTAGGCGTTGGTTTCACCTGAATCGGAGTTGCGAGTAAAAAGTTGTGAAGACTTGACTGCCAGGGGCCAATTTGTAATATAAATATTTACACAGAGGCCCTTGATATATTTTTTTTCTGGAAAAGAATAAAATGTACTGTGCAGCTGGGCCGCTCTGGGCCGAAAGCGGCTGGGACGCCGAACGCCAGCTGGGCCGCGTGGTTACTGTCGCTGCTGGGCCGGCCCACCCACTACTGCCTCCACTTAAGTCACCGCGGGCCGAGGGTCAACACCGATGTCCGGCTGACGGGCGGGCCCCATGGGCGTTGACTCTCTCCTCCTTGTTCCTTCTTCCACCTTGCGCCTAGGCAGCGGAGTGGCTAGGCTAACGCGCACCGGCGACGACTCCCAGCGGCACAGGGCACCTCCAACGGAGCTCCGGGCACCGGCGGGCTTGGGAGAGAATGCCACATCCATCCTGACCGGACGCGGACGTCGAGGAAGACTGGAGCGAGCGGGACTTGAGTGACCGTGGGCGGCGGTAGAGGCGGACTTGGAATGGAGGGCGTGGCCTTCCCCGGGGTAAAATGGAGGCGGGGAGGTCCTCTGGGTGGTGGTGGCGGTTGGCTACGGCGGCTAGGTGGAGCAGAAGGGTCCAGGGATGGCCGAGTTTTGGCGGGGTCGAAGGCGGCAGTGGTGGACAGAGGGGAGGGAGGAGGAGCTTCGGGGCTCCGTTGAGTGGTCCAGAGAGCTAGTGGAGAGGAGGGGAGAGGATTGCCGTGCTTGGAGTGCTCGGGAAGGGCTCGGGGTGGCCAATTTATAGGCACCTGACGGCGACGGATGAGGATGGCTGCCGTGGCGGTCTTAGCCACGCACTGGCGCTCCGGCGAGGTGGCACGCTTCGGGTGATGCCGACCTGACGAGTGGATGAGGGCAGGGCTGCGCTGGCGAGCTCGAGGAGCTTCGGCTCGGTCGGATGCGGCGGCGCATGTGCGGGCACAGTGGCAGAGCAGAGTGCTTGTCGCGGCGCGGCGAGGAAGAGGACAGAGGGGAAGAGGCTAGAGGAGGGGTGCGTGGACGGTGGGGAGCTTGTCGGCACAAGGAGACACGCCGCGGTGGCCAGAGCTGGCCTGCCCGACGTGACCAGACGTGGTCAATGTGCAGAGCGCGTGTTTGGCCTGGCCACCGCATGGTCACCACGTGTTTTGCCTGCTCTGGCCCACTTTTGCCTGTCACACCTTGTCAAACATGCCCCTTACTGCTCAATTAGATAAGGGGAGTGGCTGGAACCATTTAGGGTGCTCTGGGGGGAGAGGAACTTGCTAAAACAGGATTTAACAACAAACTTGGGTGGGCTCTACTAGAGATATGGATGAAGGATAGGAGCTGGCTCTTTGTCAAAATGAAAGAGGATAGGAAAGACTAGGTGCTGGCAGAATTTGAAGCCATTTGGACAAGATTTGAATGCACTTCCTTCACAACTGCCATATCTAGTCCAGAAACTGAATCTTGAAGGAGCACTCATCTGGCTTGATGAAATGAGCTGGATTTTGGTGGAGAGTGATGATATGAATATATGAAGATACTGGAAAAGTTTCAGCTCATTTGGATATACCAAAGTGGTACTTCCTTCACAGAGCTTTCAAATGGACAGAAACTTGAGAAAATTGATGTGGATGAATAGTTAGATGAATTGAGCTGGTTTTTGGTTTCCATGAGTGATTTGTCAATGTTAATCACCATGAATTTTTTTAGCTCAAATAGATCAAGGGTTCAAGCTCTTCCTTTGCAAACTAAAAATCTGAACATAATTTGCAAATGGATGATGTGCTCAAACTTTGAACTATGGAACTTGGGTTCTTAATGGAAATGGGGAGTATATGGATAGGAGAAGCTCCACAATTTATTTGGGATTCTTCCTGGCTACCAAAATGGTAGTTCCTTTAGAAACTGCCCAAAATGCAATATTGGCATTAAATAGGAAAATGCAATTTCCCTTATTTAATTATGGCCAATATTTTTATGGGAGCTCAATATGATCACAAAGAATATCTCCACAAGTTTTCATGAACTTTGGAGATGGATAGATATTTTCCTGGATTTAATTCCTTTAACTGGCAGAAAAAGGAATTAATTATAAATGAAAAATATTGCAAATGACTTGGCAACATTTTTGCATATCCAGAGTTGATAGAGATAGGATGATCACTAGGAAAATTTTGGGAGTCATCAGATCAAAGGAAATTAGGGTTTCCCTTCCGGTAACTCGGAAGGTAGGGTTACGGTGGCAAAACCTTGAGAATATATCTTGGGTGGCAATGATGAAACGGAGAGAATCTCTGGTTGGATAGGAAAGGCAGGCTAGATGACCATCTTCATATACCCAAGAGCTAGAGAAAATCCAATAACACCGAGAGAAAAAAGACGGGAGTCAAATCTCGCAAAGGAAAAAAAACAGGAGCGAAAACTAGGGTGTTACAAACCTACCCCCCTTAAGAAAATCTCGTCCTCGAGATTTCCGGGCTTACCTCCTGGTGAAGGGGGACTTAGCTGTGTCCGACTTGGATCCATCAGTAGTCTTGTCTTCGTTGGTTCACTGACCTTTTAACTGCCTCTTCTGATGGACCATGTGTTGTCTTTGCACACAGCTTCCTTGAATCCTTCTCTTTCCTGTCAGGTGTACCTTTTGTCCTGGTGGTGGTGTTGCTGGGTGGGGTAGCGAGTAATACCAACAAATAGCTCGGTTTCCTTGTCCTAGAAGTAACTGCTCCGGGTTTTATTGTGATGCTCCGTACCCTGACTGTCATGGGCAAAACATCCTTTCCTAGTACCAAGCTCACGTGCTTGTATGGCCTCGAGTGAGTGAGAGTGACTTTCCTTTGCCGTGTTAGAATGCTCAATCTAGCTGTGGATTCCATACTGATGTTTCTTTCTGCTTTCGGCATTTTGACTTCGTCCTTAGGTGATTCACAATTCAGGGAACAACATGACCAAGCTATTGCTGCTATATCCTCAACTGAAATGTCAGGCAAGATCACAAAGTAATCATAGGCAGTAATCTCATGATGTCTATGAGCTGTTGATGCTGATGTGCTTTGAGCCATTCTATCTGAATGTCTTGTTTCAAACTCTGTCACTCGTGGAGATGGCTATGTCATATATAGCCTCTGTAGTCCTTGCTATGACCACTGAGCTGAGCATAGTACCGCTATCATACGGTGTATCTTTCGGAGCATAGCCTCCTATCTTAGTTGATGGCCCATCTTCATGATGAGTGCGGCAAGCTTGCTTGTAATCGCAGGTGGTGCATTATTGTGGCCGCATATGCAAGAGTTTGACGGGGATTGGTAATACCACTCTGTCCGTGAAACTGTATCTTGTCACGGAGGTTGTTTGTCCACAACTTCTTGATTCTTGAGGATTCCTTTGATGAACCTGTAATGACCTGCCAACGCGGCTTCTTGATTGTTTTCCTGGCTTGTCGGGCTTGTGCTCACAACTTACTCTTGCATACCTCGTAGGGGTTGCTGTGCTCATATTCTTTTTTCCAACATGGGGCCAATGTTTCTCTGAACACAGTCATTCCCGTGTATGAGTGGCTCGCGTGAACTGATCCACTGGATTGCATGCTCACAACATATGCAGAGGTAGGATAAATCCTTTCATAACCACTAAGTTCTGAGGCAGACGGTTGTGTCTGGACTAGTTCGTGCTCCTGACAAGCTTGTTGTAGGCACGATGGCGTGTTGAAGAAGGTTGAATTCCATATGCTCAAAGCTTCTGCCAAAGTAGCTTACTGAAGAAGGCTGGGTATCGTACCTCAGAAGTTTTTCCCTCATGTGTCTTGCTGAGGAAGGTCAGGTGTCTTATGCCGGAAGTTTTTCGTGGTAGCACGCTGTGGAAGATGGGAGTGTGGTACCCCGAAAGATTTTCTTTTCACCAAGTGGCGTACCAAGGAAGATTGGGAGTCTTGCATTGTAAGCTCCTTCTGATAGCTTGCGGAGGAAGGCTGGGTTCCTTATACCAGAAGCCTTTCACTGTTTACGCAGTCGGATATATGGCCGAGTCTGGCTTCCTTCTGAAGTATCCGGAATTCTACCCATAGCGGAGCCAAACTTGGTATAGGCCATACCTTGACTGCAGATATTCTGTTGTCACCCACCGCTTGTCTTCTGCTGGTCTGATCATTGCTGCTGGAAGGGTTGCTGAACTGATGCAGGCTTCGTGTTGTTAATTAATTCAGAATACCCTTTGCATTCAAACAAGTGTTGCTGATAATAAGTAGTTGACGGATAATTCCATTTGGTTCAGCTGAGTTTCCAATCATGTTAGGTGCTCCTTGATTCTGGATGCTTGGAAGCTCAGTGATTCTGGGCAACCGTGAGCTCATCCATATTCCTTGCAAACCTTGTTCACAGTGCCCAGAAAATTTTGTATTTGCACCGGTGAACTCCAAGATTTGCTTTGAAATTTGTACCAACGTACCGGAGTTTTGTTGCTACTCTTGGCACATTCACAGTCTTGAAATATGTCTTCGGTGGGTAATAAATGATTCTTGGGTCCATTGAGAAAAGACTCAAGGTCCACCTGACTGACTGAAATAATCCTTGTGTCGTGGACGGAACAATTTGTCCTTGCTAGTGTCCATTCCTGATAGTTCATCTGACTGCTTCTTAGATGTGATTTGCTCTGAGGCAAACTCTCTCAGGTATATTCTGGCCTTGTCTGTTGCACATAGATTCTGCTTCTGACCCATCTGTCGGCGTACGACAACTATGGGATCCGAAAGATCCCTTTATGGTTCGGCAGGGAGAGAGGTATGCACGAAGAGCAGAACCGATGATCAACGCGAGGGGATTTTTACCCAAGTTCGTGCCGCTGATCAGCGTAAAACCCTACTCCTGCTTTAGTTTATTATCAGTGTTTTCGTCCCAGTTCTTGGAGCGCTTGCAATGAACAGTGTGTTCGTGCAGCAGCTACGCATGCAGAATGGGCCAAGAGTGCTCTCTCTCTCTCTCTCTCCTCCTTCCCCTTGTAGCAGTTGCCTTGGGCCTCCTTTTATATGCTCAAAGGGGGTCACCACAGTGGCAAACTGTTCATATGCGAGGTGTAAAGTAGCTACAGGGTTATCATACCTAACCACTGACGGTTTAGGACAAATGCATTTATTGCACCGTGAGGTGTCCGTTTAGGTGTCCTTACTTTCTTGGGGATGGAAAAAGGGGCCATCCCATCAGCACCGCTTAAGCTCGCCTCCACTAGCGCCTTGCCACGCATCCAGGGATGGGACCAGAATGCTAGGCTGGTCGCTGCGCTGGAGCGGTGGCACAGTGGCGGAACCTTGCCGGGTGCGAATCTTGCCGGGCTCCGCAGGCTACCCCGGCAAGATCTTGCCGGGAGCCGAGCCTCTGGTCTCTAGTTCTCC
This sequence comes from Thinopyrum elongatum, assembly GCA_011799875.1. Taxonomy (NCBI): domain Eukaryota; kingdom Viridiplantae; phylum Streptophyta; class Magnoliopsida; order Poales; family Poaceae; genus Thinopyrum; species Thinopyrum elongatum. The sequence continues at coordinate 151,634,489 of CM022302.1, read as the reverse complement.
TTATCTTTTGACCCTTGGCTTGAATGTCTCTTTGATAACCTTGGATTAATCTTCGGCTGTTCCCCTGACAAGCCTTGCCGCAGGTATGGCTACAACTGCCTGTGCACAAGTATGGGGTACTAAAGGCCCAATATTTAGTACACCGACAGGAGCCCCCGGGCCTAGGCCACACACGAGTGCGAGGCGTTGTTGGGCTAGGCCCAAACAGTGCGCGGGCACGTGTGGCAGGGGTTAACTGCTTGTAATTATTCCGCTTACTGCGCTTCCCCACTACGCGCGTTGAATGCACGACATGGGAAGCGTGCGTTGAACGGCCGCGGCCGCGGCGCGCTCGTATAGGTGTATTCACATTGGGCAGTAAAAGAGGCAGCCTCGCTCCTTCCCCATAAAAAGGAATCCGCAGAGGCGCTGCCCATTTACCCCCTCTTCTTTCCAATCTGGAACCCGCCATTACCTTCTCTCTCCCGAGGCCAGAGCAGAACTTCTCCTCATCCGCTCACCGCCTCCGCACCCGCTCTATCCTCGGCTTCCGCCTTCGCAACTGCCATGCCGCCCAAGGCTAGCAAGGGCAAAGGCAAGGGCAAGGAGACGAAAGCTGATGTCCCGGAGAGCGAGCTGGCGAAGATGCAGAAGAAGTACGTCGTCTTTGCTCCGACGCTCGACGCGAAAGCCTTGAAGAACCGGTACTAGTGCATGTGGGCGAGGGAGACAAAGGCTCACCCCGCGACTCGCGTGGCCCCAGGTTCTTCTTCCAAAGGCGGACCAGATAGATATCCCTTCTTCGCCGCTTACTTTTATTGCGGGCTCTGTCCTCCATTCTTCGATTTCCTTACTGACATCATGTACCCATACGGCTTCCATCTCCTGGATTTCACGCCGAATGCCGTAACATGCATGTCTATCTTTGCTCATCTTTGCGAAAACTTTGCCGGAGTAGTTCCCAACACTGCCCTCTTCCGCCATTACTTTATTCCTCGCATCCAAAAAATGGGAAGCCCTTTTCGATTCTATCGCCTGGATCCCAAGGGCATGGAACAAGGAGATATATCCAGATGGGGTTTACCGTGAGAAGTGGGAAGAATGACGGTCCGAGTGGTGCTGGATCAAGGAAGCAGATCCCCATCCATTGTGTTCGCCCCGACAGCAGAAGGCGGTCCGTGGCGAGGACTGGAGTGATTTCGATGCTCAAGATGACAAGCTCATGATCACCACCACCAGGATCCTCCGTTTGAAAGCTGCCGGGCTCACAATAGAGATGATTGGCTCTGACTTCCTTCGCCGCTGCTTCGCCCCTCTGCAGAATAAGGGGAGACCAGCTTGGGAGTTCCGGAACGCGGCAGACATCATGAGGCTGCGCCCTGGACTGAACAATAACTTGACAATTATGCAGCTTGGCGCTCTCCGCCACAGGCTATTTTAGCGCGAGGACAAGCATAAGTTGCCGGCGGGAATTATCCCTTTGTGCAACAACTCCGCCCTGGGGTCAATCATCGCCACAAGGACAATGTTCAACACCCATGGCCTTGACGCGACTTGGGTCGAGCCATCTGCGGAGCAGGCACAAAAGTTCTTCGATGACTTGTCGGAGAGGGCCATCCGGGAAGAAACAAACCTCGTCCGTGCCACAACTGATGAAGAAGTGGCGTATATTGCCACTAGGGTGGAAGAGGCGAATCTTGCCGCGGAGGCCGGGAGCGTCGGCTTCACGGAATGGGAAACCAGCGACGCAGAAGTCATATTGGAAGAGGATCCTGCCGGGGAGGATAAGGCTACCAGGGAACAGAGCGGCGCAGCCGCCGAGAGCTCATCTGACGAGGACGCAGCCGAAGAACAGCCGCAGGAGGAGCCCCCTGCTCCAAAGAAGGCAAAGCGCGTCCTTCGGAAAGCCGCCTCTGGCGTCCCAGCAAACCAAATTTCTTCAAGCAGCGAGGCTCCCGGCAAGAAGGCGGCCGGCAAGGTTGCACCGCGGCAAGGAGTTTGACAGCAACCCGTGCGGCGCACGAGACACACACCTGCGGCAACCACCGGGGCGGCAGGGGCGTCTCACACAACAGCACCGGAGGCCGAGGCTGCAGAGTCACGCCAACCCCCTGCACCTGCTGCAGCCAAGCGACCCAGGACCCCTCCTCCGCCTCCCCATACGGACACCGCAACGGAGGTCGATTTCGACATCTCTGGTTTCAGCCCGGAACGAGAAGAGGAAGAGTAAGTATCCTGTCACAGCCTTTATCTCCCAAATTCTGAATTTGATTGATCTCATTGCCTTGCTTTGTCTTGTCTCTGCAGTGATGCAGAAACTTTGGCAGAAAGGATGGCGAAGAGGGCGAAGACTTCCACGGGCGACGAGCCCCCGACAAGCTCTGCAAGCGTGCCAGAAACTATCATCATCAGCTCGGAGCTTAGCCCTCGACGCAACCCCCAGTGTGAGTCCAGTACTCGTTTTCCGCTGGCGAGTGCTGAGGTTTCTACCTTTGCCGCTTATATCTTTGGGCTTGCAGGAGAAGAACAGCAATAGGGAGAGTCATTGGAGGACGCCCCCGTCATGCCACCTCCGTCAACCACGCCGCCCGCAAGCGCATCTCCGGCAAGAGCTCCTACCAACGAGCCTACCTTGGAAGAGGAGGAGCCGGCAAACATGGGCACCGGCAACCTTTTCCCGGCAACCAATGTTGCCGGGAGGGGTGAAGCTACCCCTCAACAGCTCGACGCAGGTGACTGCTTGCCTCAGAGCACTTGTTATTCTTTCCTTTATCTTTCTCTCTCTTTGTCTTCTTGAACTTCAATCTTGATCTTATTTTGTTTCCCTCTTTTGTCCTTCAGAATTCCCTGTGATGGAACACATGGAGGTCGACGTTGTCATCGAGGAGACCACCAGATATGCTGCCGTCGAAGCTGACAAGATCGCTGCTAGCGAGGCCACCAAGGACACCACTGTCAAGGTCAGCGAAGCTGTTGCCGAGGAAGCCGCCAAGGAATCTGCCGAGAGGGCCGGCGAGGAGACTGGTGACCATGCTGACGACATTTCTGCCGCAGGAGCGCCAGGCGCTACACCGGCCACAGAGCCCCCAGCCACCGGTGAGACGATTATCGAGGATCAACCATCGACATCTGAGGCTCCCTCATCGAGCAAATATCTCAAGGTTGGAGACAACCTATTCGTCAACTGGCCGGGGACGGCAAGTATTGGAGCGCCGACCGAAGGGGAAACTTTTGATGAAGAAATCATCACTGCTGCCGGGCTCGAGATCGTCGATGAACCAAGCGCCAGCAGCAGCAAATCTGAAGAAGATCAGCTCCTCCAGGCCATGGGCGATAATTTCCGCAAGCTCCAAGCACTCCACTGTGCTCGAAAGGAGAAGGCAGACTCCAGAGCTGCAGTTGTCGAAGCAGCCGAGGCGGATTTCCAGAAGCGCATTGAGCAAATGCAGATCTGGTACGCCGAGGCCCTTCAGGTGTTAACTGCCAACCGGGAACAAGTGAGCCAAAGCTGGACGGAGCTCCTCCTGAGGCAATCTGACATAGAGAAAGCGCAAGAGGAAGCTGCGCAAAGGGTTGCCGCTGAGGATGCTCTCTTGACGGAGCGCCGCATTGGGCTTGACGCTCACGAAGAAGATCTTGCCACGCGCGAGCAGGCACTTGCTGCCAAACTCCACGGCAAGGACGAAGAAATTGAAAAGCTTGTCGCGCAGCGGACCCAGGAGCTGGAGCAGAAGCACAAGGAGGCACTCGAAGCTTTAACTGTAGATCACGCCAGCAAGCTCAAGGAAACCATCGATGCCACCGAGGCCGTAGAGGCCGCCAAGAATGAGCTGAGCAACAAAGTGAAGAAGCTGGAGGCGGATCTTGAGGAACACAGCAAGGAGCTCTCGATGCTCAAAGGTGACAGGGAGAAAACTCTCCATAGCCTGGCGGAGATGCAAATTGCTATATCCGACAAGACCAAGCAGCTCTCTTCAGCCAACGATGCCATTGCCGATCTGAGGCTGAAGCTGACCACGCTGGAAAAGTCTCTTGAGGACGGCAGGGCCCGCGAGAAGGCCCTGAGTAAAGATCTCCAGGATGAGAGGAACTTGCTTAAGAGTGCTGCCGCCACCCAAATTGACTATGAGAAGGGTGTGCAAATCTGGACTGATCGCCTTGTCGACACCGCGGAGAAGCTCACAGCACAACTATCAACCATGGGCCGGGATGGCCTGCAAAACTTCAGGTATTCCTCTGAAGAAAGGATATCCCCGAGCGCCAGGCTGACCATGTTCTTCGAAAGCATCATTGATGCTCTGAAGCTGCTCCAGTCCAACCGAGCGACCCAACTGGCCAATGAATCCCGCAAGCTTTGCTGGGCCGTCCTCCGCAAGGTACTCATCAAGGTGGTGCATAAGAACCCTTGCGTTGACCTCACCAACATGCTCGACCGCTTGTCGAAGGATGCAGATCTCAAGGCACTTGAGGAGCTTGCCGCGCCCATCCTTGAGAAGGTAGATTCAATCAAGAGGGTTGAAGGCCAGCGCAGGGACTAGCCGTCTCACTTTTCCTTGCCGCCACCATTCCATGCCAAGGACAATTTAGTCTTAAGTTAGAACTGCGGCAACTATTGATGTAATATAACTTGCTATGATTGAGTACATGCATGCTATTTCCCCTGTCCGATTTCTTTCCGTATGGTATACGCCCTACGCTTACTGGAAACTTGCTGGCGCGCAACCTACCGCGAGCGCTGGGTGCGGGACTTCAGCAGCCTGCTGGAGGTGCAGCAGCCGGCAAGACACCTTGGCGTTCTTGGTGCAGCCACTTAGACTGTTGAGCGGACTCGAAACAAAATAAGGGCACAACCAATTACGACAAGGGTTCCTTCGCGTGCAGGTTTTCCATACAAGGGCTGAAATCGTCTAAAGAAAATAGCCTAATAGTAAAAATTGAAAAACTTGCTCAAAGTTTCGCAACTTAGCTTTCTGTCGCTGTACTCCTTCCGGCAAGACATCAATTCTGAACATCGCCCATTGGTATCCATACCTTCCTTTCCCCCCGGCAAACTTGCGCGCGAGGGAACCTTCTATCCCTTGAGAAGAAGAAAGAAGAGAAAACAGAGATATGGAACCTTGGTGGTTCGTTAATGCTTACCGGGAGCAAGTGTCATACAATATCTCAGACAAGCATGCATATATATAAACATGGAGATCAACAAGAAATGTACAACACTTAAGCTTATTCAACTGCGCACAGGGTCTGCGCCTGGCTTTGTACAAAGGATTATATGCCTTGCCGGCAAGACTCGTACAAAAGGAGGTTGTCGGGGGCCCCCGGCAACCGCGCCTTATGGGTAGAACTTGCGAAGATGTTCGATATTCCAAGAGTTGCTCACTGGAACGCCATCCTCGGTCTCCAGGAGGACATCGCCGGGCCTGGTGACTCGTACTACCCGATAAGGGCCTTCCCACTTCGGTGTCAACTTGTTTGAATTCTTGGCAGACTGAATCCGCCGAAGAACAAGGTCGCCTTCCTCAAGACTTTGGGCATGAACTTTGCGGCTATGGTAGCAGCGCAAAGCTTGCTGGTAGCGTGCAGCTCGCACAGCAGCCTGAAGACGATCCTCCTCAAGGAGCACAGCGTCATCTTGCCACAGTTGCTCTTGCTCAAGCTCATCTTAAGCGAGCACTCGAGGTGACCCGTGTATGAGTTCCGTGGGGAGAACTGCTTTCGCTCCGTAAACCAGAGCGAAGGGTGTCTGGCCAGTGGCTCGATTTGGTGTCGTTCTGATTGACCAAAGAACCGCTGGTAACTCATCAATCCAGCACCTTTCGCACTTTTTCAGCTTGTCAAAAGTTCTGGTCCTGAGACCGCGCAACACTTCAGCATTAGCCCTCTCCGCTTGGCCATTGCTTCTCAGGTGGGCAACAGAGGCAAAACAAATTTTGCCGCCAAGGTCTTGGACGTATTGCATGAAGGTGCGACTTGTGAACTGTGTGTCGTTGTCGGTGATGATCCTGTTGGGCACACCGAAACGACAAGCTATTCCTTTAAAGAACTTGACGGCTGATTGTGCTGTCACCTTCCTCACCGCCTCCACCTCCGGCCACTTTGTGAACTTGTCGATTGCAACGTACAAGTACTCAAAGCCCCCGATAGCACGGGGAAAAGGGCCCAGTATGTCGAGCCCCCAGACCGAAAATGGCCAGGAGAGAGGGATTGTCTGAAGAGCTTGAGCTGGCTGATGCGATTTCTTTGAATGAAACTGGCACACTTCACACTTGGTTACTAGTGCAGCTGCATCCTGGAGAGCAGTGGGCCAAAAGAAACCATGTCGGAATGCCTTTCCGACAAGCGCTCTTGATCCTATGTGAGAGCCACATATGCCTCCATGTATCTCTGCCAACAGCTCCAGTCCATCCTCCCGAGGAATACACTTCAATTTCACACCGTTCAGTCTCTTCCTGTACAGAACGCCATCGATGAACTGGTACATGCTAGACTGACGGGCTACTTTTTCCGCTTCTTCCTGCTCCTCAGGGAGTTCTCCTGTCTGAAGAAAATGGACAATGGGCTGTGCCCAAGCTGGAGCCTGGGGCTCGACAACTAGGACTAAAGGCATATCTTCTGCCGGGGGAACATTTGTCTTGACGGCAAGGGCCTGAGCCCCTGCTAGAGCCTGTCGTTCCCCGGCAGGCTTGCCGCTGATCCCGGCGACTTCCTTGCCGGCGGCTCCCGGGAGCTCTGCCGGAAAGTACTGACCAGAATTCAACTTCCTTCTCTTTTCTTGCCTCATTGATGGCGCTACAGATGGCTGAGTTAAATGGAGCACAAAAGTTCCTGGTTCCACAGGTAACTTGAGGGCAGCACGCTTTGACAGGTCATCAGCAATACTGTTTTTGGCACGAGGAATGTGCTTTGTTTGCAGACCGTCGAAGCGCTCTTCCATTTTTCTCACTTCATCCACATAGGCTTGCATCAATGGACTCTGATAATTTTTGTTGACTTGCCTGACAACAAGCTGCGAATCGCCTCTGATGATGAGCTTCTTGATACCAAGGTCTGCTGCGATCCTGAGACCGGCAAGCAGGCCTTCGTACTCCACAGTGTTGTTTGTGAAGCTCTCCCGAGGAAAATGCATCTGAATTACATACTTGAGGTGCTCTCCGGTGGGTGCGACAAGCAGCACACCAGCACCGATGCCTTGCAGCGAGAAAGCCCCGTCAAAGTACATAATCCATTCTTGATCTATTTCCTTGCCGGGAAGAGTCATTTCTTGAATATCTTCGTTTGGCGTTGGGGTCCATTCCGCAATGAACTCCGCCAAGGCTCTGCTCTGAATTGCTGAAGTACTTTCAAACTTGAGACCAAAGCTTGACAGTTCCAACGCCCACTCCACAATCCTGTCAGTTGCCTCTGGATTTCACAAAATCCGCTGCAATGGGAAGTGAGTGACGACGGTAATCTCATGTGCTTGAAAATAATGGCGCAGCTTCCTCGAGGCCATGAGAAGGCCGAAGAGCAACTTTTGCACACTAGAGTATCTTGACCTAGCTCCCTGTAAAAGGGAGCTGACAAAATAAACTGGACGCTGCACCATCTTCCTCTTTTGCACTGATTCCTCTGACTGCGCAGATCCTGTCTTGCCGGCACCAGACCTTGCCGGGGAAGATCCCAGCACATCACTTGATGGTCCTGCCACTGCCGTTGCCTCCTCGTCGACTTCTCTCTGCACCACTAACGCAGCACTAACCACTTGATTTGTTGCCGCTAGATACAACAGCAACGACTCTTCTGGCCTAGGTGCGACTAGCATCGGCGGAGAGGAGAGGTACCTCTTCAAATCTTGCAGCGCTGCCTCCGCTTCCGGAGTCCATCTCATTGGACCTGCCTTCTTCAAAATTTTGAAAAAGAGCAGGGCGCGCTCAGCGGATTTGGAGATGAACCTGCTTAAGGTAGCAACGCAGCCGGTAAGACGACGTACATCCTTGACGCGTCTTGGCGCTTCAATCTGCTCAATAGCTTTGATCTTGTCGGGGTTCGCTTCGATCCCTCGCTGAGATACAAAGAACCCGAGAAGCTTGCCGGAAGGGACGCCAAATACGCACTTCTCAGGATTGAGCTTTAAATTGATCTTGCGCAGATTTGTAAATGTTTCTTCTAGATCTTGTATGAGCGTCGCTTTATCCTTGGTTTTGACCACTATGTCATCCATGTATGCTTCCATATTTCTATGTAGCTGAGGCTCAAAACCAATTTGGACCGCTCTCGCAAATGTAGAACCAGCACTTTTCAACCCGAAAGGCATTCGTATAAAACAATATGTACCACATGGGGTGATAAATGCGGTCTTTTCTTCATCTTCTTTTGCCATGAAGATCTGATGATATCCCGAGTAGGCATCAAGGAACGACAGTAGGTCACAACCAGTAGTGGAGTCTACAATCTGGTCGATGCATGGCAAGGCGAAAGGATCTTTTGGACAGGCTTTATTGATGTCTGTATAATCAATACACAGCCTCCATTTCCCATTCGCCTTGCGCACTACAACCTGATTGGCCAACCACGTTGGGTGAAGCACTCCTCTGACCAAACCTGCCGCTTCTGACTTCCTGATTTCTTCGGCAATGAATTCTTGCCGCTCCAAGGCTTGCTTCCTCACCCTTTGCTTGATGGGCCACGCATGAGGACAGACAGCAATGTGGTGCTCAATTACCTCCCTGGGAAAACCAGGGATGTCAGATGGTTGCCATGCAAACACGTCGACATTCGCCCGCAGGAAGGCAACGAGCGCGCTTTCCTATTTGTCATCTAGGGTGGAACTTATGGTGAAAGTTCCTCCCGTTCCGTCCTCCTTGACGGGCACCTTCTTGGTCTCTGGTGGAGCAGCCTTGGACTTCTTGTTCTTACCGGTGGAACTCTCTGGTGCGTCCTTAACGGAAGCGCAGCACTCCGAGGAGGTGCGCTTGCCGGGGTTTGCGCCAGAGATCTTGCCGGTCTTCTTTTTCTTCCCCCCGGGAGTTCCAGCGGCAGGAGCAGATGCCTTGATGGCAGGTGCTGTGGCTGCCTCCCGGTAGAGTTGGTCGGTGCAGATTAGTGCATCCTTCTTGTCGGAGTGGATAGTGATGACACTTATCGGTCCGGGCATCTTCAACACATTATACGCATAGTGTGATGCCGCCATGAACTTGGCCAGCGCTGGGCGGCCAAGGATTCCATTGTATGACATGGGGATCTTGGCGACATCGAACACTACCTTCTCTGTCCTGTAGTTGAGCTCGCTACCAAATGTTACCGGTAGCGTAATCTTGCCTTTTGGCTGGGTCCTTCCTGGATTGATCCCTTGAAACGTGCCTGTTTCCTCGAGATCTTCATCAGAAATTTGTAGCTTCTTGAGCACGTCCGGCGAGATTAAGTTCAGCCCGGCCCCACCGTCAACTAGCATTTTTGTCACCTTGAGGTTGCGGATTGTTGGTGAGACCAACAAGGGCAAGCACCTGACCGCAGTTGTGCAATCAGGGTGATCCTCGACGTAAAAAATGATAGGCGTGTTGGACCACTTTAAAGGTTTGCGTGCATCAAACAATGGCTCCGTTGCATTAACCTCACGCACCCACTATTTAAGTCGGCGGTGAGAAGAATGCAACGAGGCGACCCCGTCAATACAAATGGCCTCAGTGGCTTTCTGAAACTCGTGCTCACTGGATTCGTCGTCTTCCTCATCATCATCGCCTCCCTCGTCCTTGTCGCGGCCTCAGACGGGCCTCTCCTTCTGTTGCTTAGCCTTGCCGCGGTGGCCTCCTCGGCCACCACGCTTCTTGCCAGATCCCTCAGCACCGTCCTGGGCCTTCTCCTTGCCTCGTCTTTCGTACTCAGCTCTCTGCTTCTCGACAAGCTGCTCAACTTGCCGGCAGTTTTGGAGATCGTGGCCCTTGGTGCGATGGATCTTGCAATACTGTTTGCCGGAGCCTTCCGGCTTGTCGGCAGCTGCTAAGGCCTGACATGAAGTGCACCCGGCAACTTCCTTGCCGGGGTCATCAACCTTGGCCTTCTTGGCAGTGCCTGGGTTGCCGGATTCCTCGACAGCAAGCACGGCCTTGCCTTTGCGCTTCTTGTTCCGCCGCCGGCCTTTCTTTGACGGGGTTGCAGCATCTTCATCCTCAGATTCGCCCCCTGCGCCAACACCCTCGCCGTGGAGTTTCCTCCCTTCTTCAGCTCGAGCGCACTTGTTGGCCAAAGCGTAAAGCTCGGCAATACTCCTGACCTTGTTCATCACCAGCTCTTCGCGCATCTTGCGGTTGCGCACGTTTTGATGAAACATGCTAACAACAGCGGCAGGATGAACGTCTGGAATATTGTACTGCACCCGGCTAAATCTCTGGATAAACTTGCGCAGGGGCTCGCCCTCCTTTTGAGGGAGGAGATGCAAATCACTCTCTTGCCCAGGAGCTTGGTGGCCTCCAACAAAGGCGCCAACAAACTGATGGCACAGATCTGACCAAGAAGAAATGGAATTCTCCGGCAGATGCATCAACCACGACCTGACGTTGGGTTTGGGCACCAACGGGAAGTAGTTGGCAAGTATCTTGTCATCTCGGCCCCCGGAAGCCTGCACCGCAATGGTGTAGATGCTCAGGAACTCCGAGGGGTGAGTCTTGCCGTCATATTTCTCCGGGACCTCTGGTTTGAACGTTCGGGAGTTGGGCCACTGGACTCGCCGTAGCTCACGGGTAAACGCTGGACAACCTACCTCATAGGGCAAGTCGCCTGCATCCCCCGACACAGGCTTGTCGACAGTAGGCCCTGCGCGTTTATCGGACTGATGACGCGCCTCCCGTCGCCGCTCGATGGTAGTTCGAGCATCCTCTTTGCTTCATTCCTGAAGAACTTGACGCTGATTGCGGCGCATCCGCAGATCGGACGACGCCGTGGAATCGTCATCACGGCCGTCGGTCCGCCGGGTTGACGACCGCCGCTGCTGTCGTGGAGGGGAGTGCACCGTGGTCGCACCACCTCCAGTCTTCTCACCATCGGCTCACGCCGGATCGATAGACCGCTGCCGCAAGGGCCCCGCTTGCTGTGGCCCATCCTTGTTGACGGAGCCGATGAGGCTCTGGATAGTAGATCGCCACTCCTCCATCTTCTCCGGAGCAGGAGGAAAATTGAGGAGCAGCTGCGCACGTGCCAAAGCTTCTGCTGGCGTAGGCGGCGGCGACATGCGCGAGGTACGTGAGGTGCTCTGACTCCTAACAGTGTTAGAAGGAGCATCGTCAGGATCACGCGACCGCGCGCCACTTCCACCGGCAGTTTGGTGTGCATGCTGGGCCTACGCACCTTGGGATCGATACGCAGGAGTCTTTCCATGGGGACGTTCAGAACCACCAACGCCACGGCGCTACTCGTCGTGTGCGACCTGGGAAGGCCGCAACGCTTGCGCCGGCGTGGGAGTCCTAGAAGGTGTCCTCCGATCTCTGGAGTTCGCTGCGCCACCCGTAGGCAGCACGACTCCATCTCTGGATCTAGCGGCGTGCGGGTTGCCGTCGCCGCTGCGAACGACGCTGCTCGCCTGGCTCGGATCACCAGAACGCCGTGGAGGCTCTAAACCTCCATCTCCTGCATCCACGCCGTCACCCGTCCGAGTAGGCACGGGCAAGACGGACGTAGACGGAACAACCGCTGCCGCACCCTTCTTCTTGGGTGGCATGGTGACAAAGACGGTGAAGAAATTGACGCACTGATCACCGGATCAGGTTCGCGCAACCTCGTTCCCCCTACCTGGTGCGCCAAAGATGTCGGCGTACGACACCTATGGGATCCGAAGGATCCCTTTATGGTTCGGCAGGGAGAGAGGTATGCACGAAGAGCAGAACCGATGATCAACGCGAGGGGATTTTTACCCAGGTTCGGGCCGCTGATCAGCGTAAAACCCTACTCCTGCTTTAGTTTATTATCAGTGTTTTCATCCCAGTTCTTGGAGCGCTTGCAATGAACAGTGTGTTCGTGCAGCAGCTACGCATGCAGAATGGGCCGAGAGTGCTCTCTCTCTCTCTCCTCCTTCCCCCTGTAGCAGTTGCCTTGGGCCTCCTTTTATATGCTCAAAGGGGGTCACCACAGTGGCAAACTGTTCATATGCGAGGTGTAAAGTAGCTACAGGGTTATCATACCTAACCACTGACGGTTTAGGACAAATGCATTTAATGCATCGTGAGGTGTCCGTTTAGGTGTCCTTACTTTCTTGGGGATGGAAAAAGGGGCCATCCCATCAGCACCGCTTAAGCTCGCCTCCACTAGCGCCTTGCCACGCATCCAGGGATGGGACAAGAATGCTAGGCTGGTCGCTGCGCTGGAGCGGTGGCACAGTGGCGGAACCTTGCCGGGTGCGAATCTTGCCGGGCTCCGCAGGCTACCCCGGCAAGATCTTGCCGGGAGCCGAGCCTCTGGTCTCCAGTTCTCCTTATCTTCTGACCCTTGGCTTGAATGTCTCTTTGATAACCTTGGATTAATCTTCGGCTGTTCTGGTGACAAGCCTTGCCGCAGGTATGGCTACAACTGCCCGTGCACAAGTATGGGGTACTAAAGGCCCAATATTTAGTACACCGACACCATCCTTCATCCCTGACAGATCCAGTGTTGCTACTCTGAATACCAGCCAGTTGGCTTGGCTTGACTCTTGCTGAATTGGGATTATTGGGTATTATCCCAGTTGTATGCTGGTCTTCTTGACGGCACTTGCGGATGGATCCAGTCGGAGCGAAGAAACGGAATCGATAAAAGAAACAAGAACCACGAAAACCAAAAAGCAAATAAAGCTCAAATTTTGCGGACCTTACACACGTGGCCGAAGATCCACTAATATAACTAACCTAGCGCACTCGATGCACCTCTAAGGATTTAGAAGTGAAACCACACAATGCTCCTGGTAGCACTGGTGTTGAGCTCCTACTACTTTCGTAGGGAACATCACACTCGACTCACGACCATAGCCAAAATGGCTTAGTCAACGATCCTAAGGTTGTCGGGGAGAGATAGAATTTATAAGCGTTTCCCAAAGGAAACTAGAGTTAAGGAGAGAAATGCCATGGTTAGGAAGCAAGGTAGGGATATCTGGTTTGCCTAGGGGTTAAGGGCTCACGGGTCGTTGCCGGGTGCGAGCATTTCACACTGGAGGCAAAGGCCACGAGAGTTGGGGTCTGATGGAGCCAAAACCTAGGGGGTTGCCTTATGATCAATAGTAGCCATGCCAGCTTGGGAAAAGATGGTTGAAATCCATCTAGGCTTTCTACTGAACACAAGACAGAGAAGTCTGGCTAGGGTAACCTATAGTCAGCCTGGCTGCTCTGATACCATCCGTTGTGGTGCCCCGCGTGATTACTACTGTAGCCAGACGGTCGCCACGCACGCCAGCCTAGGAAATCACTTTGGCATGCGCATTTACAACAAGTATCAAGAACACAGGCATTTCTATTAATGGATATATGAGTCTTACATGATATATTACATGAGTGATGGCAGCGGAAAAGCTCCATCTAAGGCGGCAGGGTCCTGGTACGGCTCCAATCCAGAGGGATCTGACTGGGTTACTCTCCTAGCCCGCGAACGCTCCGGCTCCTCGTCGACGGACGACGGATCCTTATGTGAACCTGGCCACATTGAAGGCCGCTGAGTACTTTTGAATGTACTCGCAAGCAAATCAACTAACATATACACCAAGCAAAGCAATCCATGGCATTCAAACATGCATTTGTTATTCGAGCATCATTAATTATTATGGCATAGCATACCTATCTAGCAATATTAATCATCAAGTCTTAGCAAGTTTATCCGCAAGGTAACTCCTAAAGTAGGATACAGTAAAGTAAAGCATATCAAGTAAATAATCCATACTCCGAATAATCTCAAGATCCAATCCAAACCTTAACCAGATCCAGCTTACTCTCTTCTGGGTTGGCTTACAACCCGCAAAACATTCATGATCCACTGAGTACTTCAGGGCATAAGACGAGTTCTTCCATCATTATTATCATTATTATGGTTGACCACCTAGTGAGGTCTGGACGGACTGTCCAATACCATGGACGCGGCTATTCGAATAGATTTTACACTCTGCAGAGGTTGCGCACTTTACCCACACCATGGAGCACCTGACCTCGTGATCCCATTCGGGTGGACCAGTGTTGCTCCAATGAAACCCGCCTAACCCGTGACTCCTCTACCGTACCACCAACAATCATACCCTCCCAAGGTCATGTCCTGGGTGGCCCCTGTGTCACTTGCCACCGTTGTGGCCAACTAAACTGTCCCAAACGGGGACGCCGGCAAATAACTTAACTGGGCTCACAAGGTTATCGCCGCCTACCGGGCCAGGGCAGCACGCGCGCATAACCTTCCCTAGTTGGTGGTACCGATAAAAGAGCACGCGATCAGACCAAGTCAAGGCCATCCCATACCGGCAAATGTGGTTGCACGGATAAGTCCGGACAGATGACTCAGGATCAACCGACTAGGTTTAGCTTTAGCAATCATTTAGCAAGTATGGATATTCATCATGAATAACTTAACATGGTGGTAACTATGTAAGAGGTAACAACTATGGAAACATAACAACCTTTCTCCATATAACATCACAATGAGTCATTAATGCAATAATATGATGATCAGTAGCAGGTAATGTAAAAGACAGTATCTAAATAGCAGGAGTTTAATTATTTCTAGCACCAGCATATTCATTAATTAAACATGCAGGAATAACACAGAGCAATGCTTTAGGGCATATATCAGATGGTCGGCTTGCCTGGGGTGAAGGAATACTCCGGAAAGAAGTGCGATCACTTCGCGGAAGAATTCGTCGGAAAAGATTCTCCCTCGGAGGGGGCTGATAAAGGGCAAGGGTAAAATGGTCATTTTCAGAATGCGTAAACATTATGAAAATGACTCCATTGGAACGGGCTCGACGAACTAAAGACGTAGGCGTTGGTTTCACCTGAATCGGAGTTGCGAGTAAAAAGTTGTGAAGACTTGACTGCCAGGGGCCAATTTGTAATATAAATATTTACATAGAGGCCCTTGATAGTTTTTTTTTCTGGAAAAGAATAAAATGTACTGTGCAGCTGGGCCGCTCTGGGCCAGAAGCGGCTGGGACGCCGAACGCCAGCTGGGCCGCGTGGTTACTGTCGCTGCTAGGCCGGCCCACCCACTGCTGCCTCCACTTAAGTCACCGCGGGCCCAGGGTCAACACCGATGTCCGGCTGACGGGCGGACCCCGTGGGCGTTGACTCTCTCCTCCTTGTTCCTTCTTCCACCTCGCGCCTGGGCAGCGGAGAGGCTTGGCTGACGCGCGCCGGCGACGACTCCCAGCAGCACAGGGCACCTCCGACGGAGCTCCGGGCACCGGCGGGCTTGGGAGAGAATGCCGCATCCATCTCGACTGGACGCGGACGTCGAGGAGGACTGGAGCGAGCGGGACTTGAGTGACCGTGGGCGGCGGTAGAGGCGGACTTGGAATGGAGGCCGTGGCCTTCCCCGGGGTAAAATGGAGGCGGGGAGGTCCTCTGGGTGGTGGTGGCGGTCGGCTACGGCGGCTAGGCGGAGCAGAAGGGTCCGGGGATGGCCGAATTTTGGCGGGGTCGAAGGCGGCAGTGGCGGACAGAGGGGAGGGAGGAGGAGCTCTGGGGCTCCGTTGAGTGATCCAGAGAGGTAGTGGAGAGGAGGGGAGAGGATTGCCGTGCTTGGAGTGCTCGGGAAGGGCTCGGGGTGGCCAATTTATAGGCACCCGACGGCGACGGATGAGGATGGCCGCCGTGGCGGTCTTAGCCGCGCACTGGCACTCCGGTGAGGTGGCATGCTTCGGGTGGTGCCGACCTGATGAGTGGATGAGGCAGGGCTGTGCTGGCGAGCTCGAGGAGCTTCGGCTCGGCCGGATGCGGCGGCGCATGTGCGAGCACAGTGGCAGAGCAGAGTGCTCATCGCGGCGCGACTAGGAAGAGGATGGAGGGGAAGAGGCTAGAGGAGGGGTGCGTGGATGGTGGGGAGCTTGTCGGCACAAGGAGACACGCCGCGGTGGCCTGAGCTGGCCTGCCCGACGCGACCAGACGTGGTCAGCGCGCAGAGCGCGTGTTTGGTGTGGCCACCGCGTGGTCACCATGCATTTTGCGTGCTCTGGCCCGCTTCTGCCCGTCACACCTTGTCAAACATGCCCCTTACTGCTCAATTAGATAAGGGGAGTGGTTGGAACCATCTAGGGTGCTCTGGGGGGAGAGGAACTTGCTAAAACAGGATTTAACAGCAAACTTGGGTGGGCTCTACTAGAGATATGGATGAAGAATAGGAGCTGGCTCTTTGTCAAAATGAAAGAGGATAGGAAGGACTAGGTGCTGGCAGAATTTGAAGCCATTTGCACAAGATTTGAATGCACTTCCTTCACAACTGCCATATCTAGTCGAGAAACTGAATCTTGAAGGAGCACTCATCTGGCTTGATGAAATGAGCTGGATTTTGGTGGAGAGTGATGATATGAATATATGAAGATACTGGAAAAGTTTCAGCTCATTTGGATATACCAAAGTGGTACTTCCTTCACAGAGCTTTCAAATGGACAAAAACTTGAGAAAATTGCTGTGGATGAATAGATAGATGAATTGAGCTGGTTTTTGGTTTCCATGAGTGATTTGTCAATGTTAATCACCATGAAAAATTTCAGCTCAAATAGATCAAGGGTTCAAGCACTTCCTTTGCAAACTGAAAATCTGAACATATTTGCAAATGGATGCTGTGCTCAAACTTTGAACTATGGAACTTGGGTTCTTGATGGAAATGGGGAGTATATGGATAGGAGAAGCTCCACAATTTATTTGGGATTCTTCCTGGCTACCAAAATGGTAGTTCCTTTAGAAACTGCCCAAAATGCAATATTGGCATTAAATAGGAAAATGCAATTTCCCTTATTTAATTATGGCCAATATTTTTATGGGAGCTCAATATGATCACAAAGAATATCTCCACGAGTTTTCATGAACTTTGGAGATGGATAGATATTTTCCTGGATTTAATTCCTTTAACTGGCAGAAAAAGGAATTAATTATAAATGAAAAATATTGCAAATGACTTGGCAATATTTTTGCATATCCAGAGTTGATAGAGATAGGATGATCACTGGGAAAAGTTTGGGAGTCATCAGATCAAAGGAAATTGGGGTTCCTTTGTAACTGAAAGGATTAGGGTTTCCCTTCCGGCAACTCGGAAGGTAGGGTTACGGTGGCAAAACCCTGAGAATATATCTTGGGTGGCAAGGATGAAATGGAGAGAATCTCTGGTTGGATAGGAAAGGCAGGCTAGATGACCATCTTCATATACCCAAGAGCTAGAGAAAATCCAATAACACCGAGAAAAAAAGACGGGAGTCAAATCTCGCAAA
The DNA here is from genome assembly GCA_011799875.1 of Thinopyrum elongatum. Classification (NCBI taxonomy): domain Eukaryota; kingdom Viridiplantae; phylum Streptophyta; class Magnoliopsida; order Poales; family Poaceae; genus Thinopyrum; species Thinopyrum elongatum. The sequence goes on along the minus strand of CM022302.1, from coordinate 151,617,115 downwards.
GGAAAAAAAACAGGAGCGAAAACCAGGGTGTTACAGAGTCGAAGTTGGAACTTCTCCAGCAAAAGCATTGCTCGACAAATCCAAGGATTGCAGTTCTTCCAAGTTCCACAAGCAACCAGGGAGATCTCCAAATATTTGATTCTTTGACAGATCCAGGACTTGCAGCATTGTTAGGTTACAATAGGTAGACAGTGATTCTCTAGAGAAGCTATTGTTGTTGTCGGCCACCTTGATAACTGGCAACTGCCTGTTGTCGACATTAGGAGTGATACCAGTGAACTTGTTTCCAGACAAGGAGAGAACAAAAAGATTCGCCAGATAGGAGATGGCCGCAGGAAGCTCACCCTCGAGACGGTTGTCACTAATGTCAAGTAAGAACAACTTTGTTAAATTGCCGATAGTAGGTGGTATCATTCCAGCAAGGTGATTCTTGGCCAAATACAGGTATTCCAAGTTTACCAGCATGTCTCCCATCCCCGCAGGGATGCTTCCAGCTAACAAGTTGTTTGTAACACTGAAGTATTCAAGGTTTGTCCAGTTTGTAAACATCTCTGAGGGGATGGTACCATTGATATTGTTGTCCCCTACATTGAAAGACATCATTGTTTGCACCCTGGCAAAAGATGGCGGCAAGCTTCCAAATAAATGATTCCCTTCCAGTATCATGAACTTGACACTAGTAAGGTTCCCCAGATCGGGTGGAAGAGTAGAAACCAAATCAACATCACTTATTACCAGAATCTCGAGCGAGTGAAGCTGCCCAAGTGAGGTAGGGATTGACCTGCCAAGCGGGTTCTTGTACAGATGTAGCAATCTCATTGTGGACATCAATCCCAGCTCCTCTGGGATTCCTCCTGTGAGATTATTTGTCTCAAGATGTAGTTTGTTGAGCTTTCGAAGGCTTGAGAATGAGCGAGGTATCGAGCCAGAGAATTCATTAAAGGACATATCCAGGTACCTCAATCTTGGGACCATCTCTGACAATGAATTTGGTAATGACCCTGAGAAGGCGTTACCCAATAAATCAAGGGATCTCATCCTCACATTTGTGGAGTTGATGATGAATTGAGGGAAGGCACCACTGAGATTATTATTAGCTAAGGATAACAACTTCAAACCGGGCATAGGTAAGAAGTTGGCATATTCTAGGTTGCTCAAGTGGTTATTTGCCAAATCTAACTTAACAATCATTGGGAGGTGACTGAGTTGGTAGGGGATGGCACCAACAAGATTGTTATAGCTCAAGTTGAGAACGGTAAGTGTGAGAAACAGGGAGATGTTTGCCGGAACCACACCAACAAGGTTGTTGCTATCGAGTTTGAGCATGGTGAGGTTTTGGAATGCTGTAGAGTAGAAGGCGTGAAGCGTACCATGGAGCCGCGCATTGGAAAGGTGGAGCTCGGTAACATGTCCAACAGCATCACAAGTGACGCCGAACCAAGAGAAGGTAGAGTTGGCAATCGACCATGAGGATAGTGACTTGGTGCTGTCAATCAAAGTGGATTTCCATTGGAGAAGGGCTTCTGCTTCTGGGTTGATCGCCTTGGATGTGCATATCAGCAGGAAAACTAAGACGCATAAGAGTTTCTGGAGCACCATTGCGTGCAGTTGGAGTGTTGGTAAAAATGACAAGTTGCAGGTTGGTGTTGTTTATTGCCTTCAGACTAGAGGTAGCAATACATTGTAGAGCTGTCGCTCGACGACCATATGTGTACAAATACTTCAGACTTGGGGTCATCGTGTGAGGAAAATATCAAATCCACCAGTGCTTTGAGGCCACATTCTTGGGTATCCCAATCCCCAGCCTCACAGTGAAGTGATTACTATTCTCCAGTAAGGTGAAGACCGGAGATGTATGTGCTTGTGGTTGCCGTGAACACAGGGCCAAACCAACTATCAAATCGCCCAGTCACTCTCTAGGACTGAACCTCCAGAACTGAACAGACATCACACATTTTTTTTGTAAGGTGCCACGGTGGGAAGGAAACAGAGGCCGGAATTCCAAATGATAAACTGCTGAACCAACCTAGTCTGAGGAGGTAACTAGGCACAAGTGCCCAGGAGTTCGTAAGGTGAGCAAAGATAGAAAAAATCATAAAATTTTACAAAAAGCGATGACGAAACAAACATAATTGCAACTCACAAAATTCAAAGAACAAGAACCGAACTCAGCTCTGTAGGAAATCGATCTCTCAAATCATAACAATAATAAGCCAGTTCTATAGAATCCAGATAAGGACCAGATAACTAAGTATTTCTAGCTTGTTGGTGAAAGAAAAACAAAGAGGAGGCTCAGGAACAACATATTTATATCCATTGCAGAATGCGGATAAAACAATAGTGAGGAAGCATTGACAAACACTACCCTATGGGAAACAGAGTGCCACACTACAAGGTACGCGCCATCTTCAGCATAAGATTCTGCTGCATGGCATCGATGCAACAAAGTTAAGCAAACGTCCATGTGTTGCAGAAAAACAACGCTGCAAACCACAACCACAAGCCAGGTTAGGCTCCATACTCGAACAACATCAAACTCGGTGATCTAGCAGAAGTAGAGAAGGAACTCTGCATATGTCTATAACAAGAGCCTCTTTTTCAGATATTAGTCCATATGAAAGAATATAAGACTGTAAATTGAGGCCTTCAGCTTGTGAATGAATTTCAGAAGGACCTGACACTGAAATACCTTGAACCTGAAAGTGGCAGCTTTCAGGTTTACACTAAAATAGGGCAATACTGAAGATCAAATTCAGGATTTTGAGCTCTGTTCATCACAAAAAAAAAGAAAAAAAAGATCTCTGAGCTCATAGGATTCAAATTCGAAATCAGAATGTTTTGAACTATGTAATTTGAGATTATAAACTTTCAACACAAATATACTGTGACAACTTTCACGGCTCAATACGTGATTATAAACTTAATATTTTGTAACTTGACATTATAAACTTGCTAGGTCCTATTCTACCCCTCCCGTTGGGGAGGTGCGTCGCTTACCCTTGATGCGTGGGCGACACATCAGCTAGTTTCGGAGGCTGAGAATGCAGCTCTTATGGCCCCTTTCTCCGAGGAGAAAGTTCTGGCCGCCATTAAGGGCATGAACCTGGCCTCTACGCCAGGACCAGATGGCCTTCCGGTAAAGTTCTTCCCGACTTTTTTTCCGATAAAGGGCGTTTTTATTAACTCAAAACATAGCATCAAGAAGATACAAATCATGATGAGTAACACCCGGCCTCTGCATAGCTAGGATGCACACATCCAAACACAAATAGTCTGAAAAAAATAAAAAGATGACATATCGGCACTAGTAGAGTCAAATAAGACCGTCACTATGCCTATGTTGAAGGATGTGATGGGCCGATACGGAGGTTATGCTGCCACCCATGTTGGGAAAAAACCTCAATGGCCACTCGCTCCAATTGCGTACACACCGCCTTGAACAGCGGTTGGAACTCTGTACAGTGAAGCATAGACCACGTACGAAGCGATTGTGTACAACGGAAAATAACCTGCAAAGGATAAGAGTTTTTGTTATTAAAAATCAGATCATTTCTACATAGCCAAAGCAACCATAATAAGGCATACGCTCCCACCCTTATTAGCATTTTGAATCTGTAAGGAATACCATCCAGCCAGTGACCAAAAATATTGGCAACACCTGTGGGCGGATAAAGATTAGACGCTGTTTGGATGATTGACCACGTAGAACGTGCAAACTTGCACTGGAAACAGAGGTGTCTGATTATCTTGTCATGAGTACAAAAGCCACACTTCTTGCTTCAATGCCAGTTGCGACGGGTGAGGTTATCTTTGGTTAGCACCACTTCCTTTCGAAGATACCACATGAAGATCTTAACTTTCAGTGGAATCTTCGATCTCTAGCTTTTCTTATTATTATCCACTGCGATCTCTGAATGCGTGAGCACATGATACATCGAGTTGACTGTGAAGGACCCAGATGCAGTGAGGTTCTAGTAGAAAACATCTCGTCCTTGTGTCAGATTAATCATATCCAATCAGGACAAAAGATGTTGCCATGACACAAGACGGGGGCCAATCAAATCCCGCCTGAAAGAAATATCTGGTGGAAAGGAACTGATCACCTGTGCAAGAGTTTCATTCTTATCGCGAACAATGCGGTGCAAAGCTGGATATTGTTCCCGGAGACTGGCATTGCCTAGCCAGATGTCCTCCCAGAAACAAATCTTAGACCCGTCTTTAATCGCAAAAGATCCAAAGCGGAAAAGATGTTTCTTTGCCGCCATTAGACCTGTCCAAAAGTGTGAATCACCAGGTTTCCAGTAGGCCTGAGACACAACTTTTTGGCATAGATACTTGTTGCGCATCAGGGTTTGCCAAACACCATCCTCAGTAAGAAGTCTGAACAACCATTTACTAAGTAAGGCATCATTCTTGACTTGCAGGTCATGAATGCCAAGGCCACCTTGGTCTTTAGGCCTACAAACCACGCTCCATTTTGCCAGTCTATATTTTTTCTTTTCATTGTCTCCTTGCCAAAAGAATCTGGATCTGAAATAATCCAATCTTTGCAAGACCCCTCTCGGGAGTTGAAAAAAAGAAAGCATATAGAGAACCATGTTTGTGAGAACATAGTTGATCAAGATCAGTCGTCCTCCAACAGAGAGCAACTTTCCTTTCCAACTACTCAATCGTTTCTCTAAACACTCCTCTACATGTTTCCACTCCGCATTAGTGAGACAACGATAATGAATCGGAATTCCCAAATATTTAATTGGGAATTGGCCTTGTGCACAACCAAACAGGTCAACATAATCAGCCGCCACCTCACTGGCTTGTCCAAAGCAGAACAATTCACTTTTATGGAAGTTAATTTTAAGGCCCGACATTTGCTCAAACGCCGAAAGCAAGAGTTTTAGGTTTCGAGCCTTGTCTAGGTCATGTTCCATAAAAAGAATTGTATCATCGGCATATTGCAAAATGGAGAGGCCACCATCCACTAGGTGTGGCACTACTCCTGAAATATCAATGGACTAAGCACCAAAAGGTTGTCTTCTTGAAGATTGACTTCCACAAGGCATACCACATTGTTCTTTGGCCCTTCCTTCGGGAAGTTATTCTCCGAAAGGGGTTTGATGATCGTTGGATCGCCAGAGTAATACAGATGGTGTGCAGTGGCCGCACTGCGGTGAACATCAATGGGGAGATTGGGCCCTTCTTCCCCACCTTTCGCGGGGTTTGTCAGGGTGACCCACGTTCCCCATTCTTGTTCAATGCTGTGGTCGACGCCATAGCTGTCATCCTTGACAAAGCCAAAGCGGCTGGCCATATCCGAGGGATCGTCCCTCATCTGGTGGGAGGGGTTGCAGTCCCCTCCTACAATATGCGGATGACACCATCATTATGGTAGAGGGATCCAATGATGACATCGCAAATCTGAAGTTCCTTCTCCTTTGCCTCCAGCGGATGTCGTGCCTCACCATCAACTTCACCAAGAGTGAAGTGATGGTCTTAGTCTACCCTACCCACGAATGCCAGAGCATTGCTGACCGGCTTAACTACTCCTTGGGTTCCTTCCCAACGTCCTACCTTGGGATCCCCATTAGTGACTCTAGACTGTCTGTGGCGGAGCTACGACCCTTCGTGGCAAAGCTACAACACAGGGTCGAACCCTGGCAGGGTGGATGGCTCTCCAAGGATGCTAGGACCGTCCTCATAAACTCATCCCTATCGAGCCTACTCCTATTCATCATGAGCCTCTACAGTCTCCATGAGACTCTGCATCATGAGATTGCCAAGTATCAGGTGAGGTTCTTCTTGGCGGGCGATGGAGACAAGCAAAAGTACCATATGGTACGCTGGATGAAATTTGTAGACCCAAAGACCAAGGCGGCATAGGTATCATGTCGTCCAAATGCATGAACATTGCCCTGTTAACGCGTTGGCTTGGCGGATTGCAAATGGCGAGGGGGGACTCTGGCTTCACATCCCCAGGGCCTAATACCTCTGTGGCTAGCCACTAGCTTTCTGCCAAAGGTCGGGTGGCTCCCAGTTCTGGCAGTCCATCATTCAGTTACTACTGGTTCTCCATATTAGATCCTCCATCACGATCGGATCGGGGGCGTCAACCCTGTTCTAGTTTGACAGATGGATCGGCGAAATCCCCTTCGCTGCTAGATTTCCTGATTTGTTCTTGATTGCTTTGGACCCCGGGACTTCCGTCGAGTCGGCCCTTATTGACTTAGGGTGTATTGTGTTCCGGAGACCTTTCGGGCCGGCGAACTTAGGATATTGGCGGGAGCTCCTGGACTGCATTGCCCTGAACGCTCTGGAGGTGGATGAGACACTGGACCGCGTCTCTTGGCGGTTGGAATCGTCTGGCCGGTTCTCCACCAAATCCCTCTACCAGGCAATCGATGCTTCTCCCGGTCCGGAGCCTCTGGTTCAAATCTGGTCAATTCGCCTTTTGCTTAAGATCTGGATTTTCCTTTGACGGTGGATTAGGGGTCGGGTTGCTTCAGGGGTGGAGGTCCTCAAGCGGAATGGCCCCGGGGATGGGACTTGCCCTTATGCGAGACCGTAGAAGACTCGAACCATATCTTTTTCAAGTGTGTTTCTGCCCAGTTCCCCTAGAGCTGTTTCCGCAAGGTGTTCGGTGGTAGTTGGTGTAACAACAACTTCCTTGATCTTTTTGTGAAGCTACAGGCCTCCGCCCAGCGATCCTGGCACATTAGGTGGCTTGGGATTGGGGTGCTCGCCTGGACGCTTTGGACGATCCGCAATAAACTTATGATTCACTTATGATTCAGCGCTTGCCTCTAAGATGATCTACTAACACGATCTTCAAAATGTGTGGTTCAGCTTTGGCGGCCGCCTAGCCGCCCTCTGGACCGGGACGCCATCGACATCTTCATCACAGACCTCTGAGTGCTGGCATTCCGCTTGGCCCCCCCACCCCCATTGCCACCTCCAGAGCTGAATTAGGCCTCTGGCCTCCATGCTTTGCTGCCTCACTTAGGGTTGTCCCCTTCTTTGGCCTTGTTTATCCTTTTGTTTTTAGGGCTTTTGAGTTGTGCCCTTAGCAGAACCTATCGTACTTTGCGTGTGCGTGTGTGTGGGGTGAAATTGTCCTTGTTTGTTGGTACTCTATGGCGCAGTTGTTGAGCTTTATCTATAAAGCGGGGCGAAAACCTTTTTTCAGAAAAAGAAAAAAGCCGAGGTGTGATGATGTTGGTCGCTCCCAGTGGCTGACAAATCCGCCCGAGGGTGTGTTTATTCCATTTCCAAATATTATTGAATTTTGAATATAGGAATATTCTTCTCAAAAAGGAGAAAATCCATTTGAGTTCCTTCCCCTAAAAAACAAAAGAAATCCATTCATGTCCCCAACATTTTCCTTTTTGCAAGAGAGAATCCATTCATGAAGAGTAACTCGGATGGTTGGGGGTTCTTAGGGTGGAACCAGCACATCGGGGGCTTTCCGGCGAGGTTCATTCAATGAGATGAGACGTTCCGTAAACTATGAGGTGCATGTGGTGACTTCTTCAATCAAGATGTTGTGTCAGCTCAGTATGGATGTGGGTGCGTATGTTTATAGGGATGAGTGTATGTGAGAATTTACGATTGTAATTTTTTTAAAAGACAATCCATTCAAGTCTCCAGACTGTCATTTTTACAAATTTAGAATATTTTATACATTTATTAACCGGAGAGACCTAAAAGAGAAGAAAACAAAGACTCGAGAGATTGTCTCTATGCTGGCTGCTAGCGACCTCTGTGATCCTCTCCCTGCCATGCAGCAGGTGAGGAAATCGATAGTCCTCAGATGCTCCCGGCGACCAACAAGGTAGCCGGACGAGAACGTACATGTCTGTTCATGCAGTCCATGGCGAGGCTGGAGACGGTTAAAGTGTTAACACAGAAGAGCCGCGCCGTTGTCAACAGCTACTAGAACTGAGATGCGAATCTTGTATTCTCAAATTCCCAAGGAAACCGTTGGTGGATGCCGTGATTTTCCTCTTATTCTTCGATGACATGTAACTGGTATGATTCTAATCAGAATTTTGTTGCGAGTGGTGGTGAACAATCGAGTAACAGGGAAAATAAGATATTGCCTACATGCTTTAGGTACCAGCAAGCTCAAAAATATATCAACGGCAACCACGCGCCCATCTTCCCGCAAAAAAGGAAGAAAAAATGCGTCCATGAAAGATACTGTACATAACTGGAGCTCACAAATTCAGAGAATAATACTCCCTCGTAACTAAAAGGAGTACAAGACTGTGACTATCCACACAGGAACACAATTACATGCTTACTGGTGAAGACAATTGGATAACTGGAGCTCACAAAAGATACATGTTCAGCTTACGATACTTGCAGACCGAGGAAACTTCGAGAGATGATCAGGTGCACTAGGCCAATCGCAGAGTATAGTACTGTCAGCCAGTACGCTTCATCTTGAGGATCAGGTGCACGAGTCGATGCAACTGAAGAACGCAAACCTCCATAGCATCGAGAAAAAACAATGCTCCAAACCATAGCCAGAAACCAAACACAGTTCCGGCAATCACTGAATAGTACATCCACATGGTTTCCAGTTCTTGTTGATGTTCCATTGCCCCATCTGGTGCAGTTCTAGCACTTGAACCATTTGTACATGACACATTCAATGGGAGGCCATATAGTCCCAGATTATTGCCATAAATTGACCAGATTATTGCCATAAATTGACGGATCATTGAGTGTTTGGAGTTGATTCCCTGTAGGTATGTCACCAGACAGAAGGTTGTTTGATAGATTAAGAGAGCCAAGGAACATCAAGTTTGACATGCTAGGGGGAATAGGACCTGATAGTTTGTTCCATGAGAGGTCCAGGAATTCTAACAACTTTAGATTGCCAATGTCCGTGGGGATACCACCACATAGTTAATTTCTTAACATATTTAGCATCTGGATGCCTGTAAGTTTTGTCAACTCTGAAGGGATTTCACCGGAGAGAGAATTGCTAGAGAGATCAATACCAGTCACAAGTGCATCACTTCCTGAAAGGTGTACTCGCGTCCCTTCCAAATTATGTCCATCTGAGAATATATAACCGGCTGCATCATGGATGTCTGTCTCATCAGGGAAAAGTTGACAAAGCTTTCTGGTATGGAATCTACGAAATTATTTTTAGCTAGATCAAGCAGTTGGAGATTAGACAGTTGTGAGAGCTGCCAGGGAATAATTCCATAACATGTTTGATCACAGCCCAAGGATCCTCAGAAAAGGATTGCTTTCCCCTATCCAGGGAGGAAGTGTGCCAGAAATCTTATTGTTCCCAAGATACAAGATAACAAGGTTCTTGAAGTTCTTAAACACTGCTGGAAAGCAACCTGTAAAGTTGTTGTTTGACAGGTGCAACAGCCTTAGTAGGGAACTATTGTTAGTCGTGGTTGGAACTTCCCCAGCAAAAGTATTGCTTGACAGGTCCAAGGATTGTAGTTCTTTCAAATTCCACAAGCAACCAGGGAGATCTCCTATTATTTGATTCTTTGATTCCGGCTACCTCGCGCCTCCCCGAGCTCGCTGCCTAGTCCCTACGCACCCGCGGTGAGCTCCTGCGCCAAATGCGCCTTTCCCTACCCCTTCTAGCCGCCCGTAGCCCCCGCTCCGGCATTAGGCCGAGCCCTCCGCCGCCCGGCCTCGTCACCGGTGTGGCCACGGCGACCATAGGGTCCCGTGCATGCCACCGTTGCACTTGCCGCACCGCGTAGGCCTCGCCTAGCCGCTTAGTTTGCCCACAAACGCACCCCAGCGCCGATCCCACGTTTGGCTGAACTCCGGCGTCCGGCTCGCCGCTCACCGCCGTCGACCTAGCCCATCTCCGGCCGAACCAGTATCACCGCTGGATGCGCCACCTCGTGCGTGTTCGAACGCGACCTCCCGCGTCCAAAATGATGGCCTATGGCCGATTTCCGACGGATCCCAAGCCCCGCCGCCGCTGGAAATGGTCGTCGGCGTCGCTCCGGCCGCCGTGCTGACCTGGCGCCGGTGGGCCCCGCCTTAGTGTCACTAACCACGGGCCCCACGGGCCCCAGTTGACCCAGTTGACTGGGTCAACTGCTGACTGGGTGTCGTGGCCCACTGACATGTGGGTCCCGCCTGATTAAACGAATTAAAATAAATAGTTAATCAGTTAATTAGTTAGTTAAGACAATAATCACCCACTGACAGTAGGCCCCACCCACTAATTAACTTAATTAGGTTAGACTAACCCCTCTGTTAGTGCCACAGTCACTGACATGTGGGTCCCAGTGACCCCACATGTCAGGTTTGACCTAGCCAGCCGGTCAGTTGACCTGCTGACATCATCCTGACATTCTGCTGACGTCACAATGCACTGTTTCTGATAATGTTAATTTAAATAATAAAAATAATTCCAGAAGATGCTAAAATCTTTAGAAATTCATAGAAATTAAACCGTAGCTCGGATCGAAAAACTTTTTATATGAAAGTTGATCAGAACGACGAGACGAAGCTGACCGTGCTATCTGTTTCCATGTCGGGATCCTCTACGTAGGTGAACCCGCAACTTTTTGCCCGTTTTTGGTAGATGAATAGTGCATAACTACCGGTTAATAATTCCAACTTAAATCCTAAAATAACTAATATGACTTAGACCTGCTTTTAGGCAACCCTGCACTGCACGTTAGCATAGCATGCTCTGTGTTACATATGTTTGTTGTGTATTTATCGGTTTCCTCCCCCTCTTCTCTCTCGATAGAGCCCGATACCGACATAGTCCCTGAGACCGACGCAACTCCGGAGATCGACTACGCCCCTGACGACCCTGCCTTTGCCACCGAGCAACCAGGCAAGCACCCCCCTTTTGAGCATGCCTATATCACCTATTCTCTTCTCTCTTGTGCTTGCATTGGAATTGTTGCTGCTACTGCTTTACCTATTCTGATGCATAGCCTGATTTTGTAACCTGCGTTTGATGATTACCTGCTTATTCTAAACTGCTTAGAATAGGATGGTTAGAGACCCCAGTGACCCCACTTGTCCCGATTGCCCCGCTGGATTATCAGATGACTCGATCAACGTGATCGGCAACCAGGCCCCAGCACCGCACATCACATTCCCTTTATCTGTACGACACTGCAGCGTTACTATCGAGTGCCGAGGGTGATACCTCGTCAGCACTTTCGATGTTAACTCTGTGGAGTAGTTACTCGGTCGTGGTCATCAAGGGTGATTCCTCCTTCACCACTCCCGATAACGACGCTGTCGTGCAACACCTCAAGTGTGAACCTCACGGGTGATTCCTCCTAAGTTCACCTTGACGGATACATCGAGTAGGAATCTAACGAGGGTGATACCTCCGATTCCCTGATGTTATGGACACACGGATAATTGGACTTTACAACTGTTACTTGGAAAGGCGGGTCGACCCTGAGGGGTACCCGTGAGTGATGTGAAGACGGGATGACCTGGACGGTACCTGAGAGACGAATACGAGGCGTGGCCGGGCATTCCTAGCCCTTGTCGCAAGTCCTCGAGACGGGGCTACGGGGTCACATCTATCATGAGTCTCTGCTTGTTACCGCACTACCAAAACACTAACGATTTGGATATTTGATCCGATTGGGCCTCTGGCCCGATAGCACTAACCATCACGTGGGAACAGTTATGGGCACTCTGCATCATAGCATCAGCCGAAAGCTCTGTCAGACGTCCAGTTCAGCAGTGCGGTATGGAGTGATTGGCGCCATCCACGACAGAGGTGGTGCTTGGATCTGAGCCATGTGCGCAACGACCCGGAGGGCGAGGGGCGATGGCCCAAGACCGCCGAGAGCTTAGGATGTAGACTGACGGGGACCTCTCTGCTGAGCTCTAGGTAGGGTTGCGGTGTATCGTTTGGCCGAGGCCAGGCATGACCCAGAAAAGTGTGTCCGGCCGGAGTTAATCGAGCATGGTGGGTAAGTTGGTGCACCCCTGCAGGGAAGAACTAATCTATGCATAGCCGGATCCTCGATAACGGACGCTCGGAGTTGTATCCCGATCGATACAACTAGAACTTAATGATGAGAAATGGATAGTATGGCTCTAGGATTGCTTTCTCGCAGGGAGTCGAGAAAGGATCTCTGGGTGAGGTTGTGACTTCTTAATACTGCTACTACTATATGCTGTACTAATCTACACTCTTCTAATGCTGCAAGATCGCTGAAGATGCTAGTCTTCGATAGGACTAGGCCTTCTCTCTATTCTGGCATTTCTGCAGCCTAGTCCACATATACAGCCCTTCTTTGATAATGTTTCATATGTAGTGTAGATCCTTGCTTGCTGAGTACTTCGGATGAGTACTCACGGTTGCTTTGCTTCCTCTTTTTCCCCATATCCTTTTTGATGCGACCAGATGACGGAGCCCCGGAGCCAGCTGCCCCAGCCGACGACTACTACTACTACCCCGAGGGTGGTTACTACTACGAGCTTGCCGACGACCAGGAGTAGGATCGAAGGGTCCCAGGCAGGAGGCCTGTGCCTTTTCGATCATAGCTTTTGTTTTGCCCCACCTTTCTAAAGGTTTATCTGTTTCTGTTTCATATCTGTACTTAGATATCTGATGCTTCCGCTGACGCTTGTACGCGAGCTTATGTATTCGAGCCCTCAAGGCCCCTGGCTTGTAATATAAAGCTTGTATGACTTTATTTATGTTTTAGAGTTGTGTTGTGATTCCTTCAAGTGAGTCCTTAGGCTTGATCGTTTGCATTTGCGTGTATGGTTAGGGCACGATTAAGCCGGGGGCGTCACATTTCCCTCCCCCTCTCATAGCACCTTCCACCCCGGCGTTGCTGGTCCTTGGAGGTCTCTGGTCACCGGATCTGGTGCGCTTGGGGTGCGGGAGTTGTTGGTGTCAAAACCGGCAGACCTTGGGGTAGGGGGTCCCGAGCTGTGGATCTAGGATCAATGGTAACAGAGACGATGAACATGGTGTTTTACCCAGGTTCGGGCCCTCTCTATGGAGGTAAAAACCCTATGTCCTGCTCTTGTTTATATTGATGAAGTATCAAGGTACAGAGTTGATCTACCTCGAGATCATATGTTGTGGTCTAAACCCAAGGGGTATGATGAGTAATGTCATAATCTATCTATCAACGAGCCTGGCCTCGGCTTATATAATGTACCAGAGGCCCAAGATGACAAGAGTCCTAGTCGGCTACGTTGGTGGAGAGGAGTCCTTGTCTTGATCACCAAGTCTTGTGGAATCTTCCTTGTATATGTCATCGGCTGTCCGAACTGGCCCATTAGTGAACCGCCACGGGGGTCCTCGGCCCAACCCACTGGTCGGGAGACGACATGGTGAGTACCCCCTAGTCCAGGACACCGTCAGTAGCCCCCTGAACCGGTCTTCAAGTTGGGGACGCTCCTCGATTCTTCCGAACTGTTCTTCATCTTCGGTCATCGGTCTTGAAAACTGGTTCAACAAATCTTCCCATCTCCGATCTTGAGGATCGCCGAGGTGTATCCGAAGAGTTCATACGTCGGGTATCCGAGGAGTCTTTTTAAGTTATCGGCCTTTATCAATGCCTTGTAAGTTTTTTACGCCACACCTCGGGTTTGAAGTTGTTCCCATGCGGTGGTGTCCTCTTGCATCCGAGCTCCAACGCCGGACTGTATTTGAGGTATCTTTTGCAGCCGAGCACCAATGCCGGACTGTATCCAAGCTCCAACGCTGGACTGTATCCGAACTCTATCGCCGGACTGTATCCGAGCTCTAACGATGGTCAGCGTCCGAGGTGTCATAAACTACCTCGGTCTTTAAAAGATTGAATGAATTCAGCCGAGCTTAATGCCGAAAGTGCCCTCTATGGAGCCAGCCACTGGCGCCCGAGCTTTATGCCGGACTGCTTCCGAGGTGGTGCACCACCCCGACTGCGGGCTGATTTTTTGTGAATATTTTTTATTGGTGCAATTTATTCTCCGCCGAGATATATAGCCAGTAGCCCTCAAGGTGCATATCGGTCTAAAACCCGAGATGCACCTGAAGGAAAACACGAAACCGCTGATCCAAGTAGCCCCTGAGACTCAGGTCGATGCACGAAATCGGCCTGAGGATCAACTCCTAGCTCGGCAGCATACATAGGAATAGAAACGCAATGTAATATATTAGAAATAATAGTGATCGGCGAACGGGCCCTTGAGAGAGGGTCTTGAGAAGTTGCCGTAATATATTAGCTTGATGCCAGATAGGTCCAGATGGTACCTGTTGTTGTCCGAAGACGCATTTGCTTATAGTTCGGTCAAGCCGAACACTAAGCACTTTGAATTTTCTGCATTGAACAAGCAATGTAGTAGCCCCCGAGACACTGGTCGGGTGGCAACACCAGATCAGGGGATCGATGTGCCCCTTTAATATTTGTAAATAATAAGCCCGAAGCCCAGTAGCCCCCGAGCCTTAATGCGGGCACGGGTGGCCGAATTAAGGATCGATATCCATAGTAAAACCACAAATTATGTGTAATGACTCTATGTATCCAAGTACTTTACATTACTAATGCTTGGATCCGCATTGTACAAAACTTTGTTGACCGACCATCGGCTTCAACCTCTTCGGCCAGCAGCTGAAGAGTGTTCGTCCTACTTTATAAAGCCTTTATAAGGGCAAAGATTTACGACGAACAAGGCAATCCGGCCATACGGTTTTATAAACAAAGGTACGCAGAGAGATATGTTATAAAACATCTTCTGGGAAAAATAGTTCTGTTACAGGTTCCTTTTCCCAGGCTGTCATGTTGATCATGATCATGAGACCTCAACTCCGATCAATGTGGGAGGAAAATATTGTGGATTTAGTTTGGGGAAAGTTCCCGAACTCTATGGTATTAATGAACCAAAAATTTCACTTCCGTCGTTGCCGACCAATGTGATCCTTTAAGATTACTAGCTTTCGGCTTCACCCAGTCTGAGGTACTTACTCGGATGACCCGGTAGTAACAATCACAGAGGTGCTCCCTTTACCACCTAGCCGAACAATCGGGAATGTAGGGGTAAGCACAGGAGCCAGGCAACCCAGCTTGGCCAAAATCTTAAGTCAAATTGATGCATATTTATGGCTTTATAACGATGATTACGGAAGGCAGCCCTCGTATACTAAATACAAAGGCCGACGATATGATTATTTTGACTCCATTGCGACCGTTTATCAATTGAAAGTGGCCCATCGTCGGCTTCTACCCCTTTGTAGATACTACGCAGGGTGTTTCCGCAGTAACCAGACAACCCTTAGCCGACGTCTTGATGCCCGAAGGCAGTTGTGTTAGCAGAAACAAGGCAATCAGATATGCGAGCTTTATAACTTTCACTTAGTCATAGGAGTTTAAAGTTGGGAGGCCAGTTACTAGCCCCCAGTTAGTGTTCGGCGACAGTCGAGGTCAAGCCGTAAACACTTCGGCCAATATTATGAAAGGCCCATCGTTTAACATGGGGTAATCGGTATCAATCTATAGTGTGACACCGTCATCGGATCGCTGACCAGTTTACGCCCATTGTGACAGTCAGTTTTCGGGTTTCTCCACTGAGGTGCTTAACCATTCGAGCTAGAAGCACAATCGCAGTGGTTCTCCCCTTGCACACCTAGCCGAACAAAGCGAAACGTAGGAGGCAAGCACAGGAGCCGGGCAACCCAACTATTGACCGAAGACACAATTCGAAACTGATGCGTATATAGCAATATCCGAGAATGTTTTTGCCGAATCTCTAAAGGTGTCCGGCGTTGCACTGCGAGACTTATGTTGCAAACACACAAATAGGTTAAAAGTGCCATAGGCTTGAAAAACCAAAAAACTTGAGTAAAAACTTTATGTCCGAACTAAATCAAGTCGTTTGGTGCCAATCCGAAAATTGGTCTTAAAATTTTTGTGCTTCTGTCACGCATTAATATGACACATCCGATCTCAAGACTTCAAGCGGGTCAACCTTCGGCTTCAACCTCCTATCCCAAAGGCGGAGTGCTTCTCAGGCCAGTTTAGCGAACTAAACTCAAGCGGCTTTAGAGGGAAGCCAGGCTATCCGGCTATTGACCACACACTCGAGTCGAGAAAGGAGTAGTAGAAAAAGACTTAGCAGCGACTAAGAAGAAAACATCAATTATAAAATGGCTCATATTAATTTAAGAGCCCCCAAGTGACTTGGGTAAAAGAATTTTATGTATAGTGATTGTATGTACCAAAGTACTTATATAATATCTGCGTTCGCCCGAACTTTGAACGCGTCTTAACCGACCGTCGGCTTCTCCCTCTTCGGCCAAGGGCCGAAAAGTGTTATCTACTCCTCCGCCTACCGAGAATATCGGCGGTGTTTCGGATAACCAGGCAATCAGGCCATGAGGCTGTAACAGACAAAGCGCGCCCAGGGAACTTATGCTATATTACTTATGTAACGTAAGAAGCATCTTCAAAGAAAATAGTGCCCCCAACGGTACCTTTCTTTGGTCGCTCATGATTACTATGAGACTTGTGCAATAGATTTGTGTATGCGTGAGTTCCGTCGTGTGCCGACCATAGTTGAAAACAATAAGAGCGCTAGCTTTCGGCTTAACCCATCTGAGGTACGAGTTCGGATGACCCGGTCGTAACAATCACAGAGGTGCTCCCTTTACTCCCTAGTCGAACAATCGGGAACGTAGGGGTAAGCACAGGAGCCAGGCAACCCAGCTTTGCGGAACACTTAAGTCAACATGATGCATATTTTGCCATAGTACACGAACAAGGAATGGTGCGATACATTAATAATCATATGCAAGAAGAATGGCTTCATAAAGGAAGCCCCCAAATAAACAGGGTATTTGAATTTGTTTGTAACAAGCAAGATTTTGACAAAGAAAGTTTTTCGCAAATGAATTTTTGTCAAAAAAGTATAATGCTTGGTCGAACCGAACAAAATTTAAAACTTTGGGCATGAAAGCGACTTAGCTGGTTAATGTGCTCGTCATCGATGACGCGGTCCGAGTTTACGGCGGGACGAGGTCCCAGCCCCTAAGCCGGTCCCAAAATGGAGGAGCGAAGAGCTCGGCACTCCGAAGTGGCAACACAACACGGCCAATGTGGCGAGGTGGAACCCCCCGTCCGTCCGAGGTGACGGAGTAGGCTGACAGTATGACGCCGAAGTTCCCGGTGTGGGTTAATGAAGTGATGACGAAGCCCCCGGTTCAGCCGAGGTGATAGCGCTGCCCAATCCGGATCATTTACCTGTGCACGGAAGATAGTGCAAGCCGGAGATAACAGTAATTAAAAAAGGTTGCATGATTAATAATTCATGCAAAGTGAGTAATAAAAGAAATATGGCCCGTGCGCCAAACACCCGACGAGGTAGGACCCTCTTGATGATGTCGAAGTCCCCGAGGCAACCGAACATGTCGGTATGGCAATTCAATCAACAAGATAATCATGCGAGCCGATTTATGCCAATTGGGACGATGTTCATGCAAGACAAATCGGCTCGCATGATTATCTTGTTGATTGAATTGCCATACCGACATGTTCGGTTGCCTCGGGGACTTCGGCATCATCAAGAGGGTCCTACCTCGTCGGGTGTTTGGCGCACGGGCCATATTTCTTTTATTACTCACTTTGCATGAATTATTAATCATGCAACCTTTTTTTATTACTGTTATCTCCAGCTTGCACTATCTTCCGTGCACAGGTAAATGATCCGGATTGGGCAGCGCTGTCACCTCGGCTGAACCGGGGGCTTCGTCATCACTTCATTAACCCACACCGGGAACTTCGGCGTCATACTGTCGGCCTACTCCGTCGCCTCGGACAGACAGGGGGTTCCACCTCGCCGCATTGGCCGTGCTGTGTCGCCACTTCGGAGTGCCGAGCTCTTCGCTCCTCCATCTCGGGACCGGCTTAGGGGCTGGGACCTCGTCCCGCCGTAAAACTCGGACCGTGTCATCGATGCCGAGCACATTAACCAGCTAAGTCGCTTTCATGCCCAAAGTTTTTAATTTTTAATTTATGTTCGGTTCGACCGTGCTCACGTGAGTTGTTTGTTAAAAGAAACTCCCTTTACCCATGTTAGCTGGGGGCTCTTAAATTTACATGAGCCGTTTTATAATAAGTGTGTTTTCTTCTTGTTCGTTACAAAGTCTTTTTCTATCACTCCTTCCTCGACTCGAGTGTGTGGTCAATAGCCGGATAGCCTGGGTCCGATCTTGACCCACTTGCAGTCTTGAGATCGGATGTGTCATGTTAAAGCACGACAGAAGCACAAATTTTTTTTAGACCAATTTTAGGATTGGCACCAATTGACTTGATTTAGTTCGGACGTGGAGTTTTCGCATAAGTCTTTTGGTTTTTAAGCCTATGGCACTTTTAAACTATTTGTGTGTTTCCAGCATAAGTTTCGCAGTGCAACGCCGAACACCTTTAGAGATTCGGCAAAACATTCTCGGGTATTACTTTATATGCATCGGTTTCGAATTGTGTCTTTGTTCAATAGTTGGGTTGCCCGGCTCCTGTGCTTGCCTCCTACGTTCCGCTTTGTTCGGCTAGACGTGCAAAGGGAGAACCACTGCGATTGTGCTTCCAGCTAGCATGGTTAAGCGCCTCAGTGGAGAAAGCCGAAAACTGACTATCACAATAAGTGTAAGCTGGTCAGCGATCCGATGACTGTGTTAAATTATAAGATCGATAGAGGTCACCCCATGTTAAATGACGGTCCGTTCATAACATTAGCCGAAGTGTTTACGGCTTGACCTCGACTGTCGCCGACACTAACTGGGGGCTAGTAACTGGCCTCCCAACTTTAAGCTCCTATGACTAAGTGAAAGTTATAAAGCCCGCATATCTGATTGCCTCGTTTCCGCTAACACAACCGCCTTCGGGCACCGAGACGTCGGCTAAGGGTTGTTTTGTTATTGCGAAAACACCCTGCGTAGCATCTACAAGGGGGTGGAGGCCGACGATGGGCCACTTTCAAATGATAAACGGTCGCAACGGAGTCAAAATAAACATATCATCGGCGTTTGTATTTAATATACGAGGGCCTCCTTTTGCAATCATCGTTATAAAGTCATAAATATGCATCAATTTGACTTAAGATTTTGGCCAAGCTGGGTTGCCTGGCTCCTGTGCTTACCCCTACGTTCCCGATTGTTCGGCTAGGTGGTAAAGGGAGCACCTCTGCGATTGTTACTACCGGGTCATCCGAGTAAGCACCTCAGACTGGGTGAAGCCGAAAGCTAACAATCTTAAAGGATCACATTGGTCGGCAACGACAGCAGTGAAAATTTTGGTTCATTAATACCATAGAGTTCGGGTACTTTCCCCGAACTAAATCCTCAATATTTTCCTCCCACATTGATCGAAGGTGAGGTTTCATGATCATGATAAGCATGACGACCCAAATAAAGGAACCGATAGCGGGACTATTTTCTTTGGAAGATGTTTCTTACGTTAAAATGTAATATAACATATTTCTCCGTGCACCTTTGTTTATAAAACCGCATGACCGGATTGCCTTGTTTTCCATAAATCTTTGCCGTTATAACGGCTTTATAAAGTAGGAAAACACTCCTCGGCTACTGGCCGAAGAGGTTGAAGCCGATGGTCGGTCAACAAAGTTTTGTACAATGCGGATCCGAGCACTAATGATGTAAAGTACTTAGATAGATAGAGTCATTACACATAATTTGTGATTTTACTATGGATATCGATCCTTAATTCGGCCACCCGTGCCCGCATTAAGACTCGGGGGCTATGGGGCTTCGGGCTTATTATTTACAAATATTAAAGGGGCACATCGATCCCCTGATCTGGTGTTGCCACCCGACCAGTGTCTCGGGGGCTACTGCATTGCTTGTTCAATGCAGAAAATTCAAAGTGCTTAGTGTTCGGCTTGACCAAACTATAGGCAAACGCGTCTTCGGACAACAACAGGTACCATCTGGACCTATCTGTCATCAAGCTAATATATTACGGCAACTTCTCAAGACCCTCTCTCAAGGGCCCGTTCGCCGATCACTATTATCTCTATAATATTACACTGCGTTTCTATTCCTACGTATGCTGCCGAGCTAGGAGTTGATCCTCAGGCCGATTTCGCGCATCGACCTGAGTCTCAGGGGCTACTTGGATCAGCGGTTTCATGTTTTCCTTCAGGTGCATCTCGGGTTTTAGACCGACACACACCTTGAGGGCTACTGGCTATATATCTCGACGGAGAATAAATCGCACCAATAAAAAATATTCACAAAAAATCAGCCCGCAGTCGGGGTGGTGCACCACCTCGGAAGCAGTCCGGCATAAATCTCGGGCGCCAGTGGCTGGCTCCATAGAGGGCACTTCCGGCATTAAGCTCGACTGAATTCATTCAATCTTTTAAAGACCAAGGTAGTTTATGACACCTCGGACGCTGATCATCGTTAGAGCTCGGATACAGTCCGGCGTTAAAGCTCGGATACAGTCCGGCATTGGTGCTCGGCTGCAAAAGATACCTCAAATACAGTCCGGCGTTGGAGCTCGGATGCAAGAGGACACCACCGCATGGGAACAACTTCAAACCCGAGGTGTGGCGTAAAAAACTTACAAGGCATTGATAAAGGCCGATAACTTAAAAAGACTCCTTGGATACCCGACGTATGAACTCTTCGGATACACCTCGGCGATCCTCAAGATCGGAGATGGGAAGATTTGTTGAACCAGTTTTCAAGACCGATGACCGAAGATGAAGAACAGTTTGGAAGAATCGAGGAGCGTCCCCAACTTGAAGACCGGTTCAGGGGGCTACTGACGGTGTCCTGGACTAGGGGGTACTCACCATGTCGTCTCCCGACCAGTGGGTTGGGCCGAGGACCCCCGTGGCGGTTCACTAATGGGCCAGTTTGGACAGCCGATGACATATACAAGGAAGATTCCACAAGACTTGGTGATCAAGACAAGGACTCCTCTCCACCAACGTAGCCGACTAGGACTCTTGTTATCCTAGGCCTCCGGTACATTATATAAGCCGAGGCCAGGCTCGTTGATAGATAGATTATGACATTACTCATCATACCCCTTAGGTTTAGACCACAACATATGATCTCGAGGTAGATCAACTCTGTCCCTTGATACTTCATCAATATAAACAAGAGCAGGACGTAGGGTTTTACCTCCATAGAGAGGGCCCGAACCTGGGTAATGCACCGTGTTCATCGTCTCTGTTACCATCGATCCTAGATCCACAGTTTGGGACCCCCTACCCGAGATCCGCCGGTTTTGACACCGACACAGACATCATCCCAAGCTCCTCTGGGATTCCTCTTGTGAGATTATTTTTCTCAAGACATAGTTCCTCACTATTGCAGGATGCTGCTAACACGACACTACGATCAGAGACCCTTTGACGAAACTGTGTGTGATGCATTAATCGCAAACGGGGATGTAAAAAAACTGTCAAAAAATATGCAAAATGTTTGCGATGGTGGAGACATCAAACACGGTTCAGATTTTAGTTACGTGTGCGATGCGGGGCATACGGTTGATCCAAAAGAACTGTTTACGATGAGGCAGAACAACAGAAACGGGCAACCATATCAATGTGTGTGCGATATACAGCATACAGTTCACTCCGATGAACCGTGTGCTATTAGGGAATGCAACAGAAAAGGTCAGCCAGATCAAGGTGTGTGTGATATACGGCATACGGTTCACTCGGACGAACTGTTTTTGATTAGGGAAGAAAACAGAAACGGTTCAACTTAACAAGATGTGTGTGATATGCGGCATACAGTTCACATAGATGAACTATTTGCAATGAGCCAAAAGAACACAAACGATTCGTGTAAACAAGATGTGTGTGATACGTAGCAAACAGCCCACTCGGATGAACTGTTTGCGATGAGAAATTATAACTCAGACGGTTACTATAGTTAGTTCGTGTGCGATTCTGTTCATACAAAAAACTTTGAAAAATGCAAACTAGTTGCTTGCGGTGGCTAGGAGTATCGCACACGATGCGTCTGCGAGTACTCGTGTGCGATGATTAGTAAGTTACACATACGTTTCCTTATGTTAACACGTGTGTGATAAATAACACGTGGCACCGCATACGGTATTCGGGTTGTGTGTGTGCTCCACTTAGTCTTCCCGCGCTCCAGCGAATGCTTCCCACGCTCCACATGGGTGAATTGTAAAATCCATGCCTCTTCCCTCATCGGTTTCCCACCACCAGCTAATGGCTTGCTGCATATAACCCAGGCGGCAACGCACCGTCGCGACACTCTGCGCAGATCTAGTCCTCACCCATCTACCATTAGTTATTCCAAGCATGCCAGGCAACGACCAAAGCTTCGACGTCAACCCCTACCTGCGTTACATCTTCGGTGAGGAGAACGAGCCGGAGCAGGTCGGGGAGCAAGAGCTTCATCAGCCGGTGCAAGCACCATGGCCCATCAGCAGCGATATCGGCGTGACAGTCCTTGGGCGCACAATCGACATATTGCAGAGGAGGTGTGATGAGCAGTTTGCCATCCACCGTGCAAAAGATCCAGAGCTGCTCGGCGGCATGATCGACGACCCACCCGAAGAGCCGCCGTCACCAGTGCTCATCGAGAGCCTGATGCCCCACAAGGAATGGGCAGAGGACCTATGCGATTCAGTCAAGACACAGGCAGCCTGCAGCTTCATCATTGCCCGCGGCGGCCGTGTCAACCTCGATCCCGTAGATGTGGTGGCCAGGCTCGAGCGCATCCTTGGCGGAGTTGACGTCCCCGATGAAGTAGAACATCGCCAACGTGATATCTTGAGGATGCAGGTGATGGACGGAATTTACTACCAGGCCAGAGAGACATGGAAATGGAGCGGTTCCGCGGAGATATCATGCGCGTGATTGCATGCTGTCAAGCTCTTCTGGAAGAGGCCCAGCAGCCCCAAGAGCCTCCCAGCACCAGCAGCTCCGTAGGCGGAGGCGGGTCGGGACACTTGGAATGAACGGCCACAAGGGTGCTATGCTGATCATGGAGTCCGAGAAGACAGTCGTCGGAAGGCCGCCAGCCCAGCCTTTTAGCCTATATTTTATTATAATTGTATGCATATGTAGGTCGTGAGTGTTTTGGGCCTTGCCGCATGTGGCATTTTAAATTATCCTAAATATGTAAGACAATTATTAACCGTTGCCATTGTAAATTTTCCTCAACGGCGAGCAGAGCGGGCGCAGGGATGCCAGAGCGGAGCGCGCCGCGGCCGCCTCAATGGCGAGCAAAACGCGCGGACGGACACGAGCAGAGCGCACCATGGCCACCTCAACGAGGAGCAGAGCGCGCCGCGGCCGCCTCAACGGCGAGCAACCACGTGGTCAACGTTCTGGCACCCCGTGGGAGGCGCGACGGCGCATCCATAGGACACGATGGTGATATCTTGACCGTGTGTGATAGTGGGCAGACACATACACGTACATCCGAGAACGCGGGCCCATGTTTCGGGCTTTCGATGCGTGGCATACGGTTGATCCAAAAGAAATGTTTGCGATGAGCCAGAACAACAGAAACGGTCTTTGTAGGCCCAGAACCATCAATAAATTTTGACCTTGTTTCTCATCACATTGCAGATTACAATGCAATAAGTAATTGCAAATCTGTTCACACCTATCAAACTAATATGTGTTCACACTTAGCACCGGGCTATAAAAACTACCCACTCGAAAATTACTTCACAGTTCCTCTCCTCATCACCCACAAAACTGGTCTTTCCTGTCAAGTCATTCCGCCATGACCGGTAGGAGGAGTTTCGGGTGGACATATAACTAGGCAGCAAAGACCAAGGCCGCGAAAGCACTAGAGAGATCCCGCCGCGAAGCGGCAACCGCAGCAGAGATGTCCCGGCGCACCGCGGAGTCCTCGAACAAGCTCTCACAGGCACGCGAGGGCTCTCACAAGCGCACTCGCCGCGTCAGCGATCGCGACGAGCTGGCGTTGCTGAAGTCCTTGGCCGGCGACGACGACATTCTCGCTGGCATCATTAAGCACCAGGAGCTGGTCGACGGCTTGATGAAGCTGCTCGAGATCAGCGATGCCTCGGTTGACAAGGCGACCGGCCTCGTTGAGCAACTCATGGGTGACAATGCGAGGCTCCTCAAGGCGCTCGCCGAGAAGGAGGAGGAGGCCGTCGGCTGGAAGATGCTGCATGAGCAGAGTAGTGCCTCGTGGATGACGCTGACAGCGGTCGTCGAGGAACTGATGGGTGACTTGAGGAAGCTCCGGATCAAGCGCGAGCAGGAGGTGGAGGAATCCGTGGCTGCTTTCAAGCAAAGTCGTGAGGAATTGAAGAAGGAGCTGGAGGATGTCGTCGCCCGGGGATCCATCGACGAGTAGAGACAGTAGCGACCCAGATCGTTGTCTGCGATTTCCTTCTTCTCTTGCCCCCATGTCTTCCGGGATTTGCCGCATGTGGCATTTTAAATTATCCGAAATATGTAAGATAATTATTATCTGCACCATTGTAAATTTGTCGTCGTATTATCCGTTGCCATTTTATTTGTCGTCGTATTATCCATTGCCCTATGTGGCAATTTAAATTAGGCCGGAATACGAGTTGAAAACACGAACAAAGCAAATGCTTCCATGGGATCACAAGCAAACACCCTCCGTCCAAGTGGTTTAATTAACCGCGTATTAAACAACGGCTCGGCCGCCATTAATGGAGAAGTTGTGAGCAAGGCGGGCGGCTGGTGGATGGAGGTCAAAGAGCTCACTTCCCGGTGAGCATGGGCGGCCTTGCTGCTCGCACGTGTCCCGTCGAGCTTGCGAGGTGGACAGGATGCACGCGTCCCGTCGAGCATGCGCGGTGGACTGCTCGCACGCGTCCCGCCGAGCCTGCACGGCGGACTTCTTGTGCTCGTCCCGTCTAATCAAACAGCTGCATGAACGCCACCGAGTATGGTTAAATTTTGGCAGAGGTAGTGGCCGCACTTAAATGGTTACGGGAACACACGGTTCATATAATACAACCGTTTGAGATATTAACGTGTCAGCTATTTGTTTCAAAAGGACTTTGTTGGCTATTAATTTGTGCGCCTTGTCTCAAACTAGACGATTTTTTTACCACGGCATATATGTGCCATGTCATGAAACCATGCCAAGTTTCATGTTGTTTGGGTGAGTTTTCGATTTACTGGGATTTAAAAACTGAGATTCTCAATGTTTTAGGACGACGAGAAGTTTGTAATTCATTCCCATTCCTTAAATGAGACCTAAACATGCACCCAATGACACATGTACGATTTCCCACCCATTTTGCTTCACTGGAGCATGTGCTTATAGTTTAAATTTGAATTATGGACTACATTAAATGCCTAGAAAACTTAATTAATATATACAATGGCCAAACGAACCATGAACAATTTCAAATTTCAGCATGACACTCCTGTTATTCTATGTTGCCTGTAGAAAATAAAGTTCAAGGCGAGAAGAGGCAGTGATTATCGTTTCGCCCACAAGAGGGGCATGTTTCCCGACCGGAACCACGAGGGTTGCGAGAAAGCTTCGGTTTGTAAGAGGCTTGTAATATAGCTTGGCCCAAATTGGACAATGATTTTACCACGACATATATGTGCCATGTAGTGACACCATGCCAAGTTTCATGATTTTCTGGTGAGTTTTGGATTTACAGAGATTTAAAAACTGAGATTCGCAATGTTTGTGGCCAAGCCAGGATGCCGAGACGATTGAATTCATTCCCATTCGTTCTATGGGACCTAAACATGCACCCCGAGGACACATGTACGTTTTTTCTAGCCATTTTGGTGCACTAGAGCATGTATTTGTAGTTCGGATTTGAATTATGGACATTAAATGCCTAGAAAACTCAATTAATGAATAAAAAAGGTCAAATGAACCCTGAATAATTTCAAAGTTCAGCGCGAATCTCCCTTTGTTCCGTGTTGCGTGTAGAAGAAAATACAAGGCTAGAAGAGGGAGCGATTATCGTTTCGCCCACAAGGGGACACGTTTCCCTATTGAAACCACGAGGGTTCTTGCGACAGGCTCCGGTTTGTAAGTGGTTTGTAATAAAGCTTGGCCCAAATTGGACAATGTTTTTACCACGACATATATGTGCCATGACGTGACACCATGCCGCCTTTGATGACTTTCTGGTGAGTTTTGGATTTATGGGGATTTAAGAACCGAGATTCCAAATGTTTGAGGACGAGCCAGGACGCCGGTACGGTTGTAATTCATTCCCATTCCTGGCATGGGACCTAAACATGCACCCAAGGACGCATGTATAATTTTTCTATCCATTTTGGTGAACTGGAGCATGTATTTGTAGTTCAAATTTGAATTATGGACATTAAATGCCTAGGAAACTCAATTAGTGTATAAAAAGGCCAAACGAACCCTGAATAAGTTTAAATTTCAGCACGGATATCCTGTCGTTCCATGTTGCCTGTAGAAGAAAATACAAGGCGAAAAGAGGCAGTGATTATGTTTTGCCCATAAGGGGAACACGTTTCCCTATCGGAACCACGAGGCTTATTTGAGAGAAGCTCCGGTTTGTAATAAAGCTTGGCCCAAATTGGACAATGTTTTTACCACAACATATATGTGCCATGACGTGAGACCATGCCAACTTTCATGACTTTCTGGTGAGTTTTGGATTTATGGGGATTTAAAAACCAAGATTCCAAATGTTTGAGGATGAGCCAGGATGCCGGTACGGTTGTAATTCGTTCCCATTCCTGGCGTGGGACCTAAACATGCACCCAAGGACACATGTATAATTTTTCTAGCCATTTTGGTGAACTGGAGCATGTATTTGTAGTTCAGATTTGAATTATGGACATTAAATGCCTAGGAAACTCAATTAGTGTATAAAAAGGCCAAACAAACCCTGAATAAGTTTAAATTTCAGCACGGATATCCTATCGTTCCATGTTGCCCGTAGAAGAAAATACAAGGCGAAAAGAGGCAGTGATTATTGTTTCACCCACAAGGGGGACACGTTTCCCTATCGGAACCACGAGGCTTCTTTGAGAGAAGCTCCGGTTTGTAAGAGGCTTGTAATAAAACTTGCGCCAAAATGGACAAAAAAAATTCCTCGACATATATGTGCCATGTCGTGACACCATGCCAAGTTTCACGATTTTCGGGTGAGTTTTGGATTTATGGGGATTTAAAAACCGAGATTCTTCTCACGAAATGTTTTCAAATAGCACACGGTTCACTCACGAAAGCCGTGTGCCTACAAAACCGTGGCCGATGCCCCCTCCCCCCTGCTGCGCGCGCGATCTGAGTCGTGCGTTCTGATTGACCAGAACCCAAACCCCACGGATCATACGTCTGCACCGTTGGATGCTCCCAGATCGAACGGCAATCCTCAGCCCTTTCGATAGCAGATGCAGTATATGGGTAAGCACTGTGCGCATGCGTTGTGCTAGCTCACGCTTCCTTCTCTACTAAGTTTTCTATATTAATGTTGTTATATATCCAAACAGGCTACCGTTTCCCGCCACTCCTCTCATCGGTTTCCCGCCTCTTCTCCCATCGTTTTCCCGCTACCAGTGTCAGTGCACATTGAAGGCTAGGCAGCGACACACCGACCATGTAAATATCGCACACAGTTTCTAAAAGCACAAATGTGTGTGATAGGAGGGAGTAGGTCCCATAGGGTGACGAGCGTGAAACGCCTTAAAGGCAAGGAGGCAATTCCTATCAGCAAGGTGCGGCTTCCCATCTGCTAGCCTAGTCGAATAGAATGCAGAAGTTAAGCGTGCTCGGGCTGGAGTAGTCCAAGGATGGGTGACCCGGTGGGAAGTTGCATATCCCAAGCTTCATTTAAATGCTATGACACAGTCATTATAGAGATAAAGAGATAAATATCTCAATAGTGACCTGTCATGACGATTATATAAACCTTGGGATCCTTGTTTTGCTAATTTGTAGACTATGTTTTTATTGATTATTTTTTGCTCTAAAAAATTAAAGAATGATTGACTCTATAGTGACCTGTCATGGCGATTATATAAACCTTTTTCATGTCGCATGCAGGGTATAGTGGGCAGGGTGTTCTGATCGAGCATGTCTCCCTTGTGCAGTTTATAGACGCTGCACATATCTGTGGGATCCCCGAGGTATATATATTATCCTTTACCGACAATGAGGGGGGCCCACACAGACCCAACAACGAGAAGGGTTTGACCATGATGGTTTCCTATTGCTATGTGCGCCATGTTAGACCAAATAAAGTTTGAGCGCATGCGTTGGACGACACCCACCCCCACCCCCACCCCCCCCCCCCCGCCGCCGCCTCGAAGTTGGGAAACCGACATCATACGTATTGAACCAGGCTTGGGGTCGGGTACGGTGTTCAGTTTGTAAGGTAGTTGGTGGCCCATCGAAGTTGTGCATTCGGGATTTAAACACATCACACACCACCGTACCCATACATATTTTCGGGCCGCATGCAGTGTATACGGGGTCTTCTGATCGACCACGTCTCCCTTGTGTGGTTTTTTGTGATGACACACATATCTGTGGGCTCCCCGAGTGTATATATATCATCCCTTTGACCGATAACGAGGGGTATGTGTTGGCCATGAATGGATTCCTCCTAGTTCGTGTTAGGGCCGGTCACCGTCACATGTCGTTCAACCAAAGCTCGAGCTCATGCGTTGTCAGGATTCCCTCCCACATGCTCGGATTGCTGGGTTCGACCTACACCGTACCCTGCGTATCTCGTCCTTAACTACCTGGCCTTCATGGTTGTTGTCTGTATCGAGAGGTAGGCACCACATCTAAATTATACATTATTCTATATTGAAAACACACATCACCCCTTCCAACGTACATCATTTTGGGCCGCATGCAAGAGGTGTTGGTTTTGTGGTCCCTCTCGTGCAATTTTTATGATGGTTCAATCTATTGGCCCAAGCGGTTTATCGACAACAATAGTTGTCGTTTGACCAAACAATAGATTCACTGGTCCGTCTTATGGTAGGTCATGGCGACATGCATGTATGACCAAAGTATCATTACGTGCATCCGCCCCGCTGACACGAAGTGGGAGGTGGTGGGTCAAGCACCCTAGCTAGCTACGACATTATGTCATTATAGATATATCCAAGGGTGTTTTCGGGTTTGCGAGGCAGGTGCCACCAAAGTTGTGCATTGTGTATTTAAAGTTATAAACATCACACCCAATATTCCTACATATATTTGGCCACTTCCAGGTGGTTCTTGACTTCTGGCCCCTCTCATCGATCTTCGACGACGCGCCCAACCGTGGGCCCGCACGGTCAAAGTTGTGCATTGGAATTTTGAACATCACAGACCACCCTTTTCAATCATATATATTTGGGCCACATGCTGGTGTGGCTGTCTTCTGACCCTCTCTAACGTTTTTTTTGCTGCAAAGACTCTGATGACGCTCAACGGACACGGGTATAATGTCTTAACCATGTGCGATGCAAGTGCGCTGTGAATCAACACGACTGCGCAAGCGCGAGCAAAGGTGGAGGTACTGGCTCAACCGTGTGCGATGCAACTGCGCTGTAAAATCACCACGACTGCGCAAGAGCGGGCAAAGGGTGGAGGTATTGGCTTAACCATGTGCGATGCAAGTGCGCTGTAAAATCACCACCTGTGGAAGCTAAAGGCGGGTAGTTTATTTAGAAATTAGGATGAACTGTGTGCGATAGACCAGTTAGCTAGAAATCTAAAAACAAACTACCCGCCTTGAGCGTTGCAAAAATCGGCAGTTCCACCACTTTTCCTTATTATCATACACGCATATTCTTATTGGACCGTGCTCGATCTTGGGTACTCCCACCCCGCATCAATTCCTTTACCCAAATTTTAGTAGCCGCCATACTTCAACCGTCGCCCACACTCCTCCAGCACCGACCTTATAGTAAAATTGCAGTAGCCGAGGCATTTGAACCGTCGCCCTCCCTCGTCCACCACCATCTCCACCCACCATTACAAAAAATTTCAGTAGCCACGGCGTATCCTCAAACACCACCCCCCCTCCACAGTCCCCCACCCGGCCCCCTCCCCCCCTTGAACCCTAGCTCGCCGCCGCCGCCAACCCCTGCCGGTCTGCCCGTTCCTCCTAGCTTAGATAATAAAGTTCAGGTTACCCAGCGATTCCCATACCGTCGCCCCACTCCCCTGAGTTTTTAGATGAGGCCTGCGGTGTCCCTCCCCACCAGATCCACATCCCCTGCTCCAGAATGTCGCAGCCTAAGCTCGACCACGTATCCCGGGGAACCCGACGAGCGTTCGGCCAAGAAGAGGTTTATCATGGCCTCTCCGGCAGACATTGGCGAGGTGGCCGCCGTTCGCCCCGACCTGTCGATCAGGGAGCAACACGTCCCTGTGGAAGCCGGCGAAGACGTTGACTACGTTGCCATGCCGAAGGCTTCATGTCAGCGGGCTACGACATCAAGCTCGTCGACAGCGACGGCTTCACGCGGGCCATGTCACAGGTTAAGTGGTCCATCTCCAACCCCTCTGGTTCAACCGCCGTCGATCTCTTCGATGGCCCTGCCGCTGATCACCTCCGCCAAGCGGTCAAGGATTTGCGATCCTTGTATGCCATCAAGCCCATTTTGTCATTTCTGAAGGACACGTTCTACGGCGGCGGCTTGGGATCCTGAATTGCCAGGTCAGATCTCATCGACCACGACCATGACCATGAGGAGGGCACCCACAAAGGTTCTTCCAAGGTGAAACAGCCCATCTGTGACATCAGAGAGCGCACCATGGGTCTGTGCTCTTCCAACTGGAAGGATCCCGTCCATGACATGTGAGGCAACATCCTATCAGCAAATCTTACCTTTTCTAGCTTGCCAACCCGTACCCTTTGTTGTAGTAGAATTTGTCGTGTGGTGCTTTAAGTGTGCCATGTTTAATTATTTCAGTTATGCAAAAATGTATTATTCAATAGGGCTATGTGATGTTTAAGTATGAATTGTCCACTTCAGTTTCACGAATGGCTATATTTGGTTGTTTATAGTGAGTAGATGCCTTGTTTATCTGTATTTGGTTGTTAGGTTGGTTGCAATGAGCATTGTTCTAGTTATCGAGCAGATGCCTTGTTTATATGTATTTGGTTCTTAGGTTGGTTGTAGTGAGCATTTGTCCAGTTATCAAGCAGATGCCTTGTTTAGCTGTATTTGTTTGTTAGGTTGGTTGAAGTGAGCATTTGTCCAGTTTTCAAGCAGATGCCTTGTTTATCTGTATTTGCTTGTCAGGTTGGTTGCAGTGAGCATTTGTCCAGTTTTCAAGCATATGCCATGTTTATCTGTATTTGCTTGTTAGGTTGGTTGCAGTGAGACTCTGTCCAGTTTTCAATGGCTATATTTGGTTGTTATACTGATCATTTATGCCTTGTTTATTTCAATCATTCACAATGTGATGTTCATTATGTGCAAGTCGGAACTGTGCCGTTCGACTGCATCAATACCAGTTTGAACGGCTATATTTGGTTCTAGTTATGCCTGGTGTAGTTAACACATGCCCTTTATTTCAGTTTTACACATTTATCCAATGTGATGTTTAAGCATTACCTACGTTCTATTCATTTTCAACAATACCAGTTTGAATTGCAATATTTGATGGTTGTTAACCTGTTGTCAGTAACATTGCCTTCCATTTTATATCTGCTTTATCAGCATGCTGAAACCAACACATTCAAGCTATCATTTTGATATGATGTTGTTTACCTTTGCTATATTTGTTTGATGTTAAGGTTGATGTACTTATCATGTCTTTCCACTACTTATGCAGGACAACAACGGTAGTGGCCACCATTTTCCACCGAGGTTAGTTTCATCCCTCGGCTTGTACCCCCCCCCCCCGTCGTTCCATAATGTAGTGCATATAGATCCAGGCCTGGACACTTGTTAGCTTCTAATATTGACTTGTTGCTTGTAGGTACATATGCCCTTGGCAAGGATCCACGCATCGACCCTTTTTGCGTATGGGGCAATGAGATATTCATGAACAAGCATCAAGTGACGAAACTGATACGGATGGTGGCAAGCAAACTAATTGTTTATGCTCTATCCAACACAACAGTGAGTTGTAGGATGGTAACTACAAACTCTGCAGCCTTCTCTTTTTACTGCCCATAATGAGTTGTTAGACAATAATGTCTGAATCTTTTTCATTCGCAGTGGTTCTCGAAGCAGTTCACTCAAGATTACCTCGCAAAGTACATGATTGGTGGACACGCAATGAAGGTTAAAGTATTTCATCCAGACTACAATGAGCATCGAGAAGTCCTAATGAAGACAGTGAAGGATGGACGGGCAGCCATCACAAGGGGTTGGCCTAGAGTCGTGCGCGCATTACGCATGGAGGAGGCACAATATGGGCATTCCGCTTCACCTTCTCCAGCAACCAGAATGTCTTTCGCCTCTCTCTTTACAGTCTTTAGTACAACTGTGGTTCATCATTCTTTACTTGGTGCTTCTGTAGTTCTTCAGTATATGTACCTGTGCATCAAATTATGCATTCGTGGTTGAACCTATATTTGTAATAAACATGGTTGGATATGAAATAAGTGATTGCCTACTTTCAAATTCAAAACATGTGATTTTTAAATTAGGGATTAATTAGGGATTACACTGCACATGGTTTGCGAAAGCGAAACGTTTGCGATAGACGTGGAGATCAGACACGTTTCTAGGATCCACTACGTGTGCGATCAATCTCTACTGCACACATGATTAGCCAAGAAAAAACGTGTGCGATTAACAATAGCATCACACACAATTCTTTCTCATTAAATGTTTGCGAAGTCACCTTATCACACACGCTTCGCAATTATAGATTGTTTGTGATGTTGTGCGCATCGCAAATGTTTGGTCATAGAAGAACGCGTGCGATAGGTCGATCATCCGACGAGGGTACGACGGATGAATGGTGTGGGATGTATTCAAGCTTCGCATACATTTTTATAGCGACAACTGTGTGCGCTCTTACATCGAATTGCACACAGTCGAGGAAAAGTAAATGTGTGTGATTGTCTACTTCTATAATCGTGAACTATTTGTGATGGGTCGCGCATCATAAATGTAGCACCACAGAATACCGACTGCGATGGCAATGCGAGCACAAACGAGTAGGGAGTACTGTATATGCATCGAGGCTCCCTATCCCCGACGGTTTCTGGGTCGTGTGGGAAGGACCCCCTATCGCAGTCACTCACTTGGCGACGGTTCAGAACGCCGTCGCGGAAAGGGGTTAAAAACCGTTTGTATATCACCTTGCTGTACCAGTGCCTTGAGCTTTCGGAGGCTTGAGAATGAGCGAGGTATCGAGCCAGAGAATCCATTAAAGGACAGATTCAGGTACCCCAATCTTGGGAACATCTCTGGCAATGAATATGGTAATGGACCTGAGAAGGTGTTAGCCGATAAATTGAGGTCTCTCATCCCCACATTCGTGGAGTTGGTGATGAATTGCGGGAAGGCACCACTAAGATTATTATTAGCTAGAGATAACAGCTTCAAACTGGACATAAGTAAGAAGTTGGCATATTATGGGTTCCTCAAGTGGTTATTTCCCAAATCTAACTTAACAATCTTTGGGAGGTGACTGAGTTGGTAGGGGATGGCACCAACAAGATTGTTATAGCTCAAGTCCAGAATGGTGAGGGCGAGAAACAGGGAGATGTTTGCTGGGACAAGGCCAACAAGGTTGTTGCTGTTGAGGTTGAGCACGGTGAGGTTTTGGAATGCTACAGAGTAGAAGGCATGAAGCATACCATGGAGCCCCGCGTTGGGAAGATGGAGCTCGGTAACATGTCTGGCAGCATCACAGGTGAAACCGAACCAAGAGCAGGTAGAGTTGGCAATCGACCATGAGGGTAGTGACTTGATGCTGCCAGTCAAAGTGGATTTCCATCGGAGAAGGGCTTCTGCTTCCGGGTTGGTCACCTTGGATGTGCATATCAGCAGGAAAATTGAGATGCAGAAGAGTTTCTGCAGCACCATTGCGTGCAGTTGGAGTGCAAGTTGCAGGTTGGAGTTGTTTATTGCCTTCAAACTTTAGAGGTAGCAATACATTGTAGAGCTGTCGCTGGACGAATATATGCGTACAAAGACTTCAGACTTGGGGTCATCGTGTCAGGAAAATATCAAATCCACCAGTGCTTTGAGGCCACACCCTTGGGTATCACAATCCCCAACCTCACATTGAAGTGATTACTATTCTCCAGTAAGGTGAAGACCGGAGATGTATGTGCTTCTGGTTGCCGTGAACACAGGGCCAAACCAACTGTCAAAATCACCCAGTCATTCTCTAGGACTGAACCTCCAGAAACTGAATCCACATCACACATTTTTTTAAGTACCACGATGGGAACAAAACAGAGGCAGAAATTCCAAATGATCAACTGCTGAATCAATAAATGTATGAATCAACCCAGTCTGAGGAGGTAACTAGGCACAAGTGCCCAGGAGTTCGTAAGGTGAGCAAAGATCGAAAAAATCACAAAAATATATAAAAAGCGATGACTCGTGATGATGTTATGCTAAGAATTAAGAGAACAGGAACCGAACTCAGCTCTGTAGGAAATCGATCTCTCAGATCATAACAATAATAAGCCAGTTCTATAGAACCTAGACAGGACCGGATAACTATGTAATTCTAGCTTATTGGTGAAAGAAAACAAAGAGGTGGCTCAGGAACAACATATTTATATCCATTGCAGAACACTGCTAAGTGAGAAACAGAGTTTCATACTGCAGGGTACGTGCCATCTTCAGCATAACATTCTACTGCATGGCATCGATGCAGCAAAGGAAAACAAGCATCCATGTGTTGCTGAAAAACAACGCTCCAAACCCCAACCACAAACAAGGTTAGGCTCCATAGTCGAACAACATCAAAATCAGTGATCTAGTAGAGGCAGAGAAGGAACTGTGCATATGTCTATAACAAGAGCCTCTTTTTCAGATATCAGTCCATATGAAAGAATTTGAGACTGTAAATTGAGGCCTTCAGCTTATGAATAAATTTCAGAAGGATCTGACACTGAAATTCCTAGAACCTGAAAGTGGCAGCTTTTAGGTTGACACTAAAATAGGGCAATACTGAAGATCAAATTCAGAATTTTGAGCTCTGTTCATCACAAAAAAAAAGAGCTCTCAGGATTCAAATTCGAAGTCAGAATGTTTTGAACTTTGTAACTTGATATTATAAACTTTCAACACAAATATACTGCAACAACTTTCGCGGCTCAAAACATGATTATAAACTTAATATTTTGTAACTTGAGATTATAAACTTGCTAGAAGTTCGACTCATGATGATGTTAAGCTGAAAAGAAAAAAAGACTCATCTTGGAAAAGAAAAAAAAGATGTGTGATGATGTTGGTCGCTGCCAGTGGCTGACAAATCTGCCCGAGGGTGTGTTTGTTCCATTTCCAAATATTACTGAATTTTGAATAAAGGAATATTCTTCTCAAAAAGGAGAAAATCCATTTGAGTTCCTTCCCCTTAAAAACAAAAGAAATCCATTCAAGTCCCCAACGTTTTCCTTTTTGCAAAAGAAAATCCATTCATGAAGAGTAACTCAAATGGTTGGGGGTTCTTAGGGTGGAACCAACACATCAGGGGCTTTCGGGTGAGGTTTCCGTCAACTACGAGGCGCATGTGGTGATTTCTTCAATCAAGATGTTGTGTCGGCTCAGTATGGGTGTGGGTGCGTACGTTTATAGGGATGAGTGCATGTGAGCATTTATGATTGTAATATTATTATTTAAAAAAAGACAATCCATTCAAGTCTCCGACTGTCATTTTTACAAATTCAGAATATTTTATACATTTATTAACCGGAGAGACCTAAAAGAGAAGAAAACAAACACTCAAGAGAATCTCTGTGTGCTGGCTGCCAGTGACCTCTATGATCCTCTCCCTGCCGTGCAGTAGGTGAGGAAATCGGTAGTCCTTAGATGATCCCGGCGATGGGCGACCGACAAGGTAGCCGGAGGAGAACGTGTCTGTTCGCGCAGTCCATGGCGAGGCTGGAGGCGGTGAAAGTTAACATGGAAGAGGCATGCCGTTGTCAACAGCTACCAGAACTGAGATGCACATCTCGGATTCTCAAATTGCCATGGAAACCGTTGGTGGATGCTATGATTTTCCTCTTATTCTTCGGTGATATGTAACTGGTATGATTCTGATCAGAATTTTGTGGCGAGTGGCGGTGAACAACTGAGTAACAGGGAAAATAAGATACTGCCTACATGCTTTAGGTACCAGCAAGCTCAAAAATATATCAACGGCAACCACACACCCATCTTCCCGCAAAAAAGGAAGAAAAAATGCGTCCATGAAAGATAATGTACATAACTGCAGCTCACAAATTCAGAGAATAATACTCCCTCGTACAAGACTGTGACTATCCACACAGACACAGGAACACAATTACATGCTTATTGGTGAAGACAATTTGACATGGTACATACATGCCCAGATTATGATACTTGCAAACCGAGGACACTTCAAGAGATGATCAGGTGCACTAGGCCAGTCACAGAGTATAGTACTGTCAGCCAGTACGCTTCATCTTGTGCATAACATGCTATTGTAACGAGTCGATGCAACTGAAGAACTCAAACCTCCATAGCCTCGAGAAAAACAATGCTCCAAACCATAGCTAGCAACCAAAGACAGTTCCAGCAATCACTGAATAGTACATCCACATGGTTTCCAGTTCTTGCTGATGTTCCATTGCCCCATCTGGTGCAGTTCTAGCACTTGAACCATTTGTACATGACATATTCAATGGGAGGCCACAAAGTCCCAGATTATTGCCATAAATTGATGGATCATTGGGTGTCTGGAGTTGATTCCCTGTAGGTATCTCACCAGAGAGAAGGTTGTTTGAAAGATTAAGAGAGCTGAGGAACATCAAGTTTGACATGCTAGGAGGAATAGGACCTGATAGTTTGTTCCAAGAGAGGTCAAGCGATTCTAAAAACTTTAGATTGCCAATGTCCTTGGGGATACCACCAGACAGAAAATTTCTTGACATATTTAGCATCTGGATGCCTCTGAGTTTTGTCAACTCTGAAGGGATTTCACTGGAGAGAGAATTGCCGGAGAGATCAATACCAGTCACAAATGAATCTCTTCCCTGAAACGTGTACTCGCGTCCCTTCAAAATTATGTCCATCTGATAATATATAACCGGCTGCATCATGGATATCTGTCTCATCAGGGAAAAGTTGACAAAGCTTTCTGGTATGGAATCTACGAAATTATTTTTAGCTAGGTCAAGCAGTTGGAGATTAGATAGTTGTGAGTGCTGCCATGGAATACTTCCATAGAACATGTTTGATCGCAACCCAAGGATCCTCAGAAAAGGATTGCTTTCCCCTATCCATGGAGGAAGTGCGCCAGAAATCTTATTGTTCCCAAGATCCAAGATAACAAGGTTTTTGAAGTTCTTAAACACTGCTAGAAAGCAACCTGTAAAGTTGTTGTTTGACAGGTGCAACAGCCTTAGTAGGGAACTATTGTTAGTCGTGGTTGGAACTTCCCCAGCAAAAGTATTGCTTGACAGGTCCAAGGATTGTAGTTCTTTCAAATTCCACAAGCAACCAGGGAGATCTCCTATTATTTGATTCTTTGATAGATCCAGGAATCGCAACATTGTTAGGTTACAACAGGCAGACAGTGATTCTCCAAAGAAGTTGTTTTTGTTGCTGCTGTCAGCCACCTTGATAACCGGCAACTGCGTGCTATCGACATTAGGAATGATATCAGTGAACTTGTTTCCAGACAAGTAGAGAAGCAAAAGATTCACCAGATAGGAGATGGCTGCAGGAAGCTCACCCTCGAGATGGTTGTCACTGATGTCAAGGATGAACAAGTTTGTTAAATTGCTGATGGTAGGTGGTATCATTCCAGTAAGGTGATTCTTGGCCAAATCCAGTAATTCCAAATTTCCCATGTTTCCCATCTCCACCAGGATCGAGCCAATAAAGTTGTTTCCAGAGAGGCTGAGAATATGTAACACCTCAGAGTTGCTGAGGCGATGGGATGCTTCCAGCTAACGAGTTGTTTGTAACATTGAAGTACTCAAGGTTTGTACAGTTTGTATACATCTCTGAGGGGATGGTACCATTGATATTGTTGTCCCCTACACTGAAATATATCATTGTTTGCACCCTGGCAAAAGATGGTGGCAAGCTTCCAAATAAATGATTCCCTTACAGTAACATGTACTCGAGACTAGTAAGGTTCCCCAGCTCGGGTGGAAGAATAGAAACCAAATCGGCGTCACTTATGTAAAAATCCTCGAGTGAGTGAAGCTGCCTGAGTGAGGTAGGGATTGACTTGCCAAGTGGGTTGTTGGAAAGGTATAGCAATTGCAATCTAGGTATCATCCCAAGCTCCTTGGGGATTCCTCCTGTGAGATTATTTGTCTCAAGATATAGTTTCTTGAGCTTTTAGAGGCTTGAGAATGAGTGAGGTATCAAGCCAGAGAATTGATTAAAGGACATATCCAGGTACCTCAATCTTGGGACCATCTCTGGCAATGAATTTGGTAATGGCCCTGAGAAGGCGTTACCCGATAAATCAAGGGATCTCATCCTCACATTTGTGGAGTTGATGATGAATTGAGGGAAGGCACCACTGAGATTATTATTAGTTAAGGATAACAACTTCAAACCGGGCATAGGTAAGAAGTTGGCATATTCTGGGTTGCTCAAGTGGTTATTTGCCAAATCTAACTTAACAATCATTGGGAGGTGACTGAGTTGATAGGGGATGGCACCAACAAGATTGTTATAGCTCAAGTCGAGAACAGTAAGAGTGAGAAACAGGGAGATGTTTGATGGGACAAGGCCAACAAGGTTGTTGTTGGTGAGGTTGAGTACTGTGAGGTTCTGGAACGCTGGAGAGTATAAGGCGTGAAGCATACCATGGAGCCTCGCGTTGGGAAGGTGGAGCTTGGTAACATGTCCGGCAGCATCACAGGTGACACTGAACCAAGAGCAGGTAGAGTTGGCAATCGACCATGAGGATAGTGACTTGGTGCTACCAATCAAAGTGGATTTTCATCGGAGAAGGGCTTCTGCTTCTAGGTTGATCACCTTGGATGTGCATATCAGCAGGAAAACTGAGATGCATAAGAGTTTCTGAAGCACCATTTCGTGCAGTTGGAGTGTTGGTAAAAATGACAAGTTGCAGGTTGGATTTGTTTATTGCCTTCAGACTTTAGAAGTAGCAATACATTGTAGAGCTGTCGCTGGACAAACATATCCGTACAAAGACTTCAGACTTGGGGTCATCGTGTGAGGAAAATATCAAATCCACTAGTGCTTCGAGGCCACACTCTTGGGTATCCCAATCCCCAGCCTCACAATGAAGTGATTACTATTCTCCAGTAAGGTGAAGACCGGAGATGTATGTGCTTGTGGTTGCCGCCAATACAGGGCCAAAACAACTGTCAAAATCACCCACTCATTCTCTAGGACTGAACCTCCAGAAACTGAATCCACATCACACATTATTTTAAGGTACCATGATGGGGAAAAAACAGAGGCAGAAATTCCAAATGATCAACTACTGAGTCAACAAATGTATGAAGCAATCTGAGGAGGTAACTAGGCACAAGTGCCCAGGAGTTCGTAAGGTGAGCAAAGATTGAAAAAATCATAAAAATATATAAAAAGCGATGACTCGTGATGATGTTGTGCTAAAAATTCAGAGAATAGGAACCGAACTCATTCTGTACGAAATCGATCTCTCAGATTATAACAATAATAAGCCAGTTCTATATAACCTAGACAGGACCGGATAACTAAATAATTCTAGCTTATTGGTGAAAGAAAACAAAGAGGAGGCTCAGGAACAACATTTTTATATCCATTGCAGAATACTACTAAGTGAGAAACAGAGTGTCATACTACAGCGTACGTGCCATCTTCAGCATAACATTCTGCTGCATGGCATCGATGCAACAAAGGAAAACAAGCGTCCATGTGTTGCTGAAAAACAATGCTCCAAACCACAACCACAAACAAGGTTAGGCTCAATAGTCGAACAACATCAAAATCAGTGATCTAGTAGAGGCAGAGAAGGAACTCTGCATATGTCTATAACAAGAGCCTCTTTTTCAGATATCAGTCCATATGAAAGAATTTGAGACTGTAAATTGAGGCCTTCAGCTTATGAATAAATTTCAGAAAGACCTGACACTGAAATACCTTGAACCTGAAAGTGGCAGCTTTCAGGTTTACACTAAAATAGGGCAATACTGAAGATCAAATTCAGAATTTTGAGCTGTGTTCATCACAAAAAAAAGAAAAAAAGAGCTCTGGGATCACAGGATTCAAATTCGAAGTCAGAATGTTTTGAACTTTGTAATTTGAGATTATAAACTTTCAACACAAATATACTGCGACAACTTTCGCGGCTCAATACGTGATTATAAACTTAATATTTTGTAACTTGACATTATAAACTTGCTAGGTCCTATTCTCCCCCTCCCCTCAGGGAGGTCCGTCGCTTACCCTTGATGCGTGGGCGGCACATCAGCTAAGAATGCCGCTCTTATGTCCCCTTTCTCCGAGGAGAAAGTTCTGGCCGCCATTAAGGGCATGAACTTGGCCTCCGCGCCAGGACCAGATGGCCTTCCGGTAATGTTCTTCTAGACTTTCTAGAATGTCATTAGGGGTGAAGTGATGGCACTGTTTCATGAATTCTATGTGGGATCCATTGATCTGGATCGGTTGAACTACGAGATTACAACTTGGATTCCCAACGTTCCTAGAGCCTCGGACATCCGCCAGTTTCGGCCTATCACTGTGATCAATGTGATATTCCATATTCTGGCGAAGGGGTACTCCAATAGGGTGACCTTCCTTGCCGATCGTGTTACCCACCCCAATCAGTCCGCCTTCAATAAAGGACAATTTATCCTCGATGGGGTATTGGTATTACACGAGGTCCTTCATGAAGTCCGGACTAAGCACCAAAAGGTTGTCTTCTTGAAGATTGACTTCCACAAGGCATACGACACTGTCCTTTGGCCCTTCCTTCGGGAAGTTCTTCTCCGAAAGGGGTTTGATGATCGCTGGATTGCCAGAGTAATGCAGATGGTGTCCAGTGGCCGCACTGCGGTGAACATCAATGGGGAGATTGGGCCCTTCTTCCCCACCTTTTGCGGGGTTTGTCAGGGTGACTCACGTTCCCCATTCTTGTTCAATGCTGTGGTCGACGCTATAGCTGTCATCCTTAACAAAGCCAAAGCGGCTGGCCATATCCGAGGGATCGTCCCTCATCTGGTGGGAGGGGGTGGGGCTCCCTCCTACAATATGCGGATGACACCATCATTATGGTAGAGGGATCCGATGACGACATCGCAAATCTGAAGTTCCTTCTCCTTTGCTTCCAGCTGTTGTCGTGCCTCACCATCAACTTCACCAAGAGTGAAGTGGTGGTCTTAGTCTACCCTCCCCACGAATGCCAGAGCATTGCTGACCGGCTTAACTGCTCCTTGGGTTCCTTCCCAACGTCCTACCTTGGGATCCCCATTAGTGACTCTAGACAGTCTGTGGCGGAGATACGATCCTCTGTGGCAAAGCTACGACACAGGGTTGAACCATGGCAGGGTAGATGGATCTCCAAGGCTGCTAGGACCGTCCTCATAAACTCATCCCTATCGAGCCTGCTCCTATTGATCATGAGCTTCTACAGTCTCCATGGACTCTGCATCATGAAATCGCCAAGTATCAGGCGAGGTTCTTCTTGGTGGGCGATGGAGACAAGCAAAAGTACCATATGGTACGCTGGGATGACATTTGTAGACCCAAAGACCAGGGCGGCTTAGGTATCATGTCGTCCAAACGCATGAACATTGCCGTGTTAACGCATTGGCTTGGCGGATTGCAAACGACGAGGGGGGACTCTGGCTTCACATCCTCAGGGCCTAACACCTCTGTGGCCAGCCATGATGACCCACAAGTATAGGGGATCTATCGTAGTCCTTTCGATAAGTAAGAGTGTCGAACCCAACGAAGAGCAGAAGCAAATGAAAAGCGGTTTTCAGCAACGTATTCTCTGCAAGCACTGAAATTATCGGTAACAGATAGTTTTGTGATAAGATAATTCGTAACAAGTAACAATTATAACAAAGGTGCAGCAAGGTGGCCCAATCCTTTTTGTAGCAAACGACAAGCCTGGACAAACTCTTATATAAAGCAAAGCACTCCCGAGGACACATGGGAATTACTGTCAAGCTGGTTTTCATCATGCTCATATGATTCGCGTTCGTTACTTTGATAATTTGATATGTGGGTGGACCGGTGCTTGGGTGCTGTCCTTACTTGGACAAGCCTCCCACTTATGATTAAGCCCTCTCGCAAGCATCCGCAACTACGAAAGAAGAATTAAGATAAATCTAACCATAGCATGAAACATATGGATCCAAATCAGCCCCTTACGAAGCAACGCATAAACTAGGGTTTAAGCTTCTGTCACTCTAGCAACCCATCATCTACTTATTACTTCCCAATGCCTTCCCCTAGGCC
The DNA here is from genome assembly GCA_011799875.1 of Thinopyrum elongatum. Lineage (NCBI taxonomy): Eukaryota > Viridiplantae > Streptophyta > Magnoliopsida > Poales > Poaceae > Thinopyrum > Thinopyrum elongatum. The sequence goes on along the minus strand of CM022302.1, from coordinate 151,574,611 downwards.
CAAATCATGGTGAAGTGTCATGTAGTCGACGTTCACATAACACCACTAGAGGAAAGACAACATACATCTCATCAAAATATCGAACGAATACCAAATTCACATGATTACTTATAACAAGACTTCTCCCATGTCCTCAGGAACAAACGTAACTACTCACAAAGCATATTCATTTTCAAAATCAGAGGAGTAATAATTATCATTAAGGATCTGAACATATGATCTTCCACCGAATAAACCAACTAGCATCAACTACAAGTAGTAACCAACACTACTAGCAACCCACAGGTACCAATCTGAGGTTTTGAGACAAAGATCGGATACAAGAGATGAACTAGGGTTTGGAGAGGAGATGGTGCTGGTGAAGATGTTGATGGAGATTGACCCCCTCTCAATGAGAGGATCGTTGGTGATGACGATGGCTTCGATTTCCCCCTCCGGGAGGGAAGTTTCCCCGGTAGAACAGCTCCGCCAGAGCCCTAGATTGGTTCTGCCCAGGTTCCACCTCCAGACGGTGGCGCTTCATCCCGAAAGCTTCTTCTTGATTTTATCCAGGTCAAAACACATCATATAGCAGAAGATGGGCACAGAGGGCATGCCCAGGGGGGTAGGGCGCGCCCCCACCCTTATGGATGCCTGGTGGGTCCCCTCTGGTATTTTCTTCGCGCAGTATTTTTTATTTATTCCAAAATAATTCTCCATAAATTTTCAGGACTTTTGGAGTTGTGCAGAATAGGTCTCTAGGATTTGCTCCTTTCCAGTCCAGAATTCCAGCTGCCGGCTTTCTCCCTTCTTCATGTGAACCATGTAAAATAAGAGAGAAAAGGCATAAGTATTGTACCAAAATAGGTAATAACAGCCCATAATGCAATAAATATCAATATAAAATCATGATGCAAAATGGATGTATCAACTTCCCCAAGCTTCGACCTTGCTTGTCCTCAAGCGAAAGTCGAAATCGATAAATATGTCCACATGTTTAGAGATAGAGGTGTCGATAAAATAAAATACGGACATGAGGGCATCATGATCATCTTTAGCAACATATCTTGACATACAATTTCTTATGCTAAAGTGACAACTCATTCACAAGGTATAGTATGAATCAGAAACTTTATTGAAAACTTAACAAACTATGATCTCAGTCATTGAAACAATTGCAATTTATCATAATGCGGGAAAGAGTCAATATAAGAGCTTTTCAGCAAGTTCACATACTCAACTATCATTTAGTCTTTCACAATTGCTAACACTCATGCGATACTTGTGGGTTCAAATACTTAGTCGGACACAGAGAAAGATAGGGGCTTATAGTTTTGCCTCCCAACCTTTTACCTCAAGGGTAATGTCAACAATAATAACTTATGAATATCTACATCCAAGTGGGTATATATATTTGGATCTCCCCAACATAAAGTGCTTGCCAAAAAGAAAAAGTATAAAAGGAATAGGTGAAGATCACCATGACTCTTGTATAAAGGTAGAAAGTAAAAGTAAAAGATAGGCCCTTCGCAGAGGGAAGCAGAGGTTGTCATGCGCTTTTATGGTTGGATGCACAAAATCTTAATGCAAAAGAACGTCACTTTATATTGCCCCTTGTGATAGAGAACTTTATTATGCAGTCCATCACTTTTATTTCCCATATCACAAGTTCATATAAAGTTTATTTTCCTCACACTAATAGATCATACATATTTAGAGAGCAATTTTTATTGCCTGCACCGATGACAACTTACTTGAAGGATCTTACTCAATCCTTAGGTAGGTATGGTGGACTCTCATGGCAAAACTGGGTTTAGGGATGTTTGGATGCACAAGTAGTATCTCTACTTGGTGCAAAGGATTTGGCTAGCATAAGAGAGAAAAGCAAGCTCAACATGTTGGAGGATCCATAATAATATAACTTCTATTCGGATATAAAGAAACATAACTCATTATGTTGTCTTCCTTGTCCAACATCAACTTTTTAGCATGTCATATTTTAATGAGTGATCACAATTACAAAAGATGTCCAAGATAGTATATTTATATGTGAGACCTCTCTTTCTTTATTACTTCCTATTAATTGCAACAATGACCAAAACTATGTTTGTCAACTCTCAACAACTTTTATTCATCAAACTCTTTATATGTGAAGTCATCACTCTCCATAAGATCATTATATGATCTTTTTATTTCTTTTATTCTATTCTTTTTCTTTATTTCTTTTTTCCTCAAGATCATAGCAAGAAAGCAAAGCCTTCAACTCAAAACTACTCTTTATTATATACCTCTCATACTCGATTACATAGAGGGAACATAAAGCAAAACTCAAAGCTAGATCATACTAAAAACTTTTATTCTACTAGATAAGGATATAACCAACAGGATCGAACTAAGAGAAACGATAAAGATAAAGATGTGATGGTGATAAGATACGATACCGGGGCACCTCCCCCATGCTTGGCACAAGCCAAGGGGAGTGCCCATACCCATGTATTTAGATCTCTTTCTTCGGAGGTGGTGATGATGGAGTTGTTGCATTCTTCTTCTCCAGCTTGCGTCTGAGGCTAAAATTTTCCTCCCTCAGATCCTCATTCTTGAGCTCGAGTTTCATTATCTTCTTGCATAATGCCTCCTTGCTATCCTGCAAAAAACGTGGTGGGATAGATTGGACGTTAGGAAGGCTTGACTTCTTGAACTCCACATGCATATCGCCAGGTTGAGGTAGTGGATCGTCCTCCTCATCAGAACTATCCTCCCTTGTTCTTTCCATGTCGGAGTCCTCCTCCTCCGTGGTCCAGCCGTAATGTTCCACCACCCCATAGACCTTTGGGTTGGTGATGAAATCAGCAACGTAGCTTTCTCCCTCTGAATCTTGAGACGACATATTTTCAGATCTGCCAGGAAAGTAGCATGAAAAAAGAACAGAGGATTTTGCAGTGGTACGGTGGTCAAAACCTTCGGGAGATTATATAATGAATTTTTACTGACCAAAGGAAGTATTGTGCAAGAAAACGGAGTCCGGAGGGCACACTAGGTGGCGGCAAGGTACAGGGGCGCGCCCCCTGCCTTGCCACTTCCTCGTGCACTCTTCGGACTACTTTTAATTTTCCTAATTTTTTAAATATTCCAAAATGGAGAAAAATTGCTATTGGAAAAGTTTTGGAGTCGGTTTACTTACTGTACCACATACCTATTCCTTTTCGTAGTCTGAAACATTCTGGAAAGTATCCCTTATGTACTCCTCCGGTGTTATGGTATGAATAATAGTTGTCTCAACATTTATGGGAGTAACTGAAATATAATGTTTGATTCTTTGCCCGTTTACCACCTTCGGGTTAGTGCCATTGGTGTTGTTGATCTTCATTGCACCGGAACGATAAACCTCCTCAATGATGTAAGGACCTTCCCATTTAGAGAGAAACTTTCCTGCAAAAAATCTTAAACGAGAGTTGTGTAGCAAAACATAATCACCTACATTAAACTCACGCTTTTGTATCCTTTTGTCGTGCCATCTTTTAACTTTGCCTTTGAACAACTTGGCATTCTCATAGGCTTGGGTTCTCCACTCATCAAGCGAGCTTATGTCAAATAACCTCTTCTCACCGGCAAGTTTGAAATCATAATTGAGCTCTTTAATTGCCCAATAAGCTTTATGTTCTAGTTCTAGAGGTAAGTGACATGCTTTTCCATAAACCATTTTATACGGAGACATACCCATAGGAGTTTTGTATGCAGTTCTATAAGCCCATAATGCATCATCAAGTTTCTTAGACCAATTCTTTCTAAATCTATTAACAGTCTTTTGCAAAATCAATTTAATCTCTCTATTGCTCAATTCTACTTGACCACTAGACTTAGGATGATATGGAGATGCAATTCTATGGTTGACAACATATTTAGCAAGCAATTTACGGAAAGCACCATGAATAAAGTGTGAACCACCATCAGTCATTAAATATGTAGGGACTCCAAACCTCGGGAAAATAACTTCTTTAAGCATTTTAATAGAAGTGTTATGATCAGCACTACTAGTTGGAATAGCTTCTACCCACTTAGTAACATAATCAACAGTAACTAAGATATGTGTATACCCATTAGAGGCAGGAAAAGGTCCCATATAATCAAAACCCCACACATCAAATGGTTCAATAACAAGTGAATAATTCATAGGCATTTCCTGACGTCTACTAATATTACCAATTCTTTGACATTCATCACAAGACAAGACAAACTTACGAGCATCCTTGAAGAGAGTGGGCCACTAAAAACCAGATTGTAATACCTTATGTGCAGTTCTATCTCCAGCATGGTGTCCTCCGTAGGCCTCGGAGTGACACTTGCGTAGGATCTGTTCCTATTCATGCTCAGGTGAACAACGTCTAACAACACCATCTACTCCTTCTTTATAAAGGTGTGGATCATCCCAAAAGTAATGTCTTAAATCATAGAAAAACTTTTTCTTTTGCTGGTATGTGAAACTAGGTGGTATAAATTTAGCAACGATGTAATTAGCATAATCAGCATACCATGGAGTGTTACGAGAATCATTTATGACAACTAATTGCTCATCAGGAAAGCTATCATCAATAGGCAGTGGGTCATCAAGAACTTTTTCTAACCTAGACAAGTTGTCTGCAACGGGGTTCTCAACTCCCTTTCTATCAATAATATGCAAATCAAATTCTTGCAGCAAGAGAACCCATCTAATAAGTCTAGGTTTAGCATCTTTCTTTTCCATAAGATATTTAATAGTAGCATGATCAGTGTGAACAGTTACTTTGGAATCAATGATATAAGATCTGAACTTGTCACAAGCAAAAACAACCGCTAAAAATTCCTTTTCAGTAGTAGCATAATTTCTCTATGCACTGTCTAGAGTTTTACTAGCATAATGAATAACATTCAATTTCTTACCAACTCTTTGTCCTAGAACAGCACCAACAGCATAATCACTAGCATCACACATAATTTCAAAGGGTAAATTCCAATCAGGTGGTTGAACAATAGGTGCAGAAATCAAGGCTTTCTTAAGTATTTCAAATGCTTCTACACAATCATCATAAAAAACAAAAGGAACATCCTTTTGCAAGAGATTAGTGAGAGGCCTAGAAATTTTAGAGAAGTCTTTAATAAACCTCCTATAGAAACCAGCATGACCAAGGAAACTTCTTATACCTTTGATATCTTTAGGACACGACATTTTTTCAATAGCATCTACTTTAGCTTTATCAACTTCAATACCTCTTTCAGAAATTTTATGCCCCAAGACAATACCTTCATTAACCATGAAGTGGCACTTCTCCCAATTCAAAACAAGATTAGTTTCTTCACATCTCTGCAAAACTCGACCAAGGTTGCTTAAGCAATCATCAAAAGAAGTTCTGTAAACGGAAAAATCATCCATGAAAACCTCAACAATCTTTTCACAAAAGTCAGAGAATATAGCAGTCATACATCTTTGAAAGGTAGCAGGTGCATTACATAAACCAAAAGGCATACATCTATAAGCAAAAGTACCAAAAGGGCAAGTAAAAGTGGTCTTTTCTTGGTCATCTTTTGACACAGGTATTTGAGAAAAACCAGAATAATCGTCTAGAAAGCAAAAATGTGTATGTTTGGACAGTCTTTCTAGCATTTGATCAATAAAAGGTAGAGGGTAATGATCTTTTCTAGTAGCTTTGTTTAATTTGTAAAAATCAATTACCATCCTATAACCTGTAACAATTCTTTGTGGGATCAATTCATTTTTATCATTGGGAACAACAGTAATACCTCCCTTCTTAGGGACACAATTAACATGACTTACCCATCTACTATCAGCAATAGGATAAATTATACCTGCTTCCAGAAGCTTTAGTATTTCATTTCTTACCACTTCTTTCATCTTAGGATTTAACCGTCGTTGATGATCAACAACTGGTTTAGCATCAGGCTCCATATTAATTTTATGCTGACATAGAGTGGGACTAATGGCCTTAAGATCATCAAGAGTATATCCAATAGCAGCACGGTGCTTCCTCAAAGTTTTCAATAATTTCTTTTCTTCATGCTCTGAAAGGTTAGCACTAATAATAATAGGATATATCTTCTTCTCATCAAGATAGGCATATTTCAAAGTATCAGGTAGTTGTTTAAGCTCAAACACGGGATCACCCTTGGGCTTGGGTGGAGGAGGATCCCCAAGAATCTCAATAGGCAAATTGTGTTTTAACACAGGCATTTGATTAAAGAATATTTCATCTAATTCCTTTCTTTCATTCATAAACATATCATTTTCATGGTTTAGCAAATATTGCTCTAAAGGATTAGTAGGAGGCACGGCAATAGAAGAAAGACCAATAATTTCATCCTTACTAGGCAATTCTTTATCATGGGGTTGTCTACGAAATTTAGAGAAATTAAAATCATGAGACACATCCCCAAAATTTACAGTAACAATTTCTTTATCACAGTCTATCTTAGCATTAACAGTGTTCAAGAAAGGTCTACCAAATATAATGGGACAAAAATCATCTTGTGGGGAGCCAAGAACAAGGAAATCAGTAGGGTATTTTATTATCCCACACAAGACTTCAACATCTCTAACAATCCCAATTGGTGATATAGTATCTCTATTGGCAAGCTTAATAGTAACATCAATATCTTCTATCTCAGCAGGTGCAATATCATTCATAATTTCTTGATATAGAGTAAAAGGAATTGCACTCACACTAGCACCCACATCACATAAGCCATGATAACAATGATCTCCTATTTTAACAGAAACAACGGGCATGCCAACAATAGGTAATATCGGGTTTAGCAATTCTAGTGGCTTCATTACATAAATAAATAACATGCCCATCAATATTATCGACCAAAAGATCTTTAACCATAGCAATACTAGGTTCAACTTTAATTTGTTCAGGGGGTGTAGGTGTTCTAGTATAACTCTTATGAACCACAGTTGAAGCTTTAGTATGATCCTTTATTCTAACAGGGAAAGGCGGTTTCTCAATATAAGCAGTAGGAACAATAGGTTCAACATTATAAGTAATAGTTTCTTCTTCAACTTTAATAGGTTCTACTACTTTCACTTCAATGGGAGGATGATATTTAAACAACTTCTCCTTGGGGAGATCAACATGAGTAGCAAATGATTCACAAAAAATAAGCTACTATCTCAGAGTCAAGTCCATATTTAGTGCCAAATTCACAAAAAGCATCGGTATCCATAAAAGATTTAACACAATCAAACTTGAGGTTTATACCTGACTCCTTACCTTCGTCGAGTTCCCAATCTTCAGAGTTGCATTTAATGCTTTCCAATAACTCCCATTTGAATTCAATAGTCTTCTTCATAAAAGAACCAGTACAAGAAGTATCGAGCATGGATTGATCATTACCAGAAAGTCGAGCATAAAAATTCTGAATAATAATTTCTCTTGGGAGCTCATGATTGGGGCATGAATATAACATTGATTTAAGCCTCCCCAAGCTTGAGCGATACTTTCTCCTTCATGAGGCCAAAAATTATAAATATAATTCCGATCACGATGAACCAGATGCATAGGATAAAACTTTTGATGAAATTCCAATTTCAATCTATTGTAGTTCCATGATCCAATATCATCACATAGCCTATACCATGTCAATGCCTTCTCCTTCAAAGATAAAGGGAAGACCTTCTTCTTGACCTCATCATCGGGCAAACCTGCAAGCTTAAATAATCCATAAATTCATCCACATAGATTAGATGCATATCAGGATGTAATGTTCCATCTCCTGCATATGGATTAGCTAGCAGTTTCTCTATCATACCCGAAGGAATTTCATAATAAATATTTTCAGTAGGTTCAATAGGTTGAGGAGCAACTCTTTGCTCTACCGGTCGGGGTGAAGATACCCTGAACAAGCCCCTCAAAGGATTATTTTCCATAGTAACAAGTGACAGTAAATTTCAGCACACTATATAAATATTTCCTTACCAAATTCCACTTACCAAAGGTGCTTCACTCCCCGGCAATGGCGCAAGAAAATAGTCATGATGACCCACAAGTATAGGGCATCTATCGTAGTCCTTTCGATAAGTAAGAGTGTCGAACCCAACGAGGAGCAGAAGGAAATGACAAGCGGTTTTCAGCAAGGTATTCTCTGCAAGCACTGAAATTATCGGTAACAAATAGTTTTGTGATAAGATAATTCATAACAAGTAACAAGTGTAAAAAAGGTGCAGAAAGGTGGCCCAATCCTTTTTGTAGCAAAGGACAAGCCTGGACAAACTCTTATATAAAGCAAAGCACTCCCGAGGACACATGGGAATTACTGTCAAGCTAGTTTTCATCATGCTCATATGGTTCGCGTTCGTTACTTTGATAATTTGATATGTGGGTGGATCGGTGCTTGGGTGCTGTCCTTACTTGGACAAGCCTCCCACTTATGATTAACCCCTCCCGCAAGCATCCGCAACTATGAAAGAAGAATTAAGATAAATCTAACCATAGCATGAAACATATGGATCCAAATCAGCCCCTTACGAAGCAACACATAAACTAGGGTTTAAGCTTCTGTCACTTTAGCAACCCATCACCTACTTATCACTTCCCAATGCCTTCCCCTAGGCCCAAATCATGGTGAAGTGTCATGTAGTCGACGTTCACATAACACCACTAGAGGAAAGACAACATACATCTCATCAAAATATCGAACAAATACCAAATTCACATGATTACTTATAACAAGACTTCTCCCATGTCCTCAGGAACAAACGTAACTACTCACAAAGCATATTCATGTTCAAAATCAGAGGAGTAATAATTATCATTAAGGATCTGAACATATGATCTTCCACCGAATAAACCAACTAGCATCAACTACAAGGAGTAATCAACACTACTAGCAACCCACAGGTACCAATATGAGGTTTTGAGACAAAGATCGGATACAAGAGATGAACTAGGGTTTGGAGAGGAGATGGTGTTGGTGAAGATGTTGATGGAGATTGACCCCCTCTCGATGAGAGGATCGTTGGTGATGACGATGGCTTCGATTTCCCCCTCCGGGAGGGAAGTTTCCGTAGCAGAACAGCTCCGCCGGAGCCCTAGATTGGTTCTGCCCAGGTTCAGCCTCCAGACGGTGGGCTTCGTCCCGAAAGCTTCTTCTTGATTTTTTCCAGGTCAAAACACGTCATGTAGCAGAAGATGGGCACCGGGGGCCTGCCAGGTGGGCCACAAGGCAGGGGGCGCGTCCAGGGGGTAGGGCGCGCCCCCACCCTTGTGGATGCCTGGTGGGTCCCCTCTGGTATTTTCTTCATCCAATATTTTTTATATATTCCAAAATAATTCTTCGTAAATTTTCAGGACTTTTGGAGTTGTGCAGAATAGGTCTCTAGGATTTGCTCCTTTCCAGTCCAGAATTCCAGCTGCCGGCATTCTCCCTTCTTCATGTGAACCTTGTAAAATAAGAGAGAAAAAGGCATAAGTATTGTACCAAAATAGGTAATAACAGCCCATAATGCAGTAAATATCAATATAAAATCATGATGCAAAATGGACGTATCAAGCCACTAGCTTTCTGCCAAAGGTCGGGTGGCCCCCAGTTCTGGCAGTCCATCATTCAGTTACTACTGGTTCTCCGTATCAGATCATCCATCAAGATCGGATTGGGGGCGTCAACCCTGTTCTGGTTCGACAGATGGATCGACGAAATCCCCTTCACTGCTAGATTTCCTGATCTGTTCTCGATTGCTTTGGACCCTGGGACTTCCGTCGAGTCGGCCCTTATTGACTTACGGTGTCTTGTGTTCCAGAGACCTTTCGGGCCGGCGGACTTAGGAGCTTGGCAGGAGCTCCTGAACTGCATTGCCCTGAAAGCTCTGGAGGTGGATGAGACGCTGGAATCGCCTGGTCAGTTCTCCACCAAATACCTCTACGAGGCAATCGATGCTTCTCCCGGTCCGGATCCTCTGGTTCAAATCTGGTCAATTCGCCTTCTGCATAAGATCTGGATTTTCCTTTGGCGGTGGATTAGGGGCCGGGTTCCTTCAGGGGTGGAGGTCCTCAAGCGGAATGGCCCCAGGGATGGGACTTGCCACTTATGCAAGACCGTAGAAGACTCGAACCATATCTTTTTCAAGTGTGTTTCTGCCCGGTTCCTCCAGAGCTGTTTTCGCAAGGTGGTCGGTGGTAGTTGGTGTAACAACAACCTCCTTGATCTTTTTGTGGAGCTACAGGCCTCTGCCCAGCGATCCCGACACATTAGGTGGCTCGGGATTGGGGTGCTTGCCTCGACGCTTTGGACGATCCGCAATAAACTTATGATTCAGCGCTTGCCTCTAAGACGATCTACTAACACGATCTTCAAAATGTGTGGTTCAGCTTTGGCGGCCACCTAGCCGCCCTCTGGACTAGGACGCCATCGACATCTTCATCGTAGACCTCCGAGCACTGGCATTCCGCTTGGCTCCCCCACCCCCACTGCCACCTCCAGAGCCGAATTAGGCCTCTGGCCTCCATGCTTTGTTGCGTCGCTTAGGGCTGTCCCCTTCTGTGGCCTTGTTTATCCTTTTGTTTTTAGGGCTTTTGAGTTGTGCCCTCAGCAGAACCTATTGTACTTTGTGTGTGCGTGTGTGTGGGGTGAACTTGTCCTTGTTTGTTGGTACTCTGTGGCGCGGTTGTTGAGCTTTATCTATAAAGCGAGGCACAAACCTTTTTTTGTAAAATGAAAAAAATGAGGTGTGATGATGTTGGTCGCTGCCAGTGGCTGACAAATCCGCCCGAGGGTGTGTTTATTCCATTTCCAAATATTATCGAATTTTGAATAAAGGAATATTCTTCTCAAAAAGGAGAAAATCCATTTGAGTTCCTTCCCCTAAAAAATAAAAGAAATCCATTCAAGTCCCCAACATTTTCCTTTTTGCAAGAGAGATTCCATTCATGAAGAGTAACTCGGATGGTTGGGGGTTCTTAGGGTGGAACCAACACATCGGGGGCTTTCCGGCGAGGTTCATTCAATGAGATGAGACGTTCTGGCAACTATGAGGTGCATGTGGTGACTTCTTCAATCAAGATGATGTGTCGGCTCAGTATGGATGTGGGTGCGTACGTTTATAGGGATGAGTGTATGTGAGAATTTACGATTGTAATATTTTTTTTAAAAGACAATCCATTCAAGTCTCCGACTGTCATTTTTACAAATTCAGAATATTTTATACATTTATTAACTGGAGAGACCTAAAAGAGAAGAAAACAAACACTCGAGAGAATCTCTCTGTGCTGGCTACCGGCAACCTCTGTGATCCTCTCCCTGCCGTGCATCAGGTGAGAAAATCAGTAGTCCTCAGACGCTCCCGGCGAGACCAACAAGGTAGCCGGACGAGAACGTACGTGTCTGATCGTGCAGTCCGTGGCGAGGCTGGAGACGGTGAAAGTTAACTCGGATGAGCCGCGCCGTTGACGACAGCTACCAGAACTGAGATGCGCATCTCGGATTCTCAAATTGCCATGGAACCCGTTGGTGGATGCTATGATTTTCCTCTTATTCTTCGGTGATATGTAACTGGTATGATTCTGATCAAAATTTTGTTGCGAGTGGTGGTGAACAACTAAGTAACAGGGAAAATAAAATACTGCCTACATGCTTTAGGTACCAGCAAGCTCAAAAATATATCAACGGCCACGCGCCCATCTTCCCGCAAAAAAGTAAGAAAAAACGCGTCCATGAAAGATACTGTACATAACTGCAGCTCACAAATTCAGAGAATAATACTCCCTCGTAACTAATAGGAGTACAAGACAGACTATCCACACAGGAACACAATTACATGCTTATTGGTGAAGACAAATGGACATGGTACATACATGTCCAGCTTACGATACTTGCAGACCGAGGACACTTCGAGAGATGATCAGGTGCACTAGGCCAGTCGCAGAATATAGTACTGTCAGCCAGTACGCTTCATCTTCTGCATAACATGCTGTTGCAATGAGTCAATGCAACTGAAGAACGCAAACCTCCATAGCCTCGAGAATAACATTGCTCCAAACCATAGCCAGAAACCGAAGACAGTTCCGGTAATCACTGAATAGTCACTACAAAAAAAAAGACACATCCGTGACATTTTGGGCCGAACGAATTTTTTTCCTGTCATGCTTATGACACTTCTATGACGATAATTGTGACAAAAGCACGTATCATCATAGATGTGGTGGGCTCCTACTTCTATGACAAAAAATCATGACAGAAAATGGGCTTTTCGTCCTGGGCGGGCCGGGGACGCACCTGCATGACATTCTTTGGGCCGTCCATGATGGAAAAAATCATGGTAGAAGCGAGGGCGAGGAAAATATCGGGGAGTTCCCGGTTATGGTGGGTGGTCGGGGCCGAGCAATACACAGAGGTTTGCGCGTTTCTCTCGTAGACGTACGCGTGTGTGTGCGAGGCGTTGGGCTCTAACTGAACCCGAGCGATTGCACTAGCTACGTTACTGAACCCGATCGATCCCTTGGCTGTTAACTGAACCCGAGTGATTCCTTCGCTACTGCTGCTAACTGAAGCCGATTGAAGCTGCCTCTTGATGAACTGTCCCCGATGGGGGTTGGATGAACAGTTCCCAGTGGGGTTGGATGAACAGGATCCCGTGGTAGTAGAGGCCGTTGCCGCTAGATGAACAGGACCCCGATCGAGGAGGTGGGGGTGGATGAACAGTAGCCGGTGGAGGGACCCCGTGGAGGGTTGGTTGAACAGGACCCCGTGGAGGGCTGGTTGAACAGGACCCCGTGGAGGGCTGGTTGAATAGGAGCCGGTGGAGGCTGGATGAACAGGAGCCGGTGGAGGCTGGATGAACAGGACCCCCGTGGATGAACAGTAGCTGGTGGAGGCAGGAGGAAGTCGACGGTGGAAGAACAGTAGCAGATGGAGGCTGGAGGAAGTCGGCGATGGATGAACAGTAGCCCGTGGAGTCCCGTTTTGCGGTATGCCACACCCCTCCGATGAACAGGACCCCCGTTTCGACCGTAGCGCTCCAACACAAGTCCGTTTCCTCCGTTTTGCGGTATACCACACCCCTCCGGATGAACAGGACCCCCCCTTTTGACCGTAGCGCTCCAACACAAGTCCGTTTCCTCCGTTTTGCGGTACACCACACCCCTCCCGATCAACAGGATGCCGTTTCGACCGTAGCCGGTCGAACAGAAGGCCGTTTCCTCTGTAGTGCGGTACGCCAGACCCCGTTTCGGCTGTTCCGTCCAAGCCGGTTGGCTCCCATTGAACAGGACGCATTCTGACCCAGTCTGTTGCCTCCCAATGAACAAGACGCTGTTTCTCCGTTTCGACCCAGCCGGTTGGCTGCCCGATGAACAGGATGCCGTTGTTGCCGTCCGTTACCTCTCCATGTACACGAGCCTGGCCGTACGTAAGCGCGAGTACGTGTTCGAGACCCCGCCCGTATGTACATATGTGGCCGTATTTTTTGGCATGTTGGTGTATGTATGTGTACACGGTTTAGAAGGGACTGCCTGAACTACTACGTCGGGGGCTCTACTACTACACGTGCCGCTGCTTGCTCGGTAATAGTTCATCGTTGCAGAGAGACCGATCGACCAGTATGTACGTACACGTTCGCGACCAGACAGAAAACGCTACGTACGCCTCGACCGGGTGGGTCCCAGCTGTCAGGGAGGACAAGGACGCACTTCCTTGCGTCCGAAGATATAGCTGGTGGGTCCCAGCTTTCAGGGGGAAGAATCATTGTCTTTTCCCGTAATATGGACGCACTTCCTTGCGTGTGAAGATGTAGCTGGTGGGTCCCTCTGTCAGCCTCACCGCGTAGAGTCCTCTTCCGATGGCTGTCGTTCGTTGACCACGTTGACCACGCCGCGTGAACAGCACCCAGGCGGTGGACGACGGCGAGGCCTAGGAAGGGAACGACGTAGAGCCAGGGAAGGAGAGGCAAGTGGATGCCCACGTGGAGGGGAGTACGATGGTTCACTGGTTCGGCTGCGGTGTGAGGCTGCCGTCGCCGGAGAATAACAGGAGGTGTTGGTGAGTAGAGGAATGGCCTAGACGGCGATGGCAGTAGGGTGGGCTGGTGAGTCCTGCGCGGCAGCACAGCCGGCCACGGGAGGCGGTAGCAGGCGGTACCACCGGTGGTGGTTTGGGCGGCTGAAGCAAGAATATCCGAGATTGAAGAAGAAGCACGACATTCGTTGGATGGACATCCAACGGCCACTGTTGCTAGAATCGTGTGTTGACTATAAGTTGACAAAGCCTTGCGTACGCGTCAACCTAGTAGGCCCACAAGTGTGTGGCAGAGAACATATAGCCCATTTGCAATTTGTAAGAATGTACAACCCATTTTTGAATTCTAATGGATTTTACTACAACCCATTTACAGTTTGTTAAAATTACAACCCATTTTCTAGCTAGGACAATGATTAATAATTTCAACCAAACACTCAAAACAGAATTAAATAAAATTTCCCACATTTTGATGAGATCTAAAATATTTTTATCCCGAAATTTCAAGTCAGATTAAATATAATTTCAAAATAAATTTGTATAACATAAAAATCCAACGAAATATTGCGCACGCAACAAGTAATGAAATTAAAAATTTCAAAATCCAAAAATAATATTTTTTTAACTAATTACGTGTTTGGTGCTTTTTTTATAGTTACAGCCCAGTTTTTATAATTACATCCCATTTATTATTTCTTAAAGCCCATTTTCTTATTAAGCCTAATGCATCCCTCCTAGGAAAGATTTGCAGCCCAGCGGGGCGGAGAATAACAAGTTGACCTGGGCTGGGTATTCCTCAAAAAAAAGTATAGCTGGGCTAGCCATTTTCAGCTTGAAAAAAATTTATATCTGGGCTGGATATTTGGTCGACTTAAAATAATAGCCTGGGCTAGACCGGCCACAGCACGCCCAGGTGATCTCCTCTGAACAACAATAAAAACATCGCTCAAGAAAAACTCTGCTCACACCTCAAAAACACAAATATTGCTCTAGCTGCTAGGTCCCAGTTGTCGGCCGCTCCTTGTGCAATTCTCTCGTTTATTGACTATATAGGTTAACAATGATGTGGGACCGTGATGTCAGGAAACCAGGAGGAAGCAAAAAAATTATGGTTGTATATAATAAGGAGGCACTTGCGTACGTGCAGCTATGGCCCTGGTGGGTCCCCACTGTCATCCTCTCCAATTAAAGTCATCTCCTAATTCCGCATGTTCGTTGACCATGTTGACAACGCGAGACGGCGGCGCCACGGCGAGTGCAACAATTGGAAGGATGGCGGAGAGGCCCTCGCGGGCCCTACAGATGGTCTGATACAGTGCCCGCTGCTCATTCAGGAAGTCAGGATCATAGGGCCACATGTCCGCGATGGCATTGTCGATCGCTTGTTCGCCGGCGATTCGTCCTTTCGCGAGCCGATGCTCATTGAGGAGACGGACGTTGCAGCACAGGTCCTCCTGTGCTGGTAGCTCTTCCGCCATTAGGGCGTCGAAGTGCGGCCGCACCTGCTCTATGGTGAACACGGCATGAACCGACTTGGGCGGTGGCGCCGGCTCCTGGTCGGAAGCCACGTCCATCGTCTGATTGTCGTCGCTGAGCTCGGCGAGCTCGCTGGCGAGCCAGCATGTCCGGCTGCTGGACCGGACCGCTGCCAAGCACGAGTCTCACCGCCCTGGCCCACCCCGATCCCCTCCCTCGCCCGCGCGCGCTTTCCGCCCGAAACGGTCAGCGCCGTCCGCGCCGCTGCCCGGTGCAGGCGATTGCTCCGCGTTCAAACGACACAAGTGCCGTCCTTCTGTCCATCTGCCGCCCACATTAATGATACGCGGTTGCCGAGCCGGCTACTCCGGCGCCACCCGTCAGTCCCTCTGCCGCCCACCATTGCTATATAAACTACTGCGCCGACCATAGCCGCAGTCATCCGCCTCCATTCCCTTTCTCCCATCCACACCACTCCCACCATGGCTTCATCGCGCTCCAGCGCTCTTCGGGACGGGTGGACGACGGACCAGAAGGAGATGGCAGCCATTGCTGCCGACTGGCTGGCCGGCAGGCAGCCGGAGGACGACGACGTCCCAATGGAGAACGTGGTAGTCGACGATCCGGTGCCAACCCCCTCCTCCACGCCATCCTCGCCGGTGCATGGCACCATGACCATCGGCGAGGCCCATGCCCAATACATGGACATGGTGAGGCAGAAGCGTGAGGAGCAGTTCCGGGAGGAGCAGGCCGACGCCGCCTACAACTACCATGTCCTCCAGGAGCACCTGCAGGCGGAGGAGCAGATCGCCGCGGAGCGGGCGGAGAAGGAGGCGCTGCTCGAGTCGTACCGCTCAGCCCGCAAGAGCCGCCTCGCGCGCTGGCAGTACCGCATGTGGGTGGCGGAGGTTGCGGCCGCCTACAAAGAGGGCGATGAAGCGGGCGAGGCGCTGTTTGGCGAGACCGACGACGAGGCGGAGGACAATGCCAGCTCCGCCGAGGCCCTGCCCCGCCAGCACCGAGGCGGAGGACTTCACCAGCTTCCGCAAGGCCCTGCTCCGCCGAGGCCCCGCCCCGCCAACAACGAGGCAGAGGACATCGCCGGCTCCGCTGAGGCACCGCCCTGCCGGCAACGAGGGGGAGGATTTCCCCCACTCCACCGAGGCACCGCCCCGCCGGCAACGAGACAGAGGACATCGCCGGCTCCGTCGAGGCCCCGCCCCACTGCCAATGAGACCGCGCCACACAGAAAACATGGAAGAGTAGAACACGGTAGGTCGCCACCGCTCGGGTCCAAGTAAGGCCACCGCTGCTACCCTCTGGCTGAAGCCAAGCTTGGCGGGTTGAACATTGACGGACGATTAGCTTCTTGGCGGCGACGTGGAGTCAGAGAGCTGAGCTGGAGAAGAAGCTTCTGTTCGGCTCAGCCGGACACGGGAAATGGGCGCCGGAGATCATAGATTAGGTTAATTAATTATACCTCCAGCGCACCCCTTTTTAGTTGAAGAATGTATGAAATGTAATGATTATGCATCTCAATGATTCACACGTCAGAACCAATATTTACTTCACAACTAAAGAATAAAGAAAAATCGATCGATGCTGCTGACGGCAAAGGGCGTCCCATTCCAAAATATCAAATGCATGTCTTCTTGCTAACATCAATGAGCAAAATTTGAGAAGGTTGTCCATTCCAAAATATCAAATGCGTGTCTTTTTGCGTACATCAATGAGCAAACTTTGACAAGGTTTTCCCATTCCAAAATATCAAATGCTTTTTGCGTACATCAATGAGCAAACTTTGACAAGGTTTTCCCATTCCAAAATATCAAACGCCTACGATTGTGGAATGGGCCAGGTTTGCCATCAGTTCGGACATTAACATGTCACCTCGTGCTAAATAAACCAGCTGTTCTTTTTGTGCAGTTCCACTAAAATCAACCAACTTCACGCGTAGCTTGTATGATTTCGCCTTTATATGTTGCAAGGCCTTGAACATATCGGCACCTCCTTTCTTGTAGCTAATTTTGTGGCTGGAGGTGGAAATGAATGATTCGAGAACATTCGATCTATTGTGCATGATGAAGTATAATGGAGGGCACGGACCATCAGATCATTTTGTGCAGTTCCCATTGAAATAAAGCTGAGCATTCCTGTTTGCATAAATACAAAAAAGTGATTAGTACAAAGCAAACTATATTATGAATTTACAGTTTAAACAGGCAACCTACATGATCCATGCAGATCACACATTTAAAAAAATAGAACTCACCAGAAAGAATCCTAAAACAACATTGTATTGGCCATCACAGCAACAAAGATGAAGATCTGTGAGTCCTTCTGAGCTGAAGTTAGTTTGTTCTTGTGGGTAGTAATGTAACCATCCTTCAACTGCTCCTTCTGATAAGAAGAGAATGGCTTGGCTTCTTCTTCCTGGCATATTCTTCTTCAGAGAAGGATGATCCTGTTGTGCAAAGATAAGAGAACAACTAAATGCTAGCATCCCTGTTTGCTCGAAAAGAAGGAAAGGAAATATTTAAAACAGCCATTACATTAACAATGGGAGTAAAGGAAATATTTAAAACAGCCATTACATTAACAATGGGAGTAACTGATGAAATGTATAATCACAAAGAGATGCATCCTCATTATCCCCATGGGAAATGATATGATACCAAACACAGCAGCTCAACTTGAACTATATTATTACTTAATTTTATCAGTGGCTATAACGGTGGCAAACCGGTGCCTCAATTTATTAGCAGCCTTAGATTAACATGCGAAACAATACCACTTTCTCATGACAGTAGCTAAACAGTAGCACAACACCAATAGAGATGACAAAGCTCGATCATATGGATGAAATCCGTGGGCCGGTACCAACCTTTGTCAGGAGGCTTATTGTGTAGAGCATGCAGATGAAGCACTTCTCCGGAACCCTCTGTTATTATCTACTGTGGTTGCCATGCTTACTATAAACTCCTCAATTAGTTTAATGTTTCCAACATCTTCTTGTGCAGTTCCACTAAAATATATGTTATCTTCAAACAAGATCCCTATTTGCACAAGTAGAGATAATTACATATTACATTAAGAGTGGCATCAAATCACAGTGGCAAAACAATTGCTCGTTCCAGCCATAGCAATAAATTAAGATGCAAAACTATATCATTACTTGTGTCATCACAGTTCCAGTGCTTCATTACAGCACCAGGAGTTGATTTTCGTTCTTCTTCCGCTTGTTCTTCCCCTTCATCACTTGGGTCAATAACAGACAAGCTTCGCCTTCAATGTAAGATTTGGCATGTCAATTAGAGAGCACAAGTATAGCACTAAACAACAACATTACTTTTCTGATGACAGTAGCAATATACAGGCCAACAGTTGCGAAATATCATTATCTTACCTCAATGGGATATTACAGTGCACATACAGATTGGAAGTCTGGTCTCCGTTTGTGCAGTTCACTAAAATCAAGCAACACTACCGTATAAGTAGTAAAACATATGAAAGCACACTGCACAATCATGTGGAAGAAGGCCAGTACTAACCTCTCATGACGCGGAATTGAAACAACTCACAAGAAGATCTGAAACAAATTTGCCAACACAGATAGGAAGTCAGATCTCCTCTTGTGCAGTTCCACTAAGATCAAGCAATCAAGCAACGTTGTCAGTGTGACATTTTGGTTGAACTGCACAAAACACTCTTAAAACAAAAGTGTTTTGTGTAGTGCAACAAAAGGTCACAATAGCAACGAGGTGAGGTAGATAACCCCGTTTACACAGAGGTGCAAAGGAAACAATTAGTGGTCAATAACGGTGGATGACACAGAAGCCCACAAAAAGAAGCATCTAACTTATCTAAATGGGAAAGAAAGCAAGACAGTAGCATTTCTCAAACAGTGGCATTGATTCATATTAACAGAGAGATTATATTAACAATAAAATTCGTTAAACATGTAATTTGCTTTTAACTGTGGCATTGCTTCAATTTTCCAGCGTCATTATTAGATTAACAATAGCTAAAGAGTTGTATGGGACAGTGGACGCACAAGCACCATGTGCATGTACCGATGTATAAAGGGGTGATGCACAGTCTGTTGCAACAAACAATCAAGGAACATATTTGTGTTGGTCCCATTTTTGTTATCTTTAGACACCTTTCCCTATGTGAGGGCAACAAATCTAGTCCTGCTCAAACTATACATCCTTGTCCCCCACCCACAGAAAGATCAGTTCCTTACAGATGTGTGTACTGCGTTTGTCATTGTTTTCCCTTTTCGACCAACGTAGGTGCTGGATAGCCAGTCTGTACTACTTTCCCCCCTTCCTTTCCTCTTTGAACCACGTCCTAGATTCATGCTATACAACTTTCCCCACTACTTTCCTGTTTGATCCAACACCTAGATTCGAGTGCAGAAGCAAAAAAATTCCACATGCAGCTAGAGCAATGCATGTGGATTAAGAAAATTATACCTTAAGGTTCTTGGGGTGTGGCTCGGTGGGCGGCCGGAGGCCGATCTGCCCACACTATGTACGGCGGCGAGGAAGAAGGTGTCGGAGGCCCTCCCGCACCGCCGCTGGGTGAAAGAGAATAGCGGTGCCGGCAGTGGATTCCCTCCCTCGCCGACGGCGACAGCGTTAAGCCTCCTTGCCTTCCCCGACGGACAGGATCCTGCCGGCTCTTTGACCAGCAGTGAGGTGAGAGAAAGAGAGGAGAGGCCAACGCAGTCTTGTTTAGAGCTGGATAGGGTGAGAGAGTGTGTAGAGAGCAACTACAAGCGCCGAGGTCTCCAGCGTGTATATATAGTGGAGAGAGTGTGTGAAGAGAGCAAACCCTAGAAAACAAGCGCTGAGGCTGCAGCGTATATAGTTGGAGTGGTTTTCTTTTTCTCTCCATAAAAATCATTTTAAATTGTGCACGAAACGGAACTCTTTATTTAACGTACTACTAGTGAAGAAAAATACTACTAGTAGGGCAAAGCTAATACTACTACGTGAAGAAAATTTAACGCTCCAAGGGGTCAACTCAAAATTAACGCTCCACGCCTCCCGGTCGCACTTACTATCGTTCACATGTGGTATGAAAAGCAACAACTGAACCACACACGGTCAAAATATCGGAAAGGTGGGCTGCACCATCCTCCAATTTTAAATATTTTGGGCACTTGTATTCGGCCTAAGTCTGTGTGTCACCGTATGTACTAAGGGTTACAACGGGTGCTAAGAAACTAGGGCATATTGAGAGTAATTGCCATGCCTTTTATTTGTAGGGTCTCTTGAAAACTGTCAAACTCTATTCTCCTCTTATTTAATGGATGAGGCAAATCTTTTGCTTCTGTTTAAAAAAAATGAGAAATTCAATTTTAATTATTTTGTATGTACACTTTGCTCTCTTCCAATAATTTTGGGCACTTGTATTCGGCCTAAGTCAGTGTGCCACCGTATCTCATACTACTCCCTCCGTCTAGGTGTATAAGTCACGTTAGAAGGTGCAACGGGACCAAGGTGCAAGCAGATTGGAGGAGAAGGAGAAACTTGACCGGTCCTTCCTCCAATCAAAGCCCTGACTTCTCTCTCTAAACGCAACAATTAATTACAGCAATTAAGAGATGTCGTTTTAGCTACCATGCAGGGCCACGTATTAACTCGCATGCAAGCCGGCTTCGATTCCTTGACTAATCAACGCGTAGTTGCGCTCCATGCATTGGGTTTTCGGGGGAGATAACAAGCCAGAGTAAGTAACGCTCGCTAGCAACGAGGCTAGGAGGGGATTGAGATGCGAAGTTAATGGACGACGCCCAAACATTTTGGGAATATCTGATTTTCGTAAGATGGCTTAACACCTAGACGGAGGGAGTACTACCTCAGTCCAAGTTTTTACGCCATGTCATATATTTTTTGTCAAAGTTTGATCAATTTTTTTAACTACTCACTACTTTCCGGTTAATAGGGCATAAATTTGAAATCTCATCAACCTAGGTAGATGATGAATGGACAAATGTAGTACTCCATCTCGTAGTTTACAAAATTACTCAAACTTTAATCTGCATTAATTACAATATATTCATGGACGACCACTAAATGAATAGGAATGGTTACATGCACTGGTTGGTTTCTTTTAATCCTTGCATGCATCAATTTAATGCACCTTGGAATGTGAACACATTTATTTTCCAGCACATTTCTTTATTTCATCAACGACATTTTGATACAGGGAAGTACATTCACCAATTCTTTGCTAGGAGAGCAAGACCAAAGAAAACAAGAACCACAATTAAAGATTTTAAAAGATATCCAACTTCCATAACTACTCCCACTAATTGTATTAATATCTTCTCTATGTCTTCATTGTTGATCTGTGGCTTCTCGAGCTTGCACACTTCTTTCTTCTTCGATTCTAAAGAACTAGACGTTGCTTCACATCTAATATCATCTCTAGTCTCATCTCTAGCCTCTATTCTAGCAAGGAGTGCACGAGCATCTACCAAATTACATGCTATCAATAGATCGATGTATTCTTCTTCCCAAAACCAAAACTTGCATCCATCCTACACATATGTTTGAGTATAAGCTGCCGAACATGCGCCGAATAAGGGAGCACAGCCGAATCAAAAGTACTACGCACCTTATCTTTTTCACACTTGATGAACACCCATCCGGGATGTTGTGGCATGGTCGAAACGCGGCGCAGGACCTGCCGCGGGCAGCCATCACACTTTATGAGCGGAAACGGTGAACCGACTAGCCGTTGGGCCAGGGCTGAGCCCGGACGGTGGCCGGCCATGTCTTTGTCGGCGATCCGCCGACGGGATAGATTCGAGCGGCTAGAGGCGGATTCAGTACCTGCACGCGACGTGGAGGCATTGCCATTGTTGTGCGACCCGGTACCTGGACACTCCATGGCAAGGAGCAGTCGCAGGCGGCCGGAATGCTCCAAATCGGGCAGCCACGTGCGTCAAATCCCACGGCCGTAGATATAGCGGCTGACCAGCGGCGCCGGGACGAGAGGCACAGATCCGGCCATCGTGCTGTGGTCGGCTGGGCTATAGTGCGAGGCTCCGACGGACATGCGTGTACCTCTTCTCTTCTTGTACATACTCCATTTATCTCACTTCCTGTGGCTTCCCACTCCCACGATATTCCTATTCTATGAACCTGTGTGTGCATGTGTGTGTTAGAGAGAGTGACACATCAACCTACTCCTACAGAGAGATGGTGTGTAGTACTACGATTTAGCCGCGAGAGTCGGTGCATCCTCTCATTTCCGGGCATCCGGTCGGGACAGCTGCCACGCCCGCTCCTGACCAGCCTGGCCCACCCAAAGCTCCTCCATCGCCCGCGCGCGCTTCCCGCCCGAAACGGTTAGCGCCGCTCCAGAGAATCGGTGCCGCATTCATGCCCGGGCAGAGCGGACGCGAGCTCTCACTGGCGCCTGCGTTGAAGGGAGAAGCGGATTCAAGAGTGATGGTTGCTTCGTACGTCCAGCTTACTGCCGGGTCTATGCGATTTGACGGCTCATTTGTCATTATTACTGAGGTGGTACGACCGTGCTGAGTCTCAGTTGCACTGTACATTTTCCTTTGGTGCATGTGACACGTGCACCGGATGCTGGATGTCCCACGTTTCGGCGAAAGGAGGTAGACCGTCTCCACTCTTTACAATTTTCTCCATTCTTACAGCGGAGGAGTGCAAAAGCAGTGAAAACACGCAAGCTCAGTGATTACATGGCCCACCTCACACTATCACCATATTTTCTGGACACCGTGCGACACATAACTCTTTATTACATAGTAGTATGTACTGTAATTTCTCAGCGAGATAAATTTGTACAATGCTATGAAGCTTCCAGCTTCTGTTTCATGTATCTTGCGTCCAAGGTTGCCCCGTTGCAACATTCCATCAAATACAAAGGAGACTAACATGCATGCTATTGCATCTTAATGATTGACAGATCATAGCCAATATGTACTCCCTCCAATCCAAAATAAGTGTCTCAACTTTATGCAAAATTTAGTACAAAGTTGTACTACTACTAAAGTTGACACTTATTTTGAAATAGAGACAACTAAAGAAAAAAAATGATCCATGCAGTCCCTAGGCCTTGAACCCTAAACCCTAACCAGGCTTTAATTTGCTGGCGACATTAAACCTTCCGAAGAAATGAGGTTTGCAACCCTTTGACCGTCAGATCATTTTGTGCAGTTTCACTAAAATCGAGCTGAGCATCCCTGTGGCAAAGAAATTGAAGAAGCGTGATTAGAATAAGACTAGTGGGACTAATTGATGAGACATAAACTCATCTTAAATACAGTAGAAGCCAGTAGAGGTACGTGCGGGGCAAAGAAGTAGAGAAATATCCACATGGAGCGATGTGGGCAGTGGTGCAAGCCGGCTGTAAAGGAAGTTGTACCTGAGGGATGTCGGGATGTAGCTAGCTTAGAGGAGGGCGGCGGGAGGCGGCAACTGCCCATGTCGCGGTAGTGAGCAAGGGACGAAGGCAATCACACCGGTTTTGTGAGAGAGAACGGCGGGGACCCCTGATTGGGACGCGTCGACAGTGGGTTTTCGCCATCGGTGACGGCAACCGCATCTACACAAAGCATCCACCCCTTCCCCCGGCGGACGTGATCCGCCCGGATGTTAGAGATGTGGCCACAATCGTTTTGTGTGAGAGAGTGTGAAGAGAGCAACCCCAGCAAGCAACCGTGTAGGTTCGTCCTGGCTATGTATGTAGTGGAGCGGTTTCTTTTTCTCTCCATATGAACCTATTTATATTGCGTACGTGCCACTGAAGAAGAAAAACTTTATTTATAAATGACATGGCACCGTTCATGCATGGTTCCCGACCCTCCATTAAGTGAGTAACTACTACTGGACGCGTCAAATTATCACGTGGGCTGCATCATTGTACAGAAATGAGCTCCATCGTGTCACGTGTGTGGTCGGGGAAGACGCAAAAGACGCAAAGAGTGCTACTAGTACTACGCGCGTGGGTGCATGCACCTCTTCTCTTCGAGCATGGTTAAGTATAGCCCACTAGTACTCTACCACGCGGTTATTATATGGGCAAAGAGTATAGGCAGTAATAATGACTAATAAGGCATCAAATCACGAGGCCCACCTTTCTCTATGTTTGACCGTGGAAGCAGCCATCATTTCACTCCTCGTTGAATATCCATCCGCTGCTACCTCCGCAAATAAATAAAAATCCGCTTCTACCTCCGCAGCATGGTTAATAATATAGCCATGTCAATCACGACATAGAAATATCATTCACTGATACAATAGGGCTAGCTCTAAGGCTGGTGATTTTTTTTTACTTTGTCTCTTTCTCTTTTTGTCTCATTTACTCATTTTACATAGGAGCACGTGTAGAGGATGGCTATTCCTTTCGATGGGACTTCTTCATGGGGTTTAAGACTAAGCAGCTCTGAATTATTCCCGCTGCCCACCACTCTGAAGCGTGCCATCTATGATAGTACTCCCATTGCAACAATGAGGTCCACTAGGTCTAGCACGTCCTGTAAGAAGAGACTGTCACGCAAAACATACATTCTTGTTGCCTTCTTCCTCATACAGTACGTACCACTGGTACAATACATACTACTAGTACTACTACTACTCGTTCTCCTATAAACCTTGCGCTTGGCATCTCAAAAATATTAACCTTGCGCTTGGCTCTTCGCCTCTTCAGGAAGTCGAGCAATAATGGTACTACAGTATATGGTTCTGGATATCTGAGGCCGAATGAATTGCTGCACGTCCACCACGTGGGCGAGGGTCGAGGGTCGAGGGGCGAGGGAGAGTGCGTACTACTACGTATGTTTCAATATGGACTACATACGGAGCAAAATGAGTGAATCTACACTCTAAAATATGTCTATATACATCAGTGTTTGGAGTATGTACTAGTAGTTCATATTGAAATCTGCTAAAAGACATATATTTCAAACAATATGATAATCTCTCTAACCAAGGTAGGGACGAGGAGTGTATATACGTCTAACAGAGGGAGTAGTAAAATTTTCTCCTCGTCCTGCGAGCCACCGCGCGTGTGGGCAAGGGAGCGGGCGTAGGCATAGTAAGCAAAGCTTCTCCTCGTCCTGCGACTCTGCGAGCCACCGCACCCGTGGGCGGGGGAGAGGGCGTACTAAGCAAGCTTCTCCTCATTCTGCGAGTTGACGGGACACATCAAAAGTAATACAGAGCATCTCCAGTGTATAGAGCCTTGCCTCTAAGGTAGGACCCACATGGTTTGCCTCTTTTTTAAAATAACGCGTCAAGTCACAATTTATTTGTTCACCCGTGGTACACGATCCTCCATCAAGTGGACAACTAGTACACTTGTCAAATTACCATGTGGGCTGCCTTTTCGTAAAGAAATGAGCTCCACCGTGTACCCGTGCGGGTGTGGTTGGGAAAGAGACGAGAGTACGTGCGCCGTGCATGCACCTCTTCTCTTCGTGCACGCCCCCCACCTACGTGGGTGTGTGTGAGAGAGATACAAACCTAGAGAGATGGTGTGTGCGTTCGTGAGTGTTTTTTGTTATGGGGGGGGGGCGTGATTTCGTGAATGTATTTGTGGGAATATGTGTCGATGATATCTCAAACAAAAATTTGACACATGCAATGTGTGTGAAATAGAGGCCTATCTATATCATATATAGAGGGGGCGATCCACGAGAAGAGAGGGAGGGGTCATAGATATCGATAGAGTCGAAGAGAGGATCAAGTGTGTGGGTGCGAGATCGATGAAGAGAGCCATCAAAATCTTGTTGTGCAACGTCAAAGATATAGGGTGACTGACCTACCGGAACGTCAGAGGGCACAGGGCAAGTTTGTGTGTGGCAGGGAGACATGACTAGAGCGCTCGATGTATCGGTGTGTGGGGGGGGGGGGGGGGGGGGGGGGGGAGCAGAGACCTAACTAGAGAGGTAGATCGACTCGTATATGTGTTGAGAAGGAGAGACCTAGCTATGTCTTAAGGGGGATCGGTCGACATCCATACATAAGTGAAGGACGGGGAATAGGTTGGGACATATATATATATATATACATACATATATATATATATATACATACATATATATATATATATATATATATATATATATATATATATATATATATACATATACATAAATACTATTCTGATCACGGGATCAGAATATTATTCTGATCACAACATGAACTTCCAGAGTTACACGCCTGAACTTCCCTCTGTAGGAACCCGACCTTCAGGCTATCTTCGCAACCGTGTCTCCCCGTGCGAATTATTTTGGTTAGTCGTATTCTATATGATGTAAGTGTAATCTAGAAACGGTTTTTAGCAACTAAATGCCCGTTTTAAATAGAAATCTCGCTCGTTGGCGGATTTTACTCTCGGGTCGTGATGAACTTACATTTTTTGGAATTTTACTACCTGAGTTGTTCTACCTGAACTTTCCCAGGTGCTAGGTTGAACTTCCGCCAAGATTGCCCAAATAGGGCTTGCGATATACCGTTGGAAAGCTATGGACACGAGTATCATGATCCAAGTTAAATTTTTGGCAAAATATAAGCGGTTTAAGAGCAGTTTTGAAAATCGTTTTTTCTTCATACAAAAAACCTGAATCGTATTTTCGATCGCATTTCTAAACCGTTTATTGGAATGAGGCAAATAATATGGCGTTGGAAAGCTGCTGCAAAACCGCTCCTTCCACATGTTGATAGTTTTCTCTAATTCCCTATGGTTAAAGAGTAATTTCGAAAATCGTAAAATTTCGCAAACCGAACAGCCGAGTTCGTATTTTCGATGTCATTTCTAAACGGCTAATCCAATTGAGGCAAATAATATGTCGTTGGAAAGCTTATGAAAATGCGCTACTTTTTTATGTTGAAATATTTTTCTAATTTTGAACGGTTTAAAAGTAATTTTAAAAATGGTACAAATTCCATCGAGTTCGTATTTTCAAGCTAATTTTTTAACCGTATGTCCAAATGCAGCAAATGATATGGCGTTGGAAAGCTTGAACAAATGCAAAACTTTTTCATATATATTGTTTCTCCCAATTATTTACGGTTTTAAGTCAATTTTGAAAATGGCTAAAAACGTATTTTCACCGTAATTTCTACAAACTTTATCAGAATGGGGCAAATAATATACCGTTGAAAAGCTAGGCAAAATGTGAAACTTTTTCATGCTGATGGTTTTCTCTGATTCCTAGTCGTTTTTAAGTAATTTCAAAAACAGCGAGATCATTTGTTCTGCGGTTCTGCCTTTATCGCGAAACAGATATTTCAAAAATGCATCGCGTGAAGAACTTGAACTTCTCGGCATGTCTACTTGAACTTCACTCTGTTTTTCACGTGCTTTTTTTGCTCGTAGCTCTCCATCCACTGCTCGTAGCTCTCCACCCACTCACTGAATTGAGCAAGTGATATACCGATGGAAAGCTGCTGTAAACACGCAACTTTCCCGTGTTGATCATTTTTTTCGTACTCGCGACGATTTTAAAAGTTTTTCATCTGAAAGTCATTCAGTGTAGTAGTTGAACTTTCTGCTGTTTTCACGTTGAACTTCTGTGACGTATTTTCGTTTGTAATTTTCTCATCCATTCGTCAGTGTTATATAAATGATATTCCTTTTGTACAAACCTCTCTCACAATAATTTTTTTAACTTTCTCCGACCGAGGACTTGAACTTATAATAACAAAACTTTTAGTCTTTGCTTTTTTATTCTTTTTTAATACAAAATGCACATCGTGTAGTACGTGAACTTCTGGCAGTTATCCACCTGAACTTCTCTCGGTTACGTGAAAATATCTGAGTTTTTATAAATATTAATCTGAATTTCTTAATCCTTTTTTATGAATTTTAAAGCACTCTATTTTTAAAAGTTGAACTTCTTGTTATTTTATTTTTGAACTTCTTGTTTCCATTCTTTACTAACGAGAAAAATCCGAGTTTTCTATAATCATCGAACTTCTCCATCTTTTTAATATGGACTTCCTGGTTTTATTTTCTTAATCTTTTTTATGAAATTTTGAAGCGCTCTATTTTTAAAAGTTGAACTTATTGTTATTTTATTTTTTAACTTCTTGTTTCCATTCTTTAATAACGAGGAAAATCTGAGTTTTCTATAATCATCGAACTTCTCCATCTTTTTAATATGGACTTTCTGGTTTTATTTCTTAATCTTTTTTATGAAATTTTGAAGCGCTCTATTTTTAAAAGTTGAATTTCTTGTTATTTAATTTTTGAACTTCTTGTTTCCATTCTTTAATAACGAGGAAAATCTGAGTTTTCTAAAATCATTGAACTTCTCCATCTTTTTAATATGGACTTCCTGGTTTTATTTCTTTTAGTAACGAAAAAAATCCTACTTTTTGATAGACATCGAGCCGCTCCATTTTAAAATTTGAACTTCTAGGTTTATTTTAATAGAGAAAATCTTTTTTTATAAAATTGTTGGAGATGCTTTTTTTTAATGACCTTCTTTGGGTTTGTAACAAGCATTGAACTTCTTCGTCTTTTTAATTTGAACCTATAGGCTTTTTCTAGAAACGGGGAAAGCTTTTTTATAATTTTTAAAATGATCATTTTTTTTTAATTTGAACTTCAATGTAATAGTATTACACAAAGAACAACTCAAAAAAGCTCCAACTTTTCCATGGCATTAGCACACGAGCAAACATTTGTTTTTAGCCTGCCACTAGTTTTTCATGTGACTTGCCATGAACATTTTGTTCGACTTGCACATAGCGCAATCCAGGAGGAGCTATACAACAATGTTGTGTCGGCACGGCACGAAAGCGCACACAGAGGACTTGATGATGCATCTTTTATGCCACGCTAGGCAGCGGCGCTCCGACCTGTTGAACAACAAGCGAAGTAGGAACCTCCTGATGCCTCTCCCTTTGTTTGTGGGATGGTGTTGTTGCTTCGATTTTGTAACAAATATCGAGTTGCTTCGCTTTTTAGAATTGAACTTCTGGCAAGATAATGCGTGATGCCTTTGTCGCCAAAACAAAGTCAAACAAAGTCTTTGGAACGCACTGCGTGAAGAAGTTGAACTAATCAATTGGATTGTAATTACTGCTGCAGAAAATTGCATCTTCTTTTTAGTAATCAGCAAGTGCGAAAACAGCGTAACACGAATTGCAAGATGGAACAATATTTGAAGAACTATTCCAGTAAGTTCTTCCGGACGCATATGCATACTTATTTTTTCAGGGCGTACTATTTGAGGTGGTGTTCGATATAAGCAGATGCATTATCTTATGAATTATCCAAGAAATTTAATATTTGAAAATAAAAATGGAAGCATTCATGGTGAGAAATGAACTTGGACTGCTTGTCCACCCAGACTATTCCTTCATTTCATACAATTTTAGACGGGAAAATCAACAAGTAAAGGCAGGGAGCATATGAACATTTTACACAATCATGTTTTGCTAGATATGTGCAGCTTCACATTGCGACTACAGTTAGCAAACATGCAACACTCTTTTTTTGATTGAATTCATCTTCATGCTAGCATCACACATAGTTGTTTTCGGGAGTTCAGAGAGGGAGAGCTGAGCAGGTCTTGCCACAGAGGAGAACTAGGAAGTTCAGAAAAAATAGGCCAGCCGTTATACTCCTCTTTTTTCAGTAGCAAAAACGCAGAAAACGGAGCTGCTCGTGCAAGACCCGAAGCATGACTAACCATCTCTCTGAATAAATTGGGTGGCAAAATAAACAGTATGCAATCAAAAGTACAAGACTGGAAGAGGAGGAAGGATCTGGGCTTCGCCCGGGCGCTGCAGCAATGTGGATCCAAGGCACTGAGGTGGTGAACGTCTTGGATCCGGCCGAAACAGTAGGCACTGAACTTCGTGCCGTGGCGCAGTCGACCTGCAGCAGCATGGGATTTGCTCTGCATTTGGAGGTCCGGCCAGGGCAGATGCGTCGGGGATGGGGGGACGGCGGGAGGCGCGTCCGGGCCGGCGGGAGACGCGTTGGGCTCGGGGGGGGGGGGGTCGAGGACGGGGGTGGCACTGCCGGGTTGAGGGAACGGCGGCGGGAGGTGCGTCGGGGACAGGGGTGGCGCCGGCAGGTTGAGGGAACGGCGGCGGGAGGTGCGTCTGGGACGGAGGCGGCGGCGGGTGGCACGTTGTGGCCGAGAGGACATCGATGGGAGGTCCGCCGGGACCGGGCGGGTCGGCGTCGGGAGGCGTGGTCGAGGCGGAGGCGGGGTGCGGCGATGGCGACGGTAGCTAGGTCAGCTTGGGGCCCGGCGAGGGGGGTCCAGGTGGTGGCACGGCGGCGGGGATTCCGGTGGTGCTGCGCGAGGGAGGGGTTCCCGACGGGACGATTGGATCGGGATGGGGGGAGGTTGTGGGGAGTTCATTGTTTTTTCCTTTTTCTTTGCACCGGTTCGGGAATTCGGGAGGATCTGTCGGCTCCTATATAGGCTGATTGTGATCAGAATAGTTATTCTAATCCTAGGATTAGAATAGTGTTGTCCTATATATATATATATAGAGAGAGAGAGAGAGAGGGAGGGAGGGAGAGAGAGAGAGAGAGAGAGCCGGAGGGGTGGTGGAGTTGCTTCTCGGAGATGGTGGGAGAGGCCTACTAGACAAACTGAGGGTACAACTGTAATATTATCAAGAAGAGTGGGGATGTGTTTCTGTGTGTGCGTGTGCGTGATAGATGTGTCGGGAGGCATGCATGGATGATGAAGGGGGACCATGTGTTTGGTAAGTAGACCTAACTAGATCGGTAGATCAATTATTGTGTGTCGGAGGAAGGGAGAGACATAACTAATGAGGTAGATCGATCGGCGCGTGGGGAAAACGAGTTATAAATGACCTAGCTAGCTATATGTATAGCGGGAGATCGGTCGGTGTACATCCATTTGTTAGAGGCAAATAAGGCCCAGAGAGACGGATAGAGAGAGAGAGAGAGAGAGAGAGATGGAGCTAGGAGGTGGTGCGAGAGGCCTACTAACTAGATAGGGGGAGGAGTGTGCGATTATGAGATCGATGAAAAGAGGGGCAAGAGTTTACACGTGTGTGGGACCGTATGAGAGACACGAGGCATGGACACAGAAAGGCGGAGATGGAAAGTGCGTGTGTATGTGGTAGGCAAACATCGCTAGAGAGGTTTATCGATCGGTGTGTGTCGGAAAGGAGTTGTGGAGACCATGGGAGAACGACCTAAAAAATGAATGTGCGCGATGGATAGAATGCTGAGGGAGGGGGAGGGCGAGGAGGGCGTGTGCATGCACGAGAGAAAGTTAGTGCTAGCTACAAAGGTTAGAGGATTGTGTGGGTGTAAGAGACTAACAAAGATCATAATTCGATATGAAAGTGGATTCATATATTTGAATAAGAGATCATAGTGTTATAAACCTATGCATGCATGAATATAGCGGTGATACGCGTGGTGTGGTTTTGGACATGTTATACCATAATGTGATAATGCGTGGCGTTTGCAACTCACAGCTAAATATCGAACAATCTAAACCATACTATATATCGAACAATCTCACATTTTATTTGAATTTGTGATAATGTGTGGCGTTTGTAGCTCACAACTAAATATCGAACAATCTAAACCATACTATATATCGAACAATCTCACATTTTATTTGAATTTATGATAATGTGTGGCGTTTGCAACTCACATCTAAATACTTGTAGGCGTAGGGGGCGGGGCACTATACACTATGTGATAAACACATTATACATATGAGACATGGTTTAGATTATGAAGATCTAGCTAGAGCTTGAAATGTACTATGATTTGAAATCAACATAAAGTGGATTCAAAAAATCGAGTTCGAGTTCATATAGTACACATAGTTCATATCTAACTCGACAGTAATCATGTGGTGTGTTGTGAAGATAATATACAAACGATGGTTTAACTTGACAATAATGATGATTGTAGATCTTATTAAAATAGAGAAACGAATTCAAATGGTTTAACTTGACAACAATCATGATTGTAGATCTTATTCAAATAGAGAAACGAATTCAAATTTAGTTCATATTGAAGCGGTAGTATATACGTTTGGAATGCACTAAAATGTTCATTTGAGTAGCAGGTTGCATGCATTATACACGTAGCGAAATATTTTAATTGAACATAACATGGATTCAAAGTTTTGAATGGCATTTGTAGTGCGAATTGATTTGGTACAGTACACGGGACTAGACTCTCTTGTGTGGTGCGAATTGATTTATTTTTGTTTTTTTGTCGAGGGAAGTGCGAATTGATTTGATATAGGGTGTGTTTGGATTGTGGCCAAAGTGCACCTTACCAAAATTTTGGTCATGACCCAAAGATTGGTCTTTGTTTGGATGGTTGCCAATTTTTTGGCATGCCAATGAACTCTAGCCAACTCTATTTCATTTTTCTTGCCAATGTTGGCTAAATCATGGGCAACCAAAACCTCAACCAAATTTTTGGCTAGCTAATGCTTTGGTGGGGCAATCTTGGGCACAAACCAAACACACCCATAGTATACATGTTAGGCTTGTCCGGAAATTTCAACCCGTGCCTTGTTATCCCAAAATTTTAAGATATCTCTTTGTGCTCCTAAAATTCCCTCCATCTCAACCCGCGTCTTGCTATCCCAAAATTACAACGCGCGCGAAAACTCCCACCTCCTACCAAATCCCGACACGCGACATTCCCGTGATACCCCTGAACCGAAAGAACCACCAAGTTCAAATCGGTGGGGCTACTTTCGTAACTTACCCCACATTTCGGACAAGCGCATCCCTAAGCCATGGTTCCCCCCGCGAAGCCCCACACCCTCCTTCGTCCGCCCACCCAGCCGAAGCCTCTTTCCCGACGACTTCGTGCACAGCAACACCTCGACGTCCCTCATCCACCGCGCTGGATGAGGATCCATCGTCGATCTTGTCGTCCCGCCGGTTCATCCACCCCGTCCTCCACCTCCAAGGAGCTGCCCCGATGTTCCCCTCGTCTTTCGTGCCACCTCCATTCCCACACCGCCGCCTTCACCTGCACCACCGGAAGAGCAGCATCATCACCGATTCCTCGGATGAAGCTCAGGCCCAATCGGCGCCACCAAAGAGGTTCTACACAAATCGCTGCATTTCTTCTTTATTCGATCTCACGGTGCTGCCGGCGCTCGGTCCAGAGCCGACATGGCGCGGCTCCATCTACGGCGGTGTCACCGGCCACTTCCTCCACGGCGTCGCTCCCTCGGTAGTGACGTCCACATCAGTAGGAGCTGCTGCTGCATTGGCTCTCGCTCGCACTGCTGCTGCTCTTGCTCTCGGTCCCCTGCCTGGTCTGCTCTTGCTCTTGCTCACGCTGCTGCTCTCGCTCTTGCTCTTGCTTGCGCTGCTGCTCTACTCTTGCTCACGCTGCTGCTGCACGAGCAGCAGATCCTGCTCTCGCTCGAGCCCCTGTAGATGCTACCCGAGATGCTGCTACATGACCAGCTGCCCTGACTCTCGCACGCGCTGCTGCTCCAGGCGCTGCTGCTGCTACTATTGCTTTTCTGCTACTAGTGCATTCAGTTTCAACAGTAAAATTTAGTTTCGACAGCAAAATTCAGTTTCGACAGTAAAATTCAGTTTCGATAGTAAAATTCAGTTTCGACAGTTAAGTTCAGAGATGAGCGGCTGATGTATTTTACATCTAGCACTTTGTGGTTATGTATTTTACATCATCTACTGGAGATGCTATTAGAATTCCACTCAGGTTAACGTTGTCTCTCTTGTCCTGCTTCAGTCTCGCCATCGTACAACTCACCGGAGCTACTCCAACGACGAAACCCTCCATCACAGCGGAGCAGTACCCTCGGCTCCATCTCCAGACGCCTAAGATCTTCTTCCCCTACTCCGACAGCCACATCAGCCGAAGCATCCTCACCGACCAACCCAATCATGCTGAGATCGACATGGCTTCGCCAAAGAGGTTGTACACTTGTTGCATCGCTTTTTTACTCTACATGTTATATATATTGTCCACTGAGCACACGTAGTAACGTGAAATACGATTAGTTTCTCCTACTATATGACAAGCAGTGAGGTACCAGGCAACTTAGCTATCCGTGATGGACTCTCTCGAAAGCCATCATTATTTATTTCTGCGCGTTTGAGCTCTGCATGTGTAGATGGGCCTGGGAGTTGAGTTAGTAAGGCAGTGGCCTGGGTCCAAAGTAGTACAAGTAGCACAAAAACATTTTTGAAGTGTAGGCTTTTGCCTGTTCAAGCCTGCCTACTAGAATTGCCAGTGGTTGAAAGGAAAAGTGAAGGAAAAACATAGGAATTGGAAAGTTTCCTATGGTACTACTATTAATGCATTTGGCTCAAAGGAATGGAGCAAAGGAAAACTGTAGGATTTGTTCCTTTAGTGTCTCTTTCAAAGAAAAACTGTAGGAATTTTAATATCCACTTGGCCCTCCTTTTCAAATTCATATTCATGAAGAACAAGACTAAGTGATAGTAGCATAATAGCATTATAACTGTACATTTTCTTGTGGTTTGACTTAATTTGACCATGCTTCTTTGCATTCCTGTCACCTTCCAATTTCTGTGAACCAAACACCCAGATTGACAGAAATCCTGTGATTTTAAAATCTTTGCACATGCATTCCTATCCTATTACTGTGTATTTCCTATCCCTGCATTGTTAGAATCCTCCAATTCAAACGAGCCCTTACAGAATTACTTCTCTTACAAATAATTGTCAAAGAAAACCTTGTGTGGTTTGTCCCGCTCCTGCTGCGTCGTCGTCCACCCCAGCTCAGCTGCTCCAACGACAGAAGGGTCCACCACAGCAGGGATCCGCCCTCCAGACTGTCTTTCGCCGCCTCAGATCTTCTTCCCCGCCGCCGGCAGCCACGACAACTGCATTACCATCATCAACTGAGCAGATGACCTCGTGGACTACACGGGTCCGCAAGAGAGGTCGCACTCTTTCGTGTCTGCTTACGTTATGCATCGCTTAATATTACATGCTACTTTATTGTCCTGTTCACCGATTAGACTCTGAGTCAGCTCCAAACTAATGCTCAAACTTGAGTTTTTAAATGGTTGTGGGGTACATATTGGGGCCGCAATCAATAGTATCTGTCTACTATCTGGTTAATCCCTGGTGTCTACTATGAGTTTCATCTTGGGTGGGAAATAAATAGTAAAGAAGCCATTATCTGTATTTTTTAACTGAAGCCATTATCTGCCTGCTATCATTGGTTTTGGGTCTATCCACAGGTTGCTACCATCACTTTGGATTTCTGCATGCACTCCTTACATAATCTCACTATGTTTTATTCCTATGCATGTCAGTTATTGTACATAATGGAACTGAACATGTAGAGCAAAAGAGACTAGCCTTGCATGGCAATAAAATTTCATGCAGACGTCGCTCCATGGTGGGCGCAAAGGCAGCCCCCCTCTACCCATTTCAGATTGTAATCAAGAGAAAGATAACTATTCTGAGGGGGATTCAGAAGGAGAAGACCACTCCTATTTAACCCCTGAGGTCTTCGCTCTAACTTGGCATGCTAATGTTGGTCATATCATGCATATGGTGCCTTGCATTGCTTACTTTATACATCAAACATGTCATCTGCTTAGTTTAGACATCCTTTGTGTGAATGCCATCTGTTTAGTTTCTTTATCATATATGTGAATTATGCAACGCCATCTTGTTTAGCCAGGCATCATATATGTGAATTTTGCAATGCTATCCTGCTTAGCCAGTCATCTTATATGTGAATTATATCATGCCATCCTTTTTTTCATTACGTATTACATTTGTCAACAATGTTAGTACATTCAACTACTCTTCGTGTGCATCAACCATTTGACACGGTGATGGAAAATTCTGGAGTGAAAACAAGGTCTTCAGAGCAGACTATGCTATCTGACGAAGCGCATATCTCGCTGGTTATGGATAGCTCCTCAGATGAGGATTCAGAGACAGATGACCAGTCCTATTTCCCCCCGAGGTGTATGCTCTAACTTGGCAGGGTTATGTTGCTCATATCGTGCGTATGGTGTCTTGCATTGCTATGTCATTTGCTTAGTTTAGACATGCTTTGTGTGAATGCCACATGTTTAGTGTCTAATTACCATATATGTGAATTATGCAATGCCATCTTGTTGCAAGACATATATATGTGAATTATGCAATGCTATCTTGTTGCAAGGTATTATATATGTGAATTATGCAATGCCATGCTGTTTAGCCAATCATCATATATGTGAATTATATCATGCTATCCTTTTTTTGTATTACGTATTTCATTTGTCGACAACGTTTGTATATTCAACTACTCTTCCTGTGCATGAGCCATTTGAAGCGGTCATGGAAGTATCTGGAGTGAAAACAAGGTCTTCAGAGCAGACAATGCTACCTGCTGAAGCAGACATCTTGCTGGTTACAGATAGCTCCTCAGAGGAGGATTCAGAGACAGATGACCAGTCCAATTTCCCCGCTGAGGTCTATGCTCAAACTTAGCAGGGTTATATTACTCATATCATGCATATGTTGTCTTGCATTGCTTAGTTTTTACATCATATATGCGATTGCCATCTGCTTACTTGCTTAGTATATAAATCATATATTTGAATTATATCATGCCATCATGTTTATATAGACAGCATCTATCTGAATTATGGCATGCCAACCCATTTAATAAAGACAACATATAGTTATATCATCTCATCCTGTTTAGTGTTTATAGTCATCATATTTTGAATTATGTCATTCTATCCGTGAATTATATCATGCTATCATGTTTCCATAGGCGGCAGGTATGTGAATTATGGCATGCCAACCTATTTAATAAACACATTATATAGTTATATCATGTCATCCTGTTTACATAGTCATCATATTTTGATCTATGTCTTTCCATCCTGTTTAGTTAGCCATCATATGTGTGAAATTGTGTCATGCTATCCTGTTTAGTTAGCCATCATATATGTCAAATTGTGTCATGCTATCCTGTTTGGTTAGACAACATATATGTGAATTATTTCATGCCCTCTTTTATTCCCCACTATCCATTGCACCTGTCTATCATACAATGTCTGTACATTCAATTACTTTTCTTGTTTATCAGCCATTTGAATTGGAGAGGGTGATGGCAGTATCTAAGGGAGTAACAACACGGTCTTCAGAAAAGATAGTGCTACCAGTCGATGCAGATAGAACCACGGTTGTACTTGCCCAAGAACCAGCCCCACCACACATAACCCAAACTCTCGCAGATTGCACCCCTACCCATTTGGACAGAGAACCAGCTACACCCCTTCTAACCCCAACCCCAGCAGATAGTAACCCAGTTCCAGTTGACACATCACCGTCTCCACCACAGAGCACCCAAACACGAGCAGTTAGTAAGCCAACTGCAGTGCCCAAAGCACAAGGACCACCACTCCGAACCCCAACTCAACGCTTAAAGCAGAAGAAGAATTGTTCTCAGGTCAGGTTCTGTAGCTATGGTTCATACTCCTTTGCTCTTACATCACTGTATTTACTCATACAAACTATTTTCAAATTTGAAGGATGGAATTGAAACTCCAATGGCGCAACAGGTATGTTTTAAACCTGTTTCTTTAACTGGTTTGCTGTTGTAACTTGCTCTATGTTGATTTCAGTTTCAATTGAATAAACAGTTATGTTCTCATGTCATACACATTACAAGTGTTGTTATTGCTCTGTAGTTTTCCACACTTATATTCTGTCTATACTGCTTTGTCTTAAACAGATATTATTTGAACTGTGTCTCTATCTTGATTTGGCAACAAAAACTAGAATGATATAGACCATACAGTGACCATGGTACATAGATATATGTTTGTTTCATGCTGTTATCCTGTCCACTTTACTACTGAATTGATTTACCAAAATGAGTTTCATATACAACATGGTAAACCTGTGATGTGTCCGCTTGTTTTTCTTTTAGAATGCGGACAAAATATTGAAGAAGATAACCCCGTTATGCAATGGTAAAGGAAGTAATGCAGATAAGGTTCAAGATGGTGAGACATCCCTGTTGGTCTCCAAGAAAGCTGATAAAAACTATCTTGACGACAGTGAGACAACCCAAAAGTCCTATCTTGATGTAGTGTTCGAGTTACTGGCCACTACTGCTGGCACAAGCTCTTCAAAATCGCTGCCTAAATCAGTTCGTCTTCTTGAGTCTCAACTTCAAGTTGAAGGACATCGATTAGATGTGCTGCGACACGAAGCCGAAGGACTGAGGAAGTCCCTGCAGAATTCAGATGCATATTTTCTGGTGCAACAGCAAGTGCTGGAGGATTTAAGCGCCAAACAAGAGAAAGTTAATAAGCTTGCTAAGCATCTTGCCAGCATGCTGGGTACCCAGGATATTGTTTCTTAAGCTCTTCTGAAGTGGTTTCAGTTCTGGACTTGTTTTGCTGCGGCGTTTATTTGCACTGATCGCCAACTTTGACAACCAGTGTATGTGATATGCTGCTTTGTTTCCTATATTTGCACTGGTGACGAACTTTGATGCCCAGTGGATGTAATATGTGTAATAGCCGTAATAGCCCAACGTTAGTTGCTTGCTTATTTATTCCCTTATTTTCTTGTTTAGTTGTTTGCTTGTAGTCACTGCAGTTCTTTTTCCGCGTTTTTCTAGTGGCCACAATAACCTATTTTTTATAACTAGGCCACAATAACCATGGGCAACATACGGACCGTTGTAACCATGGTCCTGCTACCTGCTGTAGTGACCATGGGCCTCCTACGGGCCGTAGGATCCATGGGCCCTCGACGGGCTGTATATTCAATGGGCCTTATACGGGTCGTACTATTTGTGGACCAATGGCGGTCCGCAAAATGGGCCATAAACGGGCTAGAGTGGAAATCGTGTGTTTATGGCCCGACCATAACGGGCCGTTAATAAGCCGAAATGTATAACGGGCTTAATTCTATCGACAAGCATCACGGGTCGTTAATGGACCGTATTTGATGACACAATGAAAACAGCCCAACGGGTTAACGGGCCACAAGCGGGCCGACTATAACCACGGGCTGAATTTGGCCGACAAGCAGAACAGGCCAGTAATGGGCCGTAAGTAACTAAATGCTGGAAATGAGCCCAAGAATAAATGGGCCCTTAGAAGGCCGAAAGGTAACACTGTCTGGAAACGGCCCAACAGAATAATGGACCGTTAATGGCTGTAAAGCGTTACACTGTTCATTATGGGCCAGTTTCACCACGGGCCTTTAAAGGGCCAAGAGTTACAAAGGACCTCGTATGGGCCGAAAGACGTCATGGACCATACATGGGCCAGAAGTTACAACGGGCTGGAATCATATTGGATGGCCCAGATAACGCTATTGGGCCCAATTCGGATAGGCCATAACAGGCCGTGAGTTAGCGGGCTGTAAATGGGCTATATGCGAACAGGCCGTTAACAGGCTTTTCATGGGCCGACCCGCTACCTTTTGACCAAGTCAAACGGGCCGGCCTTTTCACCTGAATGGGCCTCTGTTGGGCCGTGCCACATGTCGACGTATCATAGGCGCCTCCCGTCCAATGAGTGAATAACATATGTCCCAACGCTGAGCTGACACGTGGTTCCTCTGGCCATTGAGAATTTTACACGTGGAAAATCCCCATTTGTCCGGGCTGTTAACGGGTTATCAGATCCAAACCGGAACCCGATAGCTTAACGGCGACCCGTTATGGTGGATGCCACGTGTCGGTTACCCTTGATGAAAGCACTTCCATGACACGCCATTTATCGTCATGGAAGTGGACACTTCCGTGATGATAATTTTGGTAATGTCATGGAACACTTTTACGACAACACAAGTATGACTATATTGATTCTGTCATAAAATCGTCATGGATGTACATGCATGACAGAAAATGTGACCTACTGTGACAAACACATATCATCACGGAAGTGTATTTTTTTTGTAGTGAGTGCATCCACATGGTTTCCAGTTCTTGTTGATGTTCCATTGCCCCATCTGGTGCAGTTCTAGCACTTGAACCATTTGCACATGACACGTTCAATGGGAGGCCATAGAGTCCCAGATTATTGCCATAAATTGACGGATCATTGAGTGTCTGGAGTTGATTCCCTGTAGGTATCTCGCCGGACAGAAGGTTGTTTGAGAGATTAAGAGAGCTCAGGAACATCAAGTTTGACATGCTAGAAGGAATAGGACCTGATAGTTTGTTCCAAGAGAGGTCAAGCTATTCTAGCAACTTTAGATTGCCAATGTCCTTGGGGATACTACCAGACAGGAAATTTCTTGACATATTTAGCATCTGGATGCCTCTAAGTTTTGTCAACTCTGAAGGGATTTCACCGGAGAGAGAATTGCCAGAGAGATCGATGCCAGTCACAAATGCATCGCTTCCTTGGAAGGTGTACTCGTGTCCTTTCCAAATTGTGTCCATGCTGCCATTATAGGAAGACTTAAACCCGGTAGATTGTATTATGATTGTAATAAATGGCTGCATCATGGATGTCTGTTTCATCAAGGAGAAGTTTACAAAACTTTCGGGTATGGATCCTGCAAAATTATTTTCAGCTAGATCAAGTAGTTGCAGACGGGAGAGCTGTGATAGCTGCGAAGGAATACTTCCATAGAACATGTTTGATCGCAGTCCAAAAATCCTCAGCAAAGTATTATTTTCCCCTATTCACTGAGGAATTGCCCCAGAAATCTTGTTATTCCCAATATCCAAAATAACAAGACTTTTGAAGTTCTTTATCACTGCTGAAAAGCAACCTGTGAACTTATTGTTTGATAAGTGCAGCAATTTTAGTGAAGAGTTGTGGCGGGTCGAGGTTGGAACTTCGCCAGCAAAAGCATTAGCCAATTCCTGTCGGAGGTTCTGCGAAAGGCAGCGTTAGGCATTTGGCCCCCGCTTGGCGCCACAGTTGAATGGCACGATGACTTGCCGCCATGATGTCGCTCGCTAGCGCCTGCTTCGCTCGGAAGGTTC
This sequence comes from Thinopyrum elongatum, assembly GCA_011799875.1. Classification (NCBI taxonomy): domain Eukaryota; kingdom Viridiplantae; phylum Streptophyta; class Magnoliopsida; order Poales; family Poaceae; genus Thinopyrum; species Thinopyrum elongatum. The sequence goes on along the minus strand of CM022302.1, from coordinate 151,533,192 downwards.
AGCTGTTCCGTTCGAGCCATATCTCCCAGAGCACCAGAATAATGATAGATTTGATACCCTTTCGACCTTCCCCTGGTGTGGCGGCGACGATTGCTTCGACGATGTGTGTCACCTTGTTCATGCAGCTCCATACACCCGGACTCGCAGCCCGGCAGCCTATCCATGTCGCCACGGTCTCCCAGACCTCCTTGGCAATCGGGCAGTGCCAAAAGAGGTGGACCGAGCATTCCAGATTTCTGAAGCAGAGATGACAGAAGTATCCGTTGCACCATCCTCGCCTTTGCAATCGATCATTGCACCACAATCTGTTGAGATGCAGCAGCCAGGCGAACACTTTCAGCTTCCCCGGTGCCCAGGCGTCCCAAATCAGACTTTTGAGACCTGATCTTTGCGTCCCCTGGAACTGCGCTCGGTAGGCCGAGGCAGCAGAGTAGCTGCCATTGGCCGTCCAGTTCCATCGGATGTCGTCCTCGACCTGAGGGTTTAACGTCGGTCGAGCGCTGGCAATCAGCCTGGCCATGGACATCACATCCTGCAGCAGAGGAGCAGTGTCACCATGCGCCAAGTCTCTGATCCAGGTGTCCTCGGACAGAGCAGCTCTAACAGATCGCGATTTCCGCCTTGAGTGCTTGAAGAGCCTGGGGAAAGCAACCCTGAGAGGCCGCCCATTAACCCAGGAACAGGTCCAGCATCCGGTTTTTTCGCCATTGCCTAAGGAGATTGTTGTTGCCGCTGTGAACATGGCCCTGTCCGTGTCATCGCAGGGCAAGTCCATGCCAACCCAAGCCCGCTCAGGATTCTTCCATGCGTGCCAAAGCCATCTTAGCCGTAGCGCTCTGCCATACTTCTGCAAGTCAAGGATGCCAAGGCCGCAATGGTCGATCGGGGTGCAAACCTTGGCCCAATTTACTTTGCATTTGCCCCCGGTGATCATCTCGTCATGCGCCCAAAGGAATTTTCTTCTGGACTTGTCAACCTCCTTTAGAAGCTTCTTGGGCACCCGTAGAACAGTGAGGGTAAAGGTCGGCAGAGAAGTCAGGACCGCACGGACCAGAACACGGCGTCCAGCAATGGTTAGGAGCTTCATCTTCCACCCTGCCAGTCGAGCTCGGATGTGATCAATAATGAATTGGAGGTGCACCAGCCTGAGCCTTGATGGCGCAATTGGCAGCCCAAGATAGGTTATCGGGAAAGGTTTCGTTTGTCCTCCAAAGCTCTGTAAAACCTCAGCCATGTTGATATCCTCATAGCGGATGGGCGTCGCAGACGATTTACTGAGGATTATCTTGAGGCCTGTTGCTTCCCCAAAGCCATGCAAAATGCTCATGAGGGCCTCGATCTCCTCAGCGATTGGATTAGCAAAGAGGACAGCGTCGTCCGCGTAGAGGCTGACACGCAGCTTCAGCTCTCTTCCCGGCAGAGGGTTTATGATGTTTCTCTCCGCTGCCAGCTGTAGCAGACGATGCAATGGATCGATTGCCAGGATGAATAACAGCGGGGAGAGGGGGTCTCCCTACCGCAGCCCTTGTTGATGCAGCATTTCCGCTCCGAGTACTCCATTGAGCATGACAGCCGAGCTGGAAGTCGATAGCAGTAAGGCTGTCCAGTCCCTCCATCTGGCGCTGAAACCAAGGTTCTGAAGCAACTCGAGCAGATACTCCCAAGACACGATGTCAAAAGCCCGGGTAATGTCGAGCTTTAGCAGAATCGCTGGGGTTTTTCTTCTGTGCAGAAGCTTGACTCCATTATGCACATACATGAAACTATCATGTATGCATTTTGACTTCAGAAATGCGGTCTGTGCTGGGGAGATGATGTCGTTAATCACTCCGGGCAGCCTGATGGAGAGAACTTTTGCGATGAGTTTGGCTACGGAGTGGATGAGGCTGATTGGTCGATAGTCCGCAACACTTGCCGCACCCTCCTTCTTTGGTAGCAGCGTCACCAGAGCCGTGTTGAGCTCGCTAAAACCCTGTCCAGCAAGACTATAGAACTGCTGAAAAGCCAGCATGATATCATCTTTTATCAGTCCCCAACACGCCCTGAAGAACATGCCGCTGAAACCGTCCGGACCGGGAGCTCTGTCCGTCGGCGATTCCTTGATTGCGGCCCAAACTTCTTCTTCAGAGAAGGGATTGTCAAGCCCAGCAGCTGGCACCCGGGGGAGCTGCATCTGCTGCCAGTCCAGAGTCCTTCCTCGCGGCATCCGCACGCCCAGAATTGCAGCAAAATGGTCGTCGATCACCTTGGCCTTGTCCTCATGAGTCAGCATGACCTGCCCCTGGTGCTGGATGTAGTGGATGAAGTTTTTACGCCGTCTAGATGTCAGTTTAGCGTGGAAAAACTTTGTGTTTGCATCACCGAGCCGCAGCCCCCGCACCCTTGCAGCCTGTTTTTTACGGGCCTTCTCAATCGCTGCCAATCCTAGCAGTCTGATTTTCAGTAGTTTTCTCAGCTGGTGTTCTGCCTCCGTCAGTGATCGGCTCTCCTGTGCAACATCCAGCCGAAGGATCACCTCAGTTGCAATGTGAAACTGCAGCTTAGCATCACTGAACATGGCTTTGCTCCAGATCTTCAGGTCTCTGGCCATCCGTTGCAGCTTGATCTTCAGTCTTGTAAATGCACATCCATGGGCTACCGGCCGATTCCAAGTTTTCTGCACAGTCTCGTGGAAGCGAGGGAAGCGGGGCCAGAACTCTTCAAATCTGAATCTAGCTAGGCGCGGCGGGGAGCTTGCAGAAGTCAGGAGCAACGGGCAATGACCGGAGCATGCAGTCGATGCAGCAGTCAGCATACTATCAGGGAAGATTGCCTCCCAGTTCGTGTTGCAGAAAAACTTATCGATGCTAGCAAGCACGGGGTTTCTGCGCTCGTTGCTCCAAGTAAACCTTCTAGTCTTGCACCTAATTTCTCGAAGCTCAGCTGCGTCTAACGCATTTCTAAACCTACCCATTAGTCGCCTATTTAGGTTAAGATTGTTTTTGTCGCGCGCCTCGTAGATAATATTGAAGGCACCAGTTAAAAGCCACGACTCCGAAGAGGCGGGGTGCTGATCTAGCTAGTTCAGCGAGGAAATCATCCTTTCTTGCATCGTCGGCCGGGCCGTAAACAGTTGTTAGCCAGAAAGAAGCAGCGGACCGAAGCAGTGTTACTCTGGCCATGATTACAAACTGGCCAACAGCACTGGAGACTATCGAAACTAAATTTCTATCCCAGAAGATGGCGGCACCTCCCCTAGTGCCGATCGCCGGGAGCACGACCCAGTCTTGAAGCTGATGGCCGCCTACATCTCTGACGAGGCTTGGATTCCAGTCTTCGATCTTGGTTTCTTGCAAGCAGAGAATCGCTACTTTGTGGGCTGATACTACTTCTCTGATCGCCTCACGTCTAGCCGGCATATTCATGCCATGCACATTCCAACTCATGATCGGGCAATGGTTGTCACTCATGGGGGAAACTAGTTTTGCTCCGACAACATACATTTTTACTACGACCAGCACAGACGAAGATCAACACACACCATCGCGCAGAGGGGCGCCAGTCGCCACCAATAGCCCCAAGATCAGACCGGCACCTAGCTAAACTACAATCCATCTCACTAGACATAGAAACTAAACCTAACTCAGACCGGCAGAAGGCCGGCTTTTGCCGGAGGCTAGACCTATTAGATACTAACATAATCAAACGGGGGCCGCGAAGGCAGCATCTTCAGCTCCAGCCATGGTCGCTGCAATGCGGAGTGCAGCCGGGTCCAGGCGGGTGAGCTTGGCGATCACAGCGATGTCATCGTCAGTCAGCGGCTCCTTGAACTTGCGGATCAGCGCGGCAGCGGCCTCCGACTTCATCTTCTCCTTCTTGCCCAGCAGCCCCATGTCTCTGACGAGCCTCATGGCGGCGCGCTGCGCCACTGGCACCGATGTCTGGTTGGCCGCCTGCCGAGCACTGTGGCGGGTGGGCGCAGCAGTGACCCTTGTCTTGGGTGGCGCCGATGCCCTGCGTGCCGCCGGAGCAGGGGGTGCAGGGATGAGCGGTGGCGGAACTTGCTGAAAGAGGGGTGGTGGGGCGGTGTCGTAGCCATCGTCAACGCCGATCTGGAGCTGGCAAACTTGCTGGGAGACCGCCTGGAGTTGCAGCTCGATCCGCGCCGTCGGCTGCAGCGTCTGCTGGTGCAGGCTGCCCTCCGACACGGCTAGGCCGAGCAGAGGTTGCTCCAGGCCATCTGGGGAGAGCTGGCCGGCCCGCTCACGCTAGTCGTTGAAGTCGAGCGGGGTGGCAGTGGCCTGGGCCACCAGGGCATCCAGCTCAGCGCTCATGCAGTCGAACGTCGGGGGGCGGAGAGGGGACGCGAGCGGCCCCAGCGAAGAAGGCGGCGATCGGGTCGTCGTCTCCCGAGCGCGTCGTCGCAGCAGAGAGCAGCGGGAGCGGAGCGTGCAGCAGAGGCGCCGGGGCCGCGGGGGACTGGTCCGCGTGGCGGACCGATGCCTGTCGGCCACGCGAGCTCTCCGTCAGGCGCGGGGCGGATGGCGAGCGGCTGCGGCGTCTGGACGAGGAGCCCCTCTGCGACGTCTCCCGGCCCGAGCGCCCGAGACCCAGGAGCATGTCCCGCCACGACCTGCGCCCACCACGGCCGTCCTCATCGTGTTCCCGCCTTGGGCCGCCACGGGGCAGGCCCCGGTAGCTGGAGTCCACCACCGGGGCCAGCTGCTTGTCCTTCTTTGGGTCCCTCTGGCCGTCCTCCACGTGCTTGCTCCAGGAGCCAGGGTACACCTTGGGCATGGGGCGGTCGTCGTCATCGTCCGAGTCGGAGGGGATGCCGCTCTGCGCCGAGGCAGGGGAGCGCGGCGGGTATGGAGTCCAATCCTCCACCAGGTCCACATGGATCAGCAGGTCGTGGCGCGGAGCCGTGGGCGGCAGGGGCACGGCGCGGCCCGGCGGGGAGTGGCCGAGCATCTCTTCAACACGGCCGGCGCCCCGTTGCAGAACCCAGAACGTGTGCTTCGTCGGGATCAGGGCAGCATCCCACACCCACACCCAACAGGCGAAGGTATTGGTGTGGTCGCGCTCGTGGGTGCGGCTGTCCAGCCCGTCGATGCGGCAGCCCAGCGCTTCCTCCACACCCTCGAGCGACCAGAATTGGTGCGGCAGGTTCTCGATAACGATCCGCACGTGGTGGTAGAACTGCTAGATGGCCGCGTGGTCGTCTTCATGCCAGCGCCTGATGAAGAACTTGACCCCATCAACAGTGATGGAGCCAAGCCTGAGGACGTCGTCGTGGTGCACCGGGAGGTCGAAGATGATGAAGTAGTCCTCCGGGTGGTGGTGCGTGATGCGTAGCTGGTGCGGCGGGATGTGCAGTTGGGCCTCCAGAGCCTGCCCAACCGCCATGGGGCTCGTGCCGCGCGCGCCAGCGTGGCCCGCTGCGGTGAGCGTGACGGCGAGCCGGCGAAGCGTGGCGACGGCGTGCTCGAGCGCAGGCGAGGAGACGACCACCTTGTAGCTATTCCTCGGGCGGCGCGAGGGGTCGGTGAGGCGCTCCATGGCAGGGGCGGGGGAGGCGAGCGAAAGCTGGGCCGCCGACGGCGTGGGGAAGCGGATCCGCTCTCTCACCGGCGCCCTGGCGGGGGCCGGGCCAAGCCGATTCTTTGCAGGGCCGCCAACGGAAGCAGAGCGAGGATTCTGCGGACACTCTCTGCCGTAATGGCCCGGGCGCTTGCAGATGATGCAGCAGAGGGGATCACGGCAGTCTTTTCTATGTTGGAGCTCACTGAGGCATCTGAAGCACTTGCCTTTGAAGCGGCTTAAGAAGGCAGCGCGGCCAGGGTCCGCATTGAAGCCGGAGCGCCGGTCCGGACGTGGCGCCTGCCACTGCCTCCCATTGACCAGCGGCTCCTTGCACGCCCGTCGGTTTCCCCGGGATGAGACCTCCGTCCAGCCACCGCCCACTTCCGCGGGAGAGGCATTAAGGCTCTGGTCAGGCACCACAACAATGGATTTAAGCCGTTGCCGGTCCGTGGGGGGCACTGCGCCCAAGCCAGCGGAAACCAGGGATGTGACCTGACCCGATCCATCACCGCGGGGCGACGAGCGTGGCGGAGAAGCCGGAGCCAGAGGGGACGGGGCGCAGCCCGAGCACTCGCCTCGGAGCAGCAGGCGTGGCGGAGAAACCGGATCTGAGACAGAGCGAGGGCGCAGCGGATCTGGGACAGCGAAAGGACCGCGGGGCACAGGGGGGGAGGCATGGGCACTGCCGCTGGAGCTAGAGCGGGAGGAGCGCGGCCGACCCATGCTGGAGGACGAGTCACTACCCGGAGTGGGCAGGGGCTGGGGCTGGTGGCCGCCGCGGCCGGAGTGGCCAGCAGTGCGGGAGGGGGGGGGGGGGCGGCTCTTCCTAGCGGGCAAATATGGAGAACATGTAAACTTGTTGCCAGACAAGTTGAGAACAACAAGATTTACCAACAAAGAGATGCCTGTAGGAATCCCACCCTCAAGATGGTTGGCGCTGACGTCAAGGAGCTGCAAATATGATAAATTACCGATATGAAGAGGCAGCATTCCAGTAAGGTGATTGTTTGCTAAATCCAACATTTCCAGGGATGGCATGTTTCCTATCTCCACAGGGACCGAGCCAGTAAAGTTATTGTGGGAGAGCTCGAGAATCGATAGGTTCTTACACTTGCTGATCTGCCATGGGATGCTTCCAGCTAAAAAGTTGTTGGCTACATCAAATATCTCAAGGTTGGTCAAGTTTAAAAACATTTCCGATGGATGGTACCATCGAAATTGTTGCCATATAAACTAAACATGGACATTGCTTGCATCTTGGAGAAAGATGGCGGCAAGCTTCCAACTAAATGATTCCTTGACAGGTGCATGTCCCAGAGGCTAGTAAGGTTCCCTAGATTGGGTGGAATAGAAGAGACCAAATCAGCATAACTTATGTCGAGAAATTGGAGAGAATGAAGCTGCCCGAGCGAGGCAGGGATTGACCCGCCAAGTGGGTTGTTGTGGAGATATATAAACATCAATGCAGACAACATCCCAAGCTCCTCTGGGATTCCTCCTGTGAGATTATTTTCACCTAGAAATAATTCTCGGAGCTTTTGGAGATTTGAGAATGAATGAGGTATCGAGCCAGAGAATTCATTAAAGGATAGGTCCAGGTACCTCAATCTTGGGACCATCTTTGGCAGTGAATTTGGTAACGACCCTGAGAAGGCGTTACCCGATAAATCGAGGGATCTCATCCTCGCATTCGTGGAGTTGATGATGAATTGTGGGAAGGCGCCACTGAGATTATTATTGGCTAAAGATAACAACTTCAAACTGGACATAGGTAAGAAGTTTGCATATTCTGGGTTGGTCAAGTGGTTATTCCCCAAAGCTAACTTAACAATCAATGGTAGCTTGCTGAGTTGGTAGGGGATGGCACCAGCAAGATTGTTATAGCTCAAGTCCAGAACGGTGAGGGCAAGAAACAGGGAGATGTTTGCTGGGACGACGCCAACAAGGTGGTTGTTGTAAAGGTTGAGGACAGTGAGGTTCTGGAAGGCTGGAGAGTAGAGGGCGTGAAGCGTACCATGAAGCCCCGTGCTATGAAGGTGGAGCTTGGTAACATGCCCGGTGGCGTCACAGGTGATGCCGAACCAAGAGCATGTAGAGTTGGCCACCGACCATGAGGACAACGAGTTGGCGTGAATCAAAGTGGACTTCCATCGGAGAAGCGTTTCTGCTTCCGGGTCGATTGCCTTGGCCGTGCACATTAGCAGGAAAACTGAGAGGTGGAAGAGTGTCTGCAGCGCCATCGTTGCTTCTAGGATGAGGCAAGCTGCTGGGTATTGAATGTATCTACTTGTGTGCCTTTTGTAGTAGCCTTAATGCATGATAATACACTCAGTGCTGCGCGAATGACATACACGCACAAAGACTAAAGACTTGGGTCGTGGGTGACAATAAAGTCAAGCCAGCCCCAAGTAACACGTATGAATCATATGAAAGACAAACCCTAAGTCAACAAATCACTGGTTGTAAAATGTGAACTTTGGGGCCATCATCACAGCCCACAAATTACGAACGAAACTGCAAAAAAGCTTTGAAACGAACCGGATGGTTTCATACCGGTGGGAAGGAGCACATGACGACGATGAAGGCGTCCGTCGCATCTCCTACTCCACCGTTGGGCCCTCCGGCTTGACCGCCTGCATTCCACGAACCAGCGGTGTCAATACAATGGGGAGCCGAGGCAATTTTGAAATCAGCAAGGCAGCCATGAGAATTTGTTGAATGGGCTGGACTACCGCCTCAGCGTGTGGGGGACTTATTCATCCACAACCCTAGGCTACTTTACAGCATACCGATCAGGTAACCACACTATACACATAGCTCCTGAGATGGCCGAATTTATCTAATGTATAAATGGCCTGTTAAAAAATCAAGCAGGTTAACAAGACAAGCTAAGGAGTCCGTAATTTTATTACAAGCCGTTGGGCAATAATAAAATCCTGAAGAAAAATTAAAGTTAAATAGAACAAAGCACTTGATTTCCCTGAAGAAAATACCATTGAGCAGTAGGTCATAATTGTTAGATGTGTATAGTCCATTTTCTGTATATCCCCAATGTATAAGGGGTGTCTTGTAGTGCTACCACAGATGTATATGTACTGACCTTTGGCCCCTGTGAATATTCAGTTGCTCATTTCTAACATGGTATCAGATGCTTAGGTTTTTCTCCCGTTCCCGCACACTCGCAGCTCCGTGCGCCCGCTCCCGCTCGTCGCCGTCCGGCCGGCCGCCTCCTCCTCGTCCGGCAGCCGCCCCTGGCCGCCGCTGCCGCTGCTCGTCCTCGCCCCGCCGCCGCGCCTGCCCCGGCTGCTCCTGCCCCCTCCTCGTCTGCCAGCAGCCGCTGCGGCCCGCCTCGCCCGGCCAACGCCGCCCGCCTTGACCGGCCGCCGCCGCTGCCCTCGACCGGCCGCATCGCCGCCCCCGTTTGCTTGCGTTGGACCTCGCACCCCCCCACCCCCCCCGGCGCTGCCCTGCCTCGCCCGCTCGGTTGCTGCGTGTGGGCGGCCTCCCGTCCGCGCCCGATCCAGATCGGGTACTGTTCCAGTTGACCCAAAAAAAAAGAGAGTTCCTCATGTCCTCTTCGGGCTATGTTGCTGTTCCTCGGTGCTCGGTGATCTTCGATGGCACCAACTATGCAGAGTTTGCGAGCTTCATGCGTATCCACATGCGTGGTCTTCTTCTATGGGGCGTTCTCTCTGGCGAGGTCCCCTGTCCGCCCTGCCCGGTTGCTCCAGTGCCTCCTACCCCGCCGGTGCCGCCTGTTCTCGCTGCTGATGCTTCCCAGGCTGATCGGGATGCAGCCAAGGCCCTCGATGATGCTGCGGTTGATACTTATGATCAGCAGGTATCAGCCTATTCAGATGCTCTTTCTCTCTATCGAGATGATCTGTCTGCTTACACTCAGTGGTGCAATGATGATGCTCGAGCTGCTGCTGTTCTCACTGCGAGTGTCCTCCCTCAGTTTGCTTCGGAGTTCATGAGCCTCGGCACTGTTGCAGCGATGTGGTCTTACCTCTGTCAGCGCTATCAGCCCTCTGGTGATGCGCTCTACTTATCTGTGGTGCGTCAAGAGCACGCTCTTCAGCAGGGTGACTCTTCTGTTGATGAGTTCTACACACAGAGTTCTGCCATCTGGCGCCAGCTTGACTCTCTTCGGACAGTTGTTTGTGGAACTTGCCGTTGCTGCCAGACTATGAGGTCCGACTTGGAGTTTCAGCGTGTCCATGAGTTCTTATCTCGCCTTCGTTCCGAGTTTGAGCCTCGACGTGCTCACTTGCTTGCTCGTGGTCGTGTTCCTATCTCGGAGGTACTTGCTGAGCTTCGTGCTGAGGAGACCCGCCTCCGTTCTGCTGGGTTGCTTGCGGTTCCCTCTGTGTTGGCTGCTCGAGCTCCTGTGTCGTCTGCTCGTCTCACTGCTCCACCGCTTCTGCCCACACCTTCAGGGGGGTGGGTCGCCCTCCTTATACTGAGAAGGGCCGGTCGCGCCGTGACACTTTCTGTGGCTACTGCTCCAGGCAAGGTCACCCAGAGTCTGATTGCCGTCAGAAACAGTGAGACCAGAGGCGCTCTTCTTCCAGTGGGACTCATACGTCTCCCTCGACTCCGTCGCTCACTGACCAGGACATTGTGCGGCTCAAGCGCCTCCTGGCTTCCTCTGGATCTTCATCGACGGGTTCCGCTGCCGCTGTGACTGCCTCCACCCCTCCATCACCGCCGGCACCTACACAGTCAGGTACATCCTCGTGGGTTCTGGATTCTGGAGCCTCCTTTCACATGTCTTCTGATTCTTCCGCTTTGTCCTCTCTTCGATCTCTTGATTTACCTATCAATGTTTTCACTGCCGATGGCACCCCCCTTCCTGTTGCTAGTCGTGGCACTCTTTCTACTCCATCTTTTTCTGTTCCTAGTGTTTCTCATGTTCCCCGTCTTACCATGAATCTTTTTTCCGCTGCCCAACTTACTGATTCTGGTTGTCATGTTATTCTTGATCCCGACTCTTGCTCTGTTCAGGATCTTCGCACCAAGGCTCTGGTTGGTGCTGGCCCTCGGCGTCGTGAGTCAGAGGGCCTTTGGGAGGTTGACTGGCTTCGTGTCCCTCCCGCTGACACCACTTCTGCCAGTTCTCATGCTCTTGCTGCCTCCTCTTCTGCGTCCTTCCAGCAGTGGCATCATCGCCTTGGTCACATCTGTGGCTCCCGCTTGACGTCGTTGGTGCGTCAGGGTGTCTTAGGGTCTGTCTCTGGAGATGTTTCTTTACATTGTGATGGTTATAGACTTGGAAAACATACCCAGTTACCTTATCCTACTATTGAGTCTGTATCTCATCGTTCTTTTGATTTAGTTCATTCTGATGTATGGGGCCCGGCTCCCTTTCATTCGAAAGGTGGTCATCGCTACTATGTTCTGTTTATTGATGATTTCTCTCGCTACACTTGGCTCTACTTTATGAAATCTCGTAGCGAGGTTCTCTCTATATACAAACGATTTGCTGCCATGGTTCACACCCAATTTTCCACGTCTATTTTCACTTTTCGTGCTGACTCCGCTGGAGAGTATATCTCCCAGATGTTGCGTGGTTTTCTCGCGAAACAGGGTACTCTTGCCCAGTTCTCATGTCCTGGTGCCCATGCTCAGAATGGTGTTGCGGAACGTAAGCATCATCATCTGCTTGAGACGGCTCGTGCGATGATGATCGCCGCTTCCCTTCCACCCCACTTTTGGGCTGAGGCCGTTTCCGCTTCCACCTATCTCATCAACATTCAACCATCGACTGCCTTGCAGGGTGGTATTCCTCTGGAGTGTCTCACTGGTCGTTCTCCTGACTACTCAGCTCTTCGTATGTTTGGATGTGTGTGCTATGTTCTTCTTGCCCCGCGAGAACGCACCAAACTGACTGCTCAGTCGGTAGAGTGCGTTTTTCTTGGCTACAGTGATGAGCACAAGGGCTATCGATGTTGGGATTATGTTAGTCGTCGGTTGCGCATTTCGCGTGATGTGACTTTTGATGAGTCTCGTTCTTACTATCCCCGTCCTTCCTCCTCAAGTTTCTCTGTGAACGATATTTCTTTCCTTCTCCTTCCTGATACATCCCCCTCTGTGCCTCATGTCTCTCCCCTTCCTCCGACCCGTCTCACTCTTCCTCACATGCCACCGACACCACAACCCCCTCCATCCTCCTCTCCACCCTCCTCTCCGGTCCGTCGGCCTCTCTCTCCTTTTCCTCTCCACTACACTCGCCGCCCTCGTGTTGAGGATGATTCTCCTGACACGTCTTCCACTTCCGGTGTTCCTCCTTCCACGCCTCCACCGGTTCATAATCTCCGTGCTCGACCTCGACCCCCTCTTGATCGCTATTCTCCTGCCAAGTACGGCCTCTCTGTTGTTGCTGAGCCGCCTTCCTATCGGGCTGCCCTGACTCAGCCTGAATGGCAGCTTGCGATGGCCCAGGAGATTGCTGCCCTTGAGCGTTCTGGCACGTGGGATCTGGTTTCCCTTCCTTCTGGTGTTCGTCCCATCACATGCAAGTGGGTCTATAAGATTAAGACTCGCTCTGATGGTTCTCTTGAGTGCTACAAAGCTCGTCTTATGGCTCGTGGTTTTCAGCAGGAGCAGGGACGTGACTATGATGAGACATTCGCTCGTGGTCGGACTCTTCTCCTTCTATATGTTGATGACATGATCATCACTGGCGATGACTCTGACTACATTGCCTTTGTTAAGGCACGTCTTCGCGACCAGTTTCTGATGACTGATCTTGGTGCCCTTCGCTATTTTCTTGGGATTGAGGTTTCCTCGACCTCTGATGGCTTCTTCATCTCCCAGGAAAAATATATTTAGGATCTTCTTGCTAGAGCCGCTCTTGGTGATGAGCGCACTGTTGTGACTCCTATAGAGCTCAACGTTCAGCTTCGTGCGTCTGATGGTGATCCTCTTCCTAATCCCACTCGCTACCGCCACCTCGTTGGGAGCTTAGTCTATCTTGCTGTTACTCGTCCTGACATATACTATCCTGTTCACATTCGTCCTGACATATACTATCCTGTTCACATTCTCAGTCAGTTCGTTTCAGCCCCCACCTCGGTCCACTATAGTCACCTTCTCCGCGTTCTACGATATCTTCGTGGCACGATCTCTCATCGCCTTTTCTTTCCCCGCTCCAGCTCTCTCCAGCTTCAGGCCTACTCTGATGCTACCTGGGCTAGTGATCCCTCTGATCGACGTTCGCTGTCTGCTTACTGTGTCTTTCTTGGCGGCTTTCTCATTGCCTGGAAGACAAAGAAACAGACTGCAGTTTCTCGCTCGAGTACAGAGGCTGAGCTGCGAGCGATGGCTATGTTGACGGCTGAAGTGATCTGGTTACGATGGTTACTTCAGGACTTTGGTGTGTCTACTACTCCATCGACTCCCTTATTGTCAGACAGTACAGGCGCTATCAGTATTGCGAGTGATCCGGTGAAGCATGAGCTCACCAAGCACATCGGTGTGGATGCATCCTTTGTGCGTGCTGCTGTGCAGGATGAGGTTCTCGCTCTTCACTATGTGCCCTCTGAGTTACAGCTGGCGGACTTCTTCACGAAGGCACAGACTCGAGCGCAGCATGAGTTCTTTCTCTCCAAACTCAGTGTTGTTGACCCACCATGAGTTTGAGGGGGGGTGTTAGATGTGTATAGTCTCTTTTCTGTATATCCCCAGTGTATAAGGGGTGTCTTGCAGTGCTACCACATATGTATATGTACTGGCCTTTGGCCCCTGTGAATATTCAGTTGCTCATTCCTAACAATAATCATGGGAGGTAAGCGCCTGAACCAAAAACCTGGGAGTCAGTCTTCACATGCATGCAGTCCTGTCATGCTCCACGTCTGAGCAGGGTACAAGATCTGGAGGCACGCCGTGGCTTCGATCGGCGTGTCTTCGTATACCCTACAGCCTGCCACCGCTCCCGCAGTCCAACCGGGCAACCGTCGGCAAGCACGCTTTGATGAGTTGCAATGTGGTAACCATCGGAAATGTCGGCGATTGCCACGCTTGGCCCCACTGGTTTCAAACTCAAGTAAAAAGCCACTGGTTTCACATTCTTTGTGTCGAGAGGGCACTTAAAAAGAGCACAAAGAATCGTTGCTTTCTCTGTTCTATAACTGTGGGCAGATTCCTTCAGGAAAAGTGCAACTTCTGAACACTACGACATCAAATCAGACACTTTTTCCAGACTTCAGTAAAATGTTCTAGATATTTAGCAAAGGAATAGTACTTCATAGCCTTGATCTGCTTCGATTCATGCAAACCCTCCTTCACCCTCTGTGACGACCGATAGGGGAGAATCAATCGCACGAGAGGGGAATTTGGGGAGGAGCAGAGGTAGGGGATGAGAGTAGGTAGGAGAAGGGGAGAGACCGAATTGATTTGTTCTTTCATTCGATACCCACTACACTGGAGAGGTTTGGCTAAGTACCCACACACACGCTACCAATGGTTACAATGGGCCACAGCCGGCCCATGGACTCACTGGGCTCAGCCCGTACTACCCTTCTCCCTAATCAGTCCACCACTATGCAGTAGCAGGCGTGACAATTGCCCCCTCTTGAGCGGAAGCATCGTCCTCCGAGATCGGTGCCGTAGGGTAGCGTTGCCTCAGAACTGTATAGTCTTCCCAGGTTGCAGACGCCTCCGAGAGGGATGACCACTGTACTCGGACTTGCACGATGGAGGCGTTCCCTTTCTTGACCATGCGGCGCTCCAGGATAGCTTCCGGTACGAGTGTTGCAGCTGTGAGATCTGGTGTCTTGGGCAGTTCAGAGAAGACTGGTGTGTAGTCTGGAGTGAACGGCTTCCGCTGGGACACATGAAAAACATTGTGAATGCGACTGTCAGGTGGCAGAGTTAACCTGTACCCCATGGTGCCAATGCGTTGCTCCACTGGAAAGGGGCCAAAGAATTTGTAGGCCAATTTTGGACAGGGACGATTGGCCACTTTTGACTGAGCATCAGGTTGTAGTTTGAGCAGCACTTGTTCTCCCACGTTGAACATTCTCTCTGTGTGATGACAATCTGCTTTTGCTTGCATCGGTTCTGAGCACGTGCCAATTGAGTACGCAGTCTGTCATTGTGTTGTGCCCATTCCAATTCTTTGTCTTAGCTGTCAGGCAGACTGGCTGAGATGTTGGGCAAACCACCCAAATTGGGTTCTTGACCATAAAGAGCTTTGAACGGTGAAGTATCGAACGAGGAGTGATGAGTAGTATTATACCAGAATTCTGCAGTTGGAAGCCACTGGCGCCATTGTTTGGGGCTGTCATGCACTGCACATCACAGGTACATCTCCAGACACTGATTAACCCTCTCGCTCTGGCCATCCGTCTGTGGGTGGTACGCCATGGAATAGCTGAGCTTGGTACCTGCAGCCTCGAGTAGCCCTCGCCACATAGCACTGGTGAAGATGTGATCTCGATCTGATATGATTGAGTGAGGCACTCCATGCAGTTTGATAATGTTATCCCAAAATGCTCGAGCCACTGTTGCTGCAGAAAAGGGATGTCGAAGGGGGACAAAGTGGGCATACTTCGTAAAACGATCCACCACAACCATGATGACTTCGTAGCCTTCCGATGCTGGCAGTCCCTCGACAAAATCCATAGTGAGATCACGCCAAGGTTCAGTTCGTATGGGCAGCGGTTGCAACAAGCCTGGTGTCTTGAGATGCTCGTGCTTTGCGTGTTGGCAGGTTGCACACTGACGCACAAAGTCCTCCACCGCCTGTTTCATGCCACGCTAAGCAAAGAGCTTCTTGATCTGTTGATAAGTTGCTGTTACTCCAGAGTGGCCACCCACGGCGCTGGCATGGAAAGCACTGATCAGCTTGGTCTATAGTGTAGTGTTAGCACCGATCCAAAGTCTGTCATGGAAGCGAATCACTCCTTGTCGCAACTCATAGCCTTGCTCATCTGGACTGCACAGAGCGAGCTGTTGCAACAAATCTTGGCTGTCGGCATCAGTTTCATATGAATTAGCAACCTCCTGTAGCCACTGTGGTTGGCACACTGACAGGGCATCGAGAGAGAGCAAATGCCCGACGCGGGACAGGGTGTCTGCTGCGCCATTGTCGGTTCCACGCCGGTACTTGAAAGAAAATTGCAGCCCCACCATCTTCAACATAGCTTTGCGTTGGAGCTCTGTCTCGAGTTGTTGGTCACCGAGGTGACACAAACTCTTGTGGTCAGTGACAATTACGAACGGAGCTCTCTGAAGATAAGCACGCCACTTGTCCACCGCCATCATCACCGCGAGGAATTCCTTCTCGTAAATTGATAGCCGTTGATTCTTTACTCCCAAAGCCTTGCTAAGGTATGCAACCGGGTGTCCGTCCTTTACCAGGACAGCGCCCACGCCGGTGTCACAGGCGTCCGTCTCGATGGAAAAAGGGCGACTGAAATCCGGCAGAGCCAACACTGGCGTGTTCACCATTGCCTCTTTGAGCAGTTCGAATGCTGACTGAGCCTGCTCTGACCAGGAGAAGCCCTTTTTGGTGAGAAGTTGAGTAAGAGGATTGGCCAGAATTCCATACCATGGTACAAATTTTTGGTAGTAGCCAGTAAGACCAAGAAATCCGCGCAGCTCGGAGGCATTCGTCTTGCATGGCACTCGTCTTGGTGGCATCTGTCGCCACGCCCTCGCTGGAGATGACGTGTCCGAGATACTCGACGCGGGGCTGCGCGAACGAGCACTTGGCTTGCTTCGCGTATAATTGGTTCTGGCGCAGAATCGAGAAGACCGTGCGCAGATGTTCTTCATGCTCTGGAAGTGAGTGACTGAAGACCAGAATATCATCTAAGAAGGTGATGACGTACTTGCGGTTCGGGCCGGAGAAGACCGAGTTCATCACACACTGGAAGGTGGGTGGTCCATTTGTGACTCCGAACGGCATGACACAGAATTGAAAATGGCCATGATGTGTTTTGAATGCCGTATTTTCCTCATCGCCTTCCCTCATTCTAATCTCGTGATAACCAGAGCGCAAATCGATCTTGGAGAAGAACGCAGCCCCAGCCAATTCATCCAGCAGCTCATCGATTATAGGAAGAGGAAACTTGTTCTTGATAGTGACTTGATTGAGACGTCTGTAATCCACACAAAAACGCCACGTCCCATCTTTCTTCTTGACCAGCAAAACCGGAGCTGCAAATGGGCTCATACTGTGAGTAATTACTCCAGTGTTTAACATTTCACTGACTTGCCGCTCTATTTCATCTTTCTGCAGCGGTGAGTACCGATATGGCCGACAGTTCACCGGTGCAGCACCTGGTTTCAACGTGATAGCATGATCATATTGCCGATGCGGGGGAAGTTCAGTTGGTTCCTCAAAAATGTCACTGAACTCCTCGAGCAGACACTTAATTGTTGGTGGAACTGGTGCCTCTGAATCTGTATTGGTTGGTGTCAACTGTATTTCCAGTAGTGCCGCGCCCCAAATTTCATTGGCCTCATGCATTTCCCAAAGTGCAGCTGCATCCAGAGCGGTGAGTGTTGCTTGCTCGTCAGACCATACTCCTGTTAAGTGCACCGCCTTTCCCTCCTGGTTGAACTTGATGGTCTTTTGCTGCCAATCACACTTCATTGGACTGTTCTTAGCCAACCAATCAACGCCCAGCACGGCGTCACAGACCCCAAGGTTTAACACCCGCATATCCTTTGTGAACTGATGATCCTGAACATTCCACTATAGTTGCTGCACCATGGCAGTGCAACTTAACTTCTGCCCATTGGCGACACGCACTGCTATGGGAGCAATGTTGGTGATTAGCGTGCCTATCCTTGCTGCAAATGAGGAGTTGACGAACCTGTGAGTGCTTCCAGAATCCACAAGGAGGAGCATGGTTTGGTTCCTGACTGTTGCTCACAAATGGATAGTTTCAGCAGTTTCAGTCCCCTCCACGGCATGAGCTGAGAGCAAACAGCAGGCTGCGTCGGCCGTTCCCTCTAGTTCGTCCAACAGCTGCAAAGCGCGGATAGCTTCATCAGATAATACTTCTCCATGATCACCCACTTCAATTGTTAGCAGTTGTGCCGATCGTTTGCACTGATGATCGCGCGAGTACTTGTCTCCACATCTGAAGCAGAGGCCATTCTGGCGCCGGTAATCCCACAGCTGTCGCTCGCGCCCAAAGTCATCCGCAGCTGGCTTGCGTGTCCAAGCCGCGTGTTGGCCAGGAGCTGGCACAGGCGGCAGTACTGGTGCTGGAGGCGGACGAGCCATCGATGGAAACGCACCTGACAGGGGCGGTGGTCGTCCCGCCGAAGCTGATCGAAGACGAGGATGCTGAATGTCTAGCTCCTCTTCCTGAATGCGAGCAAAAACTGTTGCCCGTGTGATGCTGTTGGGTGCCTGCAAACATACTGCTGCGCGCAACTCATCCTTCAGGCCTAATAGAAACTGAGTGACAAAAAATTTGGTGCTCAAAGAGGGATCCAGAGCCAGCAGATTGTACATATGAACCTCAAGTTTCTGTCGGTACTCAGCCACCGTGCCGGTCTGACGAAGCTGCAGTAGATTGTGCATGGTGGACTCAAATTCCTTCGGGCCAAATTCTTCCACCACGGCTTGACGAAATTGTTCCCAGGTGATATCCACATGTGTCTGACTGAAGGCCCGAAGCCAGAGCGCGGCGTGTCCGTCAATGTAGAGAGCCGCCGTCGCCACTCAATTGTGCAGTGGCACCTGATACAGCTCGAAGTACGCAAGGCAGCGGTCCAGCCAAACCCGCGGTAGTTCGCCGTCGAAGCGGGGGAAGTTGTGCTTCGGTGGCTTGGTGGCATACTCCTCTCGTGGTCGGGGAGCGTGCTCGTGGCGTTGTAGTGGATGTTGAAGCCGCTCCACGGCAGGTGGCTGCTCGGGGCGAGCGAGCAGGGGTGGGCCTTCATTGCTGAGTCGCGCGACGAGGCCGTGGCCCGTGATGGCTTGTGGAATCGGCAACGCACTTGGATGAGGTGCGGCGCGCTGCTCTGGGGGATGTGCGGGTTGCTGGAGGCCGTTTGTGGGCGCCGGCGTGCGGGGACCTGCCGCGGAGGGATCGTCCACCTGCGACGCCGATGCCGTCGCGGAAAAAGCCGTCGGAGAAGTCGCCTTGCGCACGTCATCCACGTCGGCCTTCGTGAGCCCGATCTACTTGGACAGGCTCTGCAGCTCGGTGGAGACGTGCGTGTTGAACGTGGCCTGCGCCTCTGCGCATTTGGTCGCTAGAGCTTGCTCTTCATCGAATCTAGACAAGAGCTTCTCCATCAAGGCGGTCAGATTCGCTATTTGTTCCCCCATGGCAGTGAGGAGTTGCCGGGTCTGGACGGAAGGCTTGGACGGCGCCGTGGTACCCGCCCCGAACAGATCGAACCCCGCTGTGGATTTCGTGGGATCTCACCGGAGTGAATTCCCACCGACAGCGGTGGATGTTACTGATCGGTCAAGGAGTTGAGGATGCCGCGGCGCAAAATTTTTGGGGGAAATTGTTGGCTCTGATTACCAATTGTGACGACCGATAGGGGAGAATCGATCGCACGAGAGGGGAATTTGGGGAGGAGCAGAGGTAGGGGACGAGAGTAGGTAGGAGAAGGGGAGAGACCGAATTGATTTGTTCGTTCATTCGATACCCAGTACACTGCAGAGGTTTGGCTAAGTTTTTTCGAGAAAAAGAGCTGCTTCATTCATAGCATAAGATTACAAAGTGTCCTCTGGAAAGAAAGAAAATACAACAGAAAGGCACAGCCGGCCAACGAACAGATCCACACCAGAACACTCGCAGAGCACGTCGCCATCGCCGGAGCACACCGAAGCTGGAGAAGACGCCATGCCCACAGGCCGCCTCAGGAGTATAGGAACCCCTACCATAAAGGTTTTGACGCCGCATGAGCCACCCGATGCCGGGCGGGATCTCAAATCGATGAACACATATCGGCGGCGACACCGAGAGCCAACCGCATCATCCGTACACTCCGAGGGAACGATGCTCTCCGAACGGAACAGGAGAGGAAAAAGAAGACCATCATCTTCTGAGAGGGAATCACACCTGCAGCTCAACCAAACACCTCCTACACTCCAGGACCCCCCCCCCCTCCGCGCCACCGATGGAGGCCTCGCCGGCGCGACGACAAAGAGGAGGGGGAGATAGATACTCCCATGGCATGGACGCCGAAGCCGCCTCACCGCCCTGCCTGAGGATCCAAGAACTCGCGGGATCGACTGATCCGCGAGGACCAAAATTGCTTCTCCATCCGACGCTACCACCACCGGGGAGGAAAGCCAAGACACTGCCCGAACACTCACACAGGCAGGTCGCCAACGCTGCTTCATCAAGCAGCCAGAGGATCCACCAACTCGTGCGATCCAGAGATCCACGAGGAGCAAAAGCTCCCTCCGCACCGGCGCTGCCACCAACGGAGGAAGAAGCAAACCCTGAACCGCCGCTGCCACCCACGGCCACGAGGCCAGAACAACCGCCCGATCCGCAAATCGGCGGGAGGAACACGCCGCCCACATGCCGGCACAGACAACACCGGCAAGGGGAACGAAGAGCAGCGAACCTGTACAACCCGGAGAACTCCACACCGGCGACAAGAGCATCAGCAAAGTGGGGAAGGAGCCCCCGCCACAAAACGCCCAATCCGGCCACCGCCACCACCTCGCCGGCCGGATCTGGCCCCACACCGCCGAGCTCAACCACGCCGCCGCGAGAGACAGCGCATGGAGGAAGGAACACACGCTACCACTGGTTACAATGGGCCACAGCCGGCCCATGGACTCACGGGGCTCAGCCCGTACTACCCTTCTCCCTAATCAGTCCACCGCTATGCAGTAGCAGGTGTGACACCCTCCTTCTCACCACTTTAATTTACTCTCCCTTCTTGGCACTTTGTTGTTAGGGACTGATAATCTGAGCCACTAATGCAGTGATGCTTTCCTATTAACGACCTCCATTTCTTACAATGACAAGATCAGACTTGCATGTCCAAACCGATACTAGCATTTAGCATAGGGCCAACTTTTGAACTAGACTTGCCAATGCTATGCTGAGAATCCAACAGAAATCATCTCTTTTTTCTCCACTAATTTCACCAAAAAAATGCATCATGAATAATGTTATGGAAGCTCACTGAAGTCCAGTTCGGGTATTAAATTACTTGAATTTACGACAAACCCTTGAATTTACGACAAACCTGAAAAGGGAAATTTTAAAACTGCAGAGAACAAATACTGGATTCTTTCTTGCACGTTGAATGTGTTTCTGAACAGGTGCGCACACCATCAGAAATGCCCACTGCTCGTCCTTCGCCGACCGCCTCTAGAGCTACCCCAGCACCGGCAATGTCACTGGACCGAACCGCCCCTCGACGCCGCCTACGCCGCCAACCTGCAGCAGCGCTAGTGCAGGATGGGCGGCCACGACACTGCGGTGGAGATGGAACCCAGCAGCTTCCTGACGTTCGACCTCGGCTACTACCATACTGTGCTCAAGCACAGGGCCCTGTTCCGGTCTGACGCCACGCTGATCACCGATGCCGCGGCGCCGGCCAACATCCGCCCGCGTCGTGGCCAGTCCGCTGGAGCTGTTCTTCCAGGTGTTCGCGTGGTCAAGACCGGCTCTCAGGGGGAGATCAGGATGCACTGCTCTGTAGATGCGCAGCGAGGGTTATTTTACCTGGAAACTGTTGGTGGATGCTGTGGTTTTGCTCTTATTCTTTGGTCATCTGTAACCAGTGTTATTCTGATCATATTTTTGTTGCTGACTTGCGAGTGGTGGTACAACAACTGAGTCTGCAGGTCCCAGTGACATGTGTATGTCTCAAAATGTAAGATGTTTTTTGACACTGTCAAAAAAAACGTCTTACATTTCGAGACATATGGAGTGCCAGCAAGCTCAAAAAATATAAACGTGACGACGACGAAACATACATGACTGCAACTCGCATAATTCGGAGAATTACACCTATTACAATTCTCTAGAAAACTGCCTCATGAGAAGCTCAGAACAAGTATAAGCCACTTCTGCTCACAGAGGAACAGATCATTACAACTTGTAAGAAACAGGGAGAAGGATCATGGAGATTACAATATATGTCCACTGCAGATACTGCAAGTCTGAGGAAACTTCAAGAGGCGCTCTAGCGCTAGGACAAAGCAGAGTGCCGTACTGTCAGGTGTGCTTCATCTTCACTATAAACTTTTGGTGTAGTTCATCGATGCAGCTGAAGAAAGCAAGCCTCCAGATCTTGCAGAAAAACAATGCTCCAAACCATACCCAGAAACCAAAGACAGTTCCAGCAATCACCGAGTAGTAAAGTCACAATGTTTCAAGTTCATGGTGATGTTCCTTTGCCCCATCCACTGGTGTTGTAGTATCTGAATTGTTTGTACATGCTATGCTCAATAGGGGACCACAAAGTCCCGGGTTATTGCTGTAGATAGATGGGTCATCAAGCATCTGGAGTTGATTGCCTGTAGGTATCTCTCCAGATAGAAGGTTGTTGGAGAGATTGAGAGTGTTGAGGAACATCAAGTTTGAGATGCTAGGAGGAATAGGACCTGATAGTTTGTTCCATGAGAGGTCAAGGGATTCTAACAACTTCAGATTGCCAATGTCCTTGGGGATACCACCAGATAGATAATTTCTTGACATATTTAGAAACTGGATGCCTCTAAGATTTGTCTACTCTGAAGGGATTTCACCGGAGAGACTTCTTCCACTCGCTGATCTGAGAAGGGATGCTTCCAACTCACAAGTTGTCATTTACATCAAAGTACTTGAGCTTGGTCCAGTTTGTAAACATCTCTTGTGGAATGGTACCACTGATACTGTTCTCCTCTATCATAAAATGTTGCAATTCCTGCATCCTGGCAAACGATGGTGGCAAAGTTCCGAATAAATGATTCTCGTTCAGTATCATGATCTTGAGACTGGTAAGGTTCTCCAACTGGGGTGGAAGAGTAGAAACCAAGCTAGCATTTCCGATGCTGAGCTTCTCCAGAAAGTGAAGCTGCCTGAGTGAGGCTGGGATTGACCTACCAAGTGGGTTACTGTATAGTGAAATGGTTTGGAGTCCAGGTATCATCCCCAACACCTCTGGGATTCCTCCTGTGAGATTATTTCTCCCAAGACATAGTATCTCTAGCTTTTGGAGCCTTGAGAGTGAGCAAGGTATGGAGCCAGAGAATAAATTAGCGGACAGATTTAGATACCTCAACCTTGGGACAATCTCCGGTAGTGAATCTGGTAACATACCTGAGAAGGCGTTACCTGATAAATCGAGGGACCTCATCCTCGCATGGGTGCAGTTGAGGATGAATTCCGGGAATGTGCCACTGAGATCGTTATTAGCTAGAGATAACAACTTTAAATTGGACATAGGTGAGAAATTGGCATATTCTGGGCTGGTCAGGTTGTTATTTCCCAAATCTAACTTGATAATCATTGGTAGCTTGCTGAGTTGGTAGGGGATGGCACCAACAAGATTGTCGTTGCTCAAGTTCAGAACGGTGAGGGTGAGAAACAGAGAGATATTTGCTGGGACAACACCACCAAGGTTATTTGTCCCAAGGTCGAGCACAGTGAGGTTTTGAAGCACTGGAGAGTAGAAGGCGTGTAGCGTACCATTGATCCCCGCACTACGAAGTCGGACCTCAGTAACATATCCGGCAGCATCACAGGTGACACCGAACCAAGAACATGTAATGTTGGCAATCGACCAGGAGGACAGCGAGTTGGCGCGGATCAAACTGGACTTCCATCGGAGTAGTGTCTCTGCTTCCGGGTTGATCTCCTTGGATGTGCATACTAGCAGGAAAAGTGAGATATAGAAGAGTTTCTGCAGAGCCATTTCAGCGGCTTACAGCGTTGATGAGAAAATGGCAGGCTGAAGGATGATTTATGTATCGGCTTTACACAAGTAGCTAGAGTGAAGACACATCAAATCATGTCAGTGTCATTGCGTATGAAAACTTGATGAAAGACATCGGACATGGAGTTTTGTTGGAGCAATATCAAATCATAAATTGTGTCAGTGGTCTGCGGCCACGCGCCGTTGAAAAGTAGCCAGCTTCTCACAGAAGTTTTTAGAACTCAAGAGTAAGGTGATCACTGATATGTTTGTGGGTGTGGTT
Organism: Thinopyrum elongatum; assembly: GCA_011799875.1. Lineage (NCBI taxonomy): Eukaryota > Viridiplantae > Streptophyta > Magnoliopsida > Poales > Poaceae > Thinopyrum > Thinopyrum elongatum. The sequence goes on along the minus strand of CM022302.1, from coordinate 151,509,497 downwards.
GCCTGCTAACACAAATCCAACCAGCTGTCCAGACGCATCACTCAACTACAACGGCCAAATCAAATCAGCTTATCAGCCAGTCGATCTCTCTAGGATCGAATGCAGTTGTGTCTGAATCACACAATTACGCAATCAATTCAGATCTATTGTGTCTAGGGGATGACAAATACACGCCATATCTGGGGATTTCAGTTTACAAGCAAATAATCTTGGAGATACTAGTATTTTACGTACAATGCAAAACTGTGATAAACGGATCGAGAATTTTGAAACCAGCGTGGAGGAGAGCGGCGCGGCGGCAGCAGGCGAGCAGAGGAAGCGTGAGCCGCATCTTCTCCCCCGTCCTTGGGGTTTGCTGGCTTGATCGCGTGTCTACGGTCAAGAGACGGCCCGCAGCTCTGGCAAGGAAGACGGCCGGCGGCGCCCTCCCCTTGGTCACCGTAGGACACGACGGCTCGGTCGGGGAGAAACTGTAGAAACTGGCTGAAGCAACCCTGGAAGGAATGGGGGAAATCGAGAGGAGGGCGATTTTCATGTTTGGACCCTTTTACAAAAGTTAAGCGCCTTTTCCTACCGTCGGGTTCTATAACGGGGGTATACCAGCCTACCACCCTTATCCCTGATGGAACTCTACGTCTCCGTCGTCTCCAGCGCTCCAACAGGGCTCCACCCCGCTTCTCCTCCGTTGTCGTTCAACCCCTGTCCTCCGACCGCCCCGTCAGGTACCATCCGCTACTGCTATACTCACCATGCCCGGCAACCACTGTTCAAAACATCTTCCGATTCAGCGATTAATCTTACGAGTTATCGCTAACCGGGGGGTGACCGATAAGATTATGCCTTATCTTCATCGTTTATCTTTTGGACCAATTTGTCGCTCTGACAAGCGATTTATCGGGAATCTACCGATAAATCAGACCTATTTATAGCACCATGTTTGCAAAAACTATGTTTATTTATGTTTTATGGACCTTGTTAGGCAATATGTACTATTGTTTTGGTGTTGAATATAGCGTATTTTAGTGATGGGAACCTGAGATTTGCAAAAAAAAAAATCCAATTAATAGCCGACCGATAAAATCGATTAATCATCCGATTTCCGATTAATCTCTAATCCCTAGCTGACCGAGACGATAACGATAAGCGATATCCTCAACATTGCCGGCAACTGTTCGATGAATCATTAGAGCTAAAAACAGTTTTCCCTTCTTCTTTCTAGCATGGATTCTGATTTGGAGTACATATACGAGCAATATGTTGAGTCGTCCAACGGCTCGGCGGAAGAGGAGGAGTACTCCGACGAGACGGCGATGATGCAGGCGGTCCTTGAAGAGCGTGCGAGGGAGCATGTTCTCAATTTCAAGGGCTCGATTAAGGGTCATCGAGTGCTCAACCGCAACAGGGCGTGCAGCCATTTGACACTGATGGCCGACTACTTTACCCCAGATGCACTATTCCCTGACCATTTTTGCGGCGTCTTCAAATGTGCAAGACTGCCTTCGATCATTTGTACCATGGCGTCCGGTCCTATGATGACTACTTCATCCTGAAGAAGAACGTCGTGTGAATGATTGGGTTCTCTGGTTACCAGAAGTGCACGGCCGCACTCCGGATGCTTGCATATGGCATGGTCGCTGATTCGTGGGACGAGTACATACGGATGTCTGAGAGCACATGCGGAAAATCTTCTTCTTATCACTATACTCTCAATGGACATGAGTACAACATGGGCTACTATCTGGTTGACGGTATCTATCCTCCGTGGGCTACCTTTGTCAGCACCATCTCTGACCCAGTTGGCCAGAAAAAGGCTCACTTTATTCAAAGACAAGAAGCAGTTAGAGAGAATGTCGAGAGGGTATTTGGAGTTCTGCAGACACGTTTTGTAGTTGTTCGTGGACCTGCTAAACAATGTCGAGATGCATTGCTCAACTGCAACGTCCAAATCAAATCAGCTTATCAGTCACCCGATCTCTAGGATTGAATGCGGTTGTGTCTGAATAACACGATTACGCAAACAATTCAGACCCATATTTCGTGAGCACAGCAAATCTAATGCGTCTAGGGGATGACAAATGCACAAACGCATGCCATATTTGGAGATTTTTCGATCAAACATATTTGGGGATTTCAACTTACAAATGAATTTGATAAACGGATCAGGAAGTTTGAAACCAGTGTGGAGGAGGGCGGTGGCTGCGAGCGAGTAGAGGTAACATGAGTCTCATCTTCTCCCCGTCCCTGGGGTTCGCTTGCTTGACCGCCCGCAAGCGAGGCGCCCTCTCGCGGCTCTGAGACTGGGGAAGGCCTACAGCTTCCGTGGAAGCAAGTGTGGAAACGAAGGGGGAAACCGGCGGCGGTGTCACCGGAGGGCACGTCGGCGCGGCCGAGGAGAACTGTAGAAACTGGGTGAAGCAAGCGTGGAGGGTTTTTTCACTGTTTTGACCCATGTTCTTAAGTTTAGCATGATTTGACCCGTGTTTGAAACTTTTTTCGGATCTGACCCATTTCGAGCCGCCAGTGCACTGAGGATGCCACGGACCACGACGTCTGGCACTGGCCCACCTCCCTGGTCAGCTAAGTTGACCGTTTGACGTGGCAATTTTCGACCCCGACCCTAGACGCCGAGAACGTTGGCGTCTACCCCCCCCCCCCTACGCCGAGAGATAAGTGGACACAGGGAAAGTGTGTGGGGCCCACCCCACACACTCTCCTCAATCCCAATCTTCCACCCTGAGAAAGAAGAACAAAGGAGAACGCCCCCTCTCTCTCCCACCTTAAGGCTCACTCAAATCCTGCTCCAAATTTGATTTTCCTCCATGAATCTTTCTCTCCCTTGTTGTTTGAGGTAATCTCCCCTGGATCCCTAAATTTTGTTGGTAATTTCTTATTATTTTAGTGGCATTATGTAACCCTAAGTGGCACCTTAGTTTCTAGATTTCTTCAAATCCTTTGGTATTGGATGGCTTTCAATTAATATGTTGATGTGGTAGTAGTAATGGGATATGCATGTTGTGAGTACAAATGATGGATTTGATATATATGATGGTTAGGGTTAGGTTATGTGTTAAGCAAATGACATGATTTATTTAGTACATAAGTTTTAATTTGTCTTTGATACAACTCATTAGGAATATATTATTGTCATTGCTTCATTAGAGTTGCATAGTTTTTGAAACAATGCATAATAGTTGTCATTTATTCATCTTATTTGTTGTCCTTTTTAGATGGATGATAGACTTGTTAGTGTTCATTATTTGGACAAAGCGTCATTCGTGACCAAAACTGCAAGTGACAACAAGGAAGTGGTGGTATTCGACACAACTCCTAGTTATGATGAGGTTGTTGTGATAGTAAGAGATAAGTTGAATTGGATAGACCCCAATGATAAAGTTGAATTAATAGGAAGGTATGCTGTTGGAGTGGGAACAAAATCTCGACTGAAGAATATGCCTATCATCTCCGAGTTGCATTGGGGGATATACAAGGGTAAAGTTGCGGCCTCGGAAGACATGTCACTTCAATTGTTTGCTACGAAGGGGCAAGGTCCGCGGCTTGATATTGACTTGCACTACTGCAGGATGGTCCAAACACGACAGTCGAATCAGTGACCCTTCGACGAAACTGTGTGCGATGCATCAATCACAAACGGTGATGTAATAAAACCGTCAAAAAAGATGCAAAACGTTTGCGATGGCGGCGACATCAAACACGGTTCATATTGGAGTTGCGTGTGCGATGAGTGGCAAACGGTTAATCCAGAAGAACTGTTTGCGATGATGCAGAACAACAGAAACGGGCAGCCAGATGAGGGTGTGTGCGATATACATCATACAGTTCACTAGGATGAACTGTGTGTGATTAGGCAACACAATAGAAATGGTTCAACTGAACAAAATGTGTGTGATACGCGGCAAACAGGTCCGTAATCAGAAATGTGTGCGAAGACCAGTAATAACACAGATGATTGATGTTAATAAGCCGTGTGATTTGCTCTGTCTACAGAAGAATAACACACACACACACACACATATATATATAACCGAAATAAACATCCAATTAGATAAGTGACTATATAGATCATTCGCACACACCTCAATAAACAATTGTATGCATTCTAAACTAGGAGAAACGATCGTCTAGTCATCTACTTCTTGTGACGCTCCCGCCACTGCTCTATGGCTTGATCCCTTGTCTAGGGAGGAAGAAGACACTCCCTCATGTCAATGATCCGCATGTACATCTCGTAGCTTTGTGTACGCGTCCTTGGCCGCGTACTTGACGTGTTGTTCATCCAGTCTCTCATGCCAGACACTGTGCCAGGCGTTCTTGTCCTTCTTGGTCTCATCCTTCATCTTCATGTAGTAGGTGTCAATGATGGCCGAGGCGAGGTCAACCAGGGAGTTCTGTTTGTTGTTGTCGCTGCCCCAGACCTTGTAGTGGTCCTCGATGTTGACAAGATTCTGGCATTTCAAGCCCGAAACCTTGAGCGCTTTTAGATCGTTGGTGGTGTCCACCGTAGCGAAACTGTAGTTGGAGCTGTTGATAAACCTGGAGAAACGCTCGCAAGGCCTTGTGGCCAGGTGGTAGTGGTAGACGAGGACGTCATGTCGCACGCACAACTGGACGACGGCAACCTTCTGATCGTGCCCGGCACGACCGATGGTGTACTCGAGGTCGAAGCCGACCACTTGGTACTTGTCCTCGACAAGCAACTGCTCCATAGTTTGGATGGAGCTCTCCACCGAGACCGGCTCGTTCGTGTACACCACCGAGAGGGCCTTCCCCCTCATGTGGGTGTCCACTACATGATGCGTGGTGAACTGCTCGCCGTTGTCATCGTCGGCCGCTGGGAGCGCCATTGGAGCCACGGGGAGCGCCATTGGAACCGCTGGATGTCCTCTCTGTATGTGTCGTCGTGGGTGTGTTTATTGTGTCATGTGGCGTGAGAGATGAAGGTAAATGGCCGCAGGAATAAATAGGGGATGGGCGGCCTGGATTCTCGGCGCGTCCGCATGGCAGTTTTTGCAGCGGGTAACAGCATCGTCGCGCCGCGCCCGGCGCAACCGCATGCACACGAACATGCGTAATCGTGCGCCGGCCCCAAACACTGGCAGCACACGTGGAGAGACGAGGGCAGAGCACCCGGAGGGACGCGAGAGCAGAGCGCGCGCCGCGGTCGCCTCAACCGCAAGCAACCATACACATAGAGCAGTTGAACACGCAGGAAGTGGTCGTCTACAAGCCGGCCGACAGTTGCGTCGCTGCGTAGAGAGCGGCCGTGTGCTACTACCGCCGTCTTGGTCTATTAGTCCCCTTTATATTCTGTGCCATATTTTGACCTTAAATTTAACCAATAAAATGTTAATGTATGTTACAAAAATTATATAATTGGAAACTATGTTCAAATATGAATCCAACGATATAATCTCTGGCGACATGCATTCGTATTTTATTAGTTAAATCTATAGTCAAATTTTGGCACAAAAATACATAGACGACTTATAAACCAGGACGCGGGTAGTAGGTAATTTAATCGCAAACGTTTTTATTTTATTAACCGTATGTGTACGTGTCCTTTCATCCTCCTCTCGCATGTCTTGTCATCCCGCTGTCGCAGACGGCTTAGAGCGCAAGCTTGAGCAGCGCGCGGAGGCGTTCTTTTGGCCAAACGGTGGTGAGCCCGTTCCCGCGCAACCGCGCAGGTTCCCGCGCAAGCTTCCTGCCCGAGTCGGTGAAATCCCTCAAAATCCCAATGCTTACTGGCCTGCTATATAAACCCTCACGACAGGCGAGTCCTGCGTCGCATTTTCCCCTACCTCCCTGTAGCTTATCTCGTCTGCTTCTCCCACAATCACCAATGGCACCGGTCCGTTGTCGTCGCTCAGCCACTCTGCCGTCATCAGAGGACAGCTCCAGCTGGGAGGCTACACCGCGGCGGCTGCGCAGTCCCCGGCGTAGTGTAGTGCGCGTGGCGTCCCTGCTGGGTGTGCGTGGAACACCCACCACACGCTCCGCCGCCGCTGCCCTCGGCAGCTGTTGCCGCCACCCCACCGTCTGCCGCCGTGGCCGCCACACCACCGTCGAAAGCCAGGGCCATGGCCCACTCCATCGCCGCGGCCCGAAGGTGGGAGGTGGCCGTCGTGGCCGCCACCCCACTGCCGACCACCGTGGCCATCACCCGCTCCGCCGCCGCGGCCCGAAGGCGGGAGGTGGTGGTCGTGGCCGCCACCCCATCGTCGGCCGTCGTGGCCGCCAGCCCACCGTCGACCGCCGGGGTCATCACCCGCTCCACCACCGCCGCTCGAAGGTGGGAGGCGAAGGTGGAGGCCCACACATGCGTCAGCGACCTTGCGCGCTACACCGAGTTCCTGCGGGAGGAGGAGAAGCACCTCGTCGAGCACGCAAAGAGCCTTACCGCCGCCGTGGCCGCAGTACACACCACCGCAGAGGCGAGGAATCAGGAGATCTACGAGGAGAACCACCGCTTCGAGAGGGGTCGTCTGGAGCGGCAGAGGGCGTTCGAGGTGAGCGTCGCTGAAGATGCAGCAGCGGCAGGCACCGTATTGTAGTTGTCCAGCTCATCGGTAGGCTCCTCCTCCTCTGCCTCTTACTGAGCGCGCTCGGCAGAGGAGAGGCTGTCGGAAGTAGTACAAAGCCCCTCCGTAGTAGTAGTATTTAGGGGCTATTTTGTTCAGTTCATCTGGCTATAGATGTGGTGAAACTGTACAACGTACTTAAAATTAGCTAGTATATATAGTTGAACTAGCTATTTTAATACGTGGTTGGCAACAATTGGGGAAAAGTTTGGTCCGTTCAGCTGTCGAGTTGAACTGTTTGTATAAAGAACGACTGCTTAATCTATGAATGAAATCTATGCTTCATTACTGAATTTTAGTTGCAAAAATTAAATAGTGCTAGTGATTTTTAGCTGCATATTTTGACAAATCGCAGTGTTACAAGGTTGACAAAAGGCAATGTTACTAGATCAACAAATGTCAATCTTTCCAGTTTGACAAATGGCAATATACCCAATATGACAGATGCAAATCTTACCAAATTATCTGTACGTGGTTGCACACGGGTCATCCAAAACAACCGTTTGCGTTGAAGGGATGTACAAATCATGCTCGGCACATTTTCTCTTGGCTTAGCGCCGAAGTCTGGCTTTGCATACCGTATTCAATCTGAACCGTTTGCGTTGAAGAGATGCACAAATTCTGCGCTGCGAATTTTCCCTTGACTTACGGGGGAAGACCGTAGCTCTCACTTTGCATATGGGTGTTCTATCTAAAACGTTTGCGATCAAGAGCTGCACAAATCCTGCTCGGCACATTTTCCCTTGGCTTCCTGGGGAAGCTGTCGGTTTGCATACGGGTGTTCTAACTAAAACGTTTGCGATGAGTGTTTTATATTTAAAAAGCATTGATGTTTTTTTTCAAAAGAAAATTGTTTGATAAGTCTGTACATTAAGAGAGAAAAACGCAAGTTCGTTCAAACCATATCTTTTATTCAGTCACACTGCGAATTTATATTCATATGATCGAGATACAATATTAAACCCAAAAAAACTATTTTTGGCGGCGGCGGAGGCGGCTTGCCACGCCGGCGTTGTCGTCCTCCGGGACGCCGTTGTTGAAGTCTTCAAGGCAGCACAGAATGTTCTTCACTTGGAAATCAAACATCATGTCGTCGCGCGATCGACGGGCGGGGTGCGGGAGGATGGCAACTGGCGGCGCTGCGAGGTAGCGGTCGACGGCGGCGTCCCATGCCGCTGAGGGCGGCGCGCGCATGGGCACGGGCGCGGCGGGTGCAGGCAAACGCACGGGGACCGGTGCCGCGGTGGGTGGAGGGGCGCACACGGGCACGGGCGCTGGCGCTGGCATGTACATGAGCTCGCGCGGGTCCGCGGAGACCTCGCTGACGCCCGCGGCTTCCAGCTCTACGATAGTGCTCGGCGACTAGCCCGTCAATGCTATGGGGATGGTCGCTGGCGCGGGCGCGGGGATGGGAGATGGGACGGGCGCGGGGGCAGCAACCGCCGCGGCCAGCTCGTTCAGGGCCATGTCCATGAGGCACCATTCCTCCTTATTTTCTATCTCCTCTGGCTCGGAGTCGACTTCACCAAACTTGAAGACTAGTGGCAGATGATCCTTCTGCGCCATGGCGTTGGTGGAGGTCTACGGGAGGGAGGGGAATGGGAGGCGAACAATAAGGCCGCCCGTATTAAACAGCGGCTCGGGCGCCATTAATGGAGAGGATGCGAGCAAGGCGGGCGGCCATGGAAGTCAAAGGGCTCGCTTCCTAGTGAGCCTGCGCAGCGTACTGCTCGCACGCTTCCCGGTGAGCCTGCGCATTGGAGGACAGCTTGCACGCCTCTTGGTCAGCCTGCGCACCGGACTGTGCTCGCAAGCCTCCCGTTCAGTCAAGCAACTGTCCGCACGGCACCTCCTATAGCCATTAAAAGCCAGACACGTGGCGTCACGTGAATGGTTAACAGAACACACACGATTTAAATTATACAAACGTTTGAGATGTTAAAGTGGCAGCTATTTTTTCAAAATGCCTTTGTTGGCTATTATTCGAGTGCGCCTTCTCTCAAAATGGACACAAAAAATACCACAGCATGTCGGGTGCCATTCCATGATAGCATGCCAAGTTTCACGAATTTCAGACGAGTTTTGGATTTACTAGAATTTAAAAACAAAGTATCTCAATGTTTTGCCGGCAATCAATAGTGCCCTGGTGTTTGAAATTCATTCCCATTTCTTACATGGGACCTAAGCATGCACCCAAGGACACACATTTCATATGTCAACCCATTTTTTTGCACTGGAGCATGTGCATGTAATTCAAATTTGAATTATGCACATAAAATGCCTAGAAAACCCAGTTAATGTATAAAAATGTCTAAGCGAACCCCGAAAAATCCCAAAAATTGACACAACACTCCTGTCGTTCTATGTTGACACTAGAAAAATTTTGAAAGCAAGAAGAGGCAACGGATATCATTTCGTCCCCAAAGGTGGCACGTGATACATCTCCGTCGTATCTATAATTTTTGATTGTTTCATGCCAATATTATACAACTTTTATATACTTTTGGCAACATTTTATATGATTAATTTGGACTAACATATTGATCCAGTGCCCAGTGCCAGTTCCTGTTTTTTGCATGTTTTTTGTTTCGCAGAAAATCCATATCAAACAAAGTCCAAACGCGATAAAAATTTATGGAGAATTATTTTCGAATATATGTGATTTTTGGGACTTGGAATCAACGCAAACGGGGGCCCACAACCCCCACAAGACACCAGGGTGCGCCCCAGTGGCCAGGCGCGCCTTGGTGGGTTGAGCCCTCCTCGGATGTCGGTTCGAGCTCTACTTTGGGCGCAAGGAAGCTTATATCCGGAAAAAAACCGTGTTAAAATCTGAGCGCAATCGGAGTTACGGATCTCTGGGAATATAAGAAACGGTTTTTGGCCAGATCTGGGAAACGCGAAACAGAAGAGAACAGAGAGGGAGATCCAATCTCGGAGGGGCTCCTGCCCCTCCGCCGCCATGGAGGCCATGGACCCGAGGGGGAACTCTCCTCCCATCTAGGGGGGAGGCCAAGGAAGAAGAAGAAGGAGGAGGGCTCTCTCCCCCTCTCTCCCGGTGGCGCCGGAATGCCGCCGGGGCAAGGATCGTGACGGCGATCTACATCAACAATATTGCTACCATCAACACCAACTCTCTCCCCCTCTATGCAATGGTGTAACACACCCCTTCTCCCCGCTGTAATCTCTACTTAAACATGGTGCTCAACTCCATATATTATTTCACAATGATATTTGGCCATCCTATGATGTTTGAGTAGATATGTTTTGTCCTATGGGTTAATTGTGATCTTGGTTGGTATGATTGTATATTTTATTTATGGTGCTGTCCTACGGTGCCCTCCGTCTCGCGCAAACATGAGGGATCCCCGCTGTAGGGTGTTGCAATATGTTCATGGTTTGCTTATTGTCAGTGTTGTGGGGGTGACACCAGCCTAAACGCGGATAAGTGGGTTATGGCGTATGGGAGTAAAGAGGACTTGATACTTAATGCTATGGTTGGGTTTCATGACCTTAATGATCTTTAGTAGTTGCCGATGCTTGCTAGAGTTGCAATCATAAGTGCATACGATCCAAGTAGAGAAAGTATGTTAGCTCATGCCTCTCCCTCATATAAAATTGCAAGAATGATTACCGGTACTTGTTATCGATTGCCTAGGGACAAATGACTTTCTTGTTGACAGAAGCTATCCACTTTTATTACCTTGCAATTTATTCGTAGTTTTATTCTCGCAAAGTACTCGTAGTTTTATTCTTGCAAAATAGTTTCATACTTGTTTTAGGTAAAGCAAACGTCAAGTGTGCGTAGAGTTGTATCGGTGGTCGATAGAACTTTAGGGAATATTTGTTCTACCTTTAGCTCCTCGTTGGGTTTAACACTCTTGTTTATCGAAGAAGGCCACAAATGATCCCCTACACTTGTAGGTTATCAAGACCTTTTTCTAGCGCCGTTGCCGGGGAGCAATAGCATGGGGTGAATATTCTCGTGTGTGCTTGTTTGCTTTATCACTAAGTAGTTTTTATTTCCTGTTCTAAGTTGTTCTCTATCTTTAGTTATGGATATGGAACACGAAATACCAAAAAAATTAGTTGTACTTGCTACTCATGGAGATGGGGAACCTCCTAAAACTCTCGATGCTCGTTATGTGAAAAATATTATGCACTACTTTGATTATCCTGAGAAAGCCCCATTCAACATGATAATGGGAGACACGTTGGATCAACGTGAATACTTTAGGGATTATCGCTTGACACAAAAAGGGAAATTGTTATGGGATCAAATTGATATGTTGCATTGGTATGCTTGGAATTTATGCCAGAGATATGATTATACTTGTTGCTCTAGGATGAACGCTCCATACCTTCCCTTTACATGCAAATTTAATGATAATGAAACCTTGGCTTCTTATGCCAAAGGTAGATATGATTATTATGATGTGAACGAATAGAAGAATTTTTTGCTTTTAAGGGTGCTTATGAAATTGAATCTTTGTTTTTAAAGTATGAAGCTTTTGATGATGATGTTTATAGACCTAAATTTTTTTCCATCCTTAAATATTGCTATGAAAATTATAAATACAATTCTGATATTGATATATTTATTGAGAAAGTCTCCGCTGTCCAAGAAGAGACTAATATTTTGCAAGAGTCTATGGAAGAAGAAATTGATGAAACTGTGAGCTCATTGGATGAAAAAGATGATGCGGAGAGCGAGGAACAAAAGGAGGAAGAGCGGATTAGCTACCCGTGCCCACCTTCTAATGAGAGTAACTCTTCAACTCATACATTATTTAATTTCCCTTCATGCTTACCGAAGGATGAATGCTATGATAATTGCTATGATCCCGTTGATTCTTTTGAAATATCCCTTTTTGATGAACTTGATGCTTGCTATGCTTGTGGCCAAGATGCCAATATGAATTATGCTTATGGAGATGAACTTGCTATAGTTCCTTATTTTAAGAATGAAATTGTTGCTATTGCACCCACACATGATAGTCCTACTATCTTTTTGAATTCTCCAAACTACACTATATCGGAGAAGTTTGCACTTATTAAGGATTATATTGATGGGTTGCCTTTTACCGTTGCAGATGATAATTTTGATGAATATAATATGCATGTGCTTGCTGCTCCTACTTGCAATTATTATGAGAGAGGAACTACATCTCCGCCTCTCTATGTTTCCAACACGAAAAAATTGCAAGAAACTGCTTATGCTATGTATTGGCCTTTACTTGATGTGCATGAATTGTTCTTGTATGACATGGCGATGCATAGGAAGAGAGTTAGACTTCATCATTGCATGATTTATGTTGTTTTGTGCTAATTACTAAATGCCAAATCATTGCTAATTAAAATTGGCTTTGATATACCTTGGGATCCGGGTGGATCCATTACTTGAGCACTTTATGCCTAGCTTAATGGCTTTAAAGAAAGCGCTGCCAGGGAGACAACCCAGAAGTTTTAGAGAGTCATTTATTTCTGTTGAGTGCTTCTATAAAGTTTAAAAACAAAAAAAAAAATATAGAGGGGAACTTAAAACTTCACAAAAAGAAAAGTGAAAGTGAGAAAGACGAGCACCGTGGAAGCGGGAGCATGCCTTGAACTTTGTTCATGCCCATGGAAACTTTGTGAATCTTGAATTACAGAAACTTTTCAACAAAAATAATTATCCCCTTGTAAAAATCCATTGTATTTTAAAATTATTGTGCCAAGATTTGCCTTTAGGATGGGTAGATTGCTTGTTGGTATGTGCGGTGCAAAAACAGAAACTTTGGCTGTAGTGCGTGATTTTAAATTTTTTACTGGAACATCGAAAGTTTCTGAAACTTTTTGCACAGTATTTATATACAATTTTTTCCTAATTTTTCAGAATTTTTGGAGTAGCAGAAGTATGGTAGATGTTCAGATTGCTACAGACTGTCCTGTTTAAGACAGATTCTGTTTTTGATGCATTGTTTTGCTTGGAAAAAAGTCCATTTTAGTACCCTGAATAAATTTGGTGGTTCACATAACCCCCTAATCATTTTTCTGCTCTTTTAACCCCTGATCTATCCAATACAGTTCAGAAATGGTCTTAAGTGGGTTTGCTTAGGTGGTTTGCTGATGGGGACAAGGTCAAAGTGGTATTTGACCAGTGGACCCCTTGTCAAGCAAACCATCACCAGGGCGTCGCTCCCTCCGACGCACCCTCGCTGGCGCTCCCTTGCCCAAGCTCGGCCCCGCCACCACTCAACCTCGCCAGCGCGCTGCTACCGTCGTGCCCACCTGCTGGAGCAGTCCCGAATCTTCTCGCCACTTCGCTCCTGAGAACAGAGGAGACGGAGGCGTTGCAGCGGCGACACATGCCAGTGAACGGCGGCCTCCCCGTCACTGTTGACCACGCAGGGCTCATCCAGAGTTGCACAACACCACACGCCGCAGGCCTCGGTTGGCAGGGGATGGCTATGACGGCCAAATCTCGAGCGCGGACGGGATAGAAGGTAGGGGAAGCACAGCAGCGCGCCGCACCGGCGATGGGAGGCTCCTCCTATGGCTGCGACCACGCCAGGCTATGCCTGCACCCTGCCGCACCACGCACATGAGCGCACGGTCAGCAAGTGACAGCAGCAGCGCCGCACCTTTCATGGACGGAGGACAGCCGTGGGCTCATGAGGTCGATGGCGACGCCAAGGCTCGCAAACCCTTGCTCCGAGGACGGCTGTGGTCTCGCGCGCTTTAGGGCAGCACCATGGTGCTCGGTAAGCAGGGAAGGAGAAGGGGGTTTGCCTGAGTAAGACATTGAGGGGGCGGCGGTCGATGCCGGAGTTGGGGAAGAAGACATGGGCGACGGTGATTCACCGCAGCCCGGACAAATTCCTTTAGCAGGAATGTATAGCAGAGCAAGGCGAGGCTCTAGGACAGGGCTTCACGGCGAGGAAGAGGTGTTGGCTACCCTGACGAAGAACTACAGCGGGCACCAGAGTTCGTCCACGTCGAGAGAGGTCCTCGGGATGCGTGGTTCCAAATGGATGAGACTGTCAGCTTCAGGGGAGCACCATGGTGCTCGGGAAGCAGAGGAGGGGAAGCGGGGGTCGCCGGAGGAAGGGATCTAGGTTGTAGATGTCAATACCGGAGGCAGGGAAGAAGACATGCCGACGGCCATTCACGGTTATCCGGACAAGTTCCTTTGCTAGGAGTGTATAGTGGAGCGAGGTGAAGCTCTCGGACAAAGTAGCAAGCGGAGGAGGAGGCGCTGGCCACGTGAGCGACGAACGACAGTGCCGTCGGCATGAACTGAGCGCCGGCTACGCTCTTCACCTAATCAGGGCACGAAGTTGAGGAGGGGGGCCCCAGCTGCTGGTCAAATACCGCTTTTGACTTTGTCCACATCAGCACTTAATCGGAGCAAAACCACCCAGGGACGCTTTTTGACCGGTATGAAATTGTTGAGGGGGTTAAGGGAACTAAAATAAAGATCAGGGTGTTATGTGAACCACCAAGTTTATTCAGGGTAGCAAAATGGACTTTTTTCTTTTGCTTGTTTTGATGAAACTATCGATTTTTATCGGTGGTATAAGTCATGGAAAAGTTATATTACAGTAGCTACAATGCAAAAACAAAATATGAATTGGTTTGAAACAGTACTTAGAGTAGTGATTTGCTTTATTATACTAACGGATCTTACCGAGCTTTCTGTTGAGTTTTGTGTGGATGAAGTGATCAAAGATCGAGGAGGTCTCGATATGAGGAGAAGGAGGAGAGGCAAGAGCTCAAGCTTGGGGATGGCCTAGGCACCCCAAGTAAATATTCAAGGAGACTCAAGCGTCTAAGCTTGGGGATGCCCCGGAAGGCATCCCATCTTTCTTCAACAAGTATCGGTATGTTTTCGTCTTCGTTTCGTTCATGTGATATGTGCAAGTCTTGGAGCGTCTTTTTTGTTTAGTTTTCATTTTTCTTTTATGCACCATGCTGGTATGAGATAGTCCATGGTTGATTTATAGAATGCTCATTGCACTTCACTTATATCTTTTGAGTATGGCTTTATAGAAGGCTTCATGTGCTTCACTTATATCATTTGAAGTTTGGATTGCCTGTTTCTCTTCACTTAGAAAACCGTTGTTTGTAGAATGCTCTTTTGCTTCACTTATATTTATTAGAGCATGATCTTTTGTAGAAAGAATTAAACTCTCATACTTCACTTATATCTATTTAGAGAGTCAACAGGAATTGGTCATTTGCATGGTTAGTCATAAAATCCTACATAAAACTTATGGATCACTGAATATGATATGTTTGATTCCTTGCAATAGTTTTGCGATATAGAGATGGAATATGTGGGAGGTACTAGTAAATGGTTGTGGTTAGTAAGAATATTGGTATTAAGGTTTGTGATTCCCGAAGCATGCACGTATAGTCTCTCGTTATGCTATGAAGTTGGAGCATGATTTATTATTGATTGTCTTCCTTATGAGTGCCAGTCGGGGACGAGCGATGGTCTTTTCCTACCAATCTATCCCCCTAGGGGCATGCGTAGTAGTACTTTGCTTCGAGGGCTAATAAACTTTTGCAATAAGTATATGAGTTCTTTATGACTAATGTGAGTCCATGGATTATACGCGCTCTTACCTTTCCGCAATTTGCTAGCCTCTATGGTACCGTGCATTGCCCTTTCTCACCTCGAGATGTGGTGCAAAATTCGCAGGTGCATCCAACCCCCGTGATATGATACGCTCTATCACACATAAGCCTTATTATATCTTCCTCAAAAGAGCCACCATACCTACCTATTATGGCCTTTCCATAGCCATTCCGAGATATATTGCCATGCAACTTCCACCGCTTTCGTTTTCATGACTTGAGCATTCATTGTCATATTGCTTTGCATGATCGTAAGATAGCTAGCATGATATTTTCATGGCTTGTCCATTTTTTTCATATCATTGTTATGCTAGATCATTGCACATCCTGGTACACTGCCAGAGGCATTCATATAGAGTCATACTTTGTTCTAGGTATCGAGTTGTAATTTTTATTTTTTTGAGTTATAAGTAAATAGAAGTGTGATGATCATCATTATTCATTATTAGAGCATGTCAAAGGATGATGGAGGCTATGATTCCCCCACAAGTCGGGATGAGACTTCGGACATTGAGAGAAAAAAAAAGAAAAAAAAGAAAAGAAAAAAAAGAGAGAAGGGGCATTGCTACTATCTTTTACCACACTTGTGCTTCAAAGTAGCACCATGTTTTTCATATAGAGAGTCTCCTATGTAGTCACTTTCATATACTAGTGGGAATTTTTCATTATAGAACTTGGCTTGTATATTCCGATGATGGGCTTCCTCAAATGCCCGAGGTCTTCATGAGCAAGCAAGTTGGATGCACACCCACTTAGTTTTCATATTGAGCTTTCATACACTTATAGCTCTTAGTGCATCCGTTGCATGGCAATCCCTACTCCTCGCATTGATATCAATTGATGGGCATCTCCATAGCCCGTTGGTTAGCCCCGTCGATGTGAGACTTTCTTACTTTTTTGTCTTCTCTATATTTACCCCTATCATCATACTCTATTCCACCCATAGTGCTATATCCATGGCTTGCGCTCATGTATTGCATGAGGGTTGAAAAAGCCGAAGCGTGTTAAAAAGTATGAACCAATTGCTCGGCTTGTCATCGGGGTTGTGCATGATAAATACTTTGTGTTAAGAAGACAGAGCATGACAAGACTATGATTTTGTAGGGATAGCTTTCTTTAGCATTGATATTTTGGAAGACACGATTGTTTGTTGGGATGCCTGAGTATTGATGTCTTTATGTCAAATTATAGACTATTGCTTTGAATCACTTATGTCTTAATATTCATGCCATGATTAGACATATGATCAAGATTATGTTAGGTAGCATTCCACATAAAAAATTATTCTTTTTTTATCATTTACCTACTCGAGGACGAGCAGGAAAATTAAGCTTGGGGATGCTGATACGTCTCCGTTGTATCTATAATTTTTGATTGTTTCATGCCAATATTATACAACTTTTATACACTTTTGGCAACATTTTATATGATTTATTTGGACTAACATATTGATCCAGTGCCCAGTGTCAGTTCCTGTTTTTTGCATGTTTTTTGTTTTACAGAAAATCCATATCAAACGAAGTCCAACCGCAATAAAAATTTACGGAGAATTATTTTGGAATATATGTGATTTTTGGGACTTGGAATCAACGCAAACGGGGGCCCACAGCTCCCTCAAGACACCAGGGCGCGCCCCAGGGGCCAGGCGCGCCCTGGTGGGTTGTGCCCTCCTCGGATGTCGGTTGGAGCTCTACTTCAGGTGCAAGGAAGCTTGTATCCGGAAAAAATCATGTTAAAATCTGAGCGCAATCGGAGTTACGGATCTCCGGGAATATAAGAAACGGTTTTTGGCCAGATCTGGGAAACGCGAAACAGAAGAGAACAAAGAGGGAGATCCAATCTCGGAGGGGCTCCCGCCCCTCCGCCGCCATGGAGGCCATGGACCAGAGGGGGAACTCTCCTCCCATCTAGGGGGGAGGCCAAGGAAGAAGAAGAAGGAGGGGGGGCTTTCTCCCCTTCTCTCCCGGTGGCGCCGGAACGCCACCAGGGCAAGGATCGTGACGGCGATCTACATCAACAATCTTGCTACCGTCAACACCAACTCTCTCCCCTTCTATGCAGCGGTGTAACACCCCTTCTCCCCACTGTAATCTCTACTTAAACATGGTGCTCAACTCTATATATTATTTCCCAATGGTATTTGGCTATCCTATGATGTTTGAGTAGATCCGTTTTGTCCTATGGGTTAATCGTGATCTTGGTTGGTATGATTGTATATTTTATTTATGGTGCTATCCTACAGTGCCCTCCATCTCGCGCAAATGTGAGGGATTCCCGCTGTAGGGTGTTGCAATATGTTCATGGTTTGGTTATTGTCAGTGTTGCGGGGGTGACAACAGCCTAAATGCGGATAAGTGGGTAATGGCGTATGGGAGTAAAGAGGACTTGATACTTAATGCTATGGTTGGGTTTCATGACCTTAATGATCTTTAGTAGTTGCAGATGCTTGCTAGAGTTCCAATCATAAGTGCATACGATCCAAGTAGAGAAAGGATGTTAGCTCATGCCTCTCCCTCATATAAAATTGCAAGAATGATTACCGGTACTTGTTATCGATTGCCTAGGGACAAATGACTTTCTTGTTGATAGAAGCTATCCACTTTTATTACCTTGAAATTTATTCATAGTTTTATTCTCGCAAAGTACTCCTAGTTTTATTCTTGCAAAATAGTTTCATACTTGTTTTAGGTAAAGCAAACGTCAAGTGTGCGTAGAGTTGTATCGGTGGTCGATAGAACTTGAGGGAATATTTGTTCTACCTTTAGCTCCTTGTTGGGTTCCACACTCTTATTTATCGAAGAAGGCTACAAACAATCCCCTACACTTGTGGGTTATCAGCACATTCCCTACCGAAACCATCAGGCTTGTTATGAGAAGCTCTGGTTTGCGACAACCTTATACCCAAACCTGCCCCAAATGGGATAATTTTTTTACCACAGAATGTTGATGCCGCTCCATGATAGCATGTCAATTTTCATGAACTTCAGACGAGTTTTGGATTTACTTGAATTTAAAAACCATGTATCTCAATTTTTGCGGCCGAGCGACGGTGGCAAGGTGTTTCACATTCATTCCTATTTCTTGCATGGGTCCTAAGCATGCAGCCAATGACACAGATTTGATTTTTTCAAACAATTTACATGCACTGGAGCATGTGCCTGTAGTTCAAATTCGAATTATGCACATAAATGCATAGAAAACTCAGTTAATGTATAAAAATGTCCAAACGAACCCCGAAAAATTCCTAAAATTAACACAACACTCATGTTGTTCTATGTTGACACTAGAAAAAAATTGAAATCAAGAAGAGGCAACGGATATCGTTTCGTCCAGAAAGGTGAAACGTTCCCTACGGTAACCATGAGGCTTGTTGTGAGAAGCACTGGTTTGTGAGAAGCTTATACCCCAACCTGCCACAAATGGGACAATATTTTTACCACGGCATGTTGATGCCGTTCCATGCTAGCATGTCAAGTTTCATAAATTTCAGACGCGTTTTCGATTTACTAGAATATAAAAACCATGTATCTCAATGTTAGCGGCCGAGCGACGGTGGCAAGGTGTTTGGAATTTATTCTCATTTCTTGCATGGGACTTAAGCATGCAACCAAGGACACACATTTCAATTTTGAACCCATTTATATGCACTGGAGCATGTGCGTGTAGTTCAAATTTGAATTATGCACATAAATGCATAGAAAACTCAGTTAATATATAAAAATATCCAAGCGAACCCCGAAAAATCCCAAAAATTGACACAACACTCCTATTGTTCCATGTTGACACGAGAAAATTTTTGAAAGTAAGAAGAGGCAACAGATATCGTTTCGTCCCCCAAGGTGGCACGTTCCCTACCAAAACCATCAGGCTTGTTGTGAGAGAAGCTCTGGTTTGCGAGAAGCTTATACCCAAACCTTCCCCAAATGGGACAATATTTTTACCACGGCATGTCGATGCCATTCCATGATATCATGTCAAGTTTCATGAATTTCAGACGACTTTTCAATTTACTAGAATTTTAAAACCATGTATCTCAATGTTAGCGGCCGAGCGACAGTGTCAAGGTGTTTGACATTCATTCTCATTTCTTGCATATGACCTAAGCTTGCAACCAAGGACACACATTTGATTTTGAAACCTGTTTTTATGGACTGGAGCATGTGCATGTAGTTCAATTTTGAATTATGCACATAAATGCCTAAAAAACTTAGTTAATGTATAAAAATGTCCAAACGATCCCCGAAAAATTTCAAAATTTAACACGACACTCCTGTTGTTCTATGTTAACACCAGGAAAAAATTGAAAGCAAGAAGAGGCGACGAATATCGTTTTGTCCATAAAGGTGACACGTTTCCCTAACGGAACCATGAGGCTTCTTGTGAGAAGCTCTGGTTTGTGAGAAGCTTATACCATAACCTGCCCCAAATGGGACAATATTTTTTACCCCAGCATGTTGATGCCATTCCATGATAGCATGCCAAGGTTCATGAATTTCAGACGGGTTTTGGATTTACTAGAATTACAAAAGCAAGTACCTCAATGTTTGCCGGAGAGCCACGGTGCCGTGGTGTTCGAAATTCATCCCCATTTCTTGCATGGGACATAAGCATAAACCCATGGACACATATATGATTTTACAACCCATGTTGGTGCACCGGAGCATGTGCATGTAGTTTAATTTTGAATTGTGCACCTGAAATGGCTAGAAAACCAATTTAATGTATAAAATATCCAAACGAACCCTGAATAATTCCAATTTTTTTACGACACACATATAGTTGCATGTTCACTGCAGATAAAAGTTCTAGCAATTCAAACACCCTCCGTTGCCGCTGTGACCCCATTATGTAATTCAAATCAAGATGAAAAATCAAGTAGATCGCACATAGTTTATTATCACCAACCGTGTGAGATGCAGTACAAAATATCTTGGAGCACCGTCGGAGTATAGTACGCCTATGGCTTACGCTAGAAGGTGCGTCGGCTACAGCCCACAGCCGGCGTGTCAAGCACACTAGCTCGCTCCCCAAATATCATTTCACTGTTCAATCATCGCCGGTGAAATATGGGGACGTGGACCCACGTCGTGAGGGCAACTTCGGTGGCCCACTCCGGCGAGAGCACGGCCGCAGCCGCCATGCGCGTGCTAACAAGGTGCATGAGCGCGGCCGCAATCTGTGACCGGCCGGCCAAGGCAGCCCAAATGGCCGCTGTTGCTTCTCAGGTGGCGGCAGCAACATCTGCCTTGGGGTTAGCAGCTATCCGTTCCGCAGCGGTGGCCTTAGCCCTGATGGAGGCCGCCCACGCCCAGCTCATGGCGGTCACCGCACAAATCGAACGAAGCTTCTCCGACAACGGTTGGCAACCCACGGCCGAAGAGTTGGCAATCGCCGAGAGCGTTCGAGCAGCCGTCCGTTCCTCCGCCGCATACCTTGCCACGACGGAGCCCGTCCAAGCCCAGATCGTGGCCGCCCACGCCAAGCTTGTGGCGGCCTTTTCCAAAGAGATGGCGGACATGGATGATGAGATGCTTGCCGAGTATGGTGCGATGGATGCCATGGAGCCCCTTCCCCAGGAGACCGTCGGGGGCGAGCTGGACATGGAGGAGGCGGCGGAGATCGATGAGCACCAGCCGTAGTAGTATTTTTTGTTTTGTTTAATTAAGAGCACCGGTCTTTAATTTGTTAGATTAATGTTTAGGTCAGCTAGCTCTGTTTAATTGCTGAACTTGCTCGATTAAGAAGTGTGGGTGTGCTGTAGTCTCCTTTGTGTACCCAAATTATGCAATGACGTGGATGACCACTGTAACCAGGGAAATTCGAACCAAAATTTTTGACGTTCAAACTCATCACACACGGGTTAAGCTATCTGAATCGTTTGTGATGTTCACATATCGTACACAGTTCTGAATAAGGGACCGTGTATGATGACACTTTGCGCGCCAGTTTTTTCGCTGCACCGATTCAAAATTTTCGGCTTCCGCGGAAATATCTACCTCCCCGCCCCCTCCCCCTTACCAAAAGCCACATTTCCCCTGTTTCCGCCTTCCTTTCCAAGTTGAAACCTTCACTACTTGCTTGCAGCGTTGCCTCCTCACCGGCGACACTCCTTCACGCTGCTCGGCCTCGTCTATCCAGGCAGGTAATCCACACCCGACCCCATCCTCCTCCTCCTTCCACATCCCACATGCCCCGACCACCGACGCGACACCTTCCACCCAAATCACCGACCCCTCCACCAAATAAGCGCCGCCCTAAGCCATGGTGCACGCAGTATAGGCAGGAGCTCAAGGAGCATTTGGCAGCGGAGAAGCAAATCGCGGCCGCACGCGCGGATGAGGTCACGATGGCTGTCATTCGTGCCGACCCCCAGATCTTGGAGGAGCACCTTGCCATTTGCTAGCTACACCGGTTAAGCATGCTCGGTTTACACGTTGCGTGTGCTGCTCCTGCCTTTCCTTAACAAATTCTAGTGAATTGTGCTATCTAATTTTACCATGTAATCTGTTGCTCTAGTGTAGTTCTATATGTCGTGCAATGTGGTGCTCACTTATTAACTATTTGGTTAAATAGTTGTCGACTTCAGTTAACTGTTTGGTTCAATTCTGCAAATGTGATGTTCAATTCTTCAGGCTACAATTTTGTATTGTCTTCAATGTGAGAAATAAATCGAACTTATCTTTACAAAATACATGAGAAACGAATACAATTGCTATATTTCCAAGTTGTCAAGCATGCTTGGTTTGGTTAACTGTCTGATCTTCTAGTATGTTATACATTATGCAATGTGGTGCTCAGTTAACGTTTGGTTCATTTGTTGTGGTGTTTAGTTAACTGTTTGGTTCAATTCTGCAATGCGATGTTCAATTGTTGTGGGTGCATTCTGTTATTGTATACCATGTGAGAAATAAATCGAATTTGGTTGTACTAAATACATGAGAAACAAATACAATTGCTATATTTCCAAGTTGTTAAGCATGATTAGTTTGGTTAACTGTCTGATCTTCTATTAGAGTATGTTATATTGTGCAATGTGGTGCTTAGTTAATGTTTGGTTCATTTGTTGTGGTGTTTAGTTAACTGTTTGGTTCAATTCTGCGATGCGATTCAATTGTTGTGGGTGCATTCTGTTATTGTATACCATGTGAGAAATAAATTGAATTTGGCTGTACTAAATACATGAGAAACAAATACAATTGCTATATTTCCAAGTTATTAAGCATGCTTGGTTTGGTTAACTGTCTGATCTTCTATTAGGAGTATGATATATTGTGCAATGTGGTGCTCAGTTAATGTTTGGTTCATTTGTTGTGGTGTTTAGTTAACTGCTTGGTTCAATTCTGCAATGCGATGTCCAATTGTCGTGGGTAGAATTTTGTATTGTTGTGCATGTGAGGAATAAATCGAATTTGGCTGCACTTAATACATGAGAAATATATACAACTGCTATATTTCCTAGTTCTTAATCATGCTTGGTTTGGATAAATGTGTTTTCCATGTGGCTTGAATTAATCTGATGAATCTGCAATGTGCTTATTTTTCATCAACATATTTTACTGATAGCATGCGAACCCTCACTTAACCTGATGACTAACTACCTTATATGTGTTGCAGGGAAACAATGAGAAGCACTGAGGTTTACAATCGAGGTTAGCACATGCATGATCCTTTGTCTAATAGCACATTATTGTGCAATTGCAGGAACCATTCTAATATTTAGGTTTTTAACAATTTGGTCTTGCACATGTAGGTCCTGCTGTCAGAGGTTTTGACCCATTGTTCGACCCTTTTTGCATATGGGGAAATGAGTGGTCCATGAATATCAGTCAAGTCAAGAAACTCAGAAAGATTGTTAGGATAAAGAAATTAGCGACAAAAAACAACAAGATCTTTGTCTGCACAATGAAGAAGACATCAGTTCACTATAAGATGGTACTAACTATTATACCTTGCCTTTTTTTATTCCTTTACCCTATTTCCAATATAGAGAAGATATTTATGCACATCCTTGTTTTCAGGCCTGTCCAAAGCAGTTCACTGATGATTACCTCTCAAACCACCTCTATGGTCAGGAGGCGAGGAAGGTTTTCATACAACACCCACAGTTCAATATTGTAGTGTTCCTAAAGAGGACGAAGGATGGACGGTCAATCATCCACGGGCACTGGCTTAAAGTTGCAAAGACCTTCAACATCAATGAAGGCTCAATATTCGCCTTCCGCTTCAGCAGTTTTCCAGATGAGATGCATCTGTCTATGTACCGTCTATGATGCTAATTTTGAAAGGTTCTAGATGTTGCATGTGAAACTTGATGCTGGTGCAGTTGTGTAATGGGGTAGCTGAGTGCTGAAGCTATATGATGTTGTACTCTGATGTATTTCAATTATGAAATCCTGCTTCCTTAATATGGAAATGAAATATATTGTGTGCTTAATATGAAATGTCAATTAGATTAATAAATGGATTATTAATAATAGGGCAATTAGCTTGCTAATGGCCAATTAGCGGCCTGCTAATTGGGTTTTTCTATTGCAAACGGTTATTGAGAAAACACCGTGGGCGATGACCTCAGGCAACGCACACAGTTTCTAGGAATAAACCATGTTGGATCAATTAATGAACAATCACACACGACATCCTCTTGAAAACTGTTTGCGTTAGGCCACCTTGCGCAAACGTTTACCACATAAAAAGTGTGTGTGATGGACAACCTTTGCCACACAGTTTCTTCTACGCACCGTGTGTGATGCATTCAATAACGCAAATGATAAAATTGTTAATATCGTGTGCAATGGCAATGCTATCACAAACGATTTAATGGGGAAAATTGTGTGTGATGTACCTGCGAACGGAAACGTTTTCCTTGGAGCGAGTGTGTGGGATGTATATACGAACGGAAACGTACTTCTTGGATTAACTGTGTGGGATGTACATACTAACGGAAACGTATTCCTTGGATTGACTGTGTGGAATGTACATACGAACGGAAACGTTTAGCGGGGACTGACTGTGTGGGATGTACTTACGACCGAAAACGATTTCGCCTATATAATTGTATTTTTTAGCACAACTATATGTATAACCGTATTTGATCGCTCGCCGGCCGCACACGACCTCATTTTGCCGAGCGTGTGTGCCAGGAGGGCATATCCCCGACGGTTTCTAGGTCGTGTGGGAAGGACCGCCATATCGCAGTCACTCACTTGGCGACGGTTCAGAACACCATCGCGGAAAGGGGTTAAAAACTGTTTGTATAGCACCTTGTTGTACCAGTGTTGAACCGGCAAGTGTCCTTCCCATGTCATGTTATGAGCTTGAGTAGAAATGTGACTCGTGTTGAGGATAGGGCCGAGGTCTATGGCTCGAATGCTTTTAGCCAACCGCCACCTAGCCAACAAAATGAAGTTGTTGGCATGCTATTGAAAAAGTTCATGAACAATATGATGATGGTCATGGTGATGTCCAATGTGGTCATGGTGATGATGGTGATGACGAGCACGAGGATGAGACTCATTGAAATGGCCGTGAGAAGGAGAAGATGGAACGAAGGAAGCGTGAGGCCGACATGGCATGCAAAAACAAGAAGATGGCTCACGGGGAGGAGAGAGTTAGGAAGCTTGAAAGGGCTTGCCTTGCACTAGAGGATGGATGCAGTGATGATGATGAGCAAGAGGATGAGATTCACGCAGCAGGACATGGACCGTGAGATCCCCTATGGTCGTGCATATGCGTATGACTCGGATGATGAAGGTTCGGAGGAAGAATTGGACGTGGATGGATTCATGGAGAGAGAGAACCGTATACACACAGAGGTGACCGGTTGGAAATAAGAACTCCATTGTTTCATGATCTCAGGCTGGCCCACAAGGCGGTAGTTGATGGTGGCATGAGTAGGGTGATAGAGCCGACACCTTGCCTGGAACCAGGTGAACCAAGGGATGAGGATGAAGACGAGAATGCTTACTTGAAGAAAGGGTTGAAGTTTGTGAGTTTGCATGCCTTCAAAGTATGGCTAAGTGACTATGCTATTAGGAACCATAGACCATATCTTGTTGGGCACTCGGACCAAAAAGTGCGTTACTCCATCCATTGTGACAAAGAAGGATGCCCATGGCAGTCCATGGAAGAAGAATTAAAACCGGGCAATGGGTGTTAACAAGTTGTGTGTGTAATCACTTGTGCAGGCCACCATCAAAAAAGAAGCCTTAGACACACCGTCAACTCACGTATGAGTTTCTTGGGTTTAAATTAATGAAAGAAGTATCAAGTGATCCAACCGTGAAGGTGAAGCTCCTCATGACAATGGTGAAAAAAATGTTTGGATACAAAGTCAACTATGGGAAGACATGGAAGGCCAAGGCAAATGCTTTAAAGATGTTGAATGGTAGTTGGGAAGAAGCATACAATCGCCTCCCGTGGTTCTTGGGAGCGATTGCCCATAGGAAACCCAGCATGTATCATGTGGTCGAGGATGATGGTCATGGGGTGTTTCATCGTGCCTTCTGGAGATTCAGACAATGCATCACGGCCTTTAAGCATTGCCATCCAGTTTTGTCTATTGATGGCACATTCTTGAACGGCCGATACAAGGGCACAATCATGGTAGCAATGGCGCACTCCTCCAATGACAATGTGTTGCCTGTGGCATTTGGTTTGGTGCCCTTCGAGCACCAAGACAACTGGGAGTGGTTCACGCGTCATGTTAGGTAAAATGTCATTGGTGATAGAGAAGTGTGCATCATATCAGACCGGCACCAGGGCATACTGAAAGCCATGTATATTGTTATTCCAGGACTTCCAAAGCTTCACCATCGATGGTGCATGATGCATTTCGTGGAAAACTTTTATAGGGCATGTAAGAGCAAGGAGTTGAGCAAGGATCTAGCCCATGTTTGCGTGGCCTTCACCACCAATGCGTTCACCATTCGCTATGACAAGCTCTACGAAGTTGCGAACAAAGGAGGGAAAGATTTCTTAACACAAAATTTTCCGGAGAAACACAAGTGGGCACGCGCTCATGACGAAGGAGGTTGGAGATATGGCGAAATGACCAGCAACATGGTCGAATGTTTTAACAATGTGCTCAGAGGTGCCCGCCCATTGCTGGTGACTTCAATAGTGGTACTTTCTTCAAGCTTAACGAGTATTTTCTAATTCATTCAGAGGAGACCGTGAAGTGGATTGGTGAAAAAATGGAATATCCACCAAAGGTTGAAGAGTGGATGATGTTACAGCAAAGCAAGTCCTCGGCGCAGAAAGTTAGGCTATTCAACACCTATGATATGATCTACCAAATCGACGAGCCAGGTGGGACAAAAAGAGATGGTATGTCATATGGTGATCGTGCATTCAAGGTGCTCACTGGGATTGGGTTCTCAAAATATCGGGTGTCATCTATTGCAACCCCGGACCAAACAAAGACATTCGATTGGAACCTATCCCTCTAGATTACGAGCCAGACTTGTCGCTGCTATTGATGGGGAACGAAGCATGAAAATCAAAACTTTTCCTACGAAACACCCAAGATCCAATCTAGGAGATGTATAGCTACGAGAGGGGAGTGTGTCTACATACCCTTGTAGACCGAAAGCATTAGTGTCGTAACGCAGTTGATGTAGTCGTACTCTTCACGATCCAATCACGATCCAATCCGATCTAGTGCCGAATGGACGGCACCTCCGAGTTTAGCAGACGTACGGCTCAGCGGCGTCCTCTCCTTCTTGATCCAGCAAGGGAGAGAGAGGAGGTAGATGAGATCTGAACCAACACGACGGCGTGGTGGTGGTGGCAGCGGAATTCCGGCAGGGCTTCGCCAAGCGTGTACCGGTGAAACATGGGAGGAGTTGGGAGAGGTAACGGGCAAGGGTAGAAGGGGGGCTGCCCCCAATGCCTCCCCACCTTTATATAGGCGTGGAGGGGGCTGGAGACTTTCCCTCCAAGGCCCTAGGGTCGTTGGTCAAAGGGGGAGGAAGGAAATCCCTCCATTCCTTCCCCTTTTTAGGCATCCTGATCTTATCCCTTTGGGATATGATACTATTCCTTTTAAGGGAGGATCTTGGTCCGCCTAGACCAGGGTTGTGGGAACTTTCCCACTACCCACGTCCATGTGGGTCCCCCATGCAGGTGGGCCCCACTCCGGAACCTTCTAGAACCTTCCCGGTACAATACCGAAAAAACTCAAACTTTTTCCGGAACACCGATAACAACTTTCCATATATGATTCTTTACCTCTGGACTATTCCGGAGCTCCTCGTGATGTCCTGGATCCCATCCGGGACTCCGAACAATCTTCGGTCTTTCCACTATTAATATCTCAATACTACCCTAGCACTACCGAACGTTAAGCATGCGACCCTACAAGTTCGAGAATCATGTAGACATGATCGAGACTCCTCTCCGATCAATAACCAATAGCGGGACCTAGATGCCCATATTGATTCCTACATATTCCACGAAGATCTTTATCGGTTGAACCATGATGTCAAGGATTCAGTCAATCCCGTATGCAATTCCCTTTGTCCGGCGATATGTTACGTCCCCGAGATTCGATCGCCGGTATCTCCATACCTAGTTCAATCTCGTTACCGGCAAGACTCTTTACTCGTTTCGTAATACAAGATCCCGTGACTAAAATCATTAGTCACATGAAGCTTCTTATGATGTTGTATTACCGATAGGGCCCAGAGATATCTCTCCGTCACACAGAGCGACAAATCCCAGTCTTGATCTATGCAACCCAACAGACACCTTTGGAGATACCTGTAGAGCACCTTTATGATCACCCAGTTACGAAGTGATGTTTGATAGCACACAAGGCATTCCTATGATATTCGGGAGTGGCATGACCTCATGGTCGAAGGAACAGATACTTGACATGAAGAAAGCTATAGCAAATAACTAAACAATCTGATGCTAAGCTTATGGTTGGGTCTGTCCATCACATCATTCTCCTAATGATGTGATCCCGTTATCAAATGACAACTCATGTCCATGGTTAGGAAACCATAACCATCTTTGATCAACGAGCAAGTCTAGTAGAGGCTTACTAGGGACACCGTGTAGTTTATGTATTCACACATGTATTTAAGTTTCCGGTCAATACAATTATAGCATGAATAATAAACATTTATCATGAACGAGAAATATGATAATAACCATTTTATCATTGCCTCTAGGGCATATTTCCAACAGTCTCCCACTTGCACTAGAGTCAATAGTCTATTTCACATCGCCATGTGAGTAACACCCAATGAGTTCTGGGGTTTGATCATGTTTTGCTTGTGAGAGAGGTTTTAGTCAATGGGTCTGCAATGTTCAGATCCTTGTGTACTTTGCAATTCTCTATGTCATAATGTAGATGCTGCTACCACGCTCCACTTGGAGCTACTCGAAATGGCTGCTCCACTATAAGTGTCCGGTTCGTGACTCGAAGTCATCTGGATCGGTGTCAAAGCTTGTATCGATGTAACCCTTTACAACGAACGCTTTATCACCTTCATAACTGAGAAACATTTCCTTGGTCCTCTTTAGGCACCTAAGGATAATTTTGACCGCTGTCTAGTGATCCACTCCTGGATCACTTTGTACCCCCTTGCCAGACTCATGGCAAGGCACACATCAGGTCTGGTACACAACATGGCATACATTATAGAGCCTATGGCTGAAGCATAGGGGACGACTTTCATCCTTTCTCTTTTTTTCTTCTTCACACCTTACAGTACAGGAAAGAACTCCTTCTTTGATTGGTCCATTTTGAACTCCTTCAAAATCTTGTCAAGGTATGTGCTCTATGAAAGTCTTATCAGGTGTCTTGATCTATCTCTATAGATCTTCATACCCAATATGTAAGCAGCTTTACCCAGGTCTTCCTTTGAAAAACTCCTTTTAAACAACCCTTTATGCTTTCCAGAAATTCTACATCACTTCCAATCAACAATATGTCATCCACATAAACTACCAGAAATGCTATAGAGCTCCCACTCACTTTCTTGTAAATACAAGTTTCTTCATAAACTTCGTATAAACCCAAAAGCTTTGATCACCTCATCAAAGCGTATATTCCAACTCCGAGATGCTTGCACTAGTCCATAGATGGATTGCTAGAGCTTGCATACCTTTTTAGCATCCTTAGGATCTACAAAACCTTTAGGTTGCATCATATACAACTCTTCCTTAAGGAAAGCAGTTTTCACATCCATCTGCCAAATTTCATAATTGAAAAATGCAGCAATTGCTAACATAATTCTAACAGACTTAAGCATTGCTACGGGTGAGAAAGTCTCATCATAGTCAACTCCTTGAACTTCTCAAAAACCCTTTGCGACAAGTCAAGATTTATAGAGGGTGACATTACCATCAGCGTCTGTCTTCTTCTTAAAGATCTATTTATTCTCAATTTGTCGGTCAACGGGCAAGTCCACCAAAGTCCATACTTTGTTTTCATACATGGATCCTATCTCGGATTTCATGGCCTCAAGCCATTTGTCGGAATTCGGTCTCATCATTGCTTCTTCATAGTTCGTAGGTTCGCCGTTGTCTAACAACATAATTTCTAGGACTGGATTACCGTACCACTCTGGTGCGGAACGTACCTTGGTCGACCTACGAAGTTCAGTAGTAACTTGATCTGAAGTTTCATGATCATCATCATTAGCTTCCTCTTCGTTTGGTGTAGGCATCACGGGAATTGCTTTTTGTGATGTGCTATCTTCCAATTAGAGAGAAGGTATGATTACCTCATCAAGTTCTACTTTCCTCCCACTCACTTCTTTTGAGAGAAACTCCTTCTCTAGAAAGTACCCATTGTTGGCAACAATGATCTTGCCCTCGGATCAGTGGTAGAAGGTATACCCAATGTTCTCTTTAGGGTATCCTATGAAGACGCACTTCTCCGCTTTGGGTTCGAGCTTATCAGGCTGAAGCCTCTTGACATAAGCGTCGCATCCCCAAACTTTAAGAAACGACAACTTAGGTTTCTTGCCAAACCATAACTCATACCGTGTCGTCTCAACGGATTTAGATGGTGCCCTATTTAAAGTGAATGCGGCTGTCTCTAATGCATAACCCCAAAATGATAGTGGCAAATCAACAAGAGACACCATAGAACGCACCATATCCAATAGAGTACGACTACGACGTTCATACACACCATTACACGATGGTGTTCCAGGTGGCATGAGTTGTGAAACAACTTTTCACATTGTCTTAAATACATACCAAACTCGTAACTCAGATATTCACCTCCACGATCATATCGTAGACATTTTGTCTTCTTGTCACGATGATCTTCAACTTCACTCTGAAATTGCTTGAACTTTTCAAAAAAAATTCAGACTTGTGTTTCATCAAGTAAATATACCCGTTTCTACTCAAATCATCTGTGAAGGTAAGATAATAATGATATCCATCGCGTGCTTCAATACTCATCGGACCATATATATCGGTATGTATTATTTCCAATAAGTCACTAACTCGCTCCATTGTCTCGGAGAATGGAGTTGTAGTCATCTTGCCGATGAGGCATGGTTCACATGTCTCAAATGATTCATAATCAAGAGATTCCAAATTTCCATCAGCATGGAGTTTCTTCATGCGCTTTACACTAATATGACCTAAGTAGTAGTGCCACAAATATGTGGTACTATCATTATTTACTTTGCATCTTGATACGTCTCCAACGTATCTATAATTTTTGCTTGTTCCATGCTGTTATATTATCATTCTTGGATGTTTTACAATCATTTTATAGCAACTTTATATCATTTTTTGGGACTAACCTATTGACATAGTGCCTAGTGCCAGTTGCTGTTTTTTGCTTGTTTTTTACTTCATGGAAAATCAATACCAAATGGACTCCAAATGCAGCGAAACTTTTTGGAGAATTTTTCTGGACCAGAAGACACCTGTTGGGCCAAATAAGTACCAGAGGGGGGCTTCGAGGGGAGCACAAGCCACCAGGGCGGGCCTGGGGGCCCAGGCGCGCCCAGGTGGGTTGTGCACACCTCGGTGGCCTCCTACACCACCTCTTCGCCCTATAAATACCCAAATATTCCAAAAACCCTAGGGGAGTCGACGAAACACAATTCCAACCGCTGCAAGTTCCAGAACCACGAGATCCAATCTAGACACCATCACGGAGGGGTTCATCATCTTCATTGGTGCCTCTCCGATGATGCGTGAGTGGTTCATTGTAGACCTACGGGTCTATAGGCAGTAGCTAGATGGCTTCTTCTCTCTTTTTTGATTCTTAATACAATGGTCTCTTGGAGATCTATTTGATACATATATCATATCATGTTTTGGCCATACCACATCACAACATGCCCTGCAAAAACAAGTTAGACGTCCTCTACTTTGTTGTTGCAATTTTTACGTGGCTGCTAGGGCAAACTATAAGAACCATTCTTATCTACGCGAAACCACAATGGTGATATACAAGTTGCCTTTTAACCTTCTACAAGGACAGCCCTCGTCAAATCAGATTCAACTAAAGTGGGAGAGACAGACACCCGCAAAGTTACTTTTATGCAATACAAGTTGCATGTCAAACAGTGGAACCGGTCTCATGTGCGTGGACATGTAAGGTTGGTCTGAGCCGCTTCATCACACAATACCGCCGAATCCAAATAAGACAAGGGAATTAAGAAATTGAACATCAACGCCCACAACTTCTTTGTGTTCTACTCATGCATATACATCTACGCATAGACCTACCTCTGATACCACTGATGGGGAACGAAGCATGAAAATCAAAAAATTTCCTACGAAACACCCAAGATCCACTACAAAAAAATACACTTCCGTGATGATACGTGTTTGTCACAGTAGGTCACGTTTTCTGTCATGCATGTACATCCATGACGATTTTATGACAGAATCAAGATAGTCATACCTATGCTGTCGTAGAAGTGTTCCATGACAATACCAAAATTATCATCACGGAAGTGTTCACTTCCATGACGACAATAAATGACGCGTCATGGAAGTGCTTTCGTCAAGGGTAACCGACACGTAGCATCCACCGTAACGGGTCATCGTTAAGCTATCGGGTCCGGTTTTGGATCCGATAACTTGTTAACAGCCCGGACCAATGGGGATTTTCCACGTGTAATATTCTCATTGGCCGAAGGAAACACGTGTCAGCTCGTCATTGGGTCAGATAGGCGCCTATGATATGTCGACACGTGCGACGGCCCAACACTGGCTCATTTAGCTTACAAAGGCCAGCCCGTTTGACTTGGTCAAAAGCTAGCGGGCTGGCCCATGAAAAGCATGTTAACAGTCTGTTTGCATATAGCCCATTTTACGGCCCGGTAACTCACGACCCGTTAGGGCCTTCCCGAAATCGGCCCAACAACATCATGTGGGCCGTCGAATATAACACCAGCCCATTTCACTTTCGGCCCATGTATGGCCGACGACGTCTTTCGGCCCATATGAGGCCTTTCGTATATTTGGGCCTTTTAGTGGCCCACGGTGACTCTGGCCCATAATGAACAGTAACTTTCTTTGTACCCATTAACGGCCCATGATTCACATTGGCCGTTCCCAGCCCATGTTAGCTTTTGGCCCTCGATTACTTCTGGCCCGTTACTGGCATGTTCCCCTAATGGGCCAAATTCATCCCGTGGTTAGAATCGGCCCGTTTGTGGCCTATTAACCCGTTGCGCCGTTTCCAGCCCGTCCTATATTCTGGCCCATTAATGACCCATTATGCCGTGACAGAATTAAGCCTTTGCTGTCTTCCGGCTTGTTAACAGCCCGTTACGGTGCTGGCCCGATACCAATTACGCTGGTTTACGGCCCATGTGGGCCCATTTATCCGACGGCCCGAGGCCCACTGATTCTATGGCCCGTAGGAGGCCCATTTATCTGACGGCCCGTAGGAGGCCCATGGATCCTACGGCCTGTAGTAGGCTCAAGGTTACCACGGTCCGTATATGGCCCATGGTTGTTGCGGCCACTAGCAAACCAATTAAAAAGAAGACTAGGAAATAAATAAGCCATAAACTAACGCTAAGCAATTAAGGCGATTGCACAGATTACATCCACTGGGCATCAAAGTTCGCCACCAGTGCAAATATAGGGAACACCCTACACTATAAAAAATGGCTTGCTGTTTTCTTGAGCCGGTGGCTGCACGTTAAGAACAAATTTTGTATCGGAACAAAACAAATTACAACCATAAAACAAAAGGAAGGTTGGCATAAAAGTTAACAGTCCGGCAGATAAATGCACCACCAGAAGTTCAGAAGCTCAGTTCATTTGACCTGACTGTTACGTTTTCATGCTGTACTATCCGATGGAGCACCATAATCTTCACCTTCATTTCTCCTAGGCTCCTGAACAACATAGCAATGTCTGATAGTCTAGTTTCAAAACCATGCATATCTTGACGACATCGAACAATGGCTGTCCTTGTTTCACAAAGGGTCTCTGTTAGGGAATGGACTTGTGTCTGGAGCGTAGATATAACATTGTTTTGAGCTTGCATATCTTGATCATGAGGCAGTTTGGACAAGATTGCCTTAACAATCAACCCAGTATTACGCAGGAACGTGCTTTTGGCACTGTTAGTGGACAGGTACTGACCCACTGCAGCAAGAGGTGACATTGCGGTTATAGTTGCCTCGTCACCTTCAGAAGGTGGCGGTTCCACCATTTGTTCCATAGCTTGCTGAAAAGTTGAGTTTTTACATTAGTAGTACCAGAACAGAAGATATTAAGGAGGCAGCAAAACCAAACAAAATAGCTTTGGTCTATATACAGAACTTATTCTGGTGAACCTGTGTAAAATATTAGTTGTATTTTACTACAAAGTACATAATAAAACCAGGTTCCAAACATATGACCATGTACCATGGCTAATGTATTGTCTATTTCTTCACATTGTATTGACAGCTAAGGATAAAGAGACAAAGTTTATAATACGGTAAGCATAGTATGACATCATTAATATCACAAAACAACTAAGAACATACAAATAGGCAATTGTAACGTTGTGTGGGCAAGTCCAGCACAGAACTAGATTATAGATCAAGATCAAAGGAACATCACTCCTTTCTTTTAAACCTTGTAAGGTGCAATGATACGCTAAGACAATTGTGTATAAAATTGAAAAGAGTAATAGACATTGGCTGCAAACCGTGCAGTTCAATGCACAAGTCAGAGTAAGTAGTAGTTAAAAGGCATGAGGATTAAGGACTTACAACAGCGGCTTTGACTGGTGTAGTCATGCCCTTCGTCTTGCTGGTGTGACAATCCTTGAAGATTTCCACAGCATTTGGTTCAGGTACTTTTTGGTCCTTGCGGGCTTTCCTCTGCATTTGGAACAAGTCAATATAGATCTGATAATATGGCACAGCGAAAAGAGTGAAACAACAGCTAATTACAAGAGCCTCGCAGTGTGCAATATAGCTACAAGATCCTGTCGTCTGTTGGAATTTCACTTTCGTACGGTTGGCCTTGTTCTTTGAACAGTTCACCTACAAGAAGATAGATTTGTGAGGCACATGCATAAATAGGAGTTCAACATGTGATCTGATCACATATATATAACGTACTTGATACTTTGGATCAGACCAGTGTTTAACGAGGCCTCTCCAGTCTTCATCCGATATATTTTCCACTGGAGATGTTTGGGCAAGTTCACTGTTAGCCTTGCCTTCAAAGTGAGTTTTCCTCAAGTTATACCGATATTGTCGCAGAGCAGACTTGAAAACATGGGTGCAAGCTTGTCTGGTTGCATCATCTTGGCTATCCAACTTGAACCTCATCTGTTGAAAATTATGGGAGTCTCATTATCAGCAACCTAGAAAGTATGGGACAGAGCAAGACGATATTACTAGTTTCCATACATAACCATACTTACAGATAAATGGTCGAGGAAGGTGTTGAGCTGGGTTTCGTCTTTGTCATTCCTGTACTGAATCCATGTTGGGAGGATACGTGCATGACACCTAACGGCAACCGCTGTCTCTGATACTAACTTGGCTGACTCTGTAGCATCACGTGGCCTTTTTAAACATGCCTCAAAACGGATCTCGATTCTTCCTCCTCTAGATTTAGTTAAGCTATCGAGCATTATCCCTGATGTATGTTTCCTCTTGCGCCTAGGTGCTAGTCCAACAACGAACATAGGAAGTGTTAGTGTACATCAAACTGTGAGACTACATATAAAGAAGCATGTGACTGTAACTTGACTCCAGCAACTACCTTCTTGCTGTTGAAGCTCACAAGGTTCATCTGATCTTGCCAACTCGTCTTGTGTCAAGAGTGCTTTGGAAGTAGTGTCAGGTGGCAAGGGAGCTTGGGAACGTGCTGCTAGCTGAGTTGACAAACGAGTAACTCGTGCAGCTGGTGGTACTATGGAAGGTGTTGCAACAACTAGGGCTATCGCTACTTGTTTGGTGGCAGCTATTAGTTTCTGTTTGGCTTGTTTTGCAGCTCGTGTAGCACGGGATACCATGTTTGTATAATTTTCCGGTGGACTTTGACCTTCTATTGCACCATCAGTACCAGCAGAATCTGCATAATTCTTCCGCTTCCGTTTTCGTGTGTCCTGAGTACTAACACCATCCCCTGCCATTCTGTGTTCCTTCCTCTTTCTCTGTGCCATGTCAAGTCAAGCCGACAAGAAAAAGGAATAAAAATTTAGTTCTTCAGAACAAATTGATGCGTGACACAGACGAACTGAACTTTGATGTTAGACAACCGCATGATAGGAGGATGTAATATGTACGAAAAATAGGATGGCATGAGATAATCAGAACTATGATGTGTAAACTAAGCAGAAGGCATTTCAATAAATTATAAGCAATGCAATGGAAGGTAGACACCATATGAAAGATGCTACAAATATCGCTCTGCCAAGTTAACAGTGTCTCGTCATAACTGGCATTTAAACAAATGTGAAGCAGTACAAGAAATAAATCATATGCAAGATGCAAACAACATCACACTACCAAGTTAAAGGTCTCTCGTCATTAGTGCCATTGCATATTCACAGCATTGCATATTCACAGCTTATGATCTGTAAACTAAGCAGAAGGCATTTCAACAAATTAGAAGCAATGAAAGCTAGACACCATATGTAAGACGCAACGAATATCACTCTACCAAGTTAAAATTGTCTCGTCATTAGTGCTATTTCAACAAATTAGTAGTACAAGCTAGAAAATAATGTGAGATGTAAACTATATCAGACTCCCAAGTTAAACGTGTCTTGTGAAAAGTGATTGTTGCAGGTTACACAACAGTAGTACTTTGATGTAAGAACATGGTGTGACAGACAAATATTGTATGTTCTAGAAACAGGAACACGTGTCTTATTCACAAGTATAATGTGTAAAGTAAGCAGATGGAATTCAACAAAATCATATGCAACATGCAAGACAATATCACACTGCCAAGCTAGAGAAAGCACCTGGGATGTCGGTTTCGCCGGAAGACCGCCATCAGTCCCTGCCTTATTTTTTTCCTTCCTCTTTCTTAATTGTATTACCTTGTCAAATCAAACCCACAAGAAAAATGAATAAAAATTCGCTTTTTAGAACTCATTGATGCAGGATGCTGACGAGCACTACTTTAATGTAAGGCGACCGCATGATATAACGATTGAATGTGTAAGGAAAAAGGACACCATTGCATATTCACAGCTATGATGTGTAAACTAAGCAGAAGGCATTTCAACAAATTAGAAGCAATGAAAGCTAGACACCATATGAAAGATGCAACGAATATCACTCTACCAAGTTAAAACTGTCTTGTCAGAAGTGCCATTTCAATAAATTAGAAGTAGTACAAGCTAGAAAAGAATGCGAGATATAACCTATATAACACTCCCAAGTTAAACGTGTCTTATGATAAGTGATTGTTGCACGTTACACAACAGTAGTACTTTGATGTAAGAACATGGTGTGATAGACAAATATTGTATGTTCTAGAAACAGGAACACGTGTCTTATTCACAAGTATAATGTGTAAAGTAAGCAGATGGAATTCAACAAAATTAGAAGCAATACAAGCTAGACATCATACATAACATGCAACCACATATAACAGTGCCAAGTTAGAGGGAGCACCTGTGATGATGGACTAGGGGAGACGTGCTCATCATCAACACAGCTACGTTGAGTGTCTATGCATGTGTTGTCTTGCAAATCTTCTTGGGGGAGTGGCGGAGTAGAATCTGTAGAGGCCCTCCGTTTGGAAGGAGCACCTTTATCCACTGCCTTGCTAATTTCCTTCCGCTTTATTGATTTTAAATTGTCAAGTAAAACCGACAAGAAAAAGCAATAAAATTCACTCTTCAGAACTCATTCATGCATGATACTGACAATCACTACTTTGATGTAAGGCAAACACATGATACCAGGATGGAATATGTACGAAAAACAGGACGGCATGGCATATTCACAACTATTTGTGTAAACTAAGCAGAAGCCATTTCAACAAATAAGAAGCAATGCAAGCTAGACACCACATGAAAGATGCAACCAATATGACTCTGCCAAGTTAAAAGCATCCCATCATAAATGGCGTTTCAACAAATTAGAAGCAGCGCATGCTATAAATCATATGAAAGATGCAACCAATATCACACTGCATATACTAAAGGTGTCTCGTCATATTGATTGATGTGGGATACAAAAAAACAGTAGTTTTATTTAAGGACAAGCTTAATAGACAGATGTACTATGTACCAAAAACAGGAAGGCATGTCACATTAATAGGTATAATGTATAAACTAAGCAGAATAGCACATGCAATTTAACCAGATTGCAAGAATTACAATCTAGACACTATATGCAACATGCAACCACATATCACGCTGTCAAGTTAGAGCAAGCACCTGCGATGGTGGTGTAGGGAAAATGCGGTCATCAACTACAGAGCTATTGTTGTTTCTTGAGAATCATGTGGGGAGGCTGACACTGCATTCTTTAAAAGAGGATCTTTTCTTACAATAGTCCATGAGCCTGACTGTCTCATCATAAGTGATTGATGAGGGATACACAAGAAATTAGTTTGATGTAAGAACATGGTTAATAGACAAATGTAGTAGTATGTACCAAAAACAGGAAGGCATGTCATATTCAAAGGTATAATGTGTAAGCTAAGCAGATGCAATTTAACCAAATTGGAAGCAATACAAGCTAGACACCCGGCTGGAGTGGTGAGCATGATCATCGAGGACCTGAGAGCCTGGTGGGAGGCAGGCTGCTTCGCCACCACTGTGGATTTTTAGTTGGCTTGCAGGTGATGCCTGTCTCTACTGGGCTTGTCACTGGCTCGGCCAATGCCCTAACTAGCTATTTGGCTTCTGGTGCTCCCGGGATGGTGGTTCATGTAAAAAATATCTTTCCTTATCTTAATAAAGACCGACTTCGGCCTTTAGACACCATATGCAACATGCAACCACATATGACACCGTGAAGTTAAAGAAAGCACCTGGGATGGTGGTTCATGGCGAGCGAGATCATCAACTCCAGAGCTACGTTTACCGTCTCCATCTGCTGACACTGCACCCTTTATAGCGCCGAAACGTGTCTTGCCTAAGCCCGAAGAAAGCTGGAGCTGCTTCTCTCTTTTATTTCATGCTTCTATCAAGCGGTTGGCAGAGGCTGAAATACCCATGCATAAAAAAACAATAGTGAGAGTATGGGTGAAGTGTGTGCAGAACTAGTGCACTGTAAATGTAGCAAATAGCAGGTGGCTGAAAAATAAATGACAGGAGACATATGATAGCTCTACAACATTGCATGGCAAACAAAATTAGATTCTACTCCGTATGATTTTGTAATATATGAGCACAGAGATGGCTGGGAAATGCAGGTACTCCTCCAGCACACCACCACATGTGGTCCTATCAAAATAACAGTCGACTGAAAATAAATAGGTCAGTCGATTTTTTTATGAACCGTCCGATCTACAAGGAACGGGCAGATGGCCTTCGTCTACCTCCCGCCAGTCACTGTTGATGATCTTTCTCGAACCGCCAGCGACCACCGGCCCAGACCCCTGCCTCCGCCGCCCCGCCCTCCCCTCGACCTCACACCACCGCCGTGCTTGGCAGCGCCCCCCGGCCATCCCTTTAAGCCCGACCGACCTCCAGATCGGGCGCCAGCAGCTCCTAGGCCCCACACACCCCTAAGATAACACAAAGGCGCTGCTTCCCTGGCGTAATAGGCGGACTAGCGCCTGTTACGCCGGGGAATGCTTCCTTTAATTGGGAATCAACTGACCAGGAATTGAAATCCAGGGGGGCGACGAACCTCTAGCTAAGGTGAAATAGTATATGAGGAGAAACCTTGTGCATCACGAGTTACTAGGAACATCTAGTATCAGGAAAAAGGTGTAGGAAGAAGCGGTCAACTAGTGTCTTCTGTGGGTTGAATACCGTGCAAGCAGACACGTAAGATTTGCACGAATAAGGGAAGAGGAGTACCATTTCTGGTTGCCAGTGTTGTGCCCTCCTGATATCGCGGTGATGTTCTTTTTACTGGGGGAACCAATGTTTTCGAGGAGGGTGGAGCCTTGGACGAACCCATGGCCAAATTGTTGACTGTGTTGCGGTGGCCGTCTGTCGGCGGAGGGGAAGCAGATCTGAGGCGGCGAAGGACGGCGTAGCGGGAATAGCTCCGGTGCGGTGGATGGTGGCGACGTTGGAGCGGCAGCAGTGAGGTGCAGGACGGCGTGGTTGAACTGGCTCGGGTACGACGCACGTCGGCGTCCTGGAGGTAGCTCGGCGTCAGCTTCAACTACTAGCCGTGGAGGGCATTGCGGTTGCGGTTGCGGTGGATGACGACGTCGGGGTATCGGCTCCGGCGTGATGGAGGAGGGCGGCGGTTGATGGGTGGGATGGGGTGGCAGACGGAGGACACCGGGGTTTCGGGGCTGGTGGAGAGGTAGTTTTGGCGCCCACGGAGTACGAATGGGGAATCGGACACGGGGCAGGGGTGGCGGGGGGAGCTAAGGGGGAACCATGTTTCGGTCTGGGACGCGCTTGTTTTTTTTAACAGATGGGACGCGCTTGTTTGAAATTTGGGGAAAGTACAAACTTTGCCCCCCTCTTAAATTTCGGGCCTACTGCGGGTCGGGGGTAGGACGGTAATCCCAGGTGTCCCAAATAGTGGGCGGGAGCGATTTCGGCCGAGCGAATGTGTGTTTAGGCGGCCACGGAGTATGAATGTTTTTCGGAGGCGGTTGTGTGGTGTCTAGATGAAGTTACAAACCTACCCCGGCTTAGACCTATAGACGTCTGGCCGGTAGGCTTCACGGGTCGGAGTTAGAAAAGTAATTTCCTTCTACCAAACATTGGTCTCACGCGGTTTTGGGTGAGTAGAGGCTCTTTTGGCGCTTGGTTCGAAATTTTGAAACAGAAGCATTCACGTTTAGAGTACTCTTGAACTTTGAGGATTAACCTAAATAGACAACGTTAAATTTGACCTTGTATGTTTGAAAACCTCATTAAATTATGCGCTTCTTTTTGAAATTTTGACACTTGAAAATCCTATAACTACGATTATTTTGGAATGGAGGAGGTAAATTTGAATCTATTTTGTACACGACTATATATGCTATTATGTACAAAAGCAGAGCAAAGATTGGTGCCCCCATAATTTAGGTATGATTTACAAATGCCATGATCTCGAATTCAAATAATTGAATGGACTTCATGTTGAATTCAAATTTTTTAAACCACCTTAAGTTGAATTCAAATGTATGCTAGTTCATCGCTAGCTATTTATAATGTTCATTGTGTAACTTTTGTATGTATAATGTGCTTTACACACACAACATGAACTATACTCACGTTTATATTCGATTGCTAAAGCGATGCATTGTCTGGAGTTCAAAATATTAACTCTGTGGATCAATTATGTCAAATAATAACATAGACATGTTCAAATTCGATAGAATATAGATGTCTGATGGATCAATGACCGTTCCTTACGCGAATTGCAAATATCATGATCCCATCCTAATATTTGGATACAATTTATATTTTTAATCAATGTGTACATCAGTCTTTTACGTGTAGTTTCACTCTCCATAGGCCCCTCCTCACACACACGCTGACTTTCTCTCTCACACATACGCGCACATGGTGTATATCCATCGGTGGTCTCTCACACATGCTCACACACTCTCTCCCGAGGTATCTTTCTCGCAGACATGCTCTCGATATAACCCTCCCTCCCTCTCGCAACCATTTACGTCTGTTTTCACTAACCTTTATCACAAGCACTCTTCCTCTCTCAAGCATACACACGCACAATCCCCATCGACCCTTTCTATATACATAGACCTGCCTGCGTGTCTCCCGCACGCACATTATCTTTAGGCCTGTCTCGCACGCATTGTCTCCACCTCTCTTCCTAATTGATGAGTATGATTCTAGCAGAGCATTCTGTAGGATGCCCCTTAAAGTTAGGTTGGATTAATGGTAATATCAGAGATAAGGGGTTACCTTAGTCCGAGGACCTAGGGTTACAAATCCTAGCCGGCTTTGTTAGTGGACACAGAGTCCTTCACGACTCTGGTATCTTTGTCTTGTACGACTAGTCCTCCATGGGTCTCCCTAAATGCGTCACAGGCCGACCAATGTGGCGCAGGACGGAACCGAACCAAGGGCCTCACCTCGGCCCACCGGACCTCACGCGGTGACACACCCTCTGCCCCCAGGTCTCGTTATCTTCTCACACCCACACATACCAACATAGACACCACACAAAATATTTTCTCCTCGTGCCTCTATCCCCTCCCCCTTGTATATACACACTCAAGGGCATCTCTCGCCGTGACATCCTATTCGTCTCTCTCTCTCTAGACCTCTCTCATTTTTCGTGCTATCTCTCCCACGTGCTCCCCCCCCCCCACTGGCCCCTCTATCCATGCCTCTCTTGAATACGTAATACATACACATACCTCTCTAGGCCCTGCCAAATACGTCAACTACACATTCACACATGTTACATCACGTACCCCATTGATCTAGAAAGCCCTCTCTTCACGTTTATTTCGCATACAACATTCCTTTTGAATAAAACCACACAAAGTGTGGCCAAAAAATTATTTTAGAATTTCTACATATATACAACATTACAAAGTTATATGGAGGAGTATGAACGTTAATTTGCATTGCATGGTGCACCCAATGATATTTATTCCGCACTGTGAATTTTTATACTTTTATACTATATATAAAGTTAGTCATAATAAAGAGAAACGAAGAGCATCTCTCTCTCCATCGCATACACACCCTCTACGCCCCTTTCACGTACGTACACAAACTATCTCCAGGTCCTCTAAAAGTACGCCCTCAGCACATTCACCCATGTTTCATCTTTCTCTCATGATATATATAGTGACGATCATTGTATTTGAAGCGAAAGCACGATATGTACATTGGACTTCAGAATCCACTCATTACGGTCACCATTTATGTTTTGCGGTTATTATACAGTCACGGGCTCACCGTACAACTCTGTATTTGCTCAAGACACGACTAGTTGACCAGTTAAACGCTCCACGTGGCACCTCTAGTGTTGCATCACATTATCTCACTACCATTGGGCCCACCTGTCGGCGTGTATAAGAATGAAAACAAACGATAAAAAAATATCGGACGGTGGTTCGAAGTCATGACCGCGGGCACAGAGGACAAGGTGGCCTTGTATTGGTATGCTGAGCCGTCTGTTTTAACACACAGGAGCTGGTGTGGTGATTATACACACACGCACGCATGGACACGAACTGCATGCACGCAACACTCACACGAACACACGCAGCCACGCACGCACGCAACACTCACATGTACACACACAGCCACGCACGCACGCAACACTCACACGCACACACGCACGCATGCATGCACACACCACACGACCAACACACACTCTCATGCTCAAGTGCTCAACCTACACGTGCATGCGCACACATCAGGCCCTGACAGACACATACACAACCAGGTGGTTCCCGCGCACGGGTTGGAGTCTTGTCGTGCCTGCGTAAATTTGTGTTTATCTCACCTTTTTCCTATGTGAACTGACAGGTGGGACCCACAAGGAACATGGTCAATTTAACCAGTCAACATAGTGCCACGCAAACTATTTGGTCGGTCAACAGAATGCAGTCCGATGCTGAACGGTGAGCAAGTGACCGTATAATCACCACAAAACGTATATAGTGACCGTAATGAGCGTATTCTGAAGTCCGGTGACTGTATTACGCTTTTCGCTTGAAATACACTGGCCGCCCGTGTATTTATCTCTTCTCTCGCTCTCTCTGTGGAGCCGAGTAGGCCAACATGCCAGTGCCTAAATTGGCGCACGCCACCCCATTATTGCTGTACTGGTTTCGTAAGAGCGAACAAGCATTCACGTCTACTGTACAAACTATAGATATGAGTTACAAATGCTATGAAGACGAATACAAATATTTGAATCCACTTTATGCCCAATTTCTCTCTGTAGGCCCTCCAAAAGTACATCTCTACATGTTCTCGCATGTTACATCTAACAACTATGCAATACAGCACTACTACTACTACACTCTAACACAATAAATCATATGTGTTTTTAGTTTTATTAGATCTCATATTGTTACTTAATTATTCAGTTTGCATACATTAAAATTGCCTTTGAAATGTATGGCTAGTATCATCTACTGCGCGGAAAAAATCCCGCCCTTGCCTGTTTAATCGGGTTTGTATCGATGGATCGTGCGAAACAGCAAAACTATAGTAGTACTACAGTAGGCCGCCGTGTCATGCACTCCTTCGTCGTAAGAGTGGAGCG
Organism: Thinopyrum elongatum; assembly: GCA_011799875.1. Taxonomy (NCBI): domain Eukaryota; kingdom Viridiplantae; phylum Streptophyta; class Magnoliopsida; order Poales; family Poaceae; genus Thinopyrum; species Thinopyrum elongatum. The sequence continues at coordinate 151,465,474 of CM022302.1, read as the reverse complement.
CTCGCTTTCATAAATGTTCTAGTCCCTTTCGCCGACATGTGGGACATCAAGCAACCGGGTCCACGTGCCATACCGAAATAACAGTGCAGAGCAGCAGGGGTGAAGCACCCCAGTCATGGCACCGGCGTAGTAATGAGCAATGAGGCGTCAAATCACAAAGCTGCACCTTTCCCGTAGTTAAGTTGGAGGGACGAAGTAATGCTAAAAAAAGAAGTTGGAGGGACGAAGCAACCATCATTTCACTCGTTGCTGAATCTGCTTCTCCCTCATCTTCTTCAAGTTAACCACGTGTTGCTTCTGCCGTTGTTCTGCCTCATGTGGGACGTGGATCGGCTTGGTAAAGCACTGACACGTGGGACCGCATGTTAGCAAACCGCCAGGCCAACGTCCTCTAAAAATAAGAAACCTCCCCCGCCTTCCGCGCGGCAAAATCACCTCCTTTTTACTAATCTTGATACTATAATTTTTTAGATCAATATAATCGAGATTTGTATAGATAGCACACAGGAGCAAAACCAAGTGGTACGGTTAAGGGCATCCACAATGTGTAGCCAAATGTGAAAATAGCTTTTGGCATCGATGGGAACCATTGTGGACGGTGCTGCCAAAGCAAAAAATATGGAACCGAAGCTCCCTAATTGATTGATTGAACGAATAGAAAAATGCAACCTCTCTTCTCTTTCTCCCGTGCTTGGACGCATGTACAGTATAGAGCACAGAGTCTACTCCCCTGTCCCTTCTATCACAAATCACAAAGCAGTGAGGCATCAAATCACAAAGCATGGAGGAAGCAACCATCATTTCACTCTTCGCTGACTCCGCTTCTCCATTGTCTTCTTCGAGAAACCACCTTACCGCACTAAGCTGGACGAACGACGCTATTGTGTAGTACTAGTACATTTACACGTCCTTTGGTTCAACGGACTTCCTGGATGCAAAGAAGGTGGTTATCTCGACTTGCAGGCGGCACTTGCGAATGACTTACCGTGGTCTCCCTCAACGGTGTGCTCCGTCGAACGCACTTCGCCAAACCACAATGTTCGAGATATCGTCTACATCACCGCAATGGGGAAGGAAGTCAAATAGTGACTACCTCCATTTTTTCTTGTATACAAGGCCAGTATCAAAATTACAATTTGCAGAAGGCCACTAACACTAATCAAGGAAAAATTGATGGGGTTTGCCTCGTACTAGCAACCAAGGACATTAATATACCCTTCCATGCATGCGGAAGTGAGAAGGTTGGTTTGCATGGCACTGCATTAATCAAGCAATAAGGAGTGAGATGGTTAGCTCTTTGGGCATTGGAGAAAAAATACGCATTAATTGACACGTCAAACGAGGATTTGTATCGATAAATCCCGTGAAGGAAAACCCCGCCTTTCTTTTTTAACACAAGTAGTATGTACGTAATTGTATCCTGTTTGGGTCTAGGCCTTGCATTGCCATACTTCGCCACACATTTTTGCCAAGCTTGCCTAAATTTTTCAAAATGAAAAGGAGGTACACTTGTGCACGGCTGTCGCGGTCGCACCGCACCCTCACACAGTCGCTCCTGCACGCCGCAAACCCAACCAAAGGAACGCACCCTCACTGACACGTGCTACCGCATGTGATCAAACCAAACTCAGCCATCCTACCGCTGACACATAATTTTTGTTCATACAGTATGTTTATCCAACTGCATGTTGGGGAAGATCCATACGGCCCGTGCGGTGGTCTGTTGGGGAAGAAGAAGAGGTGAGGAAGAAGAAGGGTTAGGAGACGTAGGATATTCATCCAACCGCCTGAAATGGTCGACTGACCCAAATGATGAAAGTCAGGAGACTTGCATAAATATATGTTTTTACACAACAAAAGATCCCTAAAAACAACAACATAAAGAAAAACTATCACTGCTCGCGGAACGAGACGGCCTCGTCGTCTTTGGCTGCCGGCGCGAACCAGCCGTAGCTGCCGACGTGTGTCTCCGCACCATGGTTGTCCTCGGTGTAACACCCCCGGTGATTAGCAACAGTAATCACTTTTGATAATGACATGTTAGCATGATCAACAGTGCATAATCATCATTAGCATCATATTGCATTTCAACTCCTAAGTCAAATTCAAATTTAAATGAAAGTGGAATATGAAAGTTGTCCAACATAGGAGCTAAAATGTCAGATAAATAACAAATATTCCAGAGGCTATTCTAAAATTGAAACCAACATCATTGGAATTGGATAAGTGACTCGAACAACCTCAAACCGTGGATAAAGATAATATTTAGTAACCATTTATTAAATCTGAAATAAATATGGAATTATGTTTTGCCCAAACTAATTTTAGGTGTTAGGGAATAATGCACTGGTATTTATGAAATAGGTCACACTTTTTACAAAACCCATTTGGGGCCTAAACATTTAACAGTGGAGAAAAGAGAATAAGGAAAAGGAAAAGAAACAGAAAAGGATAAAGAAACCCCCCCCCCCCCCCGCCTCGCCACGGCCCAGCAAGCCACCCCGCCAGGCCGGCCCAGCCGGCGCCTACTTAGCCACCCCCCCACCCAAACCCTAGCCCTACCCCCGATCCCCCCCTCTCCCTCGCTTTCTCCTCCCCCCCCCATCTGGATCGGATCTCCCGATCCCGTCCGCCCGCGCTCGCCGACGCCGTCCCGTCGCCGCTCCCCCTCGTCAGCCCCCACCTCCCGATCCAGATCGGGATCGGGATCGCGGGAACGGCCCCGTCGCCGACGCCGCTCGCCTGTCGCCGTTGGACGCCGCCGCCCGAGCCCGCGCCTCCCCGCCGGCCTGCACCTCGTCTCGTCGCCGTCGTCCCCGTCGACCCCCCGACCCCCCGCGCCCGTCCCTACGAGCACGGTGAGCGCTCGGCCTCTCCCCCCTCTCTGCTCCCGCACCTCGCCGCGCGCACCCGCCCCCCGTCCGCCGCTCCGCCCCGCGCTCGCCGGCTCGCGCACGCGCCGCTCGCACCGCAGGCCCTCGCCGGCCTCGCACACGCGCGCGCGTGCCCTGCCTCGCTACTGCTCGCGGATCTGGCCCCGCTTCGCCTCCGCGCGACCGCCGCCCGCTGCCGCTCCAGCCCCCGCACCGCGCCCGCGGCCGCTCCAGCCACCGCGCCGCCGCCCCGCCTCCGGCCCCGCGTGCGCTCTCCTGCTCCCGCGCTTCGCCTCGCCCCCCTACCGCCCTCGCCCTCCCGTGCGTCCCCTTTGGGCACCGGACATGTCCGGTCCCAAAAGGGCACGCCCCACGTGTCCGCCTCTGGGCCACTGCCCAGTGGGGCCCGAACCCCCCCTGTGACGCTGACAAATGGGGCCCACCCCCCTAAAAACGATTTAAAAAGAATAGAAAATAAAAATGAAATAAATAAAATAATTAATTAAATAATTAATTAGTTAATTAATTATTTATTAATCCTGATTAGGTTAATCTAATTAACTAATTAGTGTTAATTAATCAGTAATTAAATTAATTAAACCTATTAACCTAACAGCCTATGACAGTGGACCCACCCTGTCAGGTGGCTGCTGACGTCAGCATGATGTCATGCTGACGTCATCAATCACTGTTTCGGATAATGTTGAATTAAATAATTAATTAAATTTCAGAAATTAATAAAAACTTTAGAAAATCATATCTTTTAAACCGTAACTCCGATGAAAATACTTTGTACATGAAACTTGCTCAGAACGACGATACGAACCCGGATACGCCCTCTGTATTCCCGTCAGATGCCCGCAACTATAAGAACGTTGAACAATTAGACCGATTTCGATAAATGAATAGTGCCCAACTTTAATTAAATAAATCCAAATAAATTCCTAAATTAACTAAATCGTTTAGTTAGGCAGTAGAACACCCCGGCATATCATTTAGGCATGTCATACATATTGTTTGCATTATTGCCGTGAATTTATTGTTTCTCTCCCCCTCCTTCTCTCTCGATAGACGCCGAGACCGACGACGCTGCACCAGGTTACGACTACTCTACCGACGAGCAGCCCGTTGACGACCTCCCTCTCTTGCCAGAGCAACCAGGCAAGCCCCCCCCTTGAGCATTCCAGATATTGCCCATTCTATTCTCCTGCTTGCATTAGATTTCGCTACTGTTAATGTATGCTCCTATTCTGATGCATAGCCTGCTGTTGTAACCTGTTCATTGCTATCTTACCTGCCTATGATAAACTGTTTAGTATAGGTTGGTATGACCCATCTGTGACCCCACCACCTTACCTTGCCGCCCCTGCTTGTTCATCAACGACTCGATCAACGTGATCGTCGATCAGAGACAGACGCCTCACTTCACACCCCCCTTAGTTGTACGACTCTGCGTAGTAACTATCGAGTGCCGAGGGTGATACCTCGTAACGCACTCCTGATGAATACTCTGCAGCATAGCTGTACGATCGTGGTCATCGAGGGTGATTCCTCCTTCTCCATTTCCGATACGACTCTGTCGTGCAACCCCTCAGTGTGAACCTCGAGGGTGATACCTCTTACGTTCACCCTGATGATTATGACCACACGGTTACTTGACCTTTTTCACAGGCGGGTCCACCCTGGTGGGTACCCGCTGGGGATCTATGATTTCGGGTGTGCCGGAAGGGCACTCGAGTGTGACATTGTGGCGGAGCATCAGAGACTCTGATTGTCTCCGCTTGATACTAATTGAGCCTATTGGATTTGGGTGTGTGATCTGAGTGGGTCGACGTGCCCTATACGCACTACCACCACGCGGGATAATGGTTATGGGGCCCTCTGCGATGTACGTTTCGCCGAAAGCTTATCAGACGTCACGATTCACCGTGCGGGCTGATCGTCGGGATTGGGCTGGATACTTCACTGGCGAGTTCAGTGTCGCGCCTGCACCCCGGCCAGCCACGCAACGCGCAGGGTGCCCAGGGCGATGGCCCGAGACCCCTGGGTGCATAGGTTAGTCCGGCGTGCTGACCTCTCTGCTGAGCCTAGGTAGAGCGCTGCTTCGTGTTGATCTTCCAAGGACGGGCATTACCCAGCAAGTATGTCCGACCAGAGTTGATCGAGCATGTTGGGTAACAGTAGTGCACCCCTGCAGGGATGAATCTTCTATCGATAGCCGGTCCTACGGTAAAGGACGCTCAGTTTGTGTATCCCGATCTACCTACTTAAACTGGATACTTGTTACTTAATTGAAGCTTCGGGATTACTTTCTCGCTGGGAGTCGAGGAAGGATCTTTGAGCTGTACTTCAACATGTTTGCTAAATAAAATTGCTGTTCTACTCTCTTCTACTGCTGCAAGATGATGGCTTTGAGAAGATGTTTGAAGATGCTAGTCTTCGATAGGACTAGGCCTTCCTCTCTATTCTGGCATTTCTGCAGCCCAGTCCACATATACAGCCTTTTCTCCATTGATAATGTTGCATATGTAGTATAGATCCTTGCTTGCTGAGTACTTCGGATGAGTACTCACGGTTGCTTTATTTTCTCTTTTCCCCCATATACCCCACCTTGATGATACACCAGACGATGGAGTCCAGGAGCCAGACGCCACCACCGGAGCCTACTACCAGGCGGGTCCAGAGGGCACGTACTACTGGATCGAGCCAGCTGACCAGGAGTAGGATCGGAGGCTCCCAGGCAGGAGGCCAACGCCTTTCGATCTAGTGTCGCTGTTTGAGCTAGCCTTCTTAAGGCAGAACTTGTCTAACTATGTCTGTACCCAGATATTATTTGTATGACTGACTTATGTATTCGGATCTTCGGATCCCTGGTCTGTAATATTGTGGACCTCCGTTTAATTGTGTTTAGAGTTGTGTTGTGATATCTTCCCGTGAGTCCCTGGGCTTGATCGTACACGTTTGCGTGTATGATTAGTGTACGATTGAACCGGGGGCGTCACAAGTTGGTATCAGAGCCGACTGCCTGTAGGAAGCCCCCTTCCAATTCCTTGGCCGAAGTTGAGTCTAGAAACCGAGAAACTAATTTACTAACTTGGCTGTGTGGCTTACGGGCCCACGTCGCCAACTGGGTGGTATTAGGATCTTTTATTCCTCGTCTATACTCTGGGACTCTAATATCTCTTCTATTCGGGTTAAATAAAATTTTACTAACGCCGACACTTAGGATCTCGTAAATCCCGTCTACCCGGAGAGCTGGATATCTGTGCGATTTCCCTGTCGTTGATCTGATTAGTCTGATAATCATTTTCCTTTCCATTGTTTTGTTTAACCTTTCTCTCCGAGTTGTGTTAAACTTCTCGTTGTCATTTGACAAAGCTGAATTTCCTCTGTTTCAGATGGACCGTTTGTTTCCACCGCGTCCTACGACACAGCTTGTGCTTCGCACTTGGGCTCGTGATGCCCCTGGTTTTCCAGCTGTCCTGATCGCTCTCATGACCAGACTTGGCTACCGCTGGTACCCTGAGTACATGGTTTACGAGGATTACCGCGAGTTTAATCAGGAGCAGTACCATGCTGATGTTCGTATCTATGATCGGCAGAATGACTCAGACACCGAGCTGCACCTTTTCCACGGTATCGGCGTGACGATTGAGATGGCAGTACATGATGCCGCCTACTCTGCTGTCGCACGTCTTCGAGGACAGTTCAGTGGTATCTTGGATGACTCTGAGTTCCGATACATTCCGTATGCCCCTGCTGGAGATGCTACCGGATACTACACAGCCATCTGTGCCCCGTACGAGCCTCGCCGATATGACCACCGCGTTCTGATTCAGTGCACTCAGGCTCTGGATCGCACTGTTCGGGCTCTTGCCGTCGAGTTGGTTGCCACTCGAGCACGTCTCTACGATGCTATGACGCAGTTGATGCCCGCTGTTCGTGCAGGGATACATCCGGAGCACATCCTTTACCCGCGCAGGACTCAGATGTATGCTGGTATTGACTGGCCTGCTGTTGGAGGTCACACACCTGCACGTGGACCTCTTCTTACAGTTCGGGACCGGGTTCTGCATCAGAGTGCACATGGAGCACAGGATCCTTCCGCGACGAATATTCGTCGTCCGCACTCGCAGTTAGCCCCTGTGCCGCAAACCAGGCCACCAGGCTAAAGACTGCCGCCAGACTCAGAATCAGTTAGATTTTCCTCGTGCTGGCCGTGGATATGGCCGTGGCAACAATCAGACCCGCAACTATAATACTGGGTCTGCTTCACGTGGTCGTGGTCAAGCTTACAACATTGACATTGAAGAAGTCCAGGATCAACCTGCTACTGTGATGGGTACCCTTCTTGTTAACTCAGTACCTGCTTCTGTATTATTTGATTCAGGAGCATCGCATTCATTCATGTCTGAAGCATTGCATTATCTCATGACATTGCATTCGAAAAGATGAACCTGCCAATAGTTGTCCGTACCCCTGGAGGCCAATGTCAAACCACTATGATGGCACATAATGTCCCTGTTGAAATCGAGGAATTTGAATTCCTAGCTTCCCCTATTATCCTGAAGTCTTCCACCATAGACCTCATACTCGGAATGGATTGGTTGAAAGCTCACATTGCTTCGATCAATTGTGCCACTAAAATTATCCAACTTCTTCACCCCTCCGATGAGATAGTGAACTACACTGCCCGAATTACTCGAGACGCTGAAGCTGAGGTATATGTTATGAATGCTTTGAACGCCTCACCTCTGGAAGGGATCGAGAACGTTCCTGTCGTTCGAGATTTTCCAGACGTCTTTCCAGAAGAACTTCCAGGAATACCCCCGGCTAGAGCTGTCGAGTTCGTCATCGACTTGAAGCCTGGCACCGTTCCTATTGCCAAGCGACCTTATAAGATGCCTCCGCATCACCTTCTTGAGCTTAAGGAAGAAATTGACAAGTCACTTAAGAGTGGTTTCATCCGCCCCAGTTCCTCTGCTTGGGGAGCACCTTCACTCTTCGTTAAGAAGAAGGATGGAACTAACCGATTGGTTCAGGATTACCGGCCCATTAACCAAGCCACAATCCAGAATAAATACCCACTGCCCCGGATCAATGATCTTTATGATCAACTCGCTGGATCATCGGTGTTCTCTAAACTCGACTTGAGGTTGGGTTATCACCAGATCCGTGTCCGTGAAGAGGACATTCCCAAGACTGCATTTGTCACTCGTTATGGCTCCTATGAATACACCGTCATGTCATTTGGCCTAACGAATGCCCCAGCTACGTTCTCCCGTCTGATGAATTATATATTCATGGATTACCTCGACAAATTCGTCGTGGTATATCTAGATGATATTCTGGTCTATTCTAAGAATAAAGAGGAACATGCTGAACATCTCTGCCTTGTTCTAGAAAGGCTCCGAGAACACCAGTTGTATGCCAAGTATTCCAAATGCGAATTTTGGCTTCCGGAAGTAACTTACCTTGGACATGTGATTTCCAAGGATGGGATTGCTGTTAACCCCGAACGAGTTCAGGCTATTCTCGACTGGACTCCCCCAAAGAATGTTAAGCAAGTCAGAAGTTTTCTCGGACTCGCTAGTTATTGCCGTCGATTCGTTGAGAACTTTTCCAAGATTGCAAAACCATTGACATATCTGCTTCACAAAGGTGTTAAATTTGAGTGGACAGAAAAATGTCAAGAAAGCTTTCAGACACTAAAATATAAATTGACATCTGCCCCAGTACTAGCACCCCCGGATTCCCAAAAGGATTTCGTGATATACTGTGATGCATCTCGTCAAGGATTAGGCTGTGTCCTAATGCAAGAGCGCAAAGTGATTGCTTATGCCTCCCGACAATTGCGTCCTCATGAAGAAAATTATCCCGTGCATGATCTTGAACTTTCTGTGGTTATCTATGCCTTGAAGCTATGGCGACATTACCTTCTCGGTAACCGTTGCGAGATATACACGGATCACCAAAGCTTGAAGTATTTATATACTCAACCAGATCTGAACCTTCGTCAACAAAGATGGCTCGAAACAATTGCCGATTATGATATGAATATTTCATATACCCCCGGCAAGGCTAATGTAATGGCCGATGCTTTGAGTCGCAAGTCCTATAGCAACAATCTTATGGTTCAAGAAACACAACCTCTTCTCCATGAAGAGCTTTGCAAGTTGAACCTCCATATTGTCCCACAGGGTTATCTCAATACCCTGGTTGTCGAACCAGATTTAGAACACGGCATTAAGGTTATGCAAAGGTATGACACTGAAGTTGAAAAGATCAAGCGATACCTCGAGAAAGGAAAGCCGTCGGAATTCCATCTTGATGCAGATGGGATCCTATTTTTCCAACACCGTCTCTTCGTACCCAAGTTCAAGAATGAGAGGGAAAACGTTATGAAGGAAGCTCATGACACTCCCTTGTCCATTCACCCTGGTAGCACAAAGATGTACCGTGACATTTGTCAGAGATACTGGTGGCCTAATATGAAGCGAGACATTGCTCGTTATGTTTCTGAGTGTGACGTTTGCCGCCGCGTTAAAGCAGAACATCAAAGGCCCGCAGGAACTCTGCAACCCCTGGAAATTCCTGAATGGAAATGGGACAAGGTCCAAATGGATTTCATTACTGGTTTTCCCAAATCCCAGAAGGGTAATGATGCTATATTTGTCGTCATTGACCGATTCTCTAAGGTTGCCCACTTTCTGCCAGTTAAAGAGACAATCACTGCTAGCCAGTTAGCAGACTTGTATGTTTCCCGAATTGTGTCACTCCACGGTGTTCCGTTGGAGATTAGTTCTGATCGTGGCAGCCTCTTCACCTCGAGATTCTGGAATAGTTTCCAAGAAGCTATGGGAACTCATCTGTCTTTCAGCACCGCTTTTCACCCTCAGTCACAGGGTCAAGTTGAACGAGTTAATCAAGTGCTCGAAGATATGCTTCGAGCTTGCGTCATCTCCTTCGGTAAGAAATGGGAGGAATCCCTCCCGTATGCCGAATTCTCTTACAACAATAGCTATCAAGCTAGTCTGAAGATGGCACCGTTTGAAGTTCTATACGGACGTAAGTGTCGAACCCCTCTGAATTGGTCAGAAACTGGGGAACGCTCACTCGTCGGACCGGACATTATTCGGCAAGCTGAAGAACAAGTCCGCATTGTTCGTGAACATTTGAAATCTGCTCAGTCTCGTCAGAAGAGCAACTATGACCGAAAGCACCAGGAAATAGTCTATCAACCTGGCGAGCAAGCTTACCTCCGCGTCACTCCGTTGAAAGGCACTCATCGGTTCGGAATCAAAGGCAAGTTAGCCCCTCGCTACATTGGCCCGTTCCGTATTCTTGCCCGTCGAGGAGAAGTGGCATATCAGTTGCAATTGCCGCCAAACCTTTCTCAAGTACATGACGTCTTTCATGTATCCCAACTCCGCCGCTGCTTCAAGGATCCTATTCGAGCTGTGGATCATGAAGTGCTTGAATTACGGGAAGATCTGTCATATCCAGAATATCCCATCCGTATTCTTGATCAAGCTGAGCGTCGAACACGTCAAAAGTCAATCAAGTTCCTCAAGGTTCAGTGGTCAAATCATTCTGAAGATGAAGCCACTTGGGAACGCGAGGATCGTCTTCGCGAAGAATATCCCTCTTTCTTTCAGTCTTCCTCTTAATTCTCGGGACGAGAATTCTTAATAGATGAGGAGAGTTGTAACACCCCCGGTGATTAGCAACAGTAATCACTTTTGATAATGACATGTTAGCATGATCAACAGTGCATAATCATCATTAGCATCACATTGCATTTCAACTCCTAAGTCAAATTCAAAAATTTAAATGAAAGTGGAATATGAAAGTTGTCCAACATAGGAGCTAAAATGTCAGATATATAGCAAATATTCCAGAGGCTATTCTAAAATTGAAACCAACATCATTGGAATTGGATAAGTGACTCGAACAACCTCAAACAGTGGATAAAGATAATATTTAATAACCATTTATTGAATCTGAAATAAATATGGAATTATGTTTTGTCCAAACTAATTTTAGGTGTTAGGGAATAATGCACTGGTATTTATGAAATAGGTCACACTTTTTACAAAAGCCATTTGGGGCCTAAACATTTAACAGTGGAGAAAAGAGAATAAAGAAAAAGGAAAAGAAACAGAAAAGGAAAAAAGAGCAACGCCCCCCCCGGCCCAACTGGGCCGAAGCCCAGCCGGCCGGCCCACCTGCGTCGCCCCTGGCCTATAAGGCCCCCGGCCAAACCCTAGCCTCACCGACACCCCCTCCTCACTCGTTCGCCCCCCCCGATCCAGAAACTGGATCGGGCCGACGCCGCTCGCCGACGCCACCCCGCTCCCGCGCCGATCGGCCAGCGCCGACGCCGCCGCCACGCCGACGTCGCCCTGTCCTCTCCTCTTCCCCGACCAGCCGCCTATCGCTCGGTCGCCCCCTCCCTCGACTGGATCTGGATCGGGGCAAACCCCCGATCCCGTCGCCCGACGCCGCGACGACCTCGCCGCCGCCCGGGGCCCGCGCCTCCCCGCCGGCCTGCACCTCGTCTCCGTCGCCGTCGTCCCCGTCGACCGCCCCGACCCCCCCCGCTGCCCCGTCCCTACGAGCACGGTGAGGCCCCAGGCCTCCCCCTCTCTGCTCCCGCACCTCGCCGCGCGCACCGCGCCCCCGTGCCGCCGCTCCGCCCGCGCTCGCCGGCTCGCGCACGCGCCCGCGCGCACCGCAGCCTCGCCGGGCCTCGCACACGCGCGCGCGTGCCCTGCCTCGCTACTGCTCGCGGATCTGGCCCCGCTTCGCCTCCGCGCGACCGCCGCCCGCTGCCGCTCCAGCCACCGCACCGCCGCCCGCGGCCGCTCCAGCCACCGCGCCGCCGCCCCGCCTCCGGCCCCGCGTGCGCTCGCCTGCGCCCGCGCTTCGCCGCGCCCCCGACCGCCCGCGCCCGCCCGTGCGTCCCCTTTGGGCACCGGACATGTCCGGTCCCAAAAGGGGCACGCCCCGGACGTGTCCGCCCCTGGGCCACTGCCCAGTGGGGCCCGAACCCCCCCTGTGACGCTGACAAATGGGGCCCACCCCCTAAAAACGATTTAAAAGAAATAGAAAATAAAAATAGAAATAAATAAAATAATTAATTAAATAATTAATTAGTTAATTAATTAGTTAATTAATCCTGAGTAGGTTAATCTAATTAACTAATTAGTGTTAATTAATCAGTAATTAAATTAATTAAACCTAATTAACCTAACAGCCTATGACAGGTGGGACCCACCCTGTCAGGTGGCTGCTGACGTCAGCATGATGTCATGCTGACGTCATCAATCACTGTTTCGGATAATGTTGAATTAAATAATTAATTAAATTTCAGAAATTAATAAAAACTTTAGAAAATCATATCTTTTAAACCGTAACTCCGATGAAAATACTTTGTACATGAAACTTGCTCAGAACGACGATACGAACCCGGATACGCCCTCTGTATTCCCGTCAGATGCCCGCAACTATAAGAACGTTGAACAATTAGACCGATTTCGATAAATGAATAGTGCCCAACTTTAATTAAATAAATCCAAATAAATTCCTAAATTAACTAAATCGTTTAGTTAGGCAGTAGAACACCCCGGCATATCATTTAGGCATGTCATACATATTGTTTGCATTATTGCCGTGAATTTATTGTTTCTCTCCCCCTCCTTCTCTCTCGATAGACGCCGAGACCGACGACGCTGCACCAGGTTACGACTACTCTACCGACGAGCAGCCCGTTGACGACCTCCCTCTCTTGCCAGAGCAACTAGGCAAGCCCCCCCCTTGAGCATTCCAGATATCGCCCATTCTATTCTCCTGCTTGCATTAGATTTCGCTACTGTTAATGTATGCTCCTATTCTGATGCATAGCCTGCTGTTGTAACCTGTTCATTGCTATCTTACCTGCCTATGATAAACTGTTTAGTATAGGTTGGTATGACCCATCTGTGACCCCACCACCTTACCTTGCCGCCCCTGCTTGTTCATCAACGACTCGATCAACGTGATCGTCGATCAGAGACAGACGCCTCACTTCACACCCCCCTTAGTTGTACGACTCTGCGTAGTAACTATCGAGTGCCGAGGGTGATACCTCGTAACGCACTCCTGATGAATACTCTGCAGCATAGCTGTACGATCGTGGTCATCGAGGGTGATTCCTCCTTCTCCATGTCCGATACGCCTCTGTCGTGCAACCCCTCAGTGTGAACCTCGAGGGTGATACCTCTTACGTTCACTCTGATGATTATGACCACACGGTTACTTGACCTTTTTCACAGGCGGGTCCACCCTGGTGGGTACCCGCTGGGGATCTATGATTTCGGGTGTGCCGGAAGGGCACTCGAGTGTGACATTGTGGCGGAGCATCAGAGACTCTGATTGTCTCCGCTTGATACTAATTGAGCCTATTGGATTTGGGTGTGTGATCTGAGTGGGTCGACGTGCCCTATACGCACTACCACCACGCGGGATAATGGTTATGGGGCCCTCTGCGATGTACGTTTCGCCGAAAGCTTATCAGACGTCACGATTCACCGTGCGGGCTGATCGTCGGGATTGGGCTGGATACTTCACTGGCGAGTTCAGTGTCGCGCCTGCACCCCGGCCAGCCACGCAACGCGCAGGGTGCCCAGGGCGATGGCCCGAGACCCCTGGGTGCATAGGTTAGTCCGGCGTGCTGACCTCTCTGTTGAGCCTAGGTAGAGCGCTGCTTCGTGTTGATCTTCCGAGGACGGGCATTACCCAGCAAGTATGTCCGGCAAGAGTTGATCGAGCGTGTTGGGTAACAGTAGTGCACCCCTGCAGGGATGAATCTTCTATCGATAGCCGGTCCTACGGTAAAGGACGCTCAGTTTGTGTATCCCGATCTACCTACTTAAACTGGATACTTGTTACTTAATTGAAGCTTCGGGATTACTTTCTCGCTGGGAGTCGAGGAAGGATCTTTGAGCTGTACTTCAACATGTTTGCTAAATAAAATTGCTGTTCTACTCTCTTCTACTGCTGCAAGATGATGGCTTTGAGAAGATGTTTGAAGATGCTAGTCTTCGATAGGACTAGGCCTTCCTCTCTATTCTGGCATTTCTGCAGCCCAGTCCACATATACAGCCTTTTCTCCATTGATAATGTTGCATATGTAGTATAGATCCTTGCTTGCTGAGTACTTCGGATGAGTACTCACGGTTGCTTTATTTTCTCTTTTCCCCCATATACCCCACCTTGATGATACACCAGACGATGGAGTCCAGGAGCCAGACGCCACCACCGGAGCCTACTACCAGGCGGGTCCAGAGGGCACGTACTACTGGATCGAGCCAGCTGACCAGGAGTAGGATCGGAGGCTCCCAGGCAGGAGGCCAACGCCTTTCGATCTAGTGTCGCTGTTTGAGCTAGCCTTCTTAAGGCAGAACTTGTCTAACTATGTCTGTACCCAGATATTATTTGTATGACCGACTTATGTATTCGGATCTTCGGATCCCTGGTCTGTAATATTGTGGACCTCCGTTTAATTGTGTTTAGAGTTGTGTTGTGATATCTTCCCGTGAGTCCCTGGGCTTGATCGTACACGTTTGCGTGTATGATTAGTGTACGATTGAACCGGGGGCGTCACACTCGGCCTCCAGCTACTCGTTCACGCGGAGCGTGCGGGCGCTCTGCACGGACGCGAGCACTGCTCGGTTCAAGTCCAGGACGTCCGATTCCGCCTGCAGGAGGGCCTCGATGGCAGCGGCATCCGCGCCCTCCGCGTCGAGTTGAGCCTCCGCCGCCCTGTTCAAGTCCAGGACGTCCGGTTCTGCATGTAGGAGGGCCTCGATGGCAGCGGCATCCGCACGCTCCACGTCAAGTTGAGCCTCCGCCGCCCGGTTCACATCCACGACATCCAGTTTCGCCTGCAAGAGGGCCTCGATGACAGCGGCATCCACGCGCTCCGCGTCGAGTTGAGCCTCCGCCTCCCGGTCCTCCTTTAGGATCGCCAGGTTGAACCACTGGTCCGCCTGCACCATGGGGGACCCGAACGCCGGCACGAAGTCGACGTCCATCGTATCATACACATCGGGGGCCTTCTGTGCCGCGACCTCCGCCATGAACATTGGATCGGCTTCCTCCTCCTCGGAGCTTGGCTTCAGAGAACTCAGGGATTGGCCCGCCGCAAAGCGAGCTTGGGAACGAAGGTCTGTGGCGCCGACCGCCGCTGCGATTTCTGCGCAGCGCTCCGGCGTCAGCATCTTGTAGTACGTGATCTTGCGGCGCACCATGGCTTTCCGGCGAACTAGGGGACGGTTGATGCGGGCTAGGGGATCGAAAGGTGGGGGAATGGGCTGGAGAGGAGGTGTGGTTTTGGGTCAGTGGTGACCGGCCGGCAAGTAGCTGGCGTAGGCCGAGCAGCGAAGGTTCTGGTGGGAATAGTGGTTCTGGTGACGACCGATTAATCGGTTTTGACTGTGCGGAGTTTGCAATGCCGGAGGGTTGGAGCCTGGAGAGTTGTGGGATGGGATGGGACCAAAGTTTTGGAGTTTCACGTGGCAGACGTCCGGACCTCCCCACTGTTCCTGTCGACGACGAGGCGGTGACTTCGTAAATCTCAACATGACTAGCAAGATGCCCGTGCATTGCACGAAACATCAGTATGCATTTTTCTATGATATCTCAAGAATTTCATCGAAAAATGGTATCTCGAGAATTTCATCGAAAAATGATATCTCGATAAAGATGAGAGATAAGGTGAGGAGGAGTGGGTTGCGGTGTTGATTGGTGGTCGGACTTAGCGGAGGCATGGGGATGGACGACGCCGGCAGCAGCCACCATGCCAGATTGTTCTAGAGGCTTCCTTTTTTAATTACTCAACAATGAATTTGTGGGAGATAAGGATGAACGATAGAGGTGCGGGTATCCTTTTGCAAAATTGCCATAGTTTGCTTTCTATCCGTCAGATATAGATCGGACGGTCTATATTGCAAGATGGCAGGCACACCATCATCACCGAGAGTAGAGATAGAGGTATGACGGCTCAGTCTCTCGAAGGTGCTCATAGGGGTAGGGTGTGCGTGTGTGCGTTCATAGGGGTGAGTGTATGCGCGCATGTATGAGCACTTGCGTCTGTACTGTGTTAAAAAAGGAGTACTCGAAGTATGCAAGTTCATAAGGAACGGACGGTGTACATCACTCTTGTCGCGTTCGCGTTGCACCCCGGCACGCTGGACCCTCCATGTCGCTCACCGAATGGAACGCGCTTCGTCTTGCGTTTTCGCTCGCTTGTGGGACCGCGGTTGAGAGCAAACCGACGTCCCTCCCCCTCCCCCGCCCGCATCATTTATACTACTAGAAGAGAGAGAGGTTGGCCGAGTGTTTCCCTCCGTTTTATGTGGAGTAAATAAAAAACAGAGGGAGTATACTACTAGTACTATGAGCACTGCATACTCTACTACAGATGTTGTCAATACTCCACTAGTACTACAACTTCTACTACTATTGGACAGGGAGCTTAAAAAAGTTACTATTGGACTGGCTATACATGGCGAAATCCTAGTAGGAAGAGCATGCGCGAGAGCAAGCACATTCACGTGTTTGAAAACAAATTGGAAACCATCTCTGTTTGAATACAAATCTAGCAGTACGCACGAATCTAACAATATTGATTGGGTGCTGTTGAATTTTGATACTTTTTTCTGTAAGTTTGATCAAAGTAGAGATACTTTGACTACACATAAAATTATATGTAAACTAGAGAGGATCGGAGGGAGTATATTGTACGTTCAAAAGCGAAACGAACATTGAATAACCTTTATATATGATTTGCTGATGCTATGATCACCGGTTCAAAATTTTGAATCCGCCTTAGGTATCACACATGCACCCACTCGTTCTCTCTCGGTTTCATCTCGGGGTCTGGAGATCGATTGAAAGAGGACTAGGGTGGGTACAGTATGTTCGTTACGCTTTTGAACGTACAATATACTCCCTCCGATCCACACAGACCCCCCGGGTCATTTCTATCATAGAAACACACCAAACCTTTATCTCCTTGCACGACACGCACTTGATCTCTCAACATCAATCGATCTCGTCAAGATGTGTCGGGGCATGAACCGAATGGGATGTCAAAACTAAGATGGGAAGCGAGACGTAGTGGAGGCAAAGTGAAACTTTAAACGAACCGTTTGTCTGTATGCATGTCGGACAAATTACAACATTGGAAATACAAGCATGGTCTAGGCCCACATGCGAATGATACTCGGTGGAATGTTCAAATGAGGCATGCGGGAGGATGGACTTGACCGGAGGGCGGCATGATCGATGGAGAAGAGGATTGGAGAGGAATGAGAAATAAGCAACGCCACGTGATTATACTTGAACGGCTCAAATAAACATAAAGTTGTCTCGTTTTCCCTTCCGTCTTGGTCATGGAGTAAGATACTCCCTCCGTTTTTATTTACTCTGCATATTTGGTTTGACTGAAGTCAAACTTCATAAAATTTGACCAAATTTATAGAAAAAATATGAACATTTACAATAGCAAATCTATATGATGTGAAAGTATATTTAATAATGAATCTAATGGTATTGATTTGTTATTGTATATGTTATTATTTCTGTCTATAAACTTTGTCAAAGTTTACAAAGTTTGACTTTGAGCAAAGCTAAAATGCGGAGTAAATAAAAACAGAGGGAGTACGCAGGGACTAGTATATAGTTACTACTGCCGAAACATGGTAAGTTGGACCCCTAAATACGGGCACGGACCGGGCACACCTCAATTATTCCTTTAAACAGTCGGACACCTACATTAGCACACCATCCGGCTACTTAATCAAGTGTTACGCTTCACTAGTTGAAAAGGAAAAGGGTGGTCCCTGATGTCTACTATGCAACTTTATTCTTATAGACTCGTGTTGGGCCTCCAAGCGCAGAGTTTTGTAGGACAATAGCAATTTTCCCTCAAGTGGATGACCTAAGGTTTATCAATCCGTGGGAGGCGTAGGATAAAGATGGTCTCTCTCAAACAACCCTGCAACCAAATACAAGAAATCTCGTGTGTCCCCAACACACCCAATACAATGGCAAATTGTATAGGTGCACTAGTTCGGCGAAGAAATGGTGATAAAAGTGTAATATGGATGGTAGAAATATATTTTTATAATCTGAATAAATAAAAACAGCAAGGTAGCGAACGATAAAAGTGAGCACAAACGGTATTGCAATGCTTGAAAACAAGGCCTAGGGTCCGTACTTTCGCTAGTGCAATCTCTCAACAATGCTAATATAATTGGATCATATAACTATCCCTCAACGTGCGATGAAGAATCACTCCAAAGTTCCTATCTAGCGGAGAACATAAGAAGAAATTGTTTGTAGGGTACGAAACCACCTCAAAGATATTCATTCCGATCAATCTATACTAGAGTTCGTACTAAAATAACACCAAGCTATTCTTTTTGATCGATCTAACCAAGAGTTCGTACTAAAATAACACCATATGATACACATCAACCAACTCTAATGTCACCTAGATACTCCAATGTCACCGCGAGTATCCGTGAGTTGATTATACGATATGCATCAAACAATTTCAGATTCATAATACTCAATCCAACACAAAGAACTTCAAAGAGTGCCCCAAGATTTCTACCGGAGAAACAAAGACGAGAACGTGCATCAACCCCTATGCATAGATTACCCCAATGTCACCTCGGGAATCCGCGAGTTGAGTGCCAAAACACATATCAAGTGAATCAATATAATACCCCATTGTCACCACGGGTATTCATATGCAAGACATATATCAAGTGCTCTCAAATGCATAAAAGTATTCAATCCGATAAAACGAAATCTCAAAGGGAAAACTCAATTCACAACAAGATAGAGAGGAGAAAACACCATATGATCCAACTATATTAACAAAGCCCGCGATACATCTAGATCGTGCCATCTCAAGAACACGAGAGAGAGAGAGAGAGAGAGAGATTAAACACATAGCTACTGGTACAAACCCTCAGCCCCAAGGGTGGACTACTCCCTCCTCATCATGGTGGCCGCCGGGATGATGAAGATGGCCACCGGTGATGATTTCCCCCTCCGGCAGGGTTCTAGAACGGAGTCTAGATTGGTTTCTCGTGGCTACAGAGGCTTGCGGCAGCGGAACTTGTGATCTAGGGTTACCCCGAGGGTTTTTGGAATATTTGGGAATTTATAGGGCGAAGAGGCGGTGCGGGAGGCCACCGAGGTGGGCACAACCCACCTGGGTGCGCCTGGGCCCCCAGGCGTGCCCTGGTGGGTTGTGCTCTCCTCGGAGCTCACCTCTGGTACTTCTTTGGCCCACCGGGTGTCTTCTGGTCCAGAAAAAATATCCAAAAAGTGTCGCTGCGTTTGGACTCCATTTGGTATTGATTTTCCGCGATGTAAAAAACAAGCAAAAAACAGCAACTGGCACTGGGCACTATGTCAATAGGTTAGTCCCAAAAAATGACATAAAGTGGCTATAAAATGATTGTAAAACATCCAAGAATGATAATACAATGGCATGAATACTTCATAAATTACAGATACGTTGGAGACGTATCAGTACCGTACCTAAAACCACCACACTTGGGGCTAGGGTAACAACTTGGTACTGTACCACATTTGAACCAGGGCACAAAAACCACCTGTTTTGCGCCTAATGCGTAACGCGGAGCACTGACGCTTGAAATTGGCTGGGAAAACAGGGAAACCGACATTTGGGGCACACTTGTTGGGATGACGTGGCGCAGACTAGTCCAATGGAGGAGCTGGCCCATGACCTCCTCGCCACCGGCAACCGTTCATGTGGGTCATGGGGGCCAGCAACGTGGCGCAGCTGCCGCACCGCCTCTGGACACGGCGACCGCGATGAGCGACACGCTCATCGTTGCTGGACATGCTCGGCTTCAGGGTGCCGAGGGTGGCGTTAGCGCTGTGGCACGACTAGCAGATCAACACCCGGCTCGTCGAGGAAGCATGGGGCGCCGAAGTGCGCGCGCGCCGCGACGCGTCTGCGTAGTGTTCTAGCGCGGCCAACTGCATCCCCAGGACCTGAGAGCATGCCGGGTCGTCTTGCTTTTTCAATGACATGTGAGGATCGCATGTGAGCCAAGGGCATCTCCAATGTTGCCATGACCGCAGCTGACTACCCTAGCACACCAAAAACCCTCGTCCCTCGCGCCATCACGCGGTGCGTTCCCAGTCGGTGCCAGCTGCCCGCATTCATGCCGTCCGTCCGTATGCCATCATTAAGAGGCTCGGTGCCCAAGGAACCAACTCCGGCGACTTAATGACGCACCCGGACGCTTGGCCTCACCGGAATGCGCTACTTAAAGCGGCAACGCCCAGCTAAACTCCACACCATAGCGCATCCTCCTGCTACCTGGCACGGTGGCACCACATCCACCATGACCGCAAGCGTGAATGCTCTGCGGGAGAGCTTGTATTTGGGGATGAAGCTCGAGGTCGCGCCCTTGCTCAAGTCACCGCTCGCAACGCAATAGCCGCGTAGCCGGATGCGGACGCGACCGCACAAGCGGTGGCCACGCTGGCGGCCGACGACGGGAGCATCGTCAGCCACACGTCCTACTTGTCGCCATCCAACGTTCGGTGGCGCATGTGGCAGGTGAAGCGACAGACCGTCCACGTCCATCATCATCGACCTCACGTCCACTGGCACCGCCGAGGTCGGGGACTCCTTCGAGGATGAGTAGGGCATGGGAGGCAGCAGGGCATGGTGTGCCAACTGGCCGGTCCGTCTCCCATGTTCTACTCTTCCTCGCCGGAGACTGCACCTTGACTTCACGGGTCTTGAACCCCGCCCCCTTACATTGAGATGGCAGATGGAGGACGTCGGTCACCACCGTAGAAAAGGTTTAGGGTCGGGTTTCTTTTATTTTTTTGTCCTATAAAAGTTCAAAATGTAATGAAAATCTGCCGTGTTTGCATGAATCTCGTCCAGTGTATATGAACTTTCACAATAATAGTAAGATATATTGTAGGAGTATGAAAATATATGGAATGATGATTCATTTTTGTGTGTATAAACTTAGAAGGTTTGACCCGAGACAAAGCTAACATGCGAAGTAAATAAACACATAGGGTCTACATACACAATTTATCTTAGGCACTCCAATAGTACGTCCACTACACATTCACGCATTTCACATCTTTCTACATCTACGGGAACCTACGAAAGGGTTAACATAAATTGCCTCTCTCTCTCTCTATCCCCCCTGATTTTCATGGTGGTGGGCCCCTCCCTCCCCCCAATCTCCAATCAACAACACACATGTTTCACATTATGTTAATTACGTAACTGGGATTATGTAGGTGTAGCATTACTCATCCTAAAAAAACCAACTAAGCCAACCTCCCAGCATATCGTGTGGGAAAAGACCCGGCCACGCCGTTTTAGTCGGGATTACCGGATTACTAGTAGTAGTATCGATGGATCGCGTGAAGCACCAAGTTAAAAAGGAAAAAGGCGGTACACTCACAGCACGCCTGCCGTGGTCGCATTGCACCCCTCACACGGTCGGTCTTGCACATGGCTCACGCAAACGGAACATGCTTCAGCTTGCCTCTTCACTGACATGTGGGACTGCACTTGGAGAAACCGACCATGCGCCAAACTCCCCCGCCCACCGCGTGAAAATTCCCCCCAAAAATTCCCCTCAAATCCCAAAGTCAACCGCCCTTCGGCCAACTAGCCAATAATATTCCCCAAACCCCCCTCCCCCCGGCCCCCTCCACTCCATTTGCTCCGCCAAAGCCGCCCTCCCCGCCGCGCCGATACGTCGGCACCGCGGTTCGTCGAGGGGACGCACGGCGATCCTCTCGCTCCCACAGTACGCTCTCGTAGACTGCCGTCCTCTAGCCGCGCCGCCACTGCTGGCGACGTTCTTGTGGAGACGCACGGCGGTCAACTTCTCCCACGGTACGTGCATTCTAGACTGAGGCCCCGTGCATGTCGGAGTAGCGCTGAATGTTAGCTGATAGACGCTGTTAATCTCACTATTTGCCAAAATAGTTTACAGTCAATATGCTCTGCTTAAGAAGCTTCCTTGCCCTGTTCTGCACTCAATCTGCTTAGCTGAGATGCCATGCCACGCCCGATTAGTTGCTAAAATATCCTGCCATATATTTATTGTGACGTAGATTGCCATGGTCTAGTAGCAAATAGCTCTACACCGTTTTATACTCGATCTTTGTTGTTGAGATGGCCTTCGATGGCTGTGTGCTCAGCCTCATTGACTGCTGAAACAGCCTGCCATAATTTAGCACTCAAATCTGTTTGCTGAATTAGCTTTACATATATATTTCGTTACTTAGATCTGCTTGTCCAAATATCTTTCCATAGCTTTAGACATCGACCTAGGTATTTTTTTCTGGACTTCATAAAAAAGCATATATGTTTTTCCTGTAATATCTAGTAGAAGAACTAATTTGTATGTCTAACAGATGGACAGGACTTGGATAACTTCTGCTCGAAGATTCTCCGCTGCATATGTTGAGGGGGTTGAAAACTTCATGAACTTTATCAGAGCTGAGTACGGTGGTCCGAAATCAGATGTGCTCTGCCCGTGTAGCAGTTGTATGAATTTAGTTACAAGACCCCAGTCAACTGTGCAAAATCATCTACACTTGTATGGGATGTCGGTCACATATACTAGGTGGGTTCATCATGGTGATGCTGTGAACGTCAATGTTACTGACTATGTGGAAGCAGCAGATCACCATCTTGATCTGCCTGATGCTCAGGTGGAAGAGGAGGAGGAGGTGGTGGTGGCGGAGCCAGTGAGTTTGACCAACATTGAAACAATGCTACGAAATGCTCGCGCATTTCGTGAACTTTCACCTATAGAAGAAAAATGGTGGGCCCGCATGTTGGAACAATGCAACGTGGCTGTCACCCCAGGAAATAAGCTGCCAGTATTCTCGGCTATGGTCACCTTTCTTCAGGTGAAGACATCTGAGCGGATGACCAACAAATCATTCGATGTGATATTGGTTGCTTTCCGCAAATCTTTCCCAGATGCGTCTGAGCTGCCACACACCTATAGTAAAATGAAGAATTTCCTTCATGCAGTTGGAATTGGATATGATATGATCCATGTTTGTAAGAATAATTGTGTTTTGTTCCGGAAGGATTATGCCAACTTAAGTGAATGCCCAAAATGCAAATCATCAAGATGGAAAGATGGCGATGTTGTGAAGAGGATTCCTCATAATGTTCTGAGACATTTTTCAATTATACCAAGATTGCAGAGGTTGTTTCATGATGCTGAAACAAGAGAGGATGTACTGTGGCATTCTAGGAACCAGGAGTACAGAGATCAGAATGTAATGAGCCATCCATCTCATGGTAGTGAATGGAAAAGCTTCAATCAGAAACACAAAAAGTTTGCTGCTGACCCAAGAAACATTAGACTTGGCTTAGCTACAGATGGATTTAACCCATTTGGCCACCAGAGCGCCACATATAGCATGTGGCCAGTGCTTGTTATCCCTTACAACATGCCTCCAAATGTCTGCACAAAAGAATCAAACTACATGATGGCCTTGCTCATCCCAGGTCCAAAAAGTCCTGGAAAGGATTTTGATTTATCATGGAGACTCTTGTGGAGGAACTTCAACAGCTATGGAGGGGTGTTCTCACTCGAGACCTATATAGCAGCCCACCAACTAATTTCTTTTTACGTGCTGTTATAATTTGGTGCATCCATGATTATCCGGCTTTGGGCACTATGTCAGGGCGAACGACACATGGTTACAATGCATGTGTTCACTGTGACAAGAATCCACTATCATACGCAATACTTAGCAAGATCTGTTACATTGGACACCACCATTTCCTTGCCAAGGACAAGCCGTGTCCTACAAAATACCGAAGACATGTGTTCAATGCAAAGCATGAAAACCGTGATGCGCCAAAGAGGCTCACCGGTGATGAGTTGCAAGTGGAATTAGAGAAGGTCGGGCATATTACACCAGGAAACCATCCTGATAATGGTAGCGGGAAAAGGAAGCGTGGCAGGGCAGAAGAGAGATTATTGTTTACCCGCAGGTCCACTTTGTGGGACTTGGAGTATTGGAAAGATTTGGATCTGCGGCATAATCTTGATGTGATGCACATCGAGAAAAATATATGTGACAGCATTATCGGCACACTTCTTAATATTGAAGGCAAGACAAAAGATACCTTAAAATCTAGGATTGATTTGATACACCTGGGTATCAAAAAGGATTTGCAGGTGGAATATGGAGGTAAACCACGGGATATGGCACCAGCCGTGTACGTCTTGGACAAGGTAAAAAGAAAATAATTCTGCAAGGTCCTGTCACGTGTGAGATTCCCACATGGATTTGCTTCCAACCCTGAAAGGAGATTCAGTGCAGATGGAAACAAGGTACAAGGGTTGAAAACTCATGACTACCATGTCCTACTTCAAAGGGTTTTACCTATTATCCTTAGAGGATTGGGCCGCCCTGACTTATACAGAGCAGTTGCAGAGTTGGGATAATTCTTCAGGGAACTCTGCAGTAGAAATATCAGGATAGATGCTTTGGAGCATCTTAGAGACAAGATACCAACTATCCAATGCGACCTTGAGAAGATATATCCTCCAGCCTTCTTTGATGTGATGGTGCATTTGGCTGTTCATCTACCTGATGAGGCACTACTTAGAGGTCCAGTACAGTATGGCTGGATGTACCCTATTGAAAGGCGGCTAGGCACTTTCAAGGGCTATGTTAGGAACAGAGCTAGACCTGAGGGTTCCATTGCAGAGGCCTACATTGCTACAGAAGCGTTGACATTCTGCTCAAAATACATTGAAACAGCTGATAAGCTTAGCAAAGAGGTGGGTGAAGACAATCCCGAGCTTAATGTTTTCGATTGTTCTGTTCGAGTTATAGGGAAGAGTTGACAAGACAACAAACCTAAAGATTTGGACAAAATGGTTTGGTATGTGTTGAATAATGTCCTGAGATTCTACCTTATATCGAGTAAGTGCTAAGTACTGTAGCTTATACATCCTAATCTACTAAACTTGCAGCACATTCTTATATATTTAGATGTTTGACGCGATCACTATGTTGTGTAGCATCTACAAAAAGGAGTTACTGCCGCAAAATCAAGAAACATTGACAAACTGGTTATGGCAGGATTTGCGAAATGGTTCAAGAGCCATGTAAGATTTTGAATTGCACTGTCAGTTTTTTTAATATATTGAGTACATAAGATGATCAGCTTGTCTATTTTCTAACCATAGGTTAAGAAGATGCGGGAGGATGGGCAGGCAGTTAATGATGCCCTTTACACACTAGCAATGGGTCCTGATACTCGGGTAAGACATTATGAATCTTGCGTTGTTGGAGATGTGCGCTAAAACACCCTTGCACGCGACGAAGGCAGGAAGACACAAAACAGTGCCATCATGAGCACGGACAAGTATGGTGAAGAGACAACTGAAATGTATGCTAACATAACAGACATTGTTCAGTTGCAGTATATCTCCAGTTTTGAGGTTCATCGGTGTGTGGTTCTATTGTGTTGTCGTTGGTATAACCTGTTTTCCAGGATCGCAAAACCCAGAGCTGATGATTATTTCAACTCCATCGATGTCAAGGCGGCGTACCAGACCTACGAGCCTTTTATTTTGGCAAATCAAGCAACACAGATATTTTTCTTGGAAGACACATTTGCACGTAGCGATGACTGGAGAGTATTGCAAAGGTTTGAGCAGAGGAATTCGTTTAATGAAGTTGCACAACAAGATGATGCTTACAGTGCTCCTGACATAGAAGATTCCACAGATGTTCCTAATATCTTTGAGAACCATCACGTCAATGACGCTGGCGAAAAGATTGCCTGTCGAGTTGTGGACATACGAGAGTTGATCAATAAGACGCCAACGCTCGAGGACATTGAGGATGAAGAAGAAGATGACACTGGGGGGAATTACGATTCAGACTGATACACATGGCGAAGATGTTGACGCTGCTGCTGCGGATGATGATTAGATTGCTTTTGTCATATTTGCCTGTCAGAAGACGTTTTTTTATCTACTATGTGAAATTGTGTTTGCTATGACAACTGAAACCTGATGAAGTTGTTGTTTAGTATTTTGCTGTGAGAACATCACTTATTATGTATGTTGATTTGTGTTTGGTGATTGTATGACGACTAAAACTTGATGACATTGTTGTTTAGTTGTACTCATATTTGGCTGTGAAACTTGTATTTGATGACATAGTTTGCTGTTGGACTACAATTTGCTCGACGTCTTCGAATGGGAACAAAGCTGACCCGACAGGGCCTCTGCTAATTTATTTATTAGCAAAAGGGCCTTTGCTATTTATTTATTTATGAGCAAAAGGGGATACCCCCCGATTTCCGTTAATAGAAATCATTAGATGTTCACAACACTACGCCCAGCCTGCTAAACAGGTTTCATTCATTACTAGTTTCAGCAAAGTGCTCATGTCATAGCCACTGAATACATCACGAGTGCTACATACACTGCAAATAAAGAGACAATCATCCTATAGAGCACATCGATTTTGCCCATTATCTTCACAAGATCTTTCATCTCCTCATTGCTGTCAAGGCCGTTCAGCAGCTGTTGCTTGGCCATGATCAGAGGAACTGCATCTTTAACCTTCTGCTCTGCATCTTCCTGTTCTGCCGTTCCTTTAGTTACTTGTCCAACACCCCAACCTGCTGGTATTGGGATTCCTCGGCTAATCAAATAATCAGCATAGTTGCATTCCCCCACATCAGCAACTTCCCAGAAATACAAATCACATGAATCTTCCCTTTTCTGCACGAATCAAATTGGAAGATCATCAACCAAACTATTTAAAAAATCAGCAACTGAAAGCAGCGGAACAACATTTAAACATATTATTACCCCATGATTCAGGCATTTGTAGAAGACTCGGCCAGGGTTGAGGATTGTGGTTGAGACGCGACGGATGACTCTGCGTGATTTGCGGCAGTGGCACCACACCAACGGCAGTGGGTTGCGATGAGCAACTGGCTGTGTGATGAGACCCACAGGCGATGGTACGGGTGGCAACTTGGCGCATATCTGGTTGTTGCCTGCTGAAGAGCAGGTGGACGAGCCGCCAGCGGACATGGTTGTTGTGGCCAGAGCGTCTGATGCTAGGCAGAGTAAGTAGAGAAGAGGAGAAGCAAACGTTGGATATGTCAGTTTCATTACTTGCAGAGTAGCATAGCACCATATATAGTCATAGTCTAGGTTTGGATTCGAACCAGCTACAGGAGCACGTCTCTCTTTTTTCTAAAACTCAGCAATGTCTCTTTATTAGTACACTACCTTGTTCTGTACGCCTTCTCAAGTCTTTGATTTTCTTTTTTTTTGCGAGGAAGGAAGGAGGAGAAAATTGAGGGTTCCTGGGACTCAAACCCAAGACCTCTCGATTGAAAACCAAGGGTGCTAGTCACTTATTTGGCGAACGTTCCCTGGGAGGAGGACGGCAAACGAACGTATTTTCCTCGCAATTTTAGTTGCGACGCAAGATCAAACGGTCGCAGTTTCGGGAATGTTATCTGGCGAACGAGCCCCGTTTTTATTTTCTTCCTATATATAAAAAAGGATGCTACTTGGTGTCGGCTTAGTCAAAAAATGATTGTGCCAACCTTGACCGTTGGATTGACATTCAACGTCTATCGTGTTTCTTCAGTCTCTTCTTCATCCAGCCGCCAAACCCAAACCAGCGCCGACTTGACCGCCTGCTCCCGCCTCCCACGGCTGGCTGTGCTGCCACGCACGCATCGTGGCCACATCGCACCCTAAAACTTTGCGCATCTTCCCCGGCTCCTGTTCGTTCCCGTCCGAGGCTTCACCATCGTCCTCCGCCTTGGTTCGCTCGCCGCGGCGCCGCCCTCCGGTGTTGTCAACATGGTCAACAACCGAGAGGAATAAGGAGATGACTGTACATGGTGAGGATGATAGTAGGGACCCACCAGGATCATGGCAGTAGGAAAGCAAGTGCCTCCTTTATTACAAGAAAAATAGGGTTCCTCCTGATGGTTTCTTGACATCTGGGTCACACACCACTGTCAACGTAGTCAATAAGCGAGATAACTGCACAAGGAGCGGCAGACACCCGGGAACCAGCAGCGCGCGCAGTAAATTTTTTTTTGGGACGGAGAAGGGTATCAACTGGGTTGTGCGGGAGCTGTGGCCTGTCTAGCCCAGTCTTTTATTTCATATGTTTACCACATGACCAGCCCAGTTTTTTTTCCTTTCTGAAAATGGCTAGCCCAGCTATTTTGTTTTTTGTAGAATAACCAACGTAGGCCTACTTGCTTTTCTACGCCCTGCTGGGCCAGAAATCTTTCAAGACGAGGAGGGATGCATTCGGGTTTGCCCAGAAAATGGGCTATAAGTAATAAGAAATGGGCTGTAAAATGAAAAAAATACAACAAACAGGCAATTAGTTCCAAAATACTTTTTTCTTTCGGATTTTGATATTTTAAATTTCATTGTTTTTGTGTGGGTAAAATTTCATTGTATTTAAATTAAGGTATATTTAGTTTTTAAATTAATTTGAATCTAGCTAGAAATTTCGGGCTCTATGCTGTTTGGGACAGATTTGGAGGCTGACTTGTGGGTCTACTAGGTTGACATGTACGAAAGGCTTTGTCAACTTAGTCCACAAATGATTCTAGCAGCAGTGACCGTTGGATGTTAATCCAACGGCCGTGCTGCTTCTTCAATATCTGATCTTCTTGCTCCAGCCGCCCAAACCAGCGCCGGTGGGACTGTCTGCTCCCGCCTCCCGTGGCCGGCTATGCTGCCACACAGGCCGCACGGCCCCACCCTACTCCATCGCTGGCCAGGCCATTCCTCTACTCACCCACACCTCCTGTTATTTTCCGGTGACGGCAGGCGAACCAGTAAACCGCCATACTCCCCACCGCGTGGGCAACCACTGCCGAGTCTTCCCCAGCTCCGGGTCGTTCCCTTCCTAGGCCTCGCCGTCGTCCACCGCCCTGGTGCTCTCGGTGCGGCATGGTCAACGAACAACATCCATCGGAAGAGGACTGTACATGGAGAGGCTGACAGCTGGGTCCACGGCCGCACGCAAGGAAGTGCCTCCTTATTACGCGCAAAATAATGATTCCTCCACCTGACAGCAGGGACCCACCAGAAGGGCCTCTATATTTCGCGAAAAAAACATTCCTCCCGCTGACAGCTCGGACCCACCAGCTATATCTTCGCACGCAAGGAAGTGCCTCCTTATTACGCACAAAAAAATGAATACTCCCCCTGCTATCTGGGACCCACCATAGTTGGAGGCTGACTTGTGGGCCTACTAAGTTGACGCGGGCGGAGGGCTTTGTCAACTTAGTCAATATGAACGATTCTAGCTCCAGTGACTGTACGATGTCCATCCAACGGCCGTAGTGCTTCTTCAACCTTTGGTCTTCTTGCTCCAGCTGCCCAAACTAGCGCCGGTCGTGCCGCCTGCTCCTGCCTCCCGTGGCCGGCTCTGCTGCCGCGTAGGCCTCACCGCCCCACCCTACTCCAATCGCTGGCCTGGCCATCCCTGTACTCACCCAGACTTGCCGTTATTCTCCGGCGACGGCAGCCTCACACTGTAGCCCAACCAGTAAACCCTCGTATGCCCCTCTGCTTGAGAAACAACTGCCGAGTCTTCCCCGGCTCCGGATCATTCCCTTCCTAGGCCTCGCCGTCGTCCACCACCTTGGTGCTCTCGGCGCGGCGTGGTCAACGTGGTCAAGGAACGACTTACATCGGAAGAGGACTGTACGTGGAGAGGCTGACAGCTGGGTCCACGGCCGCAGCAAGGAAGTGCCTCCTTATTACGCGCAAAATAATGATTCCTCCACCTGACAGCAGGGACCTACCGGAAGGGCCTCTGTATTTTGGCTTAGCTGTATTTTACGAAAAAAACTTTTCCCCCCTGACAGCTGGGACCCACCAGCTATATCTTCGGACGCAAGGAAAGTGCCTCCATATTAGGCGCGAAAAAAATGAATCCTCCCCCTGACAGCTCGGACCCACCATCAATAACTTCGCATGCAAGGAAGTGCGTCCTTATCCTCCCTGACAGCCGGGACCCACCTGGTCAAAGTGTACGTAGCGTTGTCGCGAACGTGTATGTACATACTGGTCGATCGGTCTCTCTGCAACGATGAACCATGGCCGAGCAAGCAGCGTCACGTGTAGTGGTAGAGCCCCCGACGTAGCAGTTCAGGCAGACCCTTCTAAACCGTGTACATGTACGTACAACCACATGCCAAAAAATACAGCCACGTACGTACATACGGGCGGGGTCTCGAACGCCTACTCGCGCATACGTACGGCCAGGGCTCGTGTACATGGAGAGGCAATGGACGGTAGCAACGGCGTCCTGTTCATCGGGCAGCCAACCGGCTGGGTCGGAATGGAGAAACAGCATCCTGTTCATCGGGAGGCAACAGACTGGGTCGGAATGCGTCCTGTTCAACGGGAGCCAACCGGCATGGACGGAACAGCCAAAACAGGGTCTGGCGTACCGTAGTACGGAGGAAACGGCCTTCTGTTCGACCGGCTATGGTCGAAACGGGGGTGCTGTTCATCGGGAGGGGTATGGCGTACCGCAAAATGGAGGAAACGGACTTGTGTTGGAGCGCTACGGTCGAAATGGGGGTCCTGTTCATCGGGAGGGGTGTGGCGTACCGCAAAACGGAGGAAACGAATTTGTGTTGGAGTGCTACGGTTGAAACGCGGGTCCTGTTCATCGGAGGGGTGTGGCGTACCGCAAAACGGGACTCCACGGGCTACTGTTCACCCACCGTCGACTTTCTTCAGCCTCCACCTGCACTGTTCATCCACCGCGTCTTCCTCTTGCCTCCACCAGCTACTGTTCATCCATGGGCTACTGTTCATCCAGCCCTCCACCGGCTACTGTTCAACCAGCCCTCCACGGGATCCTGTTCATCCACCCCCAACCAGCTCGACTGTGGTGGCCTCCTCTCGGGGTCCTATTCATCCAGCGGCAACGGCCTACTACTACTACCACGGGGTCCTGTTCATCCAACCCCCACCGGGAACTGTTCATCCAACCCCAACCACGTACGTCTCGACTCATTCAACCAACCCCCATGTTCGCTGTTCATCAAGAGGCAGCAGGTTCGATCGGCTTCAGTTAGCAGCAGTAGTGAAGGAATCCCTCAATCGGGTTCAGTTAACAGCCAGGGATCGATCGATCGCTCGGGTTCAGTAACGTAGCTAGTGCAATCGCTCGGGTTCAGTAAGCGAACGCCTCACTCGGGTTCAGTTAGAGCCCAATGCCTCGCACACACGCGTGTACGTATACGAGAGAAAACGCGCAAACCTCCGTGCATCGCTCGGCCCCGACCACCCACCATAACCGGGAACTCCCCGAAATTTTCCTCGCCCTCGCTTCTACCATGATTTTTTCCGTCATGGATGGCCCAAAGAATGTCATCCAGGTGCGTCTCCGGCACGCCCAGGACGAAAAGCCCATTTTTCTGTCATGATTTTTTTCATAGAAGTAGGAGCCCACCACATCTATGATGATACCGGGTTTTGTCATAATTATCGTCATAGAAGTGTCATAAGCATGACAGAAAAAAAATTCGTTCGGCCCAAAATGTCACGGATGTGTCTCTTTTTTGTAGTGATCCAATCTAGGAGATGTATAGCTACGAGAGGGGGGTGTGTCTACATACCCTTGTAGACCGAAAGCGTTAGCATCGTAACGCGGTTGATGTAGTCATACTCTTCACGATCCAATCATGATCCAATCCGATCTAGTGCCGAACGGACGGCATACCTCTGAGTTTAGCACATGTACGGCTCAGCGGCGTCCTCTCCTTCTTGATCCAACAAGGGAGGGAGAGGAGGTAGATGAGATCTGAACCAACACGACGGCGTGGTGGTGGTGGCAGCGGAATTCCGGCAGGGATTCGCCAAGCGTGTACCGGTGAAACGTGGGAGGAGTTGGGAGAGGTAACGGGCAAGGGTCGAAGGGGGCTGCCCCCAACGCCTCCCCACCTTTATATAGGTGTGGAGGGGGCTTGTGACTTGCCCTCCAAGGCCCTAGGATCGTTGGTCAAAGGGGAGGAAGGAAATCCCTCCTTTCCTTCCCCACCGATTGCTATCCCCCTTTTAGGGATCCTGATCTTATCCCTTTGGGAGATGATACTATTCCTTTTAAGGGAGGATCTTGGTGCGCCTAGACTAGGTTTGTGGGAACTTTCCCCACTGCCCACGTTCATGCGGGTCCTCCATGCAGGGGGGCTCACCGGAACCTTCTAGAACCTTCCCGGTACAATACCGAAAAAACTAGAACTTTTTCCAGAACCTCGATAATAACTTTCCATATATGAATCTTTACCTTCGGACTATTCTGGAGCTCCTCGTGATGTCCCGGATCCCATCCAGGACTCCAAACAACCTTCGGTCTTTCCACTATTAATATCTCAATACTACCCTAGCGCTACCGAACGTTAAGCATGTGACTCTACGAGTTCGAGAATCATGTAGACATGGTCGAGACTCTTCTCCGGTCAATAACCAATAGAGGGACCTGGATGCCCATATTGATTCCTACATATTCCATGAAGATCTTTATTGGTTGAACCATGATGTCAAGGATTCAGTCAATCCCGTATGCAATTCCCTTTGTCCGGCGATATGTTACCTGCCCGAGATTCGATCGCCGGTATCTCCATACCTAGTTCAATCTCGTTAATGGCAAGTCTCTTTACTCATTCCGTAAAACAAGATCCCGTGACTAAACTCATTAGTCACATGAAGCTTCTTATGATGTTGTATTACTGAGAGGGCCCAAAGATATCTCTCCGTCACATGGAGCGACAAATCCCAGTCTTGATCCATGCAACCCAACAGACACCTTTGGAGATACCTGTAGAGCACCTTTATGATCACCCAGTTACGAAGTGACATTTGATAGCACACAAGGCATTCCTCCGGTATCCGGGAGTGGCATGATCTCATGGTCGAAGGAACAGATACTTGACATGAAGAAAGCTATAGCAAATAACTAAACGATCTGATGCTATGCTAACGCTTGGGTCTTGTCCATCACATCATTCTCCTAATGATGTGATCCCGTTATCAAATGACAACTCATGTCTATGGTTAGGAAACCATAACCATATTTGATCAATGAGCTAGTCTAGTAGAGGCTTACTAGGGACACAGTGTAGTTTATGTATTCACACATGTATTTAAGTTTCCGGTCAATACAATTATAGCATGAATAATAAACATTTATCATGAATGGGAAATATGATAATAACCATTTTATTATTGCTTCTAGGGCATATTTCCAACAGCTATATACCGACCCAAGCTCCTCGGTGCTAGATGGGGACAATGCAAGCAAGAAAAATAAGGAGGATGATGCACGCAAGAAAAATACAAGGGGTTGAACTATGTGATGTTGTATGTCATTTGAACTAAGTGACGTTGTATGTCATTTGAACTATGTCAGTTGAAGTTTGTAATGCACATGTCATTTGAACTATGTAATGCTTATGTCGTGGATATAAGTTATGTTGTATGTCATGAATTTGAGACTATCTATTTATGAGTTCTACAATGTTTCTTCTAATTTGTCATTTGTTTGTTCATGTCCCTGCTCTAGGCCATGGTGTGTAGGTCTCTGCACTAGGCCAAAACGCCAGGTACCCTAGCGTCTAGGCCTCTGCTCCAGGCCAAAATGCCAGGAACCGTTGCGTCTACCCCCTGATACAGAACCTATAGAATCTGCGCACAGCCCAAACTTCTCGAAATGTATGAACCAACACAACAAATATATGACAGCCATCATAGCAAATAACAACATGACTAAGCAATAATAAGAAACATCATAAGTGCAAATTAAAAAAGAACACAAGTCTCAGGTAGCAAAGTTCATGCCACTTCTAAAGTTCACGAATCAAACATAACAAAGTTTGCGAGAATATAATATAAACTAATTCACTTCTTCCTTCCTCTTTTGCTGCGGGGTGTGCGTTGTGTGGGCTGTGATGGCTGCGGCGCATCATCCATTTGGGACATCCCAAGCACCTCCTCCTCTTCGTCTTGATTGTACTCCTCTTCCTCTTGATCTTGCTCCTCTTGCTCTTCCTGTTGCACGACAAGACGATGACGCCGTCTATTGTCCCGGCTAGTAGAAGCTCCATCCGTGAGGACGGCTTTACTTCCGTGGCAAGAGAGCATAGCTGCCATCTTGTGGAACCGACTCACAAAACTCTGCAACATAACGAAGATGGAATACTTGACTAAGTAAATAGTGCGCAAAGATGGAGGTTTTTTAATAGAGATAACATATACCTTCATTGTTTTCCTAAGAGATCTCTCGGATAATCCACTTCCCTCATCTTCACCAAGTGCTACATCGGCCTCGTTAACACAATGCAATAACTCCATGCCCTGCAAAATGAAGAACACAAAAATTATCTTTCAAGTACATGTAAATGCACTCGAAGTAGGTTCTAATTGTGTGGAGCATACCACTCGGTCGTGTAATTGAGCGTAGTCAAGTTGTGTCCTTCGTTATCTCTCGTTTGTACATTGAAGTCCATATACCCACCCTCACGATCCAACTCTTCCAATTGCGAATGCTTCCAACCGGGCTTTAGCTTCAACCGGTAATGTCCCGCAAGCCACTTCAGATGCTCTTCGTATAAAGACTCATTATGGAATCTTCTTTCCTTCTCCACTAGGTCCGCTCTTTGATTCGACAAATCTATCCACTCGGAATGCTTGATGACCCAAGTCGAAGTTTCTGGGTTATTATTTCAACAAAGTCTGCAAATTATGTACAAGATGAAAGCATTAGCAAGAAATGCCTTTGATAATGCTCTACTATATATCCAAATCTACAACTATCTCACCGGTGCAGAAATTGGTTTGTCTCGTAACTCTCATCCCTTGGTGTCGCTTGCCTTCTCCCAAATTGTCTTGCAACACGGTTTGGGTAGTCCCACTCGACAGCTTAGAAGCATATCAATGGGCATCTCGCCCGCCAAATCTTCTTGTCACACGTGCACATCTCGTTCAGCCTAAAATCACACTCGGCATCATATGGCATCCATTCGACCTACAACACAAGATGATACTAGTTAAGTACACGGTTCCATAACAATTGATGTGCTCTTACGTAACTTATCATTACCTGCTTATGAATCGACATATCAGCTCATTGATGTAGCATTTGTATCGCGCAACCGAGTTGCCTGTGTACACATTCGCCCTCTCCCAACTCTAGGCGACAGTCGAAAACCGCCAAGGATCAACTTCATGCCTCCCGTCATGTGGGAGCCATCCATGAGGAGCTGTCCTGTTTCTCTCGGGACGTCCAACGGGTATCTGCTCCCACATCCAAACCTTAAGGCACCAAACAAAGCCACCCATACAAGATGTGGCCTTCTTCCTATGACATGCCTCGTCGAGCTGCAAATTCAGAAATTGTTGATAAGGACGGCGGAATTGCAAATGCAAACAAATTGACAATTTGGTTATTAGTTACCTAACGATATAAGTATGCTAGTGCTCCTGAACCCAGTTGTACTTGGTCCTAGTTACTTAGTAGGTCCAAGAATATCCACTGGGCATTATTACCGGTAGAATCTGGGAACATTACCCTCGTTAACAGATACCACAGATAAGCTCGGGCGTGTTGCTGCACAACAACCTCATTGCCGTCCGGAGGGCATACTACTCCTCTCTCCTCTCGGAGCCACTGATGCAGCACTTTCTCACTGTCATGCTCGCCTTCTTCAGGAGGCACGGGAAAAACACCGGTCAATTGGCCAACATGATCTCGCCAATTAGCAGTTACGATGGTGCCGGTCAAAGCTTCTCCATTGATTGGAAGGCCACCGATCATCGCCATGTCGTCCAAGGTCACGATCATCTCTCCACATGACAAGTGGAACGAGTGTGTCTCTGGCCTCCAACGGTCAATAAGTGCGGTCATCGCCCCGTGGTTGATCGACAGAGCGTGTCGCTTGAACTGAAGCACAAACGGGAGAAGACCCAATCTCGCGAAGTATGGCTCATACCGCTTGTCGCACGGCCATTCGTGGGCACTATGACCCCTCATGCACATAGGTTTTAGTTCCTGCAAAATAGCATCGCATTATGGTTAGTGACTAGCAAAATGAAAAGTAATAATCAAGAATTCAAATAGATTGCGTCTTACCCGGTGATTCTCAATGACCCGCGCACGATGCTCTTTGTCATACCCTTTATGAAGACCGCCATACCAACGTTCACCCGCCATCCTACAAATCAAGCATGAACAAATGAAACATACAAAACACTATATAACATCCTCATATCATATATTTGGCATAACAATATCAACACAACATAAATGCATATCTCAATGGCAACATAACAAAACCAATTATCTATATATGACAACATAAAAAAATCTCAATATAATATCATAATTATATGACCATATCTCAATGAGAATCAAGCATACAAAATACACAAATTAATTAGAATTCTCTTTCAAGCAATCATCTATCTAAATCCATATACATAGCAACAAAAATTAAAATGCCCAACCCTACCACAAATGCCTTCTCTTCTCAATCCTACCATATAAACACATGCCTTCTCTTGTAAAGCATACAATATACCCACGTGACCAAGCCATGGCCTTCCCTTTCTCAAAAAGTGCAAACAAATCGAATCCCAGGGTTCCGACAAGTATGAATTAATGCCGCAAAAATAAAAGCTTTCAACCAAAAATAATTGGAGGAACCGGTGGAGAATGACTCAAGGAAGATGGGGGCTTAAATCCACACTTTTGATGAAGAGAATAAGCGATTTGGGGGTGATTTGGGTGAGGGGAGGAGAGAAGCAGAGCTTCTAGAGGGCGCCGCCACGAGGAGGAAGACACCTCCTGCGTCTTGGGTGGGTTGGGCTGCACCCGAGCTGGCTCAGGCCGGTTTACTGCTCTCCAGGTGTAAACGCCGAGGGCCATGGCGTTTACCCCTTTGCCACGTCGGACGGTCAAACAGGCTGACCAGAGAGGTGCACCAGGCCCCAAACACCGCTGTTCGCGGTGTCTTCAGTGCAAGCAGGCCGTCGCGGATGTTGGCGTCTCAATATGGGTCAGATCCAAAAAAAGTTTCAAACATGGGTCAAATCGTGCTAAACTTTGAGAGATGGGTCAGAATAGTGAAAAAGTCCACCGTGGAAGGGAAGGGGGAAACAAGGACCAGTGGACGATTCACGAACTTGCGGGCTCATTCCAAGGAGCACCCAGCAACTCGAGTGAATATCCGGTGGAAACCAAAGTTACAATGAAAACTCCATATTAAATGTATTTAAAAGTTCAAAAAAAATCAAAAAATAAAATACAGAGCGATGGCACGTATTAGCAAATTTAGCCCACGCCCGTGAAGCAATTAGTCGTGAGGAAACATTACCAGTACATATAGATGGAGATGGCATTGCTGAAGGTGGCAGCAAGGCCCTTGTTGCTCGCTCTTGGAGGACGCTAGAAATCGAGGTGGCGACCCTGTGTGGAGATGGCACTGCCGGGCTTGATCTGCTCGCAGCAGCGGCGAGCAACACTAGCGCCGTGGGAAAGGGTAATGATATGGGCGAAGGCAGTTGCAGGTATAGTGGTGTCGCGACAATATGGTATTGGTGCACGCGGGGCAGCGACACCGACGGTTGGATAGCCCTACATCCAGGGTTGTTTGGATGGAGGCCTATCAGGCAGCTCCTTTGGCAGGCACAGATCTTAGCCTCAGGCCTCCAAAATTGGACGTATGAGATTCCTGCCTGACACAGGCTGGTTTTTATGGAAGCGAACCAAACAGCCCCCCCTCTCTCTCTCTCTCTCATCTACGTAGACGAAGGTGGTGTGGAAGTGTTTGCAAGCTTTTGTTGTTTTTCCCCACAACAAGGGTGGGATTCGGGATCTCACATCATCGAGATCCAGCTAGGGAGTCGTCAAACCGGTAGAATGGTTACCTCCAGGAACGACTTCAATTATAAAGATGTGCATGCTCCAGACAAAAACCCATGATCTCACCTCTCCGTCTTTATTAGGCACTGTCGACGTGCATGCGTTGTACCTATGTTGAAGATGTTGCCTCAACACTCGGCTTCAAAGATGAGGATCTCATTTGAAACCTTTGGTTGGATCAGTCAATATCGATGTAGCACTTTTGTTCGTTGTTCCATCACATGTCACATTCGTGCTGGGTTTCTCGGGATAGCTGTCGTCAGATCTTTTGTGGATGGTCACATATTTCTTATTGTTTACTTTTGTACCTCACCTTTATAACTGTATCTAAGGCAAAACATGGTGACATTTCAAAAAAAAACATGAGGACGTTGAGCATGCATCATCACAGTAACTAGACTTCACTCCCCACTAACGTATGTTGCATCTGACGGATAGAGAACCTCGACTCAACAACAACCTGTGCTGCCACATGAGTTTAGTGAGCTAGAGCCCAAGGATATGTTGCAGATCCGCTACACGTGATGTCGCAGTGGCACTGCTACTTCTTGAGCTTGTGTTGGTTTTCCCTTGAAGAGGAAAGGGTGATGCAGCAAAGTAGAGATAAGTATTTCCCTCAGTTTGAGAACCAAGGTATCAATCCAGTAGGAGACAATGCACAAATCACCGAATACCTGCACAAACAATCAAACAACTTGCACCCAACGCGATAAAGGGGTTGTCAATCCCTTCACGGTTATTTGCAAAAGTGAGATCTGATAGAGATAGATAAACGATAAAGTAAATATTTTTGGTATTTTTGGTTTATAGATCGGAAAGTAAAAGATTGCAAAATAGTAGATCAGAAACTTGTATGATGGAAACTAGAAGAGTATATGATGGAAAATAGACCCGGGGGCCATAGGTTTCACTAGAGGCTTCTCTCAAGATAGAAAATAATACGGTGGGTGAACAAATTACTGCCGAGCAATTGATAGAAAAGCATAAAGTTATGATGATATCTAAGGCAATGATCATGAATATAGGCATCACGTCCATGTCAAGTAGACCGAAACCATTCTGCATCTACTACTATTACTCCACACATCGACCGCTATCCAGCATGCATCTAGAGTATTAAGTTCATAAAGAACGGAGTAACGCATTAAGTAAGATGACATGATGTTGAGGAATTAACTCAAGCAATATGTTGAAAACCCCATCTTTTTATCCTCGATGGCAACAATACAATACATGCCTTGCTGCCCCTACTGTCACTGGGAAAGGACACCGCAAGATTGAACCCAAAGCTAAGCACTTCTCCCATTGCAAGAAAAACCAATCTAGTTAGCCAAACCAAACCGATAGTTCGAAGAGAATTACAAAGATATCAAATCATGCATATAAGAATTCAGAGAAGATTCAAATAATATTCATAGATAAGCTGATCGTAAATCCATAATTCATCGGATCTCGGCAAACACACCGCAAAAAAGGTATTACATCTAATAGATCTCCAAGAACATCAAGGAGAAGATGGTATTGAGAATCAAAGAGAGAGAAGAAGCCATCTAGCTACTAGCTATGGACCCGTAGGTCTGTGGTAAACTACTCACGCTTCATCGGAGGGGCAATGGTGTTGATGTAGAAGCCCTCCGTGATCGAATCCCCCTCCGGCAGGGTGCCGGAAAAGGTTCCTAGATGGGATCTCATGGGTACAGAAGGTTGCGGTGGTGGAAAAGTGTTTTTGTGGATGCCTATGGTGGTTTGGGGATATTTGGGAATATATAGGCGAAAGAATTAGGTCAGGAGGTGCACGGGGGGCCCACAAGGGTGGGGGGCGCGCCCTACCCCCCTGGGCGCGCCCTCCGTCCTTGTGGCCGCCTCGTGGCTCCTCCGACTTCATCTCCAAGTCTCCTGGTTGTCTTCTGGTCCAAGAAAAATCATCGCGAAGGTTTTATTCCGTTTGGACTCCGTTTGGTATTCCTTTTCTTCGAAACTCAAAAACAAGGAAAAAACAGGAACTGGCACTGGGCTCTAGGTTAATAGGTTAGTCCCAAAAATATTATAAAATAGCATATTAATGCATATAAAACATCCAAAACAGATAATATAATAGCATGGAACAATAAAAAATTATAGATATGTTGGAGACGTATGAAGCATCCCCAAGCTTAATTCCTGCTCATCCTCGAGTAGGTAAATGATAAAAACAGAATTTTTGATGTGGAATGCTACCTAACATATTTGTCCATGTAATTTCCTTTATTGTGGCATGAATGTTCAGATCCATAAGATTCAAAACAAAAGTTTAATATTGACATAAAAACAATAATACTTCAAGCATACTAACAAGGCAATTATGTCTTCTTAAAATAACATGGTCAAAGAAAGCTTATCCCTACAAAATCATATAGTCTGGCTATGCTCCATCTTCATCACACAAAATACTCAAATCATGCACAACCCCAATGACAAGCCAAGCAATTGTTTCATACTTTTGACGTTCTCAAACTTTTTCAACTTTCACGCAATACATGAGCGTGAGCCATGGACACAGCACTATAGGTGGAATAGAATATGGTGGTTGTGGAGAAGACAAAAAGAGGGAGATAGTCTCACATCAACTAGGTGTATCAATGGGCTATGGAGATGCCCATCAATAGATATCAATGTGAGTGAGTAGGGATTTCCATGCAACGGATGCACTAGAGCTATAAGTTTATGAAAGCTCAAAAGAAAGCTAAGTGGGTGTGCATCCAACTTGCTTGCTCATGAAGACCTAGGGCAATTTGAGGAAGCCCATCGTTGGAATATACAAGCCAAGTTCTATAATGAAAAAATTCCCACTAGTATATGAAAGTGACAACATAAGAGACTCTCTATCATGAAGATCATGGTGCTACTTTGAAGCACAAGTATGGAAAAAGGATAGTAACATTGCCCCTTCTCTCTTTTTCTCTCATTTTTTTTCTCTTCTTTTTTTCTCTTTTCTTTCCTTTTTTTCTCTCTTTTTTTTCTTTTTCTTTCCCTTTTTTTCTTCTCTTTTTTTTTCTTTTTCCCTTTTTTTCTTTTATTTCCTCACATGGGACAATGATCTAATAATGAAGATCATCATACTTCTATTTACTTACAACTCAAAAAATTACAACTCGATACTAGAACAAAATATGACTCTATATGAATGCCTCCGGTGGTGTACCGGGATGTGCAATGAATCAAGAGTGACATGTATGAAAAAATTATGAATGGTGGCTTTGCCAAAAATACGATGTCAACTACATGATCAAGCAAAGCAATATGACAATGATGATGCGTGTCATAACAAACGGAATGGTGGAAAGTTGCATGGCAATATATCTTGGAATGGCTATGGAAATGCCATAATAGGTAGGTATGGTGGCTGTTTTGAGGAAGGTATATGATGGGTGTAAGGTACCGGCGAAAGTTGCGCGGTACAAGAGAGGCTAGCAATGGTGGAAGGGTGAGAGTGCGTATAATCCATGGACTTAACATTAGTCATAAAGAACTCACATACTTATTGCAAAAATCTATTAGTCATCGAAACAAAGTACTACGTGCATACTCCTAGGGGGATAGATTGGTAGGAAAAGACCATCGCTCGTCCCCAACCGCCACTCATAAGGAAGACAATCAAAAAATATCTCATGCTCCAACTTCGTTACATAACGGTTCACCATACGTGCATGCTACGGGACTCACAAACCTTAACACAAGTATTTCTCAAATTCACAACTACTCACTAGCATGACTCTAATATCACCATCTTCATATCTCAAAACAATCATAAGGAATCAAATTTCTCATAGTATTCAATGCACTTTATATGAAAGTTTTTATTATATCCCTCTTGGATGCCTATCATATTAGGACTAAATTTATAACCAAAGCAAATTACCATGCTGTTTAAAGAATCTCAAAATAATATAAGTGAAGCATGAGAGTTCATTAATTTCTATAAAATAAAACCACCGTCGTGCTCTAAAAAGATATAAGTGAAGCTCTAGAGCAAAATTGCCTAGCTCAAAAGATATAAGTGAAGCACATAGAGTATTCTAATAAATCATGATTCATGCGTGTCCCTCTCAAAAGGTGTGTACAGCAAGGATGATTGTGGAAAACTAAAAATCAAAGACTCAAATCATACAAGATGCTCCAAGCAAAACACATATCATGTGGTGAATAAAAATATAGCCTCAAGTAAAGTTACCGATAGACGAAGACGAAAGAGGGGATGCCTTCCGGGGCATCCCCAAGCTTAGGCTCTTGGTTGTCCTTGAATATTACCTTGGGGTGCCTTGGGCATACCCAAGCTTAGGCTCTTGCCACTCCTTATTCCATAGTCCATCAAATCCTTACTCAAAACTTGAAAACTTCACAACACAAAACTCAACAGAAAATCTCATAAGCTCCGT
Organism: Thinopyrum elongatum; assembly: GCA_011799875.1. Classification (NCBI taxonomy): domain Eukaryota; kingdom Viridiplantae; phylum Streptophyta; class Magnoliopsida; order Poales; family Poaceae; genus Thinopyrum; species Thinopyrum elongatum. Next base: position 151,423,116 of record CM022302.1, on the reverse strand, counting down.
TAGTATAAGAAAATAAATCACCACTTTGATACTGTAGTGAACTTATTATTTATTTATATTGGTATAATATCTAATGTATTCCAACTTTCCCATGGTTCATACCCCCGATACTACCCATAGATTCATCAAAATAAGCAAACAACACAAAGAAAACAGAATCTGTTAAAAACAGAACAGTCTGCGAAGATCCGAATTGTACTAATACTTTTGTAACTCTAAAAATTCTGAAAAATTTGAAAAACATAGGAAATTTGTATATAAATCTCTTATAAAAAATTCAGGGTTTTTCAATTCTCCAGTGAATTATTAAAATTCTGTGACTGGACGCAAAAGTTTCTGTTTTTCAGCAAGATCAAATCAACTATCACCGTAAGCCATCCCAAAGGTCTTACTTGGCACAAAAACTAATTAAAACACAAAACCACATCTAACCAGAGGTTAGATGAATTATTCAAAGCAAAACAGGAACAAAAAATCAAAAACAAAAATAAAATTGGGTTGCCTCCCAACAAGCGCTATTGTTTAACGCCCTTAGCTAGGCATAAAAACATGAATAGATCTAGGTATAATCATAATAATGATAAGGCAAATCTCGAAAACTCATCTCATACTCCCTTCGTTCAGCAGCAAGTTTTCTTTGTGGTAAGCAAAAGTAATCAAAAGGGCTAAATTTAATAGGATAAGAATCCCCAAGATCTAGTTCGGGAGGAATTGGTTCCTCCTTCGGCCCCTCGTATTCTTTTGGCAAAAAGTCATGAGCTTGTGTCCAAGAGAAAAACCCAATCCGTTGTTTTGTATGGCAAAATTATCGTTAAGCTCGGAAATCTTATCAACTAAAACATCGGTAGGGACCCTCTTTCTTAAATTTTCGTTATAAGCAACATGATCTAAAGAACGTAAACGCATTATGTCCTCTTGGTTAAAGAGAATTCCCTCTATAGGAGGACGACCACCATCTACTTTATAATGCGCAAAAATTTCACTAGCTTCTTTCATAATAAATCTAAACTCATGAGCTAGAAATATAGTGGCGGCGCGCTTAACAGAAGAATGCTCAATATTAGAAAACTCTAGAAAAATCCTTTGTATGGATGGATGCATATGAACAAATTGTCTTTCAAGTTCAACTACGAGCAAAGATATAGCATCCGCAAGACTACTAGTTTTATGGAGAATAGATCCACCCAAAGTGGGAATCGCACCGGCACAAGTAAAGAAATCTTGAATAACCCTTTTTCCAATAATATTGCCGCTACCTATGCGAAACTTTTTAGTGCGTAGAATAGTAGATTCTTCATGAGGATTAGTACTAGCAAAAGCATCAAAATTTCCCCCATCGTTACTACTATCCTTTTCAGTGATAACCTCCCCAATTTCGGACATGGTGGTAACAAACCAATCTAGCAAACGAAAAGGCAACGAAGGAGACGAATGGAACAAGGACGAATAAAAAGGCAAATATTTTCAAAAATCATTTTAGAAGTGGGGGAGAGGAAAATGAGAGGTAAATGGCGAATAATGTAATGCAAGAGATGAGAGTTTATGATGGGTACTTGGTATGTCTTGACTTGGCGTAGATCTCCCTGGCAATGGCGCCAGAAATTCTTTCTGCTACTTCTTGAGCTTGCGTTGGGTTTTCCCTTGAAGAGGAAAGGGTGATGCAGCAAAGTAGAGATAAGTATTTCCCTCAGTTTGAGAACCAAGGTATCAATCCAGTAGGAGACAACGCACAAATCACCGAATACCTGCACAAACAATCAAACAACTTGCACCCAACGCGATAAAGGGGTTGTCAATCCTTTCACGGTTATTTGCAAAAGTGAGATCTGATAGAGATAGATAAACGATAAAGTAAATATTTTTGGTATTTTTGGTTTATAGATCGGAAAGTAAAAGATTGCAAAATAGTAGATCGGAAACTTGTATGATGGAAAATAGAAGATTATATGATGGAAAATAGACCCGGGGGCCATAGGTTTCACTAGAGGCTTCTCTCAAGATAGAAAATAATACGGTGGGTGAACAAATTACTGCCGAGCAATTGATAGAAAAGCGCAAAGTTATGACGATATCTAAGGCAATGACCATGAATATAGGCATCACGTCTGTGTCAAGTAGACTGAAACGATTCTGCATCTACTACTATTACTCCACACATCGACCGCTATCCAGCATGCATCTAGAGTATTAAGTTCATAAAGAACGGAGTAACGCATTAAGTAAGATGACATGATGTAGAGGAATTAACTCAAGCAATATGATGAAAACCCCATCTTTTTATCCTCGATGGCAACAATACAATACGTGCCTTGCTGCCCCTACTGTCACTGGGAAAGGACACCACAAGATTGAACCCAAAGCTAAGCACTTCTCCCATTGCAAGAAAAACCAATCTAGTTGGCCAAACCAAACCGATAGTTCGAAGAGAATTACAAAGATATCAAATCATGCATATAAGAATTCAGAGAAGATTCAAATAATATTCATAGATAAGCTGATCATAAATCCACAGTTCATCGGATCTCGGCAAACACACCGCAAAAAAAGTATTACATCGAATAGATCTCCAAGAACATCGAGGAGAAGATGGTATTGAGAATCAAAGAGAGAGAAGAAGCCATCTAGCTACTAGCTATGGACCCGTAGGTCTGTGGTAAACTACTCACGCTTCATCGGAGGGGCAATGGTGTTGATGTAGAAGCCCTCCGTGATCGAATCCCCCTCCGGCAGGGTGCCGGAAAAGGTCCCTAGATGGGATCTCACGGGTACATAAGGTTGCGGCGGTGGAAAAGTGTTTTCGTGGATGTCTCTGGTGGTTTGGGGATATTTCGGAATATATAGGCGAAAGAATTAGGTTAGGAGGTACACGGGGGGCCCACAAGGGTGGGGGGCGCGCCCTACCCCCCTGGGCGCGCCCTCCGTCCTTGTGGCCGCCTCGTGGCTTCTCCGACTTCATCTCCAAGTCTCCTGGTTATCTTCTGGTCCAAGAAAAATCATCGCGAAGGTTTTATTCCGTTTGGACTCCGTTTGGTATTCCTTTTCTGCGAAACTCAAAAACAAGGAAAAACAGGAACTGGCACTGGGCTCTAGGTTAATAGGTTAGTCCCAAAAATAATATAAAATAGCATATTAATGCATATAAAACATCCAAAACATATAATATAATAGCATGGAACAATCAAAAATTATAGATACGTTGGAGACGTATCAGGCACACACAATTGCTGGCACAAAGCTCTCCGCCACCCCTTCCGTCTTAGAGGTCAAAGATGAGAGGCCTTTAGGTAGGGTTTTTGGGTAGTAGAAAGTACGTATGTGCTTTCATTAGCCTATCATGAATCAACACTAGTAGAAAAATGACTTTACGTGAGCCCCATTAGTCCCGGTTTGATAACGGCCCGGTACTAATGTGACCATTAGTCCCGGTTCCGACGGCTAGGGGGCATGCATCATTAGTCCCGGTTCGTGGCATGCCTCTAGTCCTGGTTCGTGTTACGAACTGGGACTAAAGGGGTGGTGGCAGGCTTGTGTGAGGCTTGGGCCCCCACGAGCACATTTAGTCCCGGTTCGTGACACAAACCGGGACTAGAGGTATACCTTTAGTCCCGGTTTGTATAACCAACCGGGACTAAAGATATCACTATATATAGTGCTTCGTCCAGCACGAGCCGAAGCTCTCTATTTTTTCCCTCATCTCTGTTTTCTTCCCCTCTTGCTCGAGCTCACCTCCATTTTTGCCAAAACTTGTCAAGATTTGAAGGCACCCCATCCATCCAAGTGTTCACAAAGGTTAGCAACTTTGTCCTTTCATCTCTCATTGCTAGATTAGCTCTTGCAATGCTCTATAAGTATAGTGATTTGTGGGTTTTAGTTTAGGAGTAATTATATGTGGTAGTTTATTTGATTTATATGCAATTTGAGCTCAAATTAACTTCTTAGTTTGCATATGTAGGTGTGGTTTACTTAGTGCCTTCCCGTCCCTGTCCTAACCACCGTCGATCGCCCGCACCGTCCCGTCGCCGGCACCACCTTGGTGAGCTTCTTGTTCTTATTTTTTTTATAAAAAAAATCATGTTTGTGTGATTTAGATAGTTACTTGTATAATTTTCTTACCCGTACGTTGTTTGTTATACATAGGTGGCATGGTTTTGATATCCGTCCCCGTCGGCCCTTGTCTGGTTTATGATTCAGATGTGGTATATTCTCTTTTATAACTATTTGTTGCATTTCATATTTATGACAATTATGCCCATCAAGTTGACATAGATATTTTTATCTAGGAGGTATGTGAACCGGAAATTGCAACTGACCCTCTTGTCGAGAAGTTAAATTTAGTTGAAAAAGAAAACGAGTATTTGAAAGAAAAATTGAAAAGAATTGAAGAAGAGAAGATGAAACTGGAGTTGTATGTTGCCGATGTCGTCGATGATCACAAGATCAAGATGGATGCAACGCGCTTGAAGATTAGAAAATATGCCATTTATAATGAGGCTTGGTATCATTATGCTGTTGGATCAATTGTTACCTTAGTTGCGATCTTGATCGTATTTGTTGTTGCATTTAAATGCTTTAGCTAGAGAGTTTGTATGTTGTTTTATGAGAATAAGTGTGTATGAACTTGTATTAATTTGGTATTTTCGGTGTTGTGTAATGAAGATGAGCTGGCAATGGATGTACGATGACCGATGCTCTCCCCAGTTCATTAATGGCGTGCATACTTTTCTGCTTGCGGCTGAGGCAAACAAGCGGCCGGATGGTTTTATGTATTGTCCATGTGCTGTCTATAAGAATGATCAAAATTACTTTAACTCAAGAACCATTCACGTCCACCTGTTTATGTCCGGTTTCATGTCCGACTATAACTGTTGGACCAAGCACGGAGAAAGAGGGGTTCTAATGGAAGAAAATGAAGAAGAAGAGGATGATGACAACTATCCTGGCCATGGGTTCCTTGAATACGATGGTACTACAATGGGGGAAGAAGTTGAGCCAGCAATGGGGGAAGAAGCTGAAGAAGAGGCATCAGATGAGCCCGCTGATGATCTTGGTCGGGCCATTGCCGATGCAAAGAGAAACTGCGCAAGTCAAAAGGAGAAGCTAAAGTTGCAGCGCATGTTAGAGGATCACAAGAAATTGTTGTACCCAAATTGCGAAGATGACAAGAAAAAGCTAGGTACCACACTGGAATTGCTGCAATGGAAGGCAGAGAATGGTGTATCGGACAAGGGATTTGAAAAGTTGTTGATAATGTTAAAGAAGATGCTTCCAAAGGACAACGAATTGCCCGACAGTACGTACGAAGCAAAGAAGGCTTTTTTGCCCTCTAGGATTAGAGGTGCAGAAGATACATGCATGCCCTAATGACTGCATCCTCTACCTCGGTGAGTACGAGGATTTGAATGCATGCCCGGTATGCGGTGCATTGCGCTATAAGATCGGCCGCGATGACCCTGGTGATGTTGAGGGTGAGCGCCCTAGGAAGAAGATTCCTGCCAAGGTGATGTGGTATGCTCCTATAATACCACGGTTGAAACGTTTGTTCCAAAACAAAGAGCATGCCAAGTTGATGCGATGGCACAAATAAGACAGTAAGAAAGACGGGAAGTTGAGAGTACCCGCTGACGGGTCGCAGTGGAGAAAAATCAAGAGAATGTGGGAGGACTTTGCAGATGACGCAAGGAACGTATGGTTTGGTTTAAGTGCAGATGGCATTAATCCTTTTGGGGAGCAGAGCAGCAATCATAGCACCTGGCCTGTGAATCTATGTATCTATAACCTTCCTCCTTGGTTATGCATGAAGCGGAAGTTCATTATGATGCCAGTGCTCATCCAAGGCCCTAAGCAACCCGGCAACGACATTGATGTGTACCTAAGGCCATTAGTTGAAGAACTTTTACAGCTGTGGAATGGAAAAGGTGTACGTGTGTGGGATGAGCACAAACAGGAGGAATTTGACCTACATGCGTTGCTGTTTGTAACCATCAATGATTGGCCTGCTCTTATTAACCTTTCAGGACAGACAAACAAGGGATACCACGCATGCACGCACTGTTTAGATGATACCGACAGTATATATTTGGATAAATGTAAGAAGAATGTGTACCTGGGACATCTTCGATTTTGTCCGATCATGCATCACTTAAGAAAGAAAGGCAAGCATTTCAAAGGTGAGGCAGATCACCGGAAGAAGCCTCGCCACTGTACTGGTGATGATATACTTGATATGGTCAAGGATTTAAAAGTAATCTTTGGAAAGGGTCCTGGTGGACAATCTGTTCCGAATGACGCTGACAGACGTGCACCCATGTGGAAGAAGAAATCTATATTTTGGGACCTACCCTATTGGAAAGACGTAGAGGTCTGCTCTGCAATCGACGTGATGCACATGACGAAGAATCTTTGCGTGAACCTGCTAGGCTTCTTGGGCGTGTATAGGAAGACAAAAGATACACCGGACGCACGGGAGGACCAGCAACATATGCACGGAAAACACGGCATGCATCAAAAGCAGTATCAGGGTCATGCCAGCTACGCTCTTACCAAAGAAGAGAAGGAAATCTTCTTTGAATGCCTGCTCAGTATGAAGGTCCCATCTGGCTTCTCGTAGAATATAAAGGGAATAATAAATATGGCAGAGAAAAAGTTCCAGAACCTAAAGTCTCATGACTGCCACGTGATTATGACGCAACTGCTTCCGGTTGCATTGAGGGGGCTTCTACCGGAAAACGTTCGATTAGCCATTGTGAAGCTATGTGCATTCCTCAATGCAATCTCGTAGAAGGTAATCGATCCAGGAGGAGGACGAGCACGTCAGTTGCTACATGGTTGCGTTGGACGTCAGGTTCTCCAATACCTGGCAGGTTCTTTAGGGATCTCACCCAAGTTATGATCCTGTGATGCTTCCTTCTCTTTGGGTGTCCACCTCCCGCGCCTCAGGAACCGCAAGTGAACTAGATTCTTCGATAATATTCGATATGTATTAGCTAGTGATGTTATATATATATATATGATAATACTCGAGATGTATTCGAGATTATATTCGATAATATTCGAGACGATGTATTCGAGATGATGTATTTGAGATTATATTATTCGATAATATTTGAGACGATGTATTCGAGATTATATTCGATGATGCATATTATCTGGATTATTCGAGATGTATTAGTGGTATTATTCGAGATGCATATTATCTACTATGATTCAGTTTTTCCTTATTGATTGCATTCTAATTTGAATACTAAATTGTTTTATCTTTCTTCTGGATTAGTTAATATAAGCTATGGACAATACCGGCAGAGATGGAGAAGAGACCCTGTTCGACATCATACGCTCCCCGAGCCCAGATGAGAATGAACCTGAAGATGATGGCTCGCAATATCTGAACAATTCCGGTGAGGGTATGATATTTGATGAAGACGAACGAATAGATAAAGGCCGCAACAATGATGACGAAGGAAATGTTCTTCAAATAACAAAGACCGGCGAGGTATATTTATATAAAGCATCTGGTGATCATTACATGTATTAATTGATTTACACACACACACACACACACATATATATATATATATATATATTAACGAATCGATCTTTCTTCTTTTAGCCCTCCGGATCGAGCAAATCTTCTACAAGCAGGGCAGTACGAGGCCCGGCCAAAAAGTTGCAGGATGGCGTAAGGTACAACATCGATGCCATCAAACCAAATGGTGAACCACTTGAACCTAAGAAGAATGCGGACAAGTTTACTCGTCAATGCGGAGTTATTATCAGGGACCAAATCCCGATCTCCGTTCAAGAATGGAATAAGCCAGCAAAGGGAGATCAAGGAGTTACTTTTGTCTCCGAAAGAGCAAACGATCTGCTTTGGGAATCGCTCATGTCACATTTCACCCTACCAGATCATGTCACAGATGCACAATGGGAGAAAGTCAGGAAGAGTGCTCTTAAGAAGATGGCGATAGCACTCAACAACCACAAGAAAAAAATATGGGTCGGGTACGTCCAAGCAGGAAAGCAGACTCCAGAATTCAAGGGAGCACTGGAGAAGGCAAGAGATCACTGGGACGCTTTCGTGAAGTTCAAGGAATCGGAAGCAGCTCAGGAACGGTCGAGAATAAACAAGATTAATGCTGCGAAAAAGAAGTGGCACCATCGGCTGGGGCCAGGTGGCTACCAGGTCGCCCGGCCTAAGTGGGATCTCGCTGAGCAAGAGATGATTGCTGCAGGGGTCACTCCAGTTACATTGAGTTGGCCCGAAAGGTGCAGGACTTGGTTTTATGCGCATGGGGGGAAGTTGGACCCAGAGACAGGGCTGGTTATGGAGCGGGCAAGTCTTAAAGAAGCCTCCGACGCTTTACTTGTTGTAATAGAAGAGGCTCGAACGGGGGCGTTCAAGCCCGACAGAGAGAAAGACGAGCTTACGCGCACCCTGAAGAATCCTGAACACCCGGGAAGAACACGAGGCAAAGGCGTTGTTCCGTGGTTTGAGGGGTTTGCGGATTGGAACGACACTTACAGAAGCCGTGCGAGAAAAAGGCAGTAGGAGGAGGAGAAGAGGAAGCTGGAGGAGGAGCAGAGGAAGGAGGAAGCAGTCCGCCTTCAACTGGTAGAATCAAAGCACGCAGAGTTGGAACGCGCTTTCAGGCAGCAGCAGGAGCAGATCGACTCACTTAGCCAGGAAAGGGCGTCTCAGCAGCGGCAGTAGCAAGCAGATCCAGCATTGGATAGCACCGTCCCATCTATGCCGAGAAGCAGCGTGGGTTTCACCCTGGTCGATGATGCACTGCTGGCTAGATACCCCGTGGATGATATCCAACGTGCGACACCTTGTGAGCTACACATTAAGGTGAAGAACATATCAATGAAGGTGGCGGACGGCTATGCTTTAACAAATCCCCCTGAAGCAACCTTCCATGGCAATCCGATTCCAGCTGGCTATGCTCATGTCGGGGTGGATGAAGTGATGTCGGGATATAACGAGCTAGAGCTTGACATTCATGGAGGTGATGAGGAGCGCACACTGGGAGAGGCCATACGTCGTATCATTCTATGGAGAAATGATTGCATCGTCTTTCCAAGGCCACCGACTCCTGCTCCTCCAAGTCCGCCACCGCATCAGCCGACTCCTCCTCCAAGTCCGCCACCGCGTCAGCCGACTCCTACTCCTCCAAGTTCGCTACCGCATCAGCCGACTCCTCCTCCAAGTCCGCCACCGCACCAGTCGACTCCACCGCCCAACCCCGAAATGGAGCCCATCAGCGCGAGTCCGCCATATCGATCTCGGGCGCGTCGGCCTTCTCCAAAGTGGAAGAGAGCACCAAGCAAGAAAGCATCTCCTCCTGCCAGAAGTTGGCTTACGAGAAGACTGACAAGGCAACCGATGAGACAGTGGCTGCCGAAGTGAAGGCCTTTTTTGCGAAGGAACCGCCCCCGCCGCCAAAGGAGAAAATACCTGAGAAAGCGATACAACACTTTATTGATAATGCTCAACCGGCTGTGAAGAGACCGGCCTCAGACTATGACCGCTCTATTAAGAAGTTATATCATGCACAAAAATAGAAGGAGTCGAGCTCGAGCTCGAGCCAAGCAGTTGGTAAAAAAAGCGGGAAAACTGTTCCCCAGCTGGGAGAACAGGCAGTGCAATCGATCCCCCCGCTCATTGTACAACCACATGTGAGTACCGCCGATCAACTGGTAATAACCGACGATCATAGAAGGCGGGCTAAAGAGGCCGGTGTCACTGTTGAACAACTCCTAGGCATCGAGTTTCTCCTCGGGTTTACAGAGGAGGAACTAACATGGAAATATGTCCCCGGCCAACCTTTGGTCAAGCCTGAGGAGATCCCGCTTCTATCAACCAGAATGTACAGATTGCATGAGTGGTACCTGAGAGAAGTAAAGAACGGGCGAGAGGCCCTCATGGTGAAAGTCAAGGCAGAGCATTACTTCCATGAAAAAGATTTGTGGGTTGAGTTTCAAGAAATGTTTTAGTTATTCAATCAAGACGCACTCGACAAATCTATCGTCAGTTGTTATTGTCTGTAAGTGATTTCTTTCTGTAATTTAAGTCTCTAGCTGTGCTCGTTCATTACCTGTAATTATCCTCACTATATTCTTTTATGTGGTATTATGCAGAATGAAGATTTATGAATTGAAAAGAGATGGACGCTATGGCATTGGGTTCATTGACCCAAATACCATTAATGAAAAGACATGGTCACGTCACAAAAAAGACACAGAGAAATGCTTGCTAGAGTTTTTGAAGCAACTAAATACCCAACCAGAAATAGTAATTCCTTACAACTTCGGGTGAGTATTACTGTCTTGTACTACAAATTCTGTTTTGCTTACTAGATGTTAATAAGTGTAGTTGATGAGTTATGCACATGCCCGCTTAATTATACAAACGTGTGCGCATGCAGTTTCCACTGGATCCTACTAATCATTGAAGTTGACAAGGGAAAAGTTCAAGTACTGGACTCACTACTTAAAGAAACTAAAGAATACTTAATCATGAAGGGGATGCTCGACAGGTAATTTCAATCATTATCGCACTATGTCGGCCTCTTTAGTTCATTTCGTGATATCAACTAATTAATAACTCCCTTATTCATTTTCTTTGCCGGCGGGGAGGGCTTGGCAAAAGTTCATCAAACAGGTTCAAGGCCCATGGAAACAAGAGCTGACATGGGTGCGACCCAAGGTACGTAATTAAGTAGTACTAGCTACGTCCGCGCATCTCTTTAATTCTAGTTTCAATACCATTATATATCATGCTTGATTAATTATTATCTGATTGAATTCTATTCTCGTAAAGTGCATGAGGCAGGCGCCGAGGAATAATTTATGTGCATACTACGTTTGCGAGAACATTCGCATTATGACGTCCGAAAGGAACACATCTGCAAGACAGCTTTGGGTACGCAACACAATACACAATTCTTTTTATCATGATCTAATATATATACACACAACTAATATATTCATATTGATCTCCTTTTTTAATAAAGATGCAAGAGATGTGGGATAAGCTCCTACCAGAGGACCGCATACGAGCACTTCAAGAGGAGATTGCGGGATTTTTGCTTGACCAGGTCATAGATCCCAAAGGAGAATATCATTACACCTAATGTGCTTGCATGTAATGATCTGCAAATTGTAGGAGAAATTGTATGTACCAAATTGTATATATATATATATATATATATATATATATATATGTGTGTGTGTGTGTGTGTGTGTGTGTGTTTGTGTGTGTGTGTGTGTGTATGCATGATAGTACGAGAAATTCTATGTATGATATATGATTGGTCGTAAGAGAAATTCTATTATATATGACGTACGTGTACAGTATATATGTAGTATAGCAGTGGCACTTGACGCCTGCAGTAGCGTAAAATATGTTTGAAATGAAAAACAATTAAATGAAAAACATAAAATGAAAAGGAAAAATAAACAATAATTCATAAATCCTAAAACCCTAAACCCCTAAACCTCTAGTCCCGATTGATGTCATCAACCGGCACTAAAGGTCCCCCAGCCCCCGACGCGGGCTCGTGCCACGTGATGGGCCTTTGGTCCCGGGCCGTGACGAACCGGGACCAAAGAGAGGGAGGCCTTTAGTCCTCACCCTTTAGTCCTGGTCGGTGAACCGAGACTAAAGGCCCTTACGAACCGAGACTAAAACTTGATTCTGCACTAGTGCAAATTCTCATCTTCAGATCCTTCACCCTCATTCCTTTAATGTTTACTACGAGGACCCCTTTTCCATGGGGGCACCTATGCATCAGTTAACTGCCAAAAGTAAACCAGTTTCAGTCGATTGGATTAAAGCCATTGGATCCTAAATAAACAGTCAAGTATGTTTCTTCTTCCTCAGACCAACGGTTTTTCGGGTTAGAAAGAACACAGAGCACGATCTCTCCCTTGCCCAATTTTTCTCCGCTCTCCCCTAGCATGCCCCCGGTGGCCGGCGAGGTCCTATCAAACACCGCACATGCCCCCGACGCCCGGCGAGGTCCTGTCCAAATGCCCTATCTAGCCATGCCATCCCTTTCTTCGGCTCGGCGGCTATCTGATCCAAGCGGTAGCAAAACCGAAAAGGTAGCCTCGTCCTCGCCTTCGCCGGCTAGCCACTTTGTCCTCACCTCCGGCTAGGTCCTGGCTCGGTCTCACCGGGAGCACCATGACCGACTGCATCGCCCCCATCTCGACTGAATAATCCAAGTGTGTTTTTCAAGCAAGTGATATATTTACCTGATCAGATGTAACACCTGCACCCATCAGGTTACGGTCCTTGAGGCCTTGTGGGAATTTGAACCACCAAGGCATGTTGTGGCCGCCGGAGTGCAGCGGCGCACACGCTGGCCCTTCAGACAGGCAGCAACAATGCGGTTTCCCCAGACAACAACCCTAGAGACTATCTCTCCAAGCATCAATAATCATTCAAAGCTCTCATGTTTGAGAATGGAAATAATCCTTTGCTGCTATAGAACGATTAATAATTATATAAATACAACACAGACAGGTAAATTTGACTGTACACCATTCAAATGATAATGATAAATTCCCCTCAATTTCAAAACATCCAGGGAACAAACTTTAGAAGGTGATATTAAGTCTTGCTGAGTTGCGATATGGAGAACACATGCCACAAGGTTTGAATTCAAATGTTGTGACTCAATCTTCAAGAACTGTTGACTGTTCTGTAATTGTATAACTTTCCTGTAGGAAAACTGTCATCTGCTTATGGCCTCTACATTGCACATGTTCCCATGTCTTGGTCAGTCCATTCACCTGCCAAAACAGAACATCAACACCAGATGAGAAGAATTCACAGCTCCCATTCTGAACTGAATACTTAAATCAATACTTAGGTAGTTCGATGTGACGGTGGCATATAAAATATGGTTTTATCCTAGCTAATTTTTATAAACTAGCTAAAAGTATTATTTCGGGGCAATACCAGCAACACTAGCATAAGTCATATTCTGTTGCACACACTAGCTTTTTCATGATATAGCATGGGCAAGGGGTTTGAAGAAACAACTGAGATCCCCTGTGCAAATTTCTGCACATCTCCGCTGTTATCTTTTACATATGTTTCTTGATATAGCATGGCCAAGGGGTTTATAACTTTATATACGCTTTGCTGTTAGAACATAAATAGTGACGGCGTGGTTGTAAAAAACATATTTCTATTTCCCTGTGAAGGAAATGTGGTGTATCCCGGAACCCGTAAAAATAAAGGCACAAAGAAAGGACAAGTAAATACCATCAACCAGTTGAACGAGCAGGAGACTGGGATCAGTAAATCATTACACCCAGTTATGATTTCTCCGCAGACATCGGGACCTATTTTAAAAATACTGGGTTAGCCAACAATTACTTCCATATTGAGAATGAAGGCCAACTTACCAAGCTGGTAGAACTTCTCAGGTTAAAAGAAATGGAAAACAAAATATCCAGCCCAATCTAAATAGGAAATTTGTTAACACCAAACATACTGACACACAGTTCTATGCAGCGAAGGAAAGAATGGAAAAATCATCCGCCAGAAGATCAATCATGTTGTGCAAGACGCAAACAGGTGAGCAACTGAGCATGGCTTTACAGAACATATATATTGGTTATAATAGTATACAAATAAATTTTTATCTCGAGACCAGATGTGAAGAAAAACTCCGCCTATGTCTTCTAGGCATAGCCGGTCCCAAGCCCGGGTAAAGGAGGAGGGTTGTGATAGGCTTGGCGAGCCAACGTAAAAACTAGCCAGTCCCATGGGTATGAAACCCATTTGAGCGAGAGTAGTACTAGGATGGGTGACCTCCTGGGAAGTCCTCGTGAAAGGGTTTCATATCTAAGGGTTGTGATAGGCTTGGCGAGCCAACGTAAAAACTAGCCAGTCCTTTGGGTATGAAACCCATTTGGGCGAGAGTAGTACTAGGATGGGTGACCTCCTGGGAAGTCCTCGTGAAAGGGTTTCATATCTAGCCTACCCCAACTTGTTTGGGACAAGAGGCTTAGTAAGTAAGTAAGTAAGTACCAGATGTGAAGAAACTAAGACTCAGACTATTGGTTTCCAAAAAGAAACAGTGGACCAAAACTCCATGAAATTAAGGCATCAACTATCTGTTTAGGAACTCCAGACTACATTATTCAAGCATCCAGAAAACCACAAGTAGTAAAAAAAGTTCACCTAAGCTTATTTGGAGAACCTTTCAAAGTAAATCGGTAACCTTCCTAAAAAATAACCATATCACCAATGAAACTTTATTGAAGCATCCGCAGATGAAATACTGGTGATGGTGAATGCTGGCTAGATACTGCTTTTCATGAACATGTGAAATGTATTGCCAAGGAAAGCCTTTGACAGCTGACTGTAAGACAGGAATATATATATATGATCCTTTCTTAGAATGCTACACCCTCTGTTCATTAATGCTCCCTCTGTAGTCATCTAAACGATCTTATACTTCTTTACGGAGGGAGTATAAGACATTTTGGCAGTATAATTTAAACTGCCAAAACGTCTTATATTAATGAACAGAGGTAGCACTTCATAGCATTATGATTCAATTACATTACTATAATGTTAAATTTCCCAAACATGGCAGCACAAATACACAATACCAAAAATGAGTTTTTTTTACGTAATTAATTTAGCAGGTCCAGCATTAAATAGCAGATGGGGTAACTACAGAAAACACATTGGTGGCAGAAAATCACTGAAGTAGCAGGTATACAAGCTTTAGGAAAGAGGGATACTGAAAAATAAATTGGATGAACTCATTACCTTGTAGTTACATGATCTTCAACTACTTTATGTTCGTCTTCAGTGAACATGAACCACATGTCTTTGTTCTTCGTTCTATTTTCTTCATCGAATTCTGATATAAACATGGTATTGCTAGTCACTATATATTGCTAATGAGTAAAATGAAAACTAACCTCGTAATAATTACAAACCTTGACACATTATGCTTATATTGTTATTACAATAGCCACCCAGCTTCCAGTATTTTACTCCTTTGTCTTCCATAACAGGAGTGCTCCTATGAACACGTTTCAGCATCTCTAATTCTGGCACAATTGGGAAGTACAAGAAGAAAATTAATACAGAACAGCTATATACCTTTATTTTTTTGAACAAAGCTTGGACTTTTTACACATCACATGACAAAACAGAAGGATAAGAAAGGCACCCTAACTCACGAGTCAAACGAGACTCGGACCTAAGTGGTGATGCAGACGTCTGCACCACCCACCAACTGAATTAGGCTAAATTTGGTGGTAGTAAAATAAACGACCAGTGTATGCTTGAAATGCTAAGAGAATAAAATAAACATTTTCAGTTAGTTCACGTTCCGGAAAATAAACTACCCGGCCAGTCTAAGACTTCACATTATGCAAATTATGATCACAAAATTAAACCAAAAGTTGCAAGTAGAGGAGAAATTAGTTGAAAAAGAAAACCTTTGACACTCGGATTATGCTTATTTTGCATACTAAATGTTGTCAATGAAAGATTATGTGAGCTTCAAAGTAAAGGGGTTCCTCATGATTGCTTCGGTTCTACCTTATTACCTATAAATAGGGATTAATTACTTTAGTTCTGATTTAAGACCGACTTTTGTATCAAATTAAAGGAAAAATATCGTGATACCAAATTCTCAGTTTGAATTTTTGATGTGTATCTCATATCGACCACCCTTTAAGTAGGACAAGTTATGACGACTTAATCAATATTATTGCCTAGACCTGGCTTTAGGAGTATTTGCTGTAAACCTCAAGCAGCCCATGGTCCACACTTCTTTAAACTCTAACACCAATTGTACAACTTCATGCTAGCACCAGCTAGATTCACCATAGCAACCCTCTATTTAACCTAGACTAGATTCCAAGTGAATGCTATTGTGTCTCGATGGGGAACGCAGTAAGAACTGTGATAGATAGTAGGACGAGAAACGAGATGCAAAAAGATTATTCCATAGTGACATGGCAAAGACAGGGAGTGATATGGCACGGAGAACAAAGAGGAAGAAGTTTGGTAGGACAAAGAGTGTGTATAAAGGAGTTCATGCAACATTATTGGGCAGCCAAGATAATGGACTCAAATATAAGTGGACCAAACTAACTAAACGAATATGACCAAGTGTTGATTATATTGCTTCTCTTGCATGCAACGTGCGCCACATTTCTCCCACTAGCAAGACAACTTATCGTGGTGTTGTAATTAGCCAGCAACCAGGCTTGACCTCGGCAGAATGACTCGTCTTATTTGAGGCATAAGCCCTTTCTAGTGGTGGCCCACCAACATTCAGTATGAGGCAGCAAATGTGAGTAATGTCCATAAGCTCAGGCAACTCTGACTTGAAAGGCTGCATGATGAGCATCCCGGCGGTTAACAACAACGGTGATACCAAAATAACAGCAACATCGGCGACACGGGAAAATTCCCAATGATGTTGTGTGGCTATCTATGTTGATAAGACCAACTTGGATCTTGCTGATGTTGGCAGCATGTCAGTCAGCCAGTGTATGTCTAAGGGCCCAGTGATGTGTGTCGTGTTCTTCTCAACAGGCTCACATGAAGAACACATCGATGTTTGTGGATTCCTAGTGCATGCCAACGAATGTTGAGTTGGCAATGGTTACTTGTCACACATAATAAACAAGTTGCTCCGTTCACGCTTTGAAATTAAATTTTAGTGCAAGCTGAGTCATGGTTACAGCAATTACGCATTGATAAGACAAAGACAATGGTCCAAAGCAAACACGAGGGTCATCATCCTAGTAAATTTTGCTAGGCGAATGCCTAGATGGTTTGGGTGACACCAAGAAAATATGGATTTTGCCAAGAGTAATAAGAGCATTACATAAGGCAAAGAGCCTCTTAAGACAAGGGTTTCACACCTAAAGTATCAGAGGGGAAATGGACCCTAGAGGGTGGAAGATATCCCATGAAGAAGTAGCGATCGTTGGCTCTTTTTATTGCCACCACCGTAGGAAGAAGTGAGTCATGTTACTACGAGTCGTCCTAGGTATGCTTTTTCTTTGAGGCCCGTCCTTTCTTCTTCTCTCAACTCTTCTCAGACTCTCGGGTACTCTTCGACAATAATTCTTCACCATTGTCTCCATGTCTCTGCCTCTATAGTGCCTTTTTGCCTTTCCTTCTCCATCCTCTACTACTTCCGCTCCCCACCCCTCCCCTTTGACCTGCTTGGGTTAATTTGGATTGCCATTTTGTACTTACTATATATCCTAAATTTGTTGCCATATGAGGAATATTGAATTCACTACCATATGGATACCGTTCATCATGTGTATGTCCAACTAATCTTGCCTGTGTGCGTGTCTTAGGATCACCATGACTCTCGAATGTGCCATGAGGGATCTTTGGCTTAGTGCATTCACCAAATGGTGATCTAAATTTTCCAGCGGTGGTAGGCCAAAAATGGAAGCTGCCCAATGGTGAGAAGAGCAAGGCTTTCCACATCAAAATTGGTAGATTGGTGACACCTGTAGAACACTATGCGACATTCATATTTCCATTATCGTCAATGTACCCATCCTTTTCACAGTTGCTTGTATTTTGGCAAGATAAAAAACAATGGCCCGATGGTCTCAAACGTCTTCTTCTCGCCACAAGGATAATGCCAGGTTGTTGTTGCATCTCAAAAACCTTACTCCGCCCCTCAAGTTGGATAACTAGCTTACATTGACTTTGAATTAGTTGATTAATGTCCATGTAAGTACATACCTTAAAGTCATAGCCAATGGCTTTAATATGAACCTGCTACACCCCTCCCACAAGGAACGCAAGTATTTCGAGTAAGGGGGGTAGAACCTTACAATCGGGTGCCACGATGAAGATATTCACAACAAAGTGGAGAGAGAGAGAGAGAGAGAGATGTACCGAAAATGTCCTTCAAGTTGGTGCTCCGCAATAATGTTTTGCATTACTCGGTTTCAGTGGTGCAGCGTCTTCGATCCTTGCCGAAGGGGATAGGGTTCCCCTTGGCGCAGCGGAAGCCGAGGACTCACGGGAATTTCTTTACAGTCAGTTGCTCTGCTCCCTTGCCGCTCTTCATGTCATCTCGGTGCTCTGCTGCCTCCTTCGGCGACTGTCCCTGGTACCTCTCTAGCTCCGTTTGGTTGTGCGTGGACAACGGCGGGTTGCCGACAAGGTATATTCCGAGTGTAGGTGGTAGCTCTAGGGCTACTTCGCGCTGTGAGGCTGGCATCCTTCTAGCTCCGGGTGAGCAACTCTGAATCCCGACATAGTGGTGCCTTCCATTCCAAGGCAAGGAGGTAGGATCCCCCTTCAGTGATAGAGATGGAAGGTGTTTTGCTTCCTCCAGTCCCAAGGTGCTACATGGAGCATAATTCCCCTATGATGGTCGGTTATGTCTTGCTTAGCTGCTCCGGCCATGATTTCTTCAGTGCCAAGCGTGGAGTGCTTCGTCTTTTGCAAGTTGTGTTCTCTGTTTTTCCTTCTCATAGGTGCTTGTAATGGCTGTAGTTGTGCATACTCTCCGTTAAACGGGAACACAAAGCACTATAGTGTAAACAAGTTAGCCAACAGATATCAATCATGATTTACTTGAATCAAAAAGGTTGGTCAAGTTCCATTTTAACATGAGTCTTAAAAAAACTTACATCCCATTGTTACAATATCATGGAGTACATATGTATAAATTAAGGTATCGACATATTACCATATGTTTCCTTTTGTGGTATCCTTTACTATCCATATCCATAAACCCTATTGTGGTACCAGTATCAGTTCCCCTCTTAAATTAATTTCACATGTATTAGTTAGTGCAAAATAACCTAGAATATCTTAGGCCTATATACTAATTACTTAATTAGTATATCCTTTCATGTCTCTATGCTAATCCAAGAAAAAGGTTAAATATTAAATCCTAATTACACGGTTAGTTATGTGACATATAATATAAGGCTAAGGCTGAAAAGACTTAACGCCTATTCACCCGCAAAAAAAAAGAGAGGTTATCTTCTCTTGGATGGTTATGTCCACATGTATTTGAAGCCCCTGCCCTCTTTTAAAGATTTTGCCTCATGTTCTGTGGCACAAGGGGACACAATTCTTTTCTGGCAGGATAAATGGTCTGACTTGCCGTTCCTTCAGAAATTCCTTGAGTTACATTCTTTTTCTAGAAATGAAAAAGAATCTTTGCAAAATTTTAGTGCAAGAAGGGATTGGGCTGATAACTTTCATATGTCTTTGTCTAATCAAGCATAAAATCAATTAAGTCCCAAGTATAATCCCAGTGGTTGATCAGAATAGTAAGGACAGATGGCAATGCAATGGAATTACTGACAAATTCTCCTTTATGAAAATGTATAAACACCTGATGGGAGATTTTGAGGCTCTAAAAGTTTTCAAATTAATCTGGAAGATTGCTCGTAGACTCAAGCATAAGATTTTCTTCTGGTTAGCTATGCAGAATAGAATTAACACAAGATCCTTGCTGAAACGAAAAGGTTTCATGATGACTGATCACTCTTGTCCTATATGTAATCATCAATGTGAAGAAACACGTATGCATCTGTTTTGGGATTGTACTTTTGCTCAAAGTTGCTGGGACACTCTCATTCCTGGAAGAAAAGTAGGTACTTCTGGTTATGAAGATACATTGTTGGCTCTTGAGGATTTACCAAATGCTATTAGTATGGAGATTGTCCTGGGATGCTGGAACATCTGGCTTCAGAGAAATGGGGAGATATTCAGAAACTCCAGTCCAACCATTCAGAATTTGGAGATATGCCCTTAAAGATGATTTGATTCTATTTTTGTTTCAAGGAGTGGTCCTCGGTAAACTTCTAGTACTATGATCATGATACCTAGAGCTGGGACTGGACAACTCTCTTTTATCAGTAGGCCTTTTGTAGTTTTCTTTCATTTTGCTCCCCCTATTTGTAACATACTGTTTATATTAATGAAAATTATCGTAGATTGATTGTTCTACGGTCCAGGGTTTCAAAAGAATGTCCATATGCATAACGCAATTGGGTTGGACTACTCAAACAATATGTTTATATAATACTTGAATTTATTTTTTCCATTGTTAACCTATAGTCAGTACGCATTCATGGATGGTAGGCAAACAATTTGACGTTAGTGAAAGTTAGACACTCCCTCCAGTCTTAATGTTGACCATTTCTTCTATTGCTCCCTCCGGTCTTTAAGAAGATAGTGTTTTGAACACTAGCATAATTACCACAATAGTACATATAATATTAGTTTCTATTTTTTTATAATTCCAAAACCTAATAAAATTGTTATATTGTGCTAGTATCTTTTACACAAATCTATATATATAGTTTTCTCTCACTCAATCGAAACATTTTAGAAGATATTGGTGGTTAAAGTTTTAAAAGTTCTAAAACAGCTATGCCCAAAAAGTTGTGTTTTTGTGGACTATGGGGAGTAATAAAACCTAATAAAGTACTTATATTACAAAGATATTTTCTAGAAAAAAATATATAGGCGCAGAATGGTGTACTATAGATGATGCGAAATAATATAATAAACAAAAGTGAAAGATATCAAACAGATTGATAACTGAACAGATGAACAAAGCTAAACAAATTGAGCGCAGGAAATGAAGATATATCAAGCCATACTGTCACAGACCATTCCGGGCAGCCTGCTTGACTTCTTCTGCTTCCTTTATTTGAGAAAGGATATCATTAGCTTCCTCATTGTTAGCAATATCTCCTTCGATTGTTTTAGTCATGTCATTATGTCTTCTTTTCAGCTCCTTTTGCTATGAAACAAGACACAAAACGATTATCATTAATGTCAACCAAGTGACTTGACCACAAAAAAGGAACTTCCCAAGATAAGTACCTTTCTGGTTGCAGCTTTGATTTCTTGTCTGGCCACACATTTTCTATCTTTATTGTCAATGCAGGTCCTCAACTTTCTGAATGAAGTTACAAGATAATTAATATGACAGTAGTGAAGTGAACTATTCCAGCAAATATGGTAGCCTGTACTTACTCAGAAGACAATGCCTCATCACACAGACAATTCAGAACCTCCAGCTTACAAGAAGGGTTCAGATTTTTATATCCTGATACCCCCTGATTTAAGCAGCGAAGGGTGAAATCTTCTGCATGGAATGTCAAAGAGATGTACTCGCCTACTCTTCTTATCCATTCATCCCCATGTCTTGGATACTTATCAAAAGGGCTAAGAAAAAAATAACCTCATTTACTCATTTATTAACTGCATGGGCAAAATGACAAGGGAATAGCAGTTTGTGAGTATACTTACTTATCTTTGCCATTTTCTATGACAGACAGAAGATTTATGTGCATGTCAGCAACAACTGAAGACACCTCTTCGAGTTGAGTTAAGTGTATGAGAGTTTCTTCTGGTTGCCCCTTCCTTATTTTGCAGATCTGCTTAAATCATTTGATACATTATTCTATTTATAATACAGAAGAAATGGTCTCTTAAAGCAAGCAGGCAGCTAAGAACAGTTAAACATTTTCATTATGGAAACATAAAACAAGTTTGGTGCCAGATTATAAAATAAAATGCAAATAAACTTTCTTTAGATTATAAATTGAGAAATCATAAACAATACGCCCCTCAAGTTGATGGTCTATTTTGTGTTAACAAGACAGAAGCAATAAGAAAACAATAGATTTTTTTTAGCTCGGCAACATTCTCAGACAATCTAACTGACCATAACTAGCTAACGCAAACCAAATTTAGAAATGAGGAGTAGATGCATCAATGATCCAATTCACACGAAATGATAAATAAAATATACCACTATTTGCTTTCCGTAATTACCTCGCCAAATGAGCGGCAGAACTCTAAAAATTGAATAGCAGCACCAACATCTTCAGACTGCAGCTTCATACCTGCAATGCAAGTCACGAGAGTACCCCTGGGTACAACTATTTCATCCTTGAGAGCATCATTGTCTCAGTTCGTACCAGGTTGACCTTCGGCCTCTTGGCAGCATGGACCATTCGCCCCGTCGGCGCCTCCCTTTTCCTAGTTCTGCCAAATAAAACCAGATAAAGAGATCTATCAACTAGAACAAAAATCTAAATTCCCTCATGGCAAGCATCAGCTTCAGATTGCTTACTTGCACCTGCTGCAGTTGCAGTCATTCCTGCATTTGGGGCATACCCAGGCCTCCTTCTTCAACACCTCATCCGCAATCAAAGGGTACCTGTTAAACAAAGAGAACATCAACAAACAAACCCAAACAGGATTGCCTACCACAGGCTCTAAGAAAAAAAGCAGAGAGGAAATTATTTTACCTGTTACATATGCAACTCTTGCAGTATCTGAGAGGGCACTTGCCCCTCTTATTGGACCCTTTGCAATCTGCCGTGACCCCTGTTTTCCTTTGACGGCACTGAGGAATAGCAAAACAAAAAGAAAAAAATGAAACGAAAGACCATTTCACTTTTTACAGAAATAGTAGGACTCTGCTGCATACTTTCTATAGATTTTGGTTTATATTACAAGCAGGAAAGGAAAAGGAGCTGAGGACTAAGAGGCCCCTAGAACGATATAACTTCCATATAGAAAGGTTCGGCAATCTCTGTTTTAGGCTGGAAATGCAGTTGATGCAGCTGGCCAGTATGTCGGGAGCTCCAATTTGGACAAAAATATTGCCAGCAGGCTCTAGCGAAAAGACATCTGAAAAATAAGTGGTCTCTGATCTCCATCACATCTTCTCCACGCATAACACAGTAGTAGTCCCCAATGAAGAAATTCCTTCAGCGAAGCATATCTCTGGTATTAAGTCTGTCTTGCAGGAGAAGCCAGAAGAAAACCTTGTGTTTCTTTTGACAGGAAGATCCGATATCGCCGTATCAGGTTCTTTTAGCAGATGATTTGTCGGGGCTTTTGAAGAAAGCAGAGAATGATGGGGAAATGACGCACATGAAGATCACCAGAGCAGCTCCGGGAATTTCATATCTATTGTTTGCTGATGACAGTACCCTGTTCTTCCAAGCAAAACAACAACAGGCTGAGGTTGTGAAGAATGTAATACATAAATTTGAGGGGTGCACTGGGCAGTTGCCAACTTCACAAAAAAGCTCGCTCTTGTTCAGTAGCACATGGCAGGTGGAAAGACAAGAGGAGGTGAAATCCACACTAGGAAAGGTGCACATTTGAAGAGAAATACCTAGGCAATATTCCAACCCATCAATGAAAGATTTACTGAGCGGCTCTCGGATTGGAATGAAAATTCATGTCTATGGCAATAAAGAAGGTGTTGGTCCAATCAGTGGCGCAGGCTCTTCCAACATACACCATGAGTATGTTTAAAGTTCCCTCAAGTTCCCATAACGATTACATGAAGGCCATCAGTCAGTTTTGGTTGGGAGAAGATGCAGGAAAAGGATAGTGCATTGGGCATCGTGGGACAGTTCGATAAAAAACCGAAAATACGTCGAAGTATGGGATTTACAGACACAAAGTGCTTCAACCAGGCTCTGTTAGTGCGGCAGGCATGGAGGCTTATCGAGTCGGCGGAGGATTTATGTGCTCGGTTTTGTAAAGCTGAGGTACTACAACTGATAATGTCCTTGATACAGTTTTTACCGGTGAAGCATCCCAAGCATGGAGAGGAATTGAGTTTGGTTTGGAACTGCTTAAAAAGGGGGATAGTTACGAGAATCGGTAATCGTAATTCTATTCGAGTCTGGAGGGATAATTAGAATCCAAAGGAACCTTCGCTCAAGATTCAGGGTAGCAGGAGACGTTCAAGGATACGACGTGTGGTCTCCTGTTGTCGCCTTGTCGGACGGCGAACAGTGGAATGAACCTTTGATAAGGGAAGTTTTCTGGCTAGATGATGCTGAGTTGACCATGAAGATTAAAGTATCAAGAGGAGACCTTGAGGACACCCATGTGTGGCACTTTGAGAGCAGTGGATAGGGTTGCCTACAACCTGAAGCATGCTGACCTGGCGATGGTGAGCAGCAGTAACAATCCTGATGGGGAGCAGTCCATGTGGTCGCTGATTTGGGAAGCGCCTGTGCCAAACAAAATTAGAGTTTTTGGCTGGAGACTGGCGTCAGACAATCTAGCCACTAAAAGAAACAAATGGCGAAGGTCCCTGGAAGCTGACAACATTTGTAACATATGTGGGTGTGCTTAAGAAAATGGTTTTCATGCGGTGGTGAACTGCACTAAAGCCCGTGCGTTGAGGGAGAAACTCCGAGTTGTGTGGGACATTCCCGATGAGTATGTCTTTCAGTATTCAGAACCAGAGTGGCTCCTTCTGCTCCTCTCTAGAATCAGACCTTAGCAGCGCGGTCTCGTGCTTCTTATGCTGTGGTGTGCATGGCACCTAAGAGAATCTCCAACAGCAGTCCTAAAAACGCAGCCATGCCCAGAAAACTTCTGTTTAGGTCACTTGGGGCAAAAAAAACGCCTCCAATAGAAGCCCTATAGGTATATGGTGCCCAAAAATTTTTAGGCCCTGCCCAAAATACTGCTACAACTGATGCAATTATACATCACCACCAGCAGTTGCCCAAAAATCAATTCGGCTGTGGTGGGAACCCCAACAAGTGAAACTTCACGCCGCCGACTCGCCTCCCACCACGATCACCGCCGGAGGCCACCGCTGCCACTCCATCGGCCGCACCCAGCCCCGCCGGCCGAGACGTCTGCTGCGACCCCCTCCGCCTCCGCCGATTCCGGCCGTTCCCCCACCCATACGCCGGCCGGAATGGTCGCAGCCGCACTACCGTCGGCCGCCGAGGTCGATTAGCGGCTGGGAGACCTCCAATCGACCAGTGAAACCACCGCCGAGCCGCAGGTCCCTTTGGAGCTCTCAGCACCCGGGCGGCGCGGCGCCGTCGGAGTTGGCCGCACCCCCCGGCTCCCCTCCGGTCCCTGGTCCCTCCTGGCGCCTTTCCTAGGTGGCCTGGCGGGCATCTCGGCCCCAGCGAGCTACTGCAGACAAAATCGAGCTCGGTGCCCCGGCGACAACCGGATCCGCCTCCTGGCCTGCCTATCGTCGGATCCTTATGAGAGCACCCAAGCTGAAACTTAGGGCACCAGCTTTAGGTCTGCTGGAAAAGCAGAAAAAAATTCTGGTGACCAAGAACCTTCTCTCTCCACACCTAAAACCAGTTTTAGGGCACCAAATTATTGGGCTGCTGCTGGAGATGCTCTAAGGGATGACGTTGTGCAAGGTCAGGGACGAAGCTTTGTCACAAGTTCAGGTCAACTTTCTTCAGAACTATGTGTACACCTTGTCGACGGAGATGCCTCCGAGCAAGGACAGAAAGGGCAAAAGTCCTCTTGTTGCGCCGGCCTGAAGAATGGAATAGAGTCGTCGAGAACTTCAGAACAGATGGGTGTTTCAAACAAGACGAGATCGACTAAGCCTCACCCTGGAGGGCTGAGAGTGATTGTGGCTCTCCCCTGCTCATATCTTGGCATGCCTCTCCGATTAAATATTCAAATGTCAGGATTTCCAAGAATTGCAAAATATATTGCTGGTTGGAAGGCAAAATTGGTTTCTTCTGCCGGTGGGCAACCCTGGTGCGTTTTGTGCTCTCTGCTCTGCCTATATTTCAGCTGTTGGCGGTGGATCAGCCCAAATGGGTCATCAAGTAGATCGATAAGCTCAGAAGGGACTTCCTATGGGCTGAGTCTGATGCCATCAGCAGCGGGGAAGGGCCTGCTGTGTCGGTCCCAAGTTTGTATGCCCCTAAATCTGGGTGGACTTGGCATTCCTGACTTGGCTGCTCAAGGGAAGGCCCTTAAACTTAAAGTTCTCTGGCTGTGGCAAAACGCAATGGACGCAGACAAACCTTGGCATGGTCTACCCCTTCCATGTGACAAGGAGGTCAAAGGCCTGTTTGTTGCCAGAACTTCCATCACAGGAACTGGCCGTTCTTTGTCGTTCTGGAACGATCATAGGTTAAATGGCCTCGCCCCATTTATTATTGCCTACCCAAAGCTCTACAAGCATAGCTGGAAAAGAAACATCTCAGGTGCGGATGGCTCGACTGATAAAAGATGGATTACACACATAAAGAGGAACCCAGACTCTGAGGTCCTAATTGAATACATTGATTTCTGGCATAAATCCTCTGCCTTCTCTCTGTCCGATGTGTTGGATAAGGTGGAATGGAAGTGGGCTGAAAATAAGAAATATACTGCCAGCTCCAGCTACACTATTCAGTTCATATGCAAAGTTGGTTCTCCCCTCAAGAAGCTTATATGGCAAATCAAGCTCCCCACAAAGGTCAAATTCTTTTCATGGCTCAATGTTCAAGGAAAATGCCTAACTGCGAATTATCTTGCTGAAAGGAGGAGATGGCCACATGACCCCATTTGCTCCCTTTGCATGTGTGGCCATGAAGCACTGCGCCTATTTGTTCAATGTCCTCTCGCTGCAGGGATATGAGGATCTTTTCCCTTCCCTTTGATGCCGCATGGTAACACTGAAAGTTTGCTAAACTGGTGTTTTTTTTTTACAGGAAGAATTCTAGAGCCACTGGGAAGCTGGTGGGGTGGTGGTCCAGTTAAAGGAGAGCTCGTCTTCTAAAGCATTAATCCTAGTGGATATACCAAGTGCTCTGAGGGCCTCTGCCACCACCGCTGTCAGGTGGATACCAAGACTTAATCCATCGATCCGTGTGTGGCTTTGCTGCCCTCAATGGTGAGGTGGCCCCTCAAGTTACAAGTTATGGTTTGTTCCCTGATTATTTCGAGCATGCGTGGCAAAACGGAAACCAAAGCAAGGTGACCCCAACACAGGGACGACACGGAGACATGTCGTGATCACTGCAACACCAGAACAGCATCCGATGGAGCAGCAACCTTCACTACTGCAGTACGCAGTAGCAGTGAACAGTGGATCCAAGTCCAGCACAGCCCAGCACTGTGCCATTCGAGGTGCCACTCCAGGTCTTGTGGTCTGATGTTCGATCCTTTCGTTCTGACCAGCAGCGACGTCGACTAAATCACCTTTAATGGCTGGCCACGTGCACAGACGCTGGGAAAGCAATACACAACACACAACAGAAGGCACATAGTTTGCAAAACAAAACAAAAAAGGCAGCAGAAGGAGCACTAGGACGCAAAGCAACATGAATACAAACACCACCCTAAAAGTATAGGTACGAGACTGCAAAATTAGCAAGTGATGATGTGCCATCACTACGTTTCTGAATATAAAGATCGACAAATATCATTTTAATTCAGCTTATCAAAACAGTATTATATTATCATTTTTAGAAGGACAAATATCCATATCTATGACAAGAGTAATTCAATGGCAGAAAATATCACATAAGCTGAATTTCAGTTTACTTGTTCCAACCATTACCTATTAATTAATATAATACTGATTTGATAAGTAACATAACTAGAGCAATATGTTACTTCAACTAAATCTCTATCATTTCAATGTACGTTCCAAGTTTAATACTTATTTCCTAGGAGGAGGTGTTATCAGCATATGTATGATTCATCAACTATCATCTCCGAACCTTATTTTCTTCAGAACCTAATTGTCAAAGTGGTGGAACCAAAATCACAGCTGCCCCTCATTCAAACACGAATTGAACTAATAAGTAAAGCACTAAGCACCACACGGCATTTAAGTGGTTTTACCATCATCTTGTTTCATGCAACAGATTGCTGGGCGCAGTACCCCAAACGTAAAGATCGATACAAACATGATGGATCATCCAAAGATTATGGCAGTTCCCTAGAAATTTGCAATATAATAGCACTAATAACCTAATAGAATGATGTATAGAATCCTCTAACAATTAGTATCGCATCCTCACTTTCAATATTCATAGTACAACCAATCATCCATGAGCAGTCCCAAGAATTTATCTACCAAGTGCACTACAGACAAGATAAATACCACAGATATATACTACCAATTTGGAAGGATAATTAGTCTTCCGGCGAGGGATGGATGTCTGCCAGAAATGATTTGACACAAAATAAATCCCAGGACTAATTATAATGATTATAAGCATCCTAAGAGCAGGTATTATATGCAAACTAAGATATCTGGAGCACGGGATACAGATGTTTTAGGTGCAAAAACAATTAAATAAGCTAGTCAGATGTTAGTGGCCTGTGCTACATGTTACGGCTCAGTCCACTACCCGAGCAGCAACGTCGCCAGCTCAAGCCCAGTACTAGTCGTGGGACACTAGTCGCTAGTACTTATCGGCACCAAAGTTCTTGATCTCAATCTGTATCGGATCTTGCGAATTCCTGAAGTAATCGTAGCGGGAGCATAATACTACTACGCTAGACGTCCATGATCTTGCATCTAGAGGATCAAATTAACGTACGAGGGGCTCACCTGGTGGCATGTCCACGCATCGACGGGGACGCTGAGGATGTTCGCCTCCGGAACAGCGCCAACCTCATCGCCGGCGTCGCCCCGGAGATTAACGTACGAGGGACTCACCTGGTGGCATGTCCACGCATCGACGGGGACGCTGAGGATGTTCGCCTCCGGAACAGCGCCAACCTCATCGCCGGCGCCGCTCGTAACCGGGGCGACGCCATCCGAGGCGCCGCCGTCGCTCTCCTCAGCACCCACCTCGGAGCCGGCGCCGCTCCGCTCCGAGGGCACGCCGTTCGTAGACCAGCCTTTTGCCGGCGGAGGACGGGGAACAATCCCAGGACCGGAGCTGCCATCCTTGCACTGGTTACCATGGGCATTGTTTTTGGAGGAGTCGATGTAGTCCTCAGATGTAGGTTCAGACTAGGGTTGTTGTTGTTGTTGTTGGAGTCAGAGAATCTGTCGTCATGCGTTTTAAGTCACGGATTTAGGGCATCATCAGATCTGGTCTGAGGAGGCTGAGAAGGAGTCGTCGTTGCAAGGCAGCACTCCTCCTCCTTGTACGAAGTCGACGGTGAGCCCCAACTCTCATACTTGTGTTCTTCGTGCTCCCTTTAAAACTTTGGACGAAGCTCAGCTTGGTTGCGAACTGGATCTGATAGATCCTCTTTGTCGTCGTCGAAGCGACGCTTGCCATTAGCATCGTGCTTAGAGAACGGACCACATGAACGATCCATCGCCACCACAACCACAAAAAAGAAGAAGAGAACTTTTTAATAGGGGGCCAAGACAACCCACACATAAGTACCCGACGAGGATGGGCAACTTGGGGCTAGAGACAAGAGGGCCGGGATGGGCTGATGGGGATGGGCCAACTTGGAGCTAGAGAGAAGGGGGACGGGACGGGCTGAATAGGAACTTAATTTGAAAGGCCCACGTACCATGACTGAAGGATAATTCTTAGCGGACATGGCTCCAGCCCAACTAACACATGGTCCACCACGGAAGCATCTGAAGGACCACAATCCTCAAGGCTGAATAGGAACCCCCAGCTAGGGTTCCGTCACCACCTTGATCCGTCGCTGCCCCGCCAAATCCAGGCGGCGTGCGCGACGAGTGAGACGACAACGAGCTTCCCAACACGGAGGAAGAGATAGGAGACTGCGGCGAGCTCGAAATCGAAGCCAGGATTCCATGCGAGGTCGTCGCCCCGCACCGGAGCAGAAGAAGAGCGAGTCGTGATCCCCAGGTGCAAACGCACAATGCTTGTTTAGACCACCATCCCGACTAGCCAGACCTCCTGGAGCGCTACCTTGCTCACAGTCGCGTC
Source organism: Thinopyrum elongatum (assembly GCA_011799875.1). Taxonomy (NCBI): domain Eukaryota; kingdom Viridiplantae; phylum Streptophyta; class Magnoliopsida; order Poales; family Poaceae; genus Thinopyrum; species Thinopyrum elongatum. Next base: position 151,393,434 of record CM022302.1, on the reverse strand, counting down.
CTAGACCAACCACCAGAGAACCCGACAACCGTCCTCCCAAGGGCTCGTCATCCTCCGCATTGTAATCACAGACCTCACCCCAAGGCCTGAAACCTGTTTCGCCGACCACACTGGGAGATAGGAGGGCGCCGAAGAATAGGGAAGGAGAGACGAAACCATGATGAAGACTGGGAAAGATGGGGCAACGTGCGAGTCGCCACGACAGGACAGAGAAGCGTACACCACTTCACTTTCATAGACACAGTTCTCAGGAGTAACTAAAATGTAGTACGAATTAAAATGGGAAGACAAATCCATATCATCAATTCTCTCTCTGGTTGTAAAATGTGAACTCTGGAGCTACCATCACAGCCCACAAATTACGAACGAAACTGCAATAAGCTCCTGTTGCACCATTTGGTAGTTTGACCACATGCATGCCACGAATCAGAGAATAAGCCGGGACCTGCACAACGCTGAGATACCCACAGGTCTCATACTACCTCCATGTACTCACTCCGTCCCGAATTACTTGTTACGAAATGGATAAAAATAGATGTATATAGAACTAAACCATTTCTAGATCAGGTAGGCGAAACCATGATTACACAGCAATTCGACAAAGTTCTACTACCTCCATCTCCAACTTGAGGTCTCATCCATTTCTAGGATGAGTAATTCTGAACCAAGGGAGTAGATAACACAGCACAAGCCAGTTGAGCATCGACTGACATAATGACCTTATACTCTACTACTACCTCTATACACAAATATAAGGAGTCTCTTTTCAGTTTACTTTGAACTGCAAAAACTTCAATAGCCATACTGAATAAGAGTAGTACTAGGATGCAGGCCAGGCCGTCGTGGCGCGTGGCGACGGGGAGGAGGAGCGGCACGGTGTCGAGCGTGCAGGAGGCGCTCCGTGACTGCCGGCGCCAGCAGCCCTGTTCGCCGGCAAGGGACTCGGCGTGCACAACGTGACCTCCTCTAGTTGCCACGCCCCTACTATACGCAACACAACACATACCCTTCTTACACTAATCGAACTTTGCATGCGCATGGATCGTATCAACTAATCAGCTCTGAATAAGAAATTAACAGCGATGAAAGGTTGTCTCTTATCACCCATTAATTATTCATGTGTCGAGAGGGCATGGAGGAGCACAAGGAACCGTTGCTTTCTCTATCCCACAAATTACAAACTTAGACCTACTGCACGTTTGTAATTTGTGGGCTGGCATGGAGGAGCACAAGGAACCTGCTATAAGCTTGTCATCGTCAGAAATGGAGACATGCAGTAGGTCTAAGCTTGTCATCGTCAGAAATGGAGACATGCCGTAGGTCTAAGCTTGGACCCGATGGACAGGCATACTCCTTCAGGAAAACTGTAATTTCTGAACACTGCGACATCGGAACTGACACTTTTTTTCAGACTTCGGTGAAATGTTCCAAATATTTAGCAAAGGAACACTTCATAGTACATATTGATTTGCTTCGATTCCTCTAAATCCTGCTCCCAAGCTATATATCTAGTTGTTGTGGTATTCTCCATTTCACCCTCCTCCTCACCGCTTTAATTTTCTCTCCCGGAACCGCTTCTTGGCACTTTGTTGTTAAGGACTGATATTGCATGTCTCCATTCTGACGATGACAAGCTTAGACCTACTACATGCCTACTCTACTTGTACATTGGCACTTTAATTGTTGCCCCTCCTAAACCAGCTGGGCAGATTCTTTCAGAAAACCTGTACTTCTAAACACCGTGACAATGAATCGGACCGGACGTCGACGGATCTAGTACTAGAGCAGACACAGAACTAACCAAGCAAGCTACATCCAGAAGGCTACCGGAGAAAATGACAAGCGTTTCTTATACATTTGGCAGGACCTGGTGGCGCGTTCAAAGATTTGCAGCTCTCCCTTATGACTGTATCTGAGGCGAAACGTGGTGACGTTGACCATGCACTCATCGCTGAACAACGTACTATGCCGACGGCCGGCATAGGCCCCTCTCCCGTCGGCATAAATCTACGCCGACGGCAGCCGTCGGCTTAGCCCCGTCAGCGTAGATAACGTCAGCGTAGTCTTGTCAGACCGTCGGCATAGATATGCCGTCGGCATAGGTGCCTATGCCGACGGCTTCCGTACAGCCGTCGGCATAGTTTGACCGTCGGCGCTTGTTTTCCACGGGACGGCCGTTGACGGCACCAGTCATATCACGGGCCGCCACGTGGCAGGGATAAGCCGACGGCCTGGCCGTCGGCATAGGGCCCAGTCTAAGCCGACGGCCTGGCCGTCGGCTTATCCCTGCCATGTGGCGGCCCCAGAACGCTCCTGGGCGAACAGGTATGCCGACGGGTGCCGTCGGCTTAGCTTGCCACGTGGTATCCCCTGGGCGCTCCTGGGCGAAGGGCTATGCCGACGGCTAGCCGTCGGCATAGGTTTTGATCTATGCCGACGGCTTAGCCGTCGGCATAGCACTGCCACGTGGCGGCTGCTGGTTCACCTGGGCATAGCTATGCCGACGGCTTTACCGTCAGCATAGTTCTGTTCTGTTTTTTTATATGCCCTGTTTTGTCCATTTTCATTCAAATTCACAGCAAATTGACTCATATATGACAGATGTAGATATATAACAGATCACAACAAGATCATCATCATCATGTAAAGATCAACATCATCATCATCGGCGAAACACTTAATGAACATAAGTATGAGAACATAAGTCATCTAAAGAACGGTAAATAAGGACTACGGAACATGAGGAGAGGCCACAGGCACGGGTAAATAAGGACTACGGAACATGAAAAGTATGGCACGACAGCCACAGGCACGGGTATCATCATCGACATCAGCCAAGACCGCCACCACCAAGACCGCCACTGCCAAGACCACCACCTCCTTGCCAGATCGGAGTGACTGGAGTTGAGCCACCGGTCCCCTCATGTGGGAGAAGAGAATGTAAGGGTAAATATGATATGATACTGTTGAATGAACGAGAACGTGGGCACGTGTACTAACTGGAGTCTGACTGCCTAGTGCCACCCATTCATCAAACGTGAGCACGTGTGGGGGGTTCTCCAACAGGTGGTGGTGGGGGTCCCATTTGTGGTGGATCCGTGCGGTTAGTCCAAGACGCCAACATAGCCTGGATGTTAGTTAACCAAGCAAACTAGAAGGTCAAAAGGAATGAAAGTGCAAATTTTAGCTTGGTTTTAAGAGGGCAAAACTAACCGTCATCATTTGATGGTTGTAATCATCGTTTGCCTTCACTCGTTGCAAGTACTCCCGCACCTCGAGATTCGTATGCTCGACAAAGGCCTTATATGCCTACAAAATTTAGGTTGTTTCTAAGCGGGCAATGCTAAAAATAAACTGAGAAAGTTAGAGAGAAAGAAGATAAGGGGGAAGTACTTACAGCATGCTGGCGGGCTAAGGGAGGCGGTGAATGCCCCGTACTCTCTAACGGGCTCGGGTTGGTAGCCCGAAGTCGTGTGTACGAGACTGAAGGAGTGATCAAGCCATCGAAACACGGGTACCGGCGATGGGACTACGGCTGGATGGCCACTGTGACGCCCCCCGGCTCAATCGTGCACTAATCATACACGCAAATGCACACGATCAAGCATAAGGACTCACGGGAAGATATCACAACACAACCCTAAAACATAAATAAAGTCATACAAGCTTTATATTACAAGACAGGGGCCTCGAGGGCTCGAATACATAAGCTCACATACAAGCGTCAGCGGAAGCATCAGATATCTGGGTACAGATATGAAACAGAAACAGATAAGCCTCTAGAAAGGCGGGGCAAAACAAAAGCTACGATCGAAAGGCGCAGGCCTCCTGCCTGGGACCCTCCGAACCTACTCCTGGTCGTCAGCCAACTCGTAGAAGTATCCACCCACGGGGTAGTAGTAGCGATAGTCGGCGGAGGCAGCTGTCTCAGGGGCTCCGTCATCTCGTCACGACAAACTGATATGGGGAGAAAAAGAAAGCAAAGCAACCGTGAGTACTCATCCGAAGTACTCAGCAAGCAAAGATCTACACTACATATGCAACATTATCAAAGGGGGCTGTATATGTAGACTGGGCTGCAGAAATGCCGGAATAGAGAGGAAAGCCTAGTCCTATTGAAGACTAGCATCTTCAACGGTCTTGCAGCATTAGAAGAGTGTAGATTAGTACAGTACAAAGTAGTAGTAACAATAAGTCTCAACCTCACCCATTGATCCTTTCTCAACTCCCTGCGAGAAAGCAATCCCAGAGCCATACAGTCATCATCATCCTCGCCCAGAGATCCTTCCTAGACTCCCTGCGAGAAAGCAATCCCAGAGCCACATATCCAGGTCTCATCTCAAGTTCTAGTTGTATCAATCGGGATACAACTCCGAGTGTCCTTTACCGTAGGACCGACTATCGATAGATGTTTTCTTCCCTGCAGGGGTGCACCAACTTACCTACCACGCTCGCTTAACTCCGGCCGGACACACTTTTCCTGGATCATGCCCGGCCTCGGCCAAACAACACACCGCAACCCTACCTAGAGCTCAGCAGAGAGGTCCCCGTCAGTCTACATCCTAAGCGCTCAGAGGTCTTGGGCCATCGCCCTGTGCACTCTGAGTCGTTGCGTGCAGGGGGAAGCCAGGCACTAGGGGGGCGCCGGTCCGTCCCGGCCGCAATGCTGAACTGGACGTCTGACAAAGCTTTCGGCTGATGCATACGATGAAGAGTACCCATATTTATTCCCGCGTGATGGTTAGTGCTATCGGGATAGAGGCCCACTCAGATCAAATATCCAAATCGTAGTGTGTTGGTAGTGCGGTAACGAGCAGAGACTCACGATCGATGTGACCCCGTCGTCCCGTCTCGAGGACTTGCGGCAAGGGCCAAGAATGCCCGGCCACGCCTCGTATTCTCACTCGGGCACCATCCAGGTCAACCCGTCTTCACATCACACGCGGGTACCCCTCAGGGTCGACCCTCCTTCCAAGTAACAGTGTAAAGTCCAATTATCCGTGTGTCCATAACATCAACGGAATCTGAGGTATCACCCTCGATGGATTCCTACTCGATGTATCCGTCAAGGTGAACTCAGAGGAATCACCCTCGATGGGTTCACACTTGAGGTGTTGCACGACAGCGTCGTTATCGGAAGTGGGGAAGGAGGAATCACCCTCGATGACCATGACCGAATAGCTACTCTACAGAGTTAACATCAGAAGTGCTACACGAGGTATCACCCTCGGCACTCGATAGTAACGCTGCAGTGTCGTTACAACTAAGGGGGTGATGTGTGGTGCTGGGGCCTGGTCGTCGAGTCTTCTGATGATCCACCGGGGCAATCGGGACAAGTGGGGTCACTGATAGGTCTCTACCCAGCCTATACTAAGCAGTTTAGGATAAGCAGGTAAGCTTTCAATAGCAGGTTACAATAAACTGGCTATGCATCAAAATAGGTAAAACAGTAGTAGCAGCAATTCTAATGCAAGCATGAGAGAGAAAGAATAGGCGATATCGGTATGCTCAAGGGGGGGTGCTTGCCTGGTTGCTCGGCGGCAAAGGCAAGGTCGTCAACGGTGTCGTCAACCTCCGGAGCTGCGTCGGTCCCGGGGACGACATCGGTGTCGGGGTCTACCGAGAGAGAAGAGGGGGAAGAAACAGTAAATATAAAGCAAACAAGAGCATGACATGATAATACGCAGAGCTAGGGTGTTCGGACGCGGTGCTACACGATATAGGTGAAGAGGGAAAACATCCGGGAATGTTTTCCTGAAGTTTGTCATTTTCGGACAGATGAAACGGAGGGGGACGGTTGCATGTTCGCTATGCTAGGGACGTGTGGCGGATGAACAGACCGCGTATTCAGATTCGCCTCGTCGTTCTGAGCAACTTTCATGTACAAAGTTTTTCGATCTGAGCTACGGATTATCTTCTAAAGATTTTTAGGATTTTTTGGAATTATTTAATTTAACAGAAATATCTAAAATGATTTATGACATCAGCATGATGTAATGGTGATGTCAGCGGTCAACAGCCCGCTGACCAGAGTCAAACCTGACTAGTGGGTCCCACTGGTCAATGGCTCAGTTAATTAAACAGGGTTAATCCTTAACTAAATGGGTTAATTAGCTAGTGGGGCCTACTGTCAGTGTCAGATTAGTTAATTAATTAACTTAATTAGGATTATCAGGTTAATTAACATTTTATTCATTTATTTTAAATCGTTATTTAACGCGGGACCCACACGTCAGTGTCACTTGTAAACAGTGCCCACGCGCTGACCAGGTCAACCGGGCCCGCGGGCCCCACTGTCAGCGACACAGGGGGTGGGGCCCGCGGCGCCACGTCGGACGCCGGAGCCGTAGTGCTCCGGCGAGCGCCGGACGCGGCCGAGAGCTCCGGCGAGCTCGGGATTTGCGTACGGTGCATCATTTGCGACGTGGTTTGCACCTACGGCCTCGTGAGACTCGCGCGCATCCAATGGTGGGGGTGGTTGCCCGTGGAGCGGTCGGAATAGTCGCCGGCACCGTGGTCAGCGGCGAAGCCATTCGGTCGAGCTCGGGCACGGGGTTTTTGAGTCGTTTTCGAGTGGCTACGTGGCTAGGCGGCTACTGCGAGCACTTGGAGCTCGACGGGCACGGAGGAAGGGCGTGAACGGCTCTGCTCTGCGCCGTTCGTCGGCGTTGGCGGCAACCGGAGCAGCGGAGCCAAGGCTGCGCTGTTCGGGCTCGGAAAAGAGCAGCAGAGAGAGAGAGAGAGGAGAGATGAAGCTCACCGCAGCGGCTCACGGTGGCCTTTGGTGGCTTTGTAGCGCAGAGAATACGACGAACGGGGCTGCGGTGCTCCGGCGATCCGCGTCGATCGCCGGCTCGATTCGGCCAATGCCGTGGCCTCGGGCTCGGACGCGAGGTCGGGGAAGAAGGAGAAGACGTCGACGGAGCCCGTGGACAGCTCGGGAGGGCGGGACGGCGCCGGTGGCCGCGATGATGGCGAGCGGCGGCGGCGACGGTGACGCTCGGGCGAGGAGGATCTGGCGAGCAGAGAGGGGGAGAAGTGGCCAGGGGAGGCCAGAGGTGCGCAGGGCGTTGCCCTCTATCTACCAGGGGTGCGGGGCGCGCTGTCGAGCAAGGGGAGAGGGGGGCCCAGCCCGGGCGAGGCGCGTGCGGCAGTGTTCGACAGCGGCACATGGGGAACAGTGCGGGAGGTGGGAGGAGGAGCTGCGCGGGCTGGGCCTTTTTCTTTTTCTTCTTTTCTCTTTTCTGTTTTCTTTTCTTATTTCTGTTTTCTCTTTTCTGTTTAAACCAAATGACTTTTGTAAAATAGGTGAACTAACCACATATTTATAGTGCTATTTCTAGCTCTGTTATAAAGAGGTTAGGAGGCAAATGAATTTTATTTGGATTTTAAATAAATGAATATGGATTAATTATCTCTGTTTTGTTGCTGTTAGAGTCAATTAATTAATTTAGTGAATGTTGGTTATAATTTTAGAATTGTCTCTGGATTATTTACAACCTTATGAACATTTTAGTTATCAAATTTGAATAACTTTTATTTGCACTTTCAGTTCGAATTTCCATTTGAATTTGAAACAGAAAAGAGATATGATCCAAATGATATTTAAGCACTGTTGATCATGATGACATGGCATTATCAAAAGGGGATTACTATAACTAACCACTGGGGTGTTACAAATCTCCTCCACTAACAAGAATTCTCATCTCGAGAATTAAGAGGTAGAAGGGAAAAGATCGGGGTATTCAGCACGGAGGTTATCCTCGCGTTCCCAAGTGGTTTCTTCTTCAGTATGATTTGACCACTGCACTTTGAGGAACTTGGTAACCTTCTGGCGAGTTCGACGTTCAGCTTCATCGAGAATGCGGATCGGATGCTCCTTATAAGAAAGATCATCTTGCAATTCGAGCATCTCATGATCCACTGCACGGTGCGGAGATTCCTTGAAGCATTTACGAAGTTGCGACACATGGAATACGTCGTGGATATGAGAGAATTGCGGCGACAACTCCAATTTGTATGCCACCTGACCACGTCTAGCAACAATGCGGAAAGGACCAATGTAGCATGGAGCTAGCTTGCCCTTGATTCCAAAACGGTGAGTGCCCTTCATAGGAGTGACACGAAGATAAGCTTGATCACCAGGTTGATAAGTCAAACCCCATCGTTTGCGATCATAATTGCTCTTCTAGCGGTCCTGAGCCGCCTTGAGATTTTCTCGAACGATACGGACTTGCTCTTCAGCGTGTTGGATAATTTCTGGACCCACGAGTGGTCGTTCCCTAGTTTCTGACCAATTCAGAGGGGTTCGACACTTACGTCCATAGAGTACTTCGAAGGGGGCCATTTTCAAGCTGGCTTGATAGCTGTTGTTATAAGAAAACTCGGCATACGGGAGAGATTCTTCCCACTTCTTGCCGAAAGAAATAACACAAGCTCGCAACATGTCTTCAAGCACTTGATTGACTCGCTCGACTTGGCCTTGAGACTGGGGGTGATATGCTGAACTCCAAGTAATATGAGTTCCCATAGCTTTTTGGAAACTTTCCCAGAACTTTGAAGTGAAAAGGCTGCCACGGTCCGAACTGATCTCCTTCGGAATACCGTGGAGTGATACAATTCTGGAGATATATAATTCTGCTAACTGACTAGCAGTGATCGTCTCCTTGACAGGCAGAAAGTGTGCAACTTTAGAGAGTTGGTCGACGACGACAAGAATAGCATCGTGACCCTTCTGTGACTTGGGTAGGCCTGTAATGAAATCCATTTGCACTTTATCCCACTTCCATAAAGGAATAGGAAGGGGTTGCAGAATTCCAGCAGGCTTCTGATGTTCTGCTTTAACGCACCGACACGCATCACATTCAGCAACATATCGAGCAATATCCTGCTTCATCCTAGACCACCAGTACCTTTGACGGAGATCACGATACATCTTAGTGCTACCCGGATGAATAGACAACGGTGTATCATGTTCCTCCTTCATGACCTTGTCAGTCATAAGTTTGAAGCGAGGTACGACAATGCGGTCTCTGAAATACAAGGTTCCATCTTCAGACAGCGAGAAATCCCTATACTTTTCAAGGTGAAGATCTTTCTTCATCAGTTCAACTTCAGCATCTTTAGCTTGCGCATTCTTAACAGCTTTCTTGAGATCTTGTTGTATCACAAGGTTATTAAGGGAACCCTGTGGAACAATACGCAGATTCAGCTTGCGCAGTTCTTCAAAAAGACGAGGTTGAGCTCGCTTAACCATGAGGTTGTCGCAGTAGGACTTGCGGCTTAAGGCATCAGCCATCACGTTGGCCTTGCCAGGGGTATAAGAAATACCCAAATCATAGTCCGTAATGGCCTCCATCCATCTTTGCTGACGGAGGTTCAGAGAGGGTTGAGTGAACAAGTACTTCGGACTTTTATGATCCGTGTAGATCTCGCAATGATTACCGAGGAGGTAATGTCGCCACAAATGCAATGCATAGATGACAGCAGCTAGTTCTAGATCATGTACCGGATAATTCTCTTCATGCGGGCGCAACTGTCGAGAGCCATAAGCAATCACTTTACGCTCTTGCATTAGGACACAGCCTAATCCTTCACGGGATGCGTCACAATAAATCACGAAGTCTTTGCGAGAATCTGGAGGAGCAAGTACTGGGGCAGATGTCAGCTTGTCCTTGAGTGTTTGAAAGCTTTCCTGACATTTTTCTGTCCACTCAAACTTAACGCCTTTGTGAAGCAGATCAGTCAAAGGCTTAGCAATCTTTGAAAAATTCTCGACAAAACGACGGCAATAACTTGCAAGGCTGAGAAAACTTCTCACTTGCTTGATGTTCTTTGGAGGAGTCCAGTCAAGAATAGCCTGAACCCGCTCCGGGTTAACAGCAATTCCATCCTTGGAAATCACATGCCCGAGGTAGGTTACTTTAGAAAGCCAGAATTCGCATTTGGAATACTTGGCATACAACTGGTGTTCTCGGAGCCTTTCCAGTACCAGACGGAGGTGTTCAGCATGTTCTTCTTTATTCTTTGAATAGACCAGAATATCATCTAGATATACCATGACGAACTTGTCGAGGTAATCCATAAAGATGTAATTCATCAGACGGGAGAATGTGGCTGGAGCATTTGTTAAGCCAAATGACATGACAGTGTACTCGTAAGAGCCATAGCGAATAACAAATGCAGTCTTGGGAATATCCTCTTCACGAACACGGATCTGATGATAACCCAACCTCAAGTCGAGTTTAGAAAACACCGATGACCCAGCAAGTTGATCATACAAATCATTGATCCGAGGAAGCGGATATTTGTTCTGGATGGTGGCTTGGTTAATGGGCCGATAATCCTGAACCAATCGGTTAGTTCCATCCTTCTTCTTAACGAAGAGTGAAGGTTCTCCCCAAGCAGAGGAACTGGGGCGGATGAAACCCTTCTTAAGTGACTTGTCAATTTCTTCCTTAAGCTCGAGAAGGTGGTGTGGAGGCATCTTATAAGGACGCTTCGCAATAGGGGTAGTGCCAGGCTTCAAGTCGATGACGAACTCAACAGCTCTAGCAGGGGGTATTCCTGGAAGTTCCTCTGGGAAGACATCTTGAAAATCATGAACAACTGGAACGTTCTCGATGCCTTCAAGAGGTGAGGCATTTAATGCATTCAGAGCATATATCTGGCTCTCGGCATTCTGTATTATCTTGGCTGAGTAGTTGATCACCTGACCAGAAGGGTGTGTGAGCTGGACTATCTTAGTAGCGCAATCAATCAAAGCATTATGGGCTGTCAACCAGTCCATACCGAGAATGATGTCTATGTCGGAAGATCCAAGAGCAATAAGGGAAGCAGAGAACATCAACCCTTCAATTCTGATCTGATTGTTGTGACTTACCATCTTGGTGTGCCACCTGGAACGGGGAGTGATAATCTCTAATGGAGTGGGTAATGAGCTCATAGCTAACCCATGTATTTGTGCAAATTGCTGGGACACAAAGGAATGTGATGCCCCGGAATCAAAGAGAACAGAAGCTGCAACTGAATTAACTGGCAGAGTTCCCATCACAATTTTAGGGGACTCACGAGCTTCTCCCATTTTGACATGAGTGACCTAGCCACGACCCATAGCAAGCGGCCTGGCCTTACGACTTCGGGAATGATGGGTTCGATGGCCCTTTGTACGACCATCAGGAGGACGTGGCGCAGCCTGAGGAGAAGCCATGGCATTGGACTGTCCACCCTGAATCGTTAGCTGTCTCGGCGGCGGAGGTAGAAGAGGTGCAACATAAGACGGCCTTGGTGTTGGAGCAGGTCGATGATGAACATTGTGTGGGATCCAGACTCGATGTTTCTGAACATGCTGACCCGAGGATGAGCCAGCTTCATGAGTGCGCTTGAGCGACTCCTGGTGTTTAGTCAGAGCAGTCTCAACTCGAAAAGTTTGGCTGACAAGCGTTGCAAAGTCTGTACAATCATGGACATCAAGTGCGAGGTTTATATCAGTACGCAGTCCTTCACGGAATTTCTCCTGCTTGCGGGCGTCAGTGTCGACGTCGTCTTTAGCATAGCGGGATAATTCAAGGAATTTCCGCTGATATTCATCCACAGTCATTTTGCCCTGTGTGAGTTTGCGGAACTCCTGCTTCTTCAGGTCGATCAGACCTTGAGGAATGTACCGTGCACGAAAAGCTGACTGAAATTCCTGCCAAGTGGTTACAGATTTAGCAGGCAACATACTCTTGTGGCTTTCCCACCATTGAGCATCTGGACCCTTTAAATGGAATGTCGCAAAGATGACATAACTGTCAGGGGCGACATTAGCTGACTCCATCTCAAACAGGATGTCACGAAGCCAATCATCAGCATCCATAGGATTGGTGGAGTTGCGGAAAATAGACGGGTTGAGGCTTACGAATTCTGGCAGAGTTATTGGAGCAGACTGTTGCTGAGCACTCTGGTTTGGGAACTGAGCCAATATCCCGGTCATAACCTGACGGTTCAATTCAAACTGCTGCATCATTGCGGCAATATAAGGTGGAGGTGGGGGATCGTCAGCCATCCTGCTAAATCAACAGGGGCAGTTTAGCAAGAAAAACTGCAGTTTATGGAGTTATTCATGATGTAACACGGGAAATGAACAGGAAATGCATTAGATATATGATAGTAGTCATTAAAGACATACCTATCCATGCACATAGTTAGATTCAAACGGATAGTACACGCCCAGGAACGCTCGCAGCTAGACAAACTAGGCGGCGCGCAGGCACACGGTAAGGAAGCACACAACGAGACATAGCAAAGGCTACATCCACGTCGGAGAAAACTGCTGGGGTGAGGAATCTGCAAGTGACAACACAGGGTGCCCTCGATAAAAGGATCCTGCAAGCAGAACCTGGCCCGCAATCTTGAAGGAGGGGGGGGGGGATTTCAGAACACCAGGTGGATGTGATCACGAGAACCTAATTTTGGAGTTAGTAAAATTTTAACCCGAATAGAAGAGAGATCAGAGTCCCAGAGTATAGACGAGGAATAAAAGATCCTAATACCACCCAATGGCGACGTGGGCCCGTAAGCCACACAGCCAAGTTAGTAGAACAATTTTTTCGATGTCTAGACTCAACTTCGACCAAGGAATTGGAAGGGGGGTTCCTATAGGCAGTCGGCTCTGATACCAACTTGTGACGCCCCCCGGCTAAATCGTGCACTAATCATACATGCAAATGCACACGATCAAGCCTAAGGACTCACGGGAAGATATCACAACACAACTCTAAAACATAAATAAAGTCATACAAGCTTTATATTACAAGCCAGGGGCCTCGAGGGCTCGAATACATAAGCTCGCATAAAAGCGTCAGCGGAAGCATCAGATATCTCGGTACAAATATGAAACAGAAACAGATAAGCCTCTAGAAAGGCGGGGCAAAACAAAAGCTACGATCGAAAGGCGCAGGCCTCCTGCCTGGGACCCTCCGAACCTACTCCTGGTCGTCAGCCAACTCATAGAAGTATCCACCCACGGGGTAGTAGTAGCGATCGTCAGTGGAGGCAGCTGTCTCAGGGGCTCCGTCATCTGGTCACGACAAACTGATATGGGGAGAAAAAGAAAGCAAAGCAACCGTGAGTACTCATCCGAAGTACTCAGCAAGCAAGGATCTACACTACATATGCAACCTTATCAAAGGGGGCTGTATATGTGGACTGGGCTGCAGAAATGCCGGAATAGAGAGGAAAGCCTAGTCCTATCGAAGACTAGCATCTTCAACGGTCTTGCAGCATTAGAAGGGTGTAGATTAGTACAGTATAAAGTAGTAGTAACAATAAGTCTCAACCTCACCCAGAGATCCTTTCTCAACTCCCTGCGAGAAAGCAATCCCAGAGCCATACAGTCATCATCATCCTCGCCCAGAGATCCTTCCTCGACTCCCTACGAGAAAGCAATCCCAGAGCCACATATCCAGGTCTCATCTCAAGTTCTAGTTGTATCGATCGGGATACAACTCCGAGTGTCCTTTACCGTAGGACCGGCTATCGATAGATGTTTTCTTCCCTGCAGGGGTGCACCAACTTACCCACCACGCTCGCTTAACTCTGGCCGGACACACTTTTCCCGGGTCATGCCCAGCCTCGGCCAAACGACACACCGCAACCCTACCTAGAGCTCAGCAGAGAGGTCCCCGTCGGTCTACATCCTAAGCGCTCAGAGGTCTTGGGCCATCGCCCTGTGCACTCTGAGTCGTTGCGTGCAGGGGGAAGCCAGGCACCAGGGGGGCACCGGTCCGTCCCGGCCACAATGCTGAACTGGACGTCAGACAAAGCTTTCGGCTGATGCATACGATGCAGAGTACCCATCTTTATTCCCGCGTGATGGTTAGTGCTATCGGGCCATAGGCCCACTCAGATCAAATATCCAAATTGTAGTGTGTTGGTAGTGCGGTAACGAGCAGAGACTCATGATCGATGTGACTCCGTCACCCCTTCTCGAGGACTTGCGGCAAGGGCCAAGAATGCCCGGCCACGCCTCGTATTCTCACTCGGGCACCATCCAGGTCAACCCGTCTTCACATCACACGCGGGTACCCTTCAGGGTCGACCCGCCTTCCAAGTAAAATTGTAAAGTCCAATTATCCGTGTGTCCATAACATCAAGGGAATCCGAGGTATCACCCTCGATGGATTCCTACTCGATGTATCCATCAAGGTGAACTCGGAGGAATCACCCTCGATGGGTTCACACTTGAGGTGTTGCACGACAGCGTCGTTATTGGAAGTCGGGAAGGAGGAATCACCCTCGATGACCATGACCGAATAGCTACTCTACAGAGTTAACATCAGAAGTGCTACACGAGGTATCACCCTCGGCACTCGATAGTAACACTGCAGTGTCGTTACAACTAAGGGGGTGATGTGCGGTGCTGGGGCCTGGTCGTCGAGTCTTCTGATGATCCAGCGGGGCAATCGGGACAAGTGGGGTCACTGATAGGTCTCTACCCAGCCTATACTAAGCAGTTTAGGATAAGCAGGTAAGCTTTCAATAGCAGGTTACAATAAACTGGCTATGCATCAGAATAGGTAAAACAGTAGCAGCAGCAATTCTAATGCAAGCATGAGAGAGAAAGAATACGCGATATCGGTATGCTCAAGGGGGGGTGCTTGCCTGGTTGCTCGGCAGCAAAGGCAAGGTCGTCAACGGTGTCGTCAACCTCCGGAGCTGCGTCGGTCCCGGGGACGACGTCGGTGTCGGGGTCTACTGTAAGTGCATCTAGTGCCCCTTAGTGATTTTGGTGTATTGAAGACTTATAGGTTAAGGGACTAATGTGTTTGTGAGTGTACACAGGTCTATAAGTCTATGAGGAGTTTGTTATTTACGATGAATGTCGACCCCTAAAAATGAATGTCTTCAACTGAAGACTTTGGTTTTCTTGAAGACTTTGAAAGTGAAGAAATTGGTGTGACCCTAAAGACTTGATATTCATGCGAGGATTATGAAGCGTGAAGACTTTTGTTTTCGTAGTTTCGTTTTCTTCTTCTTGAGTCATAGGAAACACCGTACTGTTAAAGGGGGTCGAGGTAAAACTAAGGAAAAATTTCCAAGTGATGCTCAACTCAAAATCCTACACCTACCCAATCCTTTCGAGTGAAGCCATTGGAAATCTCATACAGTTTAGTCAAGTTCTTCAGTGACAGAGACGAAGTTCTTCTGTTCTCTGAGGAATTTGTTCTGACTGAGGAGTTAGAAATTCGCCAGTGCGGATTGCCTACAAGTGAGGATTATGATAGCCCTGAGGAATTTGATACTCAAATTTCCGACCGTTGCTGTGTTACGTGCCAGCTGTCCCAAAATATCTACCCACCTAACGGTCATATCATTGAACGGCATTTATGTCTTATCATGTCGGGCTGCTCCCTAGGCTATAAATAGCCGCCCTCTACAACCACTAGCTGGTTGGCTGCTCCGAGAGATAGATTGACACTTGTCATTTAGAGCATCCCATCCTCCGAGGACTTTGAGCGAAAATCATCAAGTGAGGAAAAACCCAAACACCTACAAACCCAAAGTGATTGAGCATCACTGAAGAGTTTGTTCCTGTGTGGAACCGACGCTTGTTACCTTTGAGGACTGTGCATCCTCCAGACGGTTAGGCGTCATGGTCTAGAGCATCCAAGAGGAAATTGTGGATTGCCGAGTGACCGAGTATGTGAAGGTTTGGAAGTGACCTGAAGACTTACCACGAGTGGTTGGGCGAGGTCTGTGTGACCTTAGCTCAAGGAGAATACGGTGAGGACTAGGTGTCCTGGACTGTGTGTTCAGGACTGGGTGTCCGGGACTGTGTGTCCTCAGGTTTAAATACCTAGCCGCTCCAACCAGACGTACAACTGTCACAGCAGTTGGAACTGGTCTACCAAATCAGTGTCTTCACCGAGCTACTGGTTC
Source organism: Thinopyrum elongatum (assembly GCA_011799875.1). Taxonomy (NCBI): domain Eukaryota; kingdom Viridiplantae; phylum Streptophyta; class Magnoliopsida; order Poales; family Poaceae; genus Thinopyrum; species Thinopyrum elongatum. Next base: position 151,377,513 of record CM022302.1, on the reverse strand, counting down.
TATTTCCTCAACCCTTTCATTTCCTCGCATACTTGCTATGTATTTGATCATTACTGTTTGAAGACTTTGTCTGAAGACTTTCTCAATTTCCTCAGTTCAAATTCTTCAGTCAGTTTGTCTTCAGCCTGCTTATCCTGTGTTTACGCTACTCGTACTCTGTGCTTGTTTTCATTTCATCATGATGACTGTGCTACTGCTCTGTTATGCTTGCATCTGAGTACTCATTCCGCTGCTAAGTAGTTCGTCGCTTAGGAATTTCCGCACCTTGAAATTCCTCAGTGACGAATTTGTAAAAATCGCCTATTCACCCCCCCTCTAGTCGATATAATGCACTTTCAATTGGTATCAGAGCAAGGTACTCCCTTGTTCTGTGTGATTTTGGTTTAACCACCTGGAGTTTTAGTTATGTCGACTGCAGGCATGATCAAGGTCTCAGCTGGGTGTCCTACCTTCGATGGGACGGACTACCCCTACTGGAAGAACAAGATGCGCATGCATCTTGAGGCAATTGACAACGACCTCTGGTATGTTGTGGAAAAGGGTGTTCCCTCTGTCACTCCTTCCGTAAACGCTGCTGATGTGAAGAGATTCAAGCAACTCGACTCTCAAGCGAAGAATATCATATGTGGCCATCTGAGCAAAGGGCAGTATGGCAGAGTGAGTGCTTTGGAGATAGCTAAGCTTATCTGGGATAGGCTGTCCAAGGTCAACGAAGGAGTCTCAACTCAACGTGACTCTCGAGTTGACGTTCTTCGCAATCTCTTCAACCGCTTCAAAAGACTCGACAACGAAAATGTTCAGCAAACCTTTGATCGCCTCACTGACATTTCAAACGAGCTTCAAGCACTGGGTGCCACTGACATCACCGACCATGAGGTGGTGAAGAAATTGCTGAGGTCACTCGATTCTTCATTCGATACACTGGCACTGATGATTCAAGAACGTGGTGACTACAAGTCACTTGATCCTGCTGATATCCTCGAGAGGCTAAATACTCATGAATTCCAACTAGCTGAGAAGAGAGATCTCTACGGACCGAGCTATGGTAGATCTCGTGCACTGAAAGCCAAGGCAGTCTCTGAATCTGAAGATGAAGATTCTGGTAGCAGCCTTGGTGATCCTGAAGAACTGAGTCAGGAGCTAGCAATGCTCGTGAGGAAATTCCAGAAGTTCTCTAGACATGGCCGATTTGGAAAATCCTCAAGAGGTGATGACATGAAATCAGATTCCTCATCCCATGATTACAAGAAGAGAACTTTCCATAAATGCAAGAAACCTGGTCACTACATTACTAATTGTCCTCAGTTGGAGAAGGAATCAAAGAAGAAGAAATACAAGGATGATAGTTCAGATGACTCTAAGAGGAAGAAGAAATCTTCAAAGTCCTCATCGTCAAGATCTTCAAAGTCTTCATCTCACAAGAAGAGCAGCTCCAAGAAAGCTCGGGCATTCATTGGCAAGGAAATGGACTCTGAAGCTGAATCTGAGGAACATGAGGAAGAGGAGGCATCTGAGGAGTCAGACTCTAGTGTGGCAAGCCTAGCCCTCGCTACTGCTTACGTTAGCAAGTCCATCTTCAACACTGAGGAAAATGGCTTCCCCAACACTGCTGATGACGGCAACGATGACTATGCTCCCACCTATTGCTTCATGGCAAAAGGTGCCAAGGTACTCAAATATCCCTCCTCTGAATCAAGTGAGGATGAATCTGATGATAACCTCAAACCCAGCTATTCCAAACTTGCTAATATTGCTGTTAAACAACAAAAGGCTTTGGAAAAGGTTCAAAATATGCTAGAAAAAAGCGATGATCTGTTAGGTGAGGAAATGGATCGAACTCAAACACTGACTGATAATCTTCAGCAACTACAGTCTAAGTTTGACAACCTTCAGGGTCGTCATGAAACTCTCCTAGCCGATCATGAGAAGCTTTCTTATGAATTTCTTCAAAGAAAGCAAGATCTTGAGAAGCTAAGGGTGAGTCATGAAGATCTTCAGAAGGAAAATGATTCTTTGCTTGCTCAACAGATCAGTTCCGCTCAGGAAGAATTTATTCCACCATGCTTGAAATGCATTGAACGTGAAACTGCTAATTCTTCACCTGAATGTTCAAATGCTTCCATTGCTGCAAATTCTTCAACTATCTCTGTGGTCACAAATTCCTCATCTGAGGATACCACTAGTATCACTGACGAAAATGCAGGGTTGAAGGAATTGTATGTGACAGGCATGTACAAAAGCCTCAAAGGGCATCAGACTCTTTGTGATGTGCTCAAAAAGCAGATCTTGAACAGGAACCCTAGGAAAGAGGGTATTGCCTTTGAGAGGAAACTCAATGCTGATGGAACCTACTGGAAATCGGAGCAGTATCCCAAAACCTCATGGGTTGCTGCGAAGGGACCTCCCGTAGATCCATCCACTTTATCTGGCTTTACTTGTGAATCCTCATATTCATCTGATGAGTCATTTGACTCCAACTATAAACTGTTCAAAAATCAGAATGGTGAGGTATTTGCTAGATATGTTGGATCTAACTGCAGGAATGGTCCCCCTATGAAGAAAATCTGGGTTCCCAAAAAGTGCCTTGAAAGTCTTCAGGTGAATGTCCTCATGACACAACCTGTGAAGAATAAGAACCCCAGATCAAATTCTTCATATGAATCAAATTCCTCACATGGATCAAAGTCCTCACATGAACATCATCGTGCTAACACTTCTGTTTCGCAGGGAAAGCCTAAGGGCTATGAATATATGCATTATTCTTCAAATCATTATGTTCATAAGTCCTCGAAGAATTTCTCTGCTTATTCATATGCTTACCCTAACCCCTCTTATGTGAAACGAAGTGGTCTGGCGTCTGTGCCACCTTTCTCTTATGGAGCTCGCAGAATGATGAACTCTTTGCCACCCCTCCAGATGTGGGTGGTGAAGAAAAGGAACTAATCTCTTATGCAGGGTCAGGTCTCCAGACGAACTAAATCATCTGAAGAATTTGCTGGAGACCTGAAATGCTTGAAAGGACGCAAGCTAATCATGAAGAAATGATTTATTCATTTCTCACGTCCTCACATTGCTATATATACATATGTTGCTTTAATTGATGAAATATGTCTGATGAATTTGATGTCATATTCTTCACTCTGAAGTATATGAGTTCGTAAGATGCACTAATTCATCTGCAGGATGATTTACCCAAAGCTACTGAGTGGGTCCTCGATAGTGGATGTACAAATCACATGACCGGTGACAAGAGCTTACCGATGAACACTCCTTTATCTCCATCACACTTGAAGCATATCACCTACGCTGACAAAGGCAAAAGCAAGGACCACAGCCTGCCACTTGTCTACTTGCTAAAGCTTCAGAAGGCTGGCTATGGCATCGACGACTGGGTCATGCTGGCATGAGGAACTTACACACACTCGTGAAGAAAAAGCACGTCATTGGCATCGAGGGTGTCAAATTCCTCAAAGATCATCTTTGTGGGGCTTGTGAGGCTGGAGAGATGACCAGAGCCAAGCACACCTCGAAGACTATCATGACTACTTCTCGTCCTTTTGAATTGCTTCATATGGATCTCTTTGGCCCTACTCATTATGCCACACTAACAAATGCAGCATCTCTATATGGCTTTGTCATTGTTGATGACTATTCTCGTTACACATGGGTGCATGTCATTACTTACAAGACTGAAGTGCAGGAAGTCTTCAGACGATTTTCCTCAAGGGCTTCGACGAATTTCGGCGTGAAGATCAAGCATATACGTAGTGACAATGGGACTGAGTTCAAGAATACTGGTCTTGATGACTATCTCGATGAACTTGGTATTACTCATGAGCTATCTGCCCCATACACTCCTCAGCAGAATGGCGTTGTGGAGCGCAAGAACAGGACTCTTGTTGAGATGGCTCGCACCATGCTTGATGAATACAAGACACCTCGTCACTTCTGGCCTGAGGCAATTGATAATGCATGCCACATCATCAACAGGGTATATCTTCACAAATTCTTCAAGAAGACCTCATATGAACTCCTCACTGACAAGAAACCCAATGTGAGTTATTTCAAAGTCTTCGGTGCTAAATGCTGGATTAGAGATCCACATCACAATTCTAAATTTGCACCGAAAGCACATGAAGGTTTTATGCTTGGTTACGGAAAGGACTCGCACACCTACAGGGTCTTCAATGCCTATCACAACAAGGTTGTTGAAACTGTAGATGTGCGGTTCGATGAAACTAACGGCTCGCAAAGAGAGCACCTACCTCATGTGCTAGATGAAAAGACGCCTGAGGAAACCATCAAGTTCAAAGCTACTGAGGATGTCATTCCTACCGAAGAATCTGCTGAAGAAATCATTCCAGAACATGAAGAACAGCATGCTGGCGCATCTGAAGAAAATGGCTCTGAAGAAAATGCTGAGCCAAATCAAAGTCGTCAACCTGCTCATCCCCGCGTTGCAAATGAAGTACAGATTGAGAGAATCATCAACGACATCAACGCACCAGGTCCTCTGACTCGCTCAAAAGCTTCACATTTATCTAACTTTTGTGGGCATTTTGCTTTCGTCTCTATCACAGAGCCCACCAAAGTTGATGAGGCATTTTTGGAGCCTGAATGGATTCAAGCAATGCAAGAGGAATTACATCAATTCAAGCTGAACAATGTGTGGGAGCTTGTCAAGCGACCGGACCCATGCAAGCACAATATCATCAGTACCAAATGGATCTACCGCAACAAGCAAGATGAAAATGGCCTAGTGGTGAGGAACAAGGCTCGTCTTGTAGCTCAAGGCTACACACAGGTTGAAGGAATTGATTTCGATGAGACTTTTGCACCTGTTGCTAGACTTGAGGCTATTCGCATATTGCTTGCTTATGCTAACCATCATAATATCATCTTATATCAAATGGATGTGAAAAGTGCATTCCTCAATGGTAAGCTTGAGGAAGAAGTATATGTTGCTCAACCCCCAGGTTTTGAAGACCCTAAACATCCTGACAAAGTCTTCAGACTCAATAAGGCCCTCTATGGCCTCAAGCAGGCCCCTCGGGCATGGTATGATACTCTGAAGGAATTCCTCATGAAGAAAGGCTTCAAACCCGGTTCACTCGACCCAACTCTTTTCACCAAAACCTATGATGATGAATTATTCGTGTGCCAAATATATGTTGATGATATTATCTTTGGCTGTACTAACCAACATTACAGTGACGAATTTGCTTACATGATGAGTGAGGAATATCAAATGTCCATGATGGGAGAATTGAAATTCTTCTTAGGTCTTCAAATTCGTCAACAACATAATGGCATTTTCATTTCTCAAGAGAAATACCTCAAGGACGTTCTGAGAAAATTCGGTATGCAAGAATGCAGAGGCGTCAAAATCCCTATGCCCACAAATGGCCATCTATGCACTAATGAAAATGGAATAGACTTCGATCAAAAGGTATACCGCTCCATGATTGGTTCTTTATTGTACCTATGTGCATCTAGGCCGGATATTATGCTTAGTGTTTGCATGTGTGCCCGTTTTCAAGCTACACCGAAGGAATCACACTATAAGGCTGTGAAACATATTCTTCGATATCTAGCTCACACTCCAACACTTGGATTATGGTGTCCCAAGGGCTCGGTTTTTGATCTCATTGGATATTCTGACTCTGACTATGCCGGTGATCGTGTGGACCGCAAGTCAACTTCAGGCACATGCCATTTCCTCGGACGATCCTTAGTATGTTGGTCCTCGAAGAAGCAGAACTGCGTATCACTCTCTACTGCTGAAGCTGAGTATATTGCTGCTGGTTCTTGCTGTGCTCAATTGCTATGGATGAAGCAAACCCTCAAGGACTACGGCATCAATGTGAAGAATGTGCCACTCTACTGCGACAACGAGAGTGCCATCAAAATTGCTCATAACCCAGTTCAGCACTCGAAGACAAAGCACATCGAGATTCGTCATCATTTTCTTCGAGATCATGTGTTGAAGGGTGACATCTCTATTGATCCCGTGAAGTCTGAAGAACAGCTAGCGGATATCTTCACAAAGCCCTTGGATGAGAAGAGATTTAGCAAGTTGCGGTGTGAGCTAAATATCTTAGAATCTTCGAATGTCCTTTGAAAAGGACACACATCCTAACACTTGTGCAAATTGATGACTTAGATGTGCAACACACGAAGAAACATTTTTCTTCAATCAATGAAGACTAACCCTCTAAGTGTGAAGAAATTAATGAAGAATTTGATTCTCAGAGCCCTACGACAATTGTACGCGGTGTCTGAAATCATCATTCTTACACGGTGGGTCACGCCACCACAAAAAGTTGAAAATCTTCAAAATTTGAGTTTTTCATCATTGTGCAAATTCTTCAAATTTTCAAATTCTTCAACTTTGCAAAATCTTCACTCTTTCCGTCTATGTTCTTCATTGACTATATATATATATTTGAGTTTTCTGTCCTCTACAGCATTCACTTATTGCTAATTCTTCAAGTTGTGTTTCTTCTAAGTGAATGTGATCGGACCCGTTCCCCCTCAATGCTAAACTCAATCCAGTCCGTTCACAAATTCTTCATGTGCGTTCTATTTGAAACCCATTCAAAGTCTTCACTGTGTCCTTGACAGCTGAAGAATTTGCGAACGAAACATTAAAATATTCTTATCTGAATTTTCGGCTTTTGCCGTTCAAACCGTTCCTTATCCCTCGATAAGATTTATCTATTCACCCTCGATCTAACACGATCTCCACTTCACAGTTCGTGGGTGACACATGTCGCTAGGATGAGAAGGGTCAGGGGCACGTTTGTCCATTTTCTTCGAACGAGCGGTTTTTCACCTCTGCTATAAATACCCCTCACCCTCCTCAGAGCTCATTTACCCCGCTCGATCTTACTCCCTCGTTCGAGCTCTCAGATCTAGTGCCGCCGCTACACTCCATCGTCGCCGGTGAGGAAGAGCTTCACTGCCTCGACCTCGTCGCCGTCGTACTCACGCCGGCCGCGGAAATCCTCACTCCGCCGCCGCCGTAGCTGTTTTCCATCGCCAAGTTAGGGCGTGGAAGATCTGAACGGACGAACATCTCCACTGCCACTCTCAGTTCGTCGTGTTCTTCGTCAAGAGTAAATAAAATTTATTTTTACTGCCCTTGTTGATTCTGATGATTTCCACAAAATCTTCAAAAGGTGTTTATTCTTCAACTTTCATGTTCTTAAACACCAACTTGCTTCTGTCCTTGATCAGTTTCTCTAAGCAACGTTTTTCTTCAAGATTCCTCAATTGTGTGGATTTTCAATCTACACAACTCTGGAACCTAAGTCAAAAATGCTTAGTGAAATTCCTCAAGACACCCCTGGTCATCTTCCTCAAACTTGATACTTTTGAAAATCTTCTGAGAACGCATATGACCTCTCCAAAACTCTTCGCACCTATATTCTGTTCACAGGTACACATGTCCGCTGCTGAATCTCTAGGTTCTCATCAACTTAACTCATTTGCAGCGTTCCTTGAAGAAAAATTGCACACCTCATCAGAAAATTCGATTGTTCAAAACCCTCAAGTGAAGAAAATGGCTGATGGTAAAAGACCTCAGAAGGGAGGAAAGAGGCCAGAAACAAATACTGCTTTTGAGATCCCTGATGACATCTATGATGAATATTGTACTCCTGATGAAGCAACCCATGGCAAGGAGAACAAAAATCAGCGCAAAGTGCGCATTCAGAAGATTGAGAGGAGATGGGCAAGAGAATGGAGGGAATATCGCTATGTCACTCCCAAGTACATGAAGAAATTTGCTATTAACCCTCCATGTCCAAGACCTCCATTGGCTCCTGGCCAAGAAGCTGATCCCACTAGCATCAGAAGAGGTGAGGAATTTCCTCAGGAGTGGGCTAAGCGTCAAGCCGAGCTGGCCAAAGTGGCTAAAGAGGCAGTAAAGAAATTCAATGAAGATTCTGTTGCCGCCGCCGCTGAGGCCTCTGCTATCAAGCCTAAGAAGGCTATGCTGAAGAAATCAGCTGTTAAGACAAGTTCCTCAGCTGCAATGCCCTCACGGCCTGTTCCTCAAGCAAATTCCTCAAAAGCAGCTCCAACTCCCTCGGTTGCAAAATCCTCAGCTGCTCCTGCAAAGTCCTCAACACCTGTGCATCTTGCCACATGCCAAAGGACTACTGGAATCTAAATTGCTTCAGGATTCTCTACAAGTTCTTCAGCTCCACCTCAGTCTTCAACAACTCCGACCTTGCTGAAGAAAAAGGCCATTGCTGGACGAGGCACAAGGCCAAGTCCTCACAAGAAGCAAGTCGCCTTTCAGGTTCCGTCAAGCGAAGACGAAGCTAATGATGAAGAATTAGCTGAGCTCATCAGAGATCGACAACAAAGGGCCGCTAGAGCCAAAGGCAGTGCTGTGCCCCTCATGCTGGATCCAAGGAAGATCCTTGATTTTATTGATCTATGGCACAAGAACCCTAACACACCTTTGCCTGAATTAAACCTCACTCCTGGTCAAAGTCACATGTTGACGGCCTTCATAAATGAAGAAAAATGGAAATTTGAAAAGGCCAGGCAGGTGAAGAAGGCTCAGTACAAGAAGGAGCGTTTTCTGAAGAACAATGTTGTGAAAATGCCTCCTGAAGAACTTGTGACTATGCAGGCTGAGATCAAAGCACTCAGTGATGAATTTCATGCATTCCATGCAGATTGGCTAGGTGCCAAAGTCAGATTCGTCAGAATGGCAAAAGGATTTACTCCAAGTGTTGCAGCTTCATCGCAACCCAAATTTCCTCAGACTGGAACATCTGTTCAGTCTGCTGAAGAAAATGAAAGCGCCAGAGCTGATGAAGAAATTCCAGTCTCTGAAGAAAATGCCAGGGCAACCTCCAATATTGCGCCCGAAGAGCAATCCAGGCCAGTTGAAGCATCTGCTACTGTGCCTGAGGAATCTGAACAAGCCAGGGCAACTGCATCAGTTGTGCCTGAAGAAATTCAACCAATTTCCTCTGCTCCTCCTGCACCGATGACAAGCATCAACCTTCCTTCTGCATCAGAAGCGAAGAAAACCAAGGCTGCGGAGCGAGCAGCTGTGAAGAAAAGGAAAGCATCTGCATCTTCAGAGTCTTCAGCCCCCAAGAAATTGAAGACTTTGAGGAGTTCATCTGAAAACCCAATTGATGCTATTCCAATATCAAGCATGCCATCAAAGGAGATCATTCCCTTTGGTGAGGAATATGAAATTCCAAGTAAATCTGATGAAGAAATTCCTTCTGCTGCTTCGACAGAGCAGATGGATGAAGAAATTGAAGTGGATACTTTCCCTTCAACCCCACTGGTATCATCGCCCATGCCTCAGTTCACAGCTGAAGAGGCAGGCGTCGAAGGAATTGAAGAAGATGAGGATGTGGATATTGGGTCTACAACACCTATTCTGAATGATGACTTTTGGGAAAGTCATCACCCCAATTCACCTCTGACAGATGAAGCTGAAGCTGAAGACTTGAACGACACTGCGGCAGGCCCTACCTCAACAGTCGACCCCAACAATGCTGGCGCTCCTCCATTGACATGATGATGATATTCTTCAGGGGCGTTAGTCCTCATTTTTCGTCCCTTTTGGTCATTCGATGACAAAGGGGGAGAAATTTGAGTTTAGTCTTCAAGCGGGTCTTATATATGGGCTATATTTGTGTTAAGTTTCAACTCTTGCTCTTCTGAGGTGTTTGCTCTGATGAGTTGTAAACTTAAGTCCTATGGTGGTCTGATACTTTTGAACTGCTTTCTGCATGCTTATTTCCTCAAGTACCTTAATGCACGCATGCTGAATTCCGTCAGACACCATATTTCATCATGCATTTCAAATTCTTCATATCATATGATAAATGCGTGTATGAATTTCAAGATATAGGAGGAGATCTCCATGATATTACTCAACAATGTGCATTTGTTATTTCAAAGCAAATTCTTCAAATATGCACATCTTCAGGGGGAGTTCCTCTATATCTTGCAATCAAATTCCTCAATATTAGTATTTACACTTCATATGTTTATCCCCGTTGAAAACTTAACCTATATTGTCATCAATCACCAAAAAGGGGGAGATTGTAAGTGCATCTAGTGCCCCTTAGTGATTTTGGTGTATTGAAGACTTATAGGTTAAGGGACTAATGTGTTTGTGAGTGTACACAGGTCTATAAGTCTATGAGGAGTTTGTTATTTACGATGAATGTCGACCCCTAAAAATGAATGTCTTCAACTGAAGACTTTGGTTTTCTTGAAGACTTTGAAAGTGAAGAAATTGGTGTGACCCTGAAGACTTGATATTCATGCGAGGATTATGAAGCGTGAAGACTTTTGTTTTCGTAGTTTCATTTTCTTCTTCTTGAGTCATAGGAAACACCGTACTGTTAAAGGGGGTCGAGGTAAAACTAAGGAAAAATTTCCAAGTGATGCTCAACTCAAAATCCTACACCTACCCAATCCTTTCGAGTGAAGCCATTGGAAATCTCATACAGTTTAGTCAAGTTCTTCAGTGACAGAGACGAAGTTCTTCTGTTCTCTGAGGAATTTGTTCTGACTGAGGAGTTAGAAATTCGCCAGTGCGGATTGCCTACAAGTGAGGATTATGATAGCCCTGAGGAATTTGATACTCAAATTTCCGACCGTTGCTGTGTTACGTGCCAGCTGTCCCAAAATATCTACCCACCTAACGGTCATATCATTGAACGACATTTATGTCTTATCATGTCGGGCTGCTCCCTAGGCTATAAATAGCCACCCTCTACAACCACTAGCTGGTTGGCTGCTCCGAGAGATAGATTGACACTTGTCATTTAGAGCATCCCATCCTCCGAGGACTTTGAGCGAAAATCATCAAGTGAGGAAAAACCCAAAAACCCAAACACCTACAAACCCAAAGTGATTGAGCATCACTGAAGAGTTTGTTCCTGTGTGGAACCGACGCTTGTTACCTTTGAGGACTGTGCATCCTCCAGACGGTTAGGCGTCATGGTCTAGAGCATCCAAGAGGAAATTGTGGATTGCCGAGTGACCGAGTATGTGAAGGTTTGGAAGTGACCTGAAGACTTACCACGAGTGGTTGGGCGAGGTCTGTGTGACCTTAGCTCAAGGAGAATACGGTGAGGACTAGGTGTCCTGGACTGTGTGTTCAGGACTGGGTGTCCGGGACTGTGTGTCCTCAGGTTTAAATACCTAGCCGCTCCAACCAGACGTACAACTGTCACAGCAGTTGGAACTGGTCTACCAAATCAGTGTCTTCACCGAGCTACTGGTTCTATTTCCTCAACCCTTTCATTTCCTCGCATACTTGCTATGTATTTGATCATTACTGTTTGAAGACTTTGTCTGAAGACTTTCTCAATTTCCTCAGTTCAAATTCTTCAGTCAGTTTGTCTTCAGCCTGCTTATCCTGTGTTTACGCTACTCGTACTCTGTGCTTGTTTTCATTTCATCATGATGACTGTGCTACTGCTCTGTTATGCTTGCATCTGAGTACTCATTCCGCTGCTAAGTAGTTCGTCGCTTAGGAATTTCCGCACCTTGAAATTCCTCAGTGACGAATTTGTAAAAATCGCCTATTCACCCCCCCTCTAGTCGATATAATGCACTTTCAATTGGTATCAGAGCAAGGTACTCCCTTGTTCTGTGTGATTTTGGTTTAACCACCTGGAGTTTTAGTTATGTCGACTGCAGGCATGATCAAGGTCTCAGCTGGGTGTCCTACCTTCGATGGGACGGACTACCCCTACTGGAAGAACAAGATGCGCATGCATCTTGAGGCAATTGACAACGACCTCTGGTATGTTGTGGAAAAGGGTGTTCCCTCTGTCACTCCTTCTGTAAACGCTGCTGATGTGAAGAGATTCAAGCAACTCGACTCTCAAGCGAAGAATATCATATGTGGCCATCTGAGCAAAGGGCAGTATGGCAGAGTGAGTGCTTTGGAGACAGCTAAGCTTATCTGGGATAGGCTGTCCAAGGTCAACGAAGGAGTCTCAACTCAACGTGACTCTCGAGTTGACGTTCTTCGCAATCTCTTCAACCGCTTCAAAAGACTCGACAACGAAAATGTTCAGCAAACCTTTGATCGCCTCACTGACATTTCAAACGAGCTTCAAGCACTGGGTGCCACTGACATCACCAACCATGAGGTGGTGAAGAAATTGCTGAGGTCACTCGATTCTTCATTCGATACACTGGCACTGATGATTCAAGAACGTGGTGACTACAAGTCACTTGATCCTGCTGATATCCTCGAGAGGCTAAATACTCATGAATTCCAACTAGCTGAGAAGAGAGATCTCTACGGACCGAGCTATGGTAGATCTCGTGCACTGAAAGCCAAGGCAGTCTCTGAATCTGAAGATGAAGATTCTGGTAGCAGCCTTGGTGATCCTGAAGAACTGAGTCAGGAGCTAGCAATGCTCGTGAGGAAATTCCAGAAGTTCTCTAGACGTGGCCGATTTGGAAAATCCTCAAGAGGTGATGACATGAAATCAAAGAAGAAGAAATACAAGGATGATAGTTCAGATGACTCTAAGAGGAAGAAGAAATCTTCAAAGTCCTCATCGTCAAGATCTTCAAAGTCTTCATCTCACAAGAAGAGCAGCTCCAAGAAAGCTCGGGCATTCATTGGCAAGGAAATGGACTCTAAAGCTGAATCTGAGGAACATGAGGAAGAGGAGGCATCTGAGGAGTCAGACTCTGGTGTGGCGAGCCCAGCCCTCGCTACTGCTTACGTTAGCAAGTCCATCTTCAACACTGAGGAAAATGGCTTCCCCAACACTGCTGATGACGGCAAAGATGACTATGCTCCCACCTATTGCTTCATGGCAAAAGGTGCCAAGGTACTCAAATATCCCTCCTCTGAATCAAGCGAGGATGAATCTGATGATAACCTCAAACCCAGCTATTCCAAACTTGCTAATATTGCTGTTAAACAACAAAAGGCTTTGGAAAAGGTTCAAAATATGCTAGACAAAAGCGATGATCTGTTAGGTGAGGAAATGGATCGAACTCAAACACTGACTGATAATCTTCAGCAACTACAGTCTAAGTTTGACAACCTTCAAGGTCGTCATGAAACTCTCCTAGCCGATCATGAGAAGCTTTCTTATGAATTTCTTCAAAGAAAGCAAGATCTTGAGAAGCTAAGGGTGAGTCATGAAGATCTTCAGAAGGAAAATGATTCTTTGCTTGCTCAACAGATCAGTTCCACTCAGGAAGAATTTATTCCACCATGCTTGAAATGCATTGAACGTGAAACTGCTAATTCTTCACCTGAATGTTCAAATGCTTCTATTGCTGCAAATTCTTCAACTATCTCTGTGGTCAATTCCTCATCTGAGGATACCACTAGTATCACTGACGAAAATGCAGGGTTGAAGGAATTGGTACAGGCATGTACAAAAGCCTCAAAGGGCATCAGACTCTTTGTGATGTGCTCAAAAAGCAGATCTTGAACAGGAACCCTAGGAAAGAGGGTATTGCCTTTGAGAGGAAACTCAATGCTGATGGAACCTACTGGAAACCGGAGCAGTATCCCAAAACCTCATGGGTTGCTGCGAAGGGACCTCCCGTAGATCCATCCACTTTATCTGGCTTTACTTGTGAATCCTCATATTCATCTGATGAGTCATTTGACTCCAACTATAAACTGTTCAAAAATCAGAATGGTGAGGTATTTGCTAGATATGTTGGATCTAACTGCAGGAATGGTCCCCCTATGAAGAAAATCTGGGTTCCCAAAAAGTGCCTTGAAAGTCTTCAGGTGAATGTCCTCATGACACCACCTGTGAAGAATAAGAACCCCAGATCAAATTCTTCATATAAATCAAATTCCTCACATGGATCAAAGTCCTCACATGAACATCATCGTGCTAACACTTCTGTTTCGCAGGGAAAGCCTAAGGGCTATGAATATATGCATTATTCTTCAAATCATTATGTTCATAAGCCCTCGAAGAATTTCTCTGCTTATTCATATGCTTACCCTAACCCCTCTTATGTGAAACGAAGTGGTCTGGCGTCTATGCCACCTTTCTCTTATGGAGCTCGCAGAATGATGAACTCTTTGCCACCCCTCCAGATGTGGGTGTTGAAGAAAAGGAACTAATCTCTTATGCAGGGTCAGGTCTCCAGACGAACTAAATCGTCTGAAGAATTTGCTGGAGACCTGAAATGCTTGAAAGGACGCAAGCTAATCATGAAGAAATGATTTATTCATTTCTCACGTCCTCACATTGCTATATATACATATGTTGCTTTAATTGATGAAATATGTCTGATGAATTTGATGTCATATTCTTCACTCTGAAGTATATGAGTTCGTAAGATGCACTAATTCATCTGCAGGATGATTTACCCAAAGCTACTGAGTGGGTCCTCGATAGTGGATGTACAAATCACATGACCGGTGACAAGAGCTTACTGATGAACACTCCTTTATCTCCATCACACTTGAAGCATATCACCTACGCTGACAAAGACAAAAGCAAGGTATTGGGTCTAGGTAGGGTTGCAATCTCAAAGGATCGACACATGGATAAAGTCATGCTTGTCGAGTCCCTCGGATTCAACCTCATGTCTGTCTCAATGCTTTGTGATCTTGATATGGTTGTTGTCTTTGGCAAATATCGTTGCTTAGTGCTCATGGAATCTGACAATTCCAAAGTCTTCAAAGGCTTTAGGAGAGGAGACTTGTATATTGTTGATTTCTCTGCAGGACCACAGCCTGCCACTTGTCTACTTGCTAAAGCTTCAGAAGGCTGGCTATGGCATCGACGACTGGGTCATGCTGGCATGAGGAACTTACACACGCTCGTGAAGAAAAAGCACGTCATTGGCATCGAGGGTGTCAAATTCCTCAAAGATCATCTTTGTGGGGCTTGTGAGGCTGGAAAGATGACCAGAGCCAAGCACACCTCGAAGACTATCATGACTACTTCTCGTCCTTTTGAATTGCTTCATATGGATCTCTTTGGCCCTACTCATTATGCCACACTAACAAATGCAGCATCTCTATATGGCTTTGTCATTGTTGATGACTATTCTCGTTACACATGGGTGCATGTCATTACTTACAAGACTGAAGTGCAGGAAGTCTTCAGACGATTTTCCTCAAGGGCTTCGACGAATTTCGGCGTGAAGATCAAGCATATACGTAGTGACAATGGGACTGAGTTCAAGAATACTGGTCTTGATGACTATCTCGATGAACTTGGTATTACTCATGAGCTATCTGCCCCATACACTCCTCAGCAGAATGGCGTTGTGGAGCGCAAGAACAGGACTCTTATTGAGATGGCTCGCACCATGCTTGATGAATACAAGACACCTCGTCACTTCTGGCCTGAGGCAATTGATAATGCATGCCACATCATCAACAGGGTATATCTTCACAAATTCTTCAAGAAGACCTCATATGAACTCCTCACTGACAAGAAACCCAATGTGAGTTATTTCAAAGTCTTCGGTTCTAAATGCTGGATTAGAGATCCACATCACAATTCTAAATTTGCACCGAAAGCACATGAAGGTTTTATGCTTGGTTACGGAAAGGACTCGCACACCTACAGGGTCTTCAATGCCTATCACAACAAGGTTGTTGAAACTGTAGATGTGCGGTTCGATGAAACTAACGGCTCGCAAAGAGAGCACCTACCTCCTGTGCTAGATGAAAAGACGCCTGAGGAAACCATCAAGTTCAAAGCTACTGAGGATGTCATTCCTACCAAAGAATCTGCTGAAGAAATCATTCCAGAACATGAAGAACAGCATGCTGGCGCATCTGAAGAAAATGGCTCTGAAGAAAATGCTGAGCCAAATCAAAGTCGTCAACCTGCTCATCCCCGCGTTGCAAATGAAGTACAGATTGAGAGAATCATCAACGACATCAACGCACCAGGTCCTCTGACTCGCTCAAAAGCTTCACATTTATCTAACTTTTGTGGGCATTT
Organism: Thinopyrum elongatum; assembly: GCA_011799875.1. Classification (NCBI taxonomy): domain Eukaryota; kingdom Viridiplantae; phylum Streptophyta; class Magnoliopsida; order Poales; family Poaceae; genus Thinopyrum; species Thinopyrum elongatum. Next base: position 151,361,548 of record CM022302.1, on the reverse strand, counting down.
TGCTTTCGTCTCTATCACAGCACGTTCGTCGGTGTTGGCGGCAACCGGAGCAGCGGAGCCAAGGCGGCGCTGTTCAGGCTCGGAAAAGAGCAGCAGAGAGAGAGGGAGGAGAGATGAAGCTCACCGCAGCGGCTCACGGTGGCCTTTCGTGGCTTTGTAGCGCAGAGAATACAACGAACGGGGCTGCGGTGCTCCGGCGATCCGCGTCGATCGCCGGCTCGATTCGGCCAATGCCGTGGCCTCGGGCTCGGACGCTTGTTCGGGGAAGAAGGAGAAGACGTCGACGGAGCCCGTGGATAGATCGGGAGGACGGGACGGCGCCGATGGCCACGATGATGGCGAGCGGCGGCGACGGTGGCGCTCGGGCGAGGAGGATCTGGCGAAGCAGAGAGGGGAAGAAGTGGCCAGGGGAGGCCAGAGGTGCGCAGGGTGTTGCTCTCTATCTACCAGGGGTGCGGGGGCGCGCTGTCGAGCAAGGGGAGAGGGGGGGCCAGCCCGGGCGAGGCGCGTGCGGCAGGTGTTCAACAGCGACGCAGGGGGAACAGTGCGGGAGGTGGGAGGAGGAGCTGCACAGGCTGGGCCGGCACTGTGCCACTTAGGCCCTGGCGCTGCGGCCTTTTTCTTTTTCTTCTTTTCTCTTTTCTGTTTTCTTTTCTTATTTCTGTTTTCTCTTTTCTGTTTAAACCAAATGACTTTTGTAAAATAGGTGAACTAACCACATATTTATAGTGCTATTTCTAGCTCTGTTATAAAAAGGTTAGGAGGCAAATGAATTTTATTTGGATTTTAAATAAATGAATATGGATTAATTATCTCTGTTTGGTTGCTTTTAGAGTGAATTAATTAATTTAGTGAATGTTGGTTATAATTTTAGAATTGTCTCTGGATTATTTACAACCTTATGAACATTTTAGTTATCAAATTTGAACAACTTTTATTTGCACTTTCTGTTCGAATTTCCATTTGAATTTGAAACAGAAAAGAGATATGATCCAAATGATATTTAAGCACTGTTGATCATGATGACATGGCATTACCAAAAGGGGATTACTGTAACTAACCACTGGGGTGTTACAGCCACCACCGCCGTGTCGTCGATCTGAGATTGGACGACGTCAGGAGCATCCGGACCAGGCGGATGCAACCTCTCAAACTGCTCCTTGTAAGACTCCAGGTGCTCCTCGGTCTTGCCGTAGTACTCGCTCTCGCCGGCCTTGCGATCACTCCGCTCACGGGCCATCTTCCATGACTCCATGTCTGAGAGCGGCCTCTTCAACTTGTCCTCCTGCAACGTCAAACAAAATTTAGCCATACATAAGAACATGAGGTAAAAAAGAAGAACAAAAATGCATCATGCATATAGATATACCTTCATGGCCTTGAAGCCCCAGTGGTTCCTGTTTCCTTGGCCGTGTGTCCCGTCTTTTCCACGGTTAGCCCGGGCCTTGCTGCTCTTGGCAGCAAACTCTGCATCCTCGCCGAGCCACCTATCCACCAAACTCGCCCATCCATCATCCTTTGCAAAGCACCAAGGAGGAATAACCTAAATAATGGAAGCATGACATGTTAGCACGAAACAATTAAATTGACTGCTTATATGTTGGAATGAAAAGTCAGTAATACTTACCTTCATGTACTGCTCCCTGTTCAAGGTAAGTCGTTGCTTCTGCGCTTCAGTTTTGCTCATCTCTTGATGAAGGTAGGTGTGGTAGTAGTGCGAGACGGCAACCCAGCACACCTCCTACTGCAACTGACGAGCTTTCTTCTTCGCAGCCGCCAGCAAGACCACGTCGGCTCTGGCCTTGTGCTCGTCAAGAACTCTATAGAATTGCTGCAATCATGCATAAAACCAGAAGCAAACAAGGCATGAGTTGAGTGATTCAATGATAAACTATGAACGAAACTGAAGACAAGTGATTCAAAAGAGAACTTACCCAAAATTTGGTGATCACGACCTTAGCGGCCGTCCCGTACTACGCGTGGCTGGAAGCCTCCTAGTGGGCCCAGCTCGTGGCCAAAACCCGCGCTCCGCGTCCCTGTCTGGCCGCGGGCAGAATAGGCCCAGCCAAAACTCCTTCAACAGGACAGTGATAAGGCCATTTGGTTTACGGCCCTTTCCGTGAAGGATCCAGTTCCTGCAAAAGAATCAAAGAATTGGCATGTGTATAATAAGAAAATGTTGTCATGTGTTCAAAATATGATTGAGAGGCACTTACTCTATCCCCACGGGTTCAATGAGCCACTTGTGCGCCTCGATAGAAGGTGGTGTAGGTAGTTCTGCAATACCACGCAGCCACCCCTTCGGAGCACCCGACGGCAAGTCACCCCACAACTCGGGGTCAACCTCCCATCCACCCTCCTCCTCACCCTCCCCTCCACCACCCTCCTCCTCACCCTCCTCCTCGCACTCCTCCTCCTCGCCCTCCTCCTCATCACACTCAGGAACATACTCCTCCTCCTCAGACTCAGAAGGTGCCTCAGTATAGGAGGGCATCGAAGAAGACCCCCCTATTTCGGACACGGCCCGGAGTTTTTTGACCCGGGTGCCTCTCCCCCCACCTCCTCCTCCTCTAGGGGCTCTCCTCCCACCCCCTCCTCCTCTAGGGTCTCCTCCCCCAACCCCTCGACCTCCCTGTGAGGTGTCATCCTCGCGTAGTCGGGGGGGGGGGAACCTTGTGGGCTCGTCCACTCCGAGTAAGTCCTTTGAATTTGCTGAGGAAACCGGCGCCGCTGGACTTGCCCATGATTAGCAAACCTGCATTGAGAAGAGAATAAAAAATTAGTAAGGATATCAAATAAACAAGCATACAGAAAAGAACATTAATAACAGAAGAGCACATTAAGCATACAGAAAAGAACATTAATAACAGAAGAGCACATTAAGCATACTATTGTAATCTACATCAATCATCATTAAAAAACTTAAATTTTCTAGAACCCATATGAATCATCACTATTGTAATCTATTTGTCGATCGGTCTCATCATCACTATCACGCATATCTTCTTCATTGTCTGACGGAGGTAGAGGCTCTTCCTCATCGTCAGCATCTTCATTTAACTTTTCAAGCATAATTATGTCTCTTTGATTCACAACTGCCTCACCATCAATCTGTGCGTCGTCATCGGTTGGGTCCAGGTCAACATAACCCAAGTCATCATCGTCCTTGTTTCGGACCACATCATCATGTTGCTCTTGAAAGAACACTCCCTCGTATGTCATGGGGTTTATATTGTAGTAATCATCATCGTTCGGGTCTGGTAGCTTACCATGTGGCGACACCTTGAACACAACTTCCCAACCCTTTAGGTACTCTTTCTGGCTTGGGTAAGGCAGATAATATACTTGTGTGGCCTGGGTAGCAGCGATAAAGAGATCAGCTCCGGCATAGACGGTTGATGGTTTAACTTCAACTAAACCAACAGAAGGTGTATGTCTCAGACCCTTTTTGGGGTCGAACCATCGACATTTGAACACAGTGAGACTTAGGGGTTCGCGTCCACGTTTGAATGTAAGCTCGTATATTTTTCCTACCCTTCCGTAGTAATCTACTTTATTATCTCCTTCGGTAAAGACTCCGGTATTTATAGTTTTGGGATCAGGCCGACTGTTCTGGTGCTCCTCTGTATGGAAGCGATACCCATTCACATCATACTTTTCGCATGTCATGACCCGACTGTTAAAACCCATGGAAACCCATCTCAATTCTTCATCCATTGATGTGTTCGGATCTTTTCCCTACAAGTTTAATTGAAATTATAGGGTGCATGAGTTTAATTGGAATTGTAGGGTGAACTAGGTAATAGGGAAGTGTGAAAATTTACTTTCTCCATGAACCACGCAACAAATTTTTTCCTTCCATCGGCACCCTTTCGGAGAAGAGCAAGTGCCTCCGCTTTAGTAGGAGGCAGCATTCCCGTCCACTCTTCATCAATGAATCGAATAAAATAAGAAAAGCGGTATTAGAACGAGGCAAAGTGAACATAACGAATTGACTAAAAGAATGGTGCAAAGGTATTACCTCATCCACTCATCCTCAACTTCCTTGATGTTGTGCAAGATATAGAACATGACATCCTCCCACTCATCTCGTGGCATGATATAAGGTGTCGAGCATCCAGCCCTGCCAGCTTGCCCGCTGAATAGAGGCAGCCTGGGTTTATACTTGGGTTCTTCTGTATTGTATCGAGACACCTTATTGTGCAGCGTGGGAACATGGTCCGGATAGTACACTGTCCTGAGGTCTGCCACCTCCTCTAGGATAACTGCCTCAGCTATGGAAGTTTCAATCTTAGCTTTGTTTCCACATTTCTATCTCAGATGCTTGTTCTGTCTCTCAGGGCCGTACTGCCAATGATTCTGCACAGGGCCCCCCAACAATACCTCGTTCGCGAGGCGCAAAATGAGATGTGTCATCGGAGTAAAGAAGCCTGGCGGGAAGATCTTCTCTAGATTGCATATCAACTCTGGCACCTTCTTATGCATTTCTTTTATCATCTCGGGACATACTTCTTTAGCACAAAGCGTGCGGAAGAAATGGCTTAGCTCCGCAAGCACACGCCAGACACACCCGGGAACATAGCCCCAAACCATCACCGGCATAATACGCTCAATCCACACATGATAGTCATGACTCTTGAGCCCGGTCACTTTGCCCGTTGAAAGATTGACCCCCTTACTTATATTCGACGCATAACCATCAGTGAACTTCATGACGTGTTTTAGCCACTTGAATACCTCCATCTTATTATCCTTTTTAAGTACGAAGTCAGCATCTGGCTTGAACCAAGATTTTTGACTGCCTGTGGGAGGCTGCATGTGTAGACGTGGTCTATCACAAATATTCTGTTGATCGACTCTAGCATTAACATTATCCTTTGTCTTACCAAGAATGTTGAGGATCGTGCGAAAAAGGGCCTCTGCGACATTCTTTTCGGTGTGCATCACGTCGATGTTGTATGGAAGTTTGAGGACCTTGAAATAGGGAAGCTGCGTGAAGGGGGTAATGTGAGTCTAGTTGTGCGTCTCACCATATCCTTCAAAACTTTTTCCCTTTGCCTTTTCCTTTGCCCTCACCCTTGCCCTCGCCCTCGCCTTCACCTGTGGCTTTGGCTTTGGCTTTGCCTTTCCCTTCGTCGGCAGGCTTAAGAGCTTTCAGCTGAGCAAGCACATCCGCACCAGAAAACGTTGGAATCTCATTTATTTCATGGACGACTAGGCCTTTTGTGAAGTTCTTGTCTTCCCTATCAGGATGGTCTGGAGGGAGGAACTGTCGATGCAGGTCAAAGGCAACATACTTGCCACCCTTCTTCATCCAAATGAAATGCAAGGCCTACATGCACACTGGGCAAGGCATCTTCCCACTTGTACACCATCCACAGAATAGGGCATAGCCGGGAAAGTCATGCATGCAATACTGTAGCCAAACTTTCATCAAGAAATTTTTCTACAGATGCCGGTCGTATGTCAACCTCAGAAAGTACCAAGAATGGTGCAAATCATCCACCAACGGCTGCATAAACACACTCAAATTCTTGCCCGGATATTCAGGCCCCGGAATTATAAGCGACAGGAACATGGTCTTGCGTTGCATTATGGCGCCGGGAGGGAGATTGAGCGGAATAACAAACACGGGCCAGCAGCTGTATGGATTAGACGACATACCATATGGATTGAACCCATCACCTGATATAGCAATTCTGACATTCCCAGCCTCGGCTGCTTCCTCAGGGTATTCTATATCGAATGACTTCCATGCTTCACCTTCTGATGGATGTACAATTTTATTTGGATTGTACCTTTTTCCTTCCTTGTGCCACTTTATCATTTTGGCAGACTCCTCGGTGATGAAAAGGCGCTGCAGTCTTTCTATGAAATGAAGATACCGAAGAACCTTCACAGGGATTTTTAGCTGCTTCTTCTGACCCTGCTCATCGACCACCTCAATATACCGAGAGGAACCGCACTTCCTACAGTAGTTGTCATTCGCATTCTCCTGCCTAAACAAAAGGCAATTCTTTGGACAAACATGTATTTTCTCATAATCCATGGAGAGCGCCTCCATGATTTTCTTCGTAGCGTACATGGTTTTCGGCAGTTCATGGCCCTCAGGGAGGCTGTTAGCCCATACTCCCAGAAATGCTTCGAAGCAACCTCGGCTACAGCCGTACTCGGCCTTGACTGCCATCAGTTGCGAGATGGCATCTAGCACAGAGAGCTTGGCACCCTCATAAAGAGGTTTCTTTGACGAGGCCAGATATCCAGGAAGGCCTTTGTGGTTTCCTCCGGCTCCTCCGGTTCATTCGCTGAATGTGACGGAGGTGTCGGCTGTGCAACAAAGACATCATCTAGCATGTCTCTAACCCCATCGTCCTCATAACCAGTGATGCGTTGTCTTATCACCTCCTCTCTACCACGGTCCCGCTGGGCAAAGTTTATCGGCATATTAAAGTTGGGCATAAATCCATGCGTGCAAAGGTGCTTAGTCATCTCACTCTTATCTCTGCGCATACGTCTCTTACATTTGGCACAGGGGCATTCTGGCACCATCCTCATTGGACTACGAAATATCTCTTTCAAAAACACATCAGTTTTCTCGACCCACTCTGCTGTTACTTGATTCCGACGAAAAAACCCACTATACATCCACTGATTATCTACCATCCCTGCTTTATTGGAAGCCACATGACAAAATTAATGTTGGGGATCGGTGTAGAAATTAAAAAATTTCTACGCATCACCAAGATCAATCTATGGAGAGACTAGCAACGAGAGAGAGGGGAGTGCATCTTCATACCCTTGAAGATCGCGATGCGGAAGCGTTGCAAGAACGCGGTTGGAGGAGTCGTACACACAGCGATTCAGATCGCGGTCGATTCCGATCTAAGCGCCGAACAACGGCGCCTTCGTGTTCAACACACGTGCAGCCCGGTGACGTCTCCCGCACCTTGATCCAGCAAGGAAGAGGGAGAGGTTGGGGAAGACAACTCCAGCAGCACGACGGCGTGGTGGTGGAGCTTGCAGTTCTCCGGCAGGGCTTCGCCAAGCTCAACGGAGGAGGAGGGGGTGTTGGAGAGGGGGAGGGCTGCGCCTTGGATGAGGTGCTGCTGCCCTCCCTCCTCCCCTCTATTTATAGGGCGAAGGGGGAAGGGGGCCGGCCCCTCTAGATGAGATCTAGAGGGGGGGCGGCGGCCAAGGGGAGGGGGCTTGCCCCCCAAGCCAAGGGGGGCGACCCCTTTAGGGTTTCCCCCAAACCCTAGGCGCATGGGCCCTAAGGGGGATGGCACCCAGCCCACTTAGAGGCTGGTTCCCTTCCACATACAGCCCATAGGGCCCTCCGGGGCAGGTGGACCCTCCCGGTGGACCCCCGGAACCCCTTCGGTGGTCCCGGTACAATACCGGCAAACTCCTGAATACTTTCGGTGACCGTATGATGACTTCCCATATATAAATCTTCACCTTCGGACCATTCCGGAACTCCTCGTGACATCCAGGATCTCATCCGGGACTCCGAACAACATTCGGTAACCACATACTATTTCCCATAATAGCTCTAGCGTCACCGAACCTTAAGTGTGTAGACCCTACGGGTTCGGGAACCATGCAGACATGACCGAGACATCTCTCCGGCCAATAACCAACAGCGGGATCTGGATACCCATGTTGGCTCCCACATGTTCCACGATGATCTCATCGGATGAACCACGATGTCGGGGATTCAATCAATCCCGTACACAATTCCCTTTGTCTACCGGTAGGATACTTGCCCGAGATTCGATCGTCGGTATCCCTATACCTTGTTCAATCTCGTTACCGGCAAGTCTCTTTACTCGTTCCGTAACGCATGATCCCGTGGCTAACTCTTTAGTCACATTGAGCTCATTATGATGATGCATTACCAAGTGGGCCCAGAGATACCTCTCCGTCATACGGAGTGACAAATCCCAGTCTCGATTCGTGCCAACCCAACAGACACTTTCGGAGATACCTGTAGTGCACCTTTATGGTCACCCAGTTACGTTGTGACATTTGATACACCCAAAGCATTCCTACGGTATCCGGGAGTTGCACAATCTCATGGTCTAAGGAAATGATACTTGACATTCGAAAAGCTTTAGCAGACGAACTACACGATCTTGTGCTATGCTTAGGATTGGGTCTTGTCCATCACATCATTCTCCTAATGATGTGATCCCGTTATCAACGACATCCAACGTCCATGATCAGGAAACCATAACCATCTATTGATCAACGAGCTAGTCAACTAGAGGCTCACTAGGGGCATGTTGTGGTCTATGTATTCACACATGTATTACGATTTCCGGATAACACAATTATAGCATGAACAATAGACAATTATCACGAACAAGGAAATATAATAATAACCACTTTATTATTGCCTCTAGGGCATATTTCCAACAATTAAGGATTCATTTAAATTACTCACATCAATATTTTATTATTTACAGGGTTGACGAGAAACGACATTTAATCCACCTACATCTCTAATAGGTAAAGATGGGTCCTACTCCCACCCGAGAATGTGTAGATTGAGTACGTTGTCCATGCTCTACCCCATTCCGAGACAGGATTTCGGCAGCACCTGCCCGCTGTTTTCCAAATACACGTCTCGGCAAAATGCCGAGAGAATGTGCATCCGGAGAACAACGGGGAGGCGCCGCCGAAATCCTGTCTCGGAACGGGGTAGAGCATGGACAACGTACCCAATCTACACATCCTCAGGCTGTCCATGGAAAACGCTGGACAATCCGAAAGAGCTGCGGTGATAAATATGCAATTGAATGCATATTTATCGAAGCAACCCTTTTGGACGGGAGGCGTCTAGGTTACGCAACTTGATGTGAAAATGAAATCTACTTAAAAGAGGGTAAGAGGTGAAGGTGGATTCGTAGCTCACCCTCCGCTGTAGAGGAAGTAGTCGAACAGCGGCAGGATCACGGACCAAAAACCCAGACGACGAAGGCTCCAGGGAGATGAAATAGCACAAAGCCTTTAAATTTTACCGAGTCAAAAAATTTGAGGGCATCACATCACATAAAGCATTAACACTGCAAACTATGAAAAAAAATCATATTGCTAATGACATCTAGTCAAGTTTTTAGATCATCATGATACTTCAAATCCTAATTTTCATCAAGTGTCAAATTTTGTTCAACTTTTTTTAGCAAGATCATCATGATAAAATAACTACTCATCAGATATCAATTTTGTCAACATCACAAAATGAAACTATAGCTATTTGACAACATCTCAAATATACCAATTTTGTTCTTCAATTTTTTTAGCACATCTCACATAGCTATTTGACAACATCACAAAATGAAAATAAAAGATTCATTAACTATTTTATATACTAAGTGACTCAAATTGCTTTTTTAACTATGATAATTTATTTTGGGTCTTGTATTTCACCTACATTCCAACATTCATTCATTCATTATAAGCTTCTTTTGACTATGCATCTCTACTCTCCACCATTCGCAAAACGTCAAAGATCACTCCACGGAGATGAATCAACATAACCTATCACCAAATTGACCAAAGACAAAACTAACCAATATCCATCAATCCATCTATCTATCACAAACTTGACCAACATCCATTCATCCATATTTCACTACACATGCATCTATCACATAACAAGCAGTAACAAAATGCAAAAAGAAAAAGAAAAAAAGCTCACCGGGGGCGTTTTTGGCACCGGTACAGCGGGCGAGCAGGGAGGTCAGGGGCAGGGGCCGGGGAAGAGTCGACGGGGGCCGGGGCCGCCGCTGCCGGGCGTCAGTGGAGGGGGGGCTCCGAGCCCCGGCCGGCAGGAGAGGCCGGAGGGCGTGGGGTCGGGGCGGCGCTTAGGCCGAGCAGGAGAGGCCGGAGGGCACGGGGTCAGGGCGGCGTGGACCGGCCTGGAGAGATGGCAGGGCGGACGGGGGTGGTGGTGGGGTGAGGGGACGGAGAGGGTGGTGGCGACGGCGGCGGCGCGACGACGAGGTGGCGAGGTAGCGGCAGCGGTGCGAGGAGGGGGCGAAGAGGGTCGCGGGGGCGGCGCGGGTGGGGGTTGATCTGGGCGGCGGCGGCGCGGGTGGAGACGAGTGGGCGACGGCGGGGCGCGGGTGGTCGGGGTCGGTCCGGGACGAGATGGGGAATGAGTGGCGGGGGCCGGCCCGCGGATCGATAAGGGAGGGTATGCCGACGGCTAAGCCGTCGGCATATGTGACGATGCCACGTGTCCACCTATGCCGACGGCAAAGCCGTAGGCATACATATTTTTCAATTTTTTCATTAGCATCAAATTTAAATTTTTAAAATAAATCTCCTACTAATTTATTAAACATCCAATAGTCTAACCCAGCACAAGACCCCTACGCAAGGCTGCCGACACGGCCGTTTCCCCCCTCCGGTATGGTCCAGGGCCGGGGAAGACCCGACGCGGCCGTTTCTCCCCTCAAGGTGCCGGCGGCGCCGCCGTCCGTGAGGGGGGCCACACCCCGGAGACACGTGCCGCCTCTTCGGACATGCCACCACACCGTACGGCATGTATGAGGGCCCGGTGCGACGCTTCGGTGGCATTGCTACCCCCCAAGGCCCCCGTCCCGCCTAACCCTGGAGCGGTTGACCACGAGATCTAGCCCTTTGACTTTCCACAGACGGGCTTTGACCAGTGGACATCTCCACCCGGTTGTGGTAGGTCAGGCCATAGGAACACTTGGGAGCAACGTCCCGACCAAACCCACAGTAAGATCCCCTCCGTGTAGACCCGACGCGGTCGTTTCCCCCCCTCCAGGTGTCGGCGGCGGCGCCGTCCGTGAGGGGGGCCACAACCCGGAGACGCGTGCCGCCTCTTCAAACATGCCACCACACCGTACGACATGTATGAGGGCCCGGTGCGATGTTCCGGTGGCATTGCTACCCCCCAGGGCCCCCGTCCCGCCTAACCCTGGAGCGGTTGACCACAAGATCTAGCCCTTTGACTTTCCCCATACGGGCTTTGACCAGTGGACCTCTCCACCCGGTTGTGTTAGGTCAGCCCATAGGAACACTTGGGAGCAACATCCGTGCCAAACCCACAGCAAGATCCCCTCCGTGTAGACCCGACGCGGCCGTTTCTCCCCTCCAGGTGCCGGCGGCGGCGCCGTCCGTGAGTGGGGCCACAACCCGGAGCCGCGTGCCGCCTCTTCAGACATGCCACCACATCGTACGACATGTATGAGGGCCCGGTGCGACGCTCCGGTGGCATTGCTACCCCAGGGCCCCGTCCCGCCTAACCCTGGAGCGGTTGACCACGAGATCTAGCCCTTTGACTTTCCACGGACGGGCTCTGACCAATGGACCTATCCACCTGGTTGTGTTAGGTCAGCCCATAGGAACACTTGGGAGCAATGTCCGGAGCAAACCCACATCAAGAACCCCTTCATGTAGACCCGACGCAATCGTTTCCCCCCTCCAGGTGCCGGCGGCGGTGCCGTCCGTGAGGGGGGCCACACCCCAGAGACGCGTGCCGCCTCTTCGGACATGCCACCACACCGTACGACATGTATGAGGGCCTGGTGCGACGCTCCTGTGGCATTGCTACCCCCCCAAGGCCCCCGTCCTTCCTAACCCTGGAGTGGTTGACCATGAGATCTAGCCCTTTGACTTTCCACGGACGGGCTCTGACCAGTGGACCTATCCACCCGGTTGTGTTAGGTCAGCCCATAGGAACACTTGGGAGCAACGTCCGGGGAAACCCACATCAAGAAACCCTTCGTGTAGACCCGACGCTGCCGTTTCCCCCCTCCAGGTGCCGGCGGCGGCGCCGTCCGTGAGGGGGGCCACACCCCGGAGACGCGTGCCGCCTCTTCGAACATGCCACCACATCGTACGGCATGTATGAGGGCCCGGTGCGATGCTCCGGTGGAATTGCTACCCCCCCCAAGGCCCCCGTCCTGCCTAACCCTAGAGCGGTTGACCACCAGATCTAGCCCTTTGACTTTCCACGGACGGGCTTTGACCAGTGGACCTCTCCACCCGGTTGTGGTAGGTCAGGCTAAAGGAACACTTGGGAGCAATGTCCCGGCCAAACCCACAGTAAGATCTCCTCCGTGTAGACCCGACGTGGCCGTTTCCCCCCTCCAGGTGCCAGCGGCGGTGCCGTCCGTGAGGGGGGCCACAACCCGGAGACGCGTGCCACCTCTTCGGACATGCCACCACACCGTACGACATGTATGAGGGCCCGGTGCGATGCTCCGGTGGCATTGCTACCCCCCAGGGCCCCCGTCCCGCCTAACCCTGGAGCGGTTGACCACGAGATCTAGCCCTTTGACTTTCCCCGTACGGGCTTTGACCAGTGGACCTCTCCACCTGGTTGTGTTAGGTCAACCCATAGGAACACTTGGGAGCAACATCCGGGCCAAACCCACAGCAAGATCCCCTTCGTGTAGACCCGGCGCGGCCGTTTCCCCCCTCCAGGTGCCGGCTGCGGCGCCGTCCGTGAGGGGGGCCACACCCCGGAGCCGCTTGCTGCCTCTTCAGACATGCCACCACACCGTACGGGATGTATGAGGGCCTGGTGCGACGCTTCGGTGGCATTGCTACCCCCCAGGGCCCCGTCCCGCCTAACCCTGGGGCGGTTGACCACGAGATCTAGCCCTTTTACTTTCCACGGACGGGCTCTGACCAGTGGACCTATCCACCCGGTTGTGTTAGCTCAGCCCATAGGAACACTTGGGAGCAACGTCCGGGGCAAACCCACATCAAGAACCCCTTCGTGTAGACCCGACGCGGTTGTTTCCCCCCTCCAGGTGCCGGCGGCGGCGCCGTCCATGAGGGGGGCCACACCCCGGACATGAGAGGGGTCACACTCCGGAGACGCGTGCCGGGCATTTGCAACCGCCACAACACTTCTGTCGGCATAGCTGTTTTTGATTTTAATGAAGTATAAGGACCTATATTCAAAAGAACATCAGGTCACATTATTAACGTACTCGAAAAAATACAAACTACATATATATTCATAATCCATGGAAAAAAATTCACCAAATCGATAAATAATGTATGTATGTTTATATTTACACATGGTACATGTAAGTTAATCAAAAAATAATACATAAAAAAAATTAAAACTTATATATGAAAATTGGGAAAAAAATATATATAACTATGCCGACGGCACTGCCGTCAGCATAGCTACGGCCAGGGTTTAGGCGGGCGGTGTGCCGTGGATCGGTGATGTGGCAGATCGTCGGCATATCTGCTGGTCGGTGCGCCGTGGATCGGTGACGTGGCATGCTTACCTATGCCGACGGTCGCCCGTCTCCACCGTCGGCATAGTTCGGACGCCGTTAGCCGCCCGTCATGAGTGGGGTCGTCGGGCCCACAAGTATGCCGACGGCCAGGGTATGCTGATTACAACTATAGGCGTGCTCGTAGCTAGGCCGACGGCCTTTCTGTTCCGACGGGGGCCGTCGGCTTATCTTAGGGTAGCCCGACGGCCTGGATACACCGACGGCCTGGACCTGGCTGTCGGCATAGCTCTGAATAGGCCGACAGGGGCCGTCGGCATTGTTTCAGCCGTCGGGGTAGCGCCCTGTTCCGATAGTGCGAGACTTCATTCCCTCGCGCACCACACTGCCCACAAGGCAAAACCTGGCGCCGCCCATGCAGGTGAGAGTGGGCTGCTCCACCTCCTTCCCCTTGCTCCAGAGCTTCTCGCTAGCCATCTTCCAGTCCAGTGGTGGCATCTTCATGTCACCGACAGGAGTAGGGGATGCGACCTAGCAAGCGCCGATGTAGCCATCCTCGTGAAGCCCAACCCAGGCGTCCAGGTAGCTGTCGAAGTGGCCTCTGTCCATGAAAGGCAGCACCCAGTACCCGTGGGGCGTCCACTCGGAGCGGCCGGTGTCGAAGGACAAGGTACGGACGGATTGACGAACGCAGTCGAACATGGTGCAAGCAGACAAGAAGATGGTGCGTCCGTCCGGGTGCACGGCATAGGAGCAGATCTGTCAGTGTACTAAAGATTGGGCCCTTAGTACCCCATACTTGTGCACGGGCAGTTGTAGCCATACCTGCGGCAAGGCTTGTCGGGGGAACAGCTGAAGATTAATCCAAGGTTATCAAAGAGACATTCAAGCCAAGGACCAGGAGATAAGGAGAACTGAAGACCAGAGGCTCGGCTCCCAGCAAGATCTTGCCGGGGTAGCCTGTGGAGCCCGGCAAGATTCGCACCCCGGCAAGGTTCGGCCACTGTGCCACCGCTCCAGCACAGCGACCAGCCTAGCATTTTGGTCCTATCTCTGGATGTGTGGCGAGGCGCTAGTGGAGGCGAGCTTAAGCGGTGCTGATGGGATGGCCCTTTTTCCATCCCCAAGAAAGTAGGGACACCTAAACGGACACCTCACGGTGCATTAAATGCATTTGTCCTAAACCGTCAGTGGTTAGGTATGATAACCCTGTAGCTACATTACACCTCGCATATCAATAGTTTGCCACTGTGGTGACCCCTTTGAGCATATAAAAGGAGGCCCAAGGCAATTGCTACAGGGGGAGGAGAACACTCTCGGCCCATTCTGCATGCGTAGCTTCTGCACGAACACACTGTTCACTGCAAGCGCTCCAAGAACTGGGACAAAAACACCGATAATAAACTAAAGGAGTAGGGTTTTACGCTGATTAGCGGCCCGAACCTGGGTAAAAATCCCCTTCGCGTTGGTCCTCGGTTCTGCTCTTTGTGCATACCTCTCTCCCTGCCGAACCGTAAAGGGGTCCTTCGGATCCCATAGGTGTCGTACGCCGACATCTTTGCCGCGCCAGGTAGGGGGATCGAGGTTGCGTGAACCTGATCCGGTGATCAGCGTGTCAGTTTCTTCACCGTCTTTGTCACCATGCCACCCAAGAAGAAGGGTGCGGCAGCGGTTCACTACTAGGAAAATGCTTATAGATAGAAGTTTACCAGTAGCATTTGTTTATGACCCCACGCTACTAGTAGTTAGTGGTAGCGCTGGCTAGAAAGCGCGCTACTGGTATCTGTTAGCAGTAGCGCTTGTTATCTAGCCCCACGCTACTGCTAAGTGTAACACACCACACCCCCTGATCAATAAATATTAGCAGCGCTGGTCGTCCAACCGGCGCTACTGTTAGTTCAGGATCTATAGCGCCCGTTTATGTAAACGCGCTACTGCTATTTTTTCTATGTATAACATTTTACGAGTAGCGTGTTTTTCTGGCCCGCGCTATAGGTAGTGCAACACTAGCCGTAGTTATTTTGCAAGCTGCCATAGCAGTAGCGCGCATAGCTGACCCGCGCTACTGCTATGCCCGCCAGCCACCTACCACCTTTCCCCTTCTTCCTCCCCTCTCTTCTTCCTCTCCCCCTTCCTTTCTCCCCCTTTCCTTGCACCTTGCTTGTTCCTTTCAATGCTCCCCCTCCACCACCCCTCCATTAGAGCCCTCCCTCCCCCTCTTCTTTGCCCTCTCCCTCCACCCCCCTCCATTAGAGCCCTCCCTCCCCTCTTCTTTTCCCTCAACCACCCCCCTCTTCTTTGTGCCCTCAGCACCACCCACCCCCTCCATTAATGCCCTCCCTCCCCCTCTTCTTTGCCCTCCACCCCCTTCCATTTAATGCCTTCCCTCTTCTCTCCCTCTCCTCCCCGCACTATCTCCCTAGCTAGCTAGCTAGTTAGAGCTATATATCTAGAGCTACTAGGTAATTAAGAAGAAAGGTGCTCGATATCCCTCTCGACACATAGGTGAGCAAAAAAAAAGGTGTGTGTGGATAGGACCGAAACTATATATATATGGGTGATATGAGAATATATATACCAAATTGTTTGTGGCATAATTTGAGTTGCCTACATTGTGTATTTGATGAAATAATGTGTGGGTGACATGAGTTGCCTATGTTTTGCCGAAATGTCGATTCAATTCCGTTTCGGCGAATTTCGGGCAAACTCAATATGTCCTATGTTTAGGGAAGGTCATGCCGAATTTTTGTATGAATTTGATCCATGCATGCATATATACGTGGTTATAATATTTGCTCTGCGCGCAGGTGATCATGAAGGTCAATGGAAGGATGGTGGAAAGATACTGGCAATCCGCTGTGGATGACATGTATGAAAAAAGACTGAAGGATGTTTTATGTCCGTGTCGAAAATGCAAAGGAATAGTCAGGCTCGACCCCTTTGAGGGTGGTACATTCAAGGCGCACCTGCTCATGCATGGTTTCATGGATGGCCATACTCGGTGGATAAGTGACGATGATGATGATGATGAGAACATCGACAGGTCAGGAAATAACGACATGGGGCCACCAGACGAAGAGATGACCGATTATGTGCCCGAATAGGAAGATGGCCTCATAAATGTCGATGGCGAAGAGGCAGTTCAAGGCGGAGAAGACGCGGACACGCCGCCGTCTTTGTCGGTACTAAGTTCAGCCATGCGGGACCCGCATGTTCGAGACCTGCTTCGCAAGAAGACGACTAGCGACAGAGCTGCTTCTAGAGAGGAGGCCAAACTGGCGCAACTGGAGGTAGACTCGATGACTCCTTTGTATGATGGTTGCAATCCCGAGGTGACCCGCTTGAGTTTCACACTAGAACTTCTAAAGACGAAGGCAAAAAACAAACGGACAGATGCAAGCCTGGATGAGCTTCTGAAGTATCTAAAGAAGGTTCTTCCCACGGGAAGCCTGTGTCCTACTAGTGTCGAGGAGGCAAAGAAAATCGTGTGCCCTCTTGATCTGCCACACATTAGATATCACACATGCATCAATGATTGCATCATATATCGGAACGAGCACGCGGAAAAAACCATCTATCCAAAGTGCAATGCTTCACGATATAAAAAAGCTGGAAAGAAAGCTCCATAGAAAGTTGTATGGTACTTTCCAATCACTCCGCGTCTACAGCGGTATTTCGTAGATCCTAAGGAAGCAAAGCTTATGCGCTGGCACGCGGAGAGGGTGAAGCCAGATGACGGAGATGATCTGAAGCTGAGACACCTCGCAGATGCTAGCCAGTGGAGAGCATTAAATGCTGAATTTGATTTTTTCACAAATGATCCAAGGAACATCGTGCTTGGCGCTAGTAGTGATGGCATGAATCCGTTTGGCAACTAGAACACCAATCATAGCACAAGGCCCATGTTTGTATGGATGTACAACCTCCCCCTGGTTGTGCATGAAGGAAAAATACATACACATGGCTATGCTTATTCAAGGGCCGAGACAACCGGGAAATGATATAAATCTGTATCTCGGGTTACTAAAAGAGGAGCTACAGACCTTATGGACAACGCCGGCCAAGACATGGGATGCAAGCAAAGGAGAGTATTTCTACATGAGAGTCGCGCTGATCACGACGGTGCAGGACTATCTCGGTTATGGCTATCTCTCCGGCCAGGTGTGCCACGGATATTGTGGATGCATGAGGTGCATGGATGATACAACTTCTCAGCAGCTATCGAAAGATGGCGGGTCTTCGAAAATCATGTACATGGGGCATCGAAGATGGCTCGAGAAGGATGACCCGTGGAGAAAGTGTGGAGATCTATTCAATGGTAAGGCTGAGCATCGAGGTCCTCCATGTAAGCATAGCGGTGCAGAAATATATGAGTTATTGAAGAACTGGGAAGAGTGCCCCTCGCCGGGAAAGACGAAAAAAAGGCACCGGAGCCCCTGCTGAAGGTATGGAAGACGAGATCTGTTTTCTGGGACTTGGAATACTGGCCCAAACTCGACACGCCTCATAGCCTTGATCAAATGCATATCACAAAAAATATCCTTGAGAGCTTGCTTGGAACATTGATGAACATGCCGGAGAGGACCAAGGATGGGCCGAAGGCAAGAAAAGACTTGGAATTTTTGAATATCAGGAAAGATCTCCAAATGCTCGGTAAAAAGTCGTCAGAGGAGACCGAGACAGAGACGGAGACGGAAGATAGGGGCAAAAAAGTAAACAAGAAGGAAGAACAATATTTCCCCCCCTCTTGCTTCACCTTAGATCCGAAGGAGGTCGATCAATTGTTCAAGTGCCTTGCCGGAATCAAAGTTAGTTCCGGATACTATGGGAAGATAAGCAGATATCTGGACACTAAGAAAAAAAGGTTCAGTGGGATGAAGTCTCACGACTGTCATGTGATGATGACGCAGTTACTCCCGGTTGCACTTAGAGGGATTATGGACACACATGTGCGTGAGACGCTTACTAACCTATGCCACTTTTTTGATGCTATCTCTTGAAAGTCAATCAGTGTGAAGCAACTCCATAGGCTACAGGAAGAGATCATTGTCATACTGAATGAGCTAGAGATGTACTTCCCGCCCGCGTTCTTTGATGTCATGGTGCATCTATGTGTCCACATCATGGACGACATCATCGACCTAGGGCCGACATTCCTGCACAGCATGATGCCGTTCGAGAGGATGAATGGGGTCATCAAAGGATTCGTTCGTAACATGTTCCGTCCAGATGGAAGCATAGCCCAGGGATATCTGACCAAAGAGTGCATCTCTTTCTGTGAGAGTTATCTAGTAGGCACCGGAGACCCTGTTGTTGGTTTGCCCGTCAACAAGCACTGTGGAAGGCTCGAAAGCGAAGGTCACACCAACGGTCACAGGGATGTGAATGTGTTATGCTCGGGCCGACAAAACGACCTTGACAGGGCAAACTTAGTAGTGCTATAACACCTAGATGTGCTAGAAGATTTCGTGACACTGCACAAAGAGACCATCGCAAAGAAGTACGGTGACCGTGGGGTGCACAGAACGGACGCTGAAGTTATTAGAGAGCACAACTCCACTTTCTTGCGTTGGTTCAAAGAGCGAGTTCTGGCTAATCCCTCGGAAGAGGGCTGTCCAAACGGAACGCTCATATACGCCTTAGCACATGGCCCGTCGACCAACCTCGTGACTTATCAAGCATACGATATCAACGGATACACGTTCTACACGGAGGAGAAAGATATAAACAGTGATGACCAAAACTCAGGGGTGACGATGGAAGCCATGACCGGGAATGTAATTGAAAGATATTACGGAAGGGTCGAAGAGATATGGGAGCTTAACTACTCTGGATTGCATAGCGCGACGATGTTCCGTGTCAGATGGGCTAAGAATGTACAAAGAGAAAACCGACATTTCACTACCATGTGTATACCCGACTCCGATAGCGGTACCGTCAACGCCATCGCCAAAAATGAGCCATGGGTACACGCTAAACATGTGACACAATGTTTCTTCATAACCGACCCGATCAATCCCAGCCGTGTTGTCATGAGGAGAGGCAAAAGGAGCATCGTCGGAATGGATGGAGTCGCCAACAAGGAAGACTACGACCAGTACGGTGATCCGATGAGGGAAGATGATGCTGATGACGATGAAACATACATCAAAAGAAGAATGAAGACTACATTACCTACGAAAGATCGTAATCCCTGAAAAAGGAAAAGTCACGACCATGGGCTTAATTATTCGACAACGAACAAAAGAAGGAAGAAGATCAGTCTGAAGCGTCGTCGTCGCCCAAGCTGACAAACTAATCCACAAATTTTGTGTGTGCCTATTTTGTATACCGCCGTTAGCGGTCAAATGATGTAATATATATTATACTAATTATTATCCGGAGGGTAACAGTGGTATTGCTCCAACGAAAGAAATGAAAGAAAAATAAAAAGAAAAAGGAAGGAAGTTTGTGGAATATGAAAAAGAAAAAGAAAAAGAAAGGAAGTTTTGCAAAATGAAATTAATGAAAGAAAAAGAAAAAGGAACTAATAAGTTGTGGAAAATGAAATGAAAGAAAAATAAAAAGAAAAAGGAAGGAAGTTTGTGGAATATGAAAAAGAAAAAGAAAAAGAAAAATAAAAATAAAAGAAAAAGTTAGCAGTAGCGCGGTTTGTGCTGGGGCCGCGCTATCGCTAACTTAGCTATAGCGCGTTTTGCCACGCCGCGCTATAGCTAAGTTGCCAAGATAGCACACATCTCTTTCTTCTCTCTCTCACTCTCGCTCGATCGAATCCCCTCTCCCATGTCACCGCCGACGCCGCACCCGCCCACGCCGCCATCGACGCGTGCCACACCCGACCCTGATGCCGGCCACTGGCCGCCCCGACACTGCCTTCCCCCTTGCTGCCCCCGTCCCCATAGGTCCACCCCCCGGCCCGGCCCCTTCCCCCGTGCCGCCCCTCCCCCGAGCTGTCCCCTCCATCGGCCGGTGCCCCTCCCCCAAGCAGTCCCCTCCACCAGCCGGCGCCCCTTCCCTCAGCAGTCTCTTTCTCTCTCTCCCTCTCTCTCTCTCTCTCTCTCTCTCTCTGACCAGCCGTGTTCTCTGCAGCAGGTTCGGCTCCTCCGGAAGCAAGGTGCTCGGCGAGGAGGAGAAGGACGCTGGGAACGTCACCCGGACGCAAGGTGCTTGGCTCCTCCGGTGGCAAGGTGCTTTGCTCAATGTTTGAATATACACACTACAGCCAGTAGAAACTAATAAGCCAAATAATATGCAGAGTGGTTATGGATATGCGATTAGGCAATGCTGGTTAGAGTGCTTGTTAAAATGCTTGTTAGAGTGCTTGTTAGACTGTTGAAATGCTTGCTGTTAAAATGAAATGCAATTGTGTTGTCCATTGGATTCATATTTGGAGTTGCTAAAGTATTTGGAGTTCAAATAAAATGAAATGAAATGCTGTCCATTGGAGTCCATTTGGAGTTGCTGTTAAAATGAAATGTCGGACTTTGGTTGTTACATAGTAGTAGTATAAATTATAAAATTTCGGTGATCTTGGTGGCTCCATTGCTTGTGAGATGCTGTGTGGGGAATATCTTTGTTCTTGCATCACATAGTTATTGCATTCTGCTAGTGTTGGCAGATGGTAGTGAAATGCTACTTCAGCACATAGTGCTTATTGTCATTTGCAGGGAAACCGATTGCGAGTGACCTATGTTTTGCCGGAAATGTTGATTCATTTCCATTCTGGCAAATTTCAGGCGCTCTATATGTGCACTTTCTAGCAAAGGTCATGCCGAAATCTTCCGTGAATTTCGGCATGACTTGTGCTAGAAAGTTGGACATATCGAGTGCTCGAGATTTGTCATTATTCACTTTATTATATAAAGCTCGATAATTAAACGACTACAACATTGAACCCTAGGAAACATGACCGACACCGATGAGGCCGGAGGTTCTCAGTCCCAATTAGGTCAAGCACATGCCTACCTCGACTTTCTGGCGGATCAGGAGAGACAACAAGCTGGGTGTCAGGACCCCCTTGTCATGACGGACGATGACGGTGGTGGCGCCGGCGCCGACACTGATGCCACCAACGACACCGACACTGAGACTGGCGCTGATGATGTTGCTAACTACAGCACGGAAGGTGGGACCTCCCAAGCTAGTGAAGGAAAGAAGGAAAAGAGGACACGACGCCCAAATGAGCTCGGCACCGGAAGACTGGTGGTCACGATGGTGCACCCTGGTGAGTTCGAGCCAATAGAGCCGTGGGAAGCGGCAGCGTGTTACGGCAACCAACTAGCATGCATCCTACGGGATACAGCTAACATCAACACCACGAAAATACGGAAGAATGAAAATTTGAAGAAGCTGCTCCTAACTAGGTTGCACGCAAGATTCCTATTCCCTGGTCGAAAATACGATGTTGACCCATGGGATGATGATGGCATGAAAAAAAATCAACAACAAAGCCCTAGGGAAGTTCAGCAACGCATCGAGCGCTTGGAAAACTAGGGTGAAAAAGGCGATTGAAGTAGACCATGAAACCTACGCCAAGATTGTTGCAGACAATCCGAAAATTACGATAGAGGACTTTGAAAAGTTCAAGGAGACTTGCAATGAAGAAGCTGCCAAGGCCAGGTCGGAGAGAGGCAAGCAGTTGCAGGCAAAGAACATGGGGAACCACCGCCTTGGAAGTCGTGGTTACACGGGAAAGAGGCCCGTGTGGGCTAAGGAGGACGCAGAACATGAACGTCAGGGGATCCCAGACCCATTGGCTGAGTTCACCGACCAGCAGGAGCACGACTTCATCAGGGCCCGATTCTCGTGGGACCCCAAAAAAAAGATTTTTTTCACCGACGGGCCGACTAGGAAATTCATGAGATTACTGGTAATTACCCTTTTACCACCTTATATATTAGCTTCTGATCAATGAAGTCTACTACATTCTAGTCACATTCGTAAACGATTCACGCTCCATTTTGCAGAGAGAGCAACACAAGCTTGCGGCCGAAAGCAACTCGTCGACTCAGTCGTCGGCGAAGTACAAGTGGGACACTCCTTTCAACCAGGCCATGAACATAATGATGGGACACCCGCCGGGCCAGCGGCCGCAATATGGACGTGTGCACGACACCGGGGACGGCGCCACGTGGAAGTACTATTATAACGAGGACCCCGAGGCTAAAAGACAGAGAAAGAAGTTCAGTCAAGTGACTATCGACCAGAAGGTGGCGCGGGCGATGGAGAAAACAAAAGCTGAGACCAAAGCTGAGGTCAAAGCTGAGGTAATCCAGGAAGCGGTAGCTGCCTGTAGAAATGATATGGTGGCTGCCTTTACAAGCTTGATTCCAACTGTGGTCAGCTGGGTGCAACAAAATCCAAATGCGCCACCAACTGATTTTCCCATGCCCAGCTTCACTGGGAGCAACTCAATGAACACCGCACCCATACCCGTACCTAGTATGGCAACCGCACCCGCACCTACTCCAGCACCTGCTCCTGCACCCAGCTCTCACAGCAGCCCTAGCTCCGTCTCTGGCTTGAATGTTGGGCCGTCGACATTGGCTGAGCTTGATGCCCTCACGGTAAATACGCGTCGCACCCTCATCAACTCAACTAATTAATTAATCTTTAGTTGCCGTTCTTGTTGGATATCTGACGCCGCACATATATGTCTTTGTAGGCCGACTCCACTCCGTGCACCCTCCTTTACCACATGAAGGGCGGGTTGGTGGATGTGGGGAAGGGTACTATAGTGAAGCCCAAGGATCGATTGTTCCACCGCCGGCAGATGCCTGATAACGCCTTAAGGGTCTCCGTGGCGAGTGTGAAAGCGGGCTATGAGGGTTTCCCTTGTCCGATACAAACCGATGGAGAGGATGACGAGACCCCCACGCAGCTTGGCCAATGCAAAAATTGGCCGATCCTGTGGCCGAAAAATCTTCTTCGTGTCGAGGTGGCCGGGAGCACACCAACGGGACCTCAGGAAGGTATGACCACTACCCCACCTACACAAGTACAACCATCGTCTGTGCTGCTTGCTGAGATCGAGACACACGAGGAAGGAGGGCCAACCGTTCTGGCAGATGATGCCATCTGCCCCATGGAAGAGGATATGGATCATGACATGGAGGAGGCCGATGACCCTCTCCAGTATTTCAATACCGGCTATGACAACAATGTAACAATGAGTCAACCATATGAATATGAGATGCATGTACCAGAGCCGGAATGTCCTCGGGAGTGCAAGAAGTCTTTGTTCATGCAATCCTCGCAGGACACGCCTCCAGATGCCGGTTCCACCCAAGCTCAACTAATTAGCCAGAGTCATCCAATGCTGAGCCCGACAACACTAGGGGTGGTGTTCAGGGAGGGTCTGACAGACCCACCAGCACCTGAGCCCACCAAGAAGAAGCAAAGGAATAGGCCGGCGGCGAGAAAATCCAATAAAGCTGGCAATGTTGGTTCTAGTAGCCAGCCGCCTTCGACCAAGGTTGACAGTGTACCGATGAAACATGCGCCATTAATCCATGTCGCGGGAGAGCCAATGGTACCGGCGAATGCACTAGCTGCCATAACAGGGGATCTCAGAAGACTCCATGACCATGTGCTTTCGACAGAGAGAAGCCTCCTTGCCTCGGATGATCCAGGATACCCACTTTATACGGTTCATGTGCCGAGCAGTTGCAAGATGTACGTCCACACATGCCCCGCGGACCTCTTCCTCCTGCGATTTGATTACATCTTCCAGATGTTTCAAATGAGGACACTCAATTTTACGTTCGTCCGCCTGTTTGCGCTGCACATGAACTACATCGTCAGGAGAGAGCAAGTCACCGGTCTTGCGGCCGTGGACCCATACTACATGCATGAGGGCTTCGTGTCAATCAACGACGCCAACCGTCAATATGCGAGTCAGTACATCGAAGAATTCTTGGTCAGCAATAAGGACAAAGAAATGATTCTCCTACCTTATCATCCCTCATAAGTCATCCGCGGATAGCACTATAACACATACATCCTTTCGTGCATTTCAATAATTACTTTGCACGCATGGAGGCCAACTTGATCGTGTATTTTGCGCAGCGGGGGGTGTCGTGCCGTTCTCATCGTTCTTTACCCGCGTTACTCCCACGCTCTATATTTGGACCCGTCGAAGAACATACAGAAGAAAGATTACACACACATAAAGTATGTTCTGGACAGAGCTATGCTGGGCTTCAGCATGCGGGGTGGCTACATCCAATGCAAAAAAACAAATAAGGCCGGGCTCTGTTTCGGCCACAAGACTGACTTTTGTTGCATCCAGCAACCGGCAAGAAGTGAGAACGATGGATTCTACGTCATCCATCTAATGATGGAGTACAGAAGGGATGTGCAATCACTTTGCATGAAATCTTCATCCGATACCCATATCCAGAGATGGGCCGAAGCCTTTGGAGCCGTGCCGGATAATCAACTTCGAAATGATTTCTACCGGATCCAGCAGGAAATTGCGTCCATCATCATGAAAGATGTCCTCGAAGAGAATGGGATGTTCTACGGCGGCCCAATATCGCGAGCTGACGTCCGAACCCGCATTGCCCTACAGCGTCAGGACATGACGCCTTTCACTAAGCTTGGGTCCATCCTCCCGGATATGGACAGATGGGAAGAGTGCACTGCTTAAAAACAATGTGTCTATTTAGTTACTTGTTACTTTCTGTACGACGAAACTTTGAAATGTCTCTGTACGAAGAAACTATTAGATGTATGGTGCTGCGCTCTAGTTAATTACTTTCGGTACGATGAAATTTGTTAACTATGTTTACTATATATGTTACTTCTATTTCATAACTATTTCGTTGAATTCGCTTCATGATATATACATATATATGTGCATCTCTGACAGGTATATAGATCAACGATGGCGAGGAAGTGGTATGCCGTGTATGTAGGGCATGTTCCGGGTGAGTACGATGAGTGGCCAGAGTGTCAGGCCCAAGTCTTTGGCTTCTCGGGTGGAAGCCAGAAAGGGTTTGATAGCAGAGCGGAAGCCGAAGCTAGTTACTTGAGATTCATAGCACAACAGGGGATTCAGAACCAGCGCCGCCGCAAAAACTACTACATAATACCGCTTTTGATCATCGTGATCGCTCTTATCTTCTATGCGGTCATATCATAGTCTACATAGATGATGAAACATGAGTATGTGACCATGTAGTTGCATGTATTGGGAACTTGTAATGACTTGTAACGCTATTTCAAGACATGTGTTCGACCCTGATTGATGATGATGAGATACTTGAGACATGTCGAGACTTCTAATAACTTTGGCTCATCGATGACTCACTTACTTTTCAATGAATATGTATGTTATTGTATAAATGGTGGATCTGTTTAAATGTGTACAGAGCCAAAACACAAAAAAAAACTACAAAAGGTAGCAGTGGCGTGGGGGTAAAGATTACCAGTAGCACTCAAATAACAGTAGCGCTGGCTAGATACCCACACTGCAGATAAGTATCAGTAGCGCTGGATGGAACATCGCTACTGCTAGCTTCTGTTACCTGTAGCGCTGGGGCAAACAAGCGCTACTGCTAAAAAATAGCTGTAGCGCGTCTACCAGCACTACTAATAGCAAAAAAACTAGCGCTACTGGTAAGGGTTTTCCTAGTAGTGGTTGTTCCGTCTACGTCCGTCTTGCCCGTGCCTACTCGGACGGGTGACGGCGTGGATGCAGGAGATGGGGGTTTAGAGCCTCCATAGCGTTCTGGTGATCCGAGCCAGGCGAGCGGCGTCGTTCGCAGCGGCAACGGCAACCTGCACGCCGCTATATCTAGAGATGGAGCCGTGCTGCCTACGGGCGGCGTAGCGAACTCCAGAGATCGAAGGGCGCCTTCCAAGACTCCCACGCCGGCGCAAGCGTTGCGGCCTTCCCAGGTTGCACGCGACGAGCAGCACCGAGGCGTTGGTGGTTCTGAACGTCCCCATGGGAAGACTTCTGCATATCGATCTCAAGGTGCGCAGGCCCACCATGCACGCCAAACTGCTAATGGGAGTGGCGCGCAGTCGCGTGATCATGACGGTGCTCCTTCTAACACTGTTAGGAGTCAGAGCACCTCATGTACCTCGCACCTGTCACCGCCACCTACGCCAGCAGAAGCCTTGGCACGTGCGCAACTGCTCCTCGACTTTCCTCCTGCTCCGGAGAAGATGGAGGAGTGACGATCTACTATCCAGAGCCTCATCGGCTTCGTCAACAAGGATGGGCCGTAGCCTGCGGGGCTCTCGCGGCAGCGGTCTATCGATCCGATGCGGGCCGATGGTGAGAAGACTAGAGGCGGTGCGACCACGGTGCACTCCCCTCCACGACAGCAACAGTGGTCGTCAGCCCGGCGGACTGACGGCCGTGATGACGATTCCACGGCGTCATCCGATCTGCGGATGCGCCGCGATTAGCGTCAAGTTCTTCAGGAACGGAGCAAAGAGGACGCTCGAACTACTATCGAGCGGCGACGGGAGGCGCATCATCAGTCTGATAAACGCGCAGGGCCTACTGTCGACAAGCCTGCGCCGGGGGATGTAGGCGACTTGCCCTATGAGGTAGGTTGTCCAGCGTTTACCCGTGAGCTGCGGTGAGTCCAGTGGCCCAACTCCCGAACGTTCAAACCAGAGGTCCCGGAGAAATATGACGGCAAGACTCACCCCTCGGAGTTCTTGAGCATCTACACCATTGCGGTGCAGGCTACCGGGGGCCGAGATGACAAGATACCTGCCAACTACTTCCCATTGGTGCTCAAACCCAACGTCAGGTCGTGGTTGATGCATCTGCTGGAGAATTCCATTTCTTCCTGGTCAGATCTGTGCCATCAGTTTGTTGGCGCCTTTGTTGGAGGCCACCAAGCTCCTGGCCAAGAGAGTGATTTGCATCTCCTCCCTCAAAAGGAGGGCGAACCCCTGCGCAAGTTTATCCAGAGATTTAGCCGGGTGCAATACAATATTCCAGACATTCATCCTGCCGCTGTTGTTAGCACGTTTCATCAGAATGTGCGTAACCGCAAAATGCGTGAAGAGCTAGCGATGAACAAGGTCAGGAGTATTGCCGAGCTTTACGCTTTGGCCGACAAGTGCGCTCGAGCTGAAGAAGGGAGGAAACTCCCTGGCGAGGGTGTTGGCGCAGGGGGCGAATCAGAAGATGAAGACGCTGCAACCCCGCCAAAGAAAGGCCAGCGGCGGAACAAGAAGCGCAGAGGCAAGGCCGTGCTTGCTGTCGAGGAATCCGGCAACCCCGGCACCGGCAAGAAGGCCAAGGTTGACGACCCCATCAAGGAAGTTGCCGGGTGCGCCTCCTGCCAGGCCTTGGCGGCTGCCGACAAGTCGGAAAGCTCCGGCAAGCAGTATTGCAAGATCCATCGCACCAAGGGCCACGATCTCCAAAACTGTCGGCAAGTTGAGCAGCTCGTCGAGAAGCAGAGAGTTGAGTATGAAAGACGAGACAAGGAGAAGGCCCAGGATGGTGCTGAGGGATCTGGCAAGAAGCATGGTGGCCGAGGAGGCCGCCGCGGCAAGGCTAAGCAACAGAAGGAGAGGCCCGCCCGAGGTCGCGACAAGGACGAGGGAGGCGATGATGATGAAGAAGACGACGAATCCAGTGAGCACGAGTTTCAGAAAGCCATAGAGGCCATGTGTATTGACAGGGATGCCTCGTTGCATTCTTCTCATCGCCGACTTAAACAGTGGGTGCGTGAGGTTAATGCAACGGAGCCGTCGTTTGATGCACGCAAACCTTTAAAGTGGTCCAACACGCCTATCATTTTTTACGCCGAGGATCACCCTGATCGCACAACTGCGGTCGGGTGTTTGCCCTTGTTGGTCTCACCAACAATCCGCAACCTCAGGGTGACAAAAATTCTAGTTGACGGTGGGGCCGGGCTGAACTTAATCTCGCCGGACGTGCTCAAGAAGCTGCAAATTCCTGATGAAGATCTCGAGGAAATGGGCACGTTTCAGGGGATCAATCCAGGAAGGACCCAGCCAAAAGGCAAGATTACGCTACCGGTAACATTTGGTAGCGAGCTCAACTACAGGACAGAGAAGGTAGTGTTTGATGTCGCCAAGATCCCTATGTCATACAATGGGATCCTTGGCCGCCCAGCGCTGGCTAAGTTCATGGTGGCATCACACTATGCGTATAATGTGTTGAAGATGCCCGGACCGATAAGTGTCATCACTATCCACTCTGACAAAAAGGATGCTCTTATCTGTACTGACCAACTATCCCGGGAGGCAGCTGCGGCACCTGCCATCAACGCATCTGCCCCTGCCGCTGGAACTCCCGGGGGGAAGAAGAAGACCGGCAAGATCTCTGGCGCAAACCCCGGCAAGCGCACTTCTTCGGAGTGCTGCGCTTCCGTTGAGGACGCACCAGAGAGTTCCACCAGCAAGAACAAGAAGTCCAAGGCTGCTCCACTAGAGACCAAGAAGGTGCCTGTCAAGGAGGACGGAACGGGAGGAACTTTCACCATAAGTTCCACCCTAGATGACAAATAGGAAAGCGCACTCGTTGCCTTCCTGCGAGCGAATGTCAACGTGTTTGCATGGCAACCGTCTGACATCCCCGGTGTTCCCAGGGAGGTAATTGAGCACCACCTTGCTGTCTTTCCTCACACGTGGCCCATCAAGCAGAAGGTGAGGAAGCAAGCCTTGGAGCGGCAAGAATTCATTGCCGAAGAAATCAGGAAGCTAGAGGCGGCAGGCTTGGTCAGAGGAGTGCTTCACCCAACGTGGTTGGCCAGTCCGGTTGTAGTGCGCAAGGCGAATGGGAAATGGAGGCTGTGTATTGATTATACAGACATCAATAAAGCCTGTCCAAAAGATCCTTTCCCCTTGCCGCGCATCGACCAGATTGTGGACTCCATTGCTGGTTGTGACCTACTGTCGTTCCTTCATGCCTACTCGGGATATCATCAGATCTTCATGGCAAAAGAAGATGAAGAAAAGACCACATTTATCACCCCATGTGGTACGTATTGTTTTATACGAATGCCTTTCGGGTTGAAAAGTGCTGGTTCTACATTTGCGAGAGCGGTCCAAATTGGCTTTGAGCCTCAGCTACATAGAAATATGGAAGCATACATGGATGACATAGTGGTCAAAACCAAGGATAAAGCGACACTCATACAAGATCTAGAAGAAACATTTACAAATCTGCACAAGATCAATTTAAAGCTCAATCCTGAGAAATGTGTGTTTGGCGTCCCTTCCGGCAAGCTTCTTGGGTTCTTTGTATCTCAACGTGGAATTGAAGTGAACCCCAACAAGATCAAAGCTATTGAGTAGATTGAAGCGCTAAGACGCGTTAAGAATGTACGTCGTCTTGCCGGCTGCGTTGCTGCCTTGAGCAGGTTCATCTCCAAATCCGCTGAGCGCGCCCTGCCCTTTTTCAAAATTTTGAAGAAAGTGGGTCGAATGAGATGGACTCCGAAAGCGGAGGCAGCGCTGCAAGATTTGAAAAGGTACCTTTCCTCTCCGCCGACGCTAGTCGCACCTAGGCCACAAGAGCCGTTGCTGTTGTATCTAGCGGCAACAAATCAAGTGGTTAGTGCTGCGTTAGTGGCGCAGAGAGAAGTTGACAAGGAGGCAATGGCAGCGGCAGGACCATCAAGTGACGCGCCAGGATCTTCCCCGGCAAGGTCTGGTGCCGGCAAGACAGGATCTGCGCAGTCAGAGGAATCAGTGCAAAAGAGGAAGATGGTGCAGCGTCCAGTTTATTTTGTCAGCTCCCTTTTACAGGGAGCTAGGTCAAGATACTCTG
Organism: Thinopyrum elongatum; assembly: GCA_011799875.1. Lineage (NCBI taxonomy): Eukaryota > Viridiplantae > Streptophyta > Magnoliopsida > Poales > Poaceae > Thinopyrum > Thinopyrum elongatum. The sequence goes on along the minus strand of CM022302.1, from coordinate 151,331,533 downwards.
GTGTGCAGAAGTTGCTCTTCGGCCTTCTCATGGCCTCGAGGAAACTGCACGATTATTTTCAGGCACATGAGATTACCGTCGTCACTCGCTTCCCGTTGCAGTGGATTTTGCGAAATCCAGAGGCAACCGGCAGGATTGTGGAGTGGGCATTGGAATTGTTAAGCTTTGGTCTCAAGTTTGAAAGTAGTTCAGCAATTCAGAGCAGAGCCTTGGCGGAGTTCATTGTGGAGTGGACCCCAATGCCAGACGAAGAGATTCAAGAAACGACTCTTCCCGGCAAGGAAACAGATCTAGAATGGATTATGTACTTTGACGGGGCTTTCTCGCTGCAAGGCGCTGGTGCTGGCGTGCTGTTTGTCGCACCCACCGGAGAGCACCTCAAGTACGTAATTCAGATGCATTTTCCCCGGGAGAGCTCGACGAACAACACTGCGGAGTATGAAGGCCTGCTTGCCGGTCTCAGGATCGCGGCAGACCTTGGTATCAAGAAGCTCATCATCAGAGGTGATTCGCAGCTTGTTGTCAGGCAAGTCAACAAAGATTATTAAAGTCCATTGATGCAAGCCTATGTGGATGAAGTGAGAAAAATGGAAGAGCGCTTTGACGGTCTGCAAACAAAGCACATTCCTCGTGCCGAAAACAGTATTGCAGATGACCTGTCAAAGCGCGCTGCCCTCAAGTTACCTGTGGAACCAGGAACTTTTATGCTCCATTTAACTCAACCATCCGTAGTGCCATCAATGAGGCAAGAAAAGAGAAGGAAGTTGAATTCTGGTCAGTACTTTCCGGCAGAGCTCCCGGGAGCCGCCGGCAAGGATGTTGCCGGGATCATCGACAAGCCTGCCGGGGAACAACAGGCTCCAGCAGGGGCTCAGGCCCTTGCCGTCGAGACAAACGTTCCCCCGGTAGAAGAGATGCCTTTAGTCCTAGTTGTCGAGCCCCAGGCTCCAGCTTGGGCACATCCCATTGTCCATTTTCTTCAGACAGGAGAACTCCCCGAGGAGCAGGAAGAAGCGGAAAAAGTAGCCCGTCAGTCTAGCATGTACCAGTTCGTCGATGGCGTTCTGTACAGGAAGAGATTGAATGGTGTGAAATTGAAGTGTATTCCTCGGGAGGATGGACTGGAGCTGTTGGCAGAGATACATGGAGGCATATATGGCTCTCACATAGGATCAAGAGCGCTTGTCGGAAAGGCTTTCCGACAAGGTTTCTTTTGGCCGACTGCTCTCTAGGATGCAGCTGCACTAGTAACCAAGTGTGAAGCGTGCCAGTTTCATTCAAAGAAATCGCATCAGCCAGCTCAAGATGTTCAGACAATCCCTCTCTCCTGGCCATTTTCGGTCTGGGGGCTCGACATACTGGGCCCTTTTACCCGTGCTACCGGGGGCTTTGAGTACTTGTATGTTGCAATCGACAAGTTCACAAAGTGGCCAGAGGTGGAAGCGGTGAGGAAAGTGACAGCACAATCAGCCATCAAATTCTTTAAAGGGATAGTTTGCCATTTCGGTGTGCCCAATAGGATCATCACCGACAACGGTACACAATTCACAAGTCGCACCTTCATGCAATACGTCCAGGATCTTGGCGGCAAAATCTGTTTTGCCTCTGTTGCTCACCCGAGAAGCAACGGCCAAGCAGAGAGGGCTAATGCTGAAGTGTTGCGCGGTCTCAGGACCAGAACTTTTGACAAGCTGAAAAAGTGCCGAAGGCGATGGATTGATGAGTTGCCGGCGGTTCTTTGGTCAATCAGAATGACACCAAATCGAGCTACTGGCCAGACACCCTTCGCTCTGGTTTATGGAGTGGAAGCAGTTCTCCCCACGGAACTCATATACGGGTCACCTCGAGTGCTCGCTTATGATGAGCTTGAGCAAGAGCAACTGCGGCAAGATGACGCTGTGCTCCTTGAGGAGGATCGTCTTCAGGCTGCTATGCGAGCTGCACGCTACCAGCAAGCTTTGCGTCGCTACCATAGCCGCAAAGTTCATGCCCGAAGTCTTGAGGAAGGCGACCTTGTTCTTCGGCGGATTCAGTTCACCAAGAATTCAAACAAGTTGACGCCGAAGTGGGAAGGCCCTTATCGGGTAGTACGAGTCACCAGGCCCGGCGCTGTCCGCCTGGAGACCGAGGATGGCATTCCAGTGAGTAACTCTTGGAATATCGAACATCTTCGCAAGTTCTACCCATAAGGCGTGGTTGCCGGGGGCTCCCGACAACCTTCTTTTGTACGAGTCTTGCCGGGAAGGCATATAATCCTTTGTACAAAGCCAGGCGTAGACCCTGTGTGCAGTTGAATAAGCTTAAGTGTTGTACATTTCTTGTTGATTTCCATGTTTATATATATGCATGCTTGTCTGAGATATTGTATGACACTTGCTCCCGGTAAGCATTAATAAACCACCAAGGTTCCATATCTCTATTTTCTCTTCTTTCTTTTTCTCAAAGGATAGAAGGTTCCTTCGCGCACAAGTTTGCCGGGGGGGAAGGAAGGTATGGATACCAATGGGCGATGTTCAGAATTGATGTCTTGCCGGAAGGAGTACAGCGACAGAAAGCTAAGTTGCGCAACTTTGAGCAAGTTTTTCAATTTTTACGATCAGGCTATTTTCTTTAGACGATTTCGGCCCTTGTATGGAAAACCTGCACGCGAAGGAACCCTTGTCGTAATTGGTTGCGCCCTTATTTTGTTTCGAGCCCGCTCAACAGTCTAAGTGGCTGCACCAAGAGTACCAAGGTGTCTTGCCGACTGCTGCACCTCCAGTAGGCTGCGGAAGTCCCGCACCCAGCGCTCGCGACAGGTTGCGCGCTAGCAAGTTTCCAGTTAGCGTAGGGCGTATACCATACGGAAAGAAATCGGACAGGGGAAATAGCATGCATGTATTCAATCATAGAAAGTTATATTACATCGATAGTTGCCGTAGTTGTAACTTAAGACTAAATTGTCTTTGGCATGGAATGGCGGCAAGGAAAAGTAAGACGGCTAGTCCCTGCGCTGGCCTTCGACCCTCTTGATTGAATCTACCTTCTCAAGGATGGGCGCGACAAGCTCCTCAAGTGCCTTGAGATCTGCATCCTTCGGCAAGCGGTCGAGCACGTTGGTGAGATCAATGCCAGGGTTCTTATGCACCACCTTGATGAGTACCTTGCGAAGGACGGCCGGCAAAGCTTGCGGGATTCATTGGCCAGTTGGGTCACTCGGTTGGACTGTAGCAGCTTCGGAGCATCAATGATGCTTTCGAAGAACATGGTCAGCCTGGCGCTCGAGGATATTCTTTCTTCAGAGGAATACCTGAAGTTTTGCAGGCCATCCTGGCCCATGGTTGACAGTTGTGCTGTGAGCCTCTCCGCGGTGTCGACAAGGCGAACAGTCCAGATTTTCACACCCTTCTCATAGTCAATTTGGGTGGCGGCAGCGCTCTTAACCAAGTTCTTCTCATCCTGAAGATCTTTGCTCAGGGCCTTCTCGCTGGCCCTGCCGTCCTCAAGAGACTTTTCCAGCGTGGTTAGCTTTAGCCTCAGATCGGCAATGGCATCGTTGGCTGAAGAGAGCTGCTTTGTCTTGTCAGATATAGCAATTTGCATCTCCGCCAGGCTGTGGAGAGTTTTCTCCCTATCACCTTTGAGCGTCGAGAGCTCCTTACTGTGTTCCTCAAGATCCGCCTCTAGCTTCTTCACTTTGTTACTCAGCTCGTTCTTGGCGGCCTCTGCAGCCTCGGCGGCATCGATGGTTTCCTTGAGCTTGCTGGCGTGATCTGCAGTTGAAGCTTCGAGCGCCTCCTTGTGTTTCTGCTCCAGCTCCTGGGTCCGCTGCGCGACAAGCTTTTCAATTTCTTCGTCCTTGCCGTGGAGTTTGGCAGCAAGTGCCTGCTCGTGCGCGGCAAGATCTTCTTTGTGAGCGTCAAGCCCAATGCGGTGCTCCGTGAAGAGAGCATCTTCAGCGGCAACCCTTTGCGCAGCTTCTTCTTGCGCCTTCTCTATGTCAGATTGCCTCAGGAGGAGCTCCGTCCAGCTTTGGCTCACTTGTTCCCGGCTGGCAGTCAACTCCTGAAGGGCCTCAGCGTACCAGATCTGCATTTTCTCAACGCGCTTCTGGAAATCCGCCTCGGCTGCTTCGACAACTGTAGCTCCGGAGTCTGCTTTCTCCTTTCGGGCACGGTGGAGTGCTTGGAGCTTGCGGAAATTATCGCCCATGGCCTGAAGGAGCTGATCTTCTTCAGATTTGCAGCTGCTGGCGCTTGGTTCATCGACGATCTCGAGCCCGGCAGCGGTGATGATTTCTTCATCAAAAGTTTCTCCTTCGGTCTGCGCTCCAATACTTGCCGTCCCCGGCAAGTTGACGAATAGGTTGTCGCCAACCTTGAGATATTTGCTTGATGGGGGAGTCTCAGATGTCGATGGTTGATTCTCGACGATCGTCTCACCGGTGGCTGGGGGCTCTCTGGCCAATGTAGCACCTGGCGCTCCTACAGCAGGAATGCCGTCAGTATGGTCATCAGTCTCCTCACCAGCCCTTTCGGCAGCTTCCTCGGCAGCAGTTTCGCTGACCTTGACAATGGCGTCTTTGGCGGCCTCACTAGTAGCGATCTTGTCGGCTTCGGCGGCAGCATCTCTGGCGGTCTCCTCGATGACAATGTCGACGTCCATGTGTTCCATCACAGGGAATTCTGGAGGACGAAGGAGGGAAACAAAATAAGATCAAGATTGAAGTTCAAGAAGACAAAGAGAGAGAAAGATAAAGGAAAGAATGACAAGTGCTTTGAGGCAAGCAGTCACATGCGTCGAGCTATTGAGGGGTGGCTTCATTCCTCCCAGCAACATTGGTTGCCGGGGAAAGGTTGCCGGTGCCCATGTTTGTCGGCTCCTCCTCTTCCAAGGTAGGCTCGTCGGTAGGAACTCTTGCCGGAGATGCGCTTGCGGGCGGCGTGGTTGACGGAGGCGGCGCAACGGGGGCGTCCTCCAATGACTCTCCCTGTTGCTGTCCTTCTCCTGCAAGCCCAAAGATATTAGCGGCAAAGGTAGAAACCTCAGCACCCACCAAGCAGAACATGAGTAGTGAACTCATGATGGGGGCTGCGTTGAGGGCTAAGCTTCGGGCTGATGACGATAGTTACTGGCACGCTCGCAGAGCCTGTCGGAGGCTCATCACCCATGGAAGTATTCGCCCTTTTCGCCATCCTTTCCGCCAAAGTTTCTATGTCACTACAGAGACAAGACAAAGCAAGACGATGAGATCAATCGAATTCAGAATTTGGGAGATAAAGGCTGTGACAGGATATTTACTCTTCCTCTTCTCGTTCCGGGCTGAAATCGGAGATGTCGAAATCGACCTCCGTTGCGGCATCCGTACGGGGAGGCGGAGGAGGAGTCCTGGGTCGCTTGGCTGCAGCAGGTGCAGGGGGTTGGCGTGACTCTGCCGCCTCAACCTCTAGCGCTGTTGTGTGAGATGCCCCTGTCGCCCCAGTGGTTGCCGCAGGTGTGTGTCTCGTGCGCCGCACGGGTTGCTGTCGAACTCCTTGCCGTGGTGCAGCCTTCTTGCCGGGAGCATCACTGCTCGAAGAAGGTTGATTTGCTGGGGCACCAGAGACGGCTTTCCGAAGGACACGCTTTGCCCGCTTTGGAGCTGGGGGCTCCTCTTGTGGCTGTTCTTCGGCAGCGTCCTCATCAGATGAGCTCTCGGTGGCTGTGCCGCTCTATTCCCTGGCAGCATTATCCTTCCCGATAGGATCCTCTTCCAAAATGACTTCTACGTCGCTAGTTTCCCATTCTGTGAAACCGACGCTGTCGGCCTCCGCGGCAAGATTCTCCTCTTCCACCCTGGTGGCAATATACGCCACTTCTTCATCAGTGGTGGCGCGGACGAGGTTTGTTTCTTCCCGGATGGCCCTCTCCGACAAGTCATCGAAGAACTTTTGTGCCTGCTCCTCAGATGGCTCGACCCAAGTTGCATCAAGGCCATGGGCGTTGAACATTGGCATCGTGGCGATGATCAACCCCAGGGCGGAGTTGTTGCACAAAGGGATAATTCTCGCCGGCAACTTATGCTTGTCCTCACGCTGAAATAGCCTGTGGCGGAGAGCGGCAAGCTGCATGATTGTCAAGTTACTGTTTAATCCGGGGTGCAGCCTCATGATGTCTGCCGCGTTCCGGAACTCCCAAGCTGGTCTCCCCTTATTCTGCAGAGGGGCGATGCGGCGGCGAAGGAAGTCAGAGCCAATCATCTCTATTGTGAGTCCGGCAGCTTTCAAATGGAGGATCCTGGTGGTGGCGATCGTGAGCTTGTCATCTTGAGCATCGAGATTACTCCAGTCCTCGCCACGGACCACTTTCTGCTGTCAGGGCAAACAGAATGGATGGGGATCTGCTTCCTTGATCCAGCACCACTCGGACCGCCATTCTTCCCACTTCTCGCGGTAAACCCCATCTGGATATATCTCCTTGTTCCATGCACTTGGGATCCAGGCGATAGAACCGAAAAGGGCGTCCCCTTTTTGGATGCGAGGAACAAAGTAATGGCGGAAGAGGGCAGTGTTGGGAACTACTCCGACAAAGTTTTCGCAAAGATGGGCGAAGATAGACATGCATGTTACGGCATTCGGCGTGAAATCCAGGAGACGGAAGCCGTATGTGTACATGATGTCAATAAAGAAATCGGAGAATGGAGGACAGAGCCCGCAATAAAAGTAAGCGATGAAGAAGGGATATTTATCTGGTCCACGTTTGGAAGAAGAACCTGGGGCCACGCGAGTCGCGGGGTGAGCCTGCGTCTCCCTCGCCCACATGCACTGGTACCGGTTCTTCAAGGCTTTCGCGTCGAGCATCGGAGCAAAGACGACGTACTTCTTCCACATCTTCGCTAGCTCGCTCTCCGGGACATCGGCTTTCGTCTCCTTGCTCTTGCCTTTGCCCTTGCTAGTCTTGGGCGGCATGGCGATTGCGAAGGCGGAAGCCGAGGATAGAGCGGGTGCGGAGGCGGTGAGCGGATGAGGAGAAGTTCTGCTCTGAGCTCAGGGGAGAGAAGGTAATGGCGGATTCCAGATTGGAAAGAAGAGGGGGTAAATGGGCAGCACCTCTGCGGATTCCTTTTTACGGGGAAGGAGCGAGGCTGCCTCTTTTACTGCCCAATGTGAACATGCCTATACAAGCGCGCTGCGGCCGCGGCCGCTCAGCGCATGATTCCCATGTCGCGCATTCAACGCGTGTAGTGGGGAAGCGCAGTAAGCAGAATAATTGCAAGCAGTTAACCCCTGCCACGTGTGCCCGTGCACTGTTTGGGCCTAGCCCAACAATGCCTCGCACTCGTTTGTGGCCTAGGCCTGGGGGCTCCTATCGGTGTACTAAAGATTGGGCCCTTAGTACCCCATACTTGTGCACGGGCAGTTGTAGCCATACCTGCGGCAAGGCTTATCGGGGGAACAGCTGAAGATTAATCCAAGGTTATCAAAGAGACATTCAAGCCAAGGACCAGGAGATAAGGAGAACTGAAGACCAGAGGCTCGGCTCTCGGCAAGATCTTGTCGGGGTAGCCTGCGGAGCCCGGCAAGATTCACACCCCGGCAAGGTTCTGCCACTGTGCCACCGCTCCAGCGCAGCGACCAGCCTGTCATTTTGGTCCCATCTCTGGATGCGTGGCGAGGCGCTAGTGGAGGCGAGCTTAAGCGGTGCTGATGGGATGGCCCTTTTTCCATCCCCAAGAAAGTAGGGACACCTCACGGTGCATTAAATGCATTTGTCCTAAACCGTCAGTGGTTAGGTATGATAACCATGTAGTTACTTTACACCTCGCATATCAATAGTTTGCCACTGTGGTGACCCCTTTGAGCATATAAAAGGAGGCCCAAGGCAACTGCTATAGGGGGAGGAGAACACTCTCGGCCCATTCTGCATGCGTAGCTGCTGCACGAACACACTGTTCATTGCAAGCGCTCCAAGAACTGGGACGAAAACACCGATAATAAACTAAAGCAGGAATAGGGTTTTACGCTGATTAGCGGCCCGAACCTGGGTAAAAATCCCCCTCGCGTTGGTCCTCGGTTCTGCTCTTTATGCATACCTCTCTCCCTGCCGAACCGTAAAGGGGTCCTTCGGATCCCATAGGTGTCGTACGCCGACAAGATCCTCTCGTGCTGGGTGAACGACAACGGCGTGGTGCTTCTCCAGGTCCAGGACCAGTCCATGGTTGGAACCGAGGAGTGCAGATCCTCGGCGGTGGAGGACAGGGACAGCACCTCGACGGCTTGAGGCTCATCCAAATAGTACGCAAATGCATACAGCGTATCATCGGCGGCGGGCAAGAAGATTGTGTAGGCGTCTTGGAGTGCGTCCGGGACAGGAGGGCCGGTGATCAGCCCAGCGCTGTCGGTGTCGTAGACGAGGGTGGCGGGGTGTTTGTTGCTGGCTGTGAGGATGTGGCTGCTGCCCAGGGCGGTGAACGCCATGCGGTGGATAGGATTGGGAGAGAGCAGGCGGATGACGGGGGGTTCGTCGAGGAGGCTGCGGCTGTGATCGTCGGGGCTGTCGGCGTCGATCTTGCGGATGGTGAAGCCCTTGTCCCAGTCGTCGAGCACCAGGTAGAGGTGCTACTCCTTGCGCTTCTGCCACTTATACATCCTTGAGTCGTCCATAGATGCGATTTTTAGTTGCAGCTACAGGAGATACTGGTGTTTTGGAGTCAATGTGATCTATCTTGCTTGCTAGTCGATGGGGGAGGATGTATTTGTAGAGCAAGCCTACTTGGGTGCTAGTTGTAATCAGAACCGGAGTCGACTCCGAAGTCGGCTATAGTTTGCAAAATCAATCAGCCGCTTCTCACGACCCGGTTACATGTGCTTGATTCGGAGACCACCAGACCCTCTAAGCAAACCCAAGTTTAATGTAACTCCTGCCTACACTTTCTATAGAGTAGACATGGACGTTATCGAAAAAGGCTTTCGCCCCGCTTTATATATAAAGCAACATGGCCGAACTAATGCAAGGTGATGAGGAAAATCCTCTTACAAAGCAAATCAAAGATAAAACAAGAGATTACAAGAGTGCCCACATCCTAAGACAAAACACCCGAGGCTACTGACAAGAAGAGAACTCGCGCTTCCAAGAGAGACTAAGAAGCCGCTAGGAACGCCTCTTGCCAGAGCCGAGGGGGCATCGAGAAAGAGGATCCGAGCTCGCCCGCCGATGTCGACGAGACGTAACCGAAGGGTGCCTGAGCTCCACGGCAACGCCTCCAAGAGGGTGACGACGCCACACGCCGCCGTCGCTGTGACTGAAAGACGGTCGAGGGTTTTCACCCGAAGCCCTGACACGGAAGGAGAACCACAACGATGCCCCCAAGAGAGACGCGACACCCACAGGCATCACCGTTGCTGGCGCCGAAGCGCGAAGCTTTCGCCCGGAGTCTCACCTGTGCCACACCGAGGTACCACGGTCCAAGTCCGCCGCCACCAAAACAGACCTCCACGACATGATCTGGGCGACACCGCTGCCGAAGCACCGCCACCACCAGGTTTCCTGCCGCCTCCCTCCTCGCCATCCACACAACCAAGGAGAAATGCCACCACCACCGCTACGCTGCTTGCCACAGGGCCAAACGCGCGGCCTCGCCATCCAGGGCCGCCGCCCCAGCATCCGAGAGCCCCAACACTCAGCACCACCACTGGTCAACACAGATTTTGCCCAGCGAAGTAGATCCACCACGTACGACCCTCACTGGCGCCCCCCACTTACCCCCAATGAGCAATGGAAGGGGAAAGCCAGCCGGCGATAGGAGCTCCAAACCACGGATGGAAGATGGCAGCCACGACTCCTGGTCACGGCCGCCCATTCGGCTTATCGGACCCCACCCTGCCCTAGATCTGGGCAGGGGTCATCACCTGAGGCATCAGCCCCCGGCGCCAGGCCGGGCGAGGCGACCACCGGCACCCCTGCCGTGACCACCTCACGAAGGAGGCGGCATCCACAGCCCCGCAGGCTGCGACCACCAACCGGGTCGGAGAGCCCCGTCGGACCCCAGATCTGGGCCGGGGCGGGCGCAAGGTCAGAGCACCACCAAGTCGAGGAGAGAGACGGCAGGACGACGCCAGCTCTCTGGCCGTGACCATCGCCTCCCGAGCAGAGCACCTCCAGCAGCGCGACGAAGGAGCCCCCACCGACGACATCAGCTAGGGTTAGGGAGGGCTAGAGGAGAGGGAGGGAGAGGAAACGAAGAAGGAGACCACCCCACCGCCTACCCATGTCGGGACTTTGTCCGGCGGGGACGCTGGCAGTGGAGGAGAGGGGGCCTGGCGGCGGTGGGTTGGGGGAGCCGCCCGTGTCCCTTGGGGACGACGCGGGGGTGCACTACTAGGGAAAAGCCTAGTAGTAGCGCGGGTTTGATGCCTACTAGTAGCGCTGGATACCGCGCTACTAGTAAGGCGCTACAGCTATTGCTTAGCAGTAGCGCCGGTAACACACGCTACTGCTAAGACGTATAGCCGTAGCGTGTATAATTTCCAGCGCTACTGCTAATCTAACTATTAGTAGCGTGCTTCCAATCCAGCGCTACTAGTATTCTGTTTTTCATTTTTTATTTTTAGTGTATTTATACGCCGTTATACAAATTTTGATACAGTACCAATTAAGAGGTTGTTATATCATTATGTCCATGATGAATTAATATATCATTGTGAGGAAGAAACATGATTAGATTCATTTGTATGAATCAAAAGTTGAATTAGGACGACAATCCTACTAATTCAACTTTTGGTCACTTTTGATCCATCCACATGAATCTAATCCGCGTTCCTTCCATCAATGATATAATAACTAATCATGATCATAATAACAAATCATCATGATAATCATGATCAACATCATCATCATATTAATATAAAAACTCTTGCATCATATCATCACCAACAACACTAGCTAATAATCATCATAGTCATTACCACCCACACTATTTAATCATCATAGTCATAGTGTAGCTATGTAATCACCACCAACACTAGCTAATAATAATCATCACAGTTATTACCACCAATGCTAGCTATTTAATCATCATAGTCAAAGTGTAGCACATCATCATCTTCAAACTCATTCTAGTTAGCTAATCACTCCTGCTGCTCTCTCTCAGGTAAAATAGCATAAAACATGTGTAGCACTCCTGCTTCATTATATTGGAGAATGCAGATGAACCTGTCACCTAATTATGGGCTGCGCTTCTGATTGCTGCCCCCTAGTACTTCTCTGCTGTGATCCTTCACAATTTTGCTCCAGTCTTTGCCTATTAAGACTTGCTCGCTTTGAGAAATCATGAATGCACTCATGTGCAATGTAGGATGTCTTGGCCGTAAGCTAATCATTATCATGCGACCTTTAGGCTCGATCCAACGAGGCACAACATTCATCGGGAGTCCCTGTTGAAGAACATCGTAGTAACATACTTAGCAATGAAGTTTAGCTTAAAAAATAATGTATGCAAAAGATGCACTGAGGATAAATAGTAAAAATCTTACCATCTTTCCTAAATAGATGTGACCGTAGTTCAATACGCACACTAGTGGTCGCACGTATTGAGTACTAATATTTCAAAGTCTAGAAAAATAACCTGTCTTGACAGTATCAAGATCCTCAAGCCATGAAACATAATGACTTATCTCCTCGCAGTTTAGTTCAGCCCCGGGACAGTAGTAGGTGCTGTCTACCAAGAGCCGGACATATTTGTTTGAATGGAAATAAGCTCTCAATAGAAATTAGTTGTCAACTATTTTTAAATAAATAATATAAATTACTTAATAAATATGGTTGAGAAACTCACATATAGGTAGAACTGAAGGTGTCTGCACACTGACCCAGATGTCGATATTACCTTCAATTTCATCTTCCGGACGAATATCAAAGGTGATAAGCATATTAGGCTCAAATGCATATGTCTTGCGTAGTGCTCTCCAATTTGAGCATTCAAAATAGGAGTAGTTCTCTGCATTGTATAATTTTACGGCAAAAGTATAACCATGCTCGGTCCTCAAGTGAACTCTCCTTACCTCCATACTGTCCATAGTACTGAAACCAATCTTATCCAAGACATAAATTCTTGCATGGCAGGGGATACGCTAGTAGAATTGTAAAAAATTAAAATTATAAGTTGAAGCAAAAGAAGCAGAAGTCATGCTTAATTACGAAAAAAGACTTGTCGTTGTGACTTACTGTATCCACTTCGAAGGCCTCATCCAGCATGATGCTGAAGCGCCTACCACCAACTAGGTGAGGCCTATCGCACAGGCCGCGCTCGTCTTCGCAGTATTCGCACATAACGAATTCCCTTTCATTGTCAGACATTTCCTAAAGAAGCACAAGTCATGCTAAAATTCATGAAAAAATTCGGCAGGACCTTTGCTAAAGACAGGACATATCGAGCGCCTGAAATTTGCCGGAACGGAAACGAATCAACATTCCGGCAAAATATAGGCCACTCGGAGGTACATTGCAAACAAGAACACCAAGACATCCTCTATATTCAAAATGCATCATCATCGACATCAATGACAGGGCGACTAGCACTAGCATTTTCATCATCGACATTTACAACACATTATCATCTATATCAACAACATGGGGATTTGGCTATTCTCACCTAGAGGTCTTAAGGGGTCGGCGATGGGGACGACTGCGGGGATGAGGCAGGGGCAAATACTTGATTCTGCATAAACAAAATATAAACAAAATATATTCTATCAACATGTATCTGAGTAGTATGAACAAATAACATGATATTTGTTCATGTTATTAGTGTTTAAAAGTATCTTCTGTTGTTCTAGCTGATAATCTTGTTGGTGGCTATCAAGTGCATATGCGGCGAAACAATATTTAATCACTTATTTGGTAGCTATCAAGTGCATATGTGGCTATCATGTGCATATACTTCTACAAAATTGGGGAGGAACAATATTTAAACTTTCAACCATCAATTTTCCAGTCTTTAATCACTTATGTTCTGAAGCATTTTGTTTTCTTCAATTTACAAAATTTAATAAAGTACTGCTAAGTGGGAGGAGGAGGAGGAAGGAGGGAGGAGGAGTGGCGGCTGGAGGTGGTAGGAGGAAGGGGGGAGAAGGAGGGAGGAGGGAGGAGGGGCGGCGGATTGAGGAGGGAGAAGGAGGGAGGAGGGGTGGCGGCCAAAGGAAGGAGGAGGAGGGAGGAGGAGTGGCGGCTGGAGGTGGTAGGAGGGAGGAGGAGAAGGAGGGAGGAGGGGCGGCGGATGGAGGAGGGGCGGCGGATGGAGGAGGGAGAAGGAGGGAGGAGGGAGAGGAGGAGGATGGGGAGGCTTACCGGCGGCGGCAATGCGGCGACGGCGGAGGCGGCAATGGGTGACGGCAGTTCGTGAGAGAGAGTGGGGGAGGGAGAGTGAGGGCCAGGGAGAGCGACGGGCCTTGAGGATAAGGCTTAACAGTAGCGCGGTTAGCAGAAAGGCGCTACTGCTAAGTGGGGCCTGCCCGGTGGACAAGCTCAAACTTAGCAGTAGTGCCATACCAAAGAAACGCGCTACTACTAGCTTCTTAACAGTAGCGCGGTTAAAGTGGGCGCGCTACTGCTAAACCTAGCGTGGCGGGAACGGTCGGGGAATTTTAGTAGTAGCGTGGCTCTACCGAGCCGCGCTACTGCTAAGTCGGTAGCAGTAGCGCCTGTTTGGGGCAAGCGCTACTGCTAGTTAGCAGTAGCGCCCCTTCTTGTCCAGCGCTACTACTAAGATTCTGTGTATAAAGTTTTCCCTAGTAGTGGCGAGAGCCTTTCCTTGTTTTTTCGTGTGTTGAACGCTGTGATCAGTAGCCAGGAACATTAAATATAGGACCCTCATCTCTGGCGAACGTTCGCCAGGAGGAACAGGTGACATTTCGAACGATTTTCATGGCATTTTTGGTGTATGTGGGGTGGTAGTTTTTTCAAAGCGACATGACATTTTCTGGAATGAACTCTTAAAAACTGACATCTTCCTAGAAAATGTCATGTCGCTCTGAAGAAATTGTCATCCCCACACAATTAAAAATGACATCAAAATCATTCGAAATGCCATGTGTTTCTGGCGAACATTCGCTAGGTAACATTATATACACACGGTAAACTACAACTCTAAATCGCTACATATTTTTTTTCGAGAGTACGCCTAGGCGTACCATATTTTTATAGAAGGCAGAAGATCAAGTACAAGATACTACAACTTGCTGCGAACAACAAGTGTAGTTGAAACTGTACACCCACACTCATTACAACAATTGCCAACACAATCCAAAGGAGCCTATCCTAAACAAATCATCTAGCCGCGTCTCGACAAGCACCGACACCACCAAGAACAACAACTGCAAACGAGTTTTCCTTGTCGATGCACTAACCATCCATGATTGCCTAAAAGGAGACGGCGAATGGGTAGCAGGACTCAGTCGGACCCGAGAAAGCCACCGTCTTGAAATGCCGAAGTTGCGTACATAGCACCCGAGAAGATCCGCTCGGACTAGCAGCCAGCACCGGAGAACCACGACACAAAGCCTTGAAACCATGTCTCCATACACGATGCTCCCAACAGAGTAACGACGCCGAGACACCGCCATCGCCGGTTCCACAACGAACCAAGGCTTTCGCCCAGAGACAATCTTGGCGAGGGGGGAGATACCGACACACCACCGCGACGCCTCCAAGGAGGGGAACGACACCCACGGGCGCCGTCGTCGCAAGCACCAGATGTGCAGGATTTTCATCCAAATCGTCGCGCATCTCCCGCTCAACCCATCGGAATACGGTCAAGCAATCCATGAAGGGATACACCGCCGCCGCCGCAACACCCGTCAATGTGACCAAACTGTTGCAGAACACCGACACCCCGCACCGAGGAGACTACATATAATTGCCTTGCATGTTGCATCTTCACGGTGGATCTCACATCAATCATGAATGTTCTTCAACTTCCCATCATATTGATTTGAAGCCATCATATCTTACTAGTAGCCTGGTTCCGCCAAAGAACGGATATAGTAAATTGTAGTACCACTTAATGTGTCATCACTCGCCCGTCTTGTAAGTTTTAGGTGTACGTGACCACGCCGATGGTTTGCGGCATACCTTATGTGCCGACATCAATAGTGAGTGCTTATGAGGCATTGTCAGCAGCAACGTCTCGTCGTCTATGGCAACACGACAAGTTGCCGGTCAAATACACCTCTTCTAGAGGAGAAAGTACCGAGATGAGGACAAGGGGATGGGGATAAGACTGGAGCGCGTCGCTAAACTCACCTTTAATTTGGGCCATCAACGTTGTGATGTCGCTGGGAAAATACCAGTGAAAGCCAGACCTAGAGTTTTTGCTCCATAGCTCAAGAATCTGTACACGAAGAGCACCACTAAACCGAACTCGCGCTTCTTGTCGCCCCAACTTCGAAGGAAGAATTCATGGTACGATAGTCACTCACACACGCACCCCTGACACGGGTATCGCCACGTGACCGGACATGCCGATGTACACTAGCTAGGTTTCGAGCTGTGCTAAGAGACGCCTGCAGTCCCATAGACAAGAATGCCAGTTGCCGCCAGGACCCACGGCCCACCTATTATGGGAGGTCACGGGTGCCGTCATAAGTCCACCAAGGGGACCGTCCCACAACCCCATGCGTTGGCTAGCGATTAGCAGCCGCCTTTGAGTATTGACGACCTCCACTAAAGTCACCATCATATGTTGCAGAACCCTGACTCGCGAACAACCTATGCGGCCACATGAGTTTAGCTAGATCGACCCCAAGGATCTGTTGCAGATCCACTACATGTGGATGCCAGAAGAACACACACCGTTGCTGGCACAGAGCTCTATGCCATCCCTTCCATCTTACAAGTCAAAGATGGGAAGCCTTTAGCTAGGGTTTTTGGGTAGTAGAAGATATGTATGCGCTTTAATTAACCTCCCATGAATTAAAATTCTCATCTTCAGATCCTTCACCCCAATAAAATTCTCATCTCCGCTCTCCCCTAGGTCATCCCCGGCGAGCTCATGTCCAAACACCGTGTCCGGCCGTGGCGTCCCCTTCTCCGGCTCAGTGGCTATCTAATGCAAGCGGTAGCGTAAACAAAGGTAGCCTCGTGCTCACTCCGCAGGCTATCCGCGTTGTCCTCATCTCCGGCTAGGTTCTGCTGAAGGCGGATCTAGGGGGGAGCCATGGGACCCCCTAAAAAATTGCAAAAAAATTGTTCTGTGTATTTAACACTAAATATCTAACAAGTAAATGCTGGTTTAAGACTATATGTTAAGATTATGATGATGTTTAGACAAAATATATTATGCTAGCCTTCGAATTGGGAGGAGGGATCCACCGAGTGAACTGACCATACCCCAAACCAACTGCCTAGGGCACCAACCAAACAAGGCACAAATAATCTATTCAATCTCTCATGTTCGAGACTAGAAATAATCCTTTGCTGCTATAGTATGATTAATAATTATATAAATACGGCACAAACATGTAAATTTAAGTGTACGCTAATCAAATGCTAATGATAAATTTCCCTCAATTTCCGAACATCGTCCAGGGAACAAACTTTAGAAGGTGCTACAAAGTCATGCTGAGTTTCCATATGGAAAAGGACAAACATGCCACAAGGTTTGTATTCAAATGCTGCGACTGAATCTTCGAGAACTGCTGGTTGTTCTGTAACTGTATAGAACTTCCATTTATAAAAAAACTGCCATTGGACATGTTCCCAGGTCTCGGCTAGGGTGGGTAGTCCATTCACCTGCCAAAACAGAACATCAACACAAGATGAGAAGAATTCACAACTCCCACTCTGAAATGAATACTTAGATCAATAATCATCAAAGATACTAAGAGCGTAAATACTTATTAGGTAGTTCGATGCAATGACACACGTTATGGTGGCATATATATAAAATATGGTTTTATCCTATCTAACTTTTATAAACTAGCTAAAAGTATTATTTCGGGGGCAATACCAGCAACACTAGCATAAGCGATATTCTGTTACATGCACTAGCTTTTCCTGATCTAGCATGGGCAAGGGGTTTTAAGAAACAAACTGAGATCCCCTGTGCAAATTTCTGCACATCTCCACTATTATCTTTTACATATGTTTCCTCATATAGCATGGGCAGGGGTTTATATACGCTTTGCTGTTAGAACATAAATATAATAGTGATGATGTGGTTGTAAAAGAAAATGTGGTGTATCCTGGAACTAGGGATGAAAACAGAGCGGAAACAGGCGGAACTGAGTGCCACCACATTTGTTTTCATATTTTTTTTTTGAGGAAGCGGAATGAATACAAAAACCCTGGAAATGAATATGGTGCGAATATGGAGCAGGCACGTCATGGAAAGCGGATGTTGATGGAAACTTGAAAACCCCTTGAACCATAGAGAAAAACATAAGCAAGCCAAAAAACACAACCATTTTTAACATGGCTATAAAATAATATGATTAGGTTTTTTAGCAGTATATGATTAGGTTAGTGACTTAGCGTAGTATTGTAGTAGCACTGGATAATTGTTTTGATCTTGTTGAGCACATGTGTGGTATAGTATAAGTTGGGCCTCACATGGACCATTCTGCTCACTGCCTCATTATGTGTTGTTTGATGATTGAGTTACATAGCAGTCATTGGCCCATAGTATAAACAGAAATTTCACATTTACAAAAACAAAAAGTTCCATTTCCGTGTCTGTTCTGCCGGAAAGCACTGTTCCGTTTTTCTTCCGTTTCCGCGTAAAAAAATCCGTTTCATTTCTATTTTGCAAATTTCTGTTTCTGTTTCCGTATATTCTCTCCGTTTTCCGTTTATATATTGGTTATAATAGTATAGTATAAAAATAATATTTTATCTCGAGACCAAATGTAAAGAAGCTAAGACTCGGGCTATACGTTTCCAAAAAGAAACAGAGGACCAAAACTGCATGAAAGTAAGGCATCAACTATCTGTTTAGGGGCTCCAGACTACATTATTCAAGCATCCGAAAAACCGCAAGTAGTAAAAAAAAACGTCACCTCCTTTCAATGTAAATTGGTAACCTTCCTAAAAAATAACCATATCACCAATCAAAATTTGTTCATCTTGTTAGTTCCCACATGGGATAGTAGAACAACCCCAACCCTAGATGCTCCCTGAACAGCGGGTAATGGAAGCATCAGATCATGATGGCAGAAGAAAGTGGTGGTAGATAGATACTCCCTCCGTCCCATAATATAAGAATGTTTTTGACAGTACTTATATTATGGGACAAAGGAAGTAACATGCAGAAGAAATACCGGTGATGGTGAGTGCTTGCTACTGCTTTTCATGAACATGTGAAATGGATTGCCAAGGAAAGCCTTTTGACAACATACTGTAAGACAGGAAAATATATATATATATATATATATATATATATATATATATATATATATATATATATATATATAATCCTTTCTTAGAATGCTACCTCATAGCATTATGCTTCATGGAAGCAAAAATACACAATACCAAAAACGAGTTTCTTTTTACTTAAATAATTTAACAGGTCTACAGCATTAAATATCAGATGGGCTAACTACGGAAAACACATTGACGGCAGAAACCACTGAAGCAGCAGGTATACAAGCTTTTGGAAAGAAAGATGCTGAAAAATAAATTGGTAAGGTGAACTCATTACCTTGTAGTTACATGATCTTCAACTAGTTTATGTTCGTCTTCAGTGAACATGAACCACATGTCTTTGTTCTTGGTTCTATTTTCGTCAACGAATTCTGATAAAAACATGGTATTGCTAGTCACTATATATATATTGCTAATGAGTAAAATATAAACTTACCTCAAAATAATTACAAACCTTGACGCATTAAGTTTGTATTGTTATTACAGTAGCCACCCAGCTTCCAGTATTTTACTCCATTGTCTACCATAACAGGAGTGGTCCTATGAACACATTCCAGCTCCTCTGATTCTGGCACAGTTGGGAAGTACAAGAAGAAAATTAATACAGAACAGCTATATACCTTTTTTTTCTGAACAAAGCTTTGACTTTTAACACGTCACATGAGAAAACAGAAGGATAAGAAAGGCACCGTAACTTGCTTGTCAAATGAGAGTCGGACCTAAGTGATGATGCGTACGTCTACACCTCCCACACCAACTAAATTAGGCTCAGTTTGTTGTGGTAACTAGTAAAATAAACAACCAGTTTATGCTTGAAATGGTAAGAGAACATTTTCAGCTAGTTCACGTTCTGGAAAATAAACTATCTGGCCAGAAAATAAACCAGAAGTTGCAAGTAGAGGCCAAATTAATTGAAAAAGAAAACCTTACACACTCGGATTATGCTTATTTTGCATACTGAATGTTGTGAATGAAAGATTATGTTAAGTTCAAACTAAAAGGGTTCCTCACGATTGCTTCAGCTCTACCTTATTACCAATAAATAGAGATTATTTACTTTGGTTCTGATTGAAGACTTATTTTTCTATCATATTGAAGGAAACAGATCATGATATCAAATTCTCAGTTAGAATTTTTAACGTGTATCTGATATCCACCCATTTAAGTAGGACAAGTTATGACGACTTATCAATATTACTGCCAGACCTGGCTTTAGGAGCATTTGCTCTAAACCTCAAGCAGCCCATGACCCACACCTTCTCTAAACTCTTAACACCAATTGTACAAGTTCACACTACCACCAGCTAGATTCACCATAGCTACCCTCTATTTAACATAGACTAGATTCCGAGTGAACACTATTGTGTCCCGATGGGGAACACAGTAAGAAGTGTGATGGATAGTAGGACGAGAAACAAGATGCAAAAATATAATTCCATGACAAAGACACAAAGAGTGAAATATGGCATGGAAAACAATAAGGAAGAAGTTTGGTAGGACAAAGAGTGCGTATAAAGGAGATCATGCAACATTATTGGGCAGTCAAGGAAGATAATCGACTCAAATACAAGTGGACCAAACAAAATAAACGAAGATGACTAAGTGTTGATTATATTCTTTTCGAAAAAAAAGAGTTGACTATATGCTTCTCTTGCATGCCATGTGCATCCACATTTCTCCCACTAGCAAGACAACTTATCATCATGTTGTAATTAGCCAGCAACCAGTCTTAACCTCGGCAGAATGACTCCTCTTATTTGAGGCATAAGCCCTTTCTAGCTGTGGCCCACCAACATTTAGTATGAAGTAGCAAATGTGAGCAAAGCTCAAGCAACTCCAACTTGGCAGGATACATGATGAGCATCCTGGCAGTTATCAACAACGGTGATGCCAAAATAACAACAACATCGACGACATGAGGAATTCGCAATGATGTTTGTGTGGCTATGTATGTTGATAACAACAACTTGGATCTTGCCGGTGTTGGCAGCATGTCATGTATGTCTAAGGGCCCAGTGACGGGTGTCGTGTTCTTCTCAAGAACATGCTCATGTGCAGAACACATTGATGTTTGTGGGTTCGTAGTGCATGACAACAAATTTTGTGTTGTTAATGGTTAGCTGTTACACATAATAAACAATTTGGTGTCATGTCGCTTTGAAAATGTCATGTGGGGTGGTAGTTTTTTCAAAGCGACATGACATTTTCTGGAATGAACTCTTAAAAACTGACATCTTCCTAGAAAATTGTAGTGCATTGATACTTAAATTTTAGTGCGAGCTGAGTCATGGCCACATCAATTGCGCATCGATAAACAACGACAATGGCTTTGATGCCAAGTTGCCACATCCTCGTTGCTTGATCTTGGAAATTAAGTTGGCAACGCAAGACGTAACTTATGTCATCGAATCTTATGTCCTAGGGTCGCGATGATACAAGATCAAAGAGGAAAGGGGATTTTTAGAATTGAGAGGATGTGTAGGATGACAACACATGCAGTAGAGATAAGAGATATAAAAATTATTGCCTTCTGCCCCTAAAATAGCGAGTCCAATCTTATAAGAATCACACAAACATGGAACCTAATATTATGGTAACTGATTGATAAGGTAGTAACTTAAGATATAACCAAATCAAGTGAACAAGCCTAATTAATTGACGTTCGTATTATCTCCCTTGCAAAATGCATGCACTGGTCCGTTATGAGCATGATGACATCTCCACCCTTGGAAAGATAATGCATTCTATCGTCATAGTTTAGGGTTGCTATTAGTGATTGTCTCCATTGTCAGGTTTATCTAGAAAAGCACATATGCTAACAAATGACTTCAACAGAAAGGTACTGTTTACCCGTTTGAAGGATGAGCCATTTACTTGTGGTACACCATCTCATTTAATATGCCTTGGTGAGTTGAATGGCTATCCTTTGAAAGCACTGATATCTCAAAGAAGTACAAGATCTCATGTCACTTGTAAGTTCACCGGATTTCAAAACTTCACGTTCATGCTGATATGATATGCTAGTCTGATAACCCACCGATGCACTTTTTGTAAATGGCAAAGGGAAGCAGTGAAACACTCATCTTTAAATTAATTCTCGGTTGTAGTATAGAGCAACCTTATTAGCTGACCTAGCATGTAGCTTACGATTGGCGAATGCGAGGCCATGACAACACGCCCTTATACTAGTAGGACCATTGTTGGCATCAAGTCTTGCTTTTATGAGGTTTGCAGAATCTTCTATTCCTCCATGGTTCCACGATATTGCGATAACTACCCATAACAATTTAGCACACTCTAGGGTGGGGATGTCATGGCATCATATTGGCATTGGCATAGCATCCATGTGACTCAAAGCAAACACGAGGGCCATCATCCTAGAAACTTTTGCTTGGAGAGCGCCTAGATGGTTCGGGTGATACCAACAAAATGTGGATTTTGCTAAGGGTAATAAAAGCATTACATAAGGCAAAGAGCCTCTTAAGATTAGGGTTTCACACCTAAAGTGTCACAGGGAAAATGGACCGTGAGAGGGTGGAGGAGATTCCATGAAGAAGTAGCCTCCATTGGCTCTCTTTATTGCCACCACCGTAAGAAGTGAGTCATGTTACTATGAGTCTTCCAGGTATGCTTCTTCTTCGAGGTCTGACCTTTATTCTCTCAACTCTTTTCTCACACTCTTTGCTACTCTTTGACAATAATTCTTGACCATTATCTCAATGTCTCTACCTCTACAGTGCCTTTTTGCCTCTCCTTCTCCATCCTCTACTACTTCCCCTCTCCACCCCTCCCCTTTGACCTACTTGGGCTAATTTGGCTTGCCATTATGTCCTTACTATATATCCTTTTTTTTGCCATATGAGGAATCTTCATTGAGTTCACTACCATATGGGATAACATTTATCATGTGTATGTCCATCTAAACTTAACTGGGTGGGTGTCTTAGGATCACCATGACTCTTGAAGGTGCCATGAGGGATCGACTTGGTGCGTTCACCAAATGGCGATCTAAGTTTTCTAGCGGTGGTAGGCCAAAAATGGAAGCTGCCCAATGGTGAAAAGAGCAAGGCTTTTGATATTAAAATTGGTAGGTTGGTGTCACATGTAGAACACTATGCGACATTCATATTTTTATTGTCGTTAGTGTATCCATCCTTGTCACAGTTGCTTGTATTTTGGCAGGATAAACAAAAATGGGCCCAGTGGTGTCTAACGTCTTATTCTCGCCGCAAGGATAATGCCAGGTTGTTGTTGCATCTCAAAAACCTTCTTACTCCACCCATCAAGTTGGATAAATAGCTTACATTGACTTTTAGTTAGTTAATCAATGGCCATGTAAATACAAACCTTAAAGTCATAGCGCAGTGGCTTTAATATGAACCTGGTACACCCCTCCCACGAGGAATTCAAGTATTTCAGGTAAGGGGGAGTAGAACCTTACAATCAGGTGCCATGATGAAGATATTCACAACAAAGTGGAGAGAGGGGGAGAGAGAGAGAGAGATGGGACATAAACGTCCTTCATGTTGGTGCTCTCCGGTAATGGTTTGTGTTACTCGGTTTCATCATTCCAACATCTTCGATGCTGGCGGAAGGGGATAGGGTTCCCCTTCCTGGCGACAGTGGCGCGACGGAAGCCGAGGTCTCCTACGAATTTCTTTGCGTCTGGTTGCTCTGATCCCTTGTTGCTCTTTGTGCCATCTCGGTGACCTGTTGCCTCCTTCTCCGGCGGCTATCCCCGGTAGCTTTCCATCTCCTTTTGGTTGTGCTTGGATAGAGGCGAGTTGCTGGCAAGGTATATCCCAAGTCTAGTTGGTCGCTCTAGGGCTACTTCACAATGCGAGTCCGTCATCCTTCTAGCTCTCGGGTGTGCATCTTTTAATCCCAACAGAGCGCCGCCTTTCATTCCAAGACGAGGGGGTATAGTAGGGTCCCCCCTTAAGTGATAAAGATAGAAGGCGTTGTGCTTCCTCTAGTCCCAAGGTGCCACATGGAGAATAGTTCCCCTAGGATGGTTGGTCATGTCTTCCTTGGCTGCTTCGGCCATGATTTCTTCAGTGCCAAGCGTGGAGTGCTTCGCCTTTTGCTAGTTGTGCTCTCTTCTGTTCCTTTTCATAGGTGCTTGCCTGTAATGGTTGTAGTTGTGTTTGCTCTCCAGTAAACCCCATTGTATTGGTTCAGCCATTGTGTTGCCAAGGTCTGTTGTATTTCTTGGCCGGTTTATGGCTTCGTTAAATCAAAGCCGGGCTCATCTAGAGCTTTTTGTCTAAAAAGATGTGCCAGAAAAGGGGAATACAAAGCACTATAGTGGAAACAAGTTAGCCAACAGATAGCAATCTTGATTTACTTGACTCTAAAAGGATAGTCAAGCTGCATTTATCATGAGTTAAAAAAAGTTCCATCCAATTGTTACAACATCATGGAGCACATATGAATTAAATTAAGGTATCTGCATATTACCGTATTCTTCCTTTTGTGGTATCAGTATCCATATCCATAAACACTATTGTCGTACCCGTATCAGTTCCCCTCTTAAATTAATTTATACGTATTAATTAGTGCAAAATAACCTAGAATATATTAAGCCTTACGTATACTAATTACTTTATTAGTATATCCTTTCATGTCTCTACGCTAATCCAAGAAAATGGTTAAACATTAAATCCTAACTACATGGTTAGATATGTGACTATAATATAAGGCTAAGGCTGAAAAGACTCGACACCTATTCACTCGGAAAGAAAAAAACATGGTTATCTTCTGTTGGATGGTTATGTCCACATGCATTGCTCCTGCCCACTTTAAGATATTTTGCCTCATGGTCTGTGGGACAAGTGGACACAAGTCTTTTCTGGCAGTATAAATGGCCTAACTTGTCGTTGCTTTAGAAATTCCCTGAGTTGCATTCTTTTGCTAGAAATGAAAAAGAATCTTTGCCAAATTTTAGTGCAAGAAGTGATTGGGCTGATAACTTTCATATGCCTTTGTCTAATCCAGCCTATAATCAATTTCTCCAAGTCCCAAGCATAATCCCAGTGGTTGATCAGAATAGTAAGGACGGATGGCACCGCAATAGAATTGCTGCCAAATTCTCCTTTACAAAAATGTATAAACACCTGATGGGAGATTTTGAGGCTCCAAAAGTTTTCAAGTTAATCTAGAAGATTTCTAGTAGACTCAAGCATAAGATTTTCTTCTCATTAGCCATGCAGAATACTCCCTCCGTTCCTAAATATAAGACTTTTTTAGAGATTTCAATATGAACTACATAAGAAGCAAACGAGTGAATATGTACTCTAAAATATGTCTATATACATCCGTATTAGTTCATATTGAAATTCTCTTAAAAGACATATATTTAGGAACGGAGGGAGTAGAATTAACACAAGATCCTTGCTGGAACGAAAAGGTTTCATGATGACTGATCACTCTTGTCATATATGTAATCATCATTGTGAAGAAACACTTATGTATCTGTTTTGGGATTGCAATTTTGCTCAAAGTTGCTGGTACACTCTCATTCCTTGAAGAAAATGAGGTACTTCTGTCTATGAAGATACATTGTTGGCTCTTGAGGACCTACCAAATGATATTAGTATGCAGATTGTTATACTAGCTGGAACATCTGGCTTCAAAGAAATGGGAAGATATTCAGAAAATCCAGTCCAACCATTCAGAATTGGAGATATGCCCTTAAAGATGATTCTACTTAAATTTAAAATCAGGGACAAACATGCTGTTTGTTTCCAGGAGTGGTCCTTGCTAAACTTCTAGTACTATGATCATGATACTAGAGCTGGAATTGGACGACTCTCTCTTTTATCCATAAGCCTTTTGTAGTTTTCTTTCATTCATATTTGTAACATCATTGTTTCTATTAATGAAAATTATCGTAGATCAATTGTTCCACTGTCCAGGGTTTCAAAAGAATGTCCACATGCATGAAAAAATTGGGTTGGAGTACTCCAACAATATGTTTATATAATAAATAATTGAATTTATCCATTTGTTAACCCACAGTCAGTACACATTCATAGATGGTAGGCAGACAATTTGACGTTTGTGAAAGTTAGATACTCCCACCAGTCTTTACGTTGACCATTTTCTTCTACTGCTACCTCCGGTCTTTAAGAAGATAATGTTTTTATTAAACATTAGCACAATCTCCAAAATAGTACATAAAATATTAGTATCTATTTTGGTATGATTCTAAAACCTGATAAGATTGTTATATTATGCGAGTATCTTTTAGATAAATTTATATATATATATATATATATATATATATGATTTTCCACTCACTCAGTCAAAATATTCTAGAAGATATTATTGGTTAAAGTTTTAAAAGTTTAACAAAAACTATGCAAAAAAATATGTTTTGTGGACTATAGGGAAACGGAATAATAAAACCTAGTAAAGTACTTATATTACAAAGATATTTTCTAGAAAAAATATATACATATTAAACAATACAGGATGGTGTAGATGTGAAATAACATAATAAACAAAAGCGAAAGATATCAAACAGACTGAGAACTGAACAGATGAACAAAGCTAAACAAATTGAATGCAGGAAATGAAGATAAATCAAGCCATACTGCTACAGACCATTCCGGGCCGCCTGCTTGACTTCTTCTGCTTCCTTTATTTGAGAAAGGATATCATTAGCTTCCTCATTGTTAGCAATATCTCCTCCTTCGATTAATTTAGTCATGTCATTATGTCTTCTTTTCAGCTCCTTTTGCTATCAAAACAAGACACAAAACGATGATCATTAATGTCAACCAAGTGACTTGACCACAAAAAAGGAACTTCCCAAGATAAATACCTTTCTGGTTGCAGCTTTAATTTTTTGTCTGGCCACACATTTTTTATCTTCAATGTCAATGTAGGTCCTCAACTTTCTGAACGAAGTTACAAGATAATTAATATGACAGTAGTGAAGTGAACTATTCCAGAAAATATGGTAGCCTGTACTTACTCAGAAGACAATGCCTCATCACACAGACAATTCAGAACCTCCAGCTTACAAGAAGTGTTCAAATTTTTATACCCTGATACCCCTTGATTTAAGCAGCGAAGGGTGAAATCTTCTGGATGTAACGTCAAGGTGATGTACTCGCCTACTTTTCTTATCCATTCATCTCCATGTCTTGGATACTTATCAAAAGGGCTAAGAAAAAAATAACCTCATTTACTCATTTATTAACTGCATGGGCAAAACTACAAGGGCACAGAAGTTTGTGAGTATACTTACTTATCTTTGCCATTTTCTATGACAGACAGAAGATTTATGTGAACGTCAGCAACAACTGAAGACACCTCTTCATGTTGAGTTAAGTCTTTGAGAATTTCTTCTGGTAGCCCCTTCCCTATTTTGCAGATCTGCTTAAATCATGTGGTACATTATTATATTTATAATACTGAAGGAAAGGTCTCTTAAAGCAAGCAGGCAGCTAAGAACAGTTAAACATTTTCATTTATGGAAACATATAACAAGTTTGGTGCCAGATTATAAAATAAAATGCAAATAAACATTCTTTAGATTATAAATTCAGAAATCATAAAAAATATGCGCCTCAAGTTGATGACTTATTTTGTGTTAACAAGACAGAAGTAATAAGAGAACAACATAATTGTTTAGCTCGGCAACATTCTCAGGCAACTTAACTAACCATAACTAGTTAGCGTAAACCAGATTTAGAAATGAGTGGATGCATCAATGGTTCAATGCACCATGAAATGATAAATAAAACATAATATTTGCTTTCCATAATTACCTCGCCAAATGAGCGGCAAAACTCCAGAAATTGAATAGCAGCGCCAACATCTTCAGACTGCAGCTTTATACCTGCAATGCATGTCACGGGAGTACCCCTGGGTACAACTATTTCATCCTTGAGAGTACTTATGCTCTTAGTTTGCACCAGGTTGACCTTCGGCCTCTTGGTAGCATGGACCATTCGCCCCGTCGGCTCCTCTCCTCTCTTCTTTCTGCCAAATAAAAACAGATAATATAAAGAAGAACAAAAATCTGAAATCCCCCATGGCAAGAATCAGCTTCAGATTGCTCACTGGCACACGCTGCGGTTGCACTCGTTCCTGCATTTGGCGCATTCCCAGGCCCCCTTCTTCAACACCTCATCCGCAATCAAAGGGTACCTGTTACACAAAGAGAACATCAACAAACAAACCCAAGCAAGATTGCCTACCACAGGCTCTAAGAAAAAGCAGAGAGGAAATTATTTCACCTGTTACGCATGCAACTCTTGCAGTATCTCTGAGTGCACCTTTTGCAATCTGTCGCGACCCCTATTTTTCTCTGACGGCACTGAGGAATAGCAACACAAAAAAAAATGAAACAGAAGACCATTGTTTTTTTTACAGAAACAGTAGGACTCTACTGGATACTCTAGATTTTGGTTTATATTACAAGCGAAAAAAGAAAAGGAGCTGAGGGCTAAGAGGCCCCTAGAATGATAACCTCCATATAGAAAGGTTTGTCCATCTCTGTTTTTAGGCTGGAAATGAAATGTAGCTTTGTCGGAAAAAAGGCTGGAAATGTAGCGATGCAGGCTCTAGCGAAAAGACATCTGAAAAAAAAAAGAAATTGCCAGCAGGCTCTAGCGAAAAGACATCTGGAAAAATGTAGTCTCTGATCTCCATCACATCTTCTCCACACATAATGGAGGAGTCCTCAATGAAGAAATTCCTGCTGTGAACATATCTCTGGTATTAAGTCTGTCTTGCAGGGGAAGCCAGAAAAAAACCTTGAGTTTCAGGACCCGCTATCGCCGTATATGTTTCTTTCTATAGCAGATGGTTTGTCGAGGCTTTTGAAGAAAGCAGTGGGGAACTGAT
The DNA here is from genome assembly GCA_011799875.1 of Thinopyrum elongatum. Taxonomy (NCBI): domain Eukaryota; kingdom Viridiplantae; phylum Streptophyta; class Magnoliopsida; order Poales; family Poaceae; genus Thinopyrum; species Thinopyrum elongatum. The sequence continues at coordinate 151,303,297 of CM022302.1, read as the reverse complement.
AGACCTGAATATCGCCAGAACAGCTCCAGGAATTTCACATGTATTGTTTGCTGATGACATTACCCTGTTCTTTCCATGCAAACTGCCAACAGGCTGAGGTTGTGAAGAATGTAATACATAAATTTGAGGGGTGCACTGGACAGTTGTCAAGTTCACAAAAATGCTCGCTCTTGTTCAGTAGAGCATGGCAGGTGGAAAGACAAGAGGAGGTGAAATCCACACTAGGAAAGGTGCACGTTTGAAGAGATACCTAGGCAATATTCCAACCTATCAATGAAAGATTTTCTAAGCGTCTCTCGGGTTGGAATGAACATTCATGTCTATGGCAACGAAGGAGGTGTTGGTTCAATACCTCTTCCAACATACACCATGAATGTGTTTAAAGTTCCCTCAAGTTTCCATAATGATTACATGAAGACCATCAGGAAGTTCTGGTGTGGAGAAGATGCAGGCAAAGGGAAGTGCATTGGGCATCGTGGGACAGTTTGATCAAACCAAAAATGCGTGGAGGCATGGGATTTAGAGACACAAAGTGCTTCAACTAGGCTCTGTTAGTGCAGCAGGCATGGTGGCTTATCGAGTTCCTGGAGGGTTTAAAGCTGAGGTACTACCCAACTGGCAATGTCCTTGATACAGTTTTTTCCGGTGTAGCATCCCAAGCACGGAGAGGAGTTGAATTCGGTCTGGAACTGCTTAAAAATGGGATTTGTAGAGTCAGTAATGGTAAATCTATTTGAATATGGAGGGACAATTGGATTCCGAAGAAGCCTTTGCGGAAGATTCAAGATAGCAGGAGATGTTCAAGGATACGACGTGTCTGGTCTCTTATTGTCGGATGGTGAACAGTATAATGAAGGTTTGATAAGGAAAAAGTTCTGGCCAGATGATGCTGAGTTGATCGTCAAGATTAAAGGGCCGAGAGGGGACCCTGAAGACACCCCTGCATGGCACTTTGAGAGCAGTGGACAGTTTTCGGTAAGGAGCGCGTACAGAGTTGCCTACAACCTGAAGCATGCTGACCCGGTGATGGAGAGCAGCAGTAGCAATCCTGATTGGGAGTTTTGGAAAGCGCCTGTGCCAAACAAAATTAGAGCTTTTGCCTGAAGATTGGCGTGAGCCAATCTATCTAGCCACTAAAAGAAACAAATGGCCAAGGTCGCTGGAAGCTGACAACATTTGAAACATACTGTATGTGGTTGTGCTGAAGGAAAAAAATGCTAAACTGGCAGTTTCAGCAACAGAGAATCAACCATTGACGGGAGTGAACATGGGGATTACTGTTCCTCCAGTTTACCTGGTGGCATCGCCACTTGTCGACGGGGACGGCCGCCTTGGCGCTGACGAATTTCGACGCCGCTCGCCTCCGACGTCGCCTTCCTCCAACCTTGGCGCCGGCGCCGCTCCCCTCCGAGGCGACGCCGTTCGTCCCCGGGGCGACGCCTTCCGAGGCGCCGCCGTCGACCCCCTCCGACGCGACGCCGTTTTTCCTCGATACGACGCCCTCCCAGGCGACGACGTCAGCGGTGGCGCCGCTCCCAGACGGGGCGACGACCATCTCCCCACCGGAGCCGACGGCGTTCGTCTCCAGGGCGTCGCGATGGCCGGCGCCCCTCTGCGGATCCAGATCTTGCGGATTTTCCATCGGCAGCGCTGAGGAGACCGGAGGGACGGGCAGTTAGCAGCGCAGAGATGATTTGCTCGGGACCAGGGAGCGCTCGGGGGATTTTGCGGTTAAATACTACTGTGATTTGGAGGTGGAGCAAGGGAGGAGCTGTCTGTTCCTCGTGCTGCTGGAATTGGAAGGCGATTAATGCGACGAGATTGGCAGCGAGGGAGGAACTGCTGCCGTCCATTGGTGGGGCTGGCTGGCGGGTGGCGGCGCGCGTCCGAGCAAAGCCAAAAGTGGGAAGAAACGGAAGCCCCTGGCTAGTTATGACGAGTAGGCCCCAAAATTTTGAAAGCCTCATTCCCCGCGTCGCTCCAAATCTTCCCTCGTCTCCTTGCCGTCTTGGATTTCTTTTTCTTTTTTCATACGAGAAAGTCAAATTTGTAGGTTTTGCGAAATTATGAAGCAGAATATATACATGCTCATGTTGATGTGCTATACATATCTGTAAAATTTTATTTAATAAATGTTTTCATGTGTGTGTTACACAGAAATAAACAAATGTGAGGGATCTATATAATAACAGTTTGCAAACAAATCTACTCCCTCTGTAAAGAAATATAAGAGCATTTAGATCACTACTTTAGTGATCTCTATGCTCTTATATTTCTTTACGGAGGGAGTATATAATAATACTAGTAATTAGAAAATTTTATGGGTTGTCCCAATATCCAGCTCCAAAATGTATACGTTGCCACTAAATTTCTCAAAACGGTGGATGTGCCAACAAGTCGTGCGGAGAAATTGAACAGATATCTCTACGCTAGTGCTCGTTGTCGCTAGGTCTGCTGTTAGAGCCCTTTTAAAAAAAATGCCGTGAACACACAATTCAGAAGATTCTCATGATTTTTATGCATTTTCAGTTTTTGGGAACTAATTTGAAAATTTATAAACCCTAATTTAATTTCGGTATTTATCAAATAGTCAATATTAAGTCTACTTGCACAAAAGGTTTTCCAAACATGCAATGGAGGTAGCAATTTTTCCCTATGATGTATAATCTACAATAGCCCTACTATTTTTTTGTGCAAGTTTCTAGATTTTTAGGATTTGAGTTGGCATTATTTAAACCCTATTCAAATTCATTTTTTAGAATTATCCAAATTCATAGTTCAAATTATAGAAATAGCCACTGTTCACTGGGCCAAATAGTGCAGCCCAGCCGGCCAATTAGCCAGATTCGCCCCACGAACGAGTAGCTTAGCCGAAGCGATACACACATGACGTGTGACGGTTCCCTGCACCAGGGGTGGCTCACCCAAGGGAGCCCGGCGTTGAGTCTGCCCAGGGTCCCACGAGGCCTGGGGCCCAGATGAAACCCTAAGGAAGGTGCCGTAGACCTTCTTACCCTCCAAGGCAGCGCGGCGGCGTTCAGATTGCCTCTATCTACATGTAAACCCTAGCCCAACCTTGTATATAAGGGGAGTCAAGGGTGCCCTTGTAGACCATCTATTCCCAGATAGAACTCTCGGTAGCAATCTCATACTCCATTGTAAACCACTCGCACGAGGTATTCCTCCACCATGAATAACAAAAGCAAGCAGGATGTAGGGTATTACTCTACAGAGGCCCGAACCTGGGTAAAACCCTTGTGTGATCTCCGATCTGTGACTTCCAGCTGCGCTTGGACCCCTACGGATGGGGTCACCTACTAAGGGTAGGGCCATGGACCTGACATCTAAGGCCCATCTAGGGCCCGACACCATCATTGGAAGGTCTCCGGACCACAGGAGCATTCGGATATGCACCCTGGGATATCCACTAGGATACAGTCCAGCCACTCAGACATTTTCCCACCAGTCGGCCTCACCTACGGCACTCGGACACAGGAGGCGGAGAGGCTTCGTGGGAGCTGCAACATTCGAGAGGCTTAACGTTCCAAGAGCCTACTAAAAATATAAAAAATATTGAATATGTAAAAATAAATAGAAGACCCACAAGTTCAAGCCATAAAGCCTCTTTTTTTTGTGAACGCTTTACAAGTTGTACTAAAGGTTGTCTTACCTAGAGTGATATTATTTAGCACCAAGTACATATCATATACACATCATTAACACTTATTGAACCCACGTAATATACTACACACATTTGACAAAAAATATGAATAAAGAAGAGTGTCAATTATTAGGTACGAAACTTCTCATAAACATCTCGTGTACTCCAGATTTTTCTATTTGTATACATCTTCATAAAGATCACTCTCAAGGTATATTTGTATACCACACGCTTTAATATATTTGTTAAGATAGTTAACGACACACACATACATATATGCCACATTAATACAAGATTAAAAAATAATCCAAGAAAGACATGAAATTTTCTCATTTCTTATTTATAATCTTTTCTAAGTCAAAATTATATAGATATATTTTAAGGCATATTTATTGAGAAATGTAATTTTATTACAAAATAATGTTAAAATGTACCATAATAATTAGGTATGAGTGTAAGTTGGAAAAATAAATTATAAACCACTATTATAGTTTAGTACAAATAGTGATATTTATTTTATTCGCGCTGAGGGCCAATATTTGCTTGACCGTCCTTGTTGTCAACAGATAAGTAAGGATATGTCTCCAGCAACATTCGAGCCCAACAAAAAGAAATCTTGAGGGATAGTTCACCACCAAAAAAATAACTTCAAATTTGGTCACTGCACAATAGCCATGCACCACCAAAATAATAACTTCAAAATACATAATGTATTAAATATTATGACATTCTAAACAATCACGAGAAGAGATGCTCTCACAAAAACGTCTCCCAAGTTGGAAAATTTCTTGACCGAATTTCACATTGTCAACAAACAAAGGCAGCTAGGGGCATTGACCAACTTTAACTTTCAAAAAAGGCGATATCATAGTGTTCTTGATGGTACAAGAGGTCACCCTTTGCAGTGGTATCATCTAAGAAATGGTCAACCAGCTAAAACAATCATTGTAGAAAGTATTTCAGATAATCTTAGAAAAAGAAAAGCCAAGATCACGACCTTCTGCACGATAGATGTTAGAAATGCACCTTAGCATCAGGACGGTACCCGTCCTTTCCTAACCACTAGTCGATGGATGGGCGATTTGAGCGGATTAGATGTGTCGTCGTTAACACAACGCCAATTTTAAGATGATCATTCCATTCAAATAAAATGTCAGAACACCTCTGCAGAGGCTTGCCATCTACAAATTAATACATGCAAACACAATTAGTAAACAGTAGCAAATTCCATGGCAATGCTAGACAGAGAAACTATCAAAAGATACTACATACTAGCAAATGATGAAAGCGTGAGAACAAAATTGGCAGCTCAAAGTACGGCCTCTGTTCCAGATTCATGGACTGGAAGAAGTTGTTCATCCTCAGATAGGCAAGTGGAAGATTCGAAGTCAAGTGTTGGAAGTTTGCTCTGTGCAGCTACAAGATTACGCAACAGACAGTTAACATTGTCACAGTGTTCTGGATAGGAGTCTTTTAGTCAAACACTTCATCTCCTAATTATCTTCCACTAGTGCACTTGCCTACATTCATTTGTTGCTGAACGGGAAATATGGCATGTGAAGAGATAAGGGCATAGATGTCTTTCTTTGAATGTACTAATCTTAGAAATCCACCCCTAGCCCAACAGACTCCCGACCCCTCCCACCCAATCCGATCTAGGGCTTCGACCCAACGCCACTGCTGGAGCTCCGTGGGGCAAAGCCCAGGTGGGGGATGATGGGGCGGCGGGGCCTTCCACCGCCATGGCTCCGAGATGTGGTTGCGGTGGCGATCTGCATGGGTGTCCTGGACATGTGCGTCGTCTAGTGTCGACGATGCAGCGTTGAGGGCCCCTCCGCCGTCGCTGGCTCACCCAGGCGGGGTGGCGGTTCCGGGCGGTAGTGCAGCTTTAGTCATGTGGTTTCCTGGGAGCAGACGTCGCCCATGGGCGTGCGAGATGACAGAGGAGGTCAATCTGGTGGTCTTGTCGGGGATGGTGCAAATTTGCCAGCGAAAGCTTAGTTCGTCCTCGACCAGAGCCGTCAACGGCGGCGCCCGCGGGCATCGTTACCTCGTTGTAGGCGTTGTGGGGGCGATTCACACTCCCTATGTGTCCCGGGGGAAACCCCAGATTCGAGCTTTCTGGATCGGATGATGGCGAGGTTCATGCGTCGTCACCCCCATGGGGGCATCATCTTTGGGGTTGTACATCAGCTGGAGGGAAAAGTGGTTGGCTTGGTGCCTGGGCGCAAGTCTCGGCATGCTTCTCGTGCAGTGACTAAGGTTGAGCGGCGTGCCACCTATAGTATCAACGATGGTGATTCTTGGCGGCAAGGTGCAGCGGGGTCTCAACGTTGGATACCGTTGATGGGCATGTGCAGGAGGCTGGCGCTGTCAGGCATCGTGGTGGAATCGACGACAGAAGGGTCTGGCAACATCAGTGCATTGGTTGCTCCTGAAAATGGGATTGCAGAAGAAGGCGATGATGAATTCTACATCATGCACATGCGGTGCACGCTGAGATCGGCTAACAGGTTGGTGCTCCCGGATAGCCGGCGGGCAGCTTGATTAGGCCATCGGATTTTTTGGCGTGCGTGGTGCGAGGTCCGGGCACATCATCAACTTTGTAGGTATGGCGACAATTTTCACCAAAAAGGTGGCTTTAGGTTGATCTATGTATTTATTTTGTAAGGCTTTGTTGAATAATACAATGAAGATGGTTGTGTGCATCACTCGATGCAGAGGCCGGGGGTAATCCTTCTTTTCGAAAAAAGAAAGAAAAATAGTTAGTCACTAGTACTGTTTTTGCATGGAAAATCTTAATGAGAAAAACACGTAGCACTAGCCCCCTTCATTTTGTCTTTAGGACTTGTCTTTTTTTAGAAATATTAGTCTCACTTTCTTGTGTTTATAAAGTAATCCAATGGCTCCCTTCTATGTAGAGATGTGTGATGGGGAACGTTGCATGAAAAAACAAAAAAAATTCTACGCACACGCAAGATCTATCCATGAAGATCATATGCTAAGCTAATGGTCGGGTTTTGTCCATCACATCATTCTCCTAAAGATGTGATCCCGTTATCAAGTGACAACACATGTCCATGGTTAGGAAACCTTAACCATCTCTGATCAACGAGCTAGTCTAGTAGAGGCTCACTAGGGACACGGTATTTGTTTATGTATCCACACATGTATTTAAGTTTCCGATCAATACAATTCTAGCATGAATAATAAACCTTTATCATGAATAAGAAAATATAATAATAACAACTTTATTATTGCCTCTAGGGCATATTTCCATCAGTCTCCCACTTGCACTAGAGTCAATAATCCAGTTCACATCGCCATGTGATTAACATCCATAGTTCACATCCCCATGTGACTAACACCCAAAGAGTTTACTAGAGTCAATAATCTAGTTCACATCGCCATGTGATTAATACCCAAGGATTACTAAGGTGTGATCATGTTTTGCTTGTAAGAGAGGTTTAGTCAACGGGTCTGCCATATTAATATCCGTATGTATTTTGCAAATTTCTATGTCTACAATGCTCTGCATGGAGCTACTCTAGCTAATTGCTCCCACGTTTAATACGTATGCAGATTGAGACTCAGAGTCATCCGGATCGGTGTCAAAGCTTGCATCGATGTAACCCTTTACGACGAACTCTTTATTACCTCCATAACCGAGAAACATTTCCTTAGTCCTCTTAGGTACCTAAGGATAACTTTGACCGTTGTCCAGTGATCCACTCCTGGATCACTACTGTACCCCCTTGCCAAATTCATGGCAAGGCACACATTAGGTCTGGTACACAGCATGGCATACATAATAGAACCTATGGCTGAGGCATAGGTGATACGTCCATTTTGCATCATGCTTTTATATTGATATTTATTGCATTATGAGATGTATTTACACATTCTAGCACAATACTTATGCCTTTTCTCTCTTATTTTACAAGGTTTACCCATTCTGCACAACTCCAAAAGTCCTGAAACTTCACGGAGAATTATTTTGGAATATATAAAAAATATTGGGCGAAAAAAGCACCTGAGGGGACCCACCAGGCAGCCACAAGGGTGGGGGTGCGCCCTACCCCCCAGGGCACGCCTCCCTGCCTTGTGGGCCACCTGGCAGGCCCCCGATGCCCATCTTCTGCTATATGGTGTGTTTTGACCTGGAAAAAATCATAAGGAAGCTTTCGGGATGAAGCGCCGCCGTCTCGAGGCGGAACCTGGGCAGAACCAATCTAGGGCTCCGGCGGAGCTGTTCTGCCGGAGAAACTTCCCTCCGGGAGGGGGAAATCGAAGCCATCGTCATCACCAACGATCCTCTCATCGAGAGGGGGTCAATCTCCATCAACATCTTCACCAGCACCATCTCCTCTCAAACCCTAGTTCATCTCTTGTATCCGATCTTTGTTTCAAAACCTCAGATTGGTACCTGTGGGTTGCTAGTAGTGTTGATTACTCCTTGTAGTTGATGCTAGTTGGTTTATTTGGTGGAAGATTATATGTTCAAATCCTTAATGCTATTCAATACCCCTCTGATTATGAACATGAATATGCTTTGTGAGTAGTTACGTTTGTTCCTGAGGACATGGGAGAAGTCTTGTTATAAGTAATCATCTGAATTTGGTATTCGTTCGATATTTTGATAAGATGTATGTTGTCTTTCCTCTAGTGGTGTTATGTGAACGTCGACTACATGACACTTCACCATGATTTGGGCCTAGGGGAAGGCATTGGGAAGTAATAAGTAGATGATGGGTTGCTAGAGTGACAGAAGCTTAAACCCTAGTTTTTATGCGTTGCTTTGTAAGGGGCTGATTTGGATCCACATGTTTCATGCTATGGTTAGATTTATCTTAATTCTTCTTTCGTAGTTGCGGATGCTTGCGAGAGGGGTTAATCATAAGTGGGAGGCGTGTCCAAGTAAGGGCAGCACCCAAGCACTGGTCCACCCACATATTAAATTATCAAAGTAACGAACGCGAATCATATGAGCATGATGAAAAGTAGCTTGACAATAATTCCCATGTGTCCTCGGGAGCGCTTTGCTTTATATAAGAGTTTGTCCAGGCTTGTCCTTTGCTACAAAAAGGATTAGGCCACCTTGCTGCACCTTAGTTACTTTTTTTGCTTTTTACCCGTTACGAATTATCTTATCACACAACTATCTGTTACCGATAATTTTAGTGCTTGCAGAGAATACCTTGCTGAAAACCGCTTGTCATTTCCTTCTGCTCCTCGTTGGGTTCGACACTCTTACTTATCGAAAGGACTACGATAGATCCCCTATACTTGTGGGTCATCAAGACTCTTTTCTGGCGCTGTTGCCGGTGAGTGAAGTGCCTTTGGTGAGTGGAGTTTGGTAAGAAAACATTTATATAGTGTGCTGAAATTTACTGTCACTTGTCACCATGGAAAATAATCCTTCGAGGGGCTTGTTCGGGGTATCTTCACCTCGATCGGAAGAGCAAAGAGTTGCTCCTCAACGTACTGCACCTACTAAAAATATTTATTATGAAATTCCTTCGGGTATGATAGAGAAACTGCTAGCTAATCCTTATGCAGGAGATGGAACATTACATCCCGATATGCACCTAATCTATGTGGATGAAGTTTGTGGATTATTTAAGCTTGCAGGTTTGCCCGAGGATGATGTCAAGAAGAAGGTCTTCCCTTTATCTTTCAAAGGAAAGGCATTGATATGGTATAGGCTATGTGATGATATTGGATCATGGAACTACAACCGATTGAAATTGAATTTCATCAGAAGTTTTATCCTATGCATCTGGTTCATTGTGATCGGAATTATATTTATAATTTTTGGCCTCGTGAAGGAGAAAGTATTGCTCAAGCTTGGGGGAGGCTTAAATCAATGTTATATTCATGCCCCAATCATGAGCACTCAAGAGAAATTATTATTCAGAATTTTTATGCTCGGCTTTCTCGTAATGATCAATCCATGCTCGATACTTCTTGTACTGGTTCGTTTATGAAGAAGACTATTGAATTCAATTGGGATTATTGGAAAGAATTAAACGCAACTCTGAAGATTGGGAACTCGACGAAGTTAAGGAGTCAGGTATAAACCTCAAGTTTGATTGTGTTAAATCTTTTATGGATACCGATGCTTTTCGTGAATTTAGCACTAAATATGGACTTGACTCTGAGATAGTAGCTTCCTTTTGTGAATCATTTGTTACTCATGTTGATCTCCCACTACAGGAATCAGGATCTTTGCCGTCTGCCATGGCTGACGGCAAAGGCATGCCTGGCGGACGGCGAAGGCCTTTGCCGTCAGCCAGCAGACGGCAACACATCCGGCTGAAAAAACTACGGCAAAGATGCAAAGGCCTTTGCCGTCCGCCAGCAGACGGCAAAGGGCCTGGACGGCACACGTGGTAGCTTAGGTCCGTTAACGTGTTAACGGCGTGCTTTGCCATCTGCAGACGGCAAAGATGCAAAGGTCTTTGCCGTCTACTAGCAGACGATAAAGCAACCATATAGGCCAGCCCAGTGCCCCCCCAGGTTGCACAGGTAGCTGCCACGTGGCAGCTTTGCCGTCTGCTGGCTGATGGCAAAGCTCTTTGCCGTCTGCCAGCAGACGGCAAAGAGCCTGTATAGCCCCTGTTTTTTCTTAAATTCATTCAATTTCACAGAATTTCACACATATATATATATACACATTTGAAAATACTTTCAACAAACATACCAACACATGAATCGTGAAGAGAGGAACATATGCAACATATCCAACAACAAGCATACAATGGTTTCATCAATACATACATATATAGGTCGCAAGTTTCACATTGTTCATCATACAAAATCAAAACAAAAAGGAAGCACAAGGAGAAGAGTAGACTCCATCAACGCAAGCTTCCTCATCTAAAGCAAATCTGCAAATTGGGAAAGAAGAAAGTTAGAAGAAGAAGAAGAAGAAGAAGAAGAAGACTAGGTAGAAGAAGAAGAAGAAAAAGAAGAAGAAGAAGAAGAATTTTTCTTCTCTTTCTTTTTCTCCTCTCCTCTTCTTTATCTTCTTCTTCTTCTAACTAAGGTAGGTAAAAATGCCATTTTCTAGCTAAGCTAGGTAAAAATGCTAAGTGTAGGTCATTTTAGAGCTAAGCTAGGTAAATAGGTCATTTTGGAGCTTAGTAAGGTTATTATGTCATTTTCGAGGAAAATAAGCTAAGTATAGGTCATTTTGGAGCTAAACCAAGGATATTATGCCATTTTTTACCTAAGTGAGCTAATTATGTCATAAATGAACTAGCTAAGCTAAGTATAGATCATTATTGAGCTATCCTAGGTAGTTATGCCATTTTTAGCTAACTAAGCATATCAAGTCATTTTGGAGAAAAAAAATGCTAAGTATAGGTCATTTTATAGCTATCCTAGGTAAAATATGTCATTTTGGAGCTAAGTAAGGTTATTATGTCATTTTTGAGGAAAATAAGCTAAGTATAGGTCATTTTGGAGCTAAGTAGGTCATTTCTTAAGCTAAGTATGCATTTGTTAAGCAAAACACTTGGGAAAACTTACCATCATCACGGAGGTGAAGGACCGGTGGGGTTTGCGCCAGTGCCAGACGGAGAAGGACCGGTTGGGGTTGCGCCAGTGCCAGACGGAGAAGGATCGGTCGATGCTTGTCTGGAGGCATGCTGCACCAAAGATCATTTGCAATGTCTCGTTAGCATGATGCAACTGAAATGTGAATACTAGTAACTAATGACCATTCAAATGAAACTCACCGTGGGCACTATACCAATCTGGGGCATCGGCGGAGGGGTCTGACCGTTGTTCTGGCACACGGTCTGCACATTTTGTTTTCACGAGTCAGTCATATTAGTTAGTAATGAAACGAACATTACGTGCATGATTTGGCTAATATGCAGGAGAAACTTACCACGAGAAGCTCATATAGGGCCCGGTGAGACGCGTCATTCCGGTTCCTCTCCGCCTCCAACAGACTAGCCGTCCTTCTTGTTGTGTCGCGCCTAAAAGAGAGGAACAAAATATTAGTTAAGGGCTCAAGCTAGCATGAAGAATGAAATTGCATGAATCGTGAAGCAAACCACATACCCAGTGATCCCCGTACTCAAATAGGTTGGAGCTCCCTTGATGGTGTGGCACACCTTGCATTTGGACATGCTTATCCCTGGCCTTGTTGTGGACGGCTAGCCATTGGGGAGAGCACCACTCATCCACCAACGCCTCCCAACAGTCCATCCTATCTGCACACCATCTCGGGGGCACCTAAGTTAGACAAAGAGAAATTTCAGTGCTACGCCTATGAATCAAATCAAGGAAACTAAGTACAAGGCCTTAAGAATAGGTAATTACCTTCATGTACTTCTCCTTACTCAGATACTTGGCGCGACACTTCTTCTTGGCCTCTTAATGTTAGTCAAGGCGTAGTAGTCTCGAACAGCCTGCACCCGAGCCTCGTGCCGTAAGTTCTGAAGTAGGCGCTTGCACTCGGCTTCGAGAACCATAGCCGCATCCGCCTCGTGTTCCTCAAGACACCTGTAGAAGGTCTGCAATCAAACAAGACAACACTGATTAGTACAATCACTAGGTACTGTTGATTTTTAATTCTATAAAGGAGAAATTACCCAAAACCGCCGGATCACAATGTCGGCCACCGTCTCGCACAAGACACCGTCGACCATATCCTCCAGCGGGGCCGGGGCAGCCACGTACAGCTCCCAGCTCAATGCTAGCTGTGGAACCTCACCCTCACCGGGCAACGTGACCCACCCCGGGAAGTGTTGTCGGCAAAGCACACCAAGGACCTGGTTGGGCCTGCGAACACCAGGGGTGTCTTTCCAACCCCTGCAGTATGACAAGGCCAACACATTAGATATTAATTTGAAGAAACATGAAGGCAAAAGGTTAAAAAAGAGTAAATGCACTTACTTCTCCCTGTTAGGCTCAATCAACCACCTCTGATCGCGGGTCGGCGGCACGGGCGGGAGCTTTGTACCACCACGCTGGTAGACCTTCTTGCCCCCCTCAACCAGCTCGCCCTCGCTATAGCTATCCTCAGAAAAGTTGTTCTCGCCACCATCAGCATGGCCACTAGCCTCCGGAGTCACGTGGGACGAAGACTCTGGGACCCGAGTCTCGTCGGACGAAGGCTCGGCGTCCCGAGGCTCGTCGACCCGAGGCTCATGGACCGGAGTCCGAGATGGGTCCAAGTCAGACGGGTCCACCTGAGACGGAGCACTCCTGTGGTCGGGAGAATCAGCTGGGGGTGGCGGCGAGGAAGGCGCAGCAGCCTTCCTACCTCTCCCTCCGCCACGTCCACCTCTAGCACCCCTCTTGGTCCTCCCCTGACCTCTCCTGGCCGAAGAAGAAGCGCCCGCCGGTGTCTGCATACTGTCTACCAGCGCTCTCCGGAGGTGCTGGGGTGGAATAATAGCACCCCTCCCAGCACGCGCCGAGGAAGGAGGCTCGAAGCGCTCTCGACCCGCGCCCACCATCTGTCAACACCTGCAATGATAAAGAGTAAACGAAATTAGTACAACATAAAGATAATAAAAAATTTAAGTGTGTATCATCATCATGAACATAATATATGATCCCATCGGCCTCTGGAAGGCCGAAGAGCACCTTTTTTGGGAGGTGTCGGGGGTCGGGGTGTCGGGGTCGGGGTGTCGGGGTGTCTTGTCTGGGTCGGGGTGCTTTGTCGGGTCGGGGGTGCCGTGTCGGGTGCGTGTCGGGGGTTTCGGGGGTGTCGGGTGGTGTCGTATCCGGTCGGGGTGCTGTGTCGTGTCGGGGTGCTGTGTCGGGGTCGCGGTGTCGGGGTGTCGGGTGGTCGTGTCAGGGTCGGGGTCGGGGTGTCGGGGTCAGGGGGTCGGGGTGTGCGGGGTCGGGATGGCAAATCCTCGACCCCTTTTCCCCTCGACCCTCGACCCCTCACACCTCAGCCTCGACCCCTAGACCCTCGACTCCTTTTCCCCTCTATCCTCAACCCCTCGACCACTCGGCGACCCTCTTTTCCCTTGGCGACCCTCGACCATCGGCGACCCTCTTTTTCTACTTTTCCTACTTTTTTTTTTTCATCTTCTACTTCTACCTTCTTCTTCTTCTTCTTCTTTCTTCTTCTTCCCCCTTCTACTTATTCTACTTTTCTTCTTCTTTTTCATTTTTTTACTTCCTTTAATTATGCTATTTAACTAAAACCTAACACTAATCTAATCTAATATAGCTAACTATATCTAATATATTTAATATCTAAAACAGAAAAAAAACAAAAAAGGGGGTGGCAGGGGCTCACCGTGGGGGCGGCGACGGGGCGGGGAGGGGGGGCGGCGATGGGGTGGGGTGGCGACGTGGCGGGGAGGGGGCGGCGACGGCGGTGCCCCTCGGGGGCGGCTGGGGCGGCCGACCCGCTACTGCGGCGGGGAGGCTCGGGAGGGGGTGGAGGCAGGGAGGGGCGGCGATGAGGAGGGGAGGAGGCGGCGATGGGGCGGGAGGGGGGCGGTGACGGGGCGGGGAGGATGCGGCGGCGACGGCGCGGGGTGGCAGAAAGGGAGGGCGGCGATAGGTCTGGGGAGGGGGCGGTGGATGGGGCGGGGTGGCAGGGAGGGGGCGGCGACAGAGAGGGGGTGGGCCGGTGGGGCGGTGGGGTGACGGGGCGGCGGCGGTGCTCGTCGGGCCTGGAGGAGAAAGAGGAGAAAGAGAGAGAGGACGACGACGGGGGCGTGGCCCCGTTAAGTCAAAATTAAAGCGTTGCCATCCGCCGCGCCTTCCCCCTCTTTGTCGTCTGCTAGCAGACGGCAAAGAGTTGGCTGATGGCAAAGCCACCCTTTGCCGTCTGCTAGCTCTTTGCTGTCTGTTTTCTGCTAGCTGACGGCAAAGCCACTCTTTGCCGTCCGCTAGCAGACGACAAAGATGTGGCAGACGGCAAATCTTCTTATTCCTGTAGTGTCCCTAAGGAGAAGTGGTTTAAATATCATCCTCCCATTGAAGTAAAAGTAGTAGAACCTATTAAAGTTGAAGAAAAAACTATTACTTATAATGTTGATCCTATTGTTCCTACTGCTTATATTGAGAAACCACATTTTCCTGTTAGAATAAAGGATCATGCTAAAGCTTCAACTGTGGTTCATAAGAGTAATATTAGAACACCTACACCCCCTGAACAAATTAAAGTTGAACCTAGTATTGCTATGGTTAAAGATCTCTTGGTCGATAATATTGATGAGCATGTTATTTATTTCTGTGGTGAAGCTGCTAGAATTGCTAAACCTGATATTAAAGATAAACATAGACCCGTTGTTGGCATGCATGTTGTTTCTGTTAAAATAGGAGATCATTGTTATCATGGTTTATGTGATATGGGTGCTAGTGTGAGTGAAATTCCTTATACCTTATATCAAGAAATTATGAATGATATTGCACCTGCTGAGATAGAAGATATTAATGTTACTATTAAACTTGCCAATAGAGATACTATATCACCAATTGGGATTGTTAGAGATGTTGAAGTCTTGTGTGGGAAAATAAAATACCCTACTGATTTTCTTGTTCTTAGTTCCCCACAAGATGATTTTTGTCCCATTATATTTGGTAGACCCTTCTTGAATACTGTTAATGCTAAGATAGACTATGAGAAAGAAACTGTTACTATAAGTTTTGGAAATGTGTCTCATGAGTTTAATTTCTCCAAATTTCGTAGACAACTCCATATAAAGAATTGCCTAGTAATGATGAAATCATTGGTCTTGCTTCTATTGTCGTACCTCCTACTGATCCTTTAGAACAATATTTGCTAGATCATGAAAATGATATGTTTATGAATGAAAGAAAGGAGTTAGATGAAATATTCTTTAACAAAATGCCTGTTTTGAAACACAATTTGCCTGTTGAAATCCTTGGAGATCCTCCTCCACCCTGATATGTCTCCAACGTATCTATAATTTTTGATTGTTCCATGCTGTTATATTATCATTCTTGGATGTTTTACAACCATTTTATAGCAACTTTATATCATTTTTGGGGACTAACCTATTGACATAGTGCCCACTGCCAGTTGCTGTTTTTTGCTTGTTTTTTACTTCGCAGGAAATCAATACCAAACGGGGTCCAAACGCAGCAAAACTTTCTGGACCAGAAGACACAAGTTGGGCCAAGAAAGTACCTGAGGGGGGCTCCCAGGGGAGTACAACCCACCAGGGCGCGCCTGGGGCCCAGGCGCGCCCAGGTGGGTTGTGCCCACCTCGGCCACCTCCCGCACCGCCTCTTTGCTCTATAAATACCCAATATTCCAGAAACCCTAGGGGAGTCGACGAAAATCAATTCCAGCTGCCGCAAGTTCCAGAAACCACAGATCCAATCTAGACACTATCATGGAGGGGTTCATCATCCTCATTGGTGCCTCTCCGATGATGCGTGAGTAGTTCATTGTAGACCTACGGGTCCGTAGGCAGTAGCTAGATGGCTTCCTCTCTCTCTTTTGATTCTCAATACAATGGTCTCTTGGAGATCTATTTGATGTAACTCTTTTTTGCGGTGTGTTTGTTGGGATCCGATGAACTATGAG
Organism: Thinopyrum elongatum; assembly: GCA_011799875.1. NCBI lineage: Eukaryota > Viridiplantae > Streptophyta > Magnoliopsida > Poales > Poaceae > Thinopyrum > Thinopyrum elongatum. The sequence continues at coordinate 151,287,095 of CM022302.1, read as the reverse complement.
TTTATGATCAGATCTATGTTTTTATCCATGAAAGTTATTTGAGTCTTTTGATCTCTTATATGCATGATTGCTTATAGCCTCGTATTTCGTCTTTGAATCTTTGGTTTAGTTAGGCCAACTAGATCGATTTTTCTTGCCATGGGAAGAGGTGCTTTGTGATGGGTTCGATCTTACGGTGCTTGATCCCAGTGACAGAAGGGGAACCGACACGTATGTATCGTTGCTATTAAGGATAACAAGATGGGGTATATTTCTACATAAATAGATCTTGTCTACATCATGTCATCGTTCTTATTGCATTACTCCGTTTCTCCATGAACCTAATACACTAGATGCATGCTGGATAGCGGTCGATGTGTGGAGTAATAGTAGTAGATGCAGGCAGGAGTCGGTCTACTAATCTTGGGCGTGATGCCTATATAATGATCATTGCCTGGATATTGTCATAATTATTTGAAGTTCTATCAATTGCCCAACAGTAATTTGTTTACCCACCGTATGCTATTTTTCTCGAGAGAAGCCACTAGTGAAATCTATGGCCCCCGAGTCTATTTTTCTCATCATATATTTTCAGATCTATTTTTCTATTTACCTTTTTATTTATTTGCCACTTTTATTTTCAGATCTATATTTCTAAAAACAAAAAAATATTTTGCTTCACTTTATTTTATTCGCGATCTATTTATCCAATCTATTACAACTTTCTCACGCCCGTTTGCCAATTTCTGGCGCCGTTACCCGAAAGGGATTGACAACCCCTTTAACACGTCGGGTTGCAAGTATTTGTTCTTTGTGTGCAGGTGATGTTTACGTAGTGTTGCTTGGTTCTCCTACTGGTTCGATAACCTTGGTCTCATCACTGAGGGAAATACCTATCGTTGCTGTGCTGCATCATCCCTTCCTCTTTGGGAATATACCGACGTAGTTCAAGCCAACATCAAAAGGAATTTCTGGCGCCGTTGACAGGGAGACATCATCAACATCTACCAGGTTCCTAATCACAAATCTCATCTCCTTGCAATATACATTATTTGCCATTTGCCTCTCGTTTTCCTCTCCCCCACTTCACAAAAAATTGTCGTTTTATTCGCCCTCTTTTTCGTTCGCTGTTTTTCTCGTCAGATCTCGTGTTTGCTTGTGTTGCCATGTGCCTTCTATTTGCTTGCATCTTCGCTTGCTAAAAATATATTGTTATGGATCCTCATCCACTTGCTAATCTTTTCAAAAGATCCTATTATGATGAACCAATTGCTAGTAAATTGAGTTCGCTAGATTATCTTTATGAAGTTTTGCTTGAGATTTATGAATGTGAAAATTGTGATGAAGTGTTAAACGAAGGAATTTATAAAGTGGTTCATGATAGCTCCTTGAATGAAAAGCATGATTGCAATGATGTTATTATAAATTCTATTAATGTAAATTGTGCTAATAATATGCAAAACCCCAAGCTTGGGGATGCTAATTTTGATATGTCCACTACTTATTGCAATGATCATGATTGGGGTGATTCTTCTTATGATCTTGAAAATTTATTTAAGCCTCATGATGAATATGTTATTGATAATAATGTTTGCAATAATATTGAAAGTGGGTTTAGAAGAATGTCAACTTTAGGTAAAAATAATCCCACATATTTGGAGAGTGTTCAATCTTATGAAATTTTTGATAAAAGTGGGCTTGGAGAGGTCATGACTTTATTTGATGATAATCCCACTATTTTGGAAGAGTGTCAACTTTGAATGATGTGGATCATGAAGAGAATATTTTATTTAATAGTTATATTGTTGAATTTGAATATGATCCCACATGTAATTATTATGAGAGAGGGAAAATGGTTGTAGAAATTTTCATGTTACTAATTTACCTCTCATTATGTTGAGATTGCTATTGTTTCTTTCTTTTTCCTTGCATATGCTATATATTTCTTGTCTTGATAATTTGTTTGCTTATAAAATCCCTATGCATCGGAAGTATGTTAGACTTAAATGTGTTTGTCATATGTATTATGATGCTCTCTTTGTGTTTCAATTCTTGTCTTTCATGCGAGCATCATCAAAATTATCAATGGCGAGCTAGGGGCATAAAACGATAGCGCTTGTTGGGAGGCAACCCAATGAATAAAATTTATTTTTGTCTTTTTTCTTTCTATTCTTGAGTGTTTGCACAATTATGCTACTGTTATTATTGTGTTTTTTGTGTTTTAATTAGTGTTTGTGCCAAACAAAGCCTTTGGGATAGATTTGGTGATAGTTGATTTGATCTTGTTGGAAAACAGAAACTTTTGTGTCCCGTAAAATAATTTTGAAAATTCACAGAAGTGACGAAAAATTCTGAATTGTTTACAAAAGATTGATATACAAATTTCCTCTGTTTTACTAATTTTTTAGAATTTTTGGAGTTAAAGAAGTATGATAACAATTTGCATCTTTACAGACTGTTCTGTTTTTGACATTCTATTTTCTTTGGATTGTGTGCTTATTTTGATGAATCTATGGTTTGTATTGGAGGGTATGAGCCATGGTAAAGTTAGAATACAGTAGATATAATGCAAGAACAAAATTTGAATGGGTTGTCTACAGTATTTAAAGTAAAGATTAGTTTTCTTATACTAACGGATCTCACAAAGGTTTTGTTAAGTTTTGTGTGATTAAAGTTTTCAAGTTTTGGGTGAGATCACGATGGATGAAGGAATAAGGAGTAAGAAGAGCCTAAGCTTGGGGATTCCCCATGGCACCCCAAGCCATTATCCAAAGAGAAGCAAGCAACTAAGCTTGGGGATGTCCGAGTGGCATCCCCTCTTTCTTCTAACGACCATCGGTATTTTACTTGGAGCTATATTTTTATTCGTCACATATCATGAGTTTTGCTTGGAGCGTCTTGTATGATATGAGTCTTTGCTTGTTTTGCTTTTTATTTTTAGTCATGAATCCTTGCTGGACACACCTATTTGAGAGAGCCAAAATTATGCTATGACTTGTTAGAATTGCTCTCTATGCTTCACTTAAATCTTTATGAGCTATGGAATTGCTCTAGTGCTTCACTTATATCTTTTTGAGCATGGTGTGCTTTAGTATTTTTGAAGAAATGCTCTCATGCTTCACATAGATTTATTTGAGAGTTAGTAAAATTTTGAAGAAATTCTCTCTTGCTTCACTTAAATAATTTTGAGAGAAGAAAATTTTTATGCTCATGTTCTTCACTTAGATTTGTTTGAGCTATCAAAAGCAACACATTAAACTAGTCCCAAAGTGATAGATATTCAAGAGGGATATAATAAAAACTTTCATGAAGATCATTGGACAAAATAAACTTGATTCCTTGTAATAGTTTTGCGATATGTTGATATAATATGTGAGTCATATTGATGAGTAATTATTCTTTAGTAAGAATATTGGTGTTAAGATTTGTGATTCTCTATGCAAGCATGAAAGTCAATAGTTATGCAATGAAATTACATCCTACTTGTGGTGCATTATTCGGTGTTAGTTATGCTTAATGCTCGCTTATGAGATTTTTCGTTTCTTGGTTGGATGCTTCTCAATCTTTTGCTAGCCTTCATTTGCACTAAGTATGATCACTACTTGTGCATCCAGAATCCTTAAACCCGTTTTGCTATATGAGTCCACGATACCTACCTATATGCGGTATTTCCATGCCGTTCTAAGCAAATTTGTATGTGCCATCTCTAATTTCAAAATAAATTTCTCTTTTGTGTGCTCGTACCGCTCATGAAACGGTGGGGGTGGCTGATATATTTCCAAGCTAGATGTGTTATTCTCAAGATGAGTGTTTATTCACTTGTCATTGCACGAGAGTACGGCAAAGGTATTAGGGATGCCCAGTCCCGAAATGAAAAATGAATTTACTTTATGTTGTCAAATAATAAATTCCTTGGAAAGTGTTGGTATGGAGGGCACCCGTGGATACGTCTAGCCATGGAAAGTGAAAGTATGGTGGAAAAAGGAGTAAACTTTATTTTCTGTTTGGGAACCGCCTATGATATATCTAGCATGGAAAGTATTGGGAACTATTCGATCGTTTTCGTTGACAGGAAAAGCATGCCACCCAAAATGTTTTATCTCTACTTTTTTCGCTTTGAGCTCTGGCACCTCTACAAATCCCTACTTCCCTCTGCGACTTTATGCAATTTTTATTTTGAGTCTCCATCTTCTCTTATAAAAGCACCAACTAAGGGGCACTATGATCGTACTTGAGCATTGGGTGTAGCTAATATGCGAGTGTGTTTCATGAATGGATCAATGATTGAGCATGATGGGCTAGGGATAACTTGCTTTAGTGTGGATATTTTGAAAGACATGGTTGCTTGTTGATATGCTTGAGTATTGAAATCTTCATGTCAAAACTAGACTATTGCTTTGAATAGTATAAAAGTCCAAATGTCCATGCTACAAAGAAAAGAATATGTGATGAACATGTTAGGCAGCATTCCACATCAAAAATTCTGTTTTTATCATTTACCTACTCGAGGATGAACAGGAATTAAGCTTGGGGATGCCGATACGTCACCAACGTATCTATAATTTTTGATTGTTCCAAGCTGTTATATGCTCATTCTTGGATGTTTTGCAATCATTTTATAGCAACTTTATATCATTTTTTGGGACTAACCTATTGACATAGTGCCCAGTGCTAGTTGCTGTTTTTTGCTTGTTTTTTACTTCGCAGGAAATCAATACCAAACGGAGTCCAAACGCAGCGAAACTATTTGGTGATTTTTTATGGACCAGAAGACACAAGTTGGGCCAAGAAAGTACCTGAGGGGGGCTCCGAGGGGAGCACAACCCACCAGGGCGCGCCTGGGGACCCAGGCGCGCCCAGGTGGGTTGTGCCCACCTCGGCCACCTCCCGCACCACCTCTTTGCTCTATAAATACCCCAATATTCCAGAAACCCTAGGGGAGTCGACGAAAATCAATTCCAGCCGCCGCAAGTTCGAGAAACCACAAATCCAATCTAGACACCATCACGGAGGGGTTCATCATCCTCATTGGTGCCTCTCCGATGATGCGTGAGTAGTTCATTATAGACCTACGGGTCCGTAGGCGGTAGCTAGATGGCTTCCTCTCTCTCTTTTGATTCTCAATACAATGGTCTCTTGGAGATCTATTTGATGTAACTCTTTTTTGCGGTGTCTTTGTTGGGATCTGATGAACTTTGAGTTTATGATCAGATCTATGTTTTTATCCATGAAAGTTATTTGAGTCTTTTGATCTCTTATATGCATGATTGCTTATAGCCTCGTATTTCTTCTTCGAATCTTTGGTTTAGTTAGGCCAACTAGATCGATTTTTCTTCCCATGGGAAGAGGTGCTTTGTGATGGGTTCGATCTTACGGTGCTTGATCCCAGTGACAGAAGGGGAACCGACACGTATGTATCGTTGCTATTATGGATAACAAGATGGGGTTCTATTTCTACATAAATAGATCTTGTCTACATCATGTCATCGTTCTTATTGCGTTACTCTGTTTCGCCATGAACTTAATACACTAGATGCATGTTGGGTAGCGGTCGATGTGTGGAGTAATAGTAGTAGATGCAGGCAGGAGTCGGTCTACTAATCTTGGACGTGATGCCTATATAATGATCATTGCCTGGATATCATCATAATTATTTGAAGTTCTATCAATTGCCCAACAGTAATTTGTTTACCCACCATATGCTATTTTTCTCGAGAGAAGCCACTAGTGAAATCTACGGCCCCCGGGTCTATTTTCTCATCATATAATTTCAGATCTATTTTGCTATTTGCCTTTTTATTTATTTGCCACTTTTATTTTCAGATCTATATTTCTAAAAACCCAAAAATATTTTGCTTCACTTTATTTTATTCGCGATCTATTTATCCAATCTATTACAACTTTCTCAAGTCCGTTTGCCAATTTCTGGCGCCGTTACCCGAAAGGGATTGACAACCCCTTTAACACATCGGGTTGCAAGTATTTGTTCTTTGTGTGCAGGTGTTGTTTACGTAGTGTTGCTTGGTTCTCCTACTGGTTCGATAACCTTGGTCTCATCACTGATGGAAATACCTACCGTTGTTGTGCTGCATCATCCCTTCCTCTTTGGGGAAATACCGACGTAGTTCAAGCCAACATCACACCCAAGGGTGATCCCGTGTTTGAGCTTAAACAATTACCTGATACTTTGAAATATGCTTATCTTGATGAAAAGAAATTATATCCTGTTATTATTAGTGCTAACCTTTCAGAGCATGAAGAAAAGAAATTATTGAAAACTCTGAGGAAGAACCGTGCTGCTATTGGATATACTCTTGATGATCTTAAGGCCATTAGTCCCAGTCTATGTCAGGACAAAATTAATATGGAACCTGATGCTAAATCAGTTGTTGATCACCAACGACGGTTAAATCCTAAGATGAAGGAAGTGGTAAGAAATGAAATACTAAAACTTATGGAGGCAGGTATGATTTATCCTATTGCTGATAGTGGATGGGTGAGTCATGTTCATTGTGTCCCTAAGAAGGGAGGTATTACTGTTATTCCTAATGATAAGAATGAATTGATTCCACAAAGAATTGTTACAGGTTATAGAATGGTACTTGATTTTCGCAAATTAAACAAAGCTACTAGAAAAGATCATTACCCTCTACCTTTTATTGATCAAATGCTAGAATGATTATCCAAACATACACATTTTTGCTTTCTAGATGGTTATTCTGGTTTTTCTCAAATACCTGTGTCAAAAGAGGACCAAGAAAAGACCACTTTTACTTGCCCTTTCGGTACCTTTGCTTATAGACATATGCCTTTTGGTTTATGCAATGCACCTGCTACCTTTCAAAGATGTATGACTGCTATATTCTCTGACTTTTGTGAAAAGATTGTTGAGGTTTTCATGGATGATTTCTCCGTTTACGGAACTTCTTAGATAGTGCTACCAATATACGAGTCTCATACGATGCCATTTCAACGATTGTACCACAAAAGCTCGAAATATTACAAGGTTCAAATTCCGGAGTTATATGGCTCAAATTCGAAGATTACAAGGTTCAAACTGAAATTAGAAATGAAATTCAGCTCATCAGCTGCAAACGCTCGCGCTGATCTGCTGAACATGGATATAAGAGAGGTTCAAACTAATATTACCACTTGTAAGGCTGGTTTCGAAACCTCATAATTTTTGCAAATGGGTCAGCCACTGAGAAGTCATGTATGGGGTTGACATGATGACTTCCGATTACTCTGTCATCTAAAGTACCAAAATGAAATTCAGCATTTTCGGAGCCTATTCCATTCTGCCGCAGCCGTCGGCGCTGATCAACAAACCATTCATTTTTGCGAAATAAATGTAGGGCAAACCTCATTACCTTCAACACCCTTGCTCTGACAACAAAGAACCTGACGAATATAATCTCCGATAAGGTCCCTCGGTAGGAGTTCAAAGTAATTTCTGATAGATGCAGATCTAGGCATTCGATGTGCTTGTTATATTGTATCACATTATCCACCACCGGGCCTAATCTTATCTACAAAAGAAGAAAACGTGTTAGTGCCTACATGCAGTTTTGAACACTACTACAGGCCTATTTGGTTTGCAGGATTTGTAAAATGCACTAACGTGCCATCTTTGATCCGACATGATTAACATGGGCATTTGACTACAATCTAGAAAAATGTAGCCTTCTTCACAAGAGGTTGGAGTGGATGAAAAGTTCCCTAAGAAAACTAGTACAGATGAATCCAAAGGAGAAAGATTGTAACCATATGAATCAAGCAACTAATATGGGGGGGGGGGGACATGTATGTACTGAAATCCTCCAAAAATCCTTCAGAAATCATAGTACATTGCCATTGTAAACTTGGAAAAAGGTGTCACAAATTGAACTCCCTTATGGTTAACATTTAACAGGAAAGGAACATCACCTCGATATATAGCTTCTCCAGGCACAGAAAGCATCTCAGGAAACAGAAAACTTGGTCCAGGTTGGGGCCGATAGATTCTAGTGCCAAGACCTTCACTGTGCGCAGTTTCGGGGTCAAGTTTGTTGGAATCATTTTTTGGATGACAGACAAACATACATCTTGAAAATTAGAAATAATGTTAATTTCTAGAAGGAGAGGTAGAAGGCGGTTGTTGTACCTGAACGGGTGTGGATCCAATAACAAGTTCGGAGTATTTGTCAGACGAGTAGCCCATCTCTGTCAATTTCGGCGCAAAAATGACATTGATTCTTGTTGGACCTTCTTGATCAACTACAAGTAATCTCTCAAGTGAAGGTGTGTCCTCAATGACCATACCGTGGTACACATATTGTGATGTCTTCTTGCAGCACCAGCAACACACATAAATAGTCCAGAGAGTCATGGAGGTGATGTGGAAGCTACTCAACCCATTGATTGCCTGAAGACAAAGGTACTCGAGTGCAGTACAGCCACGGAGCAGGCGCTCCATGTCACTGTTTGGGAGGCAGACGGCGACGAGCTCGAGGTGCTTCAGTCATGGTAGAATAAGAGCGGGCGCGTCATTAAGGGGGGGAGGAATGGCAGATCCTGAACTTGGCGACGCGTCGCGTGGGCGCGAGGCGGAGCGTGGACGTTGGCAGCGAGCGCATATGCCCATCATCAAAAGTGAGCTCCTCGAGCTGATCTAGGGCGGGGGATCGAAACCAGTCGTCAAGCTTGGATCGGTCCTTGTCGTTGGAACGGAACTTGCCCATGCTAAGGCCTCTGGTTGGGCCAGGGTGACTGCCGAGGATCTGGAAGAACGCATCCAAGCTTTTGCGATAGCCATGGCAGAGCTCGTGGGTGTCGATGTCGTCGAGAGGGGTGGAGTTCCATAGGGGGCGCCACCGCCGGGAAAGGATGGTTGTCCACGCCCCATATTTGATTGGGAGGAGCGAGATGATGACTATCAACATATCATCGGGGAGGCTGCTGATGAAGTCTAGGCCTGCTGGAGTCGCTTGCAGTTCTTGCTCGACCCGCCTCCGCTTGTTGGCAGCCCCGCTCTCCACCTCCGGAGTTTCCTCATCAGCGGCGCTTTCTGATAGAAGTGGGAGTACAGGGAATATTTAGTTAAAACAGGGCAATAGAAAAGTGTATTGGTAACTAGAAGTTAGTAGGTAGGAATAGAGTAAGAAAATGGAATAACAATTGGTTGCTTAAATACTACATGATTCCTTTGATATTGCTGGGTAAGTCAACATGCAGATACTTGAAAAGAACACTTACTTCGAACAAAGTCTGGACGGATGATATCGTCGGGGAAGTTAGCATATATCTCATGACCAGGCTCTTTTATGTGTAGTGCAATCTTAGTGCCAGCTTTCAGTACATAAAACTTAGAAATTTCTGTCCAAAGGCCCTTGGCAAAATAGGAGTGACCACATTCATCAAGTCTTACAGAAGCAACGATTGTAAATCCATGGTTTGTGTTAAGTATGACATCCCTGCAGTCTTGATTTATGTAAAGGGAAAGATTGTGTACTACAGATTCTGTTGCATAGAAAGGGACGCATTGCAGAAAATGGTAGGATTGTTAAAGAATATGGTAATATGCAAATATGAGCGAAATTGAAAGAACTGTACAGCAGTTGAAATCAAAGGACAAAAATCTATAATTAAATAGATAGGGTAACCATGATGTCATGGAAATATGAGAGTAATCAAAAGAACAATACATTATTAATTTGCCTAATATAGAAAGAAGAGGAAAAAATCCCCTTTGACATATATGCTGCATGTGGCACCTTTTATCCAAATGCAGCAATATATAATATGTTCAGAAAAGTAGGCCATGCCAACCGATTTATGGTGAGATTGAACATACCGCGCGCATCCTCAAGTCATCGGGTACGGTGAGATGGAACTCTATCGATGTCTGGCCGAGGCCGCAAAGTCCTGATGTGTCCATGCACTATACACTCTATGAATGAAAGAAAATCCTCAAATTAGCTCGAATAAAAATGAATTTAGGACGATTTCGGCCGGGTGATTAAAGGAGGAAGATGAACTGGGATAAGAGATGAGATAATATCTCATTAAATTAGTTACCTTGTTGTCCATGAGAAAAAACCCTCAATACAACGGATTCCCCAACCGGGCGGAGCTGGGTCGACCGCGAGCAGCGTCGAAAAAGTCGATGGCGATAGGCGGCGGCAAGTGGAAGTGGCGAAACGCGGTGGGGTTTGCCGGCAGCCTGGCGGCAGCGACAGGCGTCGAGCTAAGTGGTTGCCGTGGCGATAGGCAGTGCCATGCATAGACGCGGAGGAGCTTGTGCAGGTGTGAATGGGGACCGGAGGGGGTGGCGGGCGGGGTGAGGGTTTCTGTGACGTGGGGATGGTGAGGGTTTTCTTTTTTCTTTTTTGAATTGGGTGGTGAGGGTTTTCTGTCCCACAAAGAGTTTCGGAGGCAACGGTTTGCTAGAGCCAACCGTGTGTGATTGACGTAACAGGGAAAATAAAAGTCATTGCACACGGTTCCAATTTTGGGAACCATGTGTGATTGACGTACTACCGCCAAATTTTGACCAAAGATTTAACTAACAAATGTTTATGCATGTCACAAAAAATTATATCATTGAACACTATGTTCAAATACGTATCCAACGATATAATTTTTGCTGACCTGCACTAACATTTTTTCAGTTAAATCTTTGGTCAAAATTTAACACAAATTACAAAGGGGACCAATAAACCAGGACGGAGGTAGATTCCATCAACCGAACTGATTGCATCCATATCCCACATTTAGACATAAGTAAAAATAGATTAAACATACTCAGACATAGATAATATGCATACACAAGCATAGTTCAACCATAAGTACATAGTTCAACCGTCATTAAGTATACTCAAGCGTACATAGTTCGATCACACATCTCATCTCATCTGCCGGTACGATCCTGAAGCTTCTCCAGGTACTCGGCGTACGCGGCGTGCGCCACCTTGCGAGAATATTTCTGCCTGAAGGAGCCAACGGCTTATCCTCTTGCATGCGCCAAAACACTTTGATACGCGTCATGAAGCTTTTGGTTGCAAAATGGGCATCGATAGCCGCCATCCCAGGTCCTAATACGCATGTTATGCATTCCCGCATAAAGCTCCCTGAGGATTTGCCTCTTGTACCTCCTCTGGCCATCTTCATCCTCGCTGTCGACATCATCAGACAACACCTATACATATAGTAAAAAAATGTGGCGTCAAATTAATGTTTACAAACTAATCTTTAGCGAACATTTGGCAGTTACCAAAATTTGGCATCAAATCAATGTTTACATGTCGTAAAGTAGGATTAGGAATTTATGGATTTTATGACTATTTTTTTAGACATATCCGAAGTTTATGGTTCGATTTTTAAGCACAATCGTCTATGTACAGACCAATCTTGAAAAAAAATTGTACAAACATATATTTAGGTCATTCAAAAATCAATTGTCAAGCCCTGGCTAGGAATTATTAGCACGAAACACTAACCCTAGTCGGATTATTACCAGAAATCATTTGTACAAATGAAACAACTAATCACTTATCATTTCGACCATTCAAACAATCAATACACTACACGGATCTAACGAAACTTACTCAGATTTCATGGATTGAGAGAACATAACCATATGATTTCTAGTTCAAAAAGGGGGAGGCAGGAGTAACCAGAGAAACCCTAGGATGTATTTGACACATAAATGGGTATAGATGACTAACTGGTTGTCCGTCGTCGTTGGAGTCATCGCCGGAGTGGTCGTCGGAGTCATCGCCGGAGTCGGTGTGGACCTCCGGCTCAGGCTGTGGAAGCACGACGCCGTCAACGATGCCAGGGTGCAGCGAGACCTTGGCAGCGGCGACGACAACCTCTGCCTCCATATTCACGCCATGCTCCGGAGCTTCCGCAGCGCCGGTGTCGGCATTCCCTCCGATGGGGCGCTTCGGCGGCATCCTCATACACAGACGGCGGTGAGGACTGAGAGCGGCGTCGAGGATGCAGGCGGAGAGAGAGGATTGTGTGTGCGGCGAAGATGGGGGGTGTGGCCGCTCGGGTGTGCGATTAATATGGAGTAGTGGGAGAGAGGCGGGCGGCGGTCAAACCGCTGGCTCGCCTCCTGGTGAGCCTGCGCACCGGACTGCTGGCATGCCTACCGTCATTTTACACAGCTACTCGCACGCCTCCCGATGACACTGCACAGCGAGCACGCCTCCCGTCAATTCACACACCTCCACGCACGCCTCCTGGTCTGCCTGCGCGGCGGACTGGTCGCATGCGTCCCGTCAACTCACGCCTGCTCACATGGCACACGGGTCGCATGGCGGCACGTATATTGTTTTTCTATTTTGATGAATAATGTTGCCGCTTTATTGCTTAACTGAAGCATGGCACGTATCCATTTTTGGTCTAACGCCCACGGTTCGAATAAATAATCCGTTTGCGATATTGGTTCCCAATTATTAATAATCTCCCGTTTGTAAGAAGATAAAGATTACATCAAAACTGGTCTCAAATTTGACAAAAAAAGTACAATGCCACTTTATATTGGTGTCCATATGACAACACGATAAGCTTCATTAATTTCAAATAAGTTTTGGATGTACTAGAATTTAAAAATCAAGATTCTCAATGTTCGAAATTTCTTGCACGGGGAGTAAACATGCACCCAGTGAGACACATGTGTTTTTCCAATCCATTTAGGTGCACTGTCATGTGTGCATGTAGCTCAAATTTTAGTTTTGCACATTATACCCCTAGAAAATCAATCAATGTACTAAAACGTCTTAATGATCTCTGGTTTTTTTTCAAAATTAAAATGTCCCTTCTTTGGTAACATATGTTCACCACGGGAAAATTTAACATGCAACGTAGTTGCGGTGGATGCGCGGTGTGTGTGTGTGTGTGTGTGTGTGTGTGTGTGTGTGTGTGTGTGCGCGCGCGCGTCTGGGGGTGGGGGGGTGGCTGGCAGTACACTACGAGTCGTGAGCCATCGTGTGGCCGTTTTGTGAGGCAGGTGCCACAACAGAGTCGTGAATTCGTTATTTAAAACATTACACAACCCTTTTATACATACATGTTTTGGCCACATGCAGTCGGTGGTTGCCCTACACGACACTCACTCGTGTGTGACGCTTTCTGCGGGCCCGCGAGGTTGTCGTCCATCACTTTGACCAACAGCCGGTGATACGTCGCCAATGTATCTATAATTTTTTATTGTTTCATGCTATTATATTATCTGTTTTGGATGTTTTATATGCATTAATATGCTATTTTATATTAATTTTGGGACTAACCTATTAACCTAGAACCCAGTGCCAGTTTCCGTTTTTTCCTTGTTTTTGAGCCTCGCAGAAAAAGAATACCAAACGGAGTCCAAACGGAATAAAACTTCATGATGATTTTTCTTGGACCAGAAGACACCCAGGGGACTTGGAGCCCAAGTCAGAAGAGCCACGAGGCGGTGACAAGGATGGAGGGCACACCCTAGGGGGGGCCCTACCTTGTGGGCCCCTCGGGACTCTCCTAACCTAGTTCTTCCTCCTATATATTCACATATATTCCAGAACCACCAGAGGCATCCACGAAAACACTTTTCCACCACCGCAACCTTCTGTTCCCGTGAGATCCCATCTTGGGGCCTTTTCCGGCATCCAGCCGGAGGGGGAATCGATCACGGCGGGCTTCTACATCAACTCCATTGCCCTTCCGATGATGCATGAGTAGTTTACCTTAGACCTACGGGTCCATAGCTAGTAGCTAGATGGCTTCTTCTCTCTCTTTGATTCTCAATACAACGTTCTCCTTGATGTTCTTGGAGATCTATCCGATGTAATCTTCTTTTGCGGTGTGTTTGTTGAGATCCGATGAATTGTGGATTTATGATCAGCTTATCTATGAATATTATTTGAATCTTGTCTGAATTCTTTTATGCATGATTTAATATCTTTGTATTTCTCTTCGAATTGTCGGTTTGGTTTGGCCAACTAGATTGGTTTTTCTTGCAATGGGAGAGGTGCTTAGCTTTGGGTTCAATCTTGCGTGATTTCACCCAGTGACAAAGTAGGGGTAGTGAGACACGTATTGCATTGTTGCCATCGAGGATAAAAAGATGGGGTTTTCATCATATTGCTTGAGTTAATTCCTCTTCGTCATGTCATCTTACTTAAGGCGTTACTCCGTTCTTTATGAACTTAATACTCTAGATGCATGCCGGATAGCGGTCGATGTGTGGAGTGATAGTAGTAGATGCAGGCAGGAGTCGGTCTACTTGACACGGACGTGATGCCTATATGCATAATCATTGCCTTGGATATTGTCATAACTTTGCACTTTTCTATCAATTGCTCGACAGTAATTTGTTCACCCACCGTATTATTTGCCTTCATGAGAGAAGCCTCTAGTGAAACCTATGGCCCCCGGGTCTATTTTCCATCATATTACTTTCCAATCTACTATTTTGCAATCTTTTATTTTCAGATCTATATACCAAAAAAAACCCAAAAATATTTTATCTTTTGTTTATCTATCTCTATCAGATCTCACTTCTGCAATTGACCGTGAAGGGATTGACAACCCCTTTATTGCGTTGGGTGCAAGTGTTTGATTGTTTGTGCAGGTGTTGGTGATTTGTGCATTCTTCTCCTACTGGATTGATACCTTGGTTCTTAACTGAGGGAAATACTTACCTCTACTGTGCTGCATCACCCTTTCCTCTTCAAGGGAAAAACCAACGCAAGCTCAAGAAGTAGAAGCCGGCAGAGAGGTTAATTTGACCAGCAAGGTAGAATATTTTTTGTTTGTGTTATGGTGGGAATATATAGTACGCGTTGAAGAGGTGGGAGGGGACTAGCATATATACTATACGTACGTGTCCGTGAACAAGTACACCTCACTCAGTGTCGGGACTTTTCAGTTTCCGAGGCACGTGCCACATCAAAGTTGTGAATTGGCTATTCAAACATCACACAACACCTCTTTGGGCAACATGCATGCAGGTGGTGGTTATCCTAGGACACTCACATGTGACGCTTCCATCTGTGGGCCCGCGAGGTCATCATCGATGCATATGCATCACTTTGACCTACATCGGGAGAGGTTAATTAATTTCACCATCAAGGAGGATTCTTTTTGGGTTGTATTGTGGTAGGATCATATAGTATGCGTCGAAGAGGGGGAAGGGGACCATCATATGTAGTACGCTTCATGAACCTCGCTCTGTGTGGGGACTTTACGGTTTTCGAGGCATGTGCCACATCAAAGTTGTGCATTTTGGGTATTCAACATATGTTTGGCCCACATGCAAAACGATGGTGGTTGTCCTCTCGCACCCACTCACGCGGTTATCAGCGATATCGATGCTTTCCATCTGTGGGCCCGTTTGGTCCATCACTACTTTGCCTGACAACGAGAGAGGTTAATTTGACTTAGGAGGGGATTTTTTTTTTGTTTGTAATACGGTATATACATAGGTCATGCTCTGGGATGACATGATATAGTTTGAGCGCACACATGCATGTGTACATGAATCCCTCCCATCAAGTCGAAGTGGCTAGTACCACGACACGTCATGAACCGATCTCGCTCTGTGTGGGGACTGTACGATTTTTGACGCACGTGCCACATCAATGTTGTGAATGGTATTCAAACATGCATGCATGCATCACCTCCATACATATGCATGTAGTGGTTGTCTTCGAACGGTACACTCCCTCGCGTGGTTATCGGCCACAAGCCTATATATTCGTGGGCCCGCGTGGACATCCATGATCACTTTGACCGACAACAAGATAGGTTACCATGGCGGATTCTTCCTTTGGTTCGTGTTATCGTAGTATAGGTCATGGTGAGATTCAGACCTAATTAAGTTTGAGCGCATACTATGCACGCATGCATGCATGAATCCCCGTCATCGGCTCGAAGTGTGGTGTGACATACATATGCATCATCAACTAACCCTCGGTCCATTTGGGGATTTCTGGTTCGAAAGCATGGTGCTGATGCGGCTTGAACTATGTCGGTATTTCCCCAAAGAGGAAGGAATGATGCAGCACAACTACGGTAGGTATTTACCTCAGTGATGAGACCAAGCTTATCGAACTAGTAGGAGAACCACGCAACACTACGTGAATGGTACCTACACATAAAGAACAAATACTTGCAACATGACGTAAAAGAGGGGTTGTCAATCCCTCCCGGGTAAAAAGATAGATAAAATTGTAGTAGATTGGAAAAATAGATCTCGCGGGAATGCGAGATAAAATAAATAACGATAAATTGCAGCAAGGTATTTTTTGGGTTTTTGGATTAATAGAACAAAAAATAAAAGCGAATAAAAATAGATCTCTAAGGCAAATATGATAAAGAAGAGACCCGGGGGCCATAGATTTCACTAGTGGCTTCTCTCGAGAAAAATAGCATACGGCGGGTAAACAAATTACTGTAGGGAAATTGATAGAACTTCAAATAATTATGGCGATATCCAGGCAATGATCATTATATAGGCATCACGTCCAAGATTAGTAGACCGACTCCTGCCTGCATCTACTACTATTACTCCACACATCGACCGCTACCCAGCATGCATCTAGTGTATTAAGTTCATGGAGAAACGGAGTAATGCAATAAGAACGATGACATGATGTAGACAAGATCTATTCATGTAGGAATAGACCCCATCTTGTTATCCTTAATAGCAATGATACATACATGTTATTTCCCCTTCTGTCTCTGGCATTGAGCACCGTAAGATCGAACCCATCACAAAGCACCTCTTCCCATGGCAAGAAAAATCGATCTAGTCGGCCTAACTAAACCAAAGATTCGAAGAAGAAATATGAGGCTATAAGTAATCATGCATATAAGAGATCAAAAGACTCAAATAATTTTCATGGATAAAAAATATAGATCTGATCAAAAACTCAAAGTTCATCGGATCCCAATAAACACACTGCAAAAAGAGTGAAATCAAATAGATCTCCAAGAGACCATTGTATTGAGAATCAAAAGAGAGAGAGGAATCCATCTAGCTACTAACTACGGACCCATAGGTCTACAATGAACTACTCACGCATCATCGGAGAGGCACCAATGAGGATGATGAACCCCTCCGTGATGGTGTCTAGATTGGATCTGTGGTTTCTGGAACTTGCGGCGGCTTGAATTGTGTTTTGTCGACTCCCCTAGGTTTTTTGGATTTTTGGGGTATTTATAGAGCAAAGAGGCGGTGCAGGAGGTGGCTGAGGTGGGCACAACCCACCAGGGCGTGCCTGGGCCCCCAGGCGCGCTCAGGTGGGTTGTGCTCCCCTCGGAGCCCCCCTCTGATACTTCCTTGGCCCATCGTGTGTCTTCTGGTCCAAAAAAAATCTCCAAAAAGTTTCGCTGCATTTGGACTCCGTTTGGTATTGATTTTCTGCGAAGTAAAAAAACAAGCAAAAAACAGCAACTGGCACTGGGCACTATGTCAATAGGTTAGTCCAAAAAAATGATATAAAGTTGCTATAAAATGATTGTAAAACATCCAAGAATGATAATATAACAACTTGGAACAATAAAAAATTATAGATACGTTGGAGACGTATCAGGTGCAAAATCAAAGTTGTTCCATTGTGTATTCAAACATCAACACCTCTCCATACATATGTTTGGGCCACGCGCAGGCAGTGGTTGTCTTCGGGGACTAGCTACTTGCATGATTATTGGCGAGCTAGCCCATCTCTGGGGTCGCATGGACGGCCATCACTTTGACCAACAATAAGAGAGAGGTTGTACGACCAAGGTGGATTATTCTTGGTCCGTTTTACGATACATCTTGGTGAGATGCCCTCTCCGGCCCGCCGACTGAAAGTGTGTGTGGGCGCGAGCGTGTGTGTGTGTGTGTGTGTGTGTGTGATGGGGGGGCTGCTACTTCGCACTTTGCTAGGTGAACCTCCATGGGGAGGGGAGGCATGCGTTCATAGCTTAGGATTCCCCTCCTGCCGACACGAGGGGGGCAAGCAATACCGTGCGCTTTGCGAGATAGGTGCCACATCGAAGTTGCATTTGGTATTTGAACATCAAACCACCCTTTTCATACATATATTTGGTCCACATGCAAGCGTGTTCGTGTTCTGACCCTTTCCCGCGTCATTTTCGCCAAATTTATGAACATTAGACAAGTCGGATGACGCAACAGACACGGTTCACTCACACTAACCGTGTGCCACGCCGGTGCCCCTGTCACGCACATCCGCACACTACATTGGGCTCCACGAGGCTTCCCCTCTCAAAAATATCTACCCGCCTGCAGGTTTTTTCTGTTTGATAACACACGGTTATTATGTTTCGACCGTGTGTGATGTTTGTTGTTCCCGCTCCCGCCTGCATCCCTCGAAAATATCTGCCCGCCTCGAGGGTTTTTCTGTTTCATAACACAGGGTTGTTATTTCCGGACCGTGTGCGATGCACCATCATCCAAATTTTCAATAGCCCCGGCATTTCACTCCCGCGTAGTAAAATTTTCAGTAGCCGCGTCATTTCCTCAAACACACCCCCTCCACACACACACACACACACCAAAACCTCCTCGGGCGCACGCACACACACACCGCCCCCCCACCACCCCACCTACAAAACCCCTCCCTCGCTCGAAACCCTAGCAAGGTCGCCGCCGCCGCCGCAAGGCCTCCATTGTCAACATCTGCCGGTTTGCCCGTGCAGCTTACCCACCGATCTCCATACACAGGCCGCCCTAAGTTTCTTAGATGACGCCTGCCAAAAGCCCCCTTTCCCACAGATCCCCATCCCCATCCCCCACTCCAGAGCATCGCAGCCTAAGCCCGGCTATGCTTCCCGTGGAGCTCAAGGAGCGACTGGCCCAAAAGAGGTGTATCGCGGTCTCTTCGCCCGACGTCGCCGAGGTGGCCGCCGAGGAAGCTGACGACCATTACTGGCCGCAGGCACTCAATCAGCAGGCTAGAGTATGCGGGTATGTCGCGGACGCCGGCTATGACATCGAGGTCGTCGACAGCGATGGCCTGACGCGGGCTATGTCACAGGTTAAGTGGCCCACCCCAACCCCTCGGGTTCAACCGCCGTCGATCTCATCCATGGCCCCGCCGTTGATCTCCTCTGGCTCGCTGTTAAGAATTTGCCATCCTACATCGCCATCGAGCCCCTTTTGTCATTTCTGAAGGACACGTTCTGTGACGCTGGCTTGGGATCCATAGGTTCCAAGTCAGACCTCATTGACGGCGACCACGAGGAGGGCACCCTCTTCGGCTCTTCCAAGGGGAAAGAGCGCATCTGCTCTTCCAAGGGGAAAGATCCCGTCTTCGACATCAGGGAGGGCACCCTATAGCCGTGCTCTTCCAAGGGGAAGGAGCCCATCTGCGACAACATGGAGCGCATCCAGGGTCCGTGCTCTTCCCACGGGAACGAGCCCATCTGTGACAAGTGAGGAAACCCATGATTTGTTTTGCCGTGCCTCTTCATAGGGGGAACCCATGATTTGTTTTGTCGAGTCCTGTCGTGGATTTGTCACGGAAGATGTCCTCGTGAAAAGGACTTAGTCGTGAGGCCAATGCATCTATGTGGTAGCTTGAGAGGGGTTGAGCGGGACAAGAGACGCGAGGTTTTACCCAGGTTCGGCCCCTCACGGTGGAGGTAAAAGCCTACATCCTGCTTCATTGATATTGATGATGATGATCACGATTACAAGGGTGCTCTATCTCGAGAGCTATAGACTTGTTTGTCTAACCCTAACTTGTCCAACTCGTGAAACTTGTCCCTCTTGGGGTGCCCTGTCCCTCCTTATATAAGTTGGAGGGGCGGGTTACATGTGGAGTCCTAGTAGGACTAGTCTATCTTCTATTACAAGCTGGATACAAGTCTGTGTCTTGCTTCCTTTGTAAGGGAATATTCCTTATGCTTTCCTCTTAAGCCAGCCCACCATAACATAAGTCGGCCTTCCCATGAACCGCCTTCTGGGCCGTTGGGTCTTGTCGATCGTCTGACCTACCCGCCGGGTTACTATTGAGTCTCCGAGGTTCGGGCGGGTCTCCAGTGAGTCGCCAAGTATCAACCGGGTCTCTGGTGAGTCGCCAAGTCCGGCCGGGTCATATTTCTGGCCGGGTCATACCGCGGGGTATATCCCCGACATTAGCCCCCAGTTTAATTTGGATTTATCCATGTTAAACTGATCCTGCAAAATAAACACAAGAACAAATTTGACAGGTTGGGCTCCGGGTTAAAGTTTTTTCTGAACCGGCACCTGATCATCCCTAAGTCCTTGTCATTTCCTTCTTGATACATGTCCATGACCTCATAGCAAATCTCCTTTAGCAGATATGTTTAAATTTTGCCAATGCAAAAAATCCAGATACTTCTTCTGAACAATCCGGGTCAACAGGCCAGTCATCTGATTTCCAGCCGGCTTGAAGATGTAGATCTTGCCAGTTTATAATCACCAAAACTGTCGGGTTATAAAAGCTGATAAAACCGGGTCATGATTGTTGCTGACGCCGGGTCAATCTTATGGAGACTTGGTGCTTGCTTATATAAGTATAGTTTCCAATCGTTGAGTCGGCTCTCCAAGCCTTTCTATGAATAGCTTGGAAGAAATAAACTTTGCAAATTCCTCCAATAAGAATATGATACCTGGTTTGCTCAAAACTAAGAATTTGATGGTGTATCTCCCTTATATCCATATTACCTGTAGCCCCCAAGTCTTGAGTAGAACAAAGTGATAACTTAAGACTTGCTTCAATGTTAATGCTGCAACTTTGGAGAAATCCAGTTGGTTCATCTAAGCCACCAGTCATAAACTGAATATTTTGCACCTCACATGTGTAGCCCCCAAGTGCCGGGTCATTATGCAATAATGAGCAGGGACTTTGTAGATATGATCATGCAGATTTGAGCAGCAATGTGTAGCCCCCAAGGGCTAGCTCAGTAAGATAATACTGAGATGGGACTTTATGTGTACTTCAAAAAATAACACCAAATGATGTAGCTCCCAAGTTTCGGGTTACCTTTGACAGGAGCAATCAGTAGCCCCCAAGGGCCGGCTCATTACGATGTGATGAGTCGGGTCTTCAATAAGGTGAGTTAAAAATAACCTTGCATTAGCCCCCAAGTGTCATGGTGCATGCTTGCAGCGACATGGGACTTGCATACTTAAAGTAATCTCAATTTGAATAATGTAGCCCCCAAGTGCCGGGTCGTATGCCTGCAGCAACTCGGGACTATTCCTTCCATTGTAGAATAAATCATATCCATTGATAAAGAAATAATAGCCATTGCGCTGAAGCGACTTTGAAAACCTCAATCATAATACTGGTTATTGATAACCATAATAAAAATCCAGCCATGTTGGCTATTAAAGTTTTGAATAATATAATCCAGTATGAAAACCTCAATCATTCAATACCATAATGAAAATCCAGCCCAGTCTGGCTATTAAAGATTTGAATACCTTATCTGTTGATAAGTAAATCCGGAGTTAAATATCCGGCGGCTCTGGACCGATGGCAACTTAATGCGCATCCATTGTACTCCAGGATGCAACCCGGCGGCTTATAACCTTTGCAAAAAATCAGGAATTGATAACCCCATCCATGGCGGCTCATAGTCATGTCCAGTTTTTGAAAAGACCACTTTGGCGGCTCATAGCCTCAATATACTCAATATTGAGCAATATAACCCGGTGCTGGATAAACCGGCAACATCTTCAGATGGCCAGATAATGGGTTTAAACGCAATGATTCATATGAGCCATAGCAGTATTTTTACTTATGTGTAAAACTCTGCATGCCCTACACAAAGTTTAAACGAAATATGCCCTGACGACTTAACGTCAAAAGCCAGGGCGGGTAACAACCCAAACATAAAAGCCTTATGCAATTACTGAAAAGACTAAGCAAGGCCATTCAAGCCTAAACATACTGGCGACTTAAAGTCAAAAGCCAGGGCGGGTTATCAAACCTCGCATATTTATATAACCAGGAAAACATACCTGTAGAACTGGCTCATACTGCCGGCTTGTATTGCCATATCCAGTGAGGGTGACAACCCAAAGATGTATAAGCGCATGATTCTAAGGGCGCAATCCAAAATATACTGGCAACTTAACGTCCAAAGCCAGGGTGCCATCCAAAAATATGCTGGCGACTTAATGTCCAAAGCCAGGGTGCAATCCAAAGATTTTATAGCGCATAATTCCAATGGCGTAATCCAAAATATACTGGCGACTTAACGTCCAAAACCAGGGTGCCATCCAAAAATATGCTGGCGACTTAACATCTGCTATCAGGGCGGGTTATCAAACCCAAAGATACTCAATGATGAGTCAGATAATCCAGGCTACATGGCTTGTGAAATCGGTTCATACTGCCGGCTTACAGCGCCATATGCAGTAAGGGTAACAGCCCAAAAGACTTAGAGCACAGAACTCCAAGTGCACAATCAAGGCATACTGGCGACTTATCGTCCAAAGCCAGGCCGGGTTATCAAAACTCCGGATATACTCAAATATGAGTCATAAGGATTAAGGCGACATGGCCTGAATCAATTTTAAACCACATACCAATATGGTACAAAAATATGAACCTAATCAATGTTCAAAACAAATAGCAAATCAGGTAAAAACAAGGCCTTCATAGGCTGCCATGCCTCAACATCAAGTGATGTTCAAGGGCCGCACAGCCACTGAGTTAATCCTTTATTCAAACCTGTAAGCCGGGCCTCACATGACCAATCGCCGTTTTAACTTTGACAAGTTCAGGGTCTTTATAAGATTGACTATCAAGAGTACGGCGAGTCATTCCAGGATTACCTGGTCGGAGTGGCAAGCATACAAAGGCAGGATAACCCGGATTTTTGGTGAATACACCTGGCGTCCAAGCCAATTACAAGGGTCAACAAAGCTCTGTTCATTTAACAAGGAGCCCCCAAGTAATATTCCGATCCAGGCATACAAGCCGGACCAATAGGGTAGTCATAGCTATGCTCAATGAGCAGGAAGCCCCCCAAGTATTTTGCAATCAAGGCGTACAAGCCGGATCAAAAGGGTAATCATAGCTATGCTCAATGAGTAGGAAGCCCCCATGTTATTTGCAACAAGGCGTGTAAGCCGGATTAATAGGGTAGTCATAGCTATGCTCAATGAGCAGGAAGCCCCCATGTTATTTGTAACAAGGCGTGTAAGCCGGATCAATAGGGTAGTCATAGCTATGCTCAATGAGCAGGAAGCCCCCATGTTATTTGTAACAAGGCGTGTAAGCCGGATCAATAGGGTAGTCATAGATATGCTCAATGAGCAGGAAGCCCCCAAGTAACCCATAATATGATAGGCCAATAAGGCAGGATACCCATGTTTGAACCGCGCATCATGGCAGCAAGTTCTCTTTGGTAACCTTTAATTTTTCTGAGAACTCAAACTTTGCGAGAGATAAATTCTTTTTGAGCCGGGATTTTAAACCGGATATTGAGAACTTCAGAGTTTTGTGGGAGACAGATTTCCCTTGAGCCGGATTTTAAACCGGAATCATTCATTTTAAGCCGGAAACTTTCTGACGGCCTTTAAATTTCACCAATAGGGCAGTAGCCTCCGGGGCCGGGTTATTTTTCCCTCCAATGACCCGGAGTTCTTGATTCACTGAACCCGGCCAATTCTGCCGAGTCATGTCATTGTAGCCCCCGAGTCTTAAGACGACTCGAGGAGTTGTCTTGAGATTCTTCATACTTGACCGTGATATAAACCGGTATGTAGTTGAACAGCGGAACGCTGTAATATGTTGAAGATCGGCGGGTTATAAAGGACCCCGTATGATTTGTATCAGTAATCCGGCCAGTGGTTCATCCCAGCCGGCTGTTGAGGTTAAGCAAACCGCAGTGGCGGCAACTTGTACGCCTATCCATTGAGCCATCCTGTGGAGGCAGAGGCTAATAATATATCATGACTTGCTTCTGAGTTGTTGGAACAGACCGGGCCGCAGGGCAGCGACTTGCACACACATTTGTTGAACAATGCGGTACAGTCGGATACTGGCGCATGACAATATTGACGCGAGCTTTATATCCATGGCATGACCATTGCTCTTGCAGTGAACAATCATCCTGCATCAAAAAACATCGCAAGCCAGAGTAATTGTTCTTTAAAGAAATAAAAAAGACATATCAATAAAAATTGACCGGACAGAATTCACCTGATTTCCCGAAAGCTATGGTAGGGACCAGTGAGCAGGGGCGGCTCAACAAAGCTGACCGGCGACTCAATACAGCCCCGGCGGCTCAGGCAAAAACCGGCGACTCAATATAGCCTCGGCGGCTCAGGTAAAACCGGTGACTCGGCCGCCAGGGGCGGCTCAACACGCGTCCGCGGGGTCGGCGGCTCACCGCAGAAGACCAGCGATTCAAATCGCAACCTTAATTTTCTTGAAAATCTCTCAGAATATGAATCTGGACCAATGAACTCAAAGCCGATGTTGACCCTTTCGAACCGGCTCTTCTTCATCCGAAAATTGTGAACTTCTCGATCCCTGTGAGAGATCCCTCCAAGAACTCAACACCACCGTGCGTGGGCCCCACGGTGGGCGCCAACTGTCGTGGATTTGTCACGGCATATGTCCTCGTGAAAAGGACTTAGTCGTGAGGCCAACGCATCTATGTGGTAGCTTGAGAGGGGTTGAGCGGGACGAGAGACGCGAGGTTTTACCCAGGTTCGGCTTCTCACGATGGAGGTAAAAGCCTACATCCTGCTTTATTGATATTGATGATGATGATCACGATTACAAGGGTGCTCTATCTCGAGAGCTATAGACTTGTCTGTCTAACCCTAACTTGTCCAACTCGTGAAACTTGTCCCTCTTGGGGTGCCCTGTCCCTCCTTATATAAGTTGGAGGGGCGGGTTACATGTGGAGTCCTAGTAGGACTAGTCTATCTTCTATTACAAGCCGGATACAAGTCCGTGTCTTGCTTCCTTTGTAAGGGAATATTCCTTATGCTTTCCTCTTAAGCCGGCCCACCATAACATAAGCCGGCCTTCCCACGAACCGCCTTCTGGGCCGTTGGGTCTTGTCGATCGTCTGACCCGCCCGCCGGGTTACTAATGAGTCACCGAGGTTCGGGCGGGTCTCTAGTGAGTCGCCAAGTATCAACCGGGTCTCCGGTGAGTCGCCAAGTCCAGCCGGGTCATACCGCGGGGTATATCCCCGACAAGTCCCTTTTCTAGTGTAGTGAGAATATGTCCAGTTTTAATTTTTATATTTGGTTGTTTGCAGTATGCCTTGTTTATTTCAGTTGTTCACAATGTGATGCTCTATATGTGCAACTATTTACTGTGCAGTACATTTTCATCAATCCAGTTTTAAACATACCGATAGAAATGCATATATTTGCTTGCTGTTAAGCCTGTTATAGCTAGCATATGCCTCTTTTAAAGTTTTTTGATTGTTCGATTGTTTGTAGTTAGCATATGTCCAGTTTCAAATGCTATCTTTGGTTGTTTGTAGTATGCCTTATTTATTCCAGTTATTCACAGCGTGATATTCTATATGTGCAAGTATGAACTGTGTAGTTCAATTTCATCAATACTAGTTTCAACAATACAACTATGAATGACTATATTTGGTTGCTGCATCTTGTAGTTAACACGCCTTTTCATTTTTATTTAACAATAATCAGCGTATTTAGACCAGCACAATACCAATTTGAATGACTATGTTTTCTTATTGTTAAATGTTATGCCTGTTGCAGTTAACACACATTTTCACTTGTTTTGCTTTACTAGCGTGCTTAAACCTGCACACTGAAGTTATCTTTTGGAGATTATTTTCTCTTCCATGGATATATTTGGTTGATGTTTAGCCAGTTGTGCTTAACATGCCTCTCGATGTTCTTACATAGGACAATTTTGGGAACGACTATTGTTTTCCATCGAGATTAGTTTCATCCCATGGCTTATATATACTCACTGTTCAGGATATTGGTAGCTGGTACCATATAGGCCGGTGGCTGATAAGGGACTAATCGGTGAATCGGACTTTTAACTGAATATATCTGTAACCCATTTATCATTAGGTTAACTAGGGCCATATGTAATATATCTGAGGCTACATAGCAACATGCACTGTACTTAATGTCTAAATATGCAATCCTAGACTATATAGCAACAAGGAAGAGTGTTACCTTAATGTTCTGATGATGTCTAGATATACGTAGAAGAGCAGCATGCAGCAGCAACAACAACAACAATACATCCCTGTTTGGATACTCAACTTAGCTAGAGGTTAGAGTTAGTTTCTAGCTCATGACTAACCCTGAACTAACTCTAGCCAAAGAGGTGTTTGGATGACAGGGTTAGATTGACAATAAATGCACTAGGAGAACTAGCTCCAATTAGCACCTCTTGGGTGGGATAGTTTTTTTTTTGGATGGGTTAGATGCAACTAGCTTAAATTGGCCCTCATGTTTGGATATACTTTAGGGCTATTTGAGCCTAAACTAGCTCAAACTAACTCTAAACCATGGATACAGCAGCAGTTAATCAACCGATAATTTGTAAAAAAGCAATAAACTCCCTCCGGCCCATAATATAAGATGTTATAAGATATTATAAAAGATTGTTGTACTACATCATTGTGTAATTGATGTTTAGCTTCCAATATTAACTTGGTGATTTTAGGTACATATGTCATTGGTAAAGATCCGCGCTTCGACCCTTTCTGCGTATGGGGCAATGAGATATCGATGAATCAGCATCAAGTGAGAAAGCTGATAAAGATTGTTAGTAAAATGGGTCAAAAGATGGCAATTAAACTATTTGTTTACACTTTATCCAAGACAACAACGAACTTCAGGATGGTAAGTAAGAACTCTGCAGTCTTCTTTTTACTGCCCATAATGAGTTGTGTTAGATCACAATGTCTCAATCTTTTTCCTTTGCAGTGGTTCCCAAAGCAGTTTACTCAAGATTACCTCTCAAACTACATGATTGGTGGGCATGCAAAGGTTAAAGTATTTCTACCAGAACACGATGATTATCTAGATGTTTTCATGAAGACCGTGAAGGATATGCGGTCGGCCATCACAAGGGGTTGGACTAGAGTCATGCGTGCCTTCTGCATGGAGGAGGGCACAATATGGGCATTCTGCTTCACCTTGTTCAGCAACCAGAATGTATTTCGCCTCTTTCTTTACCGTCTTTAATAGTACAAGTATACAACTGTGGTTCATCATTCTATATTTGATGCTTATGTAATTCTTGAACATATGTACCTATGAATCGAATAATGCATTGGTTGTTTGAACCTGATGGATATGAATAAAGCTATAGCATACTTTCAAATTCAAATCCGGTACAATTTGAAATAGCAGCAATTAAATTACAGTGAAATTACGCTCTGCAGGTCCTTACGGCGCACACGGTCGGTAAAACCCAAACGTTTGTGATATACACCATAATCCGACACGGTTCACAGAGAGGAAACGTGTGCAAGCATGCACACAGTTGCCATTTGCAAAGCGTGTGCGACGTCAGACAATATCACAAATGGTGCGGGCAAACTAGATGTTTGTGATAGTTGCCTTATCATACACAATTTGCAACCATGAACTGTTTCTGATGTGGTACGCATCATAAACGTTGCACCATAGAATAGCGTGTGTGATAGTTGTCATGTACGACGATGTTACGACGGTCCGACGTTTCGTAATCCTATCCGACACTCGTACGACAATTAGCTAATCTTCTTAATTAGTTATCGCATACGGTTCGGAAAAAGTAAATGTGTGTGATTGTCTGCTTATCGTACATGTTCTATAATCGTGAACCGTTTGTGATGGGCCGCGCATCGTAAACGTAGCACCACAGAATACCGACTGCGATGGCAATGCGAGCACAAACGAGTTGCAAGGATGGAGCCCCTATCCCCGATGGTTTTGGGGTCCTGTGGGAAGACCCCCCCCCCTATCGTAGTCACTCTCTTGGCGACGGTTTCAAATGCCGTCGCGGAAAGGGGTTAAAAACCGTTTGTATAGCACCTCGCTGTACCAGTGATATCGTTAACGAACGCTAAGCGTGCGGACCCTACGGGTTCGAGAATGATGTAGACATGACCGAGACACCTCTCCGGTCAATAACCAATAGCCGGACCAGGATGCCCTTATTGGTTCCTACATATTCTACGAAGATCTTTATCGGTCGAACCTTTATGACAACATACGTAATTCTCTTTGTCTGTCGGTATGTTACTTGCCCGAGATTCGATCGTCGGTATCTTCATACCTAGTTCAATCTCGTTACCGGCAAGTCTCTTTACTCGTTCCGTAATACATCATCTCATAACTAACTCCTTAGTCACTTTGCTTGCAAGCTTCTTGTGATGTGTATTACCGAGAGGGCCCAGAGATACCTCTTCGATACACGGAGTGACAAATCCTAATCTCGATCCATGCCAACTCAACAGACACCTTCGGAGATACCTATAGAGCATCTTTATGATCACCCAGTTACGTTGTGACGTTTGATAGCACACAAGGTATTCCTCCTGTATCCGGGAGTTGCATGATCTCATGATCGAAGGAATATGTATTTGACATTAAGAAAGCAGTAGCAATAAACTGAACGATCATATGCTAAGCTAATGGACGGGTCTTGTCCATCACATCATTCTCCTAATGATGTGATCCCGTTATCAAGTGACAACACATGTCCATGGTTAGGAAACCTTAACCATCTTTGATCAACGAGCTAATCTAGTAGAGGCTCACTAGGGACACGGTATTTGTTTATGTATCCACACATGTATTTAAGTTTCCGATCAATACAATTCTAGCATGAATAATAAACCTTTATCATGAATAAGGAAATATAATAATAACAACTTTATTATTGCCTCTAGGGCATATTTCCATCAATGTGTCCGTCGTGATCTGTCCATATCTCTATTTGTAGTTGATGTTACATGCATGTGCCATACTGTTGTGCATGTTTCTTTGTTTATTCATCTACTATGCTAGGTTGTTGCATGCTAATTACTGTTTGAGTCATGAATTGTCTATTAGACTTAATCACGAATTTGCCTAATATTCCAACAATTGTACTTGCTAGTTTAATTGTTTTCAGCCTTTAGAGAAAAACCAATCAAGTTCAAAATATCTACAAGCCATGAAAACTAGTAGTAAATTTTCCTTGGTCAATATTCATGATTAATTCTGCCGCTTTATTGCTTAACCGAAGCATGAAACGTACATTGTTGGTCCGACACCCACGGTTCAAATAACTAATCCGTTTGTGATATTGGTTGCCAATTATTAATAATCTCCCATTTGTAAGAAGATTATATCAAAACTTGTCTCAAATTTGACAAAAAAATACAATATCATAGTCTATTGGTGTCCATATGACACCACGATAAGTTTCATGAATTTCAACTAAATTTTGGATTTACTGGATTTCAAAAATCAAGATTGTCAATGTTTTTAAATTTCTTGCAAGGGGAAACATGCACCCAGGGACACACATATGATTTTGCAATCCATTTTGGTGCACATGTAGCTCAAATTTGATTTTTGCACATTAAATCCCTAGGAAATCAATCAATGTATAAAAATTGTCGAATGATTTCTGATTTATTTTAAATTTTAACATGACACTCCTTTGGTCACATGTTCACTGTAGAAAAAGTTTGACATGCCTCGAAGTGGCGGTGTCGGTGCGGTGTGTGTGGGGGGGGGGGGGCGGCAGTACACTACGAGTCATGAGCCTCCGTGTCGGATTGACCGTTTTGTGAGGCAGGTGCCACATCAAAGTCGTGAATTGGTTATTTAAAACATTACACAACCCTTTCATACATACATGTTCGAGCCACATGCATGCACTGGTGGTCCTCGGACACTCCCTCGTGAGGTTATCAGCGATGTGCTCATTCGTTAGCCCGCGGAGGTTATCAGTTTTCACCGACAGCGGGAGGCATTTGACCAAAGGTGGATTCATCTTGGCCTGTGTTACGGTGTGGATCATAGTGAGATTCCATATCAGAGTTCGGGCACGCACGTACACATGAGTCCCTTCCACCGGCTCGAAGTGAGGGGGACTACGCGTCATGAACCTCTGTGTAATGTGTTTCCTGTTTACGAAGCATGTGCCACATCAAAGTTGTGCATTGGGTATCCAAACATCACACAACACCTCTTTGGGCCACATGCACGCGGTGGTTGTCCTAGGACACTCACTCGCGTGTGACGCTCTCTGTGGGCCTGTGAGGTCGTCATCCATCACTTTGAACGAGAGAGAGGTTAATGTGACCAACCAGGATGATTCTTTTTTAGTTTGTGTTATGTACGTAGGAGTATATAGTACGCGTCAAAGAGGGGAGCAACATATAGTATGCATCATGAACCTCGCTCCTTGTGGAGACTTTTTAGTTTTCGAGGCATGTGCCACATCAATGTTGTGCATTGGGTATTCAAACATCACACAACACCTCTTTGGGCCACATGCGGTTGGTGGTTGCCCTATAGGACACTCACTTGCGTGAGACACTTCCATCCGTGGGCCCGCAAGGTCGTCCTCCATCACTTTGACCCAAGAAGAGAGGTTAATTTGACCATGATGGAGGCTTATTTTTGGTTTGTGTTATGGTAGGAGTATATATAGTACGCGTCGAAGAGGGGAGGGGCGCCGGCATGCACATACTATGCGTCATGAACCTCGCTCTGTGTGAGGACCTTTCCGAGGCGGGTGCCACATCAAAGTTGTGCATTGGGTATTCAAACATCACACAAACACCTCCTATAGGACACTCACTCGAATGCGACGCTTCCCTCTCTGGGCCCGCGAGGTCGTCGTCGATCATTTTGACCAAACGAGAGAGGTTAGTTTGACGAACAAGGAGGATTATTTTCGGGTTGCTTTACCATAGGAGTATATAGTACGCGTCAAAGAGGGGGGATGGGACCAGCATATATACTACGCGTCATGAACCTCACTCCGTGTGGGGACTTTACGGATTCCGAGGCAGATGCCACATCAAAGTTGTGCTTTAGGTATTCAAACATCACAACCACACACATATGTTTGGCCCACATGCTAGCGATGTCGGTTGTCCTCTGGCACTCACTCACGCGGTTATCGGCGATGCTTCCATCTGCGAGCCCGCTTGGTCCATCACTTTGACCGACAGCGAGAGAGGTTAATTTGACTTAGGAGGGGATTAATTTTTGTTTTTCTTACGATAATAGGTCATGTTGTGAGATTACGTAATATACTTTGAGCGCATGTGTACGCATGAATCTCTCCCGCCAGATCAAAGTGGTGTGGGGGGGGGGGGGGGACGAGCACACACGACACGTCATGAACCTCCCTCTGTGTGGGGACTGTGCGATTTTCAACGCATGTGCCACATCAATAATGTTGTTCATTGGGTATTCAAACACATATATGCATGCATCACGCATCTCCATACATATGTTTGGGACACATGCATGCAGTGGTTGTCTTCGGACACTCTCCCTCGCTTGGTTATCGGCGGCAAGCCTCGGGGGCCCGCGTGGACGTCCATCATTTCGACCGACAACGAGAGCTTACCAGGGTGGATTCTTCTTCTTTGGTTCGTGTTACCGTATAGTAGGTCGATCATGGTGATTCCAGACCTAAGTTTAAGCGCATGTGTATGCATGAATCCCTCTCACCAGCTCGAAGTGGGGTGACATACGTACATATATACTACGCATCATGAACCCTCACTCAGTGTGAGGACTTTTCGGTTCCAAAGCACGGTGCCATATCAAAGTTGTGCATTGGGTATTCAAACACCATACAACACTTCCATACATATGTTTGGGCCACATGCACACAGTGGTTTTGTCTTCGGGTACTCCCTCGCGTGGTTATCGGCAACAAGCTAGCCCATTTGTGGGGCCGCGTGGACGTCCATCACTTTGACCAACAACAAGGTTATACGACCAAGGTGGATTCTTCTTGGTACGTGTTACAGTACATCTTCGTGAGATGCCCTCTCCCATCGACTCAAAGTGTGTGTGTGGGGGTGGGGGCACTAGTTTGCACTTCCTGGAACCTCCGTGGGGTCGGGGATGTCCGGTTAATTTGCGAGGCACATGTGCCACATCAAAATTGCGAATTAGGTATTTAAATATCACACCACATCCTTTTCATACACATGGTTGGGCCACCCGCAGGTGGTTCGTATGTGGGCTTACCCATCTTACGCCACAAGCACACATTTGTGGGCCCGCACACGGTCCACCTTTGGCCGGAAGCGATAGGGGGATTTGACCATGATGGACTCCTATAGGTTTTGTGTTACGGTAGAGTGAGATGTCAGACCTGGCTATTTGGGGGCATGCGTTTATAGCTAGGATTCCCCTACCGCCGACATGAAGTGGGGGTGGGGGGCGGCGGACTAGCAATAATGTGCGCTTTGTGCGATAGGTGCCACACCAAAGTTGTGCATAGGGTATTTGAACATCAAACCATCCTTTTCATACATATGTTTGGTCCACATGCAAGTGTGTTCGTGTTCTGACCCTTTCCCGCATTTTTTGCCAAATTTATAAACAACAGACGTGTTAGATGCAACAACCGTCTGCGATTGGGGGCGCAACAGACACGGTTCCCTCAGACTACCTGTGTGCCACTCCAGTGCCCCTGTCACACACATCAGCACAGTAGATTGGGCTTCACAAGGCTTCCCTCCCAATCTAAAAAATATCTACCCGCCTGGAGGGTTTTTCTGTTTGATAACACATGATTACTATGTTTCGACCGTGTGCGATGTTTGCTGCTCCCGCTCTCGAAAATATCTACCCGCCTGGAGGATTTTTTCTGTTTGATAGCACACGATTATTATGTTTCGACCGTGTGGGATGTTTGTTACTCCCGCTCCCGCATGCTTCCCTTGCAATCTTGAAAATATCTACTCGCCTAGGTTTCTTTTCTGTTTGATAGCACACGATTATTATGTGTGGACCGTGTGCAATATTTGTTACTCTCGCTCTGCTTCAATCCCTTGATCCAAATTTTCAGTAGCCCCTGCATTTTACTCCCGCCTAGTAAAATTTTCAGTAGCCGCGACATTTCTTCCAACACCACCTTGGGCCCCCTCCACACACACACCCCAAAACCTCGCTCTCTCACACACACACCACCCCTCCCTCGCTCGAAACCCTAGCTAGGTTGCCGCTGCCGCTGCCACCCTGCCTCCATCGTCAACATCTGCCGGTTTGCCCGTGCAGGTTACCCACCTATCTCCATACCCTAACCGCCCTGAGTTTCTTGGATGACGCCTGCCAAACGCCCCCTTTCCCACAGATCCCCATCACCATCCCCATCGCCCACTCCAGAGCGTCGCAGCCTAAGCCTGACTACGTTTCCCGTGGAGCTTGAGGAGCGAATGGCCCAAAAGAGGTTTATCGCGGCCTCTTCGCCCGACGTCGACGAGGTGGTTGCCGAGGAAGCTGATGACGATTACTGGCCGCAAGCTCTCAATTAGTGGGCTAGAGTATACTGGATTGTTGCAGACGCCGGCTACAACATCGAGGTCGTCGATAGTGACGGCCTGACGCGGGCTATGTCATAGCTTAAGTGGCCCATCCCCAACCCCTCGGGTTCAACTGCCGTCAATCTCATCCATGGCCCCACCGCTGATCTCCTCTGGCTCGTTGTCAAGAATTTGCCATCCTACATCGCCATCGAGCCCCTTTTACCATTTCTGAAGGACATGTTCTGATACGCAGGCTCGGGATCCTCGGCTGCCAAGTCAGACCTCATCGACGGCGACCATGAGGAGGGCACTCTCTCCGGCTCTTCTAAGGGGAAAGAGTCCATCCGCAACATCAGAGAGGGCATCCTACAGCCGTCCTCTTTCAAGGGAAAGGAGCCCATCTGCGACAACATGAAGCGCACTCAGAGTCCATGCTCTTCCCATGGGAACGAGCCCATCTGTGACAAGTGGGGAAACCCATGATTTGTTTTGCCGTGCCTGTTCACAGGGGGAATCCATGATTTGTTTTGTCGAGCCCCTTTTGTAGTGAGAATATGTCCAGTTTTAATTGCTATATTTGGTTGTTTGCAGTATGCCTTGTTTATTTCAGTTATTCATAATGTGATGCTCTATATGTGCAACTATTTACTGGACGTGTGGAGGTTAGATCCTTCTGATCTACGCTACTCTTCATCGGCGGCGGTTGCTGTTCTGGTGCGTTGGTCCTATTGGGCCTTAGCACGACGACTTCCCGACTGTCTACTACAACATGTTTTGCTCGGCTCCTGCGAGGGAGGGGCGATGGCAGCGGCGCGTCTTTGGCTCGCTTTAGTGCTTGTAGTCGTCGCTAGGTGGTTTACGGATCTGGATGTAACTTTTATTATTTCTAGTGTTCGTTGTATTACCATGATTGAAGATAAATAGATCGGAAGTTTTCCCCCCAAAAAAACTTGGAAACACGTTTTACATTCATAAACTTAGTACTTCCATTATTATTTGTGTTATAAGATTCGACAAGCATATGCAAGCATATGCAACGGTTGTACCGACATAAATCTTCAATGCAGATCGAACATACAAGAACAACTACTGCGCAAAAGGTATGGATACCTCTAATGCTATTGTTAGCATCGTTGTCTCTCGGTCACTTAGAAAAGAATCGGTTCGGTCCCTTTTCCACTATAGCATTATATTGCTGCTCCAACACAAAAGTTCTTGGAAAAGAAGAAGCTATGAAGAACCATGAAGAAGAACAGGGTGAATGGTTTTTCAACGACACTTCCATTTCAGTACAGAACTTGTTGCACAGACTGTTTATGGAAATATCTGTACCCTCAGAACCGGTCCCACAGAAACATGTATATGTTGCTTACCATTTACGAACAGATTATAGATATGGCTATACGAGAGGAAATAGGATGATATACACGAAAGAGTTTCCGAATCTTGGCGCAGATCAGTGGTCGACAATCTGCGTGCCTTCACCCCCTGCGAGCCACAAATTCTCTTCCATCGCTATCGCCTCCTTTGTGTGTTCATACTGTTGCGCGTACCGGAGTAAGGCTCTCTTTGAACAAAGAGATTCTTGTAACAGATCGCATAGTTTCTTGACTCTGAGTTCCTCGGAGTTGAAGGATGATTTCTAGAGTTTGAGACATGGGATCAAAGGCCAAAACCTTGCCTTTGGACGTGGCAAAGATCACCTTGTTTCCTTGTTTGCCAACAACTCTGACATACCGTGGCTGTAGCAAATCTTGTTTCAGCAGATTTCTTCTTTCAGCAGCATGCTGTAGCAAATCGATGCGAAGCTCCAGCAACCAGTCACCATCTGCGCTGACCTTCCAGATCTCCAGCAAACTAGAATCACGTCGAAGGTCCCGCACCATACACAGCCTGCCATCAAGCTCCGTCAAGTGCGCTCCTTCCGAATCGAAGGGTGGTGACCGGACCCAGCTAAACGTCTCATCTGCGACAGAGAAAGATAGCACCGCACCTGCTGGCCTTGTGGCCAAATCATACTTTGGGTGGATGAGCCAGTGCAGAAACCCGTCCGCGAACACCGGCATCAGCTTGTACCATATACCCCCGAACAGCGCGGCGGCAGTGAACTTGCATGGCACGCCTTCAATAGAGATGGGCCTCCAGCAATCTCCCCCAAGGGTGTACACCTCGCACTTGACCCTCGTATATCTTTCCTCGGGTTGGTCGCCGGGAAACAGCCGCACAACCTTGCACTCCTTGGTCTTGGCGTCGAACCCTAGGCCGGCGGTTGTTGGCTTAACGAGCATGTCTTCGCAAGGCGGCAGCTTGGTGACTGCTCGCGTGGCGGCGTTCAAGAGGTGGAAACCTCTTGACAGGGGGTGCTGCAGGAGGGTGAGGCCGCGGCACGGCATGGACGTGATGTTCGCGTCGTCGCCGCGCATGCCGTTGAAGGTGAGCAGCAGCATGCCGCCGCCGTCGCTGGAGCGCACCTCGGTGGAGTCGGATCTCGCAGTCGGTGAGAGGAACAACAGCTTAGCTGTCTCGGTTGCCGACCCGGCGGCCTCCTTCGCCGCGCATAACTTCTCGGAGGATACCAGCGCCGCCCAGCGGCGGCAGACGGCGCGGAAGCTGAGGGTGACTTTCACGGGCAGACGGACGAGCACCTCTGTCATCAGCTCCTCCGGCAGCATCGCCCAGCTGGTCGCCATCCTCTTGTCGTTCGCCATCCTCTTCGCTGCGAATCGTAACCAAGCGGACAAGAGGAACCCGTCGGAATATATATCTAACCTAGATAGATAGAATATTTGGGTGTCAATTGCAAAGACCCCACGGGCAATATATAGAAGTATATGGGTCCGTCTATATCACATCTAGATGTGAGATAATACCTCACATCTAAGTATGATATCAGCGCCACCTTATTTTTTATTTTTTGTCTTATTTGTTTGATTTTAATTTGTTAAAACCCAAAACTAAAAGAAACTAGTGTGTACGATCCTTCCTCGCCCAGTATGCGCACGACGCTGTTTTGAATGTATGGATGCATCTTTCATCTCATGCATCAACGGCTTGATGGCATGTCGGGCACCTATCTGCCAGAAAGTGTTGTTTGTATAGTGGAACTCAAATAAAAATCAGCTCGTCATGCGTTCGCCTATGTGGCCAGCCCTAATGCAAATCTGGTCGCTAGCTCCTCTCAAAAAAAAAATCCTGGTCACTAGCTACCCATAAAAAAACTGATCACTAACTTTTTCTGGAAAAAAAAACTGATCGCTAGTGCTAACATCTATTTGTTAGCTTTTGCGTACGATCGTTGTACAAGTACATCTCTCATCGTTAGCTTCTAGGCTACCAACGATTATAATTTTATGCGTTTTTCACTCTTATACTTTATAATTAATTTTCAGTAAGGAACAAAGTTCGGTCCAAACATATTTCAAAAAAATATGTTCAGGATTTTACATAATTTATTTCAAATTATAAAAAATGTTAATGAATACCAAAATTTCTACAATATATGATGAACAATCCTTTAATATATGATGACCATTTTCTAAATATACACTAATTTTTTGCAAATATACAGTGTACGGTGAACTTGATTATATACGATGAACTAAAAGCAAACTTTTTTATATACATTGAACTAAAAGTGGACAGGAAAAAATAAAAAATGAGAAAAACAAATAGAGAAAATGGATAAATAAGAAGAGAACAAAAAATGAACACATTTTGATTTGTTTAAAAAAATTGATAAACATGAACAAATTTAGAAAAATTAACAAATTAACAAATTTTGAAACAATTATTGAAATTTGTGAATTTATGAAAAAAGAAGAAAGAATCAGAAAAAATGAAATCAACTTTTGAAAAAAATAGAAAAATTAATAGCAGAGGAAACCAATGAAGAAAAATGATAAATAAAAAAAGAAAAAACATGAAGAAAACAAAACAAAAGAAAGACGAAAAATGTATCCTAGCTACTTGGGTCAGCTCATCTGCAGTTTGTTCACTGACGAGGGTGGACTTGCAACTAGGACAAAAAAAGATCGAACCCCTAGTGGCAAGTCGAGGGTGGACTCTCAATTGGGACTAAAAAAGGTCGGACGCTAGTTGTGAGTCGAGTTTGGACTTGCAACTCGGACAAAAAAAGGTTCGGTCCGAGTTGCGAGTCGAGGGTGGAGTTGCAACTGGGACGAGAAAAGGTCAAGCCCCAATTGCAAGTCAACGATGGACTTGCAACTGAGAGAAAAAAAGATCGGCCCCAGTTGCAAATCAAGGTTGGACTCGTAATAGGTACTAAAAAAGGTCGGGCCCCAGTTGCAAGCCGAGGGTGGACTTGCAAGTTGGACAAAAAAGGTTGACTCCTAGTTGCGAGTAGAGGGTGGACTTGCAACTCGGATAAAAAAAGATTGGCCCCCAGTTGCGAGTCGAGGGTGTACTTGCAACTCGGACAAAAAAGGTTGGACCCTAATTGCGAGTCAAAGGTGGACTTGCAACTCGGACAAAAAAGGTTGGGCCCCAGTTGCGAGTCAAGGGTGGACTTGCAACTTGGACAAAAAAAAAGTCTAGCCCCATTTGTGTCGAGAGTGGACTTACAACTAGGACAAAAATGGTTGGGCCCCCCCTTACGTATTGAGGGTGGACTTTCAACTCGAACAAAAAATGGCTGGACCCAGTTGCGAGTCAAGGGTGGGCTTGCAATTAGAATAAAAAATGTCAAAATCCAGTTGTGAGTCGAGAGTGCAAATGTAACCGGGAAAAAAGGTCGGGCCTCAGTTGCGACTCGACGGTGAACTTGCAACTCGGACAAAAAAGATCAGACTCCAGTTGCAAGGTGAGGGTGGACTTGCAATTTGGACAAAAAAAATCAGGCCCGAGTTACAAGTCGAGAGGGATATTGCAACTGGGACAAAAAAGTTCAGGCCCCAATTGCGAGTTGAAGATGGATTTGCAATTAGAAAAAAAATTAAGCCCCAGTTGCGAGTCGATGATGGACTTGCAACTAGAAAAAAAAAGCCCAGGTCCCCAGCTGCGAGTCGAGAGCAGACTTGCAACTGGCACAAAAAACGTCGGGCCTAGTTGCGAGTCGAGGGCGGACTTGCAACTGGGACAAAAAATGGTCGGATCCCAGTTGCGAGTCGAGGGCGGACTTGCAACTGGGTCAAAAAATGGCCGGGTCTCAATTGCGAGTCGAGGGTGGACTTGCAACTAGGACAAAAAATGGTCGGGTCCCAGTTTCGACTCAAGAGCGGACTTGCAACTGGGACAAAAAATGGTCGGGTCCCAATTGCGAGTCGAGGGCGGACTTACAACTGGGACAAAAAATGGTCCAGTCTCAATTGCGAGTCGAGGGTAGACTTGCAACTAGGACAAAAAATGGTCGGGTCCCAGTTGCGACTCGAGGGCGGACTTGCAACTGGGAAAAAATTTGTCGGGTCCTAGTTGCGAGTCGAGGGTGAACCTATAATTGGGAAAAAAAATGGTCAGACCCCAGTTACAAGTCGAGGGATGACAAGAGCAGAACCGATCATGCCTAGGCCAACAATAGGATACACAATAAAACAAGCAACAACAAGCGAGGCGGAAGGTAGAGCGCTTACGCGAAAATTACGAAAACTAAATCAAGCGGCGGATTTAAAAAATACTTATAAATTTTTAAAAATCATGGATTTCAAAAGACCAAAAAAAGGAAAACAAAAAAATAAAAGTAATAAAAAAATAAAGAAAAACAAAAAAAAATTATAGCAATTTTTTATCCTATGGTGGTGCACAAAAAATTAGTCAGTACATCAACGTTGTAAAAAAAGTGCATTTATATTGTACAACTATAACATTGCCCTGCTAAAAACCTTGGTATGGCTAATTATATCATTGCTGGAAAAAGGCTACAGTGAGACAAACTTCTTTCTCTTCTTAGTTAAAAAAAACATCTATCGATCTCGGGATGAGGGCACTGCTTAAAACAGTTTAGCAGAGCTTTCCACCACAACACACAAAACATCAGCTTGATCACGTATCGGAACCAAGTCTGGTTAGAACGGCCAGCAATTGGCAGGCCTTCAAATTATGACTCGGTCTCTTTGAATTCCTGTTTAAAAGCCCAACAACCAAACCGCAGCCCGTGACTTGGCACGTGGCCTAGAAAAACAAAACAGAAACAGCCCACCCACTCGCGTGGACGTGGACAGAGGCTGCCGCGTATGACAACAGGATGCGAACGAGCGCGCGAAGGAGACAATCACGTTGCGCAAACTTTAAAGACAAACAAAGATCAACGGTTCTAGATTTAGATGTGAGATAGTATATTACACCTAGATGTGAAATAGCAAACCTGTATATAGAATATACATCCTGGAGAGATGCTTGGATTTGGCTTAAACCAATTCTCTATCTATATCTTCCTTTATCTCCAAATTGAATATGTTTATGTTACCTCTTCGGTAGTCCTACTACTACGCACCTCGAAACTCCTCAACTCTGCGAGCAGCCAGCTTCTCGATCGTACAAACACCCCGAGTTAGCCGAGCGTTCTGGAACACCACTTCTTGGCTATATAGTACGTAGTCTGTGTGTTAGTAATCTTGTCCGTGTCCAATATGTATTAGTGTTAGAGTCTTACACGAGCTAGCTTTGAAAGCAATCCGTGCTAGTTGTGTGTTAGTTTGGCTGGTTCAGTCTGCTAATTACGCTAGGTTGATTAGCAGTACAACTCTACGTGCCTTAGAGCATTTCCAACAGACGCGTGGTTGCGAGGTGCGCTATATATATTTTCTTTTTGCAGCGCCGAAATGGTGTTTTAGCGCGCTGGGCTGGTGTTTCGCTTTATCAGAAGTGCAAAAACACGGCGCCCAATCCAGTGGACCCACCTGCAGCAGCCCAGATTTTGCAGCGGGCGCACCAAATAAGCAGGACGCGATGCCGTTTTCCCTAGCGCACTAAACCTACTTTGCTGCGCGCGGGATTTTAGTGTGTCTGCTGGAGCGCCAGGTCACGCGCGCGCAATATAGTCGTTTTTTCCAGCGCGCGCGTAATATATTCGTTTTTTTCTAGCACACGGCTAATCTAGAGTGTCCGTTGGAGATGCTCTTAATAGTGCAAGTTGTAATCACAGGTTACAGAGTACTAGTCCGTGTTGGTTTTTTTTTAGGGAGTCCGTGTAGGTATAGGAGGTAAGTTAGGTCGGTTGCCTGTGCACTATATATACACAGCCAGTCATGTGATTTTGTAACACCGTGTAACCCTGAGAAAAATCAAGAGAAAACAGAGAAGAAGAAGAAGATGATGATGAGGAACGTGACGTGCCTTTCGCAAAACTAGCAAAGTGGCCCGTTCGATGTGCGGGCTAGAATTTTATGAAGTTCAGTGATGAAAACATATTATATGATTAAAAAAAGGAACCAAATGTGATGACATTTACAACTATAAGACTTTTGCGAATATAGTTTTATCTTACTTATGTCTGATTTTATACATATAAATTTATGTGTTATACATTCATCATTTACCGCCTAATTATGCATATCATACTAAATTATTTTATGATCAATCGCGTTGTTCAAATTATATTTGTATCATAATCATTTTTCTGGCATTTTTATCATGTTTCTATAAGTTATATTGTTTTGCTTGAAACACATGTGTAATATTCTCATTGTTTTCGTGTAGTCATAGATAATTTTGCTAATGTTGTGCAAGATTGACATATTAAACTTTTTAGTGATTTTTTGAATTAGGTAAGCGGCCCAGGTCATGCGTATGGCCGTACTGCCACTTGATGACCTTCCATGGCCGCAAAGCTCTTTTTACCGGTTCAGGGATGTACCGGCGAACCATCCGTCGTTGACGCTTGCGTCAAGATTCGTGAGGAAGCCACGTAGGAATTTACTTCTTCGTGCGACACAACAAGGAATACGAGACGCAATACGAAACGTGGGACCGGGGCAGAAGAAATATCTTGCATCTCACCCATTCTCTCTCCTTCCCCTTTTTCTCTCCCGTGAGACGAGCCTTGACAGGCGGCGGCGCCGCTGTACCAGGCGGACGGCGAGGAGTGAGGCCGGATCACGCCGGCGGAAGACGGATCCACTGCTGTCGATGTTGGGGTGACCTGCACCGACGAGGTTCCTCGATCCCGCCCACCACAAGCCCGTCCCGCGGCATCCTTTTTGCCCGGCCGCCGTGCTCGCTGTGGGCACCACGACGGCCACCCACCACGGCGGGTCGCAGCGCACGGTCGGCGCCGGATCCGGCGACTCCAAGCACTTCCGCCACCAGCTCCCTCTGGTGAGTCATGGAGCCCAGCGCCCCTAACCTCTCTGCATCTGTTCAGTGTTAGTTTTTCTTTATTTTGCATGATATTTGTTTTTACCCAGATAAACGGCAATAATCCTCTGATGATTTGGGAGCATTGAAAGAAATCGGGGCTGCCAATGTTCTCTATTTTTTCTGATTTTTTGCTCAGCTTGGATTGTTGTTCAGTGTTAGATTTGTGAAGGTGAAATCTTGTTTTGTGAAATATGGAAGAGATTTATGGTTCATATAGAATTGATTATTTCTAGAATTCACTCAACTGAAAGTGAAATCTGGTTTTGTGTAATATGGAAGAGATTTATGGTTCATGTAGAATTGATTATTTCTGGAATTCACTGAAGTGAAAGTGAAATCTGGTTTTGTGTAATATGGAAGAGATTTATGGTTCATATAGAATTGATTATTTATGGAATTCACTGAAGTGAAAGTGAAATCTGGTTTTGTGTAATATGGAAGAGATTTCTGGTTTATACATATGAAATATGGCACCTATCTGACTTGTGACACATGCAAGAGCTATTTGGTTCAGATTTGCGAAAGAAAGTGATATTAGTCCATATTTGATTTGTGAATATGTAAACTCAAAGTGATATTGTTGAAATATGAAATATATTTTGTGAAATTCATATGTGAAACCCCATGAAATTCATATGTGTGAACCATATCTTTCTGAAATAATTGAAATGGATCAATTGAAAAACTGAAATATGTTTTTGAGAAACTGAAACCGGGGTCTTTTGAAATAACAAAAATCAGTCTCTGAAAATGATTGAAATAGGTCTTTTCAAAAAACTAAAATGGGTTACTCAAATGTGTGAAATTGATAGCGTTGACAAAGATAGAAATGACTTTTTCTGGAATTCACTCACTTTTTAAGTGAAATTACTCAACTGAAATTTGGCTTTGTGAAATATGGAACAGATTTATGGTTCATATATGTTTTTGAATATTTTGAAGTATGTGCATTGAAAGAATTGAATGTGGTTTTTGGAATTATTGAAATCATGTTCTTCAAATGATTGATTTTTTTAAGTGAGTGGAATTTGGTCTTGAAATATAGTTTCTGAAAGAACTATTTTCGAAATAATTGTGAAACTAATTTTTGTGAAACTGATGTGTTATGAAATTGAAATAACAAAGAAATGCATTTGCGAAATAATTGAAATCAATTTAAAATTTGTGAAAGAGATAGTTTCAAAGTGTGAAGCGGATTTTGTTTTCAACATGCGAAATAGATTTCTCTTCAATTTATGTGTGATATCTGAATAAAAACATGTGTGATATATGAAATAGTTAAAGTGTTCTAAAATATGTGTGATATATGAAATTAAACTGTTGTCAAATATATGAAAGCATTTTTTTTAATGTGTGAAACTACTTTTTGTGAAGCTGATGTGCTTTGAAATTGAAATAACAAATAAGTGAAATCTGTTTTTAGAATTAAATCCATTTTATGAATTTGGTGAAATTATATTTTAGAATTTACTGATATTTGTTTTTTATCCAACTAGTGAAATTAGTATTTCAAATCGGTCTTGAACTGGGTGAAAATAGTTTATTCAAGTCAGTGAAATTCGTTTTTGAAATAGTTGAAAACTATTTTTTCAAAGTTATTTTTATATACTAATTAAATATACTACTATTAAGTACTCCGTCCGTCCCAGAATAAGTGTCTCAACTTTGTACTAGCTCTAGTACAAATTTGTACTAAGCTCAAGACACTTATTTTGGGACTGAGGGAGTAGCTAATTAATATAGCTCAGGAAAAAAAACGTCGCATGCACTCATCAGTTCCGCAGGACAAGAGCGTTCTGGGGCTATCGTGGGGCACAGTCGTGAAAATAAGATCAGAACATGGTGGGGCCGCAGTGGGCCATGGCCATAAGAATACGAACGCAGCAAAACCTGAGAAAGATTGGAATACACTGCAAGTCTTGGATACCCCAACCGTACCAAAAGTAGCTGGTAGCACCCTATTGGTGAGGACCACGCCGCTAGCTCCCGGAACCGGTAGAAAAACTTATTCGCTCGTCGATCTCCTTGGTCGTCCAATGAAAACTGAGGGGTAGCATCGTCTGAGTAGCAGTTGTGCGAGGGAGGAACCAAGCTTTCCGAAATTCATGGTGCTTTTGTGGTCGGCATCCCTGGAGCCGATGAGCTAGCCTCTATATATCATGCGCGAGTGTGAGGTTCCTGGGGGCTTTGTAGTCCCCAAGCATTAACTTATATATAAATTGTACACATAGTAATAGTGCATATGTTCAAAAAGTCATTATGATATTTATGGTCTTGGTATTTATTATAAGTACCGCTATTTAGTCCTCAATAAAACTGGTGCATTCTAAGAGACGATACATTAATTCTGAGAGACTAACAACTTCTAGCCATATAATGGTTATCTGTGCTTGCATAATCTATTGCGGATCCGGGACTACATTGAAATTGTGGCTAATATATTGCATTGTAAACTCTTTTTTATTTTATCTCCTACATATTTTGACTGGTCACCTTGTCTTAACTCTTAAGGTCATGTTTTAAGCTACACAAAAATGTATAAAAATTGTGTTTTAATTTAACATGAATTGTATTATATCCTCATACCTAGAAAATCCTATTAAGCGAACCGACACGTGGTTGGATGGTTAGGAGGACAATGGTATCTCTAGCCGACCAAGGTTCAAGTCCTGGTACTCGCATTATCCTGGATTTATTTCAGGATTTTCGGC
Organism: Thinopyrum elongatum; assembly: GCA_011799875.1. NCBI lineage: Eukaryota > Viridiplantae > Streptophyta > Magnoliopsida > Poales > Poaceae > Thinopyrum > Thinopyrum elongatum. The sequence continues at coordinate 151,242,633 of CM022302.1, read as the reverse complement.
GATGTGCGTTCAGTGGGAGGAGATGTTCCCGTCGACTACAATACTCCTGTGGTGACTTCGTCAATCTCAAGAGATGATGTGCCGGCTCAGTCTCTCGGAGGTGCTCATAGAGGCAGGGTATGCGTGTGTGTTCATAGGATGAGTGTACGCGCGTATATATGAGGACCTTTGTCTATATTGTGTTCTCAAAAAAATCCTATTAAATCATTAGATAATGTTTCATTTAGGAAAGAATATCATGCCAGTCGATGCAATCCATGATTCAACACCTACTATATTTGCAGATGTAGTTATGAACATCAAGATAGGGAAAATGTATGAAACATCACATTGGTAAACGGTGATCCTACTAAATTCATAGGGGGCATAGTAACAATCTAACTATGGAATACCCTAAAAAAACTATGGAAAATCAGGTACGATCATACTTATGTAATAGCAATACAAGGGTTCAAGAATAAATATCTTTAACCTTGCGACATACTCCTATTACACTTTCTTCATCTCTTTAAGCGCCGAATAGAAATATTCTTTCTATGATTTAATGTAAAAGTAAACACATGGTTGTTCTGTCCAAATGTTACCGAAAAGATGATTAACCTATTATCAATAATAAATATTCAACATCAAGTACATATATAATATATTGAATTTTCAAAACAGTCAATTTGCGAGATGGGATTAGATGCTAACCCTAGAAGGTAGGTTAAGTAGATCATCTGATGCTACATGTTTTCTCTTTTTCTTGAAAAGGCCGCAGCGCGCGAGGAAATTCACATAAGAGACGACACATCTGTTTCTTAGTACCACACGTGTCCCCTCTTTTGTGAATTTTCTTGCAATAGAGTTCCCACCGTTTTAAGAAACAAGAAACTATTTATTACTTATATGAAAATAAGAAATAGTGGGTCCCCATTGACAATCACCTAAAAAAATTAATCAATTTTCGTGTTATACGATGCAATCTCCATTGGCAGTGCTGGATGGTATAACACTTGGTGTCCGCAGATTTTGATACGAAGACGTACTGCCACATGCCTGCTCCTCCGCGTACTCGAGTATGCATGGCTTTGACGATCTGAGACGTCAACAAACATGCTAAGTCACTTAGGTCAACTCTAACCAATTCCCTAAAAGTTAACGGAGTAAAAGGATTAATGGAGTATATATACTCCACTAAGTTTTGGCCTAACCTAATTGATCCCCTAAATTTAGCGGAGTAATTTTTTTTCATTTGCATTTCAGTTTCGGCCAGCAAAACACATTTATTTGCTTCTTTATTTCATTCAATGACATTGTAAACATAATAATTCATCAATTATTTGCTATAGAAGAGCAAGACCAAAGAAAACAAGAATCACAATTAGACATTTTAGAAGATACCCAACTTCCATAACTGCTCCCACTAGTTGGATTAATATCTTCTCGATGCCTTCATTGTTGATTCTCGATCTTGCATACTTCATTCTTCTCCTTTGATTCTAAAGAAGTAGACGTTGCTTCCTCTCTAATTTATTCTATAATCTCACATCTAGTCTCATGTTTAGCCTCAATTCTAGCAACGAGTGCACAAACATCTACTAATTTTCATGCTATCAATAGATTGATGTATTCTTCTTCCCAATACCAAAACAAGCATCCATCATGTAACACACCATGTATTAAGCTACAGTAATCACCCTGTTGATAATGCCATGTCATCAGGATCAACAATGCTTAATCATCATTAGTAGTAAATCCCTTTCAAATTCAAACTCCAATGGAAATTCAAACTAAAAGTGAAAATAAAAGTTGTACAAATCCAGAGACTAAAATTGTTCATAATATTGTAAATAATCCAGAGACCATTCTAAAATTTTAACTAATAATTAATAAATTAATTAAGAGACTCTAACATTAGCAAAACAACACTGTGTAATACCTTTTTAATTAAATAAAATCCCAAATGAAACCTTTGTGCTCAAAACCATTTTATTGCAGTGGCATATAATGCACCATGTTTGTTTGGGCCAGTCTCATATTTTACAAAAGTCCAGAAGTAGCCTAGACATTTTTGCAAAACAGAAAAGAGATGAATAAAGGAAAAGAGAAAGCAGAAAAGCTAAAATAAAATAATAATAAAAAAACAAACCCCCCCGGGCCTCGGCCCAGCAGGCAGTACATGGAAGCCAGGCCAGGCCGCCCACCCTGCTCTCCCATATCCCCCCCCCCCGAACCATAGCCCACTCCCACTCCCACCCCTCGTTCCCCCACTCCCCCCCCCCCCCGTTCTGGATCGGGGCAGCGAACCCCGATCCCTTCGCCCTCGTCGCCGAGCGCTGTCGCCGGCGCCAACCCCGTCGCCGGATCGCCTTCGCCGCCGTTGTCGTCGCCGAACGCCTCCCCGTCTCCTCCCCAACGGCGCCCTCAAGCCTCGTCGACCCCCCTGTTCATCTACATCGGGGGTGAGCCCCGTCGCCGCCTCCCTCTTCCCCCGTAGCACGCCGCGGTCCCTCCCCGCACCGCGCGTCACGCCCCGCCTCGCCACGCTGCGGCTGCTCCATCTCCTCCGCCTGCCGCAGCCCACCGCGGCCGTGCCCTCCGTCGCCTGTGCCGCGCCGCCGCTCACCGCGTCGAGGCCACCCTGGCTCCGACAGCCCGGGCCCGTTCCCGGCCGCGCCCTACCACTGTGCCGCGACGCCCATCTCCGACTCCTCCCCGCGGCGTCCGCGCCAGCCTGTGCGCTCGCCGCGCCCGCGGTGCGGCCTCCCTCGCGCGCCCGCTCCCGCTCCTCGCGCCCACCGCCGCGCCACCATGCTCGCCTCGCGCCCCTGCACCGCCTTCTCCCTGAGCCGGCCGCGCTCTGCAGCTCCTCCGCTGCCCGGCCCGCGCCCGGCGCCCTCCTCCACCTCCTGGCAGCGCCCCGCGCTCGCCGTCACCGGCCACGGCCACCGCCGAAGCCCCCTGCTGCCTTGCGCCAGATCGGGCTGCGCCCGACGCCCGCAAGCGCCCGAACCCACTAAGGCCCCAAGGGCCAATGACATGTGGGGCCCACGCCCAGTTCGTTTTAAAAATAAAGATAAAAATAAAATATATAATTAACAAATAATTAATTCATTAGTTAATTAATTAATTAAGTTAATTAACTATGATTAATTAGTCTAATTAATTAGTTAGTTTAATTAAACAGTAATTAAGTGAACTAAACCCTAATTAAACCTAACAGAGTATGACAGGTGGGACCCACTGGTCCTGACGTCATGCTGACGTCATGATGACGTCAGCATACACTGTTTTGGATAATTCAAATTTAAATAATTAAATAAATTCCAGAAATTGCTAAAATCTTTAGAAAATCATATAAAATAATCCGTAGCTCAGATGGAAAAACTTTGTACATGAAAGTTGCTCAGAACGACGAGACGAATTCGGATTCGCGGTCCGTTCGTCCGTCACGTGTCCCTATCTATCCGAACATGAAACCGTCCCCCTCCGGATCCTCTGTCCGATAATTCCAAAGACCCGGGAAATATCGTCAGATATTCTCCCGCTCCGTCTGATACGTGTAGTACTGCGTTAGACTACCCCTAGCACCGTGTATCGTATTTGTCATTCTCATGTTTGCTGTGTATTTATACTGTTTCCTCCCCCTCTTCTCTCTCGTTAGACCCCGACACCGACGTCGTCCCCGAGACCGACGCAGCTCCGGAGCCCGAAGACACCATTGACGACCTTGCCCTTGCCGCCGAGCAACCAGGCAAGCCCCCCTCCCCCCCCTTGATCATCCCGATATCGCCCATTCTATTTTCTCATGCTTGCATTAGAATTGCTGCTGCTACTGCTTTACCTATTCTGATGCATAGCCTGTTTATTGTAACCTGCTGCTAATAATTACCTGCATATCCTAAACTGCTTAGTATAGGCTGGGTAGAGACCTATCAGTGACCCCACTTATCCCGACTGCCCCGCTGGATTATCAAGAAGACCCGATCAACGGGATTGAAGACCAGACCCTGGCATCGCACATCACCCCCCTTAGATGTAACGACACTGCAGCGTTAATATCGAGTGCCGAGGGTGATACCTCGTGTGGCACTTCTGATGTTAACTCTGTAGAGTAGCTATTCGGTCGTGGTCATCGAGGGTGATTCCTCCTTCACCGCTTCCGATAACGAAGCTGTCGTGCAACACATCAAGTGTGAACCCATCGAGGGTGATTCCTCCGAGTTCACCTTGACGGATACATCGGGTGGAAATTCAATGAGGGTGATACCTCGGATTCCCCTGATGTTATAGACACACGGATACTCGGACGTTACACTATTACTTGGATAGGCGGGTCGACCCTGAGGGGTACCCGCGTGCGCCTGAGAGGCGAGTGTTGTGAAGACGGGTTGCCTGTATGGTGCCCGAGTGATGAATACGAGGCGCGGCCGGGCATTCTTAACCCTTGCAGCAAGTCCTCGAGACGGGGCAACGGGGTCACATCTTTCGTGAGTCTCTGCGCGTTACCGCAAGCCCAAGGTACTAACGATTTGGATATTTGATCCGAGCAGGCCTCTGGCCTGATAGCACTAACCATCACGTGGGCATAGTATGGGCGTTCTGCATCGTATGCATCAGCCGAAAGCTCTGTCAGACGTCTAGTTCAGCATGGCGGCACGGACAGACCGGCGCCTTCCTGTAGTGTTGGTGCCTGGCTTCACCATGTGCGCAACGACCCGGAGGGCGAGGGGCGATGGCCAAGACCCCCTTGCGCTTAGGATGTAGACCGGCGGGGACCTCTCTGCTGAGCTGTAGGTAGGGTTGCGATGTGTCGTTTGGCCGAGGCCGGGCATGACCCAGGAAAGTGTGTCCGGCCGGAGTTAATCGAGCGTGTTGGGTAAGTTGGTGCACCCCTGCAGGGAAGAAAACTTCTATCGATGGCCTGTCCTACGGTAACGGACACTCGGAGTTGTATCCTGATTGATACAATTTTAGAACTGGATACTTGGATACTATGGCTCTGGGATTGCTTCTCGCAGGGAGTCGAGAAGGGATCTCCGGACGAGGTTGATGACTGTATGGCTCTGGGATTGCTTTCTCGCAGGGAGTCGAGAAAGGATCTCTGGGTGAGGTTGAGACTTAATGATACTGCTACATTATATGGTACTGTCTACACTCTTCTAATGCTGCAAGACCTCTAAAGATGCTAGTCTTCGATAGGACTAGGCCTCCTCTCTATTCTGGCATTTCTGCAGGCCAGTCCACATATACAGCCTCCCTTTGAAAATGTTGCATATGTAGTGTAGATCCTTGCTTGCTGAGTACTTCTGAGTACTCACGGTTGCTTTGTTTTCCTTTTCTCCCCATATCAGTTTGTTGCGACCAAGATGACGGAGCCCCAGAGACAGATGCCCCGTCGATCGACTACTACTACTACCCAGAGGATGGATACTACTACGAGTTGACTGACGACCAGGAGTAGGATTGGAGGGTCCCAGGCAGGAGGCCTACGCCTTTCGATCGTAGTGTTTTATTTTACCCCGCCTTTCTAAAGGCCTTTCTGTTTCTCTTTTAATATCTGTACTCAGATATCTGATGCTTCCGCTGACGCTTGTTCGCAAGATTATGTATTCGAGCCCTCGAGGCCCCTGGCTTGTAATATAAAGCTTGTATGACTTTATTTATGTTTTAGAGTTGTGTTGTGATATCTTCCCGTGAGTCCTTAGGCTTGATCGTGTGCATTTGCGTGTATGATTAGTGCACGATTGAGCCGGGGGCGTCACAAGTTGGTATCAGAGCCGACTGCCTGAAGGAATACCCCCTGCTAGAGCTGTCGAGTTTGTCATCGACTTGAAACCAGGCACTACCCCTATTGCGAAGCGTCCTTATAAAATGCCTCCGCACCACCTTCTTGAACTTAAGGAGGAAATCGACACGTCACTTAAGAAAGGTTTCATCCACCCCTGTTCCTCTGCTTGGGGAGCACCTTCACTCTTCGTTAAGAAGAAGGATGGAACTAACCGATTGGTTCAGGATTACCGACCCATTAACCAAGCAACAATTCAGAACAAATATCCGCTTCCCAGAATCAACGATCTGTATGATCAACTTGCTGGTTCCTTAGTATTCTCTAAGCTTGATTTGAGATTGGGATACCATCAGATCCGTGTTCGCGAAGAGGATATTCCGAAGACTGCATTTGTTACTCGTTATGGCTCCTACGAGTACACTGTCATGTCATTTGGCTTAACAAATGCTCCAGCCACATTCTCCCGTCTGATGAATTACATCTTCATGGATTACCTCGACAAATTTTTCGTGGTATATCTGGATGATATTCTGGTATATTCGAAGAATAAGGAAGAACATGCTGAACACCTCCGTCTAGTACTGGAAAGGCTCCGAGAACACCAGTTGTATGCCAAATACTCCAAATGTGAATTCTGGCTTTCTGAAGTAACTTACCTTGGTCATGTGATTTCCAAGGATGGAATTGATGTTAACCCAGAACGAGTTCAGGCTATTCTTGACTGGACTCCTCCGAAGAACGTCAAGCAAGTGAGAAGTTTTCTCGGCCTTGCAAGCTATTGCCGTCGATTTGTCGAGAACTTTTCCAAGATTGCTAAGCCTTTGACTGATCTGCTTCACAAGGGCGTTAAGTTTGAATGGACAGAAAAATGTCAGAAAAGTTTTCAAACACTCAAAGACAAGCTAACATCTGCCCCAGTACTATCTCCTCCAGATACCCGCAAAGACTTTGTGATCTATTGTGACGCATCCCGTGAAGGATTAGGCTGTGTCCTAATGCATGAGCGTAAAGTGATTGCTTATGGCTCTCGTCAGTTGCGCCCACATGAAGAGAATTATCCGGTACATGATCTAGAACTAGCTGCTATGATCTATGCATTGCAGTTGTGGCGACATTACCTCCTCGGTAATCGTTGCGAGATATACACGGATCATAAAAGTCTGAAGTACTTGTTCACTCAGCCATCTCTAAACCTCCGTCAGCAAAGATGGATGGAGGCCATTGCGGACTATGATTTGGGTATATCCTATACCCCTGGCAAGGCTAACGTGATGGCTGATGCCTTAAGCCGCAAGTCCTATTGCGACAACCTTATGGTTAGGCGAGCTCAACCTCGTCTTTTTGAAGAACTGTGCAAGTTGAATCTGCGTATTGTTCCACAGGGTTCTCTTAATAACCTTCTGATACAACCAGATCTTGAGAAAACTGTTAAGAATGCGCAAGCTAAAGATGCTAAAATTGATCTGATGAAGAAAGACCTTCACCTTGTAAAGTACAGGGATTTCTCGCTGTCTGAAGATGGAACCTTGTATTTCAGAAACCGCATTGTTGTACCTCGCTTCGAGCTCATGACTGACAAAGTCATGAAGGAGGCACATGATACCCCGCTGTCTATTCATCCGGGTAGCACCAAGATATATCGTGATCTCCGTCAAAGGTACTGGTGGTCTAGAATGAAGCAGGACATTGCTCGATATGTTGCTGAATGTGATGTTTGCCGTCGCGTTAAAGCAGAACATCAGAAACCAGCTGGAATTCTGCAACCACTTCCTATTCCTTTATGGAAATGGGATAAGGTTCAGATGGATTTCGTAACAGGACTTCCCAGGTCACAGAAGGGTCACGATGCTATTCTTGTCGTCGTCGACCAACTCTCTAAAGTTGCACACTTTCTGCCTGTCAAAGAGACTATCACTGCTAGTCAGTTAGCAGAGTTGTATATCTCCAGAATTGTTTCACCCCACGGTATTCTGAAGGAGATCAGTTCGGACCGTGGCGGCCTTTTCACTTCCAAATTCTGGGAAAGTTTCCAAACAGCTATGGGAACTCATATTACCTGGAGTTCAGCTTATCACCCCCAATCCCAAGGCCAAGTCGAACGAGTCAATCAAGTGCTTGAAGACATGTTGCGGGCTTGTGTTATATCGTTCGGCAAGAAGTGGGAAGAATCTCTTCCGTATGCCGAGTTCTCTTATAACATCAGCTATCAAGCCAGCTTGAAAATGGCCCTCTTCCCCCGTAGCACGCCACGGTCCCTCCCCGCACCGCGCGTCACGCCCCGCCTCGCCACGCTGCGGCTGCTCCATCTCCTCCGCCTGCCGCAGCCCACCGCGGCCGTGCCCTCCGTCGCCTGTGCCGCGCCGCCGCTCACCGCGTCGAGGCCACCCTGGCTCCGACAGCCCGGGCCCGTTCCCGGCCGCGCCCTACCACTGTGCCGCGACGCCCATCTCCGACTCCTCCCCGCGGCGTCCGCGCCAGCCTGTGCGCTCGCCGCGCCCGCGGTGCGGCCTCCCTCGCGCGCCCGCTCCCGCTCCTCGCGCCCACCGCCGCGCCACCATGCTCGCCTCGCGCCCCTGCACCGCCTTCTCCCCGAGCCGGCCGCGCTCTGCAGCTCCTCCGCTGCCCGGCCCGCGCCCGGCGCCCTCCTCCACCTCCTGGCAGCGCCCCGCGCTCGCCGTCACCGGCCACGGCCATCGCCGAAGCCCCCTGCTGCCTTGCGCCAGATCGGGCTGCGCCCGACGCCCGCAAGCGCCCGAACCCACTAAGGCCCCAAGGGCCAATGACATGTGGGGCCCACGCCCAGTTCGTTTTAAAAATAAAGATAAAAATAAAATATATAATTAACAAATAATTAATTCATTAGTTAATTAATTAATTAAGTTAATTAACTATGATTAATTAGTCTAATTAATTAGTTAGTTTAATTAAACAGTAATTAAGTGAACTAAACCCTAATTAAACCTAACAGAGTATGACAGGTGGGACCCACTGGTCCTGACGTCATGCTGACGTCATGATGACGTCAGCATACACTGTTTTGGATAATTCAAATTTAAATAATTAAATAAATTCCAGAAATTGCTAAAATCTTTAGAAAATCATATAAAATAATCCGTAGCTCAGATGGAAAAACTTTGTACATGAAAGTTGCTCAGAACGACGAGACGAATTCGGATTCGCGGTCCGTTCGTCCGTCACGTGTCCCTATCTATCCGAACATGAAACCGTCCCCCTCCGGATCCTCTGTCCGATAATTCCAAAGACCCGGGAAATATCGTCAGATATTCTCCCGCTCCGTCTGATACGTGTAGTACTGCGTTAGACTACCCCTAGCACCGTGTATCGTATTTGTCATTCTCATGTTTGCTGTGTATTTATACTGTTTCCTCCCCCTCTTCTCTCTCGTTAGACCCCGACACCGACGTCGTCCCCGAGACCGACGCAGCTCCGGAGCCCGAAGACACCATTGACGACCTTGCCCTTGCCGCCGAGCAACCAGGCAAGCCCCCCTCCCCCCCCTTGATCATCCCGATATCGCCCATTCTATTTTCTCATGCTTGCATTAGAATTGCTGCTGCTACTGCTTTACCTATTCTGATGCATAGCCTGTTTATTGTAACCTGCTGCTAATAATTACCTGCATATCCTAAACTGCTTAGTATAGGCTGGGTAGAGACCTATCAGTGACCCCACTTATCCCGACTGCCCCGCTGGATTATCAAGAAGACCCGATCAACGGGATTGAAGACCAGACCCTGGCATCGCACATCACCCCCCTTAGATGTAACGACACTGCAGCGTTAATATCGAGTGCCGAGGGTGATACCTCGTGTGGCACTTCTGATGTTAACTCTGTAGAGTAGCTATTCGGTCGTGGTCATCGAGGGTGATTCCTCCTTCACCGCTTCCGATAACGAAGCTGTCGTGCAACACATCAAGTGTGAACCCATCGAGGGTGATTCCTCCGAGTTCACCTTGACGGATACATCGGGTGGAAATTCAATGAGGGTGATACCTCGGATTCCCCTGATGTTATAGACACACGGATACTCGGACGTTACACTATTACTTGGATAGGCGGGTCGACCCTGAGGGGTACCCGCGTGCGCCTGAGAGGCGAGTGTTGTGAAGACGGGTTGCCTGTATGGTGCCCGAGTGATGAATACGAGGCGCGGCCGGGCATTCTTAACCCTTGCAGCAAGTCCTCGAGACGGGGCAACGGGGTCACATCTTTCGTGAGTCTCTGCGCGTTACCGCAAGCCCAAGGTACTAACGATTTGGATATTTGATCCGAGCAGGCCTCTGGCCTGATAGCACTAACCATCACGTGGGCATAGTATGGGCGTTCTGCATCGTATGCATCAGCCGAAAGCTCTGTCAGACGTCTAGTTCAGCATGGCGGCACGGACAGACCGGCGCCTTCCTGTAGTGTTGGTGCCTGGCTTCACCATGTGCGCAACGACCCGGAGGGCGAGGGGCGATGGCCAAGACCCCCTTGCGCTTAGGATGTAGACCGGCGGGGACCTCTCTGCTGAGCTGTAGGTAGGGTTGCGATGTGTCGTTTGGCCGAGGCCGGGCATGACCCAGGAAAGTGTGTCCGGCCGGAGTTAATCGAGCGTGTTGGGTAAGTTGGTGCACCCCTGCAGGGAAGAAAACTTCTATCGATGGCCTGTCCTACGGTAACGGACACTCGGAGTTGTATCCTGATTGATACAATTTTAGAACTGGATACTTGGATACTATGGCTCTGGGATTGCTTCTCGCAGGGAGTCGAGAAGGGATCTCCGGACGAGGTTGATGACTGTATGGCTCTGGGATTGCTTTCTCGCAGGGAGTCGAGAAAGGATCTCTGGGTGAGGTTGAGACTTAATGATACTGCTACATTATATGGTACTGTCTACACTATTCTAATGCTGCAAGACCTCTAAAGATGCTAGTCTTCGATAGGACTAGGCCTCCTCTCTATTCTGGCATTTCTGCAGGCCAGTCCACATATACAGCCTCCCTTTGAAAATGTTGCATATGTAGTGTAGATCCTTGCTTGCTGAGTACTTCTGAGTACTCACGGTTGCTTTGTTTTCCTTTTCTCCCCATATCAGTTTGTTGCGACCAAGATGACGGAGCCCCAGAGACAGATGCCCCGTCGATCGACTACTACTACTACCCAGAGGATGGATACTACTACGAGTTGACTGACGACCAGGAGTAGGATTGGAGGGTCCCAGGCAGGAGGCCTACGCCTTTCGATCGTAGTGTTTTATTTTACCCCGCCTTTCTAATGGCCTTTCTGTTTCTCTTTTAATATCTGTACTCAGATATCTGATGCTTCCGCTGACGCTTGTTCGCAAGATTATGTATTCGAGCCCTCGAGGCCCCTGGCTTGTAATATAAAGCTTGTATGACTTTATTTATGTTTTAGAGTTGTGTTGTGATATCTTCCCGTGAGTCCTTAGGCTTGATCGTGTGCATTTGCGTGTATGATTAGTGCACGATTGAGCCGGGGGCGTCACAAGTTGGTATCAGAGCCGACTGCCTGAAGGAATACCCCCTGCTAGAGCTGTCGAGTTTGTCATCGACTTGAAACCAGGCACTACCCCTATTGCGAAGCGTCCTTATAAAATGCCTCCGCACCACCTTCTTGAACTTAAGGAGGAAATCGACACGTCACTTAAGAAAGGTTTCATCCACCCCTGTTCCTCTGCTTGGGGAGCACCTTCACTCTTCGTTAAGAAGAAGGATGGAACTAACCGATTGGTTCAGGATTACCGACCCATTAACCAAGCAACAATTCAGAACAAATATCCGCTTCCCAGAATCAACGATCTGTATGATCAACTTGCTGGTTCCTTAGTATTCTCTAAGCTTGATTTGAGATTGGGATACCATCAGATCCGTGTTCGCGAAGAGGATATTCCGAAGACTGCATTTGTTACTCGTTATGGCTCCTACGAGTACACTGTCATGTCATTTGGCTTAACAAATGCTCCAGCCACATTCTCCCGTCTGATGAATTACATCTTCATGGATTACCTCGACAAATTTTTCGTGGTATATCTGGATGATATTCTGGTATATTCGAAGAATAAGGAAGAACATGCTGAACACCTCCGTCTAGTACTGGAAAGGCTCCGAGAACACCAGTTGTATGCCAAATACTCCAAATGTGAATTCTGGCTTTCTGAAGTAACTTACCTTGGTCATGTGATTTCCAAGGATGGAATTGATGTTAACCCAGAACGAGTTCAGGCTATTCTTGACTGGACTCCTCCGAAGAACGTCAAGCAAGTGAGAAGTTTTCTCGGCCTTGCAAGCTATTGCCGTCGATTTGTCGAGAACTTTTCCAAGATTGCTAAGCCTTTGACTGATCTGCTTCACAAGGGCGTTAAGTTTGAATGGACAGAAAAATGTCAGAAAAGTTTTCAAACACTCAAAGACAAGCTAACATCTGCCCCAGTACTATCTCCTCCAGATACCCGCAAAGACTTTGTGATCTATTGTGACGCATCCCGTGAAGGATTAGGCTGTGTCCTAATGCATGAGCGTAAAGTGATTGCTTATGGCTCTCGTCAGTTGCGCCCACATGAAGAGAATTATCCGGTACATGATCTAGAACTAGCTGCTATGATCTATGCATTGCAGTTGTGGCGACATTACCTCCTCGGTAATCGTTGCGAGATATACACGGATCATAAAAGTCTGAAGTACTTGTTCACTCAGCCATCTCTAAACCTCCGTCAGCAAAGATGGATGGAGGCCATTGCGGACTATGATTTGGGTATATCCTATACCCCTGGCAAGGCTAACGTGATGGCTGATGCCTTAAGCCGCAAGTCCTATTGCGACAACCTTATGGTTAGGCGAGCTCAACCTCGTCTTTTTGAAGAACTGTGCAAGTTGAATCTGCGTATTGTTCCACAGGGTTCTCTTAATAACCTTCTGATACAACCAGATCTTGAGAAAACTGTTAAGAATGCGCAAGCTAAAGATGCTAAAATTGATCTGATGAAGAAAGACCTTCACCTTGTAAAGTACAGGGATTTCTCGCTGTCTGAAGATGGAACCTTGTATTTCAGAAACCGCATTGTTGTACCTCGCTTCGAGCTCATGACTGACAAAGTCATGAAGGAGGCACATGATACCCCGCTGTCTATTCATCCGGGTAGCACCAAGATATATCGTGATCTCCGTCAAAGGTACTGGTGGTCTAGAATGAAGCAGGACATTGCTCGATATGTTGCTGAATGTGATGTTTGCCGTCGCGTTAAAGCAGAACATCAGAAACCAGCTGGAATTCTGCAACCACTTCCTATTCCTTTATGGAAATGGGATAAGGTTCAGATGGATTTCGTAACAGGACTTCCCAGGTCACAGAAGGGTCACGATGCTATTCTTGTCGTCGTCGACCAACTCTCTAAAGTTGCACACTTTCTGCCTGTCAAAGAGACTATCACTGCTAGTCAGTTAGCAGAGTTGTATATCTCCAGAATTGTTTCACCCCACGGTATTCTGAAGGAGATCAGTTCGGACCGTGGCGGCCTTTTCACTTCCAAATTCTGGGAAAGTTTCCAAACAGCTATGGGAACTCATATTACCTGGAGTTCAGCTTATCACCCCCAATCCCAAGGCCAAGTCGAACGAGTCAATCAAGTGCTTGAAGACATGTTGCGGGCTTGTGTTATATCGTTCGGCAAGAAGTGGGAAGAATCTCTTCCGTATGCCGAGTTCTCTTATAACATCAGCTATCAAGCCAGCTTGAAAATGGCCCCCTTCGAAGTTCTGTATGGACGTAAGTGTCGAACCCCTTTGAATTGGTCAGAAACTGGGGAACGACCGCTCGTGGGTCCGGATATTATTCAACACGCCGAAGAACAAGTCTGTATCGTTCATGAAAATCTCAAGGCGGCTCAGGACCGCCAGAAGAGCAACTATGATCACAAACGATGGGGTTTGACTTATCAACCTGGTGATCAAGCTTATCTTCGTGTCACTCCTATGAAGGGCACTCACCGTTTTGGAATCAAGGGCAAGTTAGCTCCGCGCTACATTGGTCCTTTCCGCATTGTTGCAAGACGTGGTCAGGTGGCATATAAATTGGAATTGCCGCCGCAATTCTCTCATATCCACGACGTCTTCCATGTGTCGCAACTTCGTAAATGCTTCAAGGAATCTCCGCACCGCGCATTGGATCACGAGATGCTCGAATTGCAAGATGACCTATCTTATAAGGAGCATCCGATCCGCATTCTCGATGAAGCTGAACGTCGAACCCGTCAGAAGGTTACCAAGTTCCTCAAAGTGCAGTGGTCAAATCATACTGAAGAAGAAGCCACTTGGGAACGCGAGGATAATCTTCGTGCGGAATACCCCGAAATTTTTCCTTCTACCTCTTAATTCTCGGGACGAGAATTCTTGTTAGTGGAGGAGATTTGTAACACCCCATGTATTAAGCTACAGTAATCACCCTGTTGATAATGCCATGTCATCAGGATCAACAGTGCTTAATCATCATTAGTAGTAAATCCCTTTCAAATTCAAACTCCAATGGAAATTCAAACTAAAAGTGAAAATAAAAGTTGTACAAATCCAGAGACTAAAATTGTTCATAATATTGTAAATAATCCAGAGACCATTCTAAAATTTTAACCAATAATTAATAAATTAATTAAGAGACTCTAACAGTAGCAAAACAACACTGTTTAATACATTTTTAATTAAATAAAATCCTAAATGAAACCTTTGTGCTCAAAACCATTTTATTGCAGTGGCATATAATGCACCATGTTTGTTTGGGCCAGTCTCATATTTTACAAAAGTCCAGAAGTAGCCTAGACATTTTTGCAAAACAGAAAAGAGATGAATAAAGGAAAAGAGAAAGCAGAAAAGCTAAAACAAAAAAATAATAATAAAACAAACCCCCCCGGGCCTCGGCCCAGCAGGCCGTCCAGGCCGCCAGGCCGGCCCACCCTGCTCTCCCATATCCCCCCTCCCCCCCAAACCCTAGGCCCCACTCCACTCCCACCCTCGTTCCCCCAATTCCCCCCCCCACGTCTGGATCGGGCGCAGCAAAACCCTAGGATCCTTCGCCCTCGTCACCGAGCGCCGTCGCCGGCGCCAACCCCGTCGCCGGATCGCCTTCGCCGCCGTTGTCGTCGCCGAACGCCTCGCCGTCTCCTCCCCAACGGCGCCCTCAAGCGTCGCCGACCCCCTGTTCATCTACATCGGGGGTGAGCCCCGCCGCCGCCTCCCTCTTCCCCCGTAGTACGTCGCGGTCCCTCCCCGCACCGCGCGTCACGCCCCGCCTCGCCACGCTGCGGCTGCTCCATCTCCTCCGCCTGCCGCAGCCCACCGCGACCATGCCCTCCGTCACCTGTGCCGCGCCGCCGCTCACCGCGTCGAGGCCGCCCTGGCTCCGACGGCCCGGGCCCGTTCCCGGCCGCGCCCTACCACTGTGCCGCGACGCCCATCTTCGACTCCTCCCCGTGGCGTCCGCGCCACCCTGCGCGCTCGCCGCGCCCGCAGTGCGGCCTCCCTCGCGCGCCCGCTCCCGCTCCTCGCGCCCACCGCCGCGCCACCACGCTCGCCTCGCGCCCCTGCACCGCCTTCTCCCCGAGCCAGCCGCGCTCTGCAGCTCCTCCGCTGCCCGGCGCCCTCCTCCACCTCCTGGCAGCGCCCCGCGCTCGCCGTCACCGGCCACGGCCACCGCCGAAGCCCCCTGCTGCCTTGCGCCAGATCGGGCTGCGCCCGAAGCTCGCAAGCGCCCGAACCCACTAAGGCCCCAAGGGCCAATGACATGTGGGGCCCACGCCCAGTTCGTTTTAAAAATAAAGATAAAAATAAAATATATAATTAACAAATAATTAATTAATTAGTTAATTAATTAATTAAGTTAATTAACTATGATTAATTAGTCTAATTAATTAGTTAGTTTAATTAAACAGTAATTAAGTTAACTAAACCCTAATTAAACCTAACAGAGTATGACAGGTGGGACCCACTGGTCCTGACGTCATGCTGACGTCAGCATACACTGTTTTGGAAATTCGAATTTAAATGATTAAATAAATTCCAGAAATTGCTAAAATCTTTAGAAAATCATATAAAATAATCCGTAGCTAAGATGGAAAAACTTTGTCATGAAAGTTGCTCAGAACGACGAGACGAATTCGGTTACGCGGTCCATTCATCCGTCACGTGTCCCTATCTATCCGAACATGAAACCGTCCCCCTCCGGATCCTCTGTCCGATAATTCCAAAGACCCGGGAAATATCGTCAGATATTCTCCCGCTCCGTCTGATACGTGTAGTACTGCGTTAGACTACCCCTAGCACCGTGTATCGTATTTGCCATGCTCATGTTTGCTGTGTATTTATACTGTTTCCTTCCCCTCTTCTCTCTCGTTAGACCCCGACACCGACGTCGTCCCCCAGACCGACGCAGCTCCGGAGCCCGAAGACACCATTGACGACCTTGCCCTTGCCGCCGAGCAACCAGGCAAGCCCCCCCCCTTGATCATCCCGATATCGCCCATTCTATTTTCTCATGCTTGCATTAGAATTGCTGCTGCTACTGCTTTACCTATTCTGATGCATAGCCTGTTTATTGTAACCTGCTGTTGATAATTACCTGCATATCCTAAACTGCTTAGTATAGGCTAGGTAGAGACCTATCAGTGACCCCACTTATCCCGACTGCCCCGCTGGATTATCAAGAAGACCCGATCAACGGGATTGAAGACCAGACCCCGGCACCGCACATCACCCCCCTTAGATGTAACGACACTGCAGCGTTAATATCGAGTGCCGAGGGTGATACCTCGTGTAGCACTTCTGATGTTAACTCTGTAGAGTAGCTATTCGGTCGTGGTCATCGAGGGTGATTCCTCCTTCACCGCTACCGATAACGACGCTGTCGTGCAACACATCAAGTGTGAACCCATCGAGGGTGATTCCTCCGAGTTCACCTTGACGGATACATCGGGTGGAAATTCAATGAGGGTGATACCTCGGATTCCCCTGATGTTATAGACACACGGATACTCAGACGTTACACTGTTACTTGGATAGGCGGGTCGACCCTGAGGGGTACCCGCGTGCGCCTGAGAGGCGAGTGTTGTGAAGACGGGTTGCCTGTATGGTGCCCGAGTGATGAATACGAGGCGCGGCCGGGCATTCTTAACCCTTGCAGCAAGTCCTCGAGACGGGGCGACGGGGTCACATCTTTCGTGAGTCTCTGCTCGTTACCGCAAGCCCAAGGTACTAACGATTTGGATATTTGATCCGAGCAGGCCTCTGGCCTGATAGCACTAACCATCACGTGGGCATAGTATGGGTGTTCTGCATCGTATGCATCTGCCGAAAGCTCTGTCAGACGTCTAGTTCAACATGGCGGCACGGACGGACCGCCGCCTTCCTGTAGTGTTGGTGCCTGGCTTCACCGTGTGCGCAACGACTCGGAGGGCGAGGGGCGATGGCCAAGACCCCCTTGCGCTTAGGATGTAGACCGGCGGGGACCTCTCTGCTGAGGTGTAGGTAGGGTTGCGATGTGTCGTTTGGCCGAGGCCGGGCATGACCCTGGAAAGTGTGTCCGGCCGGAGTTAATCGAGCGTGTTGGGTAAGTTGGTGCACCCCTGCAGGGAAGAAAACTTCTATCGATAGCCTGTCCTACGGTAACGGACACTCGGAGTTGTATCCTAATTGATACAATTTTAGAACTGGATACTTGGATACTATGGCTCTGGGATTGCTTCTCGCAGGGAGTCGAGAAGGGATCTCCGGACGAGGTTGATGACTGTATGGCTCTGGGATTGCTTTCTCGCAGGGAGTCGAGAAAGGATCTCTGGGTGAGGTTGAGACTTAATGATACTGCTACATTATATGGTACTGTCTACACTCTTCTAATGCTGCAAGACCTCTGAAGATGCTAGTCTTCGATAGGACTAGGCCTCCTCTCTATTCTGGCATTTCTGCAGCCCAGTCCACATATACAGCCTCCCTTTAAAAATGTTGCATATGTAGTGTAGATCCTTGCTTGCTGAGTACTTCTGAGTACTCACGGTTGCTTTGTTTTCCTTTTCTCCCCATATCAGTTTGTTGCGACCAAGATGGCAGAGCCCCTGAGACAGATGCCCCGTCGATCGACTACTACTACTACCCAGAGGATGGATACTACTACGAGTTGACTGACGACCAGGAGTAGGATTGGAGGGTCCCAGGCAGGAGGCCTACGCCTTTCGATCGTAGTGTTTTATTTTGCCCCGCCTTTCTAAAGGCCTTCCTGTTTCTCTTTTAATATCTGTACTCAGATATCTGATGCTTCCGTTGACGCTTGTTCGCAAGCTTATGTATTCGAGCCCTCGAGGCCCCTGGCTTGTAATATAAAGCTTGTATGACTTTATTTATGTTTTAGAGTTGTGTTGTGATATCTTCCCGTGAGTCCTTAGGCTTGATCGTGTGCATTTGCGTGTATGATTAGTGCACGATTGAGCCGGGGGCGTCACACATCATCCTACACACATAGATGAGCATCAATGAGCTATCGAAAACCGAATCAAAACAAGCACATACCCAATCATTTGTGCATTTGAAGAACACCCATCCGGGACGTTTCGGCGTGGTAGAAACTCGGCGCACCACTTGTCATGTGCAGTCGTCGCACTTTATGACCGGCAGCTACAAGCCGGTGAGCCGCTGCGCGAGCACCAAGCCCGGGCGACGGTCAGCCGTGTATTTGCTGGCGAACCGACGACGGGAGCAATTATAGTGGCTAGAGGAAGAGCAGGTACCTGCATGCGGCGCGAAGGCTTTGCCGTGGCTGTGTGGGCCGCTTCCCGGCCAATCCATGGCAAGGCGCAGCCGCCGGTGGCCGGGAACGCCAAATCCGGCGGCGACAGCAGCCGCAGATCCCCTCGATTTTTAGTTGGCGGCGGGACGAGGAGGTGGTGGAGGACAGTGGCGGAGGCCTACAAGGCTTCCCCGGCGGCCGGCGGTGCCGGCGGGGAGGGGGAGGGGTAGGAGGGGCGGCGGGGGCGAAGATGCGACGCGAGAGGGGCGGGAGAGGCAGCAGAGGAGAGCTGCGCCGTTTTACTCGGCGGAGCAAAGAGGGAGTAAAAATAGGAAAAAAAATTAGGGAGAGGAGTAAAATTATACTCCGTTAGACCGGATTGGGGATCGGCTAGGTGCCGATTAGTGAAGTAAAATCTAAATATACCCACTAACTGGTTATAGGGGGTCGGTTAGAAATGCCCTTAGAGCTAGCACCATATAAATCCCATCTCAAGCTACAGTCGTTGCTTTTGATTGCTCATACAACGATTCAATTAAGCTTGATGTTAGCAGTATTGGCTATGAAAGTATTCATATTGTTCAAGCCAACAGGGAAAAATTAAATTTTCTACAGTTGGATGATAAAGAAAATTTGCATCAGAATCATTTAGGACATGACACAATCTTCACAATGGTATCCTGCCCATCAATTTCTCTACCAGCATGTGTTTGTCACGTAATATAACTATACAATACAAAAGCATATTTCGTTGTACATGTAGTACTTTCAGTTAGATGTTTCAGATGGATTGTTATTACTTTATAGATGGTCAAACGTATAAAATGTTTGACCACTAAAAACCTAGGACTCCTATCTTAGACTAACATGGTACACAGTAGAGCATAACAGAAGCGGTGGTCAGACTAGAGACCTGACATGCGTACGGCTAAGTTAGAGGAGGAGCTCAAGTGGTCTTTCGTCCGACCGACTCTCAGAATGAAAGGAATCTCTACAGAGTGGCGCACTCTAATTTATAGTTTCCTTTCTTGAGGGAGTGTGGCTATTGACACTAATAGAAAACAGACATTTTGTCCAATGCATTAGTCCCGGTCTGGTTTTGAACCGGCACTAATGTGACCATTAGTCTCGGTTCGAGACGGACATCATTAGTCCCGGTTCGTGCCGGACCTCTAGTCCCGGTTCGTGACACGAACCGGGACTAAAAGGGTGGTGGCAGGCTGGCGTTAGCCTGGGACCCACGATGACCTTTAGTCCCGGTTCGTGTCTCCAACCGGGACTAAAGGTCTTTAGTTCTGATTGGTGTCTCTAACCGGGACTAATGGTTAGTCAATGGCCATGAGTAATGTCAATTGGTTTCATAAAAAAATGGGGTTCGGAGTCTAAATAGGACGCTTCTAATGCCCCCCAGACCTGCGGACCAATGATAGAGGGGTGGAGGGCTAGACGAATCAAGCAAAGCACCGAGAGCCCCCGACGGGTTAAACGCCTAGTATGTAGGTGCGGCGACGTGTAACTACGGTCCACCCATGGCCCACCCATGCCCGCTTTACGCCTCGGAAGATCTGACTATCATTTAGCGCCTAATAAATGCACGTGTCGTTGGAGCACATCCAAGATGTTAGTCGGATGAAATCACAACGGGCATCAGTGCACAGTCAGGCAATCTGAGAACCGAGAAGAAGGGTCTGACACAAAAACTTAGCTCACCCAGATGTAACACGCCTTACGCATAGGCACGAGTAGTGCGTGCCACGATGGCGGCCGGTCGTCGGTGGTGATCAAAAGCGTCATTCAGTACGGCCGTGTCACGTGTAATTTAAACTCTAACGGTCATGCGACGAAATAAGTTTTATTTTAGGTCAGTGGGTGAAATAAGATCATTTAGTAAAAAAATAACACAGGCGCTAGGTGGCCCGATTGCAAGTGCACGTGTCGCCTGGAGAGCTTTCCGCCGCCACTGATGTGGCAATTAATTTTGAAAAGGGGAATTTTCGATATCCAACTCGGCAAGAGGGACCAGTACGTCAGAGCAACTCCAGCCGCGCCCCCAACAGGCCCCCCAAGGCAATTTTTTAGCGCCGGCGCCCGAAAATCGGCCCAGTCGTGCCCCCAGGATCTCGTTTATCGCCGGTTTGGGCCGAAATAACAGCCGACGAACCCGAGCCGAACCCAAGCCCCCGGAGGTCGCCTGGGGGCGCGGGCCGAAGCGAAAAGGCGCGTGGGTCCGCTCTGTCGGCGAGAGAAGGCCCTTTTCCCGCCGATCCCCCTTGCTTTTCCCCCTCCGTTTCCCTCCATTCCCCCTTTCTCCCGCCATTCTCCTCCCTCTCCCCTCCATCCGACCGCCATGCCACCGAAGAAGTACATGGCCCCTCGCGCCGCTACCGATGCCAACGCCACCCAGCCGAAGCAGAGGAAGCAGAGGGCGCTGCCGTCCAAGCCCCCGGGCATGTCTAACGCCGACTAGAAGGCGGAAGTTCAGCGCCGGGAGGCTGTCACCGCCGACCGGCGGAACAGGGCCAACGCCAAGAAGGCCCGGGACAGGGCGGCGCTGGCGGCGGCGGCGGCTGCGGCCGTGGCGAAGCAGGCAGATCGTGCGGCGGAACAAGCGGAGGCGTCTCGCGCGGGGATGATGAATCCACCTGGCGGCCATGGCCCGTACGCTTCCTGGAGCCAGCAGAGCGTCGGGTCTCCGGCCGGCTTCTCGCCGTCGCCACACCCCTGGGGTTGCACGCCCTCACCTGGCTACGCCAACGGCGACGCGCACGGCGGGTTCAACCCCAACATCACCTTTCCACATGGCCACCCGGCCCAGCGCACGCCCTCACCCGCGTTCGCCGGCGTCTAGTACCCCCCGTACAACTACTCGCCGCCGGCCTACGCATCCTCCCCGATGCCACCTCTGCGCCGTGGCGCGCTGCTCTTCTCACAAGCCTCCTCGTCGTATCTCGGCGACACCGACGCGACGGAGGCCGACATGGACGACATCATCACGACCGGCTCAGCTGCCGCCGCCGCCTCCCCCGGGTTCACTGCCCAAGAAGATACAGTGGACCTCAATGACGACATGGACGGCGAGCTCGACTACGACGAGGAGGAGCCAGAGGAGGAGGAGGACGACGAGGAGGAGGAGGAGGAGCCGGTGCCTGCTCCGGCGAGGAAAGGGAAAAAGAAGAAGCGGGCGGCCAGGACCGGCGAACCGCACGTCAAGTGGGCGTCCAAAGAGGACGAGTGCCTCGCCGAAGCGTGGAAGATCGTCTGCCTCCACCCAATCACCGGCACGAACCAGAGCGTCGACACGTATTGGGAGCGCATCAAGTCGGAGTTCGATGAGCGCAAGCTGGTCGACCCCTACTTCGCCGGCGTCCACATGCAGCGCGGCTCGAAGGCCATGGCGAATCATTGGGCGCTCATCCAAACGGCGTGCAACAAATGGCATGGGATCGTCGAGGAGATCGCGGCTCGCCCGGAGAGCGGCGCCAACATCGAGGGCCAGGTATGACGCTGGTTTCTCGCTCATTCTTTCGCCGTGCGCGCCGCCGACACTTGTTGCTCAGCGCAGATGGTGCGGATGTTTGCCATGTATCGCCAGGACAGCAGCACCGATCAAGATTTCAAGTACCTCCACGTGTTCTCCCGGATCGAGAAGTGCGAGAAGTGGGTGGAAGTCCGACGCACCCTCGCCAAGGCCAAGGAGACGTACAAGCCGGACGCGCCGACGCCGGGCGCTGCCGATGGACGCCCGGACGGCAACAAGCGAGCCAAGTCGGCGAAGGACGCCGCGCCGGCTACCGCGTGTCTGCAAAAGTCCATGACGAACAACGCTGTCAAGCTCGACCTGCTCCGGACCAACGTCGCCGCGAAGAAGAGGAACACCGACCTGGCTTTCCTGATGGGGGGGGGGGCCGACATGTCGGCGATGGACGAGCAGGTCAAGGCGTGGTACCTGGCAGAGCGTGGCCTCATCCTGAACCAGATGCCGTCGACGGCGACGCCAACTCCCACGCCGACCCCAACGCCTCCGCCAACCCGAGCGACGCCTCCACGACGCCCAGCACAGAAGCCGCGCCGACGCCGACCAGCCCGCGCACGCCGACTCCCGCCAGTCCGACGCCGGAGGCAGACGCCGCCGTTTGATGCATTGCCTACGCGTCCTTTCTTTTGAACGCCGAACTTTTTATTGATCCGAACTGTGGCGATCCCCTATCGCCGGGACTTTGTGGCGCTGATCGCCGGACTTGTGGCGTTTTTTTGGTAGCGGGAATGGATAAGTTTGAATTTACGACGCCTTGGGGCCGGCCCCTGGGGCGTGGCTGGGACCTAGATCGCCCCAGGGCCTAAAAAGCGCCGGGCGAGCGTCCGAAATAGCGCCTGCCGCTGTGCTGTGGGGCCGAACTAGTGGAGTTGCTCTCACCCCCGTCCCTTTTCCGAGTCGAGTTCAGGGCGGAACCGGAAGGAAGATAATTGCCATCCCCATCCATATAGGCCGCCGTCTCCTGCTTGTCACCAATCCACCTAGCTTCCGGAGAATCCCCCGCGCCTCCCCGACCCTAGCCCACCGTCGCTATTTCCCGGAGAGTGGCCACCTCCCCCACCCCCTCTCTCCCGTCCGATTGGTCAGCGCTCCCGGACGAGCTCGTCATGGAGATCCTTGTGAGAGTTCCCGTCAATGATCCGTTATCTATCTTCCGAGCTTCGCATACATGCAAGGCATGGCTGCGCATTGCCTCCGAGAGGGCCTTTCTTGTGCACCTGTACGAGGTACACGGAACGCCGCCTGTTCTTGCGTTCTTGCCAAATTTTCAGATCGCGGGCTAAGGCATTTAGCGGCTGGCTCTGTGCCAACGCTACAGCCGCTATCGCCGGCTATAGCGGCCGCTAACCCATTTCGTGGCTACAGTACTTGTGCATGTATGTCACACATCCATACTAATACATGTGCATGTTTTTCTCAGAAAACAGGGTATTTTTAGTAGAAAACAGAGCTCAATATAAAATCGAACATAACAAGTATAGTAGATATCTGCAGCAGTTCAACAGATAAATATAAATATAAATTCAAGAGTGCATCAAGCATAACATCAGCAGTTCGGCACTTAAGTTCAGTAACAACAGCAGCATGTCCATAGTCCATTACATGCATCACAAAGTCTTCAGAATTCATTTGTCAAAAGCACAAAGGAAAGGATAGAATCATGAGCGCCAAAAGGAACTTCATAGAGAAACCGACAAGCTCACATGTCAGAACCAGGACTCATGTCGGTGTCCTCGTTGTCGTCGTCACTTTCTGAAGCAGAGGAAGCAGAGAGCATATCTTCTTGAGGAGTAACAGGGATCATCATCTTCTTCTTCTTACCATAGACACCCCTCTTCCTTTTAAGTGGATTAATAGCAGAAGTTCCTGGTCCAGCATGCGAGCTTGCATATGGAATTTCTTGATCTTGATCTTCACCTTCAACTTGTTCTTCATCACCATTTGGCACTACACCAGTGATCCATTCATTCTCATCATCTTCTAAAACATCTACCACCTGCTTCTCAATGGGGTCCTTGCGTTTGTTTAGTTTCTTGTCCTTCAGTTTGGAGTTGAACTTGATGAAAACAAGGTCACTCATCTTGTCATGCAGCATCCTGCTGCGTCTCTTTGTGTGAACCTACAAAATGAACAAATGAAGAGTGTGAACCTACAAAATGAACAAATCAAGATCTCAAAGGCTGCAGCAAGCATAACATCACCAGATAAATAGAAGTATAATCAAGATCACTAGTTCTGCACTTAAGTCCACAGAGGCCTTCTTGGTCATGTCCGGAATCGTGCAATGCTTCCATGCTGGGTCATCCGAGTTCATCGGTCATCTGAGCTACATGAGGTGCTGGGATTATCGGTGAAGTGCTTGACCCATCCAAGCCTACAAAAATCAAATAGACATATCTAAAAATTAGATGTGAAATGGGTTACTGAGAGCATTCTACATACACTAAATTAAAGCAACAGATCATGGCCTTCTTGGTCATGTCCGGAATCACACACAGTACACTACAAAGCACCTCACTGTTACACTCACATGAGAAAATAATAAAAACCCTCTCATTCTATTTACACAGGTTATGGAAGTAGCACAACAGACAACAATATCTTTATTCTTTACACAAGTTCTTGAGCTGTGACTTGCTCACTTAACACAAGAAAATTAAAGCAGCAGATCAGGGCATCACAAGCCATCATCTAAAGAAAATTTTGAGTGGCTGATCTGAATATTCTACCAATGAGCTATGTTGAAAACCTAAGCTATAATATGAACCTACAACTACAAGTCTGCAATGCAATCCCAAGAGCCTTTCATGTTCTTCTGTTGAATCAACAAACAAATAAGCTATGGAATATTCTACCGATGAACTATGGAATCGGAATCAACAAACAAATCTGAACCCCAGAGCCTACAATCTGAATCAACAAACAAGTCTGAATATTCTACCAATGAGCTATGGAATTGGAGGACTCCTGTACCTCCTGCCGATGTGCTTGCCCCGGCTGCTGGAACCGTGTGAGAGTGAGACTGAGATGTCATCGTGGTCGCAGAGGTGGCGGCGTGCAGAGGCCCCTCGTCGCCGGTCGCCTTTCCACCTCCCCCGCAACCGAATCTGGCTTCCAACGAAGCAGCAGTCGGCACTGCTGGGAAGAACAGCGCAACCGCCGCAAACTTTTTGGTGGGAGGGAGAGAAGGGAATGGGGGGACACGAGCTAGGTTTTCCGGAGGAGGTGTTATATACCATCGCGAAATTTGGGCCGTTTCTGGTCTGTTTGGGGCCTTTGGGCCCTTGTGTTTCAGTCTTTCGGCCCATGCCCGTGATTTTGCAGCGACACCGAAGTCAAATAGCGCCGTTTCGCGCGCGATCGCGCGGTTAGCTGCAGATCGCATTTTTTACGGGATTGCCTCGCAAGAAGGCTTCCAGCAGACGATAGCGCCGTGATCGCGCTGTTTTCGCCCGCAATCTGAAACTTTGGTTCTTGCACAATCCCGCCGGCGACGCCCCAGTACAGCAGTCTATCTTTTACCCGGTCACGACCTCTCGCTTCCCCCTCGCCAACATCCCGGACCACGTCTTGTGGACGGCGCTGGATTACCGTCATGGGCGGGCCTTGTTCCTCTCCAAGAAGCTTTCGACCCAGAGGGAGCTGCTTGTCTGGGAGCCCATCACGGGCCACACTACGCGCGTGCCTGTCCCCGAGTCCTGCGAGAGCCAGTATCCCGGCGCGGCTGTGCTCTGCGCGCAGCGTGGGTGCAACCACCGAAGCGGCTGCCTTGGGGGCGACTTCAGCGTGGTCATCATATTCGGAGCGCACGGATCTTTCAAGCACAGGGGGCCGTACCCGGACGTGCGAACCAGCGGCTGCAGATACTCTTCGCGTACTGGGAACTGGGGGCAGATCACCTCAGTCAAAGATGTCAATGAAGATTTTGGCAGTTACTCGAGTGTTCTGACCAAGGAGTCTTTCCTGTATTTCCTTTCGGATGGGCACCTAATTCTGGAGTACGATCTGTCCAGCGGCAAGATTACCACCATTGAGCCTCCGAGGTATGAGAGGATTGCTCTGATGACGGCCTCCAATGGCGGAATCCGACTTGTGGAGGAACTCGATTCATATGTCGTTTTATGGTCTCTGGAGCCAGTTAATGGGGAGAGGTTGACAGTTCAGTGGGAACCAGTACTCAGTATCGATATTGCTGAGCTAAGTCTCCCCATCGAGGACTTCCTATCCTTCCTGACTAGGAGTATAGATTCTCCCAGATTCGCCCAAGGGGCTGACAGCATCCTCATCTTCACAGATGTCGGGGTATTCAAGTTCAGCCCCCGTTCAACGGAGCACGGGAGAAAGGTTTGCGAGGACATGAAGTTATCCCCTCCGATTCCAGTTGTCAGTTTTTATGTTCCATCATAGGCTTTCGAGGAGGGGGGTGACAACGGAGAAGCAGCAGCAGCACCACCATGTCCTGGCACCAGCACCAACCTTGGGGTGGTAAAGAGATGGAGCATGAAACGGTCGACTGCCGACCTGCTTTTGGCTGAACCGCGTCCCTGCTATACAGAAACCGAAACGTTTAATTGTTCATTGTATGATGTACATGATATATTCTTTGATTGATCATTATAGTCAATAGTTCAATTTTGACATGTTCAGTTGGTTTCTCAAATAATCAATGTGTGGACGGCACTCAATAGTGTCCTGAAGCAACTTCCTGGAACTAGTTCATAGTTGCCTAATGACATTGCCTTGTCTGCATTTCAAAATTGTCCGAGCGCCAAGCAACTTTGATTACTAAAAACTATAATTTTCCTCAGAAACATTGATTATTAAAAATATAGGCAAAATTTGGGGATGGCAACTTAATATAAGTCGTAGGCAAGCTTAATTTGCAGGGTGCGGCTGATAATACGAATGCTTTTGCACAAGAATATCAACTCTACTTTGAGGCAACTTAGCAGTTGCGGTAAGCAAGTTAGCAGGATTAACTTGTAGGCAAGGTTGACTTCTTTGTATTGGTGAATAGAGTGAAAATACAAAAACCATCTAAACTGGGAGGCAGGTGTGATGAATTATGATTATGCGAATTAACAGTACTACCTGATAAAACATTTTTGGTACTTGTAGAGAGAAAATTATATGCAAGTTAGAAGTATTTCTAGATGAATTAACATCATAACTAGGCAACATAGAAGTGTCAGATTTTTTCGCAAAATAAAAGAAGTATCAGATTGGTAGCGATTGATTTGGAAAAATAGCAGTATTTACTAAGCAGATTAGTATTGTGATTAGGCAACTCACCCGTACTAGATTATAAATTTGCAGATTAGGCAATTTAAAAGTACCGCTAGGCAGAGCAATTAGGCAACCCATACTAGTTCAATGATTGTTGTCAGGAAAATTAGCAGAACGATTGGGCAAACAAAGAGAGTAAATTGCAAAAAAATCATCACAATTAGGGACCCTAATTCAGGAATCCACCACAATTATTTAAAAAAAAAACCACAATTATTGTACTGACAGTTTGCAAAAAAACACTGATTGGTTGATTAGAGCAGTTTGACAAAAAAAAGTGACAGCTGGGTCCCGCCGTAAATGATGACGTGGCATGAAAACAACTCTCACTGTTTGACTCATATATCAGGCTGGTGTAGGCCTCACCTGTCATCCTCGCTCTCACCCCTCTTCCTCCTCTGGTCAACACGACCTCCCGAGGGCACGGGCACGCTGGAGCTCGGCCTCGTCGGAGCGGGATAGGGCGTGGCGCGCAGGAGATCGTATTCGTCGGAGCGGTCAGGTGCGCGGGCTCGCTGGAGCTCGGCCTCGCCGGATTAGGCGCGGTCGGCTTCGTGTATATCTCGCCGGAATCAATGAAGGTGCCATCGAAGCAAAGTTTGCACGCGACATGTATTTGCGATGCCTTCAGGAATCCCGAGCCGCACACCAGTTCGTTTGGAGGCTGGGTGTGGTCGACGGCGATGCCTCCAGGCGGGGCAGACAGGAGTCGATGTACTTGGCTCGTGACCGAGATGATGCCGATGACGACCAGGCGTCCATCGTCGCTGCGGACACCGGCTCGTCAGCAGCAGCAGCAGCTGCTGCATCTTGGCCACCGAGGCCTCGCTGGATGCTCGCCTTGGGCGAGGCTCGCGCTCTCCTGCTCCACGCCGCCTCGTCTTCTGCGGCTGCTGCCTTCACGGCCACGGTCCGCACCTCCCGGATTCTAGCGCGTCTTCATTTCTGTCCCTCCGTTGCGTCCCGTAGGTACTTCCATGCGCACGCCGCCGTTGCAGTCCGGACCGGCCGATGCCGACGCCCTCGAACGCCAGATTTTGCGCTGCGAGCGCCAGCGAAGGGCGGAGGATGTTGCGGTGGGCCAAGCGGGTTGTGGTGCGCCGGGGCGACGGCTGCCGGGGAGTAGGGCGGCCGGCCGGGATGCCACTCTAGTGCGCCCGCTTCGTGTTTGGCAAAATGCCAACGAGACAGAGGAGGTGTTCACCGGTCGCTTAACGTCCGTCTGTTCCATCCTTTTTTTTTCCTGCCACGTGGCACCTGACAGCGGGACCCGCCCGTCAGGTTTTCACTTAAACTGTTCTAATTGGCTGATCACCGTTTTTTTGCAGATTGTCAATACATTGGTGGAGGGCTTTTGAAAAAAAAAACTGAATGGTAGTGATTTTTTGAATTAGAGTCCCGAATTGTGATGTTTTTTTTTTTTGCGATTTACTCCAAACATAGAGGTAAAATTAGCAACAGCACTATTAGGTAAACTTCCAGGTAAAAATAAGAGAACAGCCCTCCATAGCCTGCATGCACACACGAATGGGTCAACACCTTGATAATCTACGGAACATCCCGCACATAGCATGCCTCTCGTCGCTTCTCACGTTCCATTAGGAACAAACCAAGTTCTTTGTATGAACTAGTATGAACAAGGACGAGGATGGAAAAAAGTATGCCAAAACAGCGGCCCGTTGAGAAGCCACAACACCTTTATCTTGTCTTGGATGACTGGTCATGGGGATACAGTATTCGCAAGATTGATTTGTCATTTGGCGACATTGGTCGGCAGCTGCTCACGGGAAACGAGCGGACTGCCATCTGCACCGGCATGCATAAACTACCACCCGCCTTGCTTCGCTTGCAGGGACGTCGTGGCGAGCCCAAGTCTATTATGGGTGCTTTTGACAATATGATTTTGGCTATGCCGCCTTTGAACTACACGCACGGGTCGAACAGTTTGGGTCTACACAGAGGCGCCATAATTGACACTCATGCGCAGACCTTCATTAATGGACCATGGTAGGACGCATGGCTATGTGGTGAACCCAATCTGCATTCCTATTGGTGGCGGACTCTTTTCCTTGGTGATATCTCCTTCCGAATGCTCTACCCAGCATGGTATGATGCCTACTTGTATAACCTCATGTGGATGTGGTCTGAGCTCCCCAAGCCAATCTTTCAGTGTGAACTTGTCACCTCCTATGCCGTGCACCTAGATGAGCAGACCATCTTCGTAAGTGGGTTGTTCGACATCCCTACCACCTTCAGCATCAACACAGCCAATCCCGCCACCATCAGCTTGGAGGAGCCAGTGAACCCTGAGTGGAAGCAACATGGTATGTGGTAGTTACCCTTCACCGGACCTGGTTAATTCGATCTTGAGTTGGGCGCCTGGGTTGGGCTTTCCGCACAACTGGACACCATTGGCCACATCTACTCATATGATGTGGTGTCTACCAGCTCCGACACAAGGCACCAGCAGTGCCCGACCATGAAGGTTAGCATGGAGAAGTTGTTCAGCGAGTTCCCAGACGAGAGGCACATAGGTGCCACCCTACTCTATATGGGTGGTAGGAGCAAATTCTGCCTCTCGGAGGGCATTTGCATGTGAGCTGACTTAGCTGACCAGCCAATAGAATCTGATGAGAAAAATGAGGACTTCGACGATGGGTTGAATGACACTTACTCTGATGAGACGATTGTTGGTGAAGTGACCGATTCTGGTGAATGAGTACTCTGCTGATGAGGTGAATGAGGAGCAAGTGTTGGGAAACGTAGCATGCAATTTCAAAAAATTTCCTACGCTCACGCAAGATCTATCTAGGAGATGCATAGCAACGAGAGGGGGAGAGTGTGTCCACGTACCCTCGTAG
The DNA here is from genome assembly GCA_011799875.1 of Thinopyrum elongatum. Classification (NCBI taxonomy): domain Eukaryota; kingdom Viridiplantae; phylum Streptophyta; class Magnoliopsida; order Poales; family Poaceae; genus Thinopyrum; species Thinopyrum elongatum. The sequence goes on along the minus strand of CM022302.1, from coordinate 151,212,397 downwards.
ACCAAAAGCGGAAGCGTTAGCTTAACGCGGTTGATGTAGTCGAACGTCTTCTCGATTCAACCGACCATGCACCGAACGTACGACACCTCCGAGTTCTGCACACGTTCAGCTCGATGACGTCCCTCGAACTCTTGATCCAGCAAAGTGTCGAGGGAGAGTTTCGTCAGCACGACGGCGTGGTGACGGCGATGGTGAAGTGATCCGCGCAGGGCTTCGCCTAAGCACTACGACAATATGACCGGAGGAGTAAACGGTGGAGGGGGGCGCCGCACACTGCTAAGAACAATTGTTGTGTCCTTGGAGGCGCCCCCCGCCCCCGTATATAAAGGAGGGAGAGGGGAGGAGGCCGGCCTAGGGGCGCCCCAAGTCCCACTTGGGCTCCTAGTAGGATTCGGCCCCCCTTTCCTTTTACCGGAAGGGGAAAGGGGGAAGGAGAGGGAGGAGGAGAAGGAAAGGGGGGCGCCGCCCCCTCCCCTTGTCCAATTCGGACTCCCCATGGGGGGGGGGGGGCGGCCACCCCTTGTGGGCTGCCTAGCCTCCCTCATATGGCCCATATGGCCCATATCTTTCCCCCGGGGGTTCCGGTAACCCCCCGGTACTCCGATACGTACCCGATACATTCCGAAACACTTCCGGTGTCCGAATACTATCGTCCAATATATCAATCTTTACCTCTCGACCATTTCGAGAGTCCTCGTCATGTCCGTGATCTTATCCGGGACTCGGAACAATCTTCGGTCACCAAAACACATAACTCATAATACAAATCGTCATCGAACGTTAAGCGTGCGGACCCTACGGGTTCGAGAACTATGTAGACATGACCGAGACACATCTCCGATCAATAACCAATAGCGGAACCTAGATGCTCATATTGGTTCCTACATATTCTACGAAGATCTTTATCGGTCAAACCGCAATGACAGCATACGCCATTCCCTTTGTCCTCGGTATGTTACTTGCCCGAGATTCGATCGTCGGTATCTCCATACCTAGTTCAATCTCGTTACCGGCAAGTCTCTTTACTCATTCTGTAATGCATCATCCCGTAACTAACTCATTAGTCACATTGCTTGCAAGGCTTATCATGATGTGCATTACCGAGAGGGCCCAGAGATACCTCTCCGATACTTGGAGTGACAAATCCTAATCTCGATCTATGCCAACCCAACAAACACCTTCGGAGACACCTGTAGAGCATCTTTATAATCACCCAGATACGTTGTGACATTTGATAGCACACAAGGTGTTCCTCCGGTATTCGGGAGTTGCATAATCTCATAGTCAAAGGAATATGTATAAGTCATGAAGAAAGCAATAGCAATAAAACTTAACGATCATTATGCTAAGCTAACGGATGGGTCTTGTCCATCACATCATTCTCCTAATGATGTGATCCCGTTCATCAAATGACAACACATGTCTATGGTTAGGAAACTTAACCATCTTTGATCAACGAGCTAGTCTAGTAGAGGCTTACTAGGGACACAGTGTTTTGTCTATGTATTCACACATGTATCAAGTTTCCGGTTAATACAATTCTAGCATGAATAATAAACATTTATCATGATATAAGGAAATATAAATAACAACTTTATTATTGCCTCTAGGGCATATTTTCTTCAGTCTCTCACTTGCACTAGAGTCAATAATCTAGATTACACAGTAATGATTCTAACACCCATGGAGTCTTGGTGCTGATCATGTTTTGCTCGTGTAAGAGGCTTAGTCAACGGGTCTGCCACATTCAGATCCGTATGTATTTTGCAAATCTCTATGTCTCCCTCCTTGACTTGATCACGGATGGAGTTGAAGTGTCTCTTGATGTGTTTGGTTCTTTTGTGAAATCTGGATTCCTTCGCCAAAGCAATTGCTCCAGTATTGTCACAAAAGATTTTCATTGGACCCGATGCACTAGGTATTACGCCTAGATCGGATATGAACTCCTTCATCCAGACTCCTTCATTTGCTGCTTCCGAAGCAGCTATATACTCCGCTTCACACGTAGATCCCGCCATGACGCTTTGCTTGGAACTGCACCAACTGACAGCTCCACCATTCAATATAAATACGTATCCGGTTTGTGACTTAGAGTCATCCGGATCAGTGTCAAAGATAGCATCAACATAACCATTTACGACGAGCTCTTTGTCACCTCCATAAACGAGAAACATATCCTTAGTCCTTTTCAGGTATTTCAGGATGTTCTTGACCGCTGTCCAATGATCCGCTCCTGGATTACTTTGGTACCTCCCTGCTAGACTTATAGCAAGGCACACATCAGGTCTGGTACACAGCATTGCATACATGATAGAACCTATGGCTGAGGCATAGGGAATGACTTTCATTTTCTCTCTATCTTTTGCAGTGGTCGGGCATTGAGTCTGACTCAATTTCACACCTTGTAACACAGGCAAGCACCCTTTCTTTGACTGATCCATTTTGAACTTCTTCAAAACTTTATCAAGGTATGTGCTTTGTGAAAGTCCAATTAAGCGTTTTGATCTATCTCTATAGATCTTGATGCCTAATATATAAGCAGCTTCACCGAGGTCTTTCATTGAAAAATTCTTATTCAAGTATCCTTTTATGCTATCCAAAAATTCTATATCATTTCCAATCAACAATATGTCATTCACATATAATATTAGAAATGCTACAAAGCTCCCACTCACTTTCTTGTAAATACAGGCTTCTCCAAAAGTCTGTATAAAACCATATGCTTTGATCACACTATCAAAGCGTATATTCCAACTCCGAGATGCTTGCACCAGTCCATAAATGGATCGCTGGAGCTTGCACACTTTGTTAGCACCTTTAGGATCGACAAAACCTTATGGTTGCATCATATACAACTCTTCTTTAAGAAATCCATTAAGGAATGCAGTTTTGATGTCCATTTGCCAGATTTCATAATCATAAAAATGCGGCAATTGCTAACATGATTCGGACAGACTTAAGCATCGCTACGGGTGAGAAGGTCTCATCGTAGTCAACTCCTTGAACTTGTCGAAAACCTTTTGCAACAAGTCGAGCTTTGTAGACAGTAACATTACCATCAGCGTCAGTCTTCTTCTTGAAGATCCATTTATTCTCTATGGCTTGTAGATCATCGGGCAAGTCAACCAAAGTCCATACTTTATTCTCATACATGGATCCCATCTCAGATTTCATGGCCTCAAGCCATTTCACGGAATCTGGGCTCATCATCGCTTCCTCATAGTTCGTAGGTTCGTCATGGTCTAGTAACATGACTTCCAGAATAGGATTACCATACCACTCTGGTGCGAAACGTACTCTGGTTGACCTATTAGGTTCTGTAGAAAATTGATCTGAAGTTTCATGATCATCATCATTTGCTTCCTCACTAATTGGTGTAGGCATCACGGGAACTGTTTTCTGTGATGAGCTATTCTCCAATTCGAGAGAAGGTACAATTACCTCATCAAGTTCTACTTTTCTCCCACTCACTTCTTTCGAGAGAAACTCCTTCTCTAGAAAGGATCCATTCTTAGCAACAAATATCTTGCCTTCGGATCTGTGATAGAAGGTGTAGCCAACAGTCTCTTTTGGGTATCCTATGAAGACGCACTTCTCCGATTTGGGTTCGAGCTTATCAGGCTGAAGCTTTTTCACATAAGCATCGCAACCCCAAACTTTAAGAAATGACAGCTTAGGTTTCTTGCTAAACCACAGTTCATACGGTGTCGTCTCAACGGATTTAGATGGTGCCCTATTTAACGTGAATGCAGCTGTCTCTAATGCATAACCCCAAAATGATAGTGGTAAATCGGTAAGAGACATCATAGATCGCACCATATCTAATAAAGTACGGTTACGACGTTCGGACACACCATTACGCTGTGGTGTTCCAGGTGGCGTGAGTTGTGAAACTATTCCACATTGTTTTAAATGAAGGCCAAACTCGTAACTCAAATATTCGCCTCCGCGATCAGATCATAGAAACTTTATCTTCTTGTTACGATGATTTTCCACTTCACTCTGAAATTCTTTGAACTTTTCAAATGTTTCAGACTTGTGTTTCATTAAGTAGATATACCCATATCTGCTCAAATTATCTATGAAGGTTAGAAAATAACGATACCCGCCGCGAGCCTCAACACTCATCGGACCGCATACATCGGTATGTATTATTTCCAATAAGTCAGTGGCTCGCTCCATTGTTCCGGAGAACGAAGTCTTAGTCATCTTGCCCATGAGGCATGGTTCGCAAGCATCAAATGATTCATAATCAAGTGATTCCAATAGTCCATCCGCATGGAGTTTCTTCATGCGTTTTACACCAATATGACCTAAACGGCAGTGCCACAAATATGTTGCACTATCATTATCAACTTTGCATCTTTTGGCATCAATATTATGAATATGTGTATCACCACGATCGAGATTCAACAAAAATAGACCACTCTTCAAGGGTGCATGACCATAAAAGATATTACGCATATAAATAGAACAATCATTATTCTCTGATTTAAATGAATAACCGTCTCGCATTAAACAAGATCCAGATATAATGTTCATGCTCAACGCTGGCACCAAATAATAATTATTCAGGTCTAAAACTAATCCCAAAGGTAGATGTAGAGGTAGCATGCCGACGGCGATCACATCGACCTTGGAACCATTTCCGACGCGCATCGTCACCTCATCCTTAGCCAATCTTCGTTTAATCCGTAGCCCCTGTTTGGAGTTGCAAATATGAGCAACAGAACTAGTATCAAATACCCAGGCGCTACTACGAGCATTAGTAAGGTACACATCAATAACATGTATATCAAATATACCTTTGTTCACTTTGCCATCCTTCTTATCCGCCAAATACTTGGGGCAGTTCCGCTTCCAGTGACCAGTCCCTTTGCAATAGAAGCACTCAGTTTCAGACTTAGGCCCAGACTTGGGCTTCTTCCCGGGAGTGGCAACTTGCTTGCCATTCTTCTTGAAGTTCCCCTTCTTTCCTTTGCCCTTTTTCTTGAAACTAGTGGTCTTGTTAACCATCAACACTTGATGCTCCTTCTTGATTTCTACCTCCGCAGCTTTGAGCATAGCGAAGAGCTCGGGAATTGTCTTATCCATCCCTTGCATGTTATAGTTCATCACGAAGCCTTTGTAGCTTTGGTGGCAGTGATTGAAGAACTCTGTCAATAACACTATCATCCGGAAGATTAACTCCCAGCTGAGTCAAGTGATTATGATATCCAGACATTCTGAGTATGTGTTCACTGACAGAACTGTTCTCTTCCATCTTGCAGCTATAGAACTTGTTGGAGACTTCATATCTCTCAACTCGGGCATTTGCTTGAAATATTAACTTCAACTCCTGGAACATCTCATATGGTCCATGACGTTCAAAACGTTTTTGAAGTCCCGATTCTAAGCCGTAAAGCATGGCACACTGAACTATCGAGTAGTCATCAGATCGAGCTTGCCAGACGTTCATAACATCAGCATCTGCTCCTGCAACAGGCCTTTCACCTAGCGGTGCATCAAGAACATAATTCTTCTGTGCAGCAATGAGGATAATCCTCAAGTTACGGACCCAGTCCGTGTAGTTGCTACCATCATCTTTCAACTTAGCTTTCTCTAGGAACGCATTAAAATTCAAGGGAACGGTAGCATGGGCCATTGATCTACAGCATAGATATGCAAAAACTATCAGGACTAAGTTCATGATAAATTAAGTTCAATTAATCATATTACTTAAAAACTCCCACTTAGATAGACATCCCTCGAGTCATCTAAATGATCACGTGATCCATATCAACTAAACCATGTCCGATCATCACGTGAGATGGAGTAGTCTTCAATGGTGAACATCTCTATGTTGATCATATCTACTATATGATTCACGTTCGACCTTTCGGTCTCCAGTGTTCCCAGGCCATGTTTGTACATGCTAGGCTCATCAAGTTTAACCCGAGTATTCCGCACGTGCAAAACTGTCTTGCACCCGTTGTATGTGAACGTAGAGCTTATCACACCCGATCATCACGTGGTATCTCGGCACGACTAACTGTCTCAACGGTGCATACTCAGGGAGAACACTTATATCTTGAAATTTTAGTGAGGGGTCATCTTATAATGCTACCGCCGTACTAAGCAAAATAAGATGCATAAAAGATAAACATCACATGCAATCAAAATATGTGACATGATATGGCCATCATCATCTTGTGCCTTTGATCTCCATCTCCAAAGCACCGTCATGATCTCCATCGTCACCGGCATGACACCTTGATCTTCATCGTAGCGTCGTGGTCGTCTCGCCAACTATTGCTTCTACAACTATCGCTAACGCATAGTGATAAAGTAAAGCAATTACATGGCGTTTGCATTTCATACAATAAAGCGACAACCATAAGGCTCCTGCCAGTTGCCGATAACTTTTACAAAACATGATCATCTCATACAACAACGTATATCACATCATGTCTTGACCATATCACATCACAACATGCCCTGCAAAAACAAGTTAGACGCCCTCTACTTTGTTGTTGCAAGTTTTACGTGGCTGCTACGGGCTTCTAGCAAGAACCGTTCTTACCTACGCATCAAAACCACAATGGTGTTTCGTCAAGTTTGCTGTTTTAATTTTCAACAAGGACCGGCCGTAGTCAAATTCGACTCAACTAAAGTTGGAGAAACAGACACCCGCCAGCCACCTTTATGCAAAACTAGTTGCATGTCTGTCGGTAGAACCGGTCTCATGAACGCGGTCATGTAAGGTTGGTCCGGGCCGCTTCATCCAACAATACCGCCGAATCAAAATAAGACATTGGTGGTAAGCAGTATGACTATCACCGCCCACAACTCTTTGTGTTCTACTCGTGCATATCATCTACGCATAGACCTGGCTCGGATGCCACTGTTGGGAAGCGTAGCATGCAATTTCAAAAAAAAAAAATCCTACGCTCACGCAAGATCTATCTAGGAGATGCATAGAAACGAGAGGGGGAGAGTGTGTCCACGTACCCTCATAGACCGAAAGCGGAAGCGTTAGCTTAACGCGGTTGATGTAGTCGAACATCTTCTCGATTCAACCAATCAAGCACCGAACGTACGGCACCTCCGAGTTCCGCACACGTTCAGCTCGATGACGTCCCTCGAACTCTTGATCCAGCAAAGTGTCGAGGGAGAGTTTCGTCAGCACGACGGCATGGTGACGGTGATGGTGAAGTGATCCGCGCAGGGCTTCGCCTAAGCACTATGACAATATGACTGGAGGAGTAAACGGTGGAGGGGGGCGCCACACACGGCTAAGAACAATTGTTGTGTCCTTGGAGGCGCCCCCCGCCCCCGTATATAAAGGAGGGAGAGGGGAGGAGGCCGGCCTAGGGGCGCCCCAAGTGGGAGGAGTCCCACTTGGGCTCCTAGTAGGATTCGGCCCTCCCTTTCCTTCTACCGGAAGGGGAAATGGGGAAGGAGAGGGAGGAGGAGAAGGAAAGGGGGGCGCCGCCCCCTCCCCTTGTCCAATTCGGACTCCCCATAGGGGGGGGGGGGCGTGCGGCCACCCCTTATGGGCTGCCTAGCCTCCCTCCTATGGCCCATATCTTTCCCCCGGGGGTTCCGGTAACCCCCCGGTACTCCGATACGTACCCGATACATTCCGAAACACTTCCGGTGTCCGAATACTATCGTCCAATATATGAATCTTTACCTCTCGACCATTTCGAGACTCCTCGTCATGTCAGTGATCTCATCCGGGACTCCGAACAACCTTCGGTCACCAAAACACATAACTCATAATACAAATCGTCATCGAACGTTAAGCGTGCGGACCCTACGAGTTCGAGAACTATGTAGACATGACCGAGACACATCTCCAGTCAATAACCAATAGTGGAACCTGGATGCTCATATTGGTTCCTACATATTCTACGAAAATCTTTATCGGTCAAACCGCAATGACAACATACGTCATTCCCTTTGTCATCGGTATGTTACTTGCCCGAGATTCGATTGTCGGTATCTCCATACCTAGTTCAATCTCGTTACCGGCAAGTCTCTTTACTCGTTCTGTAATGCATCATCCCGTAACTAACTCATTAGTCACATTGCTTGCAAGGCTTATCATGATGTGCATTACCGAGAGGGCCCAGAGATACCTCTCCGATACTTGGAGTGACAAATCCAAATCTCGATCTATGCCAACCCAACAAACACCTTCGGAGACACCTGTAGAGCATCTTTATAATCACCCAGTTACGTTGTGATGTTTGATAGCACACAAGGTGTTCCTCCGGTATTCGGGAGTTGCATAATCTCATAGTCAAAGGAGTATGTATAAGTCATGAAGAAAGCAATAGCAATAAAACTTAACGATCATTATGCTAAGCTAACGGATGGGTCTTGTCCATCACATCATTCTCATAATGATGTGATCCCGTTCATCAAATGACAACACATGTCTATGGTTAGGAAACTTAACCATCTTTGATCAACGAGCTAGTCTAGTAGAGGCTTACTAGGGACTCAGTGTTTTGTCTATGTATTCACACATGTATTAAGTTTTCGGTTAATACAATTCTAGCATGAATAATAAACATTTATCATGATATAAGGAAATATAAATAACAACTTTATTATTGCCTCTATGGCATATTTCCTTCAGCAAGATCATAAATATTTTTTTGCGGTTGACGACCTTCTCACTTAAGTATGATATGAATGAAGACCTGACAACTGGCAATAGCCATCGGGTTCGGTACTGCAGCTTGCCTCGAGGAATTACTAATTCAATGCTTGAGTATCCCATGGCATTATGGATGTAATAAGGCATCATGATATGCACAGTGTGTCATGATAATATTTGCTTGATGTAAACCCAGCGGGCGTGGTCTGCACCATCTAATTATCACTTGCATGAACAACAAACCATGGGTGAACATTTGGAGATTTGAGACTGATGTTACTTGTGTAGTCCTTTAACATGTTTTATTACTATGAAATTTTCTTACTCCCTTGGTAAAGAAATATAAGATCGTTTAGATCACTACTAGTAATCTAAATGATCTTATATTTTTTACGGAGGGAGTACTAATCAGCAACTGGATCAGAGGGAGTAGCTTTTTTGTATGACACTAAGCTGCCTTCTGGGTTTTCCACCTGTAAGCATGGGATTGTGCACATGTTGTTGCCCCTTCATGGACTCATGGGGGTCTACCGCTTAACCATTCAAACTGAAAAGAGACAACTTAATTTCTTGTTCCACCCTAGCAAAATTTATTTCTTTTTTCTAGGAACCTTATATGCACATCTTGGGAAAATGATGGAAGAAGGTAGCATGTTGAGGTCTCTGTCGGCATTTTTTTCCTTTTGTTTTTTCTTTTTCTTTTCTTTTGGGCGTGCCTGTGCTTTTTCCGCCCCAGCACCTATCGTTGGTTGTATCGGTGTTGTTGCTTTGTAATACAAAGCGGGGGGAAACCCTTTTTCGGTAAGTAGACTGCTTGCTCGAGTATAAAACAGGAAACTGGAACTAACTGAAACTGCTCTTACACTTTTTTTTGAGGGAAAACTGCTCTTACACTCTGAACAACAGGAAAGACCAAGCACAAGAGGCTTTACAAATGTTACGAGATTTGCAACAGACGAATACAAAAACACGAGTGAAACATGCACCATTACCACTGACCAAAGTTGTACTATAAACTTATTTAGAGAAAAAAAGGATCGGCATAACAGAAGTCCTGTGCCGATTGCATGGCATACTTGTCTAGAAACTTGGAAAAAAATGTCAACTGGGACATTGATAATACTTGAGCGTACTGGCAACAGAAACAGACAGCGCTTATCATCTTATTCAATATTCATTTGGTGTGGTTCAGTACCAGATGTTCCCTTTTTCTGCTTTCAGGCACGATTCGTCTTCTGCATAACATTCCGTTGCATGTCATCGAAGCAAGTGAAGAATGTAAACCTCCATATGTTCCAGAAAAACAATGTTCCAAACCATATCCAGAAACCAAAGACAGTTCCAGCAATCACTGAGTAATACACCCACAGGGTTTCAAGTTGATGGTGGTTCAGAGACCTCGATGTAATTTTTAATATGTTTGTGGTGTTTCATATTTCTATTTTCTATTTATAATAAATCTGGATCTTTTAAAAAAAAAGTCCTTTCAATGTGATTTAAGTGCACCCATATTTTTTACGTGGTTTTTCTAAGCCCTGAATCTTCAGTTTGAGGAAACCAATTTTCCACTAAAGGTTTGGTTTTTATATGCACACCGTAGAAAAATGTAGCATTGAGATGGAAGAAGGTAGCATGTTAAGGTATGACAAACAGAAGACCGAAATAAAGTCGTCAGGTTTCGTGGACGACTGAGACGCATGGAAGGTGGCATGTTGAGGTAGTAAGAAATAGAGCTCGCTCGTGCCTCCCCTTGAAGATCATGAAGTGAAAATCCAGTGCCTGCTGAAGGTTCACTATCTGAAGGGACATATGTAACACCTCCAGTGGTTAGCTACAGTAATCACATTTTTGATAATGCCATGTCATCATGATCAACGGTGAGTAATCATCATAAGTACCAAAACCCAATTCAAATGGAAATTCAACGTGAAGTGAAAATAAAAGTTGTTCAAATCCAGAAACTAAAATGTTCATCATATTGCAAATATTCCCAAAACAATTATAAAAATAATAGCAGCATGAATTAAAATATTTAAATGACTCTAGCAACCAAAAACAGTACCCAACAACATCATTTAATCCATTTAACATAATATAAAATCTATATGAAGTCCAATTGCCTCCAAACCATTTTCTGGCAGAGCTAAATATTGCACTATAATTATTTGACAAAATTACTTATTTTACAAAACTCAATTTGGGGCTAATCTATTTGCAAAACAGAATGGAAATAAAAGAAACAGAAAATGAAAAGGGAAAAGACTAGAATTCCACTGTGCACTTGGCCCAACCGCCGCCACAGTGCGGCCTAGCCCATTAGAGCTAGCCTTTTCTTCCACCTCCTCCTGAGGCAGAGGCCATGGCACTGGCCGTGTGCGCGTGCGCCGTCCACTCCGTGGATGTCGTGCTGTCAAGTATCCAGTGCTCCCCCTGGTGGATAAGGACGACCCCGGCAACCCTAGATGTAACCCTAACCCAGTTGCCCCATCGCTAACTCTCTCCCTCTCGGTTCTCCTCGCCCGAGCGCGGACGTCGTCGCGCCGCCGTCACCCACGCGCACCGGAGCATCCCCGTGCCTCCCGCTGGTGTCCAGGAGCGCCGTAGCTCTCTTCTACCTCGACCACGACAAGCGGTTCGAGCTGGGACGCCCGGCATCATCGCCATCGGCCACCTTCCCCGACTGCATCCACCGGTCACCGTCGCTCGATCCGCCGCTCTCCGACCTCCCCGAGCCCTTCTCCGCATTCGCTGTGAGCGCCGCCTCGCAATCCCTCTCTCTCTCTCTCTTGCGTTTTGGTGCCGCTGACGCCGTAACCGAGCTCACATGCTCCGGCTGCCGCCGGGTTCGACCGTAGCCGCCGCCTCGATCGTCCACCGTCTCCACCTAGTGCACCAACGGGTGCAGCGCTTCCGTTGTCCTGTGCATGCGCTTGTGTTTAAACCAGGGGTTGTCCCCCTGACACGTGGGGCCCGACTCCTAACTAATTAGATTAGTGGCTAACCTAACTGCTAATAGACACTGACACCGGGTCCCACCGCCCTAATAACCCCCTGTTAAAAATATAACCTAAAAGTGATCTAGAGAATGACATGTGGGCCCCATTTACTCTTTTAAATGGATAAGATCCAACCCAGTCAGCTGTTGACTTTGACTTTGGCCCCACCTGTCATACTCAGTGGCTAGCTTCTGCTGGGTATAAAGAGGTTTTGGCACTGTTTTGGATAATTCGAATTTAATAATTTAGTTTAATTCCAGAAATTCCAGAAATTGATTTAAAACTTAGAAAAATCGTAGAAAATGAACCGTAACTCCGATGAAAATAATTTATATATGAAAAATGATCAGAAAAATGAGACGAATCCGGATATGCTAACCACATGACTGTCAGGTGCCCCTAACTACCTGAACATGGAACCGTCCCCTCCGGTTCATCTGTCTGACAGACGTCTGGAACCAGGAAAACTTTCCCGTTAAATTCCCGCTCCGTCTGTAACGTGTAGCCCTGCGTTAGGTCACCCCTAGCACCGCATATTTGCCATGTTACGCTTTTTGATGCTTTGATTGCTCTGTTATTTATTATGTTTCCCCTCCGTTACTTCTCTCTCGGTAGATCCCGGTACCGACGTCGTCCCCGAGGCCGACGCAGCTCCGGAGATCGACTGCACCGTTGACGACCTTGCCTTTGCCGCCGAGCAACCAGGCAAGCACCCCCCCTTGAGCATACCGATATCGCCTATTCTTTCTCTCTCATGCTTGCATTAGAATTGCTGCTACTACTGCTTTACCTATTCTAATGCATAGCCTGTTTATTGTAACCTGCTATTGAAACCTTACCTGCTTATCCTAAACTGTCTAGTATAGGCTGGGTAGAGACCAATCAGTGACCCCCACTTGTCCCGATTGCCCCGCTGGATTATCAGAAGACTCGACGACCAGGCCCCGGCACCGCACCTCACACCCCCTTTATCTGTACGACACTGCAGCATTACTATCGAGTGCCGAGGGTGATACCTCGTAAGCACTTCCGATGATAACTCTGCGGAGTAGTTACTCGGTCATGGTCATCGAGGGTGATTCCTCCTTCACCACTTCCGGTAACGACCCTGTCGTGCAACACATCAAGTGTGAACCCATCGAGGGTGATTCCTCCGAGTTCACCTTGACAGTTACATCGAGTAGGAATCCAACGAGGGTGATACCTCGGATTCCCTTGATGTTATGGACACACGGATAATTGGACTTTACACCGTTACTTGGAAGGCGGGTCGACCCTGAGGGGTACCCGCGAGTGATATGGAGACGGGTTGACCTGAATGGTGCCCAAGTGATGAATACGAGGCGTGGTCGGGCATTCTTAGCCCTTGCCGCAAGTCCTCGAGACGGGGCGACGGGGTCACATCGATCGTGAGTCTCTGCTCGTTACCGCACTACCAACACACTACGATTTGGATATTTGATCTGAGTGGGCCTCTGGCCCGATAGCACTAACCATCACGCGGGAAAAGTTATGGGCACTCCGCATCGTAGCATCAGCCGAAAGCTCTGTCAGACGTCCAGTTCAGCAGTGCGGCATGGAGTGATTGGTGCCATTCACGACAGAGGTGGTGCTTGGATCTGAGCCATGTGCGCAACGACCCGGAGGGCGAGGGGCGATGGCCCAAGACCCCCGAGCGCTTAGGATGTAGACCGGCGGGGACCTCTCTGCTGAGCTTTAGGTAGGGTTGCGGTGTGTCGTTTGGCCGAGGCCGGGCATGACCCGGAAAAGTGTGTCCGGCCGGAGTTAAGCGAGCGTGGTGGGTAAGTTGGTGCACCCCTGCAGGGAAGAACTAATCTATGCATAGACGGATCCTCGGTAACGGACACTCGGAGTTGTATCCCGATCGATACAACTAGAACTGGATACTTGTGATTAGTATGGCTCTGGGATTACTTTCTCGCAGGGAGTCGAGAAAGGATCTCTGGCCGAGGTTGCTACTTGGATATTATGGCTCTGGGATTGCTTTCTCGCAGGAAGTCGAGAAAGGATCTCTGGGTGAGGTTGAGACTTAATGATACTACTACTTTATGTCGCACTAATCTATACTCTTCTAATGCTGCAAGACTGCTGAAGATTCTAGTCTTCGATAGGACTAGGCCTTCTCTCTATTCTGGCATTTCTGCAGCCCAGTCCACATATACAGCCCCCCTTTGATAATGTTGCATATGTAGTGTAGATCCTTGCTTGCTGAGTACTTCGGATGAGTACTCACGGTTGCTTTGCTTTCTTTTTCCCCCATTTCCTTTTGATGCAACCAGATGACGGAGCCCCTGAGGCAGCTGCCCCCGCCGACGATCGCTACTACTACCCCGAGAGTGGATACTACTACGAGCTTGCCGACGACCAGGAGTAGGTTCGGAGGGTCCCAGGCAGGAGGCCTGCGCCTTTCGATCGTAGTGTTTTCTTTTGTCCAGCCTTCTAAGGGCCTATCTGTGTTTTCTTTTATATCTGTACTCAGATATCTGATGCTTCCGCTGACGCTTGTATGCGAGCTTATGTATTCGAGCCCTCGAGGCCCTGGCTTGTAATATAAAGCTTGTATGACTTTATTTATGTTTTAGAGTTGTGTTGTGATATCTTCCCGTGAGTCCTTAGACTTGATCATGTGCAGTTGTGTGTATGATTAGTGCACGATTGAGCCGGGGGCATCACAACAGGCTCTTCAAATCTGATCAACAGGGAAATTCTAGCACAAGAGGCTTTACAAATATTATTTGATTTACAATAGACACTTAAAAAACATGAGTGAGACATGCATCATTACCACTGACCAAAGCTGTACTACAAACTTATTCAGGAAAAGAAAGATCGGCATAACAGAAATCCCATGCCGATTACAATACTTGTCTAGAACCTTCAAACAAAATATGTCCACTAAACACATTCATAGTTCTTGAGCGTACCAGCAATACAAACATAGATAATTATCACGACGCTTACATCTTGTTTCATATTCATTCAGTGTGGTATCATTCAATGGCAGCCTTCTGTACTCCAGATATGCGTCATCTTCTTCATAACCTTCTGTTGCATGGCATCTATGCAACTCAAAAAAGCACATCTCCAGACCTTGCAGAAAAACAATGTAGCAAACCATAACCAGAAACCAAAAACTGTCCCAGCAATGACTGAGTAGTACATCCAAATGGTTTCAAGTTCTTGCTGATGTTCCATAGCCCCATCTGATGTGGGCGCCGGCCTTGAACCATTTGTACATGAGATGTTCAACAGAGAGCCACAAAGTCCGACATTATTGCCATAAATTGAGGGGTCATCCAGTGTTTGGAGTTGGTTGCCTGTAGGTATCTCTCCGGACAGATGGTTGTTCGAGAGATTAAGCGAGCTGAGGAATATCAAGTTTGCTATGCTAGGAGCAATAGGACCTGATAGCTTGTTCCGCGAGAGGTCGAGGGATTCTAACAATTTTAGACTGCCAATGTCCTTCGGGATACCACCAGATAGATAATTTCTTGACAGATTTAGTAACTGGACGCCTCTAAGATTTGTCAACTCTGAAGGGATTTCACCAGATAGAGAATTGCCGGAGAGATCAATACCAGTTACAAACGCATCTCTTCCCTTAAAGGTGTACTCGCGTCCCTTCCAAATTATGTCAATGTGGCCACTGTCAGAATCTCCCTGTACGTTCATTATAAGCGGCTGCATCTTGGGTGTCTGTCTCATCAGGGAAAAGTTGACAAAGCTTTCTGGTATGGTACCTACGAAATTATTTCCAGCTAGATCAAGCAGTTGGAGATTAGATAGTTGTGATAGTTGCCAGGGAATACTTCCATAGAACATGTTTGATCACAGTTCAAGGATCCTCAACAAAGGATTGCTTTCCCCTATCCACAGAGGAATTCCGCCAGATATCTTATTATTCCCGAGATCCAAAATGACAAGGTTTTTGAAGTTCTTCGACGCTGCTGGAAAGCAACCTGTGAAGTTGTTGTTTGACAGGTGCAGCGACCTTAGCGAAGAACTATAGTGAGTCGAGGTTGGAACTTCCCCGGCAAAAGCATTGCTCGACAAATCCAAGGATTGCAGTTCTTCCAAGTTCCACAAGCAACCAGGGAGATCTCCAAATATTTGATTCTTTGACAGATCCAGGACTTGCAGCATTGTTAGGTTACAATAGGCAGACAGTGATTCTCCAAAGAAGCTGTTGTTGTTGTCGGCCACCTTGATAACCGGCAACTGCCTGCTGTCGACATTAGGAGTGATACCAGTGAACTTGTTTCCAGACAAGGAGAGAACAAAAAGATTCGCCAGATAGGAGGTGGCTGAAGGAAGCTCACCCTCGAGACGGTTGTCACTGATGTCAAGTAAGAACAACTTTGGTAAATTGCCGATAGTAGGTGGTATTGTTCCAGTAAGGCGATTCTTGGCCAAATCCAGCAATCCCAAGTTTCCCATGTTTCCCATATCCACCGGGATCGAGCCAGTAAAGTTGTTTCCAGAGAGGCTGAGACGATATAACGCCTCGGAGTTGCTGACCTGCGATGGGATGCTTCCAGCTAACAAGTTGTTTGTAACATTGAATACCTCAAGGTTTGTCCAGTTTGTAAACATCTCTGAGGGGATGGTACCATTGATATTGTTGTCCCCTACACTGAAATATATCATTGTTTGCACCCTGGCAAAAGATGGTGGCAAGCTTCCAAATAAATGATTCCCTTTCAGTATCATGACCTCAAGACTAGTAAGGTTCCCCAACTCGGGTGGAAGAGTAGAAACCAAATCAGCATCAGCTATTTTGAGACGATTGAGGGAATGGAGCTGCCCGAGTGAGGCAGGGATTGACCCAGCAAGTGGGTTGTTGGAAAGGGATAGAAATCGCAGTGCAGACATCATCCCAAGCTCCTCTGGGATTCCTCTCGTGAGATTATTTCTCTCAAGACACAGTTCCTTGAGCTTTCGGAGGCTTGAGAATGAGCGAGGTATCGAGCCAGAGAATCCATTAAAGGACATATCCAGGTACCTCAACCTTGGGACCATCTCTGGCAGTGAATTTGGTAACGGCCCTGAGAAGGCATTACCCCTTAAATCGAGGGATCTCATCCTCACATTCGTGGAGTTGATGATGAATTGTGGGAAGACACCACTGAGATTATTATTAGCTAAGGATAACAACTTCAAACTGAGCATAGGTAAGAAGTTGGCATATTCTGGGTTGCTCAAGTGGTTATTTGCCAAATCTAACTTAACAATCATTGGGAGGTGACTGAGTTGGTAGGGGATGGCACCAACAAGATTGTTATGGCTCAAGTCTAGAACAGTAAGTGTGAGAAACAGGGAGTTGTTTGACGGGACAAGGCCAACAAGATTGTTGTTGTTGAGGTTGAGCACGGTGAGGTTTTGGAACGCTGCAGAGTAGAAGGTGTGAAGCGTACCATGGAGCCCTGCGTTGGGAAGGCGGACCTTGGTAACATGTCCGGCAGCGTCACAGGTGACGCCGAACCAAGAGCAGGTAGAGTTGGCAATCGACCATGAGGATAGTGACTTGGTGCTGCCAAACAAAGTGGATTTCCATTGGAGAAGGGCTTCTGCTTCTGGGTTGATCGCCTTGGATGTGCATATCAGCAGCGGCGGTGCCAACACCAAAAAGCTGTGGGTTCAAATGCACTAATCTCTCTAAAATCTTCTATTTTTTTGCACAAATATGAGTAGAACTAGACTTGCAATCAAAAAACCTGTGGGGTCAGCTGACCCCACAGGTTACACATGAAATCGCCACTGCATATCAGCAGGAAAACTGAGATGCATAAGAGTTTCTGCAGCACCATTTCGTGCAGTTGGAGTGTTGGTAAAAATGACAAGTTGTAGGTTGGAGTTGTTTATTGCCTTCAGACTTTAGAGGTAGCAATACATTGTAGAGTTGTCATTGGACGAACATATGCGTACAAAGACTTCAGACTTGGGGTCATCGTGCGAGAAAAATATCAAATCCACCGGTGTTTTGAGGCCACACTCTTGGGTATCACAATCCCCAGCCTCACAGTGAAACCGGAGATGTATGTGCTTGTGGTTGCCGTTAACATAGGGCCAAACCAACTGTCAAATCACCCAGTCATTCTCTAGGACTGAACCTCCAGAACTGAATCCACATCACAAATTTTTTAAGGTGCAACAGTAGGAAGAAAATAGAGGCAGAAATTCCAAATGATCAATTGTTGAATCAACAAATGTATGAAGCATAGTCTGAGGAGGTAACTAGGCACAAGTGCCTGGGAGTTCGTAAGGTGAGCAAAGATCGAAAAAATCATAAAAATATATAAAACGCGATGACAAAACATAAATAATTGGAGCTCACAAAATTCCGAGAACAAGAACCGGACTCAGCTCTGTAGGAAATCGATCTCTCAAATCATAACAATAATAAGCCAGTTCTATAGAATCCAGATAAGGACCAGAAAACTAGATATTTCTAGCTTGTTGGTGAAAGAAAACAAAGAGGAGGCTCAGGAACTACATATTTATATCCATTGCAGAACACTACTAAGTGAGAAACAGAGTGTCATGCTGCAGGGTACGTGCCATCTTCAGCATAACATTCTGCTGCATGGCGTCGATGCGACAAAGGAAAGCAAATGTCCATGTGTTGCAGAAAAACAATGCTCCAAACCACAACCACAAACCTCGTTAGGCTCCATAACCGAACAGCATCAAAATCAGTGATCTAGCAGAGGCAGAGAAGGAACTCTGCATATGTCTATAACAAGAGCCTCTTTTTCAGATATCTGTCCATATGAAAGAATTTAAGACTGTAAATTGAGGTCTTCAGCTTATGAATAAATTTCAGAAGGACCTGACAGCTGACACTGAAAAAACCTTGAACCTGAAAGTGTCAGCTTTCAGGTTGACACTAAAGTAGGGCAATACCGAACATCAAATTCAGAATTTGCACTCTGTTCATAAAAAAAAAAAGAGCTCTCAGCTAATAGGATTCGAATTTGAAGTCAGAATATTTTGAACTTTGAAACTTGAGATTATAAACTTTCAACACAAATATACTGCGACAACTTGCGCGGCTCAATACTGCACATAGAAAAATACTCAACAGCATGGGAAACTTAATCCGGCGCAAGAGGTCGGTGGTGATTTTGGGCTGTTAGAGTTAATCAGTTAAACATAACCTTGAGTGTCCATGTCCGATTCCGTACATTTGTATGTTCGTGTAGGTTTCAAAGCAATCACCAAGTAGGAGTAGTAGTATATGTACCCTTGCACCCTTGTAAAAGGCCTTTGGCAATACGCCGGTTTGGAAGGGACCAAGACGGCGTCGCTTCATCATCATCGCCGTCCTGCAGGGCTGGGCAATAGGGACAGGAGCAAGCTAAGCCAAGGGAGAGGGAGAAGCCGTCGCCACATATGTCTCGATCCCACCCCTTCATCCTATCAAATATCCAAATTTCTCGAGTAGATGCGACTCCCTTCACACTTTCTTTTATTCTATTGGCTCGATTCATTTGATGATACTAGCAAGCGTTTTGTGTGGCGGATCCAGGAGTCTGAGGTCAGAGAGGCCCTAATTGTATCCTCATTAAGTTGTGAAGAGGTCTCAGAGACATAGCAATAGTATGGCTACTAAACTTTTCAACCACATTTCTTTCTGGCTGAGTATATTAATAGCAATCTTCAAGAATAAGGGGATGTTCAAAGTTGTACTAATTACCATGGAATTAAGCTGATGAACCATACAATGAAGCTATGAGAGAGTCGTTGAGCACTGTTATATTCAGGTGGATCACCACTCTGGCATTTGGCCACTTTGAGTAATATATTCAGGTGGAGGAACTCTTCCCCCGGTGATTCTCAAAAAAATAAAAAATAAAATTGAGCACTGCTTAAGAAGAATGACAAGTGTGACAAAAAATCAGTTTGATTTCATGACCGAGGGGTCGACCATGGAAGCCATTTCCTTGATACGACAACTTATGAAGAGATACAGGGAGCAAAAGAAGGACCTTCATATGGTGTTCATTGACTTGAAGAAGACCTGCAATAAGATACTGCAGAATGTCATGTGGTGAGCCTTGGAGAACCTTCAAAAGTCTGCAATGAATGAAAAAACAGTATAGCCCACAAGTATGGAACCTCCAAAATTCCGCGATGGATGAAAAATGCACTATTTATATGCAACACACACACACACACACACACACTGTTATCCAATTACACAAATAATTCAAACAGTTCAACTCACACAATTCACAGAATCAAACCAACTATACAAACCAACCGAAGCAAAGCTAAAAAAAAACTACAAACGGCAACCATGAAACCGAAGCAAAGCTAAAAAAAAACTACAAACGGCAACCATGAAACGTACTCCCTCTGTATCAAAATATAATACATTTTTTGACACTATCGTACATAACTACAACTCACATAATTGAGAGAATCAGAACCTAATACAAATATGTACCAAATTGGTATCTCCCATATCGTTACAAAACTATAAAAGGTCAATTTTGTTCACACCAGAACAGAGAACTGTTTGTTGTTGACAGAGAACAAATAGAACAGCCATGAAAAATACATATATATCTGTTGCAAATAAAGTAAGAGTCACAACCGAGGTCGTGATAAATCCTTCATGAACGCCTAAAAGCGGGAAACAGAGTGTCATACTGCCAGGTAGACACCATCTTTTGCATAACATTCTGCTGCATGGCATCGATGCAATTGAAGAACATAATCCTCCAGATGTTCCAGAAAAACAATGTTCCAAACCATATCCAGAAACCAAAGACAGTTCCAGCAATCACTGAGTAGTACAGCCACAAAGTTTCAAGTTCATGGTCATGTTCATTTGGCTGATCCAGCACTGTTGCAGAACTTGAATCATGCTTACATGGCGTGCTCAGGGGGAGACCACAAAGTCCCAGGTTGTTGCTGTATATTGACGGGTCATTGAGTGTTTGGAGCTGATTGCCTGTAGGTATCTCTCCTGATAGTAGATTGTTGGACATATTGAGCAAGCTTAGGCACAACAAATCTGATATGCTTGGAGGAATACGGCCCGAGAGTTTATTCCAGGAGAGGTCAAGAGACTCCACATTTTTCAAACTGCCAATGTTTTTTGGGATACCACCGGATAAATTATTTCTTGATAGGTTCAGGAACCGCAGGGCTTGATGATTTACTAACTGAGCAGGAATCTCACCTGAAAGGGAGTTGCTTGACAGATCAATACCAGTCATAAGCGTAATTGTCTTATGGAAAGTATAATCATGTCCCTTCCAGATTATGTCCATCTGACCATCATATGAATAATGTGTACCAGTGTACATATAAGGCATATCCCCAAATGTTTCAAAGCTTGCAAGGATAGCACTTACATCCATTTCTGGCGTTGTCTCTATCATGTAAGTAAAGTTTGCGAAACTTGCTGGAATAGAACCTGTAAGATTGTTTTCAGCTAGGTCAAGCAACTGGAGATGAGAGAGTTGTGATACCTCCAAAGGAATACTTCCATGAAACATATTTGACCGTAGTCGGAGAATTCTTAGCATAGAGAGGCTAGCTCCTATCCATGAAGGAATTGTGCCAGAAAACATATTGTCTCCAAGATCCAAAATTACTAAGCTTTCCAAGTTCTTTATAGGAGATGGAAAATATCCAGAGAAGCTGTTGTTGGACAAATGTACTGATTCTAATGGAGAAGCATCATTCGTCGAGGTTGTGACTTCTCCAACAAAGGCATTGCTTGACAAATCCATGTATGTAAGATTAGGCAGGTTCCATAAGCAACCAGGGAGCATTCCAGACAGGAGATTGTTTGATAGGTCCAAGAACTGTAGATGACGTTGCTTACAGAAATCCTTGTTGATGACACCTGTCAACCTGTTACTGGACAAGAATATGTAGTTGACAGATAGGAGCGACAAGCTCGCTGGAATCTCTCCCTCCAAGTGGTTGCTGCTAAGGTCAAGGAATTGTAATAAGAATGATAATTTACCAAACCCCGATGGTATCATGCCTGTAAGATGGTTATTGGACAAGTCTAGCACCCGCAGGGAAGATCCTAGCTCCGCGGGGATTGAGCTGTTGAAGCAGTTGCCAGAAAGGAGGAGGTACTGCAGGGACTCCCATCTGCTGATCTCCTGTGGAATGCTTCCGGTGAAGGAGTTGTTTGCAATACTGAAAAAGCCAAGTTCAGTCCAGTTTGAAAACAATTCTAGCGGGATGTTGCCACTGAGAAGGTGGTTGTTCTCAACATCAAAGTTTAGAATTTGGCCCATCATTGAAAAGGATGGTGGCAAACCTCCAGATAGCATGTTCCACGATAGGTGCAAGGACTCGAGACTAGTAAGGTTACCGAATTCACTTGGTATGAGTCCGGAGAACATGTTGGAGGACATATCAAGAAATAGTAAATTTGGAACCATATCTGGCAGAGTCTCAGGTATTGAACCCAAGAAGAAGTTACCTGATAGGTCGAGGTCCTCCAACCTAATGTTGGTGCGGTTCAGGATGAACTGTGGAAAAGTGCCGTTGAGATTGTTATCATTTAGATGTAAGGTCTGCACGGTGGACAAAGGCAAGAACTTGGCAGGGTCTGGGTTGGTTAAATAGTTATTTCCCAGATCGATGTAATGAATCCATGGGAGCTTGCCGAGTTGATGGGGGATCGCACCAACAAAATAGTTGTTGCTCAAATCCAGGTAGGTCAGGGTGAGCAGCAGCGATATGTTTGTTGGGATGGTACCGACGAGGTTGTTGCCACAGAGGTCGAATGTGGTGATGTTCCGGAACGCCGGGAAGTACAAGGCGTCGAGCGTGCCATTGAGGCTAAACCAGGATAGCTCGAGTGCGGTAACATGGCCGGCATTGTCACAGGTGACGCCGAACCAATCACATGTCGATTCGGCTCGCGACCATGATGACAGGTAGGTGGAATTGAGCAAAGTGGACTTCCAACGGAGGAGTGCTTCTCCTTCCGGGCTGATTGCACTGGCCATGCATAGCAGCATATGCAAAGTTGTCAAACATGAGAGCTTGTATTGTGGTGCCATCGCTCAAGGGTGTGGCTGGATAGACTCGTGTTTGCCCCTCTAGTCGAACAGCCAACATGTCTATTATAGAAAAGATTTACTGCTCTGAGATGTCAGCTGCGTTGGCAAGAAAATGGGGGTCAATAGTCAGCAGTATTGGTCGGCAATAGTAGAACGGGTCAGCAGTGGGTTGGCAGTCTATTATACAAACTTGTCTGGACGGGCATATGTCTACAGAGACCGAAGACTTGGTCATCCTGTGAAGAAAGCACCCAATCTGTCAGTGTACAGGACCCAGCCAACAATGGAGTGGTGAATGAGACCAACTTCCCGTCTTTTTTACGGTCATTTTTGTGCCATCGCATCAACTTGGCATGCTCTTTGTTTCTGAACAGATGTTTCAACCGTGGTATTATAGGAGCATACCACATCACCTTGGCAGGAACCCTCTTCCTGGGGCGCTCGCCGTCAACATCACCAGGGTCATCTCGTCTGATCTTATACCGCAATGCACCGCATACCGGGCATGCGTTCAAATCCTCGTACGCACTGTGGTAGAGGATGCAGTCATTAGGGCATGCATGTATCTTCTGCACCTCCAATCCTAGATGGCATAGAACCTTCTTTGCTCCGTACGTACTGTCGGGCAATTCATTATCCTTTGGAAGCTTCTTCTTCAATATTTTCAGTAGCTTCTCAAATCCGTTGTCAGATACACCATTGTCTGCGTTCCATTGCAGCAATTTCAGTGTGGTACCGAGCTTTGTGTTGCCATCTTCGTAATTTAGGTACAACCCTTTTTTGTGATCCTCTAACATGCGATCGAACTTCAACTTCTCCCTTTACCGAAAAAGGTTTTCGCCCCGCTTTATATATAAAGCAAACCGCCCAAGCCAAACATCCAACAAGGTTCACACACACACACACACCAAGTCTCACAAAGTACAGAGTAGTACAAAGGGTTAATGCTGAGGGCACAGCTCAACAAGCCCTGAACACAAAACAACACACTCACACACAGCAACCCGAGTAACAAGTCTAATCGGGCTCCGGAGGAGGGGGCGGCGGCGGGGGCGCCAAGCGGAAGGCCATCGAGCGAAGGTCGGCGAGGAGGGTGTTGATGGCGTCCCGGTCCTGGGGACGGCTAAGCGGCCGCCAGAGCTGCAAGTAACCACACAATTTGAAGATCGCGTCAGTCGCACGGCGGAGAGGAGTCTTCTGAATAACCAGCTTGTTGCGAATAGTCCAAAGCGTCCAAGCAAGGACCCCAACGCATAGCCATCTAATATGGCGGTGGCGAGGGGGGGAGGCGTGGATCTCCGCAAACAGGTCAGGGAAGTTGGTATTACACCAATGTCCACCGACCGTCTCGCGGAAGCAGGACCACAGGAACTGTGCTGTGGTGCAGGAGAAGAAGATGTGGTTAGCATCCTCCACCGTGCCACACATGGGGCACATCCCGTCGCCAGGTCCATTGCGCTTGAGGACCTCGATCCCAGAGGGAAGGCATCCTCGCATCCACTGCCACAGGAAGATCCTGATCTTCAGGGGCAGGCGAATGTCCTAGATCAGGCTAAAGGGCTCAGGGGCCGTCGATGGAGCGATGGCTGAGTATAAGGACTTCGTGGAAAAGCGGCCAGAGGGCTCCAGGCGCCAAGAGATGGAGTCAGAGGCGTCCTCGACATCCAACGGGAGAAGGGCGATGTCCTGGAGGAGGGAGTCCCAAGCGGCCATCTCCAGAGGACCGAAGGGACGTCGGAAAGCGAGACGCCCTAAGTCAATAAGGGCCGTCTCGACAGAGATCCTAGGATCCACCGCAATGGCAAAAAGACCAGGGAAACGCGCGGCCAGGGGTGAGTCGCCAACCCATCTATTGAACCAAAACAGGGTCACGGATCCGGAGCCAACCGAGATGGACGTGCCAATGCGCAGCACGGGGAGAAGCTGGATCACGGCCAGCCACAACTGGGAGCCACCGGAGCGCTGACAGAAAGCTAACGGTTGGCCCCGAAGGTACTTATTCCGGACTATGATACGCCAGAGCCAACGGGTCAAGAGAGCAATGTTCATGCGCCGGGAGGACAAGATCCCAAGGCCACCCTGGTCCTTGGGTCTGCAAATGTCGGGCCAGCTCACCATATGGTACTTCTGCTTATCCCCCTCGCCTGCCCAGAAAAACCTGGATTGGTATTTGGCGATCTCCTGATGGAGCATCTCGT
This sequence comes from Thinopyrum elongatum, assembly GCA_011799875.1. Taxonomy (NCBI): domain Eukaryota; kingdom Viridiplantae; phylum Streptophyta; class Magnoliopsida; order Poales; family Poaceae; genus Thinopyrum; species Thinopyrum elongatum. Next base: position 151,187,490 of record CM022302.1, on the reverse strand, counting down.
GAAGGCTATAGAAGCTCATGAGAAACCAGAGTAGGCTGGCAAGCGAGGAATTGATGAAAATCACCCGGGCTGCGTTCGAAAGCCACCTCCCCTTCCAGGGCTCGACGCGGTGTTGCATCCGAGTCACTGACGGGCGAAGGCCAGCAACGTTTCACTTTGGCATTGTCTCTTTGCATCAACAATGACCCGGCGAAGATCATCATCGGGCACATCGTCTGGTTCCTCTTGATCTTCAGCTTCCCCCGTTGCAGCATCACCGTATTCAGGGGGCAGATAGTTGTCATCATTCTCTTCTTCTTCGTTGTCTTCCATCATAACCCATCTTTCTCCGTGCTTGGTCCAAACATTATAGTGTGGCATGAAACCCTTCTCAAGCAGGTGAATGTGAAGGGTTTTCGAGTCAGAGTAAGACTTCGTATTCTCATAGATAGGGCATGGACAACACATAAAACCATTCTGCTTGTTTGCCTCAGCCACTTCGAGAAAATTATGCACGCCCTTAATGTACTTGGAGGTGTGTCTATCACCGTACATCCATTGCCGGTTCATCTGCGTGCATTATATATAATTAAGTGTGTCAAAAACCATTACAGAACATCATGAATAGAGAAATGACCAAATTAATAGAAGTTTATCATCACATTAAAACCAAAGTACAATAGTGATCAAATGTTATTACAGAAAAAATAAATACATAAAGTTCATACATAGTTCTCATTGAACAACATATACCTCTCTAGAGCATCTAATTAAACCATACATTGAAACTATGTAAAACATTTCAATGCAACAACAAATGCGATCATAATCGCAACTAAGGTAACAATTGATCCAACGGCATAATGATATCAAGCCTCAGTATGAATGGCATATTTTCTAATCTTTCTAATCTTCAAGCGCATTGCATCCATCTTGATCTTGTGATCATCGACGACATCCGCAACATGCAACTCCAATTTCATCTTCTCCTCAATTCTTTTCAATTTTTTCTTCAAGTAATTGTTTTCTTTTTCAACTAAATTTAACGTCTCGACAATAGGGTCGGTTGGAATTTTCGGTTCACATATCTCCTAGATAAAAACATCTATGTCACGTTGGTCGGCATAATTGTCATAAACACTAAATGAAACAAATAGTTATAAAAGATAATATATACCACATCCGAATCATACACAGGACGAGGGCCGACGGGGGCGGATACCAAAACCATCGCACTATATAATAACAAACAATAATAAAAGTAAGAAAATTATACAAGTATCTATCTAAATCATACAAGTAAGAATTTTTTTCTTTTACAAAGAAATAAGAACAAGAGGCTCACCACGGTGGTGCCGGCGACGAGATCGGCGCGGGCGATCGACGGCGGTGAGGACGGGGACGGGACAGGATGGACCGCCAAATCTAGACAAATCTTGAGGAAAATGGGGCTTGGACAAGGAGCTTGGAGAGGAGAAAGTTTAAGTGTGATTCGGGCATTTCATCGAACACCTCATCTGCATAGGAGGTGAGCTAGAGCAACACACACCTCTCCAACGGCCGGCCAAGAAAACAGAGCAGTGGCTCTGTTCGCGGGCAGGGGCGGGGGTATATATAGGTTTCTTTTTAGTCCCGGTTGGTGGCTAGAACCGGGACCTCCACCAACCAAAGGTCCCGGTTCTAGCCACCAACCGGGACTAAAGGTACTGGGCCAGGAGCGAGGCCCATTGGTCCCGGTTCGTGTCTGGAACCGGAACCAAAGGGGTCAGACGAACCGGGACCAATGGCCCCCGAGGCCCGGCCGGCGCCCTGGCCTCACAAACCGGGACTGATGCATCCTTTGGTCCCGGTTCGTGAGTGAACCGGGATTAATGCCTTTATCCTGGCCTCAACCAAAGCCCTGTTTTCTACTAGTGTATGTGGTTATGGTGAGTGAGACTGTCCGTTAACAGAAAGCCAAGTCACCTGCCCAAGTAACACAAGCTAGTCAATATCTGGGAGCTGACTGTTGAAGCTCCTTTTTCCCCTGAGGGACACACAAGCTCCATTCAACAGTGCCATTGTGTCACGAAAGAGAAGTCAGTCAATGGGAGTGACCGCAAAGGTTCAACATCACTGTTGCTAGAACAAATTACCAGCCATGAAAAAGGTTTCCAAAAGGAGCAGCGAAGTCAAAGAACAGGAAAAAAGCCAGAAAATACGAAGTAACATAATCAAGAAAAGAATGACAAACTAAGTAGTATCACAGGCCACACGAACGGAACTTCCAAAAAGTCGCAAAGGAAAGTGATAACTCTTAATTAAGCAACAGCGCTCTGTATTTGAGCTTCTGTATCTACAAATCACCTAGTTATCCAGGAGCTCTTTTATGGTACAAATGCTAATTTCAGTATCCTGGCAAACCTGCTGTGCTTCTGAGAATGAGATGAAGAAGCATATAGGAATTAGTTATCACAAAAAGAAGACAGAAAAGGTTGGTTACCCAAAAAGTAGCCATAATGCAAGAACACAACCACTTCGATAGATGCAAATACTGAGACGGTTTACATGCTGGTAAACAACCAAGTCTGCAGGTTAACTCTGAAGAGAGACGATAAGACACAAGTATTCAATGGCTGCAGAGAACAGAGCCTGCATCCATGAAATGCAAACCAAAAAAAAAATGAAAACTCGAATCTCCAGAAGATTACAGTTTTAAAATTACAGAACACTAATCAGGCTGGAGGAACAATCACACTAAGAACTGTTTGAGCAATCGATTGTGACTTCGGAAAAGAAGAAGATGACTGGAAAGAGTGCACAAGCTCCCGGTCAGAGAAGGCATGCGACAGGGTGTACTACTCCAGTATAAAGCTTTGTTTGATAAGAACAAATGTGCAATACAGAGAGCAGTATTTGGTAAGATGAGGATACCATACGCCATACACAAACACATATCGCAGCAATTGCAAAATCAACAAAACAAAAAAAGCAGCCACGAAATTGTTGAATTGATTGTCTACTTCCTACTATGTACAGAACTGTAACTTTTCCCTCTCCCTCCATCATATGACAAATGACAACTCAAGCACGTAATGCTTACCACCTTGCAGGGAGAAAATATATTCATCATTCAAAGGGGAAAGAGCCAACTTAATTTCTTTTTGCCCTAAAAAACTTAATTTGTTTTTCCAAGTTCAGATTTTTTTTTTAAATTTCAAAGCAGTGTATGGATTGCTTTTTATTTTGTGACTACAGGGAAGACACCAAGATGCACATGTATGCATACCAGAACACACACACACATTCATTCGATCGTCATCTGGTCGCACACTTCACCACTGAGACATCGTTGAACGCTCTTAAGGTTCTCAACTTAATGTTGGGTTTTGAGGAACCTTGTACGCACACCATAGGAACATGTAGCACTGAGATGGAATAAGATAACATGCCCTGGTGTGACAGACAAATGACTAGCAGAAAGTTGTCAGGTTCGATGTATGCAAAGCTGTCGTCATGGGGGTGTCATTGCCAGTGATGCAGCACCATTTTCTCCAGGGAACAATTTTAGAAGCAAGAAGTAGAGCGTGTGCTCCCCTTGAAGACCGTTACGTGTAGTTAAAGCCTTGATACAGATGCTGTATCGGGAGAAGTACTAGAATATGGAGTAAAATTTCAGTGCATGCTGGAGGTTTCACTATTTGAAGGGGTAGGTAGGCTTCAAGGCAATTCCAATGTATGCTAACTGAAACTGCTCTTCTACTCTGAACAACAGGAAAAATCAAGCACAATAGGCTTTAGAAATATTATAAGATTTACAACACATGCTTACAAAAACATGAGCGAGACATAAACCATTACCCTGACTATAGCTACACAACAAACTTGTCTAGAACCTTGAAACAAAATATGTCCACTGGAACATTGGTAATTCTTGAGCGTACTGGGAACAGAAACAGATATAATTATCACGACGCTTACATCTTGCTTCACCTTCATTTGGTGTGGTATCATTCAATACTTGGACAGCTTTCTATACCTCGGATATGCTTCATCTTCCCAATAACTTTTTGTTGCATGGCATCTATGCAACTCAAGAAAGCACATCTCCAGGGCTTCCAGAAAAACAATGTGCCAAACCATATCCAGAAACCAAATATTGTTCCAGCGATCACTGAGTAGTACATCCACATGGTTTCAAGTTCATCGTGATGTTCCTTTCCCACATCTGATGTGGTCGTCGGACTTGAACCATGTTTACATGAAATGTTCAATAGAGAGCCACAAAGTCCCAGGTTATTGCTATAAATTGACGGGTCATCCAATGTTTGGAGTTGATTCCCTGTAGGTATCCCTCCTGATAGAAGATTGCTCGAGAGATTAAGGGAGCTGAGGAATATCAGGTTTGATATGCTAGGAGGAATAGGACCTGATATCTTGTTCCAAGAGAGGTCAAGAGATTCTAAAAACTTTAGGCTGCTTATATCCTTCGGGATACTACCAGATAGACAATTTCTTGACATATTTAGTAACTGGATGCCTCTAAGATTTGTCAACTCCGGAGGTATAGCACCAAAAAGAGAATTGGCAGAGGGATCAATACCTGTCACAAATGCATCTCTTCCCCGGAAAATGTAATCCTGTCCTTTCCAAATTACGACCATAGTGCCACTGTATATATATCCAAAGGTGGCATATTGTAGGACGATTTTTATACCTGGCTGCATCATGGGTGCCTGCTTCATGAAGGATAAGTTGACGAAACTTTCTGGTATGGAACCTATAAAATTATTCTCAGCTAGATCAAGCAGTTGGAGATGGGAGAGTTGTGATAGTTGCCAGGGAATACTTCCATAGAACATGTTTGATCGCAGTCCGAGAATCCTCAACAAACGATTGCTTTGCCCTATCCATGGAGGAATTACACCAGAAATATTATTGTTTCCGAGATCCAAAATAACAAGGCGTCTGAAGTTCTTCAACACACCTGGAAAGCAACCTGTAAAGTTGTTGTCTGACAGGTGCAGGGACCTTAGTGAAGAACTACAGTAACTTGAGGTTGGAATTTCACCAGCAAAAGCATTCCTCGATAAATCTAAGGATTGCAAATATTTCAAGTACCAAAAGCAACGAGGAAGCTCACCAGACAACTGATTGTTTGATAGATCCAAGAGTTGCAAAAGTGCTAACTGACAAAAGGCAGATGGCAATTCTTCCATGAAGTTGTTGTTGTTTTTATCTTTTGCAACCTTGACAGACGCCAACTGCCTGTTGTCAATATTAGGAATGATACCCGTAAACTTGTTGCCAGACAAGATGAGAGCAACAAGATTTATCAACGCAGACATGGTTGCAGGAAGCTCTCCGTCAAGGTGGTTGGATCTGATGGCAAGGAATTTCAAAGATGTTGCATTGCCGATATGAGATGGTATCACTCCAGTGAAGTGATTCTTTGACATGACCAAAAACTGCAAGTTCGGCAAGCTGCCCATCTCTACTGGGATGGAACCAGTAAAGTTGTTGTTTGAGAGGAGGAGAGTGATTATCTCTTTACAGTTACCAATCTGCGATGGGATGCTTCCAGCTAACAAGTTTTTGGCAACATCGAATACCGCGAGGTTGGTCAAGTTTGAAAACATCTCTGACGGGATGGTACCATCGATATAGTTGTCATGTACAATGAACCAGGACATTGCTTGCATCCTGGCCAAAGATGGTGGCAAACTTCCAAATAGCTGGTTATGTGCCAGATCCAAGTGCTCGAGATTAGTAAGGTTCCCCAGCTCGGGTGGAAGAGTAGAAACCAAACCAGCATTTCTGATATTGAGTTGCTCTAGTAACTGAAGCTGCCCAAGTGAGGCTGGGATCAACCCACCAAGTGAATTGTTGCTCAGTGAAAGAACTCGCAATCCAGGTACCAACCCAAGCTCCTTTGGGATCCCTCCTGTAAGATTATTTTCGTTGAGAAGCAGTATCTCAAGCTTCTGGAGCCTCGAGAGTGAGCGAGGTATCAAGCTAGAGAATCCATTAGCTGACAGATCTAGATACCTCAACCTTGGGACCATTTCTGGCAGTGAATCTGGTAACAGCCCTGAGAAGTCATTGCCTGACAAATCAAGGAATTGCATCCTCACATTGGTGTAGTTGAGGATGAACTGTGGGAAGGTTCCACTGAGATCATTGTTAGCTAGAGATAATAGCTTCAAGCTGAACATAGGCGAGAACTTGTCATATTCTGGGTTAGTCAATTGGTTATCTCCCAGATTAACCTCGACAATTATTGGTAGCTTGCTGAGTTGGTAGGGGATGGCACCGACAAGATTGTTGTTGCTCAAGTCCAAAATGGTGAGCGTGAGCAACGGGGATATGTTTGCTGGGATGGTGCCAACAAGATTGTTACTGTTGAGTTTGATCTTGATGAGATTCTGGTACGCAGCAGAGTAGAAGGCGTGTAGCGTACCATGGAGCCCAAAGCCGGAAAGGTGGAGCTTGGTAACATGTCCGGCAGCATCACATGTGACGCCAGACCAAGAGCACGTAGAGTTGGCAATTGACCACGAGGGCAACGGGTTGGCACCAATCAAAGTGGACTTCCATCGGAGTAGTGCTTCAGCTTCGGGGTTGATTGCCTTGGCTGTGCATACTAGCAGGAAAATTGAGATGTGGGAGAATTCTGCAGTGCCATTGCAGCAGGTTATAGTGTTGGTAAGAAAATGGCAAGCTGCAGGGTGCTCTATGCATTGCATTTGGTCACTTGCGCGCTGCTGCCTCGATCTCGTCGATGACCGAACTCCGGCGTCCGCCGCAAAGCTCGCCGTCGGCGACACACGTCATTTCCGGCCACCTCACCGCCACCGTTAGACGCGCCGTCGAACGGCCGTTCGAACGCATCCGGCCCCGTCCCATTTGGTGGCCTGTGGGCGAAACCCGCCGCTCGCCCGAGCCGCGCCGCCGCATTCTCGCGCCCGCCGTCGTTTAAACGCCGGCCGCCGACGTGGCTGCCACGTGGGACACCCCTGGGTCACTGCCAGTGGGTCCCACGGGCCCACTTTGACCCCGTTGACCATGGTCAACGCGGGGTACTGTTCACTAGCCGCTGACATGTGGGCCCCGTTCGATAATTAGACTAATTAAACAGTTAATTAAATAAAAATAATTAGATTAACCTAAATGTCTCACTGACATGTGGGGTCCACCCCCTAATTAACCCTGATAATTAAATTAATCCACTGATTAGCCTAAACAGAGGCTGACATGTGGGTCCCACTGGACCCACATGTCATATTTGACTGGTCAGCGGCGCTGTTGACCGCTGACGTCACAATGACGTCATGCTGACGTCATAATTCATTTTCTGTAAATAAATAAATTCCAGAAATTCATATAATCTTTGAAAATTAATAACTTTTAAACCGTAGCTAGGATCGAAAAAGTTAAAACATGAAAGTTGCTCAGAACGACGAGCCGAGTCTGATCGTGCCGTCTGTTTCTCCATCGGAACCCCCTACGTAGAAGAACTCGTAACTCCGAACCCGAATCCGGCAGATGAATAGTGCACACACGTCGGATATTAAAACCCAGATTAATTCTAAAAATAACTAAAATGACTTAGATGCATATTTAGGCAACCCTGCACTGCATCATAGCATCACACGCACCGTATTGCATTTGTTTGCATTATGTTTACCTGTTTCTCCCCCCCCTCTTCTCTCTCGGTAGACCCCGACGTTGGCGTAGCTCCCGAGGCAGACGCAGCTCAGGAGTACGACTACGTCCCCGACGATACCACTGAAGACCTTGTCCTTGCCCACGAGCAAACAGGCAAGCACCCCCATTTTGAGCATGCCTATATCGCCTATTCCCTTCTCTCTTATGCTTGCATTAGAACTGCTACTGCTACTGTTTTCCTATATCTGCTGCATAGCCTGTTTATTGTAACCTGCCTTGCTACCTTACTGGTTATCCTAGACTGCTTAGTATAGGCTGGGTAGAGACACGACAGAGACCCCCCTTGATCCCGACTGCCCTGCTGGACATCAGAAGACCCGACCATCGGGATTGAAGACTAGACCCTGGCACCGCACCTCACTTCCCCTTAGTTGCCGACACTGCTGGGTTACCATCGAGTGCCGAGGGTGATACCTCGTCAGCACTTCTGATGTTAACCTTGTAGGTTAGTTACTCGGTCGTGGTAAGCGAGGGTGATTCCTCCTACACCACCCCCGATAACGACGTCGTCGCGCAACTCCTCAAGGTGGACCTCGAGGGTGATTCCTCCTTCGTTCACCTTGATGATAACATCGAGCGGGAATTCCATCGAGGGTGATTCCTCAGGGTTCCCTTCGGTGTCAGACACACAGTTACCTTGGATATTATGACTTGCACTAAACTATGATACTAAAGACGGGTCGGCCCTGAGGGGTACCCGCGCGAGCTTAACGCGAAGTGATGTGGAGTCGGGTGGACCTGGATGGTGCCCGCGAGATAACTACGAGGCGTGGCCGGGCATTCTTAGCCCTTGCCGCAAGTCCTCGAGATGGGGCGACGGGGTCACATCGATCGTGAGTCTCTGCTCGTTTCCGCGCGCTCCTAATCCACTACGGTTTGGATATTTGATCCGAGGGGCCTCTGGCCCGATAGCACTAACCATCACGTGGGCATAGTATGGGCGTTCTGCGTCGTACACATCAGCCGAAGCTTGTTGGACGTCAGTAAGGAGCGGCGCACGCCGAGTTGGACTGGTAACGCAACCGCGCTTGTATAAGGGGTTGCTAGGTCTGCTCTCGGTGGCCCCGTAACGTGCAGGAGTTCCCGGGGCGATGGCCCAAGACCCCTGGGGGCATAGGTTTAGTCCGGCGTGCTGACCTCTCTTATAAGCCTAGGTCGGGTTGCGGCGTGTTGCTTAGCCGAGGCCGGGCATGACCCAGAAAAGTGTGTCCGACCAGAGTTAAGCGAGCGTGGTGGGTAAGTTGGTGCACCCCTGCAGGGAAGAAACTTCTATCGATAGCCTGTCCTACGGTAACGGACACTCGGAGTTGTATCCCGATCGGTACAACTAGAACATATGATGAGAACTGGATAGTACGGCTCTGGGATTGCTTTCTCGCAGGGAGTCGAGAAAGGATCTCAGGTCGAGGTTGATGATACTACTACTACTTTACATTATGTTCATCTGCTCTTTCCTGATGCTGCAAGACTGTCGAAGAATGTTGAAGATGCTAGTCTTCGATAGGACTAGGCTTTCCCCCTCTATTCTGGCATTTCTGCAGCCCAGTCCACATATACAGCCCCCTTTGAAAATGATGCATATGTAGTGTAGATCCTTGCTTGCTGAGTACTTCGGATGAGTACTCACGTTTGCTTTATTTTCTTTTTTCCCCATTTTCCATTTAATGCCACCAGACGACGGAGCCCCTGAGCCAGACGCTTCAGCCGACGACCAATACTACTACCCGTCTGGCGAGTACTACTACTACGAGGAGCCGACTGACGACCAGGAGTAGGATTGGAGGGTCCAGGGCAGGAGGCCTACGCCTTTCGATCATAGTATTTTATTTTACCCCGCCTCTGTGAAGACTTATCTCTCTCTCTGTAATATATCTGTACTCAGATATCTGATGCTTCCGCTGACGCTTGTATGCCATCGAGCTATGTATTCGAGCCCTCGAGGCCCTGGCTTGTAATATTAAGCTTGTATGACTTTATTTATGTTTTAGAGTTGTGTTGTGATATCTTCAAGTGAGTCCTTAGGCTTGATCGTGCGCATTTGCGTGTATGATTAGTGCACGATTAAGCCGGGGTCGTCACACCCAGCCTCACAGGGAAGTGACTAGTAGTCTCCAGTAAGGTCATAACCGATGACTGACTATGTGTATGTCAGTTCACGGTGCCTCCAAAATGTCACAAAGAAAGAAAAACAAGTACAACCCTTCATGTTAGTTTGCCCCTGTGGATGTGAGCTTAAGTACTAAATCATCAGATTATGCAAATAAGTTTTCAGGGACGACACGACAAGATTGTTTTTGTTTAGGTTGATGAGGTTTTGGAAAGCTGCAGGGTAGAAGGCATGGAGTGTACCATTGAGGCGGATGTTAGGATATCTCAGTAACACGGCTGACGGCATCAGTCACAGGTGCCGCTGAACCATGAAGACAGAGAGTTGGCCATCGACCACGAGGACAGCGAACTGGCACCAACCAAAGTGCTTCTTCCAAGTTGATCTCCTTGGCTGTACACATTAGCAAAAGATTGAGATGTGGAAGAATGCCGCATCTAACAATAATGTGACTCAGGGAGAAGCCCATCCAAATGTGCATGATAAAACAACGAGACCGTAGCAAATAGCCATGCCACAGCTGGACTGATTTTAGAATTACAGATACTAATCAGGTGGGAAGAACAACCAAATTAAGATCTGCCTGGTCTGGGCAATCGATTGTGACTTTGGAAAAGAGACGAAAGGAGTGCACAAATTCCCGGTCAACAGAGCGCGTGGAATGGGGTGTACTAGTTCAATTGCTTGATCAGACCACATGTGCAAGATAAGGATACCATGCCTCAGACAAACAAATTTCACTGTCGTAGCAATTGCCAAATTAAATAAATAAATAAGGCGGCCAATGAATTTGCCCCGTTTTACAGATGAAGACATATCTTTCCTCTTCATTGTACGTACGAAAAAACAAGCAGATTGAAGATTGAAGAGACGGCCTAAGAAATGCGTACTTTCCCAAAGAATCCTAGCCGTGACTGGTCTGTCGACCGGCGGCCCCGACGAGGGTTGGCGAATGGGCGCTCGTGCGGGGCGGAGGTGGGCGGCGAGGTGGTGCGGGGCGGTGGTGGGAGGCGGGGCGGAATGGTCTCGTGTTTTGGTCGGGGGTGCTCCAACGCCGCGCGGCGGCGGGGGAGGGCGACGGCGGCACTGCCGGCCGCCGAAGCGGGGCGGCGCAGCAATCGGCAGACAAGCATGAAGATAGAAGTCAGTAAACTAAGTTGGGCCTTCGGCCAGGCCCAGTGAAGAGACCACTCACTCTCTCAATCAGATCTTTTTACTTGTCTCAAAAAATTTGCCTCAAAAAAAAACTTGTCTCAAAAAATAAGTCAGATTTTTTTTTCGGGAAATCTTCCAATCCATTCATCTTCGATCATGGCAGTAAAACGAACACCAGAAATAATAAAAATTACATCCAGATCCGTAGACAACCTAGCGACGACTACAAGCACTGAAGCGAGCCGAAGGCGCGCCGTCGTCATCGCCCCTCCATCGTCGGAGTCGGGCACAACTTGTTGTAGTAGACAGTCGGAAAGTCATCATACTAAGGCCCCATAGGACTAGCGCATCAGAACAGCAATCGTCGCGGATGAAGAATAATGTAGATCGGAAGGATCCAATCCGAAGACACACGAACGTAGACGAACATCAACGAGATTCGAGCAAATCCAACAAAGATAGATCCGCTGGAGACACACCTCCGCACGCCCATCAACGATGCTAGACGCACTGCCGGAAAGGGAGCTAGGCGGGGAAATATTTATTCCATCTTCAGGGAGCCGCCGCCGTTTCGCCTTCCTGAGCAGAACACAAACCCTAACAAAACTAAGATGAACAACTGAAAACGAAACCCTCCCGCCGGCCCTTGGCAGGATCCACCACGCCTCCATGGGCCGAGGGCCACTCGAGACGAGGCGGACCTGCGTCGATGCCGGCGAGAGGCAGAAACCCTACCTTTATTTTTTTGAGGAGGAGGAAGAGGCGGCGGCTGCGTCTTTTTCAGATGTGTACATGCATGGAATATTTTTGATAAGTCAGATCTTTTATCGAAAAAGGCTTTCACCCCGCTTTATAAATAAAGCAAACCACCAACACAGCCAACGAGTACAATCAAGTTCACAACCACACACACACAGAGTCGCAACACGACAAATAGTACGAGGTTCTGTTGAGGGCACAGCTCAACAAGCCCAAAGAAAAGAAAAAACAGCAAGCAGCAACGCGACGCGGACAGACCACCTAGTCCGGCTCTGGAGGTGGCGGAGGGAGCAGTGGCGCCAAGCACCTAGTCAGATCTTTTTACTGAGTTAAGAAGCTCAAATGCCGAGGCTCACAAATAAAAAGGACAAAACAAACTTAAAAAGGAAACATACAAATGTTACATTTCTTTAAACTAAAATGTAAACTAAACAAGAATCAGAAAGAAAAAAGAAGCAAAAAAACAGAGAATACACTAAAAACCGAAAAACTCTTGTTGCGCAAAAATACGCTTAGAAAACCGCCTGAAATCGTGTAAAAACCGCCCAGAGCGAGCGCTATCATGTAAAAAAACTCGTGTTGTGGGCAATAAGGTGAATCATATTCGATGCATAGGGTGCGGAATCCTGGTCGCCCAACCCTTTACACACCCTTCCTGCATTTCGGCAGGCCCACTTCGATCGTTTGCTTGTGCTTTTTTCCTTCTTTTTCTATATTTTTCCCTTTCATTACATACGGCCGGTTGGGGAGTAGAGTGTAGAGAGGTGATGTGTGCGTGTCTCATGTTGTGGTAGGGGGTGCCCCCAATGGCGCGTGGTGGCAGGACAAGAAGAAGTGGAGGGAGGGCAACGACGGCAATATGCCAGGTGCTGAAGCGGGGCGACAAGGTTTTCTTTTTTTTGAGACAGAGCGGGGCGACAAGGTGCATCAATTAACGACGCGGCATGCATGAAGGCGCCAGTAAAATAAATGGGCCTTCGGTTAGGCCCAGTTAAGAGACCACTCTCCCTCACTCTGATGGAATTCTAAATAAAAGGTTCAAATTGTTTGCCAAAAAATATTCATGTATAAAAACTATATTATGGAAAAATAAAAAGGACAAAAAACATAAAAAGTAAATATACAAATGTGCTTTTCGAATGAAAAGTTAAAAAGAGAAACACAACCTGTGTTTCCATGAAAAGAAAAAGCATAGTGTGTGCTTTCACGGGAAGCACAACTGTACCTTCGAAAATGAAAAAGCACAGCATGTGCTTCCGCGACAAAGCATGATTGTGCTTCCAGAAAAGTGGAAAACACAGTCCTACTTCCCCAAAAAAGTGAAAAATCACAACTGTACTTCTGGGCTCCCGTTTTTACTCGCTTTTTTCTGTTTTAAGATATTTATTTTCCGGTTTCGGTTTTTTCCAGTTTATGTTTTTTTTCATTTTTTGGGTTTTTTTATTCCTGTTTTTTCTGAAAAAAAAAGTTCGTTGAAACCAATTTACATGGGATCTAGTTTAGAAAATTTCGACACGAGAAATCCAAAGGTAAAAATGGTTCATAGTTTTGATGCACAAATCAAAAGATAAAACATTTTGAAAAAAGAATCTATAAAAAAGAGAAAAACTCTCATGTTGTGACAAGTGGCACACAAATAGTGCGTGATTTATTAGCAGGTGAAAGTGACATTTGCAAGAGGTACCTTTTAATTAATGATTTCACTAAAAATCGTGTAGAAATATCGCCCATATCGAGCACTTCTGGGCCAACCAGCATTAGGGTCGGGCCAATGCATTGCTACGGGCAATACAACAAATCTTATTCCATGCATAGGGCGCGGAATAGATACAAACACACACATCCCTTTATGTACCCTTTCCGCATTTGGGTAGGCCCCCCCTTAGATCACTCGCTCATGATTTTTTTTTCCTTTCATTCTTTCCTTTCTGCAACACATCCTTTATACCTAAGAAATTCATCTCCACTAATCTATCATATATACATAAGAAGTTGATCCTCACTATCCTATTTATCTCAACATGCACACATGCCACCTCATCAAAGACCCACCACTACATGCATGAGAAAACTGTTTCCATTATTAGTTGATCTCATGCACATCTTTCTCTCATCACACATGCCACCTCATCAAAAGTCCACTCAACATGCATGAAAATAAGTTTTCCATTACCTTATGCCACTTATATTCAAAATATTTTCTGACTACACAATAATCAAATACAGTATATAATATTTATTTTTAGCTTTAGTTCATATATTATTAATTCAACGATGAAAGCTTCATACAATCAAATCACTGAAATAATTGCAATCGATTCCCGCAGCAGCGGACGGGGTATTCTCTTGTTTATCTAACATACAGCCTATCCACCTTATCATGCATGTCCCACACATGCCACACAAACACATGCAGCCACATCATCATTTTTATTTTTGCGTTTAGACACTAAATAAATCTCTTATTTTAGGTAACTACAGCAGCTTACTGAAACATACATGCATGTAAAGTTTAGCTAAACAGATAGTACTTGCAGCTTTGATTCCCATTAATAGTTCAGTTTCCAATCATACGAGTCAAGCAGCCTCTCTCATGTTCCCATTAATTGTTATCATATGTTATGCCAACTCCCTCGTATACTTTTTCGTGTACCTTTTGAATTTTGCCTGAGGGGCAAATTCTATAGCCCATGAGCTAGCTAGTTTAGCAAAATTTAGTGTCTGCATGGATAAAGCTCCTGCTTGTATTTCTCCCCTGATCGGAAAAGAACTTGTGAATCGCCCTGGGTGCATCCAAATGCCAAAATATGTGAAGTGAAGTTTTTTTTTTCTGATCGAGGCTATTTTGAGTTGTCCAAAAAGTTATACGTACAACTCAGGCTATTAACTAGAACTGTTTCATTTCTGTCAGCAGATGAGTAATGATGCATCTCCAGCGACATTCGAGGCCAACAAAAGAATCTCGAGGGGCAGTTGACGACCAAAATAATAGGTCCAAATTTGGTCGCTACATACTAGCCATTCACCACCAAAATAATAACTCCAAAATACGAAAACTAGTATTATTATGACATTCTAAACAGTCATGAGATGAGATGCTCTCATGATAACTTCTCCCTTTTCACAAACATCTAGAGTCAACACCTTGGTCCTCCAGCGACTCCTCCGGATGTCGAAAACCAAAACCTACAAAGTCAATATGACATATTCAGCTAATATTTTGACTAATCATATTCCCGTATGAAAAATGAACGGTCAAGCAAATCTCAACTAAATTTACCGAAACATCCACTTTGTTATTCCAGTTTATTCCTCCCACAAAACGATTCTTGCAAACATCCAGCATCATTTTCTCCAATAATAGCAATAAGAAAGAATTGAACTGAGCATAAAGTAATAGAATGCGCATGAATATAATTTCTTCTCAATGTAACTAAATCCTACAAAATGTATAATACACTAACCTGGACTGTAGTAAAAACTTGCTCTCCCTCAAAACAGCTGATAATATCACCTCTACAGATTCCAAGCATCTCAGCATGGGACCCACTTGATACCTAAGGTTTAATTGGCAACAATTACTACGGATTGCGCTTCAGTGCCTTAAGGCACCTGCCTTTGTGCCTATGATATGTGGGCCCAACAGGTGGCTGGCCCGCATGTAAGTGACCCAAAGGCAGGTGCCTTTACGGCACTGAAGCTGCGTCCAATTACTACATAATATGCCACCAGTCCAGAAATAAACAATATAATGAGCATACATACCTCTTGAACAATAAGACCACTATCAATTTTGCATTTTCGCCTTATCCTCTCAATATGAGAGGGGTCTAGAAGCTTGATAGTGAAAAGCTTCAATCTGAGGTGGAGCCGAGGGATGCACCTATACATATTTATAGAATTTAGACATAGGCATGTAACCTTTTTAAACGAGTCATTTTTATTGAATTCTAAACTATATAACATGCTGGAAAGCTGCTGATAGTATACCAAATATTTTGCAGCTCGATTTAAATTTAACATCGCAACTTTTATGCTAAATGAAATTGAAAAATAATAAATGAGGCGACTAATTTATATCTTTTGATCAAACAGACTAAATGGTGCAACTTGAAAAATGTATCTGTCCAGCGGTTGAACTGAGTAGAAACACACCCATGATTCTTCCAGAAGTAGAAGCATTCGTGCAAGATATAAGTAGGTATGAAAGATCCGCTCGTAGAGTTGTTGATCATGCCAACAATATTTGCACTGAAGTCAATTGCTGGCCCTCCATCATCAAACTATTAAAATGGCATCCACAATGTTTTAGAATTGAAAATGATACAAAAATTGATTAATCTGACAACAGTAAATCAAATTCAACATAAAAAGACTCCTGAATATGAAATTATTTTTTAGAAGAAAGGTGAATTTGTATTGGATATGCACTAATCCCTAAATTCTCTAAGCTCCCTGGGAATAGAAGACAGGGATAGCTCCGGTATATTTTTTCTACAGTGGGTCCCAATTGTCTATGTCAGGCAGCGTAGTGGGACCCTGTCTGCACTCGCATTGGTCAAACGCAGTGCACCGCATGTCTGCTCCTTTCAATTTGGGGGTCTGCGTGTAGAGATGGTAGGCAATTTGGGGTTGAGCGGTGACACCGTCGGCAGTCACTTGAAAGGAGGTGATTTAGGGCCTGTTCTGATCTTCTCCTACTCCACACTTTACAAATTTTTGGAGCAGATACGAGCCGAACAAAATAGCAGCGAGAAGCTAGCTTCAGGAAGCTACGATCGATCGCAGTGCAAAATCGTGAAGCAGCGTCGACCCAGCTCCACCGATCCGGAAAGCTAGAGTTGGCCAATATTACAACTGAACTGCCACCGCCAAGTCAAGCCATCGAACCGGTACGCTCGATCAAACAGATCGCTCCTCGTTCCCTCGCCAGTGCTCCCTCGCTGCTCCTCTACAAGGCCGATTTGGGCTGCCTCCGGTCGGCCCAACTAGCCCGAACAGGCCACAGCCCTCCTAGCTGGGTTGTAGCGCCGCGAGAAGCTGCAAACCGAGCCGAACAGATTTTCCATCGCTGCTTGGAGTGAGAAGCTGAATCTGTGAAGTTTTGGAAAGCTAGAGGAGATCAGAACAGGCCCTTAGGATACATAGACCTGGCCAAATGTCGGGCCGGGCCGAGCTTCAGGCCGGGTCAAACAAAGCCCGCTGCAAAAAACCTGGGCCCGGGCCCGGCCCGGCCCGGGCATCGGGCCTAAATATCAGGCCCAGGCCTGGCCCATCAGAGCAAAAGCCCGCCGGGCCTCAGGCCGTCGGGTCGGGCCCTTCCCTAAATCGCAAATATGCCGGGCCCGAGCCCGGCCTGGCCCGGGTGTCAGGCTGAAATCTCAGGCCCAGGCCCGGCCCGTGGGCAAGGTCGGGCCGGGCCGTGTCGGGCTTTTTCCAGCTGGGCCGGGTATCCCATGGCCAGGTCTAAGGGTACACTACGGCTACTCCATCCCCGTCTTTGGTGTGCCTGCTAATTTGTCCGTCCCACCAGCCAAGCGTTCCTCGAAGTTGTTGTTGGAGCTTACTTGCCATCAGATGGTTCTCCCGTCATTTTGGATGGTGGCACTGGCCAAATGCATGTGAATGTAGCTGCTCCCTCTGCTGATGGTTTGTCTCCCGATGTTGCGGTTGTGCATTCCATGTCGTTGTGTCTGTTGTTGCCCCTATTCAGTTTTGGGTTTTTTGCGTGTGTTTGGGCAGCTGATGGGTTGTGTCTGTTGTTGCCCCAATTAATTTTTTATTTTATTTTTGGAACGAAGACACCAAAGGCATCCGGCTTTAAATTAATAAAGCCAACAAGACAGCGTTCACAAAGTCTGAAAGACGGCAGTCTAGCTTAAGCATTACATAAACAGCCAAAATAGAACCAACATCAGCACGCAGGCTGGCATAACATAAGTCATCGACAAGCAACGAAGGTAACGAGATGCAAAAGATATCAATCTTGGGCAGCTCCTTGGCGCGCTTCCATCTAGATGCTACGGATCCTCGCCATCGTCTCGATCATGCGCTCCTCATCACGCGGTTTTCCCAATGGTGTCCAGGTCTGCAAGAATAAGTGACATTTGAACAGGATATCAGCCGGGTGAGAAGGGAATTTCTTCTCAATGGTCATCTTATTACGCACAGTCCATAAGGACCAAAGCAGCGCCCCTACGCATCGCCAAACAATCCGTGCACTAGCCCCCTTTTGCGTACGTATAATTTGTAAAAGATCGGCACCCGACAAAGGGTTCCAGTTTTGCTGAAAAGCGGCTCTAACTGCGCTCCAGGAAAACCTGGCTAAGTGGCATTGAAAGAAGGCATGATTTGCATCTTCGATGGTTCCGCACACCACACACGACCCGTCGGAAGGTCCGTTACGTTTCGCAACGTTATCCGCCGTCGGTAAGCGGTTTTGGAACATCTGACAAAGGAATATTTTTATCTTCAGCGGGAGGCCGGCCTTCCATAGCCCCCGAGCTATGTCTAGCACATCGCCCTCAGTTAGTTTGCTATACAACGACTTAACCGAGAACAAACCCGAAGAAGAGAGCTTCCAAGAGACCTCGTCAGCACCCGGACTGGTTGTGCGTTGGCCAATCAAGGCCTTCACCGCATTCCATTCATTTTCCTCGTTCGAGAGTAGAGTTCTTACGAAGCTAACCGAAGGCGGCGAGGTCCGAAGAGCCTTTCCAACCATCAACTCCGTGTTAGAGGCAACTTGGAAAATTGCCGGGTGACTCTGCCAAAGAGGAGAAGAGCCAAGCCAGGAGTCCAACCAGAATCTAGCTCTAGCTGACTGGCCATCCCTGACTTGAAACTTCGCCCCTAGGGAGAAAGCGGGTCGCACGGCCTGGATCCCGTTCCAGAATGTGGAGCCCGACCATTTTGCAGAGAAAACGTTGCCGTTAGGGAAATATTTCGCCTTAAGCAGATCAGCCCAGAGACCCGACTCGTTTTGGGCCAACCTCCACCACCATCGGGATAGGAGAGCGACATTCATGAGTTTGGAGTTCAAGATGCCCAATCCCCCAAATTTCTTAGGCTGGCAAACCGCGGCCCATTTGACAAGGTGGTACTTCCTCTTAATGCCCGTTCCTTCCCAAAAGAAACGAGATCGCGGCGTGTCAAGTTTAGCGTGTTGGGGATCGTAGCAGAATTTTAAAATTTTCTACGCATCACCAAGATCAATCTATGGAGTCATCTAGCAACGAGAGAGAGGGGAGTGCATCTACATACCTTTGTAGATCGCTAGCGGAAGCGTTCAAGAGAACGGGGTTGATGGAGTCGTACTCGTCGTGATCCAAATCACCGATGACCGAGCGCCGAACGGACGGCACCTCCGTGTTCAACACACGTACGGTTGGGAGAGACGTCTCCTCCTTCTTGATCCAGCAAGGGGAAGGAGAGGTTGATGAGGATCCAGCAGCACGACGGCGTGGTGGTGGAAGCAGCGGGATCTCGGCAGGGCTTCACCAAGCACCAACGAGAGGGAGAGGTGTCACGGGAGGAGAGGGAGGCGCCAGGGGCTGGGGTGTGTCCTCCCTCCCACCCCTCCACTATTTATAGGGGGAAGGGGAGAGGGGGCCGGCCCCCTCAGATCCAATCTGAGGGGAGGGGCGGCGGCCAAGGGGGTGGCTTGCCCCCCAAGCCAGGTGGAGGCGCCCCCCACCCCTAGGGTTCCCAACCCTAGGCGCAGGGGAGGCCCATAGGGGGGCGCACCATCCCACCAGGGGCTGGTTCCCTTCCCACTTCAGCCCATGGGGCCCTCCGGGATAGGTGGCCCCACCCGGTGGACCCCCGGGACCCTTCCGGTGGTCCCGGTACAATACCGATTACCCCCGAAACCTTCCCGGTGGCCGAAACTGGACTTCCTATATACAATTCTTTACCTCCGGACCATTCCGGAACTCCTCGTGACGTCCGGGATCTCATCCGGGACTCCGAACAACTTTCGGGTTACCGCATACTAATATCTCTACAACCCTAGCGTCACCGAACCTTAAGTGTGTAGACCCTACGGGTTCGGGAGACACGCAGACATGACCGAGGCGACTCTCCGGTCAATAACCAACAGCGGGATCTGGATACCCATGTTGGCTCCCACATGCTCCTCGATGATCTCATCGGATGAACCACGATGTCGAGGATTCAATCAATCCCGTACGCAATTCCCTTTGTCTATCGGTACGATACTTGCCCGAGATTCGATCGTCGGTATACCGATACCTTGTTCAATCTCGTTACCGGCAAGTCTCTTTACTCGTTTCCGTAACACATCATCCTGTGAACAACTCCTTGATCACATTGAGCTCATTATGATGATGTCCTACCGAGTGGGCCCAGAGGTACCTCTCCGTCACACGGAGTGACAAATCCCAGTCTCGATTCGTGCCAACCCAACAGACACTTTCGGAGATACCCGTAGTGCACCTTTATAGCCACCCAGTTACGTTGTGACGTTTGGTACACCCAAAGCACTCCTACGGTATCCGGGAGTTGCACAATCTCATGGTCTAAGGAAAAGTTGCTTGACATTGGAAAAGCTTTAGCAAACGAACTACACGATCTAGTGCTAGGCTTAGGATTGGGTCTTGTCCATCACATCATTCTCCTAATGATGTGATCCCGTTATCAATGACATCCAATGTCCATGGTCAGGAAACCGTAACCATCTATTGATCAACGAGCTAGTCAACTAGAGGCTTACTAGGGACATGTTGTGGTCTATGTATTCACACATGTATTACGATTTCCGGATAACACAATTATAGCATGAATAACAGACAATTATCATGAACAAGGAAATATAATAATAACCATTTTATTATTGCCTCTAGGGCATATTTACAACAGTCTCCCACTTGCACTAGAGTCAATAATCTAGTTACATTGTGATGAATCGAACACCCATAGAGTACTGGTGTTGATCATGTTTTGCTCGTGAAAGAGGTTTAGTCAACGGATCTGCTACATTCAAATCCGTGTGCACTTTACAAATATCTATGTCTCCATCTTGAACATGTTCACGTATGGAGTTGAAGCGACGCTTGATATGCCTGGTCCTTTTGTGAAACCTGGGCTCCTTGGCAAGGGCAATAGCTCCAGTGTTGTCACAGAAGAGAGCCATTGGACCCGACGCATTTGGAATGCCTCCTAGGTCGGTGATGAACTCCTTCATCCATACTGCTTCGTGTGCTGCCTCCGAGGCTGCTATGTACTCCGCTTCGCATGTAGAACCCGCCACGACGCTTTGCTTGCAACTGCACCAGCTTACCGCTCCACCATTCAAAATATACACGTATCCGGTTTGTGACTTGGAGTCATCCGGATCTGTGTCGAAGCTAGCGTCGACGTAACCCTTTACGACGAGCTCTTCGTCACCTCCATATACGAGAAACATATCCTTAGTCCTTTTCAGGTACTTCAGGATGTTCTTGACCGCTGTCCACTGTTCCTTGCCGGGATTACTTTGGTACCTACCTACCAAACTTACAGCAAGGTTTACATCAGGTCTGGTACACAGCATGGCATACATAATAGACCCTATGGCTGAGGCATAGGGGATGACACTCATCTCTTCTATATCTTTTGCCATGGTCGGGCATTGAGCCGAGCTCAATTTCACACCTTGCAATACAGGCAAGAACCCCTTCTTGGACTGATCCATATTGAACTTCTTCAATATCTTATCAAGGTATGTGCTTTGCGAAAGACCTATGAGGCGTCTCGATCTATCTCTATAGATCTTGATGCCTAATATATAAGCAGCTTCTCCAAGGTCCTTCATTGAAAAACACTTATTCAAGTAGGCCTTTATACTTTCCAAGAATTCTATATCATTTCCCATCAGCAGTATGTCATCCACATATAATATGAGAAATGCTACAGAGCTCCAACTCACTTTCTTGTAAACACAGGCTTCTCCATAAGTCTGTGTGAACCCAAACGCTTTGATCATCTCGTCAAAGCGAATGTTCCAACTCCGAGATGCTTGCACCAGCCCATAGATTGAGCGCTGGAGCTTGCATACCTTGTCAGCATTCTCAGGGTCGACAAAACCTTCCGGTTGTATCATATACAACTCTTCCTTAAGAAAACCATTAAGGAATGCCGTTTTGACGTCCATTTGCCATATCTCATAATCATAGTATGCGGCAATTGCTAACATGATTCTGACGGATTTCAGCTTCGCTACGGGTGAGAAAGTCTCATCGTAGTCAACCCCTTGAACTTGTCGATAACCCTTAGCGACAAGCCGAGCCTTATAGATGGTCACATTACCATCCGCGTCAGTCTTCTTCTTAAAGATCCATTTATTTTCTATGGCTTGCCGATCATCGGGCAAGTCAGTCAAAGTCCATACTTCGTTTTCATACATGGATCCTATCTCGGATTTCATGGCTTCAAGCCATTTGTCGGAATCCGGGCCCGCCATCGCTTCTTCATAGTTCGAAGGTTCACTGTTGTCTAACAACATGATTTCCAGGACCGGATTGCCATACCACTCTGGTGCGGAACGTGTCCTCGTGGACCTTCGAAGTTCAGTGGTAGCTTGATCATGATCATTATCAATAACTTCCTCTCTAGCCGGTGTAGGCTCCACAGAAACATTTTCCTGTGCTGCGCTACTCTCCGGTTCGAGGGTCATCTCATCAAGCTCCACTTTCCTCCCACTTACTTCTTTCGAGAGAAACTCTTTCTCTAGAAAGGATCCATTCCTGGCAACAAAGATCTTGCCCTCGGATCTTAGGTAGAAGGTATACCCAATAGTTTCCTTAGGGTATCCTATGAATACGCATTTTTCCGACTTGGGTTCGAGCTTCTCTGGTTGAAGTTTCTTCACATAAGCATCGCATCCCCAAACTTTCAGAAACGACAGCTTAGGTTTCTTCCCAAACCATAATTCATACGGTGTCGTCTCAACAGATTTTGACGGTGCCCTATTTAAAGTGAATGCGGCAGTCTCTAAAGCATAACCCCAAAAGGATAGCGGTAAATCGGTAAGAGACATCATAGATCGCACCATATCCAATAGAGTGCGATTACGACGTTCGGACACACCATTACGCTGAGGTGTTCCAGGCGGCGTGAGTTGTGAAACAATTCCACATTTCCTTAAGTGCGTGCCAAATTCATGACTCAAATATTCTCCTCCACGATCTGATCGTAAGAACTTTATTTTCTTGTCACGTTGATTCTCAACCTCACTCTGAAATTCCTTGAACTTTTCAAAGGTCTCAGACTTGTGCTTCATCAAGTAGACATACCCATATCTACTCAAATCATCGGTGAGGGTGAGAACATAACGATAACAACCGCGAGCCTCAACACTCATTGGACCACACACATCAGTATGTATGATCTCCAATAAGTTGGTTGCTCGCTCCATTGTTCCGGAGAACGGAGTCTTGGTCATCTTGCCCAAGAGGCATGGTTCGCATCTGTCAAATGATTCATAATCAAGAGACTCCAAAAGTCCATCTGCATGGAGTTTCTTCATGCGTTTAACACCGATATGACCAAGGCGGCAGTGCCACAAGTATGTGGGACTATCGTTATCAACCTTGCATTTCTTGGCATTCACATTATAAACATGTGTAACATCACGTTCGAGATTCAATAAAAATAAACCATTCACCAGCGGGGCATGACCATAAAACATATCTCTCATATAAATAGAACAACCATTATTCTCAGATTTAAATGAGTAGCCATCTCGCATTAAGCGAGATCCAGATACAATGTTCATGCTCAGAGCTGGCACTAAATAACAATTATTGAGGTTTAAAACTAATCCCGTAGGTAGATGCAGAGGTAGCGTGCCGATGGCGATCACATCGACCTTGGAACCATTCCCGACGCGCATCGTCACCTCGTCCTTTGCCAGTCTACGCTGATTCCGCAGTTCCTGCTTTGAGTTACAAATATGAGCAACCGCACCGGTATCAAATACCCAGGAACTACTACGAGTGCTGGTAAGGTACACATCAATTACATGTATATCACATATACCTTTGGTATTGCCGGCCTTCTTATCTGCTAAGTACTTGGGGCAATTCCGCTTCCAGTGACCGGTTCCCTTGCAATAAAAGCACTCAGTCTCAGGCTTGGGTCCATTCTTTGACTTCTTCCCGGCAGCTGGCTTACCGGGCGCGGCAACTCCCTTGCCGTCCTTCTTGAAGTTCTTCTTACCCTTGCCCTTCTTGAACTTAGTGGTTTTATTCACCATCAACACTTGATGTTCCTTTCTGATTTCTGCCTCCGCTGACTTCAGCATCGCATATACCTCAGGAATGGTCTTTTCCATCCCCTGCATGTTGAAGTTCATCACAAAGCTCTTGTAGCTAGGTGGAAGCGACTGGAGGATTCTGTCAATGACCGCGTCATCCGGGAGATTAATCCCCAGCTGAGACAAGCGGCTGTGCAACCCAGACATTTTGAGTATGTGCTCGCTGACAGAACTATTTTCCTCCATCTTACAGCTGTAGAACTTATCGGAGACTTCATATCTCTCGATCCGGGCATGAGATTGGAAAACCATTTTCAGCTCTTCGAACATCTCATATGCTCCGTGATGCTCAAAACGCTTTTGGAGCCCCGGTTCTAAGCTGAAGAGCATGTCGCACTGAACGAAGGAGTAATCATCGGTGCGTGTCTGCCAAACGTTCAAATCGTCTGGCAGTGCTGGGAGAGCAGGTGGGCCACCTAACGGTGCTTCAAGGACATATGATTTCTTGGCAGCTATGAGGATAATCCTCAGGTTACGGACCCAGTCCGCATAGTTGCTACCATCGTCTTTCAGCTTGTTTTTCTCTAGGAACGCGTTGAAGTTGAGGGTAACATTAGCGTTGGCCATTTGATCTACAAGGTAGATATGTAACATTTAGACTAAGTTCATGACAATTAAGTTCATCTAATCAAATTATGTAATGAACTCCCACTCAGATAGACATCCCTCTCGTCATCTAAGTGATACATGATCCGAATCGACTAGGCCGTGTCCGATCATCACGTGAGACGGACTAGTCATCAACGGTGAACATCTCTATGTTGATCGTATCTTCTATACGACTCATGTCCGACCTTTCGGTCTCTTGTGTTCCGAGGCCATGTCTGTACATGCTAGGCTCGTCAAGTCAACCTAAGTGTATTGCTGTGTAAATCTGGCTTACACCCGTTGTATTCGAACGTTAGAATCTATCACACCCGATCAACACGTAGTGCTTCGAAACAACGAACCTTCGCAACGGTGCACAGTTAGGGGGAACACTTTCTTGAAATTTTAGTGAGGGATCATCTTATATGCTACCATCGTTTTAAGCAAATAAGATGCAAAAACATGATAAACATCACATGCAATCAAAATAGTGACATGATATGGCCATTATCACTTCGCTCCTTTTGATCTCCATCTTCGGGGCTCCATGATCATCATCGTCACCGGCATGACACCATGATCTCCATCATCATGATCTCCATCATCGTGTCTTCATGAAGTTGTCTCGCCAACTATTACTTCTACTACTACGGCTAACGGTTAGCAATAAAGTAAAGTAATTACATGGCGAATTTCAATGACACGCAGGTCATATAATAAATTAAGACAACTCCTATGGCTCCTGCCGGTTGTCATACTCATCGACATGCAAGTCGTGATTCCTATTACAAGAACATGATCATCTCATACATCACATATATCATTCATCACATCCTTTGGCCATATCACATCACAAAGCACTTGCTGCAAAAAAAAGTTAGACGTCCTCTAATTGTTGTTGCAAGTTTTTATGTGGCTGCTATAGGTTTCTAGCAAGAACGTTTCTTACCTACGCCAAAACCACAACGTGATATGCCAATTTCTATTTACCCTTCATAAGGACCCTGTTCATCGAATCCGATCTGACTAAAGTGGGAGAGACAGACACCCGCTAGCCACCTTATGCAACTAGTGCATGTCAGTCGGTGGAACCTGTCTCACGTAAGCGTACGTGTAAGGTCGGTCCAGGCCGCTTCATCCCACAGTGCCGCCGAATCAAGATAAGACTAGTAACGGCAAGAAGATTGACAAATCGACGCCCACAACTACTTTGTGTTCTACTCGTGCAAGATACTACGCATAGACCTAGCTCATGATGCCACTGTTGGGGATCGTAGCAGAATTTTAAAATTTTCTACGCATCACCAAGATCAATCTATGGAGTCATCTAGCAACGAGAGAGAGGGGAGTGCATCTACATACCTTTGTAGATCGCTAGCGGAAGCGTTCAAGAGAACGGGGTTGATGGAGTCGTACTCGTTGTGATCCAAATCACCGATGACCGAGCGCCGAACGGACGGCACCTCCGTGTTCAACACACATACGGTTGGGAGAGACGTCTCCTCCTTCTTGATCCAGCAAGGGGAAGGAGGGGTTGATGAGGATCCAGCAGCACGACGGCGTGGTGGTGGAAGCAGCGGGATCTCGGCAGGGCTTCACCAAGCACCAACGAGAGGGAGAGGTGTCACGGGAGGAGAGGGAGGCGCCAGGGGCTGGGGTGTGTCCTCCCTCCCACCCCTCCACTATTTATAGGGGGAAGGGGAGAGGGGGCCGGCCCCCTCAGATCCAATCTGAGGGGAGGGGCGGCGGCCAAGGGGGTGGCTTGCCCCCCAAGCCAGGTGGAGGCGCCCCCCACCCCTAGGGTTCCCAACCCTAGGCGCAGGGGAGGCCCATAGGGGGGCGCACCAGCCCACCAGGGGCTGGTTCCCTTCCCACTTCAGCCCATGGGGCCCTCCGGGATAGGTGGCCCCACCCGGTGGACCCCCGGGACCCTTCCGGTGGTCCCGGTACAATACCGATTACCCCCGAAACCTTCCCGGTGGCCGAAACTGGACTTCCTATATACAATTCTTTACCTCCGGACCATTCCGGAGCTCCTCGTGACGTCCGGGATCTCATCCGGGACTCCGAACAACTTTCGGGTTACCGCATACTAATATCTCTACAACCCTAGCGTCACCGAACCTTAAGTGTGTAGACCCTACGGGTTCGGGAGACACGCAGACATGACCGAGACGACTCTCCGGTCAATAACTAACAGCGGGATCTGGATACCCATGTTGGCTCCCACATGCTCCTCGATGATCTCATCGGATGAACCACGATGTCGAGGATTCAATCAATCCCGTACGCAATTCCCTTTGTCTATCGGTACGATACTTGCCCGAGATTCGATCGTCGGTATACCGATACCTTGTTCAATCTCGTTACCGGCAAGTCTCTTTACTCGTTTCCGTAACACATCATCCTGTGAACAACTCCTTGATCACATTGAGCTCATTATGATGATGTCCTACCGAGTGGGCCCAGAGGTACCTCTCCGTCACACGGAGTGACAAATCCCATTCTCGATTCGTGCCAACCCAACAGACACTTTCGGAGATACCCGTAGTGCACCTTTATAGCCACCCAGTTACGTTGTGACGTTTGGTACACCCAAAGCACTCCTACGGTATCCGGGAGTTGCACAATCTCATGGTCTAAGGAAAAGTTACTTGACATTGGAAAAGCTTTAGCAAGCGAACTACACGATCTAGTGCTAGGCTTAGGATTGGGTCTTGTCCATCACATCATTCTCCTAATGATGTGATCCCGTTATCAATGACATCCAATGTCCATGGTCAGGAAACCGTAACCATCTATTGATCAACGAGCTAGTCAACTAGAGGCTTACTAGGGACATGTTGTGGTCTATGTATTCACACATGTATTACGATTTCCGGATAACACAATTATAGCATGAATAACAGACAATTATCATGAACAAGGAAATATAATAATAACCATTTTATTATTGCCTCTAGGGCATATTTCCAACAGTACTGTTGGGGATCGTAGCAGAATTTTAAAATTTTCTACGCATCACCAAGATCAATCTATGGAGTCATCTAGCAACGAGAGAGAGGGGAGTGCATCTACATACCCTTGTAGATCGCGAGCGGAAGCGTTCAAGAGAACGGGGTTGATGGAGTCGTACTCGTCGTGATCCAAATCACCGATGACCGAGCGCCGAACGGACGGCACCTCCGTGTTCAACACACGTACGGTTGGGAGAGACGTCTCCTCCTTCTTGATCCAGCAAGGGGGAAGGAGAGGTTGATGAGGATCCAGCAGCACGACGGCGTGGTGGTGGAAGCAGCGGGATCTCAGAAGGGCTTCACCAAGCACCAACGAGAGGGAGAGGTGTCACGGGAGGAGAGGGAGGCGCCAGGGGCTGGGGTGTCTCCTCCCTCCCACCCCTCCACTATTTATAGGGGGAAGGGGAGAGGGGGCCGGCCCCCTCAGATCCAATCTGAGGGGAGGGGCGGCGGCCAAGGGGGTGGCTTGCCCCCCAAGCCAGGTGGAGGCGCCCCCCACCCCTAGGGTTCCCAACCCTAGGCGCAGGGGAGGCCCATAGGGGGGCGCACCAGCCCACCAGGGGCTGGTTCCCTTCCCACTTCAGCCCATGGGGCCCTCCGGGATAGGTGGCCCCACCCGGTGGACCCCCGGGACCCTTCCGGTGGTCCCGGTACAATACCGATTACCCCCGAAACCTTCCCGGTGGCCGAAACTGGACTTCCTATATACAATTCTTTACCTCCGGACCATTCCGGAGCTCCTCGTGACGTCCGGGATCTCATCCGGGACTCCGAACAACTTTCGGGTTACCGCATACTAATATCTCTACAACCCTAGCGTCACCGAACCTTAAGTGTGTAGACCCTACGGGTTCGGGAGACACGCAGACATGACCGAGACGACTCTCCGGTCAATAACCAACAGCGGGATCTGGATACCCATGTTGGCTCCCACATGCTCCTCGATGATCTCATCGGATGAACCACGATGTCGAGGATTCAATCAATCCCGTACGCAATTCCCTTTGTCTATCGGTACGATACTTGCCCGAGATTCGATCGTCGGTATACCGATACCTTGTTCAATCTCGTTACCGGCAAGTCTCTTTACTCGTTTCCGTAACACATCATCCTGTGAACAACTCCTTGATCACATTGAGCTCATTATGATGATGTCCTACCGAGTGGGCCTAGAGGTACCTCTCCGTCACACGGAGTGACAAATCCCATTCTCGATTCGTGCCAACCCAACAGACACTTTCGGAGATACCCGTAGTGCACCTTTATAGCCACCCAGTTACGTTGTGACGTTTGGTACACCCAAAGCACTCCTACGGTATCCGGGAGTTGCACAATCTCATGGTCTAAGGAAAAGTTACTTGACATTGGAAAAGCTTTAGCAAACGAACTACACGATCTAGTGCTAGGCTTAGGATTGGGTCTTGTCCATCACATCATTCTCCTAATGATGTGATCCCGTTATCAATGACATCCAATGTCCATGGTCAGGAAACCGTAACCATCTATTGATCAACGAGCTAGTCAACTAGAGGCTTACTAGGGACATGTTGTGGTCTATGTATTCACACATGTATTACGATTTCCGGATAACACAATTATAGCATGAATAACAGACAATTATCATGAACAAGGAAATATAATAATAACCATTTTATTATTGCCTCTAGGGCATATTTCCAACATAGCGTGCACCCCGTCCGCTAACAGAAACATTCCCATGGTGAACATTGGGAGGGAAGATAGGCTAGAGTTAGTCAGAATGAGCCTGCCCGCGGAAGACATAAACCTCCCACGCCAAGGGCTCACTCTACCCACTACCTTACCATAGAGGGGCTCCCACTCCTTAATGGACAGCCGGCTATGTGAAACGGGCAGGCCAAGATACTTGATTGGCAAGCTCCCTAGCTTGCAATTTAGTAGGTTGGCCACTCTCCTACTCTCTTGGTCATCCATCCCCATGGTTATGACCTCACTCTTGAGGAAGTTAATTTTGAGCCCGGATAAGAGTTCGAAAGCAAGCAGCAAGAGCTTGATCGAAGCTATACTATTGTCGTCCGGTTCAAAGAGCAACATTGTGTTGACAGCGTATTGGAGGTGCGTTACTCCTCCCGGAATCAGGTGGGGCACCAACCCTTTGATGTGTCCAGCCGTGCGTGCCTTAAGTAACATAGCCGACAAAGCATCCGCAACAAAGTTAAAAACAATAGGAGACAACGGGTCTCCTTGTCTTAATCCTTTCTTATTGCGGAAGAACTTACCCACATCCCTGTTAATTGAAACAGCCGTTTGTCCACAGTTAATCAGATTCATGATACGGTGGACAAAACCTGCCTCAAAACCCTTTTTGAGGAGAACCTCCCATACAAACTCCCAGTTTACACGGTCGTAGGCTTTTTCGAAATCGAGCTTGAGCAGCACCCCTTGCTGCTTTTTTATTTTTAGCTCGTGGACGATTTCAAGGAGAGCAATAGGGCCCTCCAGAATATTACGACCTTTAAGAAAGGCCGTTTGGCTTTTTAGACTAACCCTTTGGGCCACTGGAGCCAGACGGGTCACATAAGCCTTGGCGCAAATCTTAAAGGGAACATTGATAAGAGTGATTGGTCTGAACAACTTAATGTTGTCCGCCCCAATTCAGTTTTGGGTTTTTGCATGTGTTCTCTTCCTCTTTTCAGCTACTTCATCGGCTTAATTTCTCTTATTATATAATATTTCTTAAAACTGAGTAGGATTTAGGATCACTGTTGATTTCCTTTTGATGTGTCGTCCCTGAAGGTGAAGTTCCTATCCTTTCTCTGATGGTTTGCTATAACTGTTAATGGAGTTACATATAGGTTCCAAACAATCCGTCGGGGGTTGTTGGTGCGTCTTTATGTGGTGGCTGATGGGCCTTTGGTCGTTTGATTTATTGGGGTTATAATCAGTGGAAGATGAACTCTAGCTCAGGCTCACATGGTGCAGCGAAATCGGCCTGAGGCACTTAGCACACATGGGTAGAGGCAGGAAAGGAGTGGTCGGCCAGACTTAGCGTTGGAATTTTCAGGCCACTAACCTTATTTCTCCACTCTAACTAAATTAGTAAATGAGCTAGCTGTACGCTTAATTAAACTTGACATGAGTGCAATATAGGATGTTTGTGTTCCATTTTAAGTACATTCACACGGTCGGGTTCTTGATGTTTTCAGTTACGCAATTTCAAAACAGGCTAATATTATCACAAAATTTTCAGCAGTGACCACTTAGAATGTTTGTCAGGCTACAACGAATTGGAAGATAGAATGCAATTTTCACCAAATTTGGAAAGTACACGGCTCAGTCTGGCATAATTTCTTATTGATAACGTCCTGGATTTCTCAAGTGGTCATGTTATGTTTTAACAAATAACTTCTCATCAGAACTATCAGAGTTATAGAGCAGTCAAAATTTAGACCAACGGACAATCCCATCTCCTGCCGACAACTATTGTGAAACATAGAAAGAAAGAGAGAAAATAGAAGAGGTGAGGCCTTCTTATCTCTTATCAGTATGCAAATAGATGAACAATAATTACTTGGTTAGCATGGGAGCTATCATGCTAATGGTTTCAGGTTTGGAAAGAAAAGCACTGGAGTTAGGAATATAGGTTTCACATCAATATTTCTGGCTGGCATGCATTGCAACTTGCCACTGATTGGTAAACATCATCTCCATCTATTTATTGCTCTCAACGAGTGCACCCTACGAATCAAAGCCTTACATATAATGTTGATGGCATATTCGCAATTCATTCCCTATATTGTTTTGCAAACACAAATGTCACTTGCTAAGAATTACTCGACAAATTGCTGTAATGTGTACATGAGACATATTTCTGGTGGATGCTGCACGTCAGTTCTCTTTTGTAGGTCTGAATAAATGTAGGGTCATATTTGTATTCTCTTCTGTCAGTTTACAGTCTTTTGTGATGATTACATACTGATGTTTTCATATATTTTGGTCTTTTCAACAAGGGGGTGTGAGGAGCTTTATGATTAGAAAATAACCATAGAGACCCTGAACTAATTTGCTTGAAACAAATCAACCAAGATGTTCCTTTCATTTTTCATTTTTAACCAAAACAAGTGCAGGCTACTATTTTCCAAGATGTGACTATGTGAGAGATCTATACACCTAGTTAAAACGCCGCACATGGTACTTATCTCTTCTAGTTAGATCTCTTTGGTTGTGTGTTTGTCTCTGACATTCCTTCCCCTCGAGGTTGTTTCTGCTCTTGTGAATCTTTGGTGGTTGACTCCCATATCTTGATTAGAGGAAAGCTTTTTAGTTGAGGAAAGAACGAGCGCCCGGCCCTCCCGCGAGCGACCGGGAGGCAACCCTAGCCGCCGCCGCCGCCCCCCCCCCCCCAATCCCTCGCCTCCTCCCTCGCCGTCGCCGGAGGGCGCAGCCGGGCGAAGCCTGTGCAGCGCCGGCGGCGGCGGGGCCCCTCCTCCTCCCTGCTTGCTAGTGGCCGACGTGGGACGGCGCCGCCTGGCTGTGGCGCGATGCTACTCGTGGGGCGCGGCGGCGTGGTGCTGGGGTCTCGCCGCAGTCACGGCTGGCCTCGGCGTCCGTGCGGACGGCTGCGTGGCGGTGGTGCACGCCCGTACTGGTGGCGGCTGTGCAGCGGGATCCCGATCTGGCTGCGGGCGGCGTGGCTGCGATGCGGGCGGTGCGGGCTGCGGGCGGCGCGGGAGCCGGAGTCGTGCCCTTCTTGGTGCGGTGGCTCGGCCGACGGATGGCCTGGTGGCCGCCGGTGGTTCCTCCTGCCGCTCCTGGAGATCCCCCTTGTGTCTCCATGGGTAGGTGGGATGGCTGCTGCGTGGCTGCGGGGCGGGTGGCGGCGTGCTCGTCCTGGATCTGGCGTCAGGATCCGGGTGGGCGGCGCGGGTTGGGCAGCAGCCTGGCGTGGATGTTGCTCCGGCCGTGGGCGGCGGCGCGGGGAGGTCCAGCACATGGACGGTGAGCGCGGCCGCTACACGGTGGCTCGGCGGCTCTGCTAGGGGTAGTGTTGCTGCGCTCAGCGCATATGTATCTTGCCCTGGGTGTGTGCGTGTGTTATGGTGGTGTGTGTTTGTAATGGGTGCTTGATGATCGATGCTTTATATATAAAACGGGGCGAAATCCTTTTTCGGTAATCTTTGGTGGTTATAGTAGCATATATACATATATAACATTTCTTTGGATGTAAAGCACTAGAAAACTTGAAAGAGGTGATATTGGTTTGGTATGATTATATCCACTAATCACATAATTATTATACGGGCCGGCCTCTTTCCCTCAATCAGAACTCTACTTACTTCCACCTGTTATGCATATCATGTTTTCTGACTAAGTGACAGAAACCTTATCCCTTATGTGTGCTTCAGTAACCTGTAATACAGTGCTCTCCAATTACTCAACCAAACTTCAAAGGTAAGCTCCTTATCTTGCTTGCTATAATTTTTGCAATCATGTGTCAGTTACACTGATAAGGAGGAAAGCACTGGCACGAAAAGGATTTTGCTGCGGGGCGGTGGCTGTGGGGTGCAGGATACACTTTGCTGCTGCCATTGTGTGACCAAAAGCTGACACATCAGTGTGAGGGCTTCTGCGCGACGCTGCTCCGCCGGGCAGCAGTTCTGTTGGGTGTGTGTACTTCAAATTAGTAATCAGCACCTTCCATTACAATGATGAGTTGCTCATACGCAAGCAGTCTACTGTGAGATGCATATTATTGTTTACTCTTCATTTGTGGATCTGCTTCTCAGACATGGGGAAGATTTGTCTCGGAAAGTTTATATGATTAGAAATAATAAAGTCTCTACTTTTTGGAACGATCCTGTTTTTATCTATAGACTTCAAGAGCATGTCGGGAAGTATGTGCGTTGTGGAAGACATCGCCACTGTCCTTTAGGCTCTAGAAGAATATAATATTTCATTAATTGCGTGATTATGATTTGATGAATGCTCTCGGGGAATCAAGCTTGCTTGCGATGTAAGTTTAGTTGACGGTCTTGTGACACTTATTAGATTTTTATATTATGCTCATATTGATACTAGAGTTAACTTTGGATAAGTTCCTGCTTATACTGAGAATGATGATCTGCCTGACACTAGAATTTATTGGGAGGTTGCCAATGCCATTTGGATTCACTCATCTCACTGAAGCTCAATTGGTCCAGGTAGCAAACTTGTTTGCATGTTTTGGTTTCTTTACTAGCCATCTTATTCAAGGTCAGCTTTGTGGTCCAGTCTACTAGATCCTACACTGCAGCTGTTCCTCCCATTTTGTCAACAACTTAAAAACCTAGCTAATATATCTTTTCAAGTTCTCCGGTAGCCCATGAACCAATAGGAAAACAGTAGAAGTTGTTCTAAATGAATAATGTTAGCCTGTGATTTATTTGCACCAGAAGTATTCGTTAAAGAATTCCTTCTTTGGTGATTTATAACAAGAAACATGACATAGCAATGGAAAATTGTGTTGTCTTTGAATGTATATACCTCATTGTCACCATCTTCACGAATCACGTACATGAAGTGCTGTCTTTGATACGTGTTTGGATTCATAGATCATGCCTTGCCATAGGTTATTCTCAGGTTCAACTTCTCATCTCTTCCAAGCTGGAAAATCTCTTGACCGGATTTCACATTATCAACAAACAAAGGCAACTGGAGACATTGACTGACTTCAACTTTGAAAAAAGCAATATCATAGTGTCCTTGATGATACACGAGGTCACCCTCTGCAGTGGTATCATCTAAGAAATGGACAACCACCTAAAGCAATCATTTTAGAAAATATTTCAGATAATCTGAGAAGAAAAAAAAAGCAAAGACCATGACCGTCTACATGATAGAAGTTAGAAATGCACCTTAGCATCAGGACGGTACTCATCTTTTCCTAACCAGTGGTCAATGGACGGGCAATTTGAGCGGATTAGATGTGCCGTCGTCAACACAACGCCGGTTTTAAGATGATCATTCCATTCAAATAAAATGCCAGAGCACCTCTGGAGAGGCTTGCCATCTACAAATTAATACATACAAACACACATTCGTAACTTCCATGACAATGGTAGACGGAGAAAGACTATCAGAAGATACTACATACCAGCAAATGATGAAAGCGCGAGAACAAAATTGGCAGCACGAAGTATGGCCTCTGTTCCAGATTCACGGACATGCAGAACTTGTTCATCATCAGATAGGCAAGCGGAAGATTCAAAGTCGAGTGTTGGCAGTTTCCTCTGGGCAGCTACAAGATTATGCAACAGACAGTTAACATTGTCACATTGTTCTGGATAGGAGTCGAGATTATAAGTAGCCAGTAGTCTTTTAGTTAAACACTTCATCCTCATTATCTCCCACTAGTGCACTTGCCTACGCCTACATTCATTTGCTGCTGAACTGGAAATATGGCATGTGGAGAAATAAGGGCATAGATGTCTTTCTTTGAATATACTAGTCTCAGTTAGTCACTAGTACTACTAGTAGAATGCCCGTGCCTTGCTACGGGCGAATGCTTGTGAATAAATCAATACTGCAGATAGGGACGACTGGAAAAAGACTGTCCTCCTCCCCCCGACCCGCTCCCTCTCCCGCACCCTCCCGCTAGGGTTTCCGCCGCCGCCGGCAGCGCCCTCGCCCCCTCCCGCCGGCGCGCGCGCCCCAGCCCTTCCGGCCCCCCTCTTCCCCCTCCCCCTCCCGATCCCACCCCTGCGCCGCCTCCCCGGGAGGTAACCGGGGCGGCGCACCCCTCCCCTTCCTCTCGGCCCTCCCCTCCGCTGGATCTCCCTCGCCGCCGCCAGCGGGTGCCCCCGGCGCTGGCCCGGGTGGTGCCGGCGGCGGCGGGAACTTCTGTCCCTGCGCGCTCGTCCTCTTCCCGGGGCAGGAGACGGCGGCGGTGCTGCTCGGCTGGGCGGCAGCCCGGCTGTTGGGGAACGTAGTATGTAATTTCAAAAATTTCCTACGCTCACGCAAGATCTATCTAGGAGATGCATAGCAACGAGGGAGAGAGTGTGTCTACGTACCCTCGTAGACCGTAAGCGGAAGCGTTTCACAACGCGGTTGATGTAGTCGAACTTTCTTCGCGCTTCACCGATCGAGTACCGAACGTACGGCACCTCCGAGTTCTGCACACGTTCAGCTCGGTGACGTCCCTCGCCTTCTTGATCCAGCAAGGTGTGGAGGTAGTAGATGAGTTCCGTCAGCACGACGGCGTGGTGACGGTGATGGTGATGTGATCCGCGCAGGGCTTCGCCTATGCACCGCGAGAATATGACCGGGGTGTAAACTATCGAGGGGGGCACCGCACACGGCTAACAATTGATGTTGTGTCTCTTTGGGGCGCCCCCTCCCCTCTATTTATATATGTGTAGGGGCTTGGAGTAGAAGGAATAGTGCCACGTGAACAGTAACCATGAATAGTAAACACGTGGACTTGGACTCCAAGTCCAATCCTATTCCTACTAGGACTCCTTCCCTTTTTGCCTTCCCTAGCCACATGGGCTTTTGAGAACTTAGTGCGCCTAGCCCAATAAGGCCAGGGCGCCTCCCCTTAGCCCATGCCATCCCTTGGGACATGGTGGACCCACTTGTGGACTTCCGGACCCCTCCGGAATCCTCTGGAACCTTCTGGAAGCTTCCCGGTACAATACCGAAAAAACTGCACTTTTTTCCGGAACCCAAAATATGACTTCCCATATATAAATCTTTACCTCTCGACCATTCCGAGACTCCTCGTCATGTCCATGATCTCATCCGGGACTCCGAACAACATTCAGTCACCAAATTACATAACTCATATAATACAATATCGTCATCGAACGTTAAGCGTGTGGACCCTACGGGTTCGAGAACTATGTAGACATGACCGAGACACCTCTCCGGTCAATAACCAATAGCGGAACCTGGATGCTCATATTGGCTCCCACATATTCTACGAAGATCTTTATCGGTCGAACCATTATGACAACATACGTTATTCCCTTTATCCATCGGTATGTTACTTGCCCGAGATTCGATCGTCGGTATCTTCATACCTAGTTCAATCTCATTACTGGCAAGTCTCTTTACTCGTTCCGTAATACATCATCCTGCAACTAACTCATTAGTCACTTTGCTTGCAAGGCTTCTTATGATGTGCATTACCGAGAGGGCTCAGAGATACCTCTCCGATATTCGGAGTGACAAATTCTAATCTCGATCTATGCCACCCCAACAAACACCTTCGGAGATACCTGTAGAGCATCTTTATAATCGTCCAGTTACGTTGTGACATTTGATAGCACACAAGGCATTCCTCCGGTATCCGGGAGTTGCATAATCTCATAGTCGGAGGAATATGTATTTGACATGAAGAAAGCAATAGCAATAAAACTGAACGATCATTTATGCTAAGCTAACGGATGGGCCTTGTCCATCACATCATTCTCCTAATGATGTGATTCCGTTATCAAATGACAACTCATGTCCATGGTTAGGAAACCATAACCATCTTTGATCAACGAACTAGTCTAGTAGAGACATACTAGGGACACAATGTTTTGTCTATGTATTCACACATGTATCAAGTTTCCGGTTAATACAATTCTAGCATGAATAATAAACATTTATCATGATATAAGGAAATATAAATAACAACTTTATTATTGCCTCTAGGGCATATTTCCTTCACCGGCAACCCGGAGGCGGTCGTCGGCGGTGGGCAAGGTGGCGGTGCTGCCCTTGGCGGTGGGGCGGCGTGGTGGCGTGCGGTGGCCGGCAGCGCGTCCCCGGCCCAGATCTGGGTCCTAGCGGGCTGGCCATTGGCGTGGCTTCGACATCCTCTGCGTGGCGCGGAGGAGGAGCGGCTCGGACTCGAGGTGGTGGCGCCGACGGCGTGCCTTCTGCAGCGTGACGGCGGGAGCTTTACGGGCATCTGAGGACCCGGCCGGACCTGTGGGCCCACGGGACCGGTATGCTCCTGCTGTCGCGTCCTCCCGCGTGCCGACGATGCTGCTGTCCCGAGTCCCGGCTCCTCTTCTTCGTTGAGCAGGCCCCTTTCGCGGTGCCATGGTGAGACGGCGCGGAAGCTTCAAGACCGTTTTGGCGCAAAGTGGTGGTTTGTTTGGTGGTGTGCTCCGGAGCGCCCGAGGTGAAGGTTGGGATCAGGAGAAATCCCTGTCGGCCGAGCCGACTCCGACGCAGTGGTGCCTGAGGGTGCCGGCGAACCTTCCCGGAGGGCGTCGGGGGTACCCTTCCTCTTTCCTCGTCGCGTATCGGGGGAAACCCTTGGCAGCAGCGTCGTCATCGTCGCGTCCCTTCTTAGAGGTGTTGATTGGTACCGGTGCTTCGGAGTATAGGAGCTTAGTGGAGGATCTCCGATGGGCGTGGCGGTCGTGAAGCTTGTTCGTTTTTGTTAATCCGCCGGTGTCGGCATTTGTTTCTTTTCTTTTTCTCTTTCGTTTCTTTTGAGCGTGCATGTGCTGCTTCCGCTCCATCACCTATCTTATTATATTGATGATGTTTGCTTTGTAATACAAAGCGGGGGAACCCTATTTCATCGATACTGCGGATAGAAAAATACACGAACGGAGCGGATAGGAAACCTCCATCCGGCGCAGGAGGTCGGTGGTGATTTTTGGTGTCCATGTCCGATTCTGTGTTCGTGTAGGTTACAAGCAATCACCAAGCACGAGTAGTATATCTACCCTCGCACCCTTCACCCTTGTAAAGAGCCTTTGGCAATACGCCGGCCTCGCGTACTGCGGCTGCTCGAGCCAGCTTGTGGCAGGAACCAAGACATCCAACGTCGCTTTGCCGTCTTCGTCATCATCGCCGTCTTGCCGGAAAGTACTCGGCGTCGGCGTGCGGGGCTGGGCCAACAGGGACAGGAGCAAGCCAAGCCAAGCAAGGGGGAGGGTCAGGTGAGAAGCCGCCCCCACATATGTCTCGTTCCAAATTTCTCGCTTGCACGGGACTTCCTTTCCACTTTTCTTTTCTTCTACTAGCAAAAAGGCCCGTGCGTTGCAACGAGAGAGAAAAATACAACACGCTCTTAATTTATAAAAAATGGTCTATAATCTGAGAATTTGTAGCGACGGCCCAAACAAAAGTGATCTTAACCTATAAAAGCGCAGTTTAAAATTCTACAGGTGTTCTATTTCAACACGGCTTGCATGTAGATTTAATACGTACAAAGAAACGGGCAAGTGATCATGCATTTATTCATGTCATGTTCGGAATGGGGTGTTGTTACGGGCGAGTAAAGAAAAATGACAAAAATAAACGATGACACATTAACACACTACGGAGACATGTGTGCATCAATGGCAGTTTTCAGTTTAAGAATCACCAACTTAGGGTAACTCTTGAACACTTTTTTTCACATGCATATTTCTTAAATACATGAAGAGTTGTTAAAAAGGTTGTTAAGATTTTTTTAATCATAAAAAAAGATATTTTTTTGTCTGAAAAAGAACATTTTTGTATGGTCTCCTGTGGACGCAGGTACTTGCGCCCCTAATTCATCACTATTTCTTGCCATACATGTCATAGGTATTGGTCTCTGTTTCATCATTATTTATATCTTATCAAATTTGTTTTTTAATTTTTTTTGTCATGCATGCCTCCTTTTTACTTTTTTTCATGCATGTCCTCTCTTTTTTCTTCTTGTATATAGGAGAATAGCGCAACATGTCATCTTTATCGGATCTCCTCTGCATTTTCTCTTTTATTTTGTTTATAGTGGACATCCCATCTTTATTAGGTCCTTCTTTTATTTCTTGTCATGCATGTCCTTATTTATTGGGTGTCTCTAACAAATTTATCTTCAATTTCATGTCTAATCATGATTTTGCTGAGGTGTTCATCCCCAATCTTAATCAGTACCGGTATGAAAAAAAGATGGATAATGCATTGTTGATTAACATTGCAGCCTAGATAGTATTTTTTAAATTGTTAACAGGCAAAATAAAATCATATTCAAATTCTACATATTTTTCTAATCAAATTTCATATATAATATGTTAAATTTGGAGTTACGGTTTAGAAGATATGAGTATTTTAAAAAACATTTGATGTGTACTGCGGGTTTAATGTCAGAAACATTAGGAGGTTTCTATAAAATAGCAAAATGGACTAAAAATATCTATTTCTTTTATTAAAGGCCCGTACCGATATGAAAGAAAGATGGATAATGCACCGTTGATTAAGATTGCACCCTAGATATTATTTTTTTAAATGGTTAATAGGTAAAATAACATCATATTCAGATTCTATATATTTTTCTAATCAAATTCCATATATAACATGTTAAATTTGGAGTTACGGTTTAGAAGATATGAGTATTTTTAAAAACATTTGATATGTACTGCGGGTTTAATGTCAGAAACATCGGGGGGTTTTCTATAAAATAGCATGACAGACTAAGAATACATATTTCCTTTATTAGTAGGTATAGATTGGCTCGATTCAAATTATGATATGAGATCTGTTGTTTTAAGTTGCATCGATTGGGATGAATTGATTATTATTCTGAATGTCTTACTATTATTTTGCCATGGATTCGTCGGATCTTACTTAGGCTATTTGTCGATTCCCACTGCACTTTTTTCTTTGATATAAAAAGAGTCCCCGGTCCAATTTCATTAGCGATTCCAGTTAGGATTGTAGAATACAATTAAGACAAGCTGATTTTGATTTATATCGTACTCGAATTCGAATTGCAGGGCTACATAAAAGCCGTCAATAGCCAGTTTGAGGAATTCGAATTGCAGGGCTACATAATAACCGTCGAGCAGGCGGTTTCAGCGCAAAAATATAATGGGGAAGGAAAAAAGCATGCTAAAACGGCGGCCCATTAAAAAGCCGCAACACCTTTATCTTGTCCTGGATGACTGGTCATGGGGATACAGTATTCGAAAGATCGATTTGACATTTGGCGACGAGCAGAGAGGTGCCATCTGCACCGGCGAGCATAGACTGCCATCTGCCATGTTTTGCTTGGAGGGACGTCGCGGCGAGCCCAAAGCCAGCATGGGTGCTTTTGACAACATGATTTTGGCTGTGCCGCCCTTGGACCACATACACGGGGTGAACAGTTTGGGTCTACACAGTGGTGCCGTAATTGACATTCACTAGTGGTTGGGGTGGCGCCGCTTGAGAGAAAGTTGTGCGCACGTTTTCATTTAAGACAAACATGTGGTCCTCGCCTCTATCTAAAAAAACATCTCAGAAAAAAAACCTCACCTCCATCTAAAAAAATGAAAAATATATAGCACCGTAGCCTACCATGAAACGCCACTTTGCATAACCCTTTATTTTAAAAAATACGTGGGCTTCTGACTGCCATCTAAAAAACATTTTAAAAAATCCTCACCTCAACCTAAAAAATATTCCAAAAGCTTTCTAATCGCGGCCAACCAACTTGCGCCACGTGGCATAGCTGGTTGGCCGCCAATCTCGCGATGCTTAATGGGTTGAAAATACGTGGGCTTGTGACCGCCATCTAAAAAACATTTTAAAATATCCTCACCTCAACCTAAAAAATATTCCAAAAGCTTTCTAATCGGGGCCAACCAGCTTGCGCCACGTGGCATAGCTGGTTGGCCGCCAATCTCGCGATGCTTAATGGGTTTAATGTGCGGACCTTCATTAATGGACCATGGCAGGACATATCGCTGGATGTGGTCAACCCAATCTGCATTCCTGTTGGTGGCAGGCTCTTTTTCCTTGGTGATAGCTCCTCCTGGATGCTGTACCAGGCATGTGGTAATGCATACTTCTATAACTTCGTGTGGGCGTGGTCGGAGCTCCCCAAGCCAATCTTTCAGTGTGAACTTGTCACCTCCTATGTCGTGCACCCAGATGAGCGGACCATCTTCATTAGCGGGTCGTTCGACGTCCCTACCACCTTCAGCATCAACACAACCGATCTCGCCACCATCAGCTTGGAGGAACCTATGAACCCTCAGTGGAAGCAACATGGTATGTGGCAATTGCCCTTCACCGGACGTGGTTACTTCGATCCGGAGTTGGATGCCTGGGTTGGGCTTTCCGCACAGCTGGACACCATTGGCCACATCTGCTCATGTGATGTGGTGTCTACCAACTCCGACACAAGCCATTAGCACTGCCCGCCCCTGAAGGTCGACAAGGAGAACTTGTTCAGCGAGTTCCCAGACGAGAGGCACATAGGTGCCACCCTAGTCTATACGGGTGGTGAGAGCAAATTCTGCCTCCTGGAGGTCATCTGCATGCAAGCTGACTTAGCTAACCAGCCAACTGAATCTGATGAGAAGAATGAGGACTTCGACGATGGGTTGAATGACACTTATTCTGATGAGATGACTGTTGGTGAGGTGATTGGTTCTGATGAGATGAATAAGTACTCTGCTGATGAGGTGAACGAGGAGCAAGATCAGAAACGTTTTTTGCGGTTGACGACCTTTTCACTTAGGTATGACAGGAATGGAGACCTGACAACTGGCAATAGCCGGCGGGTTCGGTACTATAGTTTGCCTCAAGGATTTACTAATTCGATGCTTGAGTATCCCGTGGCATTCTGGATGTAATTAGGAACCATGATATGCATATTGCGTCACATAATTTTTGCCTGATGTAAACCCAGCAGGCATGATATGTGTCATGTAATTACCGCTTGCATGAACAACAGACCATAGGTGAGCGTTTGGAGATTTAAGACTGATGTTATTTATGTAGTCATTTAAAATGTTTTATTGCTATGAATTTTGCTTAGCTTTTCTGTATGAAAGTAATCTGCCTTCTGGATTTTTCATCTATAAGCATGGGATTGTGCACATGTTTGTTCCCCTTCATGGCCTCATGGCGTCTACCGCTCAACTGCTTGCGGGTGATGACAATAGGGTCGACGAGGCGAGCACCTGCCCTCACGCATCTCCGGTCAGTGAGGCGACCTGTGGCGCACCTGCTCAATGGGGAGCACAATGACCCAATCTTTTGGTGCGAAGTTGATAGTACTCACCTTAGCCTTGCATTCTTTTGACTCCTCATAGTGAATGAAAACAACACTGTTGCCTTCCGTAAAAAAATGACACTTTCCGAATCCACAAACAACCATAACACGATGCTAACAAAAATGGTGCACATTTTTAGCAACTTACAGCCAAGTCTGTTAAGAGCATAGCTGGCCAGATGGGCCGGCCCGGCTCGGCACGGCCTGAGTTATACGGGCCAGGCACGGCATGGCTCAGCCAGGCACGCTAACTACACGGGCTGGCACGCGTGCTGGAGTCCCTGGCCCAGGCACGACACAGTAAGGAAACGGGCCGGCCCATCAGCATGTTTATTTTAGCTATTTTGAGCCTATTTCAGCTGTTTTTAGGGCTAATATATATTAAAAAATCTGTAAAAATAAATAAATAATTAAATGGGCCGTGCCGGGCCGGCACGCGTGCCCAGCCTCCAGGCCCGGCACGGCCCTAGGCGGGCCACGTGCCGGGCACGGCCCGATTAACCACGTGCCGGGCCGGCCCACCACGGGCCGGACACGCGTGCTAATGGGCCGGCCTGCCAGGCACGACCCATTTGGCCAGGTATAGTTAAGAGCGTTTTTATCATTACTAGTGTAAAAAACGCTTTTATATTATATATTATGGGAAGGAGGGAGTAGAACTTAGTGGTAACAGGAACATCAAACACATTAGGGGTCGCACAAAGGGCGAGTAACCGCGGGGTACACGTGTTCGTTTACTGTGCTAGCGATAGAAAAAAAAAAAACCCAAGCCGGGTATAGGAGATCGAAAGCAGCCGGGCAAGACCTAGCCAGGTCCCCTCCGCACGCCCCCCCCTTCTCGCTTGACGCCGCAGCCTTCTCTCCTCTCCCTCGATTATTCTCCTCGCGCCGCCACCTCCCCACGCGACGCCCCTCCACCTCGAGCAGGCCGGAGGCGGCACCGATGGGTCGAGCCCCGCCACGGTGGTGGACCCCCGGAAGGGCAAGGAGCTCGCCGCGATTCCTTCTCCTCCGAGCTCCACGGGCAGCAGCAGTTCCTCCACCCCCTCCCACGACTACGCCGGAGGAGGCGCCGATGGGTCGAGCT
Source organism: Thinopyrum elongatum (assembly GCA_011799875.1). Taxonomy (NCBI): domain Eukaryota; kingdom Viridiplantae; phylum Streptophyta; class Magnoliopsida; order Poales; family Poaceae; genus Thinopyrum; species Thinopyrum elongatum. Next base: position 151,143,798 of record CM022302.1, on the reverse strand, counting down.
CCGCTGCGTCGTGGGTCGACGGGAAGGGCAGGCTGGCCGCCGTTCCCTTTCCGGCACCTTTTTTCCCCAACCTCCGCGGGCAGCATCCTCGACTTCGCCTTCCCCTTCGCCTTGGGTCAAGCTCCACGGCAGGGAGGAGGATGATGGTGCCGAGGGACGCGATGGGGTCGTTCAACTAGGAACTGGAGTTCCACCATATCCTGCGACAGCAGCGGGCGGTTATCATGGAGGACGGCGAGGAGGAGCAGGTGATGGGCGTTCGTGATGTTGTTTCTTGGAGTTACTGGAGTGCGTTCTTGAGCGTTTCTTGGTTTCTTCTCAAGCAGGTGGAATCGTCGTACGCCAAGGACGTGCTCCCGAGAAAGGAAAAGATATAGCCTGAATCTGGTCTTCTTGCTTGCTGGCTTGTGATTTGGAGTATGAAACTGTGATTATTTTTCTTGTTCAGGGTGTGGAACTGCGATCTCTTAAGTTTGTTGAAATCTTAGGGATGGTTTAGAGTAATACACGCTCAATCTTGGGCAAATGTTGGGGACAGTTTGATTAGGTATTTCATGATTATGGCTCGGGGTTCTTCTTGCAGTGCAGTCTGAATTTAGAGACGAACGAGCATCTTGTTGTGATTATTCGAAACTGTTCAAGATTTAGGTGTCCAGTCTTTTACTCAGTGTGATGGCATATTTTGCTGCAAGTGGAAAATGCAGGGAGATATGAGGATCATGTCGTGGCAACAAATCCTTAAGCCAAAATGAATCACTTTTCAGTGTAAATCCTTAAGCCAAAATGAATCACTTTTCAGTGTAAATCCTTAAGCCAAAATGAATCACTTTTCAGTGTAAATGACTCAGAAGTTAATCTGAATGCTTACACTGTATTACTTAACTTGACGTACATTATTTAGATCCTCGGCCACTTTTATCCAAAAGCCTTTGATCTCTTACTCCACCCTGGAGTTTGGTCGAGAAGTTTGGGCCTTTGACCATCTGTTACCTAAACGTTTGAATCTGACTACAAAGCCTCGAAAGTCGAAACTCAGTTCATATAAAAATCGGCAAGAGTATAGAGGATTTGAACACTCTGCTCTCCTCCCAGCCCCCTCGTCCCTCTCACAGGGGCGGCGGCGATGTCGGATCTATCCGTCTCGCGGGGCCAGCCCTCCCATTCGCGCCGTCACGCAAGGCCTGGCCGAGGGCAGCGAGTTTAGGGCATTTGTGCCCTGCATACTTCGTCGGGGTAAACTGTGCTAGCTTTCAGATTATTCATTTTCGTTTTACCCTGTCGAAGATCAGCTTAGTTTAGTTAACCAAGCTATGTAGTGATGGTGCACATTTGTTCCTGATGTGAGAATGTAGATGTTGAAAATGGAGGAAATGAGATCTTAGGTAATCAGGCATGTGCTTGCAGTTTGAAGTAACACAAAGGAGATGGTGGCGAGTAGTTTGAGTCTGAAGATCATTTGTGTCTCTCTTCTCTGTTGCTTGTGGAATTGTAGAAGCAAAGATTAATGTGATGTATGTGAGGGGGCCATTGAAGTTACTTAACTGGTGAGAAGATGTGTGTGGCATGGATTAAAAAAACAGGACATTTTCATCTGATTGTGCTGTCTTAATTCCAGGAGAAGATGTGTTGATTGCTGAAACTGGATACAGAGGGTGCTTCCCTTCCAGGATATCGACCAAGCCTGGCAGCTATGGATCCGTTCGAGGACCAACTTTGGTTCAGAGCCAGGTTTTGGGCATATCGCAGCGTAAGCGGAGGCAGATCTCAGTCAATGCTACTCCGGTTGATAATGCCCTGAAGCTTCCTTCAGTAACCAGTGTTGTTTTGTGTTCAGAGAAGATGAGTTGTTGTATATTTTTTTTGAGTTGTTGCAAGTTCTGCCATATCTAAATCCATAGAAAAAGTACTGATTGCTAGCTGTCTTGGAGCTGTTATAATTTGCACAACTATTTTTTAAGATTCATTTTGCTTACATTCATTTAGTGAAGCTCCTGCAGAAGTCAATATTCATTTGAGTGGGGTGACCAGTGCGCATGATTTTGTTTACATTCATTTTTAGTGAAGAGCTCCAGTATGTCAGGCTAGCTTGGTGTGAAATGATGAAAAAATGTAGCTGCAACTATGCACATGATGCAAGAGTTATATTTGTGCAGAGGTAGCTGCAACTATGCACATCAGTTGGCTGCGCTCTGTTACTATCTTATTTTTTGTTGAATTAACCAATACCAGAACACAACTCTATCCCACATGAACTCAAGTGTTATGTTGCATGCCATTTTCTGTTGTAGGAGGAGCAGTACACAGAGTGAGAGTTCAAGAGAATCTGCTGAAATTGAGGTCACAACAGATCAGGTACTTTACACTGACGTTTGTAATGTTTTTTCTGTATGTTGTGTGCTGATGTTTGTAATGGTATGTGGTCCTGTACTTAGCAAGCCTCATGATGCCAATTGAAATGACATCCATGTTAATTAATGCATGTCGATTGAGCTGGCCAGTAGCCAAAACGTGACTTCTTGATGACGAGCATTGTTGGACTCCTTCACTGATATTATTTGCCATGCTTCATATTTTTGCCACGCTTCTACATATCTACCACACTTTTTATTTGCATTTACCTGCTGGTTTAGGCATTATACTATATGATTAAACCTCTCTTAATGCTAGATGTTTGATGTTTTGCCTCTTCGAAATAAAACAAGGGATTATGTGCTCGCATGTTTGTTAATTACCAGTAAAATTGTCAAAGTGTGATTTTTGAATTTTCATATATTGGATAAAATTTTCTGTATGATCTTTGTGTGCTTCTGTTCTTTCCTCCGATTTGGCCATGTAGAACTAAGATTTTATTTGTGATTGCATGATGGTTCAGATCTTTTCTTTTGACGCTTTCACAATTCTACTCTCTCCATCTCATTCCGTCGCTTGTCTTCCTCTTGCGCTTTGTTTTATCTGTTCAGTAGCTTGCTTGTGATCCATGTGCTCATTAACTGCATTCTCATGTGTTTCTATTTTTTCTCTGCGACAATGCTGACGAGCCACTCTCGTGTGAGTTAGTTTTAAATTCTCAATCTGACTGCATGATGGTTCAGATATTTTCTTTTCATTTGTGCTTTCCCAATTCTATTCTCTAATCTGTGTGATAACTAAGACTTCATATGTTTGGAATTCCAATTACTTTGTTGAGATTGAAGAAATTCATAACCTTGCTGTTTTTTATGTGAGCTTATCCTCTACCCTTATAGTAGCTTACAAAATTTCAATGTACTTCACTTTAATGATATAATGTACTGCCATGGGTGGTTTGGTTAAAGTACTATTTTATGTTGACAATCAATTACAGGCAACTCATCCTATTTGTTTTACAGTCTCAGGTTCACATTAGTTTCTCTGCATGGAGACTCAGCTTTGTCGGTGTCACTTTCAGGTCAACGGTCATGAATCAAAGTTAACTTCCTCTCTACTTATCATTTAACTGCAACAAAGAATTCGAGCCGGCACTAATACAACTGTATGATGCTTTGCAAAGTAAGGATTGAGAATATGAAAGAGAACTTGCAATTCCATTCGTCAATGTGCAGTGCCAGGGAACCCATTTACATTTTGCAGGTATGTTCTGGTTCATACTTCTAAAATTTCAACTTATAATTTGTCGTTGCTTTCCACTCCATTTATACAGATGTCTGTTCGAGCAATTCATTAGAATTAATCACAAAATAATTTGCTTAAGATTTCATTTTCCATTTATACAGATGTCTGACATAGGCAGGTAACAAGCTAACAACGACATCAAGTTGTCGGCAGCAGCGACATCAACGGCTGCAGTGGACTTCGTCATCTCATCGGCATGCTCGCCCGCCACAGTACACCACTGCAGCTCCGGCGAGACGCTGGAGCTCATGGCGGCATTCACGGCGATGTGCCTCGTTCTGTACCTCAACTATCTGTATGCGCGATGGAGCGGGAGGGACGGTGTGCTCCGGACGGGATCCGGCACGGTCGGCGGGCTGACGTGGAAGAGGACCGGCGGAGGGGGGCTTGACAAGGTGGCGCTGGCAGCCATGCTGGTGTTCATATTCAAGGCGGGGCGTGCGGCGAAGGCAGCAAGGTTGGGAAGGAGTGCACGGTGTACCTGTGCGTCGGGCCGACGAGTAAGAGGACCACTGGAGTGGGGCTCGACAAGCCCCAGATTCAAGGCGGGGGCGGGTGACGGCTCAAAGGTTGGTAGCTTCTGTATACGTATTGCATCATGGTCTTGTCTTCTTGGAAGCGTGGGTGTTGCTTCAATTGGAACCGTTATTTTTTGCCATGACTTCTAGATGTAATCCTACTTGACTTTTGCATCAGTGATATTTGAAGTTCATCAAATGACTTTGTAATTAAGTTCATATAGTTGATATCTCGCATTTGTATATGCTAACTCTAACAGTATGTGCTAACAAGAGATGAACAAACTAGCTGAAGGGGCGCTTTCCCACCTGGCACCGCCGAGCTACCGCTCAGGCGGCGCGCCAGGGGCGCGCCCCAGCTGCTAGTAAAAGGATGAAAGGATGGGCTGTGATGCCTATATCTTCTTCAACCACGAAACCTGGAATAATATGGTACAGGAGAAAACCCATTCCAAGGGGAAAGAGACATCTTAAGGTTCCCAACTTAAGGTTGGTTTCCTTGGGAACCTCATACTCACACCACAGGAACATGGAAGAAGCAACAGATGAATGGAAGGAAGTCATCAGTTTCCGTGGATGGTCTGTCCTCGCGAATGTCATTGCCAGTGATGTAGGACTGATTGCTCCAAGGAACAATTTTACAAAGTAGAGCTCATGCTTCCCCTTGAAGATCGCTACCTATGGAGTACTGGGATCAGGAGTAAACTTCCAGTGCCTGCTGGAGGTTCACTATCTGACTAAAACTGTTCTTCAATGACAAAAGGAAAATTCAAGTACAAGGGGATTTACAAATATTATAAGATTTACAACAGACACATATAGAAACATGAGCGAGTCATGCACCATTACCACTTTACCAAAGAGAAACAGGCTTTACAAATATTATGAGATTTATTACAACAGACGCTTACAAATATTATGAGATTTATTCCAGAAGAAAAAAATCGGCATAACAGAAATCCCATGCCAATACATGGCATACTTATCTTGAACCTTGAAACAAAATATGTCAAGTACACTGGGACATTGATAATTCAAGTGTACATATATAATTACCACGATGCTTAAATCTTGTCCCATCTTTAATTTTTCGTTTTTGAACTCTGTATCATCTTGATTTGGTGTGGTATCATTCAATACTTGGACAACTTTCTGTACTTCCAGATATGCATCATCTTCTTCATAACCTTTTGTTGCATGGCATCGATGCAACTCAAGAAAGCACATCGCCACAGCTTCCAAAGAAATGACGTACCAAACCATAACCACAAACCAAAAACTGTTCCAGTACATCCAAATGGTTTCAAGTTCTTCATGTTGTTCCGTTCCCCCATCTGAAGCATTTTTACATGAAATGTTCAATAGAGAGCCACAAAGTCCCATGTTGTTGCGATAAATTGACGGATCATCCAATGTTTGGAGTTGATTGCCTGTAGGTATCTCTCCAGATAGAAGGTTGTTTGAGAGATTAAGAGAGCTGAGGAATATAAAGTTCGACATGCTAGAAGGAATTGAACCTGATAGTTTGTTCCACGAGAGGTCAAGGGATTCTAACAACTTCAGATTGCCAATGTCCTTCGGGATGCCACCAGATAGATGATTCCTTGACATATTTAGAAACTGAATGCCTCTAAGATTTGTCAACTCTAAAGGGATTTCACCAGATAGAGAATTGCTGGAGAGATCAATACCAGTCACAAATGCATCTCTTCCCTTAAATGTATGCTCCTGTCCTTTCCAAACTATGTCCATGCTGCCATTGTAAAAATATCCAAAGGCGGTAGATCGTATGTTGATTGTTAGAACCGGCTGCATCGTATCTGACTGTCTCATTGAATGAAAATATGCAAAACTTTCCGGTATGGTCCCTACGAATTTATTTTCAGCCAGATCAAGTAATTGCAGATGGGAGAGTTGTGATAGCTGCCAAGGAATACTTCCATAGAACATGTTTGATCGCAGTCCAAGGATCCTCAGCAGAGGATTGCTTTCCCCCATCCACGGAGGAATTGCACCAGAAATCTCATTGTTCCCGAGATCTAAACTAACAAGGCTTTTGAAGTTCTTCATCACTGCTGGAAAGCAACCTGTGAACTTGTTGTTCGACAACCGCAGCAATCTTAGTGAAGTATTGTAGTAAGTTGAGGTTGGAACTTCCCCAGAAAAAGCATTGCTTGACAAATCCAAGGATTGTAAATCTTTCAAGTTCCACAAGCAACCAGGAAGCTGTCCAATTAACTTATTATTTGATAGACCCAAGAGTCGCAAATGTTTTAGTTGACAAAAGGCAGACAATGGTTCTGACAAGAAGCTGCTATCCCCAGCCACCTTAAGAACTGCCAACTTCCTGCTATCAAGATTAGGAATGATACCTGTAAACTTGTTGCTAGACAAGTCAAGGACAACAAGATTTACCAACAACACGATGGCTGCAGGAAGCTCACCCTCAAGATGGTTGAAGCTGATGTCAAGGAATTTCAAAGATGTCGCATTACCGATATCTGACGGTATTGTTCCAGTTATGTGATTCTTGTACAAGGACAATAGCTGCAAGTTCCGCATGCTTCCCATCTCCACTGGGATCGAGCCAATAAAATTGTTGCCATACAGGGCGAGAAAAACAAGGTCCTTCCACTTGCTGATCTGTGGGAGGATGCTTCCAGTTAACCAGTTGTTGGATACATCGAAAACCTTCATCTTGGTCCAGTTTGTAGAAATCTCTTGTGGAATGGTACCATTGATTCTGTTGTTCCCTATGTCAAAATATTGCAAATTCCACAGTCTGCCGTAAGATGGTGGCACGCTTCCAAACAAATGATTCCCTTCCAGTAACATGTGTTCAAGACTGGTAAGATTCCCCCAGCTCGGGCGGAAGAATAGAAACCAAATCAGTGTTTCCAATGCTGAGTCGTTGCAGCAACTGAAGCTCCCCAAGCGAGGCTGGGATCGACCCACCAAGTGAGTTGTTGTACAGTGAAAGCATTCTCAATCCAGTTATCATCCCAAGCTCCTTGGGGATTCCTCCTGTGAGATTATTTGAGTTGAGATATAGCCACTTGAGCTTTTGGAGCCTTGAGAGTGAGCGAGGTATGGAGCCAGAGAATCCATTAGAGGATAAATTCAGATACCACAATCTTGGAACCATCTCAGGCAATGAATCTGGTAACGGCCCTGAGAAGGCGTTACCCGATAAATCTAGAGACCTCATACTAAGACTGGAGCAGTTGAGGATGAATTGTGGGAAGGTACCATTGAGGTCATTATTAGCTAGAGATAGCAACTTCAAAGTGGACAAAGGTGAAAACTTGGCATAATCCGGGTTGGTCAAGTGGTTATTTCCCAAATCTAACTCAACAATCATTGGAAGCTTACTAAGTTGGTAGGGAATGGCACCAGCAAGATTATTATAGCTCAAGTCCAGAACATCAAGGGACATCAACATGGAGATATTGGCTGGGACGACGCCAACAAGGTTATTGTTGTAAAGATCTAGCAGAGTGAGGTTCTAGAACGCTGCAGAGTAGAAGGCATGAAGCGTACCATGGAGCCCCGCGTTATGAAGTTGGAGCTCGGTAACATGTCCGGCGGCATCACAGGTGACGCCGAACCAAGAGAATGTAGAGTTGGTAATCGACCAAGAGGACAGCAAGTTGGCGCCAATCAAAGTGGACTTCCATCGGAGTAGTGCTTCTGCTTCCGGGTTGGTCGCCTTGGCTGTGCATACTAGCAGGAAAACGGAGATATGGAAGAATTTCAGCAGCTCCATTGCAGCGGGCAGAATGTTGTATGTATTGCCTTTAGAAGTAGCTAATGTGCACATAGATCAAAGATATTATATGGGAAAAGGTGAATATATTTCAGTGTTGTCGCAGTCACTGGGCGGGGTATATGTTCATAAAGACATCAGACTTGGGGTCACCATGTGAGGAAAATATCAAACCTATCAGTAATGAGAGGCAACACTCTTGGCTATCCCAATTCCTAGCCCCACAGGGGTGTGCAGGTAAAGTCATGGCTGGTGACTGAGACTGCTGAGAGTATGTATGTGGTTGTAACTGTCTGCTAATACAAAACCAACCAGCTGCACTGCTCAAGTCCAACGCGCAAATCAGCCAGTCCATGCCTAGGATTAAATGCCAATTCTTGCCGACAAACATGGAACCTCCAAAATTCTACAATGAAATAAAAATAAACAGAATAATCCATCTTTGGTTCAGTTCAAGCATGTGGCTGTGAGCTTCTGTACCTAAATCATCCAATTATGCATATAATTCAGACACTTATTTCACTAGCACGGGTAACCAACACTGTATCTAGAGGGAGATGACAAATACACGAACTCGTGCATCTTGCCAGATGCAACAACGGGCTCGCTCACGTATTCCCTTCCTCCCTTCTGATGGCATCTTGTAGCAAACTTCAGATTGTCATTTGGGCATTTAACTTATAAATTTATTTTTGAAAACCGAACACAAAATCTGCAGAAAGGGATGTGAACTTCAAACCGGTGGCTTGAAGGGCAGCGACAATGTGGTCACATGCACATCTACTCCCCCTCCTCGGGGTCCTCCGGCTTGATCGCATTCGCAGCATCCTGAGGGCGACGAGGACAAATGTGAGGCTGCCTCACGTCTCCGGCAGCGGTACGGCCTCCGGCACATGTGGTCACAGCCTCACAGGAGAGCACGATGGTCTGGCTGCCTGAGAGGAGGATGGCGCTGAGCCCATGACCAACTATACAAACACACCTAAGCAAAGCTCTAAATCTCTAAAAAAAATACTGACCACAACCATGAAACATACATAACTGTAACTTACATAATTCAGAGAATCAAAGCATGATACAAATATGTACCAAATTGATCTCTCTCATATACTGTAACAAATTATAATTCAGTTCTGTCCACACGCTCACATGAACAGATACTGTCTGTAGGTGAAAGAAAACAAGGAGAAGGGCCATGAACAATACATCTATATCCACTGCATATAAAGTAAACAACAGAAAACTTCAAGAACCCAACATAGTGGGAAACAAAGTGGCCATACTGTCAAGTACGCTTCATCTTCTGTATAAACTTCTGCTGCATGGCATCGATGCAACTGAAGAACGTAACCCTCCAGATGCTCCAGAAAAACAATGTTCCAAACCATATCCAGAAACCAAAGACAGTTCCAGTAATGACTGAGCAGTACAGCCACAGGGTTTCAAGCTGATGGTGGTCTTCCTTTGCACCATCCAGTGATGTTGTAGAATTTGAACCATTTTTGCATGAAATGCTTAGAGGGACACCACATAGTCCAAGGTTGTTGCCATAGATGGAGGGGTCATTGAGTGTTTGTAGCTGATTTCCTGAAGGTATCTCTCCTTGAAGAAGGTTGTTGGAGAGATTAAGAGAGCTGAGGAACATCAGGTGTGATATGCTTGGAGGAATAGGACCTGAGAGCTTGTTCCAGGAGAGGTCAAGAGACTCCACATCTTTCAAATTACTTGGGATAGCACCAGATAAATTATTTCTTGACAGGTTCAGGAACCGAATGACTCCAAGATTCAGCAATTTTGCAGGGATCTCACCAGAAAGGTAGTTGCTTGATAGATCAATACCAGTCATAAGCGTAATTCCTCTACTGAAAGTATAATCTCGTCCTTTCCAGACTATGTCCATCTGACCTTCATGTGAATACACCGTACCGTTGTATGTAAATATAGCTAAACCCGACTGGGTATCTGCATCTCTAAATATGGAATTATGATCACCAAATTGGTAGCTTGCAGGTACCATGGGCTCTATGAAAGTAAAGTTGCTAAAACTTGCTGGTATGGAACCGGTGAGATTATTTTCAGCTAGGTCAATCAATTGGAGATGAGAGAGTTGTGATACCTCCCAAGGAATACTGCCATGAAACATATTTGATCGTAGTCTTAGAATTCTTAGCAAAGGGAAACTAGCCCCTACCCATGAAGGAATTGTGCTAGAAAACTTATTTTCCCCCAGATCCAGAGATTGTAAGCTTTGTAACTTCTTTAGAACAGGTGGAAAGTAACCTTTTAAATTGTTGTTTGCGAGATGCACCAACTGTAGTGAAGAAGAATGGTTCTTCAAGGTTGTAACTTCTCCAGTAAAGACATTGCTTGACAAATCCATGTAAATAAGGCTGCCCATCTGCCATAAACAACCAGGTAACACTCCAGACAAGATATTATTTGACAAGTCTATGGAGTCGAGCTTACTTAGCTGACAAAAAGCCTCATTAATGCTTCCAGTGAAGGTGTTATTTGCAATATTGAGAACCTCCAGCAATGTCCAGTTTGAGAACCATTCCAATGGGATGTTGCCACTGAGATGGAGATTGTTCCCAACATCAAACTCTAGCATATTCTGGATCCTGGAAAAGGACGGGGGTAAACCCCCAGAGAGCCTGTTCCACGACAAGTTCATGTACATGAGCTGAGTAAGGTTACCAAACTCCTTTGGGATTCCTCCAGAGAACATGTTGCACGACAAGTCCATTTGCCAGATATTAGTAAGGTTACCAAGCTCCTTTGGAATTCCTCCAGTCAGAGTATTGTTTGCGAGATAGTGTTACCAGTGTTGCAAGTTTTGAGAACGATCGTGGTATGAGCCCCGAGAACATATTGGAGGACAGATCAAGGTCTAACAAACTTGGTGCCATCTCTTGAAGGTTATCCGGAACAGAACCTGAGAAGGCGTTACACGATAGGTCAAGTTCCATCAGCCTAACAAAGTTGCCGTTGAGGATGAACGGTGGGAATGTACCATTGAGCTTGTTACCACCTAGATGCAAGTACATCAGACTGGACATAGGTGAGAACTTGGTATGCTCTGGGTTGGTCAAGTGATTATTTGTCAAATCCAGTGTGGCGATCTTTTGGAGCCTGCTGAGTTGGTAGGGGATGTCACCAATAAGATTGTTGTTGCTCAAGTCCACATATGTGAGCGCGAGCAACAAAGATATGTTTGTTGGTATGGCGCCCACGAGATTGTTGTCACAGAGATTGAGCATAGTGAGGTGCCGGAACGTGGCTGAGCATAAGGCATCAAGCGTGCCACTGAGCCCGTAGCCAGGAAGGTTGAGCTCGGTGACACGGCCGACGTCGTCAAAGGTGACGCCGTCCCAATAGTTGGTTGGGTTAGCATGCGACCATAAGGAGAGAGAAGTGGAGTTGAGCAAAGTAGATTTCCATCGGAGGAGTGCTTCTCCTTCTTGGCTGATTGCACTGGACATGCATAGAAGCACACAAAAAGTAGTTGGAACGCATGAGAGATTTCTGAAATGGGATGCCACTGCCATCGCTGAAGGTAGCAGATGGATGAGTCGCATGTTTGTTTGCCTCAACGATCAAGTAGTGAACATATATAATAGAGCAAGAGACTGAATTGCAGGCAGTCCCACTCGCCCCACTACCATTGAACTTTATATATACTAGATGACCAGTTGCGCCGATGGCGCAAAGGCCGAAAGCAAGTCATGTATTGAAAGAGTGTACATTAATATTATTCGGGCACATATTGAAACATATGAAAATAAGTACCTATTGCTGGTAGATAGATGCTTAGTGATGATACAAAGACCCAAGAAAAAGCCATGAAATCAGTTCATGGTAAGCAAAGCAAGCTATATAGGTAGCCATATATCATATAGATAGCTCTGGTCTTCTAACCAATGTTTTTTTAATCTTCTGCTGCTATGTATGACCAAAACATGTAGTTGTCGACATTAGATAGCCATCGCTGCATTTTCATCGGTATGAAAAATGACCTGATCGTCCAAGCAGCTCTTCATGGTAGGTGTGTTCGATGGGTTGTCATCAACGACCCGTTGCACCACTCGTGCAAGTAGCCAAAGCAAACCAAACATTGGAACCATTATGAAAGCTGGTATTTATATGGCGTCTTTATACATAATCAGACATATGTAGCTTATTTAAATAGTATGGAGGAGATACTTAGATGGCATATTGATCCATCATGATAACATCATGGTTCAGGCATACCATGCAAGACTTAGATGGCATCTTTATACATAGTTGTCTTAGGCATATCCAGCCTGGTAATAGAATGGGCAGCTCGATAGAAGAAAAACATCAACTTACATCAAAAGAAAGCTACGAAGGTAGTTTGTGATAGCTCATTTACACTGCCTTTATAAAGCAAACTACATAGCTAGCTATATCATATGGATATCCTTGTTCTATTGGCTTCTGGTTTATGTGTGTTATATATATATATACATAAGAATTTCTAGCAGGAATAGTAACGGAGCAGTCTACATACAGTTTTGTTGCGAATGTTCCTTTAATTTGCCGGCGTCGCAATACCTGATGAAATTTGATGGAAATGATGATCGGTTAACTAATGGTACTGGACGCGAGAAAAAGGGGAGGGGGTGGGAGGGAGCGACATCATCTGCAACACAAATGGAAAGAACATACGAAGAACAGATCAGGCATAGAAATGCATGAAAATATATAAGATAACCAATGGCAGTACATATAGTTGAGCTGAAGTGTTACCTGCCAAATTTGTAATCTTGAATACCTCCGGTCAGCGTGACAATTTCCAGTTACACTGAATCTCTCCAAAACTTGTTCTCTTTCCTAGAACATTAAAATCTCGTTAATTGGCTGAAAAGACAGAACAATGTGATGATGCAAAGATCAAAATAGAAAAATTTCAGAAGAAGAAATGGTAATGTGGTTCAGTTTTCAGAAGAAACATGCAGATTGAAAGACTGGTTTGAAGAATCTAAGGCTCAATGATCTATGGAACTTTAATGATGGTGAAGAATCTAAACTGAAATAGCATACCAGACACACAGACAATCACAAAGAGATCAATTACTAACGTCATGTATTTACCAGTAACCACAAATCATGAAAACAATGCCAGAGGACCAAAATTTTCGCAAGCTAGCAAAATAATGCTCTTCACCAAAACCTTGCCATAACTTATTCCTCTTATTTCTTTCTCAGATTTACACATTGCAAATTCAGAGAAATTTTACAGAAATAAAAGAAAGCTTCATGAAAGGGAGGAGTGGGCAGGCATATGAGAAATGAGCACTTGCAGGCATATTCTTACTCCGTGAGAATTGCTACCAAGCCCTTCGACATCTGGTCAATGACCATGACCGCCTGAGTCACTGTGTCAGGTTCCTCTGCTCCAACCCCGTGACCTGCCAGCATCCGAGACCGAAGTCGACCACTGCCTACGAGAAAACCAAAAATATAATGTGAGACGACATGACAGGAGACCAAAAAATGGTTTCTAACGCTCCAAAATAGAACCATGATTAAGTAGTGAAGTACCTCTCTGTGTTTGGAAGAGAGAGAGAGAGAGAGAGATTTGACGAAGCTCACCTTGGTGTGTGACATCAGATGCGCTCGCTGTTGCTCGACGTGTGCACAGCCCCCGAAGCGGCGACCGTGGTCTTGAACCCCGCACTCGACGCGTCTTCAGCTTGCTGCACGCGTTGCGATGAGGCGCGGCTGCTGCTCTCTTCCTCCTGCTGAGTCCGGATCGAGGGCGCCCTCCTCAGCTCGAGCTCCTCCTGCCGAGGCCTCCATCTATAGCATCCCTGGCTGTCGCAGCCCAATGAGCGAACATACAGATTTCAGAAATAAAAAGATTACTCGTCGAGAGGAAGGGGATTAGAAACAGGAACTCATGAGGGGAGGTGCAACCAGAAGAGATGCGGAATGAGATGGCGCCTGATATAACGGAGGTTGAGACAAGCCGCGCCGACTGGCGTGACTGCTGCTCCCCTCCTCCTGCCGAGTCCGGATCAAGGCCCTGCTCCTCGGCTCGAGCTCCTCCTGCCGAAGCCAGATCGAGGCTGATAGAGCACGGGTCCGCTCGCTCGTTGCTCGGTTGCGTCGATGGCGCAAGAAGGCAGTTAGAAGTGATGTTAGTAGTGAGTAAGCCATCATTTTATACCACAACCCAATGACTAACAACAAACATCTCTAACAGCATCTTGTCACAAAGGGGGATAAAGTTAGAGTGCTTGAACTTTGTGCCAAGCATGGATTCATCTACAGGTTTATATTTTCAGTCTTACACTTTCAGCAAGTCAATAGTAAAAAGTAGAATGCAAGAGCCTAAGTGAACTTTTTCATGTAACTCCATGTATATGTGTGCAGTAATTTGCGCAAGAACAGAACATCACTGTATATGCAATATGATTTCAGAGTGAAACATACGATTATTTGCTATTGGACCAACCAAATGTGGTTTCAACTCCACATGAGAAAAAGCATGTGGGAACTGAAACATACATCCGAGCATACCAAACCAAAAAATCAAGCAAGAATTTGACAGGGCATCTAAGGCCATGATAGCATTCACTCACGTTGGTATGCAGTGCCGGTCGAGCGAAATGTGTCAATGCCACGATCACATCCACATGTCCACCGTCATGCCTCCCCGACTCCTCCTGCTGACCACGCGCCTCTGCCATAGCGTGTCCCCACCTTCCCAGCCGCGCCTTCTCAAGGACTCCCAAGAAGACAATGGCAATAACAGACTGTGCCAACATTATAAACTTAATATTAGTATTATTCGACAGACGTTTAACTTGCACATGAACCATGTAAAATGCAAAATTACTAACGCCGGCTTAGTAAAATAACTCCGCGGTGTAATACATGGCAAACCAAAGATCATGCTTGGTACTATCTCTACGCAGGTAGACAACGTGTTCACTATGCTACCCCTGATAATGGATCAATCTACTCTTCCTAAATGAAACAATAGCGAAATTCCAGTGGCCTAAAGGGCTGATTTGCACATATAGGATATAAGATCATATGATCAAGAACAGCAGCCATGTTCAGTATAACAAACCTAGAACCTGCACTATATAGGTTAACAGTTGTAGCTTCATCTAGTAATCACAGAACAGTACCAGATCTTATGATCAAGAACAGTAGCCCTGTTCGATGGAAGGCAATCTACTTTTTGATATAGCAGCCTGTGTGCAAGCTGATTGTAACGAACATGATTTATTAAGTGAACAAAAGCTATTTCCCCCTAAAAAAACAACTCTCTCACATTATTTTTAATAGAAGAGCCCAAGAGTTATAAATTTTAAAAGTAGAACCATCCAAATTATTGATTTATAAACTGTCAGCTGCATCCAGTCAAGTATTTTTAAGAGAATATGCAAATAGCAAGAAACCAAAGCAGACCCCCACCTCCTAAAAAAGAGCTTCAATAAACTTAAATTGCCATCCTATCAATTAATCTATACAGACGAGAACCTTCCGAAATGTTTGCCCCTCGGCCAAAATCATGATGATATTCAGACATTCACCAAAAGGAAGTAACTTCATCAGTTGTGACCTATGAGCACATATATATCTCAAAATCAAAACCAAAAGGAAGTAACTTCATGAGTTGTGACCTATGAGCAAGTATATCTCAATAGCAGCTGAAAAGAAGTCAATCTCTGAAGATTCTTACCATATGTATCCCGGCTAGACGTCTTTGCTTCGAGCAAATCTTTCAGTCCTTTCATCGCTGTCACAACTTCTTCAGCTTTTCACTGTAAAAGCTATGTGGAGCAGGGTAGCATAACTAAGAAACGAGAAAACTAACAATTTTCTGTTTCTGATTCAAAGACGGGAGTTTATGCATCTTAAATTCTTTCCATTTGCATCCCTTCTTCAGCTAGTTAACACAAACACCTCACTAAAATACATTTCTAAGAATCACAACAGCAACAAGACAATTAAAATGACCACCAATGTGCAGATATGACACCCCAAATTATAAACCTGCATCATACAACATAAAGGATAGGAGTCAGTATACTGAAATAGTATGTATTGATAAGTGCAAGCTAGGAAAAAGAAGTATTGCTTACACTATCAAGAAGTAGCCGCAACATAGTGCTCACCGCCTCCTCATATCGCTTGAGCCACTGCCAGCACAATCGATTTCTATGACTAATCACACGAAGGACGTCACATGAAGGACGTCACCTCAATCGTACTGGCATCTGCCCAATTGGTCATACACTCATACTGCTTCGACCCTGCACCCGCCCCAAAACATCAATTCCATCAACAGGCAAACATTCGACCCAATTTAACGCTTTCTAAGAGCAGCCCAACCAGTCCGGGACCTGCAGAGTTGCCGTATACAGAATGGCGGAAGGATGTGACACTGGTCAAACGAAGTAGCATGGATTTCGAGTCGCTCGACTAGTCGCGACTAGTCGTCGACTAGTCGACGAGTCGCAGTTCCAGGGCCGACTCAGCCTCTCGACTCGACTCCTGGGATGAGTCGAGCGACTAGTCTCGACTAGTCACGACTAGTCGCGGTTTTTGGGTCGAACGACTCGAGGCAGCGCTGGATCTGGAGCACTCTCCCGCCGCCGTGCTGCTGATGCTGCTGTTGTGCTGCCTCGCTGCTGCTGCTGCGCCCTCGCCGCCGCGCTGCTGCTGCTGCTGCTTCTGCGCCCCCGTCCCCGCCGCCGCGGTCGCTGCTGCCGCATCCCCCGCTGCAGCGCTGGCCGCTGCTGCTGCTGAAGCTGAAGCTGCAGCGGCAAGAGGAGCGGGCTGGGAGGAGGAGCCGTGGCAAGAGAGCTGCTGCGGGGGAGTTGAGAGATCCATTGCTGGGAGGAGGAGTGGTGGCAAGAGAGTGGCAGCAGAATGTGTGGCGGCTGTGGTGAGGGAGGAGGGAGTGTGGATGGTGGATTAGGTCACGGGAGGAGTATATAGCTACTAGATGGGCTTTTGGGCCACAGGGAAGTGCATAACTAGTGGCCCATCTCTCAGTCGGCCCTGGTTACTGCTGGTGGTGGTGTGCTCCTCCCCTGGTTGCTGCTGCTGCTGTGCACTTGTGCTCCTCCCCTGACTGCCTGCTGCTTAACTCACGTCGACTCGTCGCCATGTCGACTCGTCGACCATGAGTCTAGACTAGTCACGACTAGTCTAGAGTCGCCCCCCCCCCCCCCCCCCCCCCCCCCCCCCCC